>OX459030.1:8337583-9682328 GCA_949775025.1 Tricholauxania praeusta
TGGTTGAGTGAGTTGATTGGTTGAGTGAGTTGAGTGAGTTAAGTGAGTAGAGTGAGTTGAGTGAGTTGAGTGAGTTGAGTGAGTTGAGTGAGTTGAGTGAGTTGAGTGAGTTGAGTGAGTAAAGTGAGTTGAGTGATTTGAGTGAGTTGAGTGGGTTGAGTGAGTTGATTGGTTGAGTGGTTGAGTGAGTTGATTGGTTGAGTGAGTTGAGTGAGTTGAGTGAGTTGAGTGAGTTTAGTGAGTTGAGTGAGTTGAGTGAGTTGAGTGAGTTGAGTGAGTTGAGTGGGTTGAGTGAGTTGATTGGTTCAGTGAGTTGATTGGTTGAGTGAGTTGAGTGAGTTGAGTGAGTTGAGTGAGTTGAGTGAGTTGAGTGAGTTGAGTGAGTTGAGTGAGTTGAGTGGGTTGAGTGAGTTGATTGGTTGAGTGAGTTGATTGGTTGAGTGAGTTGAGTGAGTTGAGTGAGTTAAGTGAGTTGAGTGAGTTGAGTGAGTTGAGTGAGTTGAGTGAGTTAAGTGAGTTAAGTGAGTTGAGTGAGTTGAGTGAGTTGATTGGTTGAGTGTGTTGAGTGAGTTGAGTGAGTTGAGTGAGTTGAGTGAGTTGAGTGAGTTGAGTGAGTGAGTGAGTGAGTTAAGTGAGTTAAGTGAGTTAAGTGAGTTGATTGGTTGAGTGAGTTGATTGGTTGAGTGAGTTAAGTGAGTAGAGTGAGTTGAGTGAGTTGAGTGAGTTGAGTGAGTTGAGTGAGTTGAGTGAGTTGAGTGAGTTGAGTGAGTTGAGTGAGTTAAGTGAGTTGATTGGTTGAGTGAGTTGATGGTTGAGTTGAGTGAGTTAAGTGAGTAGAGTGAGTTGAGTGAGTTGAGTGAGTTGAGTGAGTTGAGTGAGTTGAGTGAGTTGAGTGAGTTAAGTGAGTTAAGTGAGTTGAGTGAGTTGATTGGTTGAGTGTGTTGAGTGAGTTGAGTGAGTTGAGTGAGTTGAGTGAGTTGAGTGAGTTGAGTGAGTTGAGTGAGTTGAGTGAGTTAAGTGAGTTAAGTGAGTTGAGTGAGCTGAGTGAGTTGAGTGAGTTGAGTGAGTTGAGTGAGTTAAGTGAGTTGAGTGAGTTGAGTGAGTTGAGTGAGTTGAGTGAGTTGAGTGAGTTGAGTGAGTTGAGTGAGTTGAGTGAGTTGAGTGAGTTGAGTGAGTTAAGTGAGTTAAGTGAGTTGAGTGAGCTGAGTGAGTTGAGTGAGTTGAGTGAGTTGAGTGAGTTAAGTGAGTTGAGTGAGTTGAGTGAGTTGAGTGAGTTGAGTGAGTTGAGTGAGTTGAGTGAGTTGAGTGAGTTGAGTGAGTTGAGTGAGTTGAGTGAGTTGAGTGAGTTGAGTGAGTTGAGTGAGTTGAGTGAGTTGAGTGAGTTGAGTGAGTTAAGTGAGTTGATAAGTTGAGTGAGTTGAGTGAGTTCAGTGAGTTGAGTGAGTTGAGTGAGTTGAGTGAGTTGAGTGAGTTGAGTGAGTTGAGTGGGTTGAGTGAGTTGATTGGTTGAGTGAGTTGATTGGTTGAGTGAGTTGAGTGAGTTGAGTGAGTTAAGTGAGTTGAGTGAGTTGAGTGAGTTGAGTGAGTTGAGTGAGTTGAGTGAGTTGATTGGTTGAGTGAGTTGAGTGAGTTGAGTGAGTTGAGTGAGTTTAGTGAGTTGAGTGAGTTGAGTGAGTTGAGTGAGTTGAGTGAGTTGAGTGAGTTGATTGGTTGAGTGAGTTGATTGGTTGAGTGAGTTGAGTGAGTTGAGTGAGTTGAGTGAGTTGAGTGAGTTGAGTGAGTTGAGTGGGTTGAGTGAGTTGATTGGTTGAGTGAGTTGATTGGTTGAGTGAGTTGAGTGAGTTAAGTGAGTTGAGTGAGTTGAGTGAGTTGAGTGAGTTGAGTGAGTTGAGTGAGTTGAGTGAGTTGAGTGAGTTAAGTGAGTTAAGTGAGTTGAGTGAGTTGAGTTGATTGGTTGAGTGTGTTGAGTGAGTTGAGTGAGTTGAGTGAGTTGAGTGAGTTGAGTGAGTTGAGTGAGTTGAGTGAGTTAAGTGAGTTAAGTGAGTTAAGTGAGTTGATTGGTTGAGTGAGTTGAGTGAGTTAAGTGAGTAGAGTGAGTTGAGTGAGTTGAGTGAGTTGAGTGAGTTGAGTGAGTTGAGTGAGTTAAGTGAGTTAAGTGAGTTGATTGGTTGAGTGAGTTGATTGGTTGAGTGAGTTGAGTGAGTTAAGTGAGTAGAGTGAGTTGAGTGAGTTGAGTGAGTTGAGTGAGTTGAGTGAGTTGAGTGAGTTGAGTGAGTTAAGTGAGTTAAGTGAGTTGAGTGAGTTGAGTGAGTTGATTGGTTGAGTGTGTTGAGTGAGTTGAGTGAGTTGAGTGAGTTGAGTGAGTTGAGTGAGTTGAGTGAGTTGAGTGAGTTGAGTGAGTTGAGTGAGTTGAGTGAGTTAAGTGAGTTTAGTGAGTTGAGTGAGCTGAGTGAGTTGAGTGAGTTGAGTGAGTTGAGTGAGTTAAGTGAGTTGAGTGAGTTGAGTGAGTTGAGTGAGTTGAGTGAGTTGAGTGAGTTGAGTGAGTTGAGTGAGTTGAGTGAGTTGAGTGAGTTGAGTGAGTTGAGTGAGTTGAGTGAGTTGAGTGAGTTGAGTGAGTTGAGTGAGTTTAGTGAGTTAGTGAGTTGAGTGAGTTGAGTGAGTTGAGTGGGTTGAGTGAGTTGATTGGTTGAGTGAGTTGATTGGTTGAGTGAGTTGAGTGAGTTGAGTGAGTTGAGTGAGTTGAGTGAGTTGAGTGAGTTGAGTGAGTTGAGTGAGTTGAGTGAGTTGATTGGTTGAGTGGTTGAGTGAGTTGATTGGTTGAGTGAGTTGAGTGAGTTGAGTGAGTTGAGTGAGTTTAGTGAGTTGAGTGAGTTGAGTGAGTTGAGTGAGTTGAGTGAGTTGATTGGTTGAGTGTGTTGAGTGAGTTGAATGAGTTGAGTGAGTTGAGTGAGTTGAGTGAGTTGAGTGAGTTAAGTGAGTTAAGTGAGTTAAGTGAGTTGATTGGTTGAGTGAGTTGATTGGTTGAGTGAGTTGAGTGAGTTAAGTGAGTAGAGTGAGTTGAGTGAGTTGAGTGAGTTGAGTGAGTTGAGTGAGTTGAGTGAGTTGAGTGAGTTAAGTGAGTTGAGTGATTTGAGTGAGTTGAGTGGGTTGAGTGAGTTGATTGGTTGAGTGGTTGAGTGAGTTGATTGGTGAGTGAGTTGAGTGAGTTGAGTGAGTTGAGTGAGTTTAGTGAGTTGAGTGAGTTGAGTGAGTTGAGTGAGTTGAGTGAGTTGAGTGGGTTGAGTGAGTTGATTGGTTCAGTGAGTTGATTGGTTGAGTGAGTTGAGTGAGTTGAGTGAGTTGAGTGAGTTGAGTGAGTTGAGTGAGTTGAGTGAGTTGAGTGGGTTGAGTGAGTTGATTGGTTGAGTGAGTTGATTGGTTGAGTGAGTTGAGTGAGTTGAGTGAGTTAAGTGAGTTGAGTGAGTTGAGTGAGTTGAGTGAGTTGAGTGAGTTGAGTGAGTTAAGTGAGTTAAGTGAGTTGAGTGAGTTGAGTGAGTTGATTGGTTGAGTGTGTTGAGTGAGTTGAGTGAGTTGAGTGAGTTGAGTGAGTTGAGTGAGTTGAGTGAGTTGAGTGAGTTGAGTGAGTTAAGTGAGTTAAGTGAGTTAAGTGAGTTGATTGGTTGAGTGAGTTGATTGGTTGAGTGAGTTAAGTGAGTAAGAGTTGAGTGAGTTGAGTGAGTTGAGTGAGTTGAGTGAGTTGAGTGAGTTGAGTGAGTTGAGTGAGTTGAGTGAGTTAAGTGAGTTGATTGGTTGAGTGAGTTGATTGGTTGAGTGAGTTGAGTGAGTTAAGTGAGTAGAGTGAGTTGAGTGAGTTGAGTGAGTTGAGTGAGTTGAGTGAGTTGAGTGAGTTGAGTGAGTTAAGTGAGTTAAGTGAGTTGAGTGAGTTGATTGGTTGAGTGTGTTGAGTGAGTTGAGTGAGTTGAGTGAGTTGAGTGAGTTGAGTGAGTTGAGTGAGTTGAGTGAGTTAAGTGAGTTAAGTGAGTTGAGTGAGCTGAGTGAGTTGAGTGAGTTGAGTGAGTTGAGTGAGTTAAGTGAGTTGAGTGAGTTGAGTGAGTTGAGTGAGTTGAGTGAGTTGAGTGAGTTGAGTGAGTTGAGTGAGTTGAGTGAGTTGAGTGAGTTGAGTGAGTTGAGTGAGTTGAGTGAGTTGAGTGAGTTGAGTGAGTTGAGTGAGTTGAGTGAGTTGAGTGAGTTGAGTGAGTTTAGTGAGTTTAGTGAGTTGAGTGAGTTGAGTGAGTTGAGTGAGTTGAGTGAGTTGAGTGAGTAGAGTGAGTTGAGTGAGTTGAGTGAGTTGAGTGAGTTGAGTGAGTTGAGTGAGTTGAGTGAGCTGAGTGAGTTGAGTGAGTTAAGTGAGTTTAGTGAGTTGAGTGAGTTGAGTGAGTTGAGTGAGTTGAGTGAGTTGAGTGAGTTGAGTGAGTTGAGTGAGTTGAGTGAGTTGAGTGAGTTGAGTGAGTTAAGTGAGTTTAGTGAGTTGAGTGAGTTGAGTGAGTTTAGTGAGTTGAGTGAGTTGAGTGAGTTAAGTGAGTTGATAAGTTGAGTGAGTTGAGTGAGTTGAGTGAGTTGAATGAGTTGAGTGAGTTGAGTGGGTTGAGTGAGTTGATTGGTTGAGTGAGTTGAGTGAGTTTAGTGAGTTGAGTGAGTTAAGTGAGTTGAGTGAGTTTAGTGAGTTGAGTGAGTTGAGTGAGTTGAGTGGGTTGAGTGAGTTGATTGGTTGAGTGAGTTGATTGGTTGAGTGAGTTGAGTGAGTTGAGTGAGTTGAGTGAGTTTAGTGAGTTGAGTGAGTTGAGTGAGTTAAGTGAGTTGATAAGTTGAGTGAGTTGAGTGAGTTGATTGGTTGAGTGTGTTGAGTGAGTTGAGTGAGTTGAGTGAGTTGAGTGAGTTGAGTGAGTTGAGTGAGTTGAGTGAGTTAAGTGAGTTAAGTGAGTTGAGTGAGTTTAGTGAGTGAGTGAGTTGAGTGAGTTGAGTGAGTTGAGTGGGTTGAGTGAGTTGATTGGTTGAGTGGTTGAGTGAGTTGAGTGAGTTGAGTGAGTTGAGTGAGTTGAGTGAGTTAAGTGAGTTGAGTGATTTGAGTGAGTTGAGTGGGTTGAGTGAGTTGATTGGTTGAGTGGTTGAGTGAGTTGATTGGTTGAGTGAGTTGAGTGAGTTGAGTGAGTTGAGTGAGTTTAGTGAGTTGAGTGAGTTGAGTGAGTTGAGTGAGTTGAGTGAGTTGAGTGAGTTGATGGTTGAGTGAGTTGATTGGTTGAGTGAGTTGAGTGAGTTGAGTGAGTTGAGTGAGTTGAGTGAGTTGAGTGAGTTGAGTGAGTTGAGTGGGTTGAGTGAGTTGATTGGTTGAGTGAGTTGATTGGTTGAGTGAGTTGAGTGAGTTGAGTGAGTTAAGTGAGTTGAGTGAGTTGAGTGAGTTGAGTGAGTTGAGTGAGTTGAGTGAGTTGAGTGAGTTGAGTGAGTTAAGTGAGTTAAGTGAGTTGAGTGAGTTGAGTGAGTTGATTGGTTGAGTGTGTTGAGTGAGTTGAGTGAGTTGAGTGAGTTGAGTGAGTTGAGTGAGTTGAGTGAGTTAAGGGGCCGTTCAAGTATTACGTAACGCAATTAGGGGGGGAGGGGGGGTCTTGTGAAACGTTACGATGCGTTACAGGGGAGGGGGGGGGGGTTCGTACAACGCGTTACGTAACATTGTTTTAGAAGTGAAACTACTTTAGCGGGTGGTGATTTGAAATGAGGTGTGTATAATGAAACGCTTTCTTTATGTGTATGCTTATTGAATAGCTACAGCCAAAAAATTTTATTATAATGATAAAAGTTGATGGGATCTAGATAATTTACAGCAATAAATGATATGTTAAATTAAAGCACTTATCAAGCAGAATGTTCTAAAACTATCATCTTCGAGATTGGTTAACCAAAACCAGAGATGTAAGCGTGGAAAGATTTCCTATTTTTCTCATTTATTGCTGTAGCTGTTCTAGATCCCATCAACTTTTATCATTTTAATAAAATATGGTCGTCTCATTTTTCGCCATTTTAACATATTTTAAGCTTAAGCAAATGTTTATTACATTATGTGTGATTTTTATTAAATAACAATATGAACAAGTTAAGGTGTTATCTTCAGTCAGGCCAAAACTCACATACCCTACACTGCACTCAAAGTAGGTATGTACATATATTTCAGTAAAAAAAGACGTTGAAGAGGTTAAATAATTCGAAAAAAGTGTGAAATGTTTAAGAGGTTGAAAACTGTTGAAAAAGTCGTAAATACTACCTTGATCAAAAAGTTTTAGGACTTTATTTTTAAAATGAAAAATACAAGTTTATTCATCAAAATCGATATTGTCTCCTTCAAAGTACTCCCCATCGACTGCAATGCACTTATGCCAACGCTTGACCCAGTCCTCAAAAGCCTTTTTATACTCGACCGTCGGTATGGCCATCAGGGCCATCTTCGATTTTTCGATGACCTCTTCTCGGCTGCTGTAACGCGATCCGCGGAGCGGTTTCTTCAGGTGGCCGAACAGGAAAAAGTCGCAGGGAGCCAAATCAGGCGAATTCGGTGGATGTTGGACGGTATTCATGGAGTTTTTGGCCAAAAACTCACGAATAATGATCGCATTGTGCGACGGCGCGTTGTCGTGATGCAAAATCCACGAGTTGTTTGCCCACAAATCCGGTCTTTTTTGGCGAACTGCTTCACGCAAACGTCTCAAAACGCCCAAATAATATTCTTTGTTGACGGTCTGACCTTCTGGGAGGAATTCATGATGCACAACACCTCTGTAGTCCATGAAAACCGTGAGCATCGCCTTCTTTTTCGATTGAAAACGACGTGGTTTTTTCGGTCGCGGCTCATTGGGTGAACGCCATTCACTCGCTTGATGTCTGGATTGCGTGTCGTACTCGTAAATCCACGTCTCGTCACCAGTAATGATTCGTTTGATGAATGTTGGGTCGGATTCAGCCTTGGAAAGCATGTCTTTTGCGTCATCAACGCGGTCCCTTTTTTGCATGAAATTCAGATTTTTTGTAAAAAATCGAAACCACACACAAAAGTAGATGCACACAATACGGCGTCACTTCAAGAAATGTCAAGCTGTCAAGCTGAAAATTTGACATAACGTCCATGACACTTCTACCAACACAACAAAAAAAAGAGAATTGAAATCGGACGAACGAGAGCGCCACACGGTGACGAGTCCTAAAACTTTTTGATCAAGCTGGTATATGCAAAATGTTGATGTTGAGAGAGGTTGAAAAAGTCTAAACAATTTAAAATCGATGAAAAAGTCGAAAAAATAAAGAAATTTCATCACAATATCTTGCACGGCTTACGAGATATGGTGGTATAGAGGTTAAAATTTAGGACCGTGCCACGCGAATCTTTGGAAACTTGAAACCTAGCCTAATCTTAATTTAGTTCAAATGTACACCTAATCACCAAGTTTCATCAAAATCGCTGCATTTTTTTTCAAAATGGGATTGGGCATATATACATAGAGTATGGGCGGTAGGCGTGTCCATGAACCGATTACGTCCGTTTTGAATAGCAAGATGCCTGCAAGAAGGTCTGACCTGAGTGTGCTAATTTCATTCAATTAGCTTTCTTGGTTTTTCCGTAAACCTGATTTGAACAGACAGACAGACGGACATAGCTAAATCAACTCAGGTGGTGACGCTGATCAAGAATATATCTATATACTTTTTCATACCTTCCACCGCCCTCTTCTATGCGTTACAAACAAAATGACAAAGTGAATATACCCTCGGTGTAGGGTATAATAAAGAAAATAAACAACATACGCATGTATTTCCGGTACTTTTCGCAACATAATTGTGACTTTTAGGTAAATATGGTCACTTGGGTGTTACGTAACGTTTAAGGGGGGGGGGGGGGGGGGGTAGAGGAAAACGTTACGGCGCGTTACATAGGGGGGAGGGGGGGGTCAAAAATCTTCGAAAATTGCGTTACGTAATACTTGAACGGCCCCTAAGTGAGTTAAGTGAGTTGATTGGTTGAGTGAGTTGAGTGAGTTAAGTGAGTAGAGTGAGTTGAGTGAGTTGAGTGAGTTGAGTGAGTTGAGTGAGTTGAGTGAGTTAAGTGAGTTAAGTGAGTTGATTGGTTGAGTGAGTTGATTGGTTGAGTGAGTTGAGTGAGTTAAGTGAGTAGAGTGAGTTGAGTGAGTTGAGTGAGTTGAGTGAGTTGAGTGAGTTGAGTGAGTTGAGTGAGTTGAGTGAGTTAAGTGAGTTAAGTGAGTTGAGTGAGTTGAGTGAGTTGATTGGTTGAGTGTGTTGAGTGAGTTGAGTGAGTTGAGTGAGTTGAGTGAGTTGAGTGAGTTGAGTGAGTTGAGTGAGTTGAGTGAGTTGAGTGAGTTGAGTGAGTTGAGTGAGTTGAGTGAGTTAAGTGAGTTAAGTGAGTTGAGTGAGCTGAGTGAGTTGAGTGAGTTGAGTGAGTTGAGTGAGTTAAGTGAGTTGAGTGAGTTGAGTGAGTTGAGTGAGTTGAGTGAGTTGAGTGAGTTGAGTGAGTTGAGTGAGTTGAGTGAGTTGAGTGAGTTGAGTGAGTTGAGTGAGTTGAGTGAGTTTAGTGAGTTTAGTGAGTTGAGTGAGTTGAGTGAGTTGAGTGGGTTGAGTGAGTTGATTGGTTGAGTGAGTTGATTGGTTGAGTGAGTTGAGTGAGTTGAGTGAGTTGAGTGAGTTGAGTGAGTTGAGTGAGTTGAGTGAGTTGAGTGAGTTGAGTGAGTTGAGTGAGTTGATTGGTTGAGTGGTTGAGTGAGTTGATTGGTTGAGTGAGTTGAGTGAGTTGAGTGAGTTGAGTGAGTTGAGTGAGTTTAGTGAGTTGAGTGAGTTGAGTGAGTTGAGTGAGTTGAGTGAGTTGATTGGTTGAGTGTGTTGGGTGAGTTGAGTGAGTTGAGTGAGTTGAGTGAGTTGAGTGAGTTGAGTGAGTTAAGTGAGTTAAGTGAGTTAAGTGAGTTGATTGGTTGAGTGAGTTGATTGGTTGAGTGAGTTGAGTGAGTTAAGTGAGTAGAGTGAGTTGAGTGAGTTGAGTGAGTTGAGTGAGTTGAGTGAGTTGAGTGAGTTGAGTGAGTTGAGTGAGTTAAGTGAGTTGAGTGATTTGAGTGAGTTGAGTGGGTTGAGTGAGTTGATTGGTTGAGTGGTTGAGTGAGTTGATTGGTTGAGTGAGTTGAGTGAGTTGAGTGAGTTGAGTGAGTTTAGTGAGTTGAGTGAGTTGAGTGAGTTGAGTGAGTTGAGTGAGTTGAGTGGGTTGAGTGAGTTGATTGGTTCAGTGAGTTGATTGGTTGAGTGAGTTGAGTGAGTTGAGTGAGTTGAGTGAGTTGAGTGAGTTGAGTGGGTTGAGTGAGTTGATTGGTTGAGTGAGTTGATTGGTTGAGTGAGTTGAGTGAGTTGAGTGAGTTAAGTGAGTTGAGTGAGTTGAGTGAGTTGAGTGAGTTGAGTGAGTTAAGTGAGTTAAGTGAGTTGAGTGAGTTGATTGGTTGAGTGTGTTGAGTGAGTTGAGTGAGTTGAGTGAGTTGAGTGAGTTGAGTGAGTTGAGTGAGTTGAGTGAGTTGAGTGAGTTAAGTGAGTTAAGTGAGTTAAGTGAGTTGATTGGTTGAGTGAGTTGATTGGTTGAGTGAGTTAAGTGAGTAGAGTGAGTTGAGTGAGTTGAGTGAGTTGAGTGAGTTGAGTGAGTTGAGTGAGTTGAGTGAGTTGAGTGAGTTGAGTGAGTTAAGTGAGTTGATTGGTTGAGTGAGTTGATTGGTTGAGTGAGTTGAGTGAGTTAAGTGAGTAGAGTGAGTTGAGTGAGTTGAGTGAGTTGAGTGAGTTGAGTGAGTTGAGTGAGTTGAGTGAGTTAAGTGAGTTAAGTGAGTTGAGTGAGTTGATTGGTTGAGTGTGTTGAGTGAGTTGAGTGAGTTGAGTGAGTTGAGTGAGTTGAGTGAGTTGAGTGAGTTGAGTGAGTTGAGTGAGTTGAGTGAGTTAAGTGAGTTAAGTGAGTTGAGTGAGCTGAGTGAGTTGAGTGAGTTGAGTGAGTTGAGTGAGTTAAGTGAGTTGAGTGAGTTGAGTGAGTTGAGTGAGTTGAGTGAGTTGAGTGAGTTGAGTGAGTTGAGTGAGTTGAGTGAGTTGAGTGAGTTGAGTGAGTTAAGTGAGTTAAGTGAGTTGAGTGAGCTGAGTGAGTTGAGTGAGTTGAGTGAGTTGAGTGAGTTAAGTGAGTTGAGTGAGTTGAGTGAGTTGAGTGAGTTGAGTGAGTTGAGTGAGTTGAGTGAGTTGAGTGAGTTGAGTGAGTTGAGTGAGTTGAGTGAGTTGAGTGAGTTGAGTGAGTTGAGTGAGTTGAGTGAGTTTAGTGAGTTTAGTGAGTTGAGTGAGTTGAGTGAGTTGAGTGAGTTGAGTGAGTAGAGTGAGTTGAGTGAGTTGAGTGAGTTGAGTGAGTTGAGTGAGTTGAGTGAGCTGAGTGAGTTGAGTGAGTTGAGTGAGTTAAGTGAGTTTAGTGAGTTGAGTGAGTTGAGTGAGTTGAGTGAGTTGAGTGAGTTGAGTGAGTTGAGTGAGTTGAGTGAGTTGAGTGAGTTAAGTGAGTTTAGTGAGTTGAGTGAGTTGAGTGAGTTTAGTGAGTTGAGTGAGTTGAGTGAGTTAAGTGAGTTGATAAGTTGAGTGAGTTGAGTGAGTTGAGTGAGTTGAATGAGTTGAGTGAGTTGAGTGGGTTGAGTGAGTTGATTGGTTGAGTGAGTTGATTGGTTGAGTGAGTTGAGTGAGTTTAGTGAGTTGAGTGAGTTAAGTGAGTTGAGTGAGTTTAGTGAGTTGAGTGAGTTGAGTGAGTTGAGTGGGTTGAGTGAGTTGATTGGTTGAGTGAGTTGATTGGTTGAGTGAGTTGAGTGAGTTGAGTGAGTTGAGTGAGTTGAGTGAGTTTAGTGAGTTGAGTGAGTTGAGTGAGTTAAGTGAGTTGATAAGTTGAGTGAGTTGAGTGAGTTGAGTGAGTTGATTGGTGGAGTGTGTTGAGTGAGTTGAGTGAGTTGAGTGAGTTGAGTGAGTTGATTGGTTGAGTGTGTTGAGTGAGTTGAGTGAGTTGAGTGAGTTGAGTGAGTTGAAATAGTTGAGTGAATTGAGTGAGCTGAGTGAGTTGAGTGAGTTGAGTGAGTTGAGTGAGTTAAGTGAGTTGAGTGAGTTGAGTGAGTTGAGTGAGTTGAGTGAGTTGAGTGAGTTGAGTGAGTTGAGTGAGTTGAGTGAGTTGAGTGAGTTGAGTGAGTTGAGTGAGTTGAGTGAGTTGAGTGAGTTGAGTGAGTTGAGTGAGTTGAGTGAGTTGAGTGAGTTGAGTGAGTTAAATGAGTTTAGTGAGTTGAGTGAGTTGAGTGAGTTGAGTGGGTTGAGTGAGTTGATTGGTTGAGTGGTTGAGTGAGTTGATTGGTTGAGTGAGTTGAGTGAGTTGAGTGAGTTTAGTGAGTTGAGTTGAGTGAGTTAAGTGAGTTGATAAGTTGAGTGAGTTGAGTGAGTTGAGTGAGTTGAGTGAGTTGAGTGAGCTGAGTGAGTTGAGTGAGTTGAGTAAGTTGAGTGAGTTAAGTGAGTTGAGTGAGTTGAGTGAGTTGAGTGAGTTGAGTGAGTTGAGTGAGTTGAGTGAGTTGAGTGAGTTGAGTGAGTTAAGTGAGTTGAGTGATTTGAGTGAGTTGAGTGGGTTGAGTGAGTTGATTGGTTGAGTGGTTGAGTGAGTTGATTGGTTGAGTGAGTTGAGTGAGTTGAGTGAGTTGAGTGAGTTTAGTGAGTTGAGTGAGTTGAGTGAGTTGAGTGAGTTGAGTGAGTTGAGTGAGTTGAGTGGGTTGAGTGAGTTGATTGGTTGAGTGAGTTGATTGGTTGAGTGAGTTGAGTGAGTTGAGTGAGTTGAGTGAGTTGAGTGAGTTGAGTGAGTTGAGTGAGTTGAGTGAGTTGAGTGAGTTGAGTGGGTTGAGTGAGTTGATTGGTTGAGTGAGTTGATTGGTTGAGTGAGTTGAGTGAGTTGAGTGAGTTAAGTGAGTTGAGTGAGTTGAGTGAGTTGAGTGAGTTGAGTGAGTTGAGTGAGTTAAGTGAGTTGAGTGAGTTGAGTGAGTTGAGTGAGTTGAGTGAGTTGAGTGGGTTGAGTGAGTTGATTGGTTGAGTGAGTTGATTGGTTGAGTGAGTTGAGTGAGTTGAGTGAGTTGAGTGAGTTTAGTGAGTTGAGTGAGTTGAGTGAGTTTAGTGAGTTGAGTGAGTTGAGTGAGTTGAGTGGGTTGAGTGAGTTTAGTGAGTTGAGTGAGTTGAGTGAGTTGAGTGAGTTGAGTGAGTTGAGTGAGTTGAGTGAGTTGAGTGAGTTGAGTGAGTTGAGTGAGTTGAGTGAGTTAAGTGAGTTGAGTGAGTTGAGTGAGTTGAGTGAGTTGAGTGAGTTGAGTGAGTTGAGTGAGTTGAGTGAGTTGAGTGAGTTGAGTGAGTTGAATGAGTTGAGTGAGTTGAGTGAGTTGAGTGAGTTGAGTGAGTTGAGTGAGTTGAGTGAGTTGAGTGAGTTGAGTGAGTTAAGTGAGTTAAGTGAGTTGAGTGAGTTTAGTGAGTTGAGTGAGTTGAGTGAGTTGAGTGGGTTGAGTGAGTTGATTGGTTGATTGGTTGAGTGAGTTGATTGGTTGAGTGAGTTGAGTGAGTTGAGTGAGTTTAGTGAGTTGAGTTGAGTGAGTTAAGTGAGTTGATAAGTTGAGTGAGTTGAGTGAGTTTAGTGAGTTGAGTGAGTTAAGTGAGTTGATAAGTTGAGTGAGTTGAGTGAGTTGAGTGAGTTGAGTGAGCTGAGTGAGTTGAGTGAGTTGAGTAAGTTGAGTGAGTTGATAAGTTGAGTGAGTTGAGTGAGTTTAGTGAGTTGAGTTGAGTGAGTTAAGTGAGTTGATAAGTTGAGTGAGTTGAGTGAGTTTAGTGAGTTGAGTGAGTTAAGTGAGTTGATAAGTTGAGTGAGTTGAGTGAGTTGAGTGAGTTGAGTGAGTTGAGTGGGTTGAGTGAGTTGATTGGTTGAGTGGTTGAGTGAGTTGATTGGTTGAGTGAGTTGAGTGAGTTGAGTGAGTTTAGTGAGTTGAGTGAGTTGAGTGAGTTTAGTGAGTTGAGTGAGTTGAGTGAGTTGAGTGGGTTGAGTGAGTTGATTGGTTGAGTGAGTTGATTGGTTGAGTGAGTTGAGTGAGTTGAGTGAGTTGAGTGAGTGGAGTGAGTTGAGTGAGTTGAGTGGGTTGAGTGAGTTGATTGGTTGAGTGAGTTGATTGGTTGAGTGAGTTGAGTGAGTTGAGTGAGTTTAGTGAGTTGAGTGAGTTGAGTGAGTTAAGTGAGTTGATAAGTTGAGTGAGTTGAGTGAGTTGAGTGAGTTGAGTGAGTTGAGTGAGCTGAGTGAGTTGAGTGAGTTGAGTGAGTTGAGTGAGTTAAGTGAGTTGAGTGAGTTGAGTGAGTTGAGTGAGTTGAGTGAGTTGAGTGAGTTGAGTGAGTTAAGTGAGTTGAGTGAGTTGAGTGAGTTGAGTGGGTTGAGTGAGTTGATTGGTTGAGTGGTTGAGTGAGTTGATTGGTTGAGTGAGTTGAGTGAGTTGAGTGAGTTGAGTGAGTTGAGTGAGTTTAGTGAGTTGAGTGAGTTGAGTGAGTTTAGTGAGTTGAGTGAGTTGAGTGAGTTGAGTGGGTTGAGTGAGTTGATTGGTTGAGTGAGTTGAGTGAGTTGAGTGAGTTGAGTGAGTTGAGTGAGTTGAGTGAGCTGAGTGAGTTGAGTGAGTTGAGTGAGTTGAGTCAGTTAAGTGAGTTGAGTGAGTTGAGTGAGTTGAGTGAGTTGAGTGAGTTGAGTGAGTTGAGTGAGTTGAGTGAGTTGAGTGAGTTGAGTGAGCTGAGTGAGTTGAGTGAGTTGAGTGAGTTGAGTGAGTTTAGTGAGTTGAGTGAGTTGAGTGAGTTAAGTGAGTTGATAAGTTGAGTGAGTTGAGTGAGTTGAGTGAGTTGAGTGAGCTGAGTGAGTTGAGTGAGTTGAGTGAGTTGAGTGAGTTGAGTGAGTTGAGTGAGTTGAGTGAGTTGAGTGAGTTGAGTGAGTTGAGTGAGTTGAGTGAGTTGAGTGAGTTGAGTGAGTTGAGTGAGTTTAGTGAGTTGAGTGAGTTGAGTGAGTTGAGTGAGTTGAGTGGGTTGAGTGAGTTGATTGGTTGAGTGAGTTGATTGGTTGAGTGAGTTGAGTGAGTTGAGTGAGTTGAGTGAATTTAGTGAGTTGAGTGAGTTGAGTGAGTTGAGTGAGTTAAGTGAGTTGATAAGTTGAGTGAGTTGAGTGAGTTGAGTGAGTTGAGTGAATTGAGTGAGTTGAGTGAGTTGAGTGAGTTGAGTGAGTTAAGTGAGTTGAGTTAGTTGAGTGAGTTGAGTGAGTTGAGTGAGTTGAGTGAGTTGAGTGAGTTGAGTGAGTTGAGTGAGTTAAGTGAGTTGAGTGAGTTGAGTGAGTTGAGTGAGTTGAGTGAGTTGAGTGAGTTGAGTGAGTTGAGTGAGTTGATTGGTTGAGTGTGTTGAGTGAGTTGAGTGAGTTGAGTGAGTTGAGTGAGTTGAGTGAGTTGAGTGAGTTGAGTGAGTTGAGTGAGTTAAGTGAGTTGAATGAGTTTAGTGAGTTGAGTGAGTTGAGTGAGTTGAGTGAGTTGAGTGGGTTGAGTGAGTTGATTGGTTGAGTGGTTGAGTGAGTTGATTGGTTGAGTGAGTTGAGTGAGTTGAGTGAGTTGAGTGAGTTGAGTGAGTTTAGTGAGTTGAGTGAGTTGAGTGAGTTAAGTGAGTTGATAAGTTGAGTGAGTTGAGTGAGTTGAGTGAGTTGAGTGAGTTGAGTGAGTTGAGTGAGTTGAGTGAGTTGAGTGAGTTGAGTGAGTTTAGTGAGTTGAGTGAGTTAAGTGAGTTGAGTGAGTTGAGTGAGTTGAGTGAGTTGAGTGAGTTGATTGGTTGAGTGTGTTGAGTGAGTTGAGTGAGTTGATTGGTTGAGTGTGTTGAGTGAGTTGAGTGAGTAGAGTGAGTTGAGTGAGTTGAGTGAGTTGAGTGAGTTGAAAGAGTTAAGTGAGTTGAGTGAGTTGAGTGAGTTGAGTGAGTTGAGTGAGTTGAGTGGGTTGAGTGAGTTCATTGGTTGAGTGGTTGAGTGAGTTGATTGGTTGAGTGAGTTGAGTGAGTTGAGTGAGTTGAGTGAGTTGAGTGAGTTGAGTGAGTTGAGTGAGTTGAGTGAGTTGAGTGAGTTGAGTGAGTTGAGTGAGTTGAGTGAGTTGAGTGAGTTGAGTGAGTTTATTGGATGAGTGAATTGAGTGAGTTGAGTGAGTTGAGTGAGTTGAGTGAGTTGAGTGAGTTTAGTGAGTTGAGTGAGTTGAGTGAATTAAGTGAGTTGATAAGTTGAGTGAGTTGAGTGAGTTGAGTGGGTTGAGTGAGTTGATTGGTTGAGTGGTTGAGTGAGTTGATTGGTTGAGTGAGTTGAGTGAGTTGAGTGAGTTGAGTGAGTTGAGTGAGTTGAGTGAGTTGAGTGAGTTGAGTGAGTTGAGTGAGTTGAGTGAGTTGAGTGAGTTAAGTGAGTTAAGTGAGTTGAGTGAGTTGAGTGAGTTGAGTGAGTTTATTGGTTGAGTGAGTTGAGTGAGTCGAGTGAGTTTAGTGAGTTGAGTGAGTTGAGTGAGTTAAGTGAGTTGATAAGTTGAGTGAGTTGAGTGAGTTGAGTGAGTTAAGTGAGTTGAGTGAGTTAAGTGAGTTGATAAGTTGAGTGAGTTGAGTGAGTTGAGTGAGCTGAGTGAGTTGAGTGAGTTTAGTGAGTTTAGTGAGTTGAGTGAGTTGAGTGAGTTAAGTGAGTTGAGTGAGTTTAGTGAGTTGAGTGAGTTGAGTGAGTTGAGTGGGTTGAGTGAGTTGAGTGAGTTGAGTGAGTTGAGTGAGTTGAGTGAGTTGAGTGAGTTGAGTGAGTTGAGTGAGTTGAGTGAGTTGAGTGAGTTGAGTGAGTTGAGTGAGTTGAGTGAGTTGAGTGAGTTGAGTGAGTTGAGTGAGTTGAGTGAGTTGAGTGAGTTGAGTGAGCTGAGTGAGTTGAGTGAGTTTAGTGAGTTGAGTGAGTTAAGTGAGTTAAGTGAGTTGAGTGAGTTTAGTGAGTTGAGTGAGTTGAGTGAGTTGAGTGAGTTGAGTGGGTTGAGTGAGTTGATTGGTTGAGTGGTTGAGTGAGTTGATTGGTTGAGTGAGTTGAGTGAGTTGAGTGAGTTGAGTGAGTTGAGTGAGTTGAGTGAGTTGAGTGAGTTGATTGGTTGAGTGAGTTGAGTGAGTTGAGTGAGTTGAGTGAGTTGAGTGAGTTAAGTGAGTTAAGTGAGTTGAGTGAGTTTAGTGAGTTGAGTGAGTTGAGTGAGTTGAGTGAGTTGAGTGGGTTGAGTGAGTTGATTGGTTGAGTGGTTGAGTGAGTTGATTGGTTGAGTGAGTTGAGTGAGTTTAGTGAGTTGAGTTGAGTGAGTTAAGTGAGTTGATAAGTTGAGTGAGTTGAGTGAGTTGAGTGAGTTTAGTGAGATGAGTTGAGTGAGTTAAGTGAGTTGATAAGTTGAGTGAGTTGAGTGAGTTGAGTGAGTTGAGTGAGTTGAGTGAGTTGAGTGAGTTGAGTGAGTTGAGTGAGCTGAGTGAGTTGAGTGAGTTGAGTAAGTTGAGTGAGTTAAGTGAGTTGAGTGAGTTGAGTGAGTTGAGTGAGTTGAGTGAGTTGAGTGAGTTGAGTGAGTTGAGTGAGTTGAGTGAGTTGAGTGAGTTAAGTGAGTTGAGTGAGTTGAGTGAGTTGAGTGGGTTGAGTGAGTTGATTGGTTGAGTGGTTGAGTGAGTTGATTGGTTGAGTGAGTTGAGTGAGTTGAGTGAGTTTAGTGAGTTGAGTGAGTTGAGTGAGTTTAGTGAGTTGAGTGAGTTGAGTGAGTTGAGTGGGTTGAGTGAGTTGATTGGTTGAGTGAGTTGATTGGTTGAGTGAGTTGAGTGAGTTGAGTGAGTTGAGTGAGTTGAGTGAGTTGAGTGGGTTGAGTGAGTTGATTGGTTGAGTGAGTTGATTGGTTGAGTGAGTTGAGTGAGTTGAGTGAGTTGAGTGAGTTGAGTGAGTTGAGTGAGTTTAGTGAGTTGAGTGAGTTGAGTGAGTTAAGTGAGTTGATAAGTTGAGTGAGTTGAGTGAGTTTAGTGAGTTGAGTGAGTTGATAAGTTGAGTGAGTTGAGTGAGTTGAGTGAGTTGAGTGAGTTGAGTGAGTTGAGTGAGTTGAGTGGGTTGAGTGAGTTGATTGGTTGAGTGAGTTGAGTGAGTTGAGTGAGTTGAGTGAGTTGAGTGAGTTGAGTGAGTTGAGTGAGTTGAGTGAGTTGAGTGAGTTGAGTGAGTTGAGTGAGTTTAGTGGGTTGAGTGAGTTGATTGGTTGAGTGAGTTGAGTAAGTTGAGTGAGTTGAGTGAGTTGAGTGAGTTGAGTGAGTTTAGTGAGTTGAGTGAGTTGAGTCAGCTGAGTGAGTTGATTGGTTGAGTGAGTTGATTGGTTGAGTGAGTTGATTGGTTGAGTGAGTTGATTGGTTGATGAGTTTAGTGAGTTGAATGAGTTTAGTGAGTTGAGTGAGTTGAGTGAGTTGAGTGAGTTGAGTGAGTTGAGTGGGTTGAGTGAGTTGATTGGTTGAGTGGTTGAGTGAGTTGATTGGTTGAGTGAGTTGAGTGAGTTGAGTGAGTTGAGTGAGTTGAGTGGGTTGAGTGAGTTGAGTGAGTTGAGTGAGTTGAGTGAGTTGAGTGAGTTGAGTGAGTTGAGTGAGTTGAGTGGTTGAGTGAGTTGATTGGTTGAGTGAGTTGAGTGAGTTGAGTGAGTTTAGTGAGTTGAGTGAGTTGAGTGAGTTTAGTGAGTTGAGTGAGTTGAGTGAGTTGAGTGGGTTGAGTGAGTTGATTGGTTGAGTGAGTTGAGTGAGTTGAGTGAGTTGAGTGGGTTGAGTGAGTTGATTGGTTGAGTGAGTTGATTGGTTGAGTGAGTTGAGTGAGTTGAGTGAGTTTAGTGAGTTGAGTGAGTTGAGTGAGTTGAGTGGGTTGAGTGAGTTGATTGGTTGAGTGAGTTGATTGGTTGAGTGAGTTGAGTGAGTTTAGTGAGTTGAGTTGAGTGAGTTAAGTGAGTTGATAAGTTGAGTGAGTTGAGTGAGTTGAGTGAGTTTAGTGAGTTGAGTTGAGTGAGTTAAGTGAGTTGATAAGTTGAGTGAGTTGAGTGAGTTGAGTGAGCTGAGTGAGTTGAGTGAGTTGAGTAAGTTGAGTGAGTTAAGTGAGTTGAGTGAGTTGAGTGAGTTGAGTGAGTTGAGTGAGTTGAGTGAGTTGAGTGAGTTGAGTGAGTTGAGTGAGTTGAGTGAGTTGAGTGAGTTGAGTGAGTTAAGTGAGTTGAGTGAGTTGAGTGAGTTGAGTGGGTTGAGTGAGTTGATTGGTTGAGTGGTTGAGTGAGTTGAGTGAGTTGAGTGAGTTGAGTGAGTTGAGTGAGTTGAGTGAGCTGAGTGAGTTGAGTGAGTTGAGTAAGTTGAGTGAGTTAAGTGAGTTGAGTGAGTTGAGTGAGTTGAGTGAGTTGAGTGAGTTGAGTGAGTTGAGTGAGTTGAGTGAGTTGAGTGAGTTAAGTGAGTTGAGTGAGTTGAGTGGGTTGAGTGAGTTGATTGGTTGAGTGGTTGAGTGAGTTGATTGGTTGAGTGAGTTGAGTGAGTTTAGTGAGTTGAGTGAGTTGAGTGAGTTTAGTGAGTTGAGTGAGTTGAGTGAGTTGAGTGGGTTGAGTGAGTTGATTGGTTGAGTGAGTTGAGTGAGTTGAGTGAGTTGAGTGAGTTGAGTGGGTTGAGTGAGTTGATTGGTTGAGTGAGTTGATTGGTTGAGTGAGTTGAGTGAGTTGAGTGAGTTTAGTGAGTTGAGTGAGTTGAGTGAGTTAAGTGAGTTGATAAGTTGAGTGAGTTGAGTGAGTTTAGTGAGTTGAGTTGAGTGAGTTAAGTGAGTTGATAAGTTGAGTGAGTTGAGTGAGTTGAGTGAGTTGAGTGAGTTGAATGAGTTGAGTGAGTTGAGTGAGTTGAGTGAGTTGAGTGAGCTGAGTGAGTTGAGTGAGTTGAGTGAGTTGAGTGAGTTGAGTGAGTTAAGTGAGTTGAGTGAGTTGAGTGAGTTGAGTGAGTTGAGTGAGTTTAGTGAGTTGAGTGAGTTGAGTGAGTTGAGTGAAATGAGTGAGTTTAGTGAGTTGAGTGAGTGGAGTGAGTTGAGTGGGTTGAGTGAGTTGATTGGTCGAGTGAGTTGATTGGTTGAGTGAGTTGAGTGAGTTGAGTGAGTTGAGTGAGTTGAGTGAGTTGAGTGAGTTGAGTGAGTTGAGTGAGTTTAGTGAGTTGGGTGAGTTGAGTGAGTTAAGTGAGTTGATAAGTTGAGTGAGTTGAGTGAGTTGAGTGAGTTGAGTGAGTTGAGTGAGCTGAGTGAGTTGAGTGAGTTGAGTGAGTTGAGTGAGTTAAGTGAGTTGAGTGAGTTGTGTGTGTTGAGTGAGTTTAGTGAGTTGGGTGAGTTGAGTGAGTTAAGTGAGTTTATAAGTTGAGTGAGTTGAGTGAGTTGAGTGAGTTGAGTGAGTTGAGTGAGTTGAGTGAGCTGAGTGAGTTGAGTGAGTTGAGTGAGTTGAGTGAGTTGAGTGAGTTAAGTGAGTTGAGTGAGTTGTGTGTGTTGAGTGGGTTGAGTGAGTTGAGTGAGTTGAGTGAGTTTAGTGAGTTGAGTGAGTTGAGTGAGTTTAGTGAGTTGAGTGAGTTGAGTGGGTTGAGTGAGTTGATTGGTTGAGTGAGTTGATTGGTTGAGTGAGTTGAGTGAGTTGAGTGAGTTGAGTGAGTTGAGTGAGTTGAGTGGGTTGAGTGAGTTGATTGGTTGAGTGAGTTGATTGGTTGAGTGAGTTGAGTGAGTTGAGTGAGTTGAGTGAGTTGAGTGAGTTGAGTGAGTTGAGTGAGTTGAGTGAATTGAGTGAGTTAAGTGAGTTGATAAGTTGAGTGAGTTGAGTGAGTTGAGTGAGTTTAGTGAGTTGAGTGAGTTGATAAGTTGAGTGAGTTGAGTGAGTTGAGTGAGTTGAGTGGGTTGAGTGAGTTGATTGGTTGAGTGAGTTGATTGGTTGAGTGAGTTGAGTGAGTTGAGTGAGTTGAGTGAGTTGAGTGAGTTGAGTGAGTTGAGTGAGTTTAGTGGGTTGAGTGAGTTGATTGGTTGAGTGAGTTGATTGGTTGAGTGAGTTGAGTGAGTTGAGTGAGTTGAGTGAGTTGAGTGAGTTGAGTGAGTTGAGTGAGTTGAGTGAGTTGAGTGAGTTGAGTGGGTTGAGTGAGTTGATTGGTTGAGTGAGTTGATTGGTTGAGTGAGTTGATTGGTTGAGTGAGTTGATTGGTTGAGTGAGTTTAGTGAGTTGAATGAGTTTAGTGAGTTGAGTGAGTTGAGTGAGTTGAGTGAGTTGAGTGAGTTGAGTGAGTTGAGTGAGTTGAGTGGGTTGAGTGAGTTGATTGGTTGAGTGGTTGAGTGAGTTGATTGGTTGAGTGAGTTGAGTGAGTTGAGTGAGTTGAGTGAGTTGAGTGAGTTGAGTGAGTTGAGTGAGTTGAGTGAGTTGAGTGAGTTGAGTGAGTTGAGTGGGTTGAGTGAGTTGAGTGAGTTGAGTGAGTTGAGTGAGTTGAGTGAGTTGAGTGAGTTGAGTGAGTTGAGTGAGTTGAGTGAGTTGAGTGAGTTGAGTGAGTTGAGTGAGTTGAGTGAGTTGAGTGAGTTGAGTGAGTTGAGTGAGTTGAGTGGTTGAGTGAGTTGATTGGTTGAGTGAGTTGAGTGAGTTGAGTGAGTTTAGTGAGTTGAGTGAGTTGAGTGAGTTTAGTGAGTTGAGTGAGTTGAGTGGGTTGAGTGAGTTGATTGGTTGAGTGAGTTGAGTGAGTTGAGTGGGTTGAGTGAGTTGATTGGTTGAGTGAGTTGATTGGTTGAGTGAGTTGAGTGAGTTTAGTGAGTTGAGTGAGTTGAGTGAGTTGAGTGGGTTGAGTGAGTTGATTGGTTGAGTGAGTTGATTGGTTGAGTGAGTTGAGTGAGTTGAGTGAGTTGAGTGAGTTTAGTGAGTTGAGTTGAGTGAGTTAAGTGAGTTGATAAGTTGAGTGAGTTGAGTGAGTTTAGTGAGTTGAGTTGAGTGAGTTAAGTGAGTTGATAAGTTGAGTGAGTTGAGTGAGTTGAGTGAGTTGAGTGAGTTGAGTGAGCTGAGTGAGTTGAGTGAGTTGAGTAAGTTGAGTGAGTTAAGTGAGTTGAGTGAGTTGAGTGAGTTGAGTGAGTTGAGTGAGTTGAGTGAGTTGAGTGAGTTGAGTGAGTTGAGTGAGTTGAGTGAGTTGAGTGAGTTAAGTGAGTTGAGTGAGTTGAGTGAGTTGAGTGAGTTGATTGGTTGAGTGGTTGGTCACTCAACTCACTCAACTCACTCAACTCACTCAGCTCACTCAACTCACTCAACTCACTCAACTCACTCAACTCACTCAACTCACTCAACTCACTCAACTTATCAACTCACTTAACTCACTCAACTCACTCAACTCACTCAACTCACTCAACTCACTCAACTCACTCAACTCACTCAACTCACTCAACTCACTCAACTCATTCAACTCACTCAACTCACTCAACTCACTCAGCTCACTCAACTCACTCAACTCACTCAACTCACTCAACTCACTCAACTCACTTAACTCACTCAACTCACTCAACACACTCAACTCACTCAGCTGACTCAACTCACTCAACTCACTAAACTCACTCAACTCACTCAACTCACTCAACTTACTCAACTCACTCAACTCACTCAACCAATCAACTCACTCAA
This sequence comes from Tricholauxania praeusta, assembly GCA_949775025.1. NCBI lineage: Eukaryota > Metazoa > Arthropoda > Insecta > Diptera > Lauxaniidae > Tricholauxania > Tricholauxania praeusta. The sequence goes on from OX459030.1 coordinate 8,359,348, forward strand.
CCACTCAACCAATCAACTCACTCAACCCACTCAACTCACTCAACTCACTCAACTCGCTCAACTCACTAAACTCATTCAACTCACTTAACTCACTCAACTCACTCAACTCACTCAACTCACTCAACTCACTCAACTCACTCAACTCACTCAACTCACTCAACTCACTCAACTCACTCAACTCACTCAACTCACTCAACTCACTCAACTCACTCAACTCACTCAACTCACTCAACTCACTCAACTCACTCAACTCACTCAACTCACTCAACTCACTCAACTCACTCAACTCACTTAACTCACTCAACTCACTCAACTCACTCAACTCACTCAACTCACTCAACTCACTCAACTCACTCAACTCACTCAACTCACTCAACTCACTCAACTCACTCAACACACTCAACCAATCAACTCACTTAACTCACTCAACTCACTCAACTCACTCAACTCACTCAACTCACTCAACTCACTTAACTCACTCAACTCACTCAACTCACTCAACTCACTCAACTCACTCAACTCAATCAACACACACAACTCACTCAACTCACTTAACTCACTCAACTCACTCAACTCACTCAACTCACTCAGCTCACTCAACTCACTCAACTCACTCAACTCAGTCCCAGCGGCAAATTGATGAAGTACTCTGATTTTTCATATATGAAAAGCTATACCCTTTGTGTTGTATGTTTCACAAATGAAATTGTTGCTGTGATATATTGCTTATTTGCTTGCTGGCTGCCTGCTTTGGATATGGAGCTGTAGACAGTCTGCTTGCTGGCTACCTGCTTTGTATATGGAGCTGTGGGCAGTCTGTCTGTTTGCTGCCTGATTTGTATATGGAGATGTAAGGGGTCTTGCCTGTTGGCTGCATACTTTGTATGTAGAAATGTAGGCAACTCGGTAAGCTAAACAGGCACAGGATATTTTAAGGCAGTCTGCCTTTCCCTTTCTACACATTGTATAAAGAGATGTAGGCAAGCTGCCTACAAAGCGGCCATAATTTTTTAAAAAGACATTACAGTTGTGGCTGGAGTTGTGAGCATTACTGCCTACAACGAGTATAACTATTCATCGATGTTGTGTATACCATATTTACCGCTGGGATGTTTTAAAATTAAAAAGGATCTCAGTACTCTCTATTTTGTGTGAGTTTTGGAAAAAGTTATTCCTTATGAAAACTATGGTGGTAGAACCCATCAAAAAAGCCCGATCATAAAAGTGTTTCCGCAAATGAGAAAGCTGACGAATGTGACAAAACAGAATCAGAACAATCGGAGAATAAATTAGTGCTAAGCTTACGTGATCAGATATTTTTCGGCAAAACGCGGAACACTTAAAAAAATTCATCAAATTTGCGTTAAAGTTTAAAAATTTTTCGGAAAAGCTTATGATCTTTTTTTTTTGGGGTTCTCACTTTCAAATTCAGTTATATTTCAACAATGAGATTTATTTCAGTACTTAAAAATATATATTAAAAAAAGTTCCTTACTTTCACATGCTGAAAACCCTAAAAAAATGAGATATATTTGAAACGAAATCGCGGACCGCGCTGGACGAAAAATTAAAAACTCGGAACACATAGACACGTTATGCTAAACCTTTGGATATCGAATGGAGAGCATTAACAAAAAACAAATTAACTGAAGGTGGAACCTCACCAGAACGTCTAAAAAAATTTGCCCTAACGTATGAAATCTCTTAAGGTTCAGCAAAAGAGAACTAAGATCTTTTAAAGGAGTGCTGACGGGACACTGTGTTATTGGCTCTATGGCCGTCAGATATGGTGCCACTTTGAGAGATTTCTGCAGGACTTGTGGAGATGAAGAAGAGGGGCTAATTAGGAAATGAACCTAATATTTTAGTGCTGCGTTCTTTCTTTGTTGCCCTTGAGGAACTAGCCGAGTTGGAGCTCACCAGCATCCTCAACTTCACCAAGGCTTCTATATCTGGATCGCGACTATTCAATGAGATAATTTCAGGAAAAAGGAGACGACTATAAATAAGTACCTAAACTTTTGTTTTTTAAAGATTTTTACCGTTTTCTGAACTTTGGCACATTTTTATGTTTAACTCAAGACATATTTTACCCTAAAGGCGATTTAAATAAAATTTTTTTCGAAAGATTAATTGTGTATGTAGTTTTTCCTCTGCTGAACTGTCACCAATGATGCGTGAAATTCATCCATGGAGTCCAATCAACCGACAATCGACAGTTCGTTTGGATATATTGGATATTTCGCGTTGGATGTCAGCAGAAGTCTTACGAAGATCCAATTTTGTCTTGCACACAATCTGGCGATCCTTGTACACAGAAGTCTTACGAGGTCCTTTTTTTTTGCGAAGAACATTTTTTGTTGTGTCATACTTATCAGAATGATCAAGTGCATTGAATACCATATTTTTGGAGCAATTTAGCTGTGTTGCTATCGCCTGATATCTCATGGCTGTCCTTTGAAGCTCAACAATTGACTTACGCATAACCGGTGTACAACTTTTGACCACTACCCATGATTAAGGATATGCTAATAAGAAAATTCGGTCAAAAAGTGTTCTTACAAGCAATAACAATATCACAATATCGTTTCTGGGATCTTTTATAAAGTTTTTTGCAAAATTATCTATTTGTTTCCAATTAGTTGACTCAGTCAGAGCTGATATTTGCGCAGATAATCTCTCATAAAACTTTTTTATGCTATGAATTTGAATTCAATTATATTCTTTTTCGTAAGTTTATATGTCCCACATTTATATTATGTATGAATTTTCTGATATACAAAGAAAAATATATAAGAAAATCTACCAATAACACAACGAATGATTTCGTTTCCAATTAGTTGTCAAAGGCTGTACAAAAAAAAAAAAAAAAAATTTATATTCATTGATATCACAAGTACGTTTACTTACTGTACGTCTGAAAACTCATAGAGAAATATTCATAACATCGGCTTAGCATTAAAAAACTGTTCTTAAAGGCCTATAATATATGCTGTACAAGTCTAAAATTTAATTTTTAAATCTTGAGAAAATCTTCTACAAATAATTTTAAAAAAATGAGAAACCTAAAGATTTCCTTAGCACTCAAAAACTTTCAATTTCTTATGAACTGGGCAACAATCAAGATTTTAATGAGACACAAATAGTCCCACAGCACATAGACAGCACGATATGCACGTACTCAAACATCGACAAAAGCAAGTGCACACTTTGGCATTTCATTATTATTTTGTCTACTGATAATACCTCAAACTCCAAGCTACAGAAATAAACACACACACACACAGAGACACAGGCACAGATTTAATAGACAAATAAAGACCCTAATGTGAACCTTAAAAGTTTTATATGTCAATTTACGAGCAATAACAAAGTTTTTAGCAACAACAACAACGACAACAACAAAAAGAGTAGCTACAACAAATGTGAAAAGTTTTCTGTGTGTGTCCCAAAAACAAAAATTTTGTAAATTATATTGGAAAAAAAGCAAAAGACTTCAATCTCACACACACGGAAATGCAAAGGGTTAACATGGATTTGCAAATTTTCTTCTAGTCTTTAACATTGTTTTTCGAAATGAACACACCCACCTCCCTCTTGATTACACATACAAACATATGTTTTACTGTCAGCTGTCCATATTTATAAGAAAACGTTACATTGTACATTGGGTTGAGTTCGAAAAAAAGGTGCGTTTTTATGACTCCTCAATGTTTACGCTTCTCGTGCGTGTCAAAAGATGCTGCTTGCCCAAGCCGATTGGCATCCCTTTTTTTACAACTTTTTTACTGCATTTCATTTTTGCAAAATGATGCTTAACTGCATGCAGCAGGCAGGATCATCAACATTTTCATTATCATCTGAAGAACAACAACTCACACATACACATGCATGATTGCATGTGTGTGTTGTTAACTGAGATTTGTTGACGCATTTTTATGTTGATGCTTCGTATGATGAGATCGTAAAACTTTTGCAATATCTGATGATTTTAGCTTTAAATCTAAGCGTGCAAATCTCTGGAAATTTGCAGAAATTGATATTACGTTTACGTGATGGCTTATGTCACATTTATGCGCGGATTTATTAATTAAATGCAAGGCGTGTAATGTTTCAGTAATTTTTGGTATTGAGACTTTAATATGAAAAAAGAGATTTAAGTTTAAGCAAGCAAAAAAATAAACTTTACATCGTTTATAGGGGTCAAACTGTGCGATACTACGAAAATGAAAAATAAAACAACAAATTTACTTAAAAAAACGAGTGTGCTTTATACACAGTAGATTCCCGTTAATTCGGATATGGCCTAGTCCGGATCATACTGTAATCCAGACAGGGTGAAAAAAGTAAAAAGTAAAAATTTCCATACACATTTTTGACCTATAAACATTTTTTTATTCCAATCGATAGGGAAATGTCGAAAATAGCCATTTCCGAGCTTTATCTATCGATTGGAACAAAAAAAAAAATCTTTATTTTGATCCACCCAAAAAATTTTTTTTTGCTCCAATCTATTATGAAAGTTCAAAAATGGCTTTTGGATGTCACTTAGAGTAGCTCCGGAACTTGGAAAGGACCAAAATGGTCGAAAACGGTACTTTCCAGGGTCCGGAGCCACCTCAAATGATGTCCAAAATCCATTTTCAACCTTTCCCCATTAATTATAGAAAAAAAAAAATCCGAAAATGGGTCAAAAGCGGTCCTACTAAGGTCTGGAGCCAACCTAAATGATGTCCAAAATCCATTTTCGGCATTTCCCTATTAATTACAGAAAGAAACAAAATTTAATTTCAAAAATTCGTCAAAAACGGTTCTTCCAGGGTCCAAAGCTACCCTAAATGATGTCCAAGATCCAGTTTCGACCTTTTCCCATTAATTACAAGAAAAAAAAAATTTTTTTCCGAAAATGTTACAGAAACGGTCTTTTCCAGCGTTCGGAGCTACCCTGAGTGAAGCAGCATTTAGTTAAATTAAATGCATGCAAAGAAGTATATACTTCAAAAAAAGACTTGTCAGGCTAAGAAACTCTCAATCATCGGCTCAAGGGTCACTGATGATTCTATTTAGCAATGGATGAAACTACATAGTATGACTAACTTTATTCCGCTTTTTGTCTAGTTTATTTTTGCCGTATTTTTTTGGTTTTTATTATTTAATATTTTGGGCAATTTGCCTTTGATTTTTTATAAAAGTTATATGCCGAGAGACTTTGACTTATGTAAACTAAAAATAAATACGAAATCATATTTCTAGGTGCAACTGCTAACTACTATGACTCCTTACAACAAACGCAACCGCAACTATGTGCGAATCTCTGTAGCGGCATGTTATTAATTTTAATTAGAATACAAAACCCTTTCCTCCCAATACCAAAATGAAAATCTACCCCCTTTTACTTGCATTGGCACAACAAAATAGTTAAGCAAGAATTTTAACCCCCATAAAAATTTAATTTTCTTCATATTTTGTTGTTTCATCAACAACATTCATTAATTTTTCTTACAAACGCCCTTTTTTTTTTAAGTTTGACTACATACTTTCACTGAAGTTTTCGGGGTATTCGCTTTGGTTGTAGGTAACATAGAGATAATGAAAATTCCTGACAGGCTTGTGTGTGTATCATCATAAAACTTCTAATCATATGCAACAAACAAAACTATCACTCATATACATCACACACAAAGAGAAACAATTTGTCAAAACAAACATATGCTTGTGCTACTGATATTTATTTGGGGTGGATCATATCTTGGAATATTTTTAATTTAAATTTTTTATAGAATATAATATATATAAGAACTGATACTGGCCTTATCTATGAATAGTCTAATGAAAAGGAAATTTGCTAAACATAGTGATTTTATTTATCATAATTTAATAATTTGATTGACAAAATTGCATGCAAAAATTTTTGCTCATAAAGTTTTGAAAAAAGTTCAACCCTAATTTTGCATATTCTAAAATTTGAATTTTCACAAAATTTTAACCGCATTCCCCCCCCCATACTCACTTAACCAATGACTATCGCCCCCACTACGCTGTGGTGTTGTTGGCAACCACAAAATTACAGGATTTGTGATGGATTTACTGCTGCTGCCGCTACTGTGTTTTGCATTCGCAGTCAACAAAAGAGCACAGATTTTGTGATCCTAATTATAATGATATACTAGCACAGATACAAGTTTGTGGTGATAAATGAGTAGGTGTGTGTGTGTGTGTGTCTGAGGGTGTGTTTAACTATACATTTTGTTGTTGAAGCATGAAAACTATTTTCCTATGCTTTCATAGCTATGTGACTCTGCAGTGCAGTTGAATTATATACAATAATCTTGCAATGAATGTGCTCTAATTGCTTAAGAGTTGAATGAAAATGAAACTCTTCATTGGTGACACAAAGTGTCAAAGTTTTGACAGTTGTGCATATTTAGTTAAGTATTCATGAAGAGTTGAGTAAATAAATATCACTGTTGCTTATGAATGATAAATTTGTACAGATGTTTTTTTTATCGTTACTAAATTTTTACTCTGCGTGTGACTTGCGAAACACTTTTTTACATAAAGCAAGTTTTCATGTACTATATTCCAGCTACAGCTGCTGTGAGTACGATGATATATCATTTTAGGTGATTTCGTTATATGAGAGATGTCACACTCAGCTATTCCCTTATAACTTGAGAGTGGTTTGGTACATACAATATGTAGTATTACCAGACCGACCATAGTTTGATTTTTTGTTTTGAGGTTGAAAAAGTAGACAAAATATGTTCAAATGGTTGAAAAAAGTTGAATGAGGTTGAATAACTAAGTCGAAAAAAATTTGGTAAATATTTAAAAAATTGAAAAAATTGAAAATGCTGAAAACTCTTGAAAATTGTGAGAAAGGTTGAAAAGTTTGAAGAAAAGGTGCAAAAGATTGAAAAAGGTTGACGAAGCTGAAAAATGTTGGGAAAAAAGGAAAAGTTAGAAAATTTGAATGAGGTTGAAAAATGTTAAAACTGTTGAAAAACTCGAAAAAAGTTGAGTGAGCTTGGAAAAGTTGAAATAAATTGAAAGAGGTTGAAAAAGTCGGAAAAACATGGAAAATCTTGAAAAAAATTGAAAAAAGTTTAACAACCCTTCCCAAGTAGCATTTTTTGCAGAAGAAGCTTTTAATGCGCATTTACAGCGCTTTCACAGCTGTTTTAGGTGAATATAGCTGTAGAAGCGCTGTAAATGCGCATCAAAAGCTTCCTCTGTCAAAAGTGCTACTTGGGAAGGGTTGTTAACGTCAATACTTGAAAAAAGTTGAACGAAGTTGAAAATCTCGAAAAAAAAATTGAAACAGGTTGAAACAGAGTTAAAAAATCTTTGTAAATTCAATAAAATTATGAGCGGTTTGAAAAGTCGAAAGGAAAGAGGGAAAATATTGAAAAAACATGAAATAGTCAAAAAATATTAAAAAAAAGTTAAAAAATGCCACTCTACCAACTTTTTTTAACATGGGAGATGTCACGCCCACTGGTGCATTAATGTCGAATTCCATTCAGTTTCAAAGCTCAAAGTAACCGACACCTCTGCTCCAAATTTTATTAGAATTACTCTGATATTATGCTAAATATAACCTTTTACATTTTTTTCTTGTATTGGAGATGCCACGCCCACCAGTGCGATTCCATCGAAAACCAGTCAATTACAAAGATAATATCACATATATCTCAACATTAAATTTTATTAGTATTACGGTAGTACTTCAAGTACACCATTTATCGATTTTTACTTGTATGGGAGGTGCCTCGCCCACTTAAGTAATCCTGTCGAAATCCACTCAATTTCAAAGCTTATTGTAACCGAGCTTCAAGTAACTATGCGTTGGTTTCGAGCTAACAGAGAGTGATCTTACTGGCAGGCATTCCTACTTAATCCTTGTTTCTCAACTGTTAGCAAAATATAAATCAACCTTTTGTGGAATGCTCTTGATGCCAGTAAAGCCTGTTATATTTTCTTTAATTTATTTAATATGTATTAAATTATTAACTAACCCTAACCACTTGCCATGCATGTATAAATTATAAAGTAATTTTATTTGTTTTTATCACTTTCTTTGATACACACGAGTAATATTCCCTCTATTAGATGACTGAAGGAAAGTACACAGCAAATTTCCATAACTTGAAAGGAAAAAAAAAGATTGCATTCTTTTCATTTTGTATTAAATAATTTGTAAATTATTTCAACTTCAATAAGAAGCAGAAAATAAAAAGAGAAAAAAATGAAACCCGCCTGTCACCGAGGTGTTTCGTCTAATATAATTTTCTGACATTTTCTTATGCGCTGTACTGTTCTGTGCTGGTATTTTGACTTTATCCACACTTAATCCCCAATAGTCCTAGCCAGGATAAAACAGGCTAAGCCAAAAAGAGCACTCAATTGATATTCAACACGAAATGCCAACAACCCCCCCTCCCATGCCATACGGGAATTTTTTTTCCCCACATTTTCCATTACGTACTTTGGTATTTTTTCTTATTTTTTGGCATTAGAATATCAACGTTGTATACCGTATTCTTAGCGTATTTTCAAAGTTATAAATCATCGTCAAAGCATAAAATTCGTTTTGCTGTATTTGTGTTTGACTTTATATGTACGTATGTGTGTTGGTGTATTTGCTGTATATGTAATGCATAAAAATAATATGTTGCTGTTGTTGTTATGTCATTGACACATTTTTTGCATACAAATTCTTTTTGAAAACAAAACAAAAAAAAAATTTTTTTAACAAATTTCTTGGAGTTCATCGAATGCTTGAAATTTAATATGCCATAAATTGAAGTAAAGCAACAAATATGAGAAGCCTTTAAAATATTGTGACTGCTAGGCAAAATATAGCGGGCTAGGTTGCATGTGCTATCGAAACATATCCGCATATAGACACGTCGTGGTAATACCTTGCCAATGTGCTTTTTTTAACTAAATTTGCATGCATAGAATCAGCAGTCAATTTTTTGTAATACATATATTTTTTTGGAATTTTTGTGATGACGAATGTTTGTTTGACGATAGGACTATTACCTCTATTTGTGTTATCTTCAAATAAAGGCGATCATATGTCCTGCAGTTAATATTATCGCTTCTATGTTAAATGTAGCATTCAGTACCCTATCCCACGTACTTTTTGAACGGTTGAAAACTTTTTGCACCACACTAATCGCTTCACATCAAAGTGGCTTCCACCTGAACACATAAATAAAAAATTTCCACAAAGATAAATTTTAAGAAAACTTAAGTCAATTTCCATCTTTTCATCGATATTAAAGCCGTATGTGGCAATGTCATTTGACCGACATTAAACGTAACGTAGCATAACGTAACGTAACACAAACGTGACGTAACGTAACGTTACAAAGCGTAACGTAGCGTAACGTAACATAACGTAAAGTTACGTCAAACGTAACGTAACGTAACATAACATAACATAACGTAACGTAACGTAACGTAATGTAACGTTTAACTTAACGTAACGTAAACGTAAAATATTACCATTGACATTATTGATGATTTTACCTAATTTGAATGGACCACAAGTCTTGATGGAAATCCATTGAAGTATAACCATAGGCAACCTAGGGAATTTCGATTCATCGGAAGATGAAAAAGACTTACGCACTTGCGTATCTATCGAATTTTATGCACTTAAAATTAGACAAATATTTGTGAATAAGGCAGCATTCGCCTACATAAATTAATCTTGCAATAGCTACTCAACAAAGTTGCCACTTTGGCAAATCAAATTTCCTTCAAGAAACATAAAAGTAATGCATTTCTATAAAGGCAAATACATTGCTGATTCTTGCAAAAAAGAAATATTAGAAATTTTAAAATAAATACTTATTTAAATTCGTTTTATATTGCCACTATCAACATCGGCATATTTTCGATTTTGAGGTTTTTATTGCTGTCGCCATTGCAAGTAACAACATATTTTAAATACGACAGCGTATTGCCAATGAAATATTCACCCAAGAGTGCCATACATTTTTGTCACATTGTGGCTGCTGTGTGTGTGTGTGTGCTGCAAAATCATACACAAAGGCACCTACAACGGACAGTCAGCCTATAATTTACCAAAAACGCACGCCAACCACCCACCACCTCCTAAGTCCCACTCGAATTTTTATTAAATGCCATTGCAGCAGCAGCAGCATTGCATTGATATATTTATGAGCCAACAAAATAGAGAGATCCAATAAAAACATATGTTGTTGTTGTTGTTTTGTTTGATATTTGTCGAATTGCAATTTGTTAAAATTGCTCTCACATTAAAATAATATTCCTCATTTCGCACTCACTTAGTCATTCATACATTCCCTGCATAGCAGCGCCCCAGCATTCATGCATTCATTCATTTTGGCTATCAATGATTCATTTGTTCAGTCAACATGAACATTTTTGAAAGCGCCATCTATAGGTAGAGATGCAATGCGTTGGGCTCTATCTTTTTTACCTGCATTGTGTAGTATTGCGTTACTGCGGATGCGACAGACGCTCAAAATTGCCGCAAGTGTTAATTATAAAATCTGACAGCAGCCATAATTTAGTTGTCTACGTCTTGTGTCGGCTGTTGTTGTTATTATTGTTGTTGGTGTAGTTGTTGTTGTATTTGTTGGTGTAGTTGTTGTTGTTGTTGTTGTTATTGTTGGTGTAGTTGTTGTGGTTTATCCAGCACAAGATATTATTTGCATAAGTTAAATGCTGACCAAAAAAGTGTTTGACCTGTTTTGTGGATCTTTTCAGGTGTGACCTCTTGATGAATTCAATAGAGCTTTGGGTATTAATTTTTAGATAAATTTTATAAGACAATAATTTTGGTTTAATTTAAGTTGCAGTAAGAGCTTTTAATGTTGAACACGTAAAATATAATAAACTTTGTGCCAGCAATGTAATAGAAAAATGTGATAATTAAAAGGAAATATGTGTTTTTATAGTGGCTAAACCATATCGGAGTGGCACCTTGAAAATCAATTTTTTTTTGGCTCAGTCTAATAGTGATACGTATTTCGTAGTTTTTAAATCAATTATATTATATTAAATACTCATAGCAAGTGATTTTTCTGCATTGTGTAGCACTTAAAATAATTGCTTTATTTATTTTTCAACGTAGTTCACAAGTTTTTTCACAATTGTTTACAAACATCACTGTACTTAACATTGTTCCATGATTGAAATACTAAACACTATTTTGATTTTCAACAATGCACAAGTCGAAAATTTACACAAACTACGCGCTAACTTTTACCATTCGTAGTTGGAAGATTTCTCGAAACTTCTAGCGTTTTCGTTTTGTTTTTCGCTTTTTGTTTGTGTACTTCTTTTCTAGATGTTTACTTCTTTTGTGTATTTTTCCTTGTTTGCTTGTTGATTTTTCTAGAAACTTCACGTATTTTCGTAACAATTTGTTTAAATAATAAAAGAAAAATAACCATATCATTTGGCTCAAATCATCATAAGCGCCTATTTGCCAATTGTCAATGTGTTTGCTTTGATGTTTTGCTTTGATATGATAAATACAATTTTTTACAAATATTGGAGGGATATGTTTCTTACTTGTGCAGTCCCACCCATATTTCGTTTAATAGCGCTTTTATAAATTAAACATATGCTTGTGTAAATTCATTATATTCCCAAAATAATACCAACTCCACTTTTGAACAAAATTTAGTTTCTATTAAGAAATGACTCAAGGTCTTGGGTGAACTATTTATGATTTTTGTGGAATTTTTCACAAGGAAATGATTTCCAAAATCTGATATATTGCTCTAAGATCTTTTTTATACAATTCTTTTTTAATTCTTGGGTCGATTTTTAAACAATTATGGTATGGAATTTTTCGCTTTTAATGATTTTTTCTATCTATCGTTCATATTGTTTCAAGAGATTGATAATACAACAATTTGAGTCTCTATATGTACAATGCACCATCTTGATTTGTAAGAAAATAACTGTTGGAGAGAAGTGAAAAAAGAAGGAAGAAGTATCGGTAAACATTATTTCAAAATCTACTGATGTCACAGTGATAAAACGATAAAATGGAGAGATTATCTCTGAGCTTTATCAAGTAGCACTGAAGTGCTCTTTGGCTCCACAGCCTTGAAATATGAATTGTACTCCAGTTAGTTAAAAATTTAGCAGCGTTTTAAATAACTAAAGCTCTTAGCCGCTTTTTTTGATACACCAAACATATGATATGTCGTATTGTAACGAAATGTCCAGAATGTCAGTCATGTTAAGGTGGAACTAAGAATCAATTCGTTTGTTTGATGAGCTAAGGAGATTTGTCTTTTGGTCATTTCGAGATTTTCTCTCAATCTCCAGAGTTTTCATAGAATATGAATGCAAAATGTTTCTAATGTTCGTAAAAGAAATGATTGGGTTGGTGTTCGATGATAGAAAGCCATTAATTACAAACATGTGATCAGGTCAGAAATATGGAAGAACGCTCTAATGAAAACGCGGTTTGAGTATCCACTGAAGAGGTTTTGTTAAGGTTGGGCAACATCACACATTTTTCTTAGCTTCGGCGTTGCAGGTAAATAAAAGTTGACATAACTTGTCTCTCTGTCCGCCTGTTGGAATCACAATGGCAGAAAAGCGCAGCAGGATATTTCCATGAAACTAAGTAAACTAGCTTAATCTTTAAATACATATATGGGCATTTCCTCGAAAACGGAAGTTTTTGTCACGTGCGACACCTTGGTTTTTTGCAATTATCTTGAAAACGAAAAATTGCTCAAATTCAAACTTAGCACCAATTATGAAGCTAATTAGGAGCTATAAGTTAAACCTATTGTCAAAATAAAAATCCGTTTTATTTTAATTGTTTTTTTTTAATTTAAATGTGTTTGACGGTCAAACGGGACCCATGGAAATGCCCATATGCCAAAAAATATTATTTTGAGTTAACATTTCGCGGAAGATTATTCGCCATCATCAAAATTGTTATATCCTGGTCGAAATTTCACTCAAAAAATTTATATTTCATTGGAAAGAATTTTTGAATTTGCAATGACGACCGATTTCACATTCTCTTAAAGAAATCTTGAAGCGTTGGCTACAGTTTAGTAGCATACTGAACTAAGTCCTGTTATTTTAAGGATTTGTATTATAACGCCAAGTTCAAAATGGTATCCTTTTGACCTTAATGCAATTCTGGTAGTTTTTTTTATGTCATGCGTTGTGCTTTGATGCATTTCTAGTTTGCTTAGTAGATACAAAATTCGAGATTTTTTAATACAAAAATGAGGCTATAAATTAAAAGAAATATCGGTCATAGACAAAATTGCAGTAAGGATTATTAAAAATTTTCAAAAATAAATAGTTATAAAAAATCGCTAAACTATTGCAGAAATTGGCGAAAAACAAAACGAAAACTCTGCTGTAAAAAGGATTTATTAAACGTTTTACATCACAAAACCTTCATAAAAGATTTTTCTGCAAGTTTCTTAAATTATTTTTGTGCATTTTTCAATATCAAAATCATTCAAAAGCCAAAAAGATTATATGGTTTAAGAACTAAATTTCTCAGAGCTTTGTTCTTTTTTGTACATGAAAGTGTTCCTTTATATTTTATGCTTTTGAGAAATAAGGTACTTTTTACTCATACAAAAAACTTTTTCCTCTAAACCATGCAAAATTTAAGCAGTGAATGTTGCTAACGTGATAAAGTCATAGTTTTTTATTAAAGATTATCATATCCTTAAATCAGTAAAGTTTATAGCTATACTTTAAAAACATATAGTCCGTAAAAGAAATATGATCCAACTCACGTGCCATAAAATACAACTGCGTGATAAGGAGACGGCACGCAACGTCAAAGTTCATAAAATGCCGAGACTATCTAAAACTTTACTAATGCGCATTAATGGTCTTTTAAATTAGGCTAATTCATCAGTCCAAGAAGAAGGCGTTAGTGGCAAGTCCTATAATATGTGCACCATATGTTTGTTTGTTTGCTGGCTAAACTTATTTGTAAGGTAATATGTTAACACAAAAGTCAAAAAGTGAATGCCAAAACTAACAAGAAAAAGAGACAACAATAAAACAAAATGATAGACATACAAAAGTATAGAAACGCTGGCTCACTTAAGTGCAGCAGGACATGCAAACTGGATAGAAAAGTATAATAAGTAAAAGGATTCTTAACGTGGAAGCAGGATTGGAATTTTTTGTAAAAGAACATTTTTTTCTTTACATAAATGCGCCTATATAGTGTGGAAATTTGATGCAAATGCATTGAAATCGAAGCTTAAAATTTTCCTGAAAAACTGCCAAAAATAAAACAAAATGTCCTTCTTTGATCAAAAAGCCACACATATGCAATTAAGTGTCCATTTTGTGCTTTAATGTGTTTAAATAACAGCATTTATGATTTCCGCACTATGTCCACATTTTTTTTTTGTAAACAAAAATGCTTTTGGGAAAAAAACCTTTGTCTGTCTTAAGCAAACAGAGTTTGCTCCCTTTTCTTTTATTCGACTCGCCTGTCTAATTACATATCCCATATCATATATCCTTGTTACCTCGCTGTTGGCGTGCTTACTGACCATTTGGTTGAGTTTGTTCCTTTTACATAAAAAGTTTTTGTGTTTTTTATTAGTTTCTATTTCCACTTTAGATTTGTCAAAATTTTGCTTTAGTTAAATATTTCATTTCTTTGTTTCCTTTCTGGTTTTTTATTTCTTTTTTCATATTTTTCTTTTTGTTTGCTAAGTTTTTATGCAAACTGCTGGTGAGCTTATCTTAAACTTTTTTATTCACATCAATAAATCGTTATCCTTTTTAATATGGGCTTTTATAACAACAGCAGTAAGGTTGCTGCATATGAATTGCTATGTATGTGATATGGCTTTTGTGTATATGATTATTTGGTATATAATATGAGTTACTTTAATTGTAACGATAAATATTCGATTTGTATCCTTTAACGTAGGTATTTTTTGTCTGCTCTTCCGCTTGTGTAAGTGTATAATTTGTGATAAGCTTAATCACATGCTTTTGTCATTGTATCCGATGTCTTCTTTTCTACTCTGCTGGTTTTTGAGTTACACGCAGAAAAATATTGTACACAAAAAAATGTTTACACTTACGATTTAAAGATCGACCATATTACCTCAATCGCCATGCAACGTTTCGCACAGCTTTCAAAAATCTTTCTCATGAAATTTTATAAAGTTTCAGTTACATTTCAAAAATCTTTCAGAAAGCTTTCTGAAACGTGTCAATGTTCAATTTTTGATTTTATTTGAAACTTTTCTAAAATGTTACAGAAACCTTATACGATAAATGGAAGAGTAAACAAACATTTCATTTTATTGAGTTTACTGTTCAATATGTGTGTGTCAACACCAAAGAAATTACAACTAAGAAAGTTAAATTAAAAGGAAAAATGGGCTAAAGCTAGTTACACTAGTTTCACCCTTTGCTAGGAGGACTCATCAGCAGCTTTTTAGCCAATTAGTAAGAGTGTGCAAGCCTACTATGTTAATTCTTTTTGCATAGATCTGTTGAGGACCCAAACAAAAGTTTTACACAAAGAAAGCACCCTTTTTTCCGTTTTGTTTATCTTTGTTATTGTAACTCCCTTGGTATTACACATTTTTATTTTTGAAGTTTCTTAATTTATAATTCATAATGACTAAAAAAACTATACTTGATGTCGTATGTATACAAAAAAGTTATATCGAATCATAATACTTTATTTAGATTTAATGTGAAAAATTCAGTAAACATTAAATCTGGAACCTTTCAGATACCTTTCAGAATGATTGCAGAATGATTAGAAAAATTTTGGTCTTCAATATTTCAAGTGATATATTCTTGGTACGTTATGTTCTATTTCTGAAACTTTCTGAAACGTTATGTGCCGAGTGGTACTCCTATCTCAACTGGGATTATTGAAGATGTTGTTGAGCATGTTCTTGTAGTGGTCTCATATACTAATGTATTACACAGTAACTTATATTATTACTTAAATAACTTAATAACTTAACTTTAAATAAATAGCTTTAAATTACTCGTTGAAAGTTTCTTAAAAAATTAACTCAGTCACAAAAAAATACACCAAGAATCAAATTAGATAAAATTTTTATTAAATATTTAAGTTAGATAAGATTTTTACTAAATATTTTGTCTAAGTTAACTGCAATGTTTTTCTCAGTGTTTGCTTTGTTTCGTTATAAGTTCTTTCGCTTCATGCTTTTATCTGAATATCTTGAAATATATTGTGTTACATAAGCGGATTAGCTATTTATCGTGTATGAAATGTCAATAGAATAAATATTGTATTGAGGCTTAAGTTAAGTTGGCAACCATGCAAACTGTTGATATAATAAAATGGAAAAATCTGAACTTTATAGAAAATAAAGACAGCATATAACATGAGATAAATATTATTGAAATGCATTTGCTATCTATTAAAGAAAGAAACTATTTTAAACCTACCCAAGATATCAAATATGTTCATTGACAAAGAACATCCTTAACAGAGTAAAATATTTCTACACTGAATACTTACCATCACATCAAATAAATTATTAGCAAAATTAAAAACAATGATATATAGTATATTTTTTTTCATACTTTTAAAAAATGTTTAGTTGTTTTATTTTCATCATCATTTCATTATAATATTCATTTAATCAATACAATAGGCAATATTTATTACATAATAGTTTATATTAATATGCTTATGTTTTATTTACATTAATAATATTTATTTATAAATTTTATGCATAGTTTTACCTTTCTGGCGATTTCATTAATATTTAAGATAGTTTTAACATTTATTTTTAGATTTATTTAATAAAAAAAAATATTCCAAATACAAATGCTACGTTTCAAGTGAAATCAGTTCTTTCATTTATACGATAAAAATCGGGATTTTTAAGTTCTATTTCATTATCTATGCATTTCTTTAGTTTTACTTTTTTAAGTGGTAACTAAGAAAATAATTCTCATATTTTACAAACCTTTTGTTTATATGATTTAAAAAATTAAAATTTTAAGTCAAATATAAACCAAAAATTAATAATTTTTTTTTGTATGTTTTATCATGTGTACCAACAGTGTGGTTGTCTCATTTTGGAAATGTAAGAACATTTTTAAAATTAAAATAATAATAATTAAAAAAATACAATATTATAGAACTTTTTGGAAAAATACTTTTATTTTGAGACAATTTTTATGATATAATTTTAAAAAAATTTCCCAATAATAAAAAGAAAAACTTAAGGTTGAAAATTTTTAAAGTTCAAAGTTGATTTTTTTTTTTAAATTTTTTGTTGAATTTCCATTTGAAAATTGATAAAGCAAACAATTTTTTTTTTATTATTTTGGTCGACTTTAATTGTTTTATTTTTGAAAAACAATTTTCACTTTAAACATTAAAACAAAAAAAAAAAAAATTGATTACCAAAAATTAAGTAATTAGATGGAGTGAGAAAAAAAATTTTTTTATAAGAAAAATTATTTTTATTTTGAAAAAAATTATCAAACAGAAATGATTTCAATATAATATTTTTTTTGTATGTTTTGTCATGTGTACCAACAGTGGTTGTCTCATTTTAGAAATGTAAGTACATTTTTAAAATTAAAATAATAATAATTAAAAAAATACAATATTATAGAACTATTTGGAAAAATACTTTTATTTCCAGACAATTTTTATAAAATAATTTTAAAAAAATTTCCCAATAATAAAAAGAAAAACTTAAGGTTGATAATTTTTAAAGTTCAAAGTTGATTTTTTTTTTTAAATTTTTTGTTGAATTTCCATTTGAAAATTGATAAAGCAAACAATTTTTTTTTTATTATTTTGGTCGACTTTAATTGTTTTATTTTTGAAAAACAATTTTCACTTTAAACATTAAAACAAAAAAAAAAAAAATTGATTACCAAAAATTAAGTAATTAGATGGAGTGAGAAAAAAAATTTTTTTATAAGAAAAATTATTTTTATTTTGAAAAAAATTATCAAACAGAAATGATTTCAATATAATATATGATGAAAGTTTTTTTTTTTGAGTTTCGATGGTCTGAATTTAAGTTAAAAAAAAGTTATAAAGAATTTTTTTAAAACCAACTTTGTATGATCGTTCATTTTCCTGAAGGTGAAGGTTCATTTTAGCCAAGAAATTCGGAGGAGTAGGGAAGAATTCAATGATTTTTTTATGTTAATTCCGAGAGACACCACTTATTGGCACACAATTCAGCGAATTTCAAAAGAACTAAAGTTGATTTTTTTTTCGAAATTTTTTTTTTTGTTTTTTAATAAATTTTATTTATTATAATAATATTTTAGCTTTCATTTATCATATAGTAAAATTACTTTTAATAGCATTATGTATTTTATATATATAATATATATTTGAGTTTTAACATATTTATAATCAGGCAAAACTGGCAACAAAATTTTTATACTATAGTATTTAGTTTAGTTTAGGTTTAGCTTAAAAGCTTAAGTGAAGCTTTAAAGTTATTCTCATTTCAATCATTTGATAAAATATTTTGCTAAAATGTTTAACAATTTTTAAAAATTAAAAATTAAAAACATAAAAATATTAAACACTTGCGCTAAAGAAATATCTTCTTTTTTTTTTGCAATAAAAATTAAAAGTTACTAATTATACAGCCATTTTATGTATAAAAGTAATTTAATTATTATATTTAACTTAAGTTTTCTGAGAGCTTTTTGGGTTAATTTTGGTTGCACAAAACTAAGACAAAGCCTTAAAATATCAGCAAACTGATTAACTAAATAAAATCGTATTGCGGCTTGTGAAAGTATGCAGCAAATGAAAAAAAGCATAAAAGCTTTTTATATTATCAAGCTTTAAAGCTTGCAAAAAATTAATAGTTGAATTTGAAGAAGCATTGACAATTCTTAATGTTTTCGTTAAGTACTTTTAGTATTTGAGCTTTAAAAAGCTTGATTTCATTAATATATTTTTTTTTTATATGTATATGTATGCAAGTTAAGCTTTTTCGTATATAACTACTTTCAAGTAAAGTTTGCTGCTACGTTTTCAGTCAGAGTTTTTATTTTTATAAAATTTGGCAGTTTTGTAAAAAAATTACATAAAAAAGTTGTATTTTTTTTTCTCGAAAATTTTTTCTTAAACATGGTGGGAATTATGTTAGTTAAGCTTTTTCTCACATTAAAAATCGCTTACCTCACCTTCAGTCTCTGGATACGTACAGGTAAATGGATTCATCAGCCACGTGCATAGGCCCTTATCTTGGCGTTTTGTTTTTGTTTTCACTATCGTTGTAATGCGATGTGTTTGCTCTTTTGAGACGCCCGAGGTAAAACTACTCTCATCACTATCACGTGCGGTGGCCACACTATGGTAGCCACTCTCAGCGCGACGTGAAATTCCCGAATGCTTAGAGGTACGCGGTGTTGAGGAGTCATGGCCGCTATCATAGGCCTCGGATGATGTATTCAACGGTAGTAATGGTAGCTGCGTTTGTGTTGTAATCGGTAAAGCGTGTGTGGACGTATTCAGATGCTTTGGTGTATCATGCTCCAGTAGCGGACGCTTCGATGGTGAGAGTAAGGCTGATTTTTCATCTACTTCATTGATTTCCTCATGTTCCAGCACGCAAGGTTTCTCCAATTTTGGCAAATTCGGATCGGAAGCACCGTCAGGATGTCGGAGTGAGGCATATTGTTCCATGCCAGCTATTTGCATGATGCCATTCAGGCTCGGCAATGAACCCTGGCTAGGGCTACGCGAGGGTAGTCTTTAAATAGAAAATGAAGAAAACAGAAAAAAGCGAGTTCAACGTTAAGATAACAACCACCTTCTCTCCGCTTGTTTGCTTACCTTGGACTTGGTGGCCTATATGGTGGTTCACTGCAAACGCTACCAGGTCCAGTATTAAATCGATAAGCTGGCTCACTGTATACGCTGCCAACATCGCAGCCGCTACGGAAGACTGGTGTCACTTCAGCCATGGCCAATTGAGATGTGAATATCTCACGTAGACGCGCTAATTGATCAAATTGGTTCCTAGTGTTCGGTGTTGATGAAAAGCAGTAGTAGGATTAAAGAAAACAATTCAATTAGCTTTCGTATAAACATAAAATCTTTTATCTCGCTTTTTGATAATCACCTCGTTCTTTCACCCATCGCACAGTCACTGAACGCATCCCCAGCCATGTTGAAGCTCGAAACAATGGACATGTTGTCGCAATGGCTTAATGCCGCCAAAGGATGTTCGCTGTTTGTGTGTAAAAAACGAGAGTAGAAAGAGAAGAGTGTCATAAGCACTTAAGTTTTATCAACATGCATTAGGGTGTAACGAAAAAAACAATCAGATATAAGAGTTATAGGGAAATAAATCACTAACAACGTGTGAAAGCATGAGAAAGCGTAAAATTTCGTGAAAATAATGCTAATCCCGGGAAAATTTTGCGAAAACGTACAAAAAAATGCTGAAATGGAGCAAAAGTATGCGAAATGATAGTTCCACATAAATCTATGAACACGAGTAAAACGCGAAATTGCGAAAAAATGCTCGAAAACTTGCAAAAATTGTGAATATGCTTAAAAATGCGCGACAACGTATATAAATTCTAAAAATGGAATTATTCAGTTTAATCGAAAGGTCATCTGTTATATTGAATGAAATAAAATGCGAAAAAATATACAAAAATGTGAGAATGGCCTGAAAAGTGCGAGAACGCCTCAAAAATGCTCGAAAAAGCTTTGCAGCTCTACAAAAAAAGCGCGAACTTTAATCTGCGAATATGCGAGAAAACGTTAGCGTAAACCAGTGAGCAGTTAAGTTTCTGTCAGCTCTTTGCTTTTCCACATCCACTTACATTTTCAACTTTTTCGTTACACCCTATCACACACTTTACATTTGTCAACCCTCAATTTTCATTTATCAAACTTCACTTAAAATAACTGCTGCCCAAATTCCTGTTTATCCTTAGCATTTTATCACTTACCTTCCCATTGTTCGTGCAATTTCCTCTTCCGTAACCTGAAGTCCACAGTCAGACATACCCATGCTGTGCTGTGAGTAATGATGACTCGACTGCCTTTGCAATTGCTGCTGCTGATGCTGTTGCTGAAAGTCTTCTTGGCGCCTAAGCTCCTGTTGTTGCTGTTGCTGCTGCTGCTGATACAGTGACTCACGCGACACATGTCGCGATAGTATACGATGTAGACTTTCATGCGAAATTTCACGCGAACCAAGCGGTTCAATTAATGGTAGCGCTGGTGGCACTTCCGATGGTCCACTATCCTGATCCTCATCGCCATCTGTTTGCTGATGACAACCATTGCCATCAAGTGCCGCCGCCACTGCTGTACCACCACCCGAAATTGTACCATAACCAGCATGATGTGAACGTTCCGAACATAAATCAGTCTCATCTCTTTGTATCGTTGGGTTGCTGCTGCTCGGTGCTCTATAATTGGCACCACGTATTTCCGCCGGTGCGGACGCATTTGTCGTACTATAAGCTGTAGTCAGACCGGCGCCAAGTGGATTCACCAATTCCAATTGACTACTACGCAGTGAATGTTGATCTGTAGCCGCCGAGTGCATATGCTGCTGCGTTTGTAGCTGTGCGTAGACGTCTTCGTTTTGGCCGCCGCATGCATCCAGCGACTTTTGTTTTAGTTGTGCCATATGATAGGTTATGCTGCGTATATGCTGCGCCTGTTGCTCCACGGCCGCACGACTATGATGCGTTGGCGAACATGCTGCTGAGCTACTTTGGAAGACTTGTGTAGTCTGATTCTCTACCCACTGACGTATCATGGTCTTTTTATGCGAATCCATGAAGCCATAACTTTGCGCATGTTGTGCGTTCGCCGGTAGATTGCCGGCGGTTAGTGAACGACTTGATTGTGATTTCGGTCCATCTATCCAGGTCTCGCATTGCTTGACATGATTAACTTCACGCAGTAGATGACGCGCTTCGGCAACCTTAGCGCGTGAGACACGCGGTCCATCGATCCATTGCTCTTCCGTTATTTTGCGCATTGGACTACCAGGACATTCGGTGGCACTTGCCAGTTGCTGCTCACCAACTGCTGTTACACCAACGCCAGGGCGACGCAGTGGTGAGCCTTTCGGTGATGGTACATTGGAACCTTTTGAGCACATCATGCCCATGCCTGGATGGCGCAAACTGCCTGCAATAATTTTTGGCGAAGAAGCCGAATGGGGTATGGTTTTCAGACTATGTGAAGGTGAGAAATAAGCCTGCTGCTGTTGCTCTCCGGCGGGTTGCTGTTGTTGTGGCGGCGTTGGACTATTTGCATGTCCACGTTTGAGGCTGCCAGTGCGGCTGGTTATCACTGGACTTTGTGGTGCTGCAAGTGTGTGTTTTTGTTTGTTTAAAATAACAGTGCCTGCTAGGAGCTTTCCCTCACTTACCTTTTTGTGCTGCCATCTTTTTCGCCGTCCCCGGTATTTTCGTTTGTGTCTGTTGTTTCTCGATGCCACTACCTTTGAGAGCTTTACTCATGACACCACGATTATCACCACTACTCAGTGATGGTAGATAAACGGGCGGATGTTCACCATCAGTGGCATCATCACTAGGTCCCATATAAATGACAGTGTCAGCTGAAAGCTCCGAACTTGATGGATCGGCACCAGATCCAGCTGAAGAGCCAGTCGATTGATGTCCTATGCAAAACAAGCAAGAAAACAAACAAACGAAGCATAAGTGATAGAAGTATTGTGAGCTTGGCCATTAAATTAGGGATGGGTGTGTGTGTTGTACATGTCGTAAATAAATACATTTTTTCTGCGCTCATGTCCATGCTCGTTTATCTTACTCCTGTGCACACAACTTACCTCCGTTTATGCCTGCAGCAAGGCCGACTGCTGTTTTGTCTGCCTGCAATGGAAATCGATGTTTTCGTCTTCGCAATCGATGTATGCGAGAGGCTAATTGGATTGTAGTGAGTGCATCCGTATGTGACTGCAAAATAAAAGGACAATGTCAATGATGGCCATTTATCATAATCAAACATAGGTGTAAAGTGTCACAGGCAAATTCGATTGAAATTTTGAGTAGGAAAATTTGAAAAATGGGATTCAAAAGGACATTTAGCAATTGTACTGGCTTATAGCACAACAATCAATATAAGTACCTGCTGTAAGGAGAGTTTTAATTTGGTTTAGAGCTTCGAATGTGAATTGCATTTGGGTGTCACGTGTGCTCAAGCTCAAATATATTAAGCGATTTTTAAGGTAGGAGAAGACTTGCATTTCAGTTTAGGGCGCAGAGCTGCAGTTTGGGTAGGATTTAAGTTTAAATCTAAACATCAATAAGAATTTCGATGTCGGGATAAATGTTGGCTGAGATTAGATATGGCATTGGTCTTGGGCATTCAATATCACATTGAAACCAATTCGACTTGCGCTATGTTTTGGCTTGAAATCGTGCTTGAATTAAGATTAAACCCTTTGTCCATAACTAGATATCATCTTGAGCTTAGATAGGGATTTACTTTTGGATTGGTTTCTGCTTGGACTTGCTTCTTTGACATTTTTAATTGGATTATGAATATGATTAAGCTTTGGGTTCTATATATAAAATATATTTAACTGCTTAATGTTTATGGCTTAATGAAAATAAGGTTAACTTGAATCATATGGGATGGAAATGAGTTGAGTTGAGTTGAGTTGAGTTGAGTTGAGTTCAGTTCAGTTCAGTTCAGTTCAGTTCAGTTCAGTTCAGTTCAGTTCAGTTGAGTTGAGTTGAATTGAAGTGAACTGAATTGGATTGAATTGAATTGAACTGAATAAAATTGGATTGTATTGGCTTGGACTGGACTGATAGGATTGAATTGAAATGGAATGGAATGCAATACAATCAAATAAATTAGATTAGATTAGAATTGAAATATATTAGAATAGAGTGGATTGAATTTGATTTAAATTGATATGAATTAATTTGATTTGAATGGGTGGAATTTATTCGCATTAAATTGTATGAGATTGAACTGAATTGGTTCGTAAATTATTTCCAACTCTTACATTCAAAAGGTTTTTTGATTTGTCCAAAAAACTGAGCTAATTTCCTTTGGAAACTCATAACACCTAAATAATTTCTTTTCTCTCAATTTTCCGCTACTTACCTGCGTATGCACTACATGTGCCATTATGGCAACGTGACATGTCAGCGGTGCAAGACAGTCTTTCAGCAATGGCGTCAGCGGATGATCCTTATTCGGCGGATGACGTTGTCCACTCAATATGGCCAAGAGTATATTTCCAATGCCCGATAGAGGCAAGCCACCACTGCGATTTGCACAGCCACCCAAATCGATGAGATGCAAACGACTACGGCCGCCAGCAACTAAGTAAGGAACGCACAAAAATATGCAATAAATGGGGAATAAATTTATATCATTTTCAACTGCATTAATGCAATGGAATTTAAATCACATAGCCGCAGACGATGCACAAATAATTTTTGATAGTCTGTGGCGCTTTACACTTACCTCCACCTTTTCGCGATAGACTGTACTGATACACATGCAAAGTGAATATCATTGCTGGTTCCAGACCACCCTGCGGCCTGCCAGCTAACGCTGCGTCCAGGAACAATGCGGCACGTTCTGCAGTTGGAGCGCGCAATTCTGTTGGACCACCAAGGAAGTCGTCACGCAAATAAACCCCAGGGGAGTCATCAGATTCTGTCGGCGGAAGCATAAAGCATTATGAGAAAATAAACGATATGAAAAGAGGGGGGCAGAAAAGTGAGAGGGATTGAGAGTTATACTGGCCATGTGGGTTAAAGTTAAGTTGAGGGTAAAGTGTGTGTGTGAGCATAGCACAAAGTGGGACAGCACAAGTGGGAGTAGTTAAGGAAACGTCGTTCAGCTTGACTGCCGTCGCCGCTACCAGTTGGAAGTTTGCCAGCCTATCGTCCCGACTGAACGACTTGTGCTTCTATAATGTGTTTAAAATTTTAGCCTCTGGCGTATAATTTGTTGTAGACAGAGCGAGCAGTGCCCTTGTACCCATGAGTTCAAGGAAATAATTACAAATGTTCGCACACGTGGGGGGGAAATGCGATTATTTATTGCCACCATCATGATTTCAGACGGAAGTCCACAAGAAATATGAGAGAAGATGTAGGTGAACTGCAAAACAATGAAAACGGATCTGGCATAGTGACGGTTTATTTAAATATTTAATTTGATTTCATTGTGGGAGTTGAAAAACTCATGTCCCAAAAACATGCGAACGCAATTTTTTTGATAGATTGACCGAACTTCAGAGAATGTGACTTTTTGATTTCATTAATTGGGAAAGTTTTGATAGCGAGACGTGGATGAAATTGTATTTGCAAAAGAAAAAGACAAAAAAAGATTTTTGGATGATTTCAAATTTCGCAGAAATTCTTATAGGAAGTTTGTAAAGATCTTGGTTAAAGTTTCCAATGAGTTTAGGCAATTCCTTTAGTGGGACTATATATCTTTTTGCTAAAATCAACAATTTAAAAGTCGAAACTTTTGGGCACCAACTTTCCTTTTTTTACTTAATTGACCTTAACAAATTACCCTCATTCAACCACTTACCTGTCGCATGTGCTGCCAACAAATCCTTTGAGCTAGAATCCGGTTTTGTTGCGCTCACGCCCAGCGCACTGACCCGTACCGAAAAACGTGCACCGCTCTTTTGACGACGTTCGTTAATTCCCTTGTACAGCCATGATATGGCACATGGTATAGCACCTAATTCGCTGGGTGGATTAACATTGCCCAACATTGTTTTGGCTTGGCCTAAGCATTGGCGAAGAAATTCGATGAAAAAGAAAACGAAAAAATTAACGTTGAGCATTCGCGAATGCATTTGGCGAATTTATTGAAACTTCCGCCGGATGTGAAACGAAGAAAAAAAAAAAACTTACCGGAACTTGGATAACCGATTGTCAGCAGACAACCGTCTGAACCTTCGAGCACAGCGGGTATTACCTCAGACAATGCAGAAGCGCATATATCGGACTGCAAGCGAAAGAAGAGAAAAAAGCAAAGCAGATAAGAATAAGAAAAAGACAGTGAAAAATGCGCGACACTGACACATGACAAATTGCCTGAGAATGTCTGTTGCATTAGGGTGTTGCGAGAAAATGTTTAGGGTTATACGATTGGATCGAATTGGACAGCAGTTCCGCAACACCCTGATGTCTTTACTTAAAAAAAAAACCTCACCTGTTGATCATCCGCTGTAAACAGACTGTCGAAAGCGAACATTTTAGGCGCCGCCACCATCGGACCACGCTCCTGTGAGGTACATGCCGCCGCTGCTGTATTCGCTGCTGCTGTCGGATCTGTCAGTGTCACTTGACGTTTCTTTTTGTCCAGCGCCATAAAATGTGCTGGTGTGGTGCAACCGTCCGCAGTCGTATTCGGGTCGCTTTGTGTGTCAGCAACACGCAACATCACTTTTACCTGCAAAGTGTCAAAGAAAAATGTAAAAGAAATATTGGGGTGGCATTCTAGATGGAGCGAGCATTTTTAGTAGCACACGAGTCTTATGATTTATAACATGCATGTGTCGCATTTTTTTTTTTTTTTGCTTTTAATGGTCGTTCGATTAAAATCTTAATTGTCACAGATTGCATTTTAAAATGCGATTTATGTTGTTGTTCTAATTTTCATTTGTCGTTACGGTCGTGATGGTGAATGGTGTAGCTGGAAATGCACTTGTTTGTTGTTAAACATGGTAGCTATTTTGTTGACAGGTTTTTTTCATTTCTTGTAATTGTAAAAGCTTTTTTAATGTCCCGTGGTTGTTTTTATATTTTACTGCATATATTGCTTGTTGTTGTTGACTTTGTTTGGGCCACAACAACGGCAACAACATGCAATTATGGGATATTCAATATGGGTCGTTATCTTGTTTTATACCTGCCGCATGTATTGCATTTTCATTCACTTACCTTACCAATACCATAGTTTTCTTTATTCGCTAAACGTCGTGCCAGTCCCGGTGGCATGGGCGGTGGTGCACGTTGTAGTGCACCACAAAAGCCACCATTGCGTGTTGTCACTGTGGTGCTGTTGCTATTGCTGTTTGTCATATCGGTGGCACGATTTCGTGTGGAACCACTTTGGGCGAGTTTTTGTGCAGCTCTGAAATTAGAGAAGAAAATTGTACAAAGTTAGAATTTTTTCGTCTTGAATGGAACTCAAAGCATCTGAGTGTTTTGAATTGTTTTTGTAGGAAATTGAACGAATTTTATTAATTACATTTTTTTAAAGAACAAACTTAATTTATTATTTTTATTGCGAATTTTGCAGATATATGTTTGATGTTGAATGTAGGCAAAATTGGGGAAATGTTTTAAAATATATTAAAAAATTGATAGCCAAAGGAATGAACCAAAAACATTATCAAAATGTAGCTGAAAATTTCGAAATTCCTAATGCTATTTGATATTTTTCCAATAATTATTGGCTATATATTTTACTGCACTATTAAAAGTCAATAGCGGTCAAAGTCATTTGAATATCATATCGAAATGTATCGATTACTATATCGAAATGTATCGATAACTATATCGATAATCAAATCGAAATATATCGATAATCAAATCGAAATATATCGATAATCAAACCGAAATGTATCGAAAAATTCGATAAACTCTGAGTAACATCGAAACAGTTGATCAAATTTGAAAATACTGATTTATTTGTGGTACTCCGAAAAGTATCATAAAAGTCGAATAAACCAAAACAAATAAAAATATAACATGGTATCAACAAATTTCGAAGAAAATCGTATAGTATCGATAAATTATATAAAGCTCGAAATTGTCTACGACTATAGAAGAAGAAAGATGTCAAATATCAGATACCGAAAAGTCAAAAATTGGCTGATATCGAAAAATCTGAAATAGTTGTTGAAGAAGTTGATGAAAATCGAATATTTTGAATATGATCGAAAATGATAATTTTTGAATGTTGAACATTTTGAAAAATGTTGTGAAAGTAAAAAATAGTGGAAGAAATGGAAAATTGTTGAAAAAGTTGACAGATTTTGAAAAATATTGAAAAATTCGAAAAATCTCAAAATAAAGAAAAAAGTTGTTATTAATTAAAAGTGACACTTATTATCGTTGTTATTATTTATATAGGAGAAGACAAAACAGTTCCATCCCTGGCCTAATACAACATACAAAAATATAAATAAAAATAGATCATTAAAGTTTGATTTTTATGTTGCAAAAATTGTGCAGAAGGGTAGTGCCGACTAGAGTTGAGCAAAATACATCGATTATCGATATTTGTTTCGATAATTATCGGTGATATTTTTTATTTTGATATATCGAAATTCGATTTTATTTTTCGACTACCGATTTTCGATATTTTTGAAAAATATTTGTCTTAAAGTGGATGGTGCCACACCTCTAACAGAAGAATATGTTCTTAATGCTGAACTAATGCACCGATTCTTTTTTAATTAATGTATGACACCTCTTACCAGAAAATGGTATAATTTCTACTACGGGGAGAACTTTAGATTATATAAATATACAAATCACTCAGCTACAGCTTTCCGATAAGTCTGTAGGCGAATAGTTGTATTGAATCTATAGTGAGTTCGTGTTCAGTAACCTTTATAATGCCTCGAATCAGCTAGAATGCTTTTTGAACTGGGAAATACATTTTATTCAAGCAAACTCAATGCGGCATCACTGTGCGCTCGTGTATACTGCGCTGTACTTTATAAATGCCTTATGTTATTATGACTAATAACATTTTTAAAATTTAGAGATCTCATAAAAGTAAACTAACGAGAAGTTTATTTTTACGCTGTCTCCTCACTTAACTTAATAACCTCATAAGAACATTAACTTAATTTTATACAAAAATCTTAAAAACTATATCATATTTAAGTTTTCATCTCATGTTAAAAGTTAATTGCTACAGATTTGTCGAAAAATCCGTAAACTTAATGAACTGAAATAAGCTACTCATATTAAAAAATACACAACTAACATTTAGAATACAAGGCATAACTTAATTTAGTATGCTATAAAATGGAATATCTACGATGTGCACGTACAATCCAACCAGCTAGCAAATGCTCGCCTATAATGAAATCGAAAATAAGTCAAATTTTATAACAACATAAAAATCACGCTCCCGAACATAAACCGAAAATGATTTTTAACTTAATGCTGATGCTATTTTTCGCGCTAAAAGCGTCGCAGCTGCTATAAAATCACTTTGCATAAACCAATAAATATCGCAGCTTACATGCGCTTTAAGCAGATTTAACATTTTGTCTAAAAAATTGGGAGATGGGTGAAAGAAAAAGCGCCCCCTATTTAATACCTTGAAAATTTTCAGTGGCTCTGAACTTGTGCAAAAGGTGTTGACAACACAATGACGATGCGCGTACTCCTTTTCAAGGCAGCCAGGTAACTTCTCGTCTTGTTTTTCTTTTTGTGTTGCATGAAAATGAGATTTATTCCACAACATACGATGGAGCGCCAGTGGCAACACTTTCTCACCAAAATCATTAACATCACCAACAAGCCGGTGTTGATGACAACGCGTTGAATGCTGCGACGCAACAGTCAGTGTCAGTGTGACATTTATTAAAAATCTCATTAGTTAAATGGTTTTAAGTTGTAAAATGTTCGCTTTTTTTTTTGCTGCTACTCTACTCTTGGCACAATTTATGGCATTCAGTGATTTTGGGGGTAGCGGTGTTGATTTTGTTAAATTTCCAATGTGCGACTTGATTTCGCTGGGGGGATGAGTTAATGGAAAAAGTTAGAAAATGCATGTAGCATTTTATTGGGTGATAAATATATGCCTGGGGTGGGAGTCGTAAATAATTTTATGTTTAAATGAAATGCGTGCAATTTTTCGTATGCTATAAAAATTTTAAGTGTTTTGAATATAGTTTGCGATAAGGCAAAAAAAAGGCTATAAATTTGGTTAACAAAAGTTATAGGCAATAAAATTCGATAACTAACTAAAGTTACATGAAAAAATATGAATGGATATTGTAAAGTTATTACAAGAAAAAGAGGTATTTTATCTGCTTGCAAAAAAATTGACGTAAAGTCTTTTTCACAAAAAAAAAAAAATATGTAATGGTGTTTTTATGAAAACTTTTTTATATAGAAAAACCAATTTTCCAAGACTTTATGTTGGTATTATTTATAGAGCTTTCGTTTTTATAGGGTTTGTTTATTTGGTTTTCTAAAGGCTCAAATTTTGCGCATAAAAGTCAGTTCTATATTCTAAATATCTGGATTGTAACTTGTCAGGCAGAAAACCGTGAAAGCTGGTAAATGAGATGCTAGAGCAATTGACAAAAAATAATCGAATTAATAAAAAAAATTAGAAAAACGTACAAAATTTAAAATTAATGAAAAAATTTTACGAAAATTTGTGAAAAATTTGTCAAAAAAATCAACAAAATCCTACAAAAAACTCTCTCTGGCAGATAAATATTTGTTGAAATTTGTAATTACTTGCCGAAGTAATTCTTCATATCCTGTTTGATTTACTTTTATGAGGTTTCGATCTGCTGTAGTTCAGTCAAGCTCGATACTAAGTTGAGACCCTGCGAGATTTTTACCTCAATGCATAGGCGGTCACATACAGCAGTGAACACAAGGACATCTACCGACACGCTATCATGTGATCTATTTTTCCAATATTTTATTGAGTAAAAAAGTCTTCTGTTTCAAACCTTTTACATGAGTCTAGTATTGCAAATCATTAAATCAACAAGGAAAATATAGTTAAGTGAAGCTTAGTGTAGATGGCGCCACATTTATCTATAATATTTATATAAAATTAGAAAATGAAAATGGTTTGTAACGCTTTAGCGCAAAATATACGAAACCGATTTTAACAATTTCTATTTTAAAACAACATATTTGTGTTAAGAAAAGTAATTGCATACTTATATTTTTATTTTTAAAAGTAAAATATCTCTTTTTTTAAGAATTAAGTTTTTGCAAAGCTTCACATAAAAATTGAGGTTTGATTTTTCGTTACTTATGCAACTTCTTGAATTCTGTGTTATTATTGTGTTTTTTCTTCTTCTCATATGCACCAATTGTATTTGGCTTCGCAGTTATCTATAGTCTATAGTATTTATATAAAACTGTTTATATGTAAATGGTTTGTAACGCTTTAGCTCAAAATATACGAAACCAATTTTAACAATTTCTTTTTTAAAACAATATAAATATGTTAAAAAAAGTGATTACATACTTATTTTTTTATTTTTAAAAGTAAAATATCCCTTTTTTTAAGAATTAAGTTTTTGCAAAGCTTCACACAAAAATTGAGGTTTGATTTTTTATTATTTATGCAGGTTCTTGAATTCCGTGTTATTATTGTGTTTTTCTTCTTCTCATTTGTATCAATTTTTTATTTTGCTTCGAATTTCACAGAACAAACTCACTTTCAATTTCTTTTTTTTTGATACTTTTGAAGAGAGAATATAGAATGAGATGTTAAGAGAGTAATTTCATTATAAAAAAAAACAACGAGACGTGCGTGTTCTGGTACCACTAGTATATAAATAAAATGATAACTATATCCATCAATGTTCGCGCATCACGTAAAAACTACTAGATCGATTGCGATTAAATATACTTAGTTTCACACCTTAGACGCTTGGTCTCAATATCAAATACAAAATATCACGATATTCATAATTAATATTAAGTTATTTAAGTTCTAAACTTGCTTAAAAAATAATTTTCGCAAATAGAAACAAGCATGCAAACACAAGTTTTCTGACAAGTTAATGTGCCTGTGTTTGTTTTTTAACTAAAGTCACTGCTTATGCCACTCTTAAAGCCTTGACTCAGTTAAAGCTAAATTTTCTACATACACCTTTTACCAAAAAATCATAACTGTCTAAAAATCTCAAATTTACAAAGAAATTTTCCAGCGTTGCGCAAGAACAGACATTAAAAAGAATAACAGAAAAAAAAAACTTCAAAGCAAAACTTTGAACATTTCGTGGCATTTGCTTTTAACTCGACAACACTCAAGCGTATGCGATATTGTAGTCTTTTGCGTGGACTAGCAAAAAAAACACTAAAATGCATGAAATAAAAATTGCAAAAATTGAAAAATATTTCGTTCGCAGCTAAAACAATAGCGCAAAGAAACATTGCTATGCTGGTTAGATTCAGCAAAAGAGTAGAAAAATGATAACGTTTTTATGCAGCATTAAATTTTTACACTATACCAAGTCGACTCCACTTTTCGTGTAATCAAAAAAAATGGAAAATATAAATGGAAAGCCTTAAACAAACAAAACAAAACGTCAGTCGAAATGTCACTTTGTTTTTTCCTGTACAGTGTTTTTTTTTTGCGCTTTTGACTAAAACCAATATGACACACTTCAAAGAAAATATAATAAAAAAAAAAATTGGCAACACTTTTACAGCGACAACAACAAAAATGTCAACGTAATTCTTTTGACAAATTGAAAATGGCGTTTAAATAAAGAAAAGGGAAAATATTACATATATTTCCTATCAATTTTTAAGTGTGAGGATAATTTTCTTCTACGTTGTTTGTGTTTATGGAAAAGGTAAAAATTTGCACAATTAAATGCTTGAAAGAGCAAAACAGCTTGAGCGACACTTTGACAGCTGTCAATGTCGTTTTTTGTTTGAAAAATTTATGTATAAAGGAATGTCTATATTTTCTATAAGCTATTGCTATTTTAGAAATTTAATTTTTACTTAATGTTAATGTAATCAGTATAAGTGAATTTTTATAAGTTAAATGTCACATAGCCTCGCATTACCCTCGTTAATGTCAAAATTAATGTTAACTTTTATCACAGTAATTTTTATTCAATATATAATTCATCGCTTTAATTTTTATAATGCATTGTATCCTTGAATTATAAATAAATTTTTGCAAAGACAATTTTTCCAGTTCTCATTCCTCTTACTACTGTTTACTACTTGTTGGCTTAACATTTTCCTTTGTCAAATTGTTTGTCACTTTTGACAGCAGCACTTTTGCTCCTCATCCTATGAGCACTTTGTTTCCTATGTCTCTTGTTTAATATTTAATTTGACAAATAACATTGTGGTGACTTCGTTATTTCAAATATAAGTTTATTTTCTTTTTTAAGCTTAAGGTCTACATTTATTAACGAAAATAGATAATAAATAGAAATTATTTTCAGCTTCAATTTTTTGTATTTGCAGCTATTTTTTTATAAATTTGCTATGTGTGGGTGTAGTTTAAGATGTGACAAAAGTTCAAGTGAAACTGTTTTTTTATTTAAAATGTTTTAAAAAAGAACTACAATATTTCTAATCCTGATTTAACTAAGTCCCAACCAAAGATACTATGACTTTAAGCCCCATAACAATGACAATCTCCGTAAGCCAATTTCAAAGCAAAAAACGTGTGATTTTTTTGCTATTTGTTTTTTCAGTGTACATTTTTGACATTCTACGCGTGATTCGTATCATGCGTTAACTTTAAAAATGCTCAACGAGGTTTGCCATTTTAATAAACTAACAAAAAACAGCGTTTGCAAATTATTAAATTTTATTATCAAAATTCGTGCGCTCTGAGAAATATGTTTTTATCGAAAAATTTTCTTCGAAGCTCATTGTTGGCTCAATGGGTACGTCAACAAACAGAATTGCCGAATTCGGTCTGAAGAACAGTCAGAAGCAGTTAAAGAGCTGCCAGCCACAATTGCAGCCCTCGAAGATAACATTACAACTGCCATTGGTAAGATACCGGCCGAAATTCTGGAAAAAGTATGCCAAAATTGTGGCTTACGGATGAACCATCTCAGGCATAGCCGCGGGCAAAATTTACATGATATAATTTTTAAAAAGTAAATGGCAGGAACTGATGTATTGGTTTAAATAAAAATGTTATTCACTTTTGTGAATTTCTTGTTCTTTTTTTAGTTTTTAAAAACCAAACGCTTAAGAAATCACACTATGCATATGGTTTGTGTAGGTCAGGTTGATGGTTTTTAGATGTGTGAACATTAGGGTGATTCAATTTTTTTTTGCTTGAAATTGGTTCAAGTAGCAGGTACACGAATGAAAAATTCTGGTGAATTTATAGCTCATAATATTAATATTTACTGGTGGTTCATGGAGCTTTTTTGTTTTCCATACGATTTGTATGGGAAAAAATGCTGGACAACATATTTGTCTCTACATCTCGTGAAAAAAAACGTTACACAAACGGGACTTAGCCTATTGGAAAGATCATAAAATTTCGAATAAAAAAGCTCCTTGCAATTTTTTTCGTGAAGCAAGCACTTTGTCAGTTAATTAGGTTCAAGCTCGGCAGTCGACAATAAGGCGAGCAGATAGGTATCCATGTTGATTTTAAGCTTCGCTTAAGAGTACACGTGCTGTGTCATTGAGTTTTTTTTTGAATTTATGTTGCTAATTAACATTTTTTGAATTTTTCAAGCTTTTTTTGACTTATCCAACATTTTTCAAAGTTTTTGATTTGAACTATAAACTTTCTTTGAGTTTTTCAGCATTTTATGATCAAACATCACGCCGCGAACACTTGCACCCAGCTGCCTTTCTTTAAAGTTATTTTATTTTTGTTTGATTCTTTGCTTTGCGGAACTGAACCTAAGAAATTGCTTAAAAATCCTAACTTTTCACAAACTATTCGTTGACATGATAAGAGCAATATTTTAGCGTTTATTCATTTCATTAATTGATAATTAATTGACTTCATTAAATGATAATTCCATTGCAATTGTACTTTTTTCAGTATTTATAATCTTTTCTTTTTTAGTTTTCAGGCACACTGGAAAAGAAATATATTACCGACTCTAATTTCAGCATATTAGTGAAAAGTCAAAATAACATCACTGGTCTAGAAAACATGAAAAATTTCTTCAGGGAAATGTAATGCAACAAGAGTTCAAGTAAGTTATAAGCTTTGTTTAATAAAATATTTTTTAATTGATCCAAATTAAAAG
Organism: Tricholauxania praeusta; assembly: GCA_949775025.1. NCBI lineage: Eukaryota > Metazoa > Arthropoda > Insecta > Diptera > Lauxaniidae > Tricholauxania > Tricholauxania praeusta. Next base: position 8,394,351 of record OX459030.1, read on the forward strand.
TTTTATCACTTCACAAAAATCAAGATGAAATAATATTCTCAATGTTAAAATTAAAATAAAAAAAAAATATTTTTAAATGTATCAAAAAGTGGTCCTTTAAAATGAATTACGAAACAAAAGAGCCTTAAAAGCTTAACTACAGCATTATCCCAAGAAAGACATTAGTAATCAACTAAACGAAAGGTAACACTTAAAGTTACCTTCACAGAATAGAGCCACAAGACAAGAAAAATGCAGTAGACCTTTTTTTTTTGTTACGAAAAACATCACAGAAATTAGGTCTATTTTAAATAATGAAGATGTATAACCCTTTAGCGACGACATAAGCAAGAAAGAAAAAACAGCAAAACAAATGACAAAAACATACGTCACAGTCAAATACATCATAAAAAAAGAAGAAAACAAATGAAAGAGGATTTTAGTGAAACAGTGGATTTGAAAAAAAAAAAAATAGGAATAAAGGGACAACACTAACAACAAAATGACGAGACATAATCAACAATAACAAGAGCGTAAAAAACACGACAAAAAGTGTTCGACATATCCTTAAAACAAAAGGACCAAACCAGGTTAAAATATATCGCTCTACTCGCACTCGCACCCGCTCATATAAAATATGCCAAAATGTTTGTTCGAGGCAACAGACTAGTTAGTGCACACGTGGGAATACAACAACAATAGCAATACAACATGATGTTGTGAAAAAACGAGGGATTGCATATTTAATGCGACTCAACTGTCTATGGTCTTCATTTTTTTGCTTTTGAGCTCTATCTTCGCTATATTAAGGGTTAAAGCATTTTTTGAAGCCAACAAAAAAAAAAATGAAAAGGTGTCCATTGAGATTAAAATTGTTTAGGAAATTTCAACATGTTGTGTTTTTTCTTCTTGTTATTTCCTTGTTTTGCTTATTTTTTTTTGTTTTTGTTTAACTGATTGTACTAATTTTTAAAAAGGTACGGTATTTGCCTCTAACCTAGCGACTTACTCAATGTCAGTCTTGCACTATTTGTTGTACAATTACAATTTTGAATTAACATGTTTTTCTGCCATTTATTTCCGGCATTAGAAATTCAACAACGAATTCCTTTTTGATACCAGTGTTGCCACATTGAAATAAAATAAAATAAATTTAAAAGGAACTTGTGAAAAAACTTTCTCCAATGTTGGAAGTACATGATTTGTATGTTTTCGAAAACTGTGTTTATTTACATTTACATCAACTTTGAGTTTATTTACATGAGGACATACTGTAAATTATATCAGGAAATTGTTTTCAGTTTTAAGCTATTGAAAAAATCAATTATTACCAGTGTGGAGGCAGATATTGTTCATCAAAGTATAGATTCTCGCATTAAACGCAGTTTTTCCCGGTTGTGCACTTATAACAGTCTCGTTTTTGAGATAATAGGATTTTAGTTAAGAAAATTATATAAAACCTGACATGATAAAGCAATTCTAAGGTCCGATTCAGATTCAGTGCATCAAAGTCCTTCAGAAATACTACAGCCATGATATAAAAAAATCACCCATTATCCTTTATTATCAATGTTTTTCCGAGTATACTGTCTTGTAAGTGCTGAAAAGCTTAATGGATATAGATCCATAAAATCTATAAGAATTAAGAAGAGAAGCTGGAGACATTTGCGAAGGAAGGTCTGTTTGGAAATATAAAAAGCCTTAGGCCTGTTAACTTATCTCAATTAAATCGTAGTTTAAACTGCGATTTTGTCTTAATCGCTGATTAGTCACAAACATCGATAATTTATGTTGTGTAATCGGCTATTACCGAACAAATCGTCGATTAAAGTTAATACGAGAAATTTCTCAGATTAACGAAGTTAACTCGACTACGTTTGACGTTTGTTTTACTCAATTTGTCACTCTCTTTTCTCATACGATTTTGTAAGAAAAAAAATATTGTTTACAAATTTTGTTTTTGTCACGCTTTTCCCATACGATTCTCTCTGCATTTCTCGTTAAACTGAGATTTCTTAATACTCAATAAATTCAGAGATAAGTTACCAAATTTAACTCGAGTTATAATCGCAGTTTATAAAATCTCCGATTAAAGTGGTATTAAGAAAAGAGATAAGTTAATAGGCCTTATAATTATAATGCCTGAACTGAGAATTGAACCCGACACCACAGTGTTGTAGGTGTAGTAACATATACAACCACTGCGGCCACGAAACTTTTAGAATTTTGATTCGATTCCTGGAAAAAATCGACGAAGAAAAGAATTTTTTTTATCCTGACATTGAAAAAGTCGAATTCGAATTCCAATCAAATTTTCCTACGATATCCTGAAAAGTCCATTCTCGGCGCAGCTTTGGCTTTTCACACATATTGGTGGCAAATGTTCAGCTCAATCTAACAACTATTTAAATAATGAGAGTCTATTTTATAATTCCTTGATTTATTAAAAATTATCATTTTCAAATTTTGAACGCTGTAAACACTTGACAAAGAAATCAGTTCTTTTGGCATGGAATTAAAAGAGTTGATTCCCAATTTCAATGTCTTTTTCCATAAAATTAAACTATTCCAAATTCCAATCCTTAGCAAATTTTTGATAGAAATATACTGCAAAATAAAAATACTTAAATTTTTATAAATGAACAAGTTTAGTTTATCGCATATCACCTTGAATTTTGATAAGAAAGGGATCTTTAATTCCTTTACTACAAAAACATGCCGAACATGCTTTTTTGCCAGCTTCTTACAGCTCATAGCTGTTTCGACGACAATTACACCTCAATTAATTCAAAACACTGAAAAACACCCAAATCGTCTCACATTTCCTATACTCTCCTTTTGATCTGGCAACATCTCTGAAATGTTGCCTGCTAGAGTTGGTGTTGCATAAAATCATTTACTGTTACTTGCTTATACATATAAACAATATTTGTGCCTTTTGTTGTGGCTGTGTACTTTTTGCTGTTGCTCACTTTAATGATCAGCAATGCTGCTGCCACTTTTGCACTTGTTGTTAGTTGTTGCTGTTATGTGCCTTCTCATTTGGGAATTAAATAGTGATTGTGAGTATTTTTCCGCACTGCGGTCGTGTCTGTTATGTCTGCGTTTAGGATTTAGAAGACAATTATTGCTATACTGGCATTTGTATATAAAGGGTGATTTTTTAGACTGTCGTAGCTTCGAATTAAAATAAAACTTAAGAAATTTTTCAAATTAACCAATTTTTAGCTTTATTGGTTAGATCATTTTATGGCATTTAAATACGATTTTGTGAAAATAAATGCCGTGAAAATACAGCGCAGTTTTTAGTTCAAATCGATTTTTAATCGATTTTTTTTCAATTACTTATGGCATGTCAGCACAAGACGCGAACTACATGCCACAGGAAATAATTCAGAGGTGTTAAATCATGCGATCTTGGCTTCTAATTGACTTCATAATTGCAAAAAGTCATACAAATTTAAAGTGAAATTAAAAAATTTAATTGATTCTTCAATCATTTTGCAAGTTTGAACCTGACGCAAGTCTATTTTTATGTAAAAATGACAAATTATATTGAGCAAAAATCATCTGTCGACTGCTAAATTGTTTGCCAATTTAAGAAAAAACAGCTTTAATAAAGAACACCCTATATTTGCATATGAAAAAGTTGCATGAACACATTTAGGTATGACACAGTATTTTAATGTATATTAATTTTGTTTTATTGTGTTGGTTAATTAATGAATTAACACCAATTGTATGTTTGTATGTATTATGTTTTTTTTGTATGTTGGGATTTCTTTGTTGACACTTTTGGGATTTGTCTATGATTTTCTTATAAAATATTTTGTTATGTTCGCTGTCATTTTTGAAGGTTTTGTGCTAGAAAATTTTCGAGTTTTGGATTCTTAAAGAAAATGAGTTGGACTGAACTTAAGTCACCGATTTTTATAAAAATTTCCATATATTTTGAAAATTACCTTTACGAGCAAAATCGTAGTTCACGAAAATAGTGCTTTAAAAAAAAAAAATTAAATTTTTGTGTCAGAATTTTGAGTTAGTTCAGGCGTTAAGAGATTGTCATTATAAATGCTGATATTTAATAAGTTGATTTATTAAATATCAGCATTTTCAAACCAAATAAAAATAGAAAGATTTTATCAAAATTGTCAATTTCATAATTGACTATTAAATATCAAGATTGGCTAAGTCCATTAACAGATTGGTTAAATTCAGTGGTGGGCATGGAAATCCAACAAAAGGGCGAAACAACAACATCAAGCAACAACAACGAAATGTTTAAGTTTTTTTACTTACATTTCAAAATTCGCCAACAGCAAAAAAAAAAAACAATTGCTACATTCGTCAAGACAAAATTGGCGTATAGCTAATTCCTTTGTGTGTTGTTTTTGTTTTTATTTGAACTCGACTCAACGCTGTACCTCGATAGCGTTGAAATTCGGCGAATTTTTTTTCGCTTGTTTGTGCGTCGAATAACGGTTCGGGCAATGAGGGCGAATAGGGACACTACGTGCCCACCACTGGTTAAACTTAACGTGACCATATGATCCGTGTTTCAAGGGACGTGTCCTCGCTTGTTGTTTTTCCGTCTTGCGTTTTCATTTGATGAAATATATATATCATTTTACCAAAGTTTGCGGAATGTGAAAGTGTGGACTTTTTTTTTGAGTAAATATTTTTACATGCTGAAATAAACTCGTTTGAAAAAAATGTCATTATTGAAATATAACTGAATGCGAAAGTGAGAACCCCAAAAAAAAAAAAAGAAAAAAAAGCCATGAACTTTTTCCGAAATATTTTAGAATTTTGCCGAAAAAATATAGACATTTTTATATTTCTTTGTTTTTACGATATATTATAAGAACTTTTGAGAGAAAACTCCGTTCAAAATGAAACATTGCCGGTTGCTTACAGTAAGCGTTAAGAAACCTTTCTTTCGTTTTAACAAAAATGCTGTGGAAATATTCCCTTACAATGTCTCTTTGTAGCAATTCTAATGATTGAAAATGTTTTATTTTAATGGACCTTATTGGAAAAGTTTGATTCTGAAGCCTCTTGGCAGGAATTATATAATGACATCCCCCTCTTTCCAATGTATTTCGATATATCACGTTTTGTATATGATTTTTAATCCAAAAAATATGATATTTTGAACTATAATAATAATGTCTGACCAAAGCTGAGTATTTATAAACAAACATTTAAGACGTATCATGATACATGAAGTTGGTGTAATTTAAGTAAAAATTCAATTACCTTTTACAAGTGCACTGGGCTCAAAAAACTACTTTTCTTTCAAAAATGTTTCTACTCTCTGAAGCCTGTTCATACGCTAATTTCATAAATGAGATAATATTTTATTATAAAATTTTTTGCAATTACAAAATGTGCTAAATATGAAAAATGCATGCACATGCTAAATATGAGAAAAATGTTATTAAAATAAAAACCGCATTGCACAAAAAATAGTAGTGGTAGAAAAAGCGTAGTAAAAAATAAAGAAATCACAATGTCAAGATAATTAATATTAAAATGTGCAAAATGCGGTACGAGTACAGTATTTGTATCGTTTTGATTTCTTTTTACGATTTTTTTATGATTTTAATTTCCTTTTTCCGGTAGTCCTGTGAGTTTTTTTCCATTTTTTAATATTGCGCAAACTTTTTTATGCAACTTGCTGCGACTACACTGTTGTCGCACGACTGGAGGAAGGATATGAATTTTTATGTGTTTTTGTGTGAAATGAATGAAATTTAATTTATTTCTTTATCATGGACGCTATTTCCGGTAGCAAACATGAAAAGGACAACATTACAATGCGCTAGCATGCTGATAACATTTTTAGAGGGTAGCTGGGACTGGACATCTTAGGTTAGGTCATAAAAATTCAGCAAAAATAAAAATGTTGAGCATCGTAAAATAAAAAAGAAAAAAAGCACTAAATGGCCATGATTTTGCAATAATTTCGTTTAGTGTAATTAGTCATAATTTTTTTACGATTGCAGTTGAGGAAATTGAATTTTTTTTTTATCAAAATGAAACATTTCCGCATTTTATTATTTGAATCATTTAAGAGAGCTGCTTACGTGAAATTGAGTTACTTATTTATTTTTGTAGACTTTTAATTTCATTTCTTGAACGATTTTCGTGTAGGTATATCGAGGAGGCAACCTCTGATGACATACAACATAAACTTTTTAATTTTCTACAAAAAAACTTTGTCAACCCCGTGTTTGTTTTCTCTTTTGTTTCGGAGTTTTCTTATTTTTTCGTTCGCCTTAAGCCTTTGCTGCTACTGCCCCGCCCCTATATTTACTTTTCTTTTCGTTTTTTTCTTCCTTTCTTTCTTCAACTCTGTGACATGCATACCTACCTTCCCATTCTATGGTATTTACTAACATGTCTTTATTGAATTTTTTTCCTGAGCCTCCTAATCATGTTTCCGAACTTCAGATCACGTCTCGTAAACTTTGCAATTGAGTTTTTTTCATTCCCTTGCTACGCTTATGTGCCATACTCGACTGCGCTTCTAAGGTTTTCTTCTTTTTTTGCGGAACCTTAATTTTTGTCTCAAGTTTGTGGTACCATGAAGCAAAAGTTGGTGGTGTGCGGTGTGGGGAAAGAAGCAAAAAAAGAAAGACCAAAATTAATACGGAACCTGCGACATGCGAAAGTTGCAGTCAGGAATTTAAGTAAGTTGTAGGCAGCTGCCACCTACAGCGGTAGCAGCATCAATTGTGGGTTGGATTGGCGGTTAAGTAGGTGGTATTCACGTGCTGGTATTTTTACATGTTTTGTAACGTTCGTTTCTTTACTTCTGCTTTACTTTTCTCTTAGTTGCCTTGGGCGTTTTTGTGGTTTGCCGAAGGAACTTAAAAGTTGGTTCATTGTCTTAGTTTTACTTTCACATTCGCATTCAATATGCGTCACATTTTCGCATATACTGCAAAAGGGACTGTTTTCGTATGTATTGTGATTTTTTTATTTCCGGTAGGAATTACATGAGAAAACAGCAATAAGTTATCATTAAAAATAAAATTCAAATCTGTTGGTAAATTAAACAAATTATGGGTATTCATGCAAGCGCGCAAAATCCTCACAAACTGCGCATTTTTGCGCTCTCGCAAACGAACTGTCAAAAATCGTATGGAAAGTTTTTTGAACAAAATAGAAAAGTTTGCGCGACAATTTTGTATCCCAAACTTGCGCTGCTAATTGTGTAATTGTTGTCACTCTCTTTTCCCATACGATTTTCTCTGTAAAAATTTACTGTTTACACATTTTGTATTTCTCACTCTCTTTTCATTGTGCAATTGTTGTCACTCTCTCTTCCCATAAGATTCTCTCAGAAAAAATTTATTGTTTATACATTTTGTATTTGTCACTCTCTTATTATTGTCCAATTTTTGTCACTCTCTTTTCCCATACGATTGATTCTCTCAGTAAAATTTTATTGCTTACATATTTTGTATTTCACACTCTCTTTCGTTGTGCAATTGTTGTCACTCTCTTTTCCCATACGATTCTCTCAGCAAAAATTTCTTGTTTACACATTTTGTATTCGTCACTCTCTTTTCCCATTCTCTCACAAAAAAATGACATGCATTCATCAACATGACATCAACTGTCACTGTTCGTGAAACACAACGCGCAAAATTGCCTATCTGCAAAAATGGGAAACTTGCGCGTTTGGATGAATACCACTAATATTAGGTTGAAATTACATGGCATTTATTTTTCAAACATGTTCTTTTAAAGACTTAATATCTCATTGTCACTATTCCAGTTGGGTATATTAACACTAAAAATTTATTATGTGTCTGTAGTTGTCATGTGTATTAAACCACAAAATGTCCACTGGGCATTTGGTGCTGTGTATAACTAAATGTTGTTGTTAGCTTTATCTGCAGTGAACCTTTTTCGCTGTCCATCTCTTAATATCATAGCTTTTCTTACATTTTGAGGCAACCACTTCAATTCATCTCCTATTATATACGCAATATTTTATTTCATTAAATTTACTTACAAAAATTTTCTTAAAAAGCAGCCTTTGCTGTCAATATTTCTACACATACATATGTCAATTTTTCAAAAAAATGCGTCCTTAAATTCCCTACAATTTTAAATTGAAGCATCCTTTTCTTTTCATTTATTTACTGCTACTTGTGCAATTTTTAAATGAAGCAAATTTTTTTCCATTTTTTTTTGTATTAAAATATTCTGCTCAGGTCTACGCAATGCTGTCGAATTTCAAATAAATGATTTTTGTACACTTGACTTGACAACACGTCTATAACAAAAGCAGCAGCAAAAACAACAGCAACAATCAAAAAGGACATGTCATCCTTTTTGCCTTTATATTTCTTTGTAGGAGACATGATTAATCATGCCTAAGGCATTTATTTTATTTCAAATTTTTTTTTTTTTGACAACCTTTGACGTTTAGGTTCAAATACCAAGTAGAAGTTTGACATGAGTTTTCAATGACTGAGCAGAAGAAGCCTTAAGGCTACAAAAATTTAATATGTTTTAAAGGTATTTTATTAAAATTTAAGATAAAATGCATGAAATCATTGTGTAACAAATTCAATTCTTGTAATGTTAACATTTATATTTTTTACAGTGGGAAAAATATTTTTTTTTGTTTATTCCTTAATCAGAATTAAAATTAAACCGTATAACACGATAATCTATATAAATAAAATTATAGCTGTTTTCGATGTTCGCATGTCACGCAAAAACTGCTTGATCAATTTCAATCAAATTTATTTAGGGTGATTTCTTAGACGCTTGGTCTCAATCTCCAATTAAAATGTTTACGATATTCCTGTTAATTATCAAAATATTTAAGTTTTAAAATAGCTACAAAAAATTTATTTCACACAAAGAAACAAGCATGTAAACATAACAAATCGTCGAATGTGAATTGAATGTGTTAGTGTGTGGGCTTTGTTTTTTGTCGTTCTTATAGCAATATTTTAAAAAAAAAATTTTAATTGTTTTTAACCCGCTACTATCTCATGGGCATTTTTGACCGTTTTTTTTTGAGAAATTGTACAAAACAGATCTTAAAAATGACGTTCAAGTGTTAAAATGCTACACAAAAATATGCTCCAGTAATTTTTATTAGAGATCGCTGAAGACAAGAAACATTTACAGGTTAAAGAATTCGGTAATGCCCAATACGTAAAATATTTGTACGAATTTGATTTTTTTTTTATTGTGGGGTCATGCCCAATACGTGTGACTTTTACACGAATCCACTCCAATGTCTAATGACACCCTTTTTTAAGTTACCAATCAATTGCTTACGGTAAGCTGTCATAAACGTTACCGCTCATGTGTCTTTTGCTACCTCTATGCCGATTTCGAGCTTCAAAAACTTGTTTATGGTGCGTTGTAAGCAGAAATGTTACAAGATGTTCCTTTTCTTTGTTGAAAATTCGACATCAAAATTCTGATAAGGCCTTACTCAACCATTTTACAATTAAAGGGAGAGCAGTAGCTTTTTTCTCCTCGCTATGACAAAGCTTTGGTAGTTAATCAGTGCATTGCTACAAAAAATTGGAAATTTTTCTTCTCTTATATCTCAGCTTTTGCTTAACCGATATCGAAGCTGATAGTTTTCGGGTACACTGCTCGATGAGTACTTTATTTTGATATATCATTGTTGTAGCTATTCTAGTCAACTTTTATCATTTTAATGAAATGTTTTCGTCTCATTATAATGCCGTTTAGATTTTTATCATAAATTTTATGAAGATTTTTTTGTTTCACATCACCGTCAATACTATAGTATATAGTGACAAAAATATTTCCACAAAGTCTATAATAATCTACAGCTTTAAATAAAAAAATCGAAAAAAAAACCAAAGAAAAAAAAAAATTAAAAAATCATGTGGCAACAAACAAAATTAATCCGCAATTTACAGCTTCATTCAGCACTTTCAAGCTGCACAGCATTGCCAGTTTAAAAAAAAAAATGGAACGCATGTCCGGAAATGCATTTTTCATTTGCACTAATTGTGCAAAAAACCGTAAGAAAAAAAAAATTTAAATTTTTATTTAACTTTTTTTTTCATTTTGAATTTTATTATTTTTATGGTTTATAATAAAAAAAAAAAAAACAAAATGCTGTGTTGGCGTGTGAAAAACTCAAATGTGAAAGCCGCGAACAACGTATGTTGCATGCAGCATGGGCTGATTTTGCTCCCTTTCCGCTTGCTGCAAAAATTAAAAATAATGCATTTTTTTACATTTTATTTTCAGTTTTTAGCTGCATTTAACTTATAGTTTTTTATGTGGTTGTTTTTATTGTTGTTGTTACTGTTGTTGCGGCATTATCAGTGCTGGCCACAGTAACCAGTGTTGCTACTGTATGCAAAGCATTGAAATGCAACATTTTCTTTTATACCTTTTGTTTTAATTTTTTATTATTTTAATGGGTTTTAATAGTCCGCACAGTAAGTTTGTGTGCCATTTTGCATATTCACTGCGTAATTGTAATTTAATATCCTACATTTGTGTCCTTTCGAAATGCCAGCAAGGACAATGAGGTATCTACTGGTATGTAAAAATGGTTATTTTGTGCCTTTTTTTTGTTTATTTTATTTTAAATTGATTTTAAAAATTTGAAATAAAAAAAAATAAAATATTTTGACTGAAAAAAGTATGGACTTTTATATTAAATTGATACTCCCCATATTTTTCTTTTGTCCCTCTGTAAAAATGAAAGTATGTGCTTGAATTTTCTTAAAAAAAATATTAAATTTACTCTGCGCCAAAATGCTTAATACTTTTATTGCCATTCAAGAAAGAAACGTAAACTCAAAACTTTTTAAACAGTTTAATTTTAAACGGAACTCCAATTTTCATTATACGATTATCACAAAAAAAAAAAAAATTATTCTCAGACGCTGCAATCTCGACAACTGTGCTTAATACGAAAGAAATCCTCCCCCAAAAAAACTTGTTACTATAACAAAGAGCCTTTAAGCTTTCTTTTTATTTTTTCTTTACTCAAACATGATAACAATTTTAAAACTCTACAGCCAAATGCCCTAAAGGTAAGTAAACAAAAAAAAAAAAATTGTTTTTAGTAAAATCTAAGCTGGAAAAGCAAAGTAGGTCAAAGCTCATGAGCGCTACTACATAAATTGTGCACCTTCCGAAATCGAAATGTAAAGTCTGCCAAAAGTAAATGAAGAAAAAAAAGGAATCGTAAGAATACAAAGCACAATTTCCAACTGATAAGCACAAAAATACTTAAAAACTGTTTAGGAAAAAAAAAAATCAAATAAAAAAGAACTCAGATGAAATGAAAGATTGAGAAAATTCTATAGTTGTTTTTTGGCTTTCTTTTTTTGTTAAACAAAATAAACCAAAAGAAAGAAAAAATTACATCTAAACATATGGCCAATAAGGACTACTATCAGATGGTATTAACATTTAAATCTTTTGCTACTTTAGCTCATGTACATTTTGTACACGGAAAAATAATTTTTTCAGAAATGCAGTTTTTTTTTGTAAGAAAACACTAAAAAAACTTACTTACTTGTATGGTGAAATAGATATTTTCAAGACATTAAAGCTGCGATATTGTAAAAGTCTTTGACATCATGTTAAGGCAAGAATGTTAAGTTGCGTTTGCTTCTCAACACTTTATTCATTATATGGCCATAAACTGCTTTATTACAAGTGGATTTCCAGCTTAAGTTGTGACACTTTCGAAGAAATTTATGATATCCCAGTGGAGATAAAAAAAAACCTGGTTTCAAGTGCATTACCTTGATTGAAAAATATTAATGCTAAAAATCTTTTTGAAGAAAATCGTCAAAAAAGAGTAGATAGCTTAATAGCCTTGTTACTGATGGCGAGTCGCCTGAAAATTAGGCAACTCGCCTAAATTGATATTACGGTTTGCGAGTCGCCCTGTTGTTTCGGCTCAAACGTCAAAATTGCGCGAATGTCAAAAATGTTCATATTACTGTTAGCGAGCCGCCTAACTTTCGTTCGCCAGAAATGTCAAATCGGGCGAATAGAATTTGTATGCGACAAATCTTTGAATAAGTATGTGAAAAATTTTGCAAAAAGTAGAAATATCGGAATCATCGAAAGCACAAACAAATGGTCAGTATAAAACTCAACTCAAGATCAACTCAAGATCAACTCAAGCCCAACTCAAAGTCATTTCCAACGCTTTTTTGATAGAAGCCGTCAGCAAAAAAGCGTGGTGCAGAAGCCACTTTCTAAATCGGAGGGATTAATGTACTACGACCGTATAATCTGAATGAGCTTGAATGGCGATTCGCCACGGAAGGCGAGTCGCCATCGGTAATAGGGCTATAAGTAAAATTCAAATATGGGGTCAGAATTCATGTAAAAAGTGCTACAGAAATATTTCAGAAAAATTTTTAATTTTTTGCAGTTTTTTTTATTAACTTAAAATGCAAAGTTTAGGGCCAATGCCAACTGATAGGGTTCTACCTTGGCTGATTTTCCTAACAAGTTATATTCTAAGGTTAACTGAAGGAGAGCACTGTATTGAAAGTGGTAACTTAAGTCTTTACTCAAATAATATTATTATATGTGATTACGTGGGAGGGTGGGCAAATAATTGGACACACAAAATTCAGTTGTAAGAGGGTTATATTATAATATTTATCTTCAAAATAGTTAATAATATAAAAGGCAATATATAAGGGGTGTAAATAAAATGCAATATAATACAAGATACAATAATTTGGTTTATACAGTACTTGTTCTTTTATGTTGTTTGGTGTGTAATGCTGTTTTGTTTATTGTCCAACGTTGAGTTGCTGGTTTAGATGTTGATGAAAAAGGTGTTGAGATGGTGGTTTGTTGAGTGTGTAATTCTATGTTGGTTTTTGGTGAATGTTTGATGTCCTTTGTATTGTGAACGTACTGAATGTTCAGTGTTAACTTCAATGTTAAATGTTAAATGTTTTATTTTTTCACTCTATTATATTTTATGTTGGGTTTAAATTGTTCAATGTCACTATGATTTATCACTTTTGATTTTTAGTTTATACACTGTTGAATGTCACTGTTTTAATGTTATGTTATTCGTATTAAAACCGTGAATTGTTTTTTGTATGTGACACTGATTTGTGTTTGTATAATTGTGAAATTGAGATTTTGTGTTATTTGTTAATTTTGTGTTTTTTGTAACTTTTATTGCGCGTACGCGGGAGGGTTCGTTAACTTCGCTTTTCGAATGTAAGTAGACGATTGAACAATAGACGAAGACGATGGAACTTTTTAGAAACATTTTTTGCGCGTTTTTACTCGTTGTTGCTGTAAGCGGTTGGCTTGTGGAATTCAGCGCAGCCACAACGAGTAAACGGACACCTTGCGGTGAATAGCAGAACGAAACAGGAATGCACGGTGCACACTAGTTTACGTTGCACGTAAACATTCTGCCCGCCTTGCAGTAATTAGGGTCTGCAAATAATTCATTTTTAAGTTCATTGTAGTTCATTTTAAATTCATTGTAGTTGTTCTTAGGATGTGTTGGGTGACTCAAATACCACATGGACCAGAGAGTGTCCAGCCGAACGCAGTGTTTTGAGCCAACATTCTGCCGTTTTCTGATGGCATAAAGCCGGACTTCATTACTTGGGGATATACATCAGCTCCCAGCTCTACATCAATTTTGGATGACGACGTGAACTTCGGGTCCGCCAACAATATGTTGTCATAGGCCTTTTTGGTTGCCTCAGGCAAATCATCGTCATAAATGCGACGTGGCAATTCATCACTGACCAAGGCATTCAGTTCAATTTTAAAGTTGGCATCAATCTTCGATCCTATTACTAGATAGCAGAATTTCTGAGAGTTGAGGTAAATCAACTTGATCTGCAGCTTCCTCACGATCTCTGCTGAGATCAGTGTCACAGCTCTTGCTGGGTTGATCAGCGCTCTTAGAGTCTGGTATTCACCATCAGAATACAACTTTAACAACGCTGTTGGCAGCAGGGTCTGCTTGGCGCACAGAATTCTGGTCTCATTCCTAGACCGGGTATCACGCAAAGCCTGACTCTCACCCGTGAGTACACGGGGATGTCCATGCAAGCTGGTGTGGTGCTTTGCGTGACATATTGCACATTTGTCGTGACTGGTACAGTTTTTGATGTTATGGGACCGAGCCAGACAATTGATGCAATAATGCATTTTTAACACCGTTTCGTACTTTTGTGTGAGGTTCATCTCACGGTATTTGTAGCATGTTGAAAGACGGTGGTCCCTTTTACAAATACCGCATGCCACATGACGGCCAGTAGAATGTGGCTTTCTGTTGTTTTTGTTTGCGTTGCGCTTTGTTTGTGAAACGCGGTTGTTGTTGCGCTGCATTTGGGAAACACGGTTTTGGTTGCCGCATTTGCCTTTGTCACAAACAAGGCATGTGGACGAACAATTTTTTTTGTTGACTGGAGCCATGGCAAACTAAAAAGAGAATTTAAATTAATGTTAAAGTTCTACCATGGTCAAATACGAAACTAATTTGAGTAGAGTACTACTACTTTTGTAATGGGTCTTGTAGTAATACCCTTTGTTGTCCGAATATCGACAACTCGATTTTTGGAGTCGGAGCCGGTATACACTTTAACGACTCGCCCTAAGTTCCACTCGTGGGGCGGAAGATTTTCATGTCGTATAACGACTAAATCATCCACTTCTATATTCTTTTTTGGGTGTTTCCATTTATATCGTTTGTGGAGCTCCTTCAAGTACTCATCCTTCCATCTTCTGCATAAAGTATGATGCAGTACTTTTAATTTTTCCCATCGATTCATGGTGCTGAGGGATGCGCTGCTTAAGTCGGGTTCAGCTGGAGCTAGTATTGGAGATCCAATTAGGAAGTGGCCTGGTGTCAGCGGTGCTAAGTCACTGGAATTTTCACTTGAGGGACTGAGGGGCCTTGAGTTTAGGCAACTTTCGATTCTCGTTAGCAGGGTAGACATCTCCTCAAAAGTGAATCTCTGATTAGCAGCTACCTTTCTAAAATGAAGTTTAAAACTTTTGACACCGGCTTCCCAAAGTCCACCCATGTGTGGAGCTCCGGGGGGAATGAAATGCCACGTTAACTCTTGGTGATTTGTTGCAATTACTTGAGTCTGCAATGCATTCATAAATTTCTGCCGATCTTTTTTGAGCATTTGTGATGCTCCCACAAAATTTGTTCCGTTGTCGGAGTAAAGAGCGGCGGGACATCCGCGCCTTGAAAAAAATCGAGCAAAGGCTGCTAAAAATGACTGACTCGAAAGGTCACTTGTTAACTCTAGATGTATGGCTTTTGTAGTGAAGCAAATAAAAACACATACATAGCCTTTTGTAATCAAGCAGGCTCTTCCAGTATAATTTTTTATTTCAAACGGGCCTGTGAAATCAACACCAGTGTTTGTGAATGGTCGTGTAAATATAGTACGCTCAGGAGGAAGTGCAGCCATTATTTGTGTTTGCTGTCTTTTTTTATAAATTATGCATGTTTTACAATTATGAATTGTTGTTTTGATTAATGTTTTGAGTTTTGGTACCCAAAATTCTGATCTCATTAATCGTAAAACAAGTTGGTTTCCACCATGTAGCGATACTATATGAGTCAAATGTGTAAACAATTTAGCAAGTCGACTGTGGTATGATAATACCAGTGGATGACGCTCATTATAGGTCAATCCTGGGGATCTTGCTAAACGACCATTAGCTCTAATCAAGCCTTTTGAATCAAGGAAAATGTTGAGTGTAAGAAGCGAGCTTTTGGATGAAATTGGGTCCCCTTTCAGTAACGAATTATAGTCGTCAGGGAAAAACTTTTGTTGACTTAACAATATAAGTCTAATTTTCATCATTTTTATTTCTTCGGGCAAAATTTCTTTGGTCGGAGTAATTAGATGTGAACGTATGGCGGGTAAAGTATTTCTATAAAACCGAAATACATAAGCTAAGACTCTTAGGGCTCGTGGCAATGAGGAAAATCTATCTAAGATTTCTTCTTGGGTGGTAATGGCAAATGATTTTATGGGCTTTAAATCAAGAGTTGTAGAGCAAGATTTTTTCGAAATGGGCCAATTTTGCTCTTGAAGCTTTAACCAACTAGGTCCTTGCCACCAAAGTTGATGATCTTTAAGTTCGTTGGAACAACAGCCACGACTAGCGATATCTGCTGGGTTATCATGGGAATCGATGTGTTGCCAATTTTCTTTTCCAACTTTTTCTAATATGGAAGAAACACGATTGGCAACAAAAGTTGTCCAAGAACAGGGGGGCTTTTGAAGCCAAGCAAGGACGATTGTGGAATCAGTCCAAAAGAAAGTTTTATAGTGGCTTACGTTGAGTTGCGGTAGTATAACATCTACCAAATTCGCCAATAAGACTGCACCACAGAGTTCCAATCGTGGAAGCGAAACTGTCTTCACTGGTGCCACTCGAGTTTTTGAAACCAAAAGGGTTGTGACTGCATCAGCGTTTTCATAAATAATACGCATATATATTGACGCAGCATATGCCTTTTCGGATGCATCACAAAAGCCATGAAATTCAACTTTGGCGTTGGGCGTGAATTGAGTCCATCTCGGAACCTCAATTTGATTGATAGATGGATATCCATCAACAAAGTTTTGCCATTTGTGTAAAGTCAAAGACTTAAGAGCTTCGTCCCAATCAGTTTTGTCCAGCCATACCTGTTGCATAATAATTTTAGCTGACACCACAATTGGTGCAAGCCAACCAGCAGGATCAAATAATTTGGCTATAGCTGACAAAACCTCACGTTTGGTATAAGAGTTTTTAGGCTCCAAGGGTGGGACTTCAAAAAGAAATGCGTCTTTTTTCGCATTCCACCGTATTCCAAGAGTTTTAGCATTGCTTTTTTCGGACAAGTTGAGCCAGTCAATATCTAAAAGATGCTCTTTGGGTAAATCATTTAAAACTTCTGAAGAGTTAGATGTCCATTTGCGCAAAGCAAATCCAGCGGACTCTAAAACGACAATGAGTTCATCACGGGCTTTTTTGGATGAAGCAATATCATGAGAACCAGCTAACACATCATCTACGTACATGAAATTATTCAATATATGCGAAGCACAAGGGTGGGTTTCATGTACGTCACTTGCTAGCTGTTGAAGGGTTCGAATGGCCAAATATGGGGCACAATTGACACCAAAGGTTACAGTTTGTAATTCGAAATCTTCAATTGGATCATTTTCAGATTTTCTGAACAATATCCTTTGATAAGGTGTATTTTTTGAATCAACGAGTATTTGCCTATACATTTTTTGTATATCGGCATTATACACAAATTTGAAAAGTCGCCATTTTAAAATCAATAAAACTAGATCTTGCTGCAGAATAGGTCCAGTATAGAGTAAGTCGTTAAGACTTTTACCATTAGATGTTGGGTTTGAAGCATTAAAAACAACCCGTAACTTTGTTGTCACACGATCAGGCTTAATAACTGCGTGATGTGGTATATAATAATGTTGAGGATTATCTATTTTTGATGGTAAAAATTCGACCTTTTTCATATGACCAAGTGTCAGATATTCAAACAAAACTTCGTCATATTCTGCTTTGATAGCGGGGCGTTTGAGCAAAGACTTTTCATTTCTTAAGAATTGTGCCATTGCAATGTGTCTGGACATACCAAGACAAGTGGAATCTGGGTTTTTAAATGGGAGAGTCACAACAAAGCGTCCTGAAGGATCTCGACGTGTTGTGTTTAGAAAATTCATTTCGCAATATTTTTCTGAATCCGAATGTAAATAACTTTTTGGGATTTCTTCAATCTCCCAGAAACGAGTCAACATATCATCGGGGGCTACTGTATTAAACAGAGAAACAACATTAGATGGCCTTGAAGTGTCAGGAAGAGGACCTGAAAGAATCCAGCCGAATTCAGTTTCTTGCGCCAAAAGAGAGCCAAGAACATTGCGCTGCACACCAGAGCAAATAATTTGAGGATAAAGATCACTGCCGATGATCAAATCAACTGAACGGGTTTTGAAAAATTCTGAATCTGCCAATTGCAGTTCAATATTTTCAAAAAGCTTTGGGTCGACAGAGTAAGTAGGCAACTCACTTGTCAAATTCCTCAAGATTAACGCTTGAGTTTTCACTTTAAATGATGGGTTCAAAGGAGAGCACAACATGAACTCACAAGCCGTAGATGGTGTTGCTGACACTGTCTGGTTTAGGCCGGTAACTTGAGCGGAGACTGCTTGGGTTCGCAGTCCAATTTTCCTCCTCAGCTTGTCTGATATAAATGTTGCTTCAGATCCAGAATCGATCAGCGCTCGTGCCATGTAGTGAGCTCCATTGCTTTCCACATTTACGATGGCTGTGCCTAGTAGAATCTTCTTCATTGTTGTACCACAATTCGCTACTAGGTGGCTTCGTTGCTCATCTTGGGTCGGGTGAGAAGTGGACTGTATAGTTGTGGTGAATGACTGCCTTGTCTTACTGGGCTCTGTTGCTTTGGCTTGTAAGCTCGTGCTTGGAATCGAATCAGGGTCTATCGTTTTATGGAGTAAAGTATGATGTCTTTTATTACAAACACGACAAACATATGAACTTTTGCATTCTTTTACTCCATGTGACATAGCTAAGCAATTGAAACAATATCCATTTTGTTTCACAGATTCGATTCTCTTCTCCACATTCATGTTAATGAACCTGGGGCACTCGCGAAGAGTATGTTCAGCTTTGCACAACTTGCAAAGTGAACCATCAACTTTGTATTTTTGAACTAAGGGCTTGGGGGCAATGTTTTTGGGCTGAGTGAACTCTATATTTTGGGGCTTCTTTGCCACATTCATGTGAAAAGAGCTGACACGCTTTTCCTTGAACGAATTTTGACCAAAATTTGAAACTTTTTGCTGACTTGGCTTTGAAAATGAAGCCTTTATATCGCCAACAGACTCAAGGGTTTTATATTTGTGGGTCAGAAAACAATCTAATTCCTTCCAAGATGGAATCTTAGAATTATCCTTTAACGACTTTTCAAAATCTTCAAGAAAAACATTGGGTAATTTTGTGGAGCATAGATACACTAAGATAGGATCCCAGCTATCTGTGTCTATTTCCAAACATCGAAGCGTCGTGATACAGTTATTGATCGTTCGTTGCAGTTTTTTTACTGAACTACCGGATTCAAAAACTTGGGGCAAATTAAAAAGCATTTTCAGCTGGGCATTTATTTGCATGCGTGTATTCTCATACATTTCTGAGAGATTTCCCCACGCAATGAAGAAACCATCATTTGTAAGAGGGGCATTCTTTATTATGTCACGAGCTTCACCACGAGTTTTTTGTTTGAGGTGAAACAATTTTTCCACACTACTCAGCCGAGAGTTGTTTATATAGAGCGCAGTAAACATGTCTCGGAAGGTGGGCCAGCTTTCATAGTCTCCATTAAAAATATCCGTGTCACAAGGTGGAAGGTGGACAGCTGGAGACAGAGTATCTGGTACTCTCTGGGTAGCAACAGGTGTTTGCAAATCGTTTTTTGGTGGGTTTGTCATGGTCTCTAAGTGATCGTTTAGAGATGCGAAAAAGTTCAAGTATGACTTGTATGTCTTCTTGTATTCTTTTTTCACCTTTTCCATGTCAATCTCTTTGTCTGGATTTTCTCGAAGATCCTCATATGCAGTTTGGAACTTCTGCCACAGATAATCCAGTTGCTTTTGCTGCGCTTTGAGACTGTGAACGTTTAGTTCGGTTATTGGGGTCTCGCTGTGAGATAGCTCTAACTCCCCTATGTCCCTGGCAAAGTGGATAAAAGTCTTAGTAGCTGCTGCTGCCATCTTTGAAAATCAGTTGAAAACTGTCTAAGACTTGTGTGGGTTTAAATAAAAACGAGTTTGTTCCAAAATGAACAAAAATTTGTAAAAAATCTAACAAATTATGAAAATTTGTTGAAAATGGGTTAAAAAATTTTCCAAAAAATTTTACTAAATTGCTTTAATTTCAGCAAACTGTTGAGAAAACAATCACAGAACTTGAAATTCTTCAAAAAATTCTGCAATTGCTTGTTTTTTCTATGGGGCTATAACGGGTTAAACAAATTTTTCAAAAAAATGTCAACAATTGGGGTCTAGCGAAAACGAAAAAGTCGTAAAATTACGAAATTTTCCAAAAAAGCGCAAAAAACCACGAAAAAATCGTTTAAAAAATTTTTGAGGCACAAGGGGTTAACGAAATTCACAATGGGTTAAAAAAAATTTTAAATTTAAAATCAATTCCCACAATTTGGGAAAACTTTCAACAAAAATCCGGACTAAAAAATTTTCAAGATTTTTTGCACCAATCTGGCAACTCGATTTGAGAACTGGTTGGAGTCGAAACAAAAACAAATGTACAAGTTACTCAGAACTTGTACTCAGCAATAAAATGTGAAAAAAAACGGCACAGCAACTGTGTAAGTGTTTTGCAATGCAAAAAAATTAGGCAAAAGAAACAAGTGCAAGTAAATGCAGGCAATATATCTGTATGTACTAAATATATTACCGTACAAAGCAATGACCGTTTCTATTTACCAAATTAGTTTGTATATAACTACGAAAATCTGTTAATCTGAAAAATGAAATTTAAAGCAAATATAATAAAATATGTAAATTTTAATTTTATAAGGGTGGGTGGGTTGGGTTATCTTGAAAAATTTTCTGTTCGTAAGAATGAAGCACGAAAATATCACTTTTCAAAATGCTGCACAAAAAGATTAATTACGCTTTTTGTACAGACAATTTTGATTAAAACTTTTCACTTTAAATTTCACTTTGAGTATTCGCGTTCTGTGTATATGCTGCGATCTTCCTTTTTTGTTTTTGAATTTCTTCTGCAGGGTTTGTGTGTCCGTCCAAAACTTTGTTACTGCTGCTCCAAATCTCGACGGCTCGTATGGACCAAATGATTACGTGGGAGGGTGGGCAAATAATTGGACACACAAAATTCAGTTGTAAGAGGGTTATATTATAATATTTATCTTCAAAATAGTTAATAATATAAAAGGCAATATATAAGGGGTGTAAATAAAATGCAATATAATACAAGATACAATAATTTGGTTTATACAGTACTTGTTCTTTTATGTTGTTTGGTGTGTAATGCTGTTTTGTTTATTGTCCAACGTTGAGTTGCTGGTTTAGATGTTGATGAAAAAGGTGTTGAGATGGTGGTTTGTTGAGTGTGTAATTCTATGTTGGTTTTTGGTGAATGTTTGATGTCCTTTGTATTGTGAACGTACTGAATGTTCAGTGTTAACTTCAATGTTAAATGTTAAATGTTTTATTTTTTCACTCTATTATATTTTATGTTGGGTTTAAATTGTTCAATGTCACTATGATTTATCACTTTTGATTTTTAGTTTATACACTGTTGAATGTCACTGTTTTAATGTTATGTTATTCGTATTAAAACCGTGAATTGTTTTTTGTATGTGACACTGATTTGTGTTTGTATAATTGTGAAATTGAGATTTTGTGTTATTTGTTAATTTTGTGTTTTTTGTAACTTTTATTGCGCGTACGCGGGAGGGTTCGTTAACTTCGCTTTTCGAATGTAAGTAGACGATTGAACAATAGACGAAGACGATGGAACTTTTTAGAAACATTTTTTGCGCGTTTTTACTCGTTGTTGCTGTAAGCGGTTGGCTTGTGGAATTCAGCGCAGCCACAACGAGTAAACGGACACCTTGCGGTGAATAGCAGAACGAAACAGGAATGCACGGTGCACACTAGTTTACGTTGCACGTAAACAATATGCAAGGTTGAATTTGTAACGGATAATGGGCTAGTACCGATATTTACTTCGAACGGTTCAATATCGAGGTTTCATTGAATGCAAAAATTCTGCCAGCTTCAGCTAAGCCTCTAGAAAACTTATTCCGGAGTACGTAAACTAAAATCTATTCAGATATTATTATATACTAGATCAGCCCGTGCATTCCCCATTGCACAACTCCATCTATATTTTACGCAGAGCTTACTGTAGACCAGTGGTGGGCATAGAAATCTAACAAAAGGGCTAAACAAAAACATCTAGCATCAACAAACAAAATTTTAAAGTTTTTTTTGCTGTCATTTCCAAATTCGCCAACTGCACACGAGCCCACCACTGCTGTAGACAATCGTATCGAATTTCACAATTTGATATAACTTCCACGGATGGCAATTTAAGTATTTTTGCATTTTGTGAGAAGCTACGCCCCTTTTTACAATCTCGTTGACATTTTGCAAACAGTTTGGTACAAACAATCTACATCAATACATCAAGTTTCACAAATTTAGCTGCCATAGGTGCCCAATACAGATATATAGCGTTTAAAGTGTTTTTGTTTTAAGGCATGTGCCACTCCCCTTTGTCTAATCTCGTTCACATTCGTTGAGGTGCTTAGCATAGACAATATACACCCCAGCGATAATTTTTAAAGATTCTGCTGTTATGGGCGTCAATCTATAACGTTTCAAGTGTTTTTGTGGCATGGGAGGTGCACGCCCTGTCGTCTAATTTCGTCCAAATTTTTTGATGTCCTTAGCATAGACAATATACTTTTTAGCACGAAATTTTAAAATTCATGTGCTAATATATTTGGTCCTAAGTGTTGCTGTTGTATGAGAGGTACCACGCCCTGTTGTCTATTCCCGTCCATATTTCATGAAGGGCTTAGCTTAGACAATATACTTCCTAACATCAAATGTCAAAATTGCTGCTATTATTGGCACCAAGATACATAGTTCTAAGTGCTTTTGCCGTAGGGAAGGTACCACGCCTTTTATTTATACAAAATAAAAACAAAACAAAATATAGCCTATATTACTCAGCAATAGTGTAGCATTTTGAAAGTGGAAGAATTTTTAAAATCGGTTCAGTAGTTCCAGAGATTGCCCGTTACATACAAACAAACTTTACCTCTTTATACTTGTAATAGTATAGAGTATATATTAATGGCATTCTAAGTGCACATGATGGCATCGACATTGCACGTTGACACGCTATGAAACATACAATCGGGAGTTTACAGTTTTCTACAGAAAATTCCTCTCTTGATGGAAGTCACATAGATTGTTTTGCTCTAAGTGTAAGGTAAGATTGGAAAATGACGCTGGGTTGTTAAGAAACAAGCTACCCAAAATTGTGACGTGAATGCGTCCATTTGTGAATTATTGGAACCAAACTGACAATCACTGTGAATGTAAAGAAGGGAGGGAGGATACTGAGTTCCATTTCATTGCAAGATGACTCAAATTCTCGCGGTTTCGTCTTGAATACGGCACAACTCCACCGTTTTGTTTTTTTTCGGTGGTATTTTGGTATATCTGGAATAATTCCGTTCTATTTATTTTGAAGAATGGTCAACGCATTTCCTACATAGTTCTAGGAATAAAACTTTTGAATTGAAAAGGGTTTAAAAGTCTGCTCACAGCATATATTTTGCTTCAGTTGCCATTTTGAAAAATGATTTAATCAAATATTTCGGAAATAGCTATACTTCCTAAAGCATGAAATTATGGTAAATAAATTCCCTGACTACTGGACTATAATTTTGATTTAAAGAAAAGTAATAGCCATTAAATTTTCTTTTTGTGTATTTCTAAATATTTCTTCCTGTAAGATTATAAATCCTAAAATTTTTCTTTTCATCTTATATTTATTTAATTTTTTATAAATATTTTTCGTTTTTTTTCAATAGAAAATTGTATCCTGTAAAACGAATGAACTGACCTTATATTGAAAAAATCCTTTTTTTTTTCTGTGGGTACTTTGATTTAAATCTGCTGATAAGCGGAATTGTAATATTTTGCAGGTAACCTTTTTTCTGCTACCTCAATTTTTAAGCTTCAATTTTATTATTATATTTTTGTGTGTGAAGTATGCGAAGAGTCCTTTTTTGGAAATCTTTAATGCATAACGTTTTTATAACGACACAAGTAGGTCTTAAGGCATGCAATTTATTTATTGTTTTTCCGTTTTGATTCATATGCAGCAGTTGCTTACTTAAGAAGCAGAAAAAGGGTACTTTTTTAAGAATTTTCCTTCCGTTGTGTGTGCTTAATTTTTCTATTTGTTGAAAGCTTACAAAAAATGTGTGCTATTTTACTTATTTATTTACTTACTACACAATATCTTTAAAGACTATTTGGTTTTAATAGTAATAATAGTTTTACTAACAGAATTAATCCGCTTTGATTTGAGACTTGAAATCTGAATGTCCTGTGGATATTATTGTATAACTTATTCCATGCTATAAGTCTTCTGGTGGGATATATTGCTATATTGACTATCATATTTAATTATTCTTATGAAATAAATATATATTTTTGAAGCTAAAATATTATTTCTTTTAAAATTTTTTTTTTGTAAAATTTTAAAGCAATATATTGTCCTCAAAGCATAGTCAATCGTTTAACCACAAAACTGGAAAACTCTTTAAATTGAAATTTAAATATCTTACACTTAACTTAATTTTCCACAGCCGTCGGTCGACAGCCCACACTTTTGCAATAAAAAAAAAAATCTCCCTCGATAGAAATTGACAGGAATTCTCTCAACACTTAAGACCGTTATTTCGAAATGCACACCAAAAAGTAATCATTATTGAAACCGCACTTCAAAAATCGAACCCCAAATTTAAGCGAGGGAAAAATAAAATTCCCACAAGACCAGCGGCAAGTTTTCTGCCCGAATAACTGATGAGTGCGTCAGAAACCGAAGACGGTGCAAGTGCGAGGATAACGCAATTCAATGAAACCCAAACTATAGTGCTTGGCACTTGCTGGAAATATTGGTATGAGATAAATTGCAAATGTGAAAAAAGCGAAATCATGTAAAAACAGACGGACATACAAACAGACAGCACAAAAAAAAAACAGACAGACGCCCGCGTAGAACAAAGAGAAAGAAAATTCCCGACAAAATCAGAAGACATGTCAACGTAAGGACACACTCCAGAATATGCGACGCGCTGTATCTTTAAGAAAAAGTACAAAGTTTTTCAAGTGGAAAAAGTTGGGGTTTAAGAAAATCACAGTTAATTGAAGTTTAATTCCTTGGTATTAAGAGAGCGAACGCAGTGCCCAAATGCAAAGTCATTCATTTGTGGGTTGAGAAGCCTTCGAAAAAAAAGATAGGGATGATGCAGGAAAAAACTTGGAGACTGTTAAAAAAAAGTTAAGATAAAGAAATTTTGCCCTCACTGTGCTAGCTGCAGTATAAGTGTCTGTATAAATATTTATTGTTTTTGTTGTTATTGTTGTTGTCAGCAGCGGTTACACTGCTGCGCTGCGCTGCTCTGTCTAGCGGGCGTGAAATTGTGAAAATTTGAAAATGAAAATTAAAAGTGAAATATTGACACAAAACTTTTTTTTTTACACGCGCGCTCATACCAAAACTTTCTTTTACTCTTTGCATTTTGGGGAGCGCCAACTGAAATTTGTGGCAAAGCGTCAACACTTTTTAGTGTTGTCTACATCATTTATTTGAGTTTGACTTATATCCCCTTTTCAGTTGTGTTGTTTTTGTTTTTTTAGTGTTGCGTGAGTGTGCAAATATTTGCAGTGAAAGTGTTTCGAGTTGAGTTTTATTTGACGCCATAGATCATGAAAATGGCTAACAAATTGTAAGCGGGGAATTTTTTTTACGCTTTTCACTGCTGTCAATTTGAATGTCCTTTTATTGCTTGCAGTGGAATGTTTGTAAGTGAATGACGGACTTACTGTTGTGTTAGATTTTTTGAGAACTATGAGTGATGAAGGACATAAATTAAAATAATGGTTTAAGTAGTATAACCCTTTCAGTATATTTGAAATGAAAGTTTTCAAATTTTTTTTCCAGTCTACTGTATTTATTAAAGTGGTTGGTGCTTGGAAAGCATTATTTCTCTTTGTTCTAAAACATAATATTATGCTTGAAAATCTAATTTAAAATTTAGAAAAAGTTTTCAAAAAACATTATTTTAGTTTTAGCGCAGACCTAATTTTCGAATAAATGGTTTAGTAAGAAAGTAAAACACATTCTTATCCTGTCTTACAAATTTTAGCAAAAAAAATATTTCTTTCTGTTTTTTCTTGAAGAAACCTGTACAAAAAAAAAAAAAATTGCGTAATAGAATACGTCATCTTGGATAATGTTCCTTATGAATAAAACAAAGATCTAGCAGTATAAAGGCTTGTCTCTTTATTTCTTCAGGGTGCTAATATGTTTAAGAAATATTTAAAAATAAATTTCATGAAAATTTTGAACTCGAAACTAAATTGAAATGACCAATTTTTTCATGTTTTTTTTTAGGAAATTTGTCCATGGAAAATTAAAAGTTCATTGAAAAATGTTATTCTCCCCATTGCTTTTTTAATTCGTATAAATGACTTAAAAATTTGAGAAATTGTTTATTATTCGGGGTAAAGTTACTTCCATGCTTTTCATAATTTTAATTCACAGTAATTTTTTCCTTCCCTTGACTTTTTAACCAACGCTTATATTAGTTTTTTGCTTAATGTTTTCTACAATTTGGATGTCAGCAATTCGTCTAAAGGATAATTGGAGATAAAAAAAACATTCCCT
Organism: Tricholauxania praeusta; assembly: GCA_949775025.1. Classification (NCBI taxonomy): domain Eukaryota; kingdom Metazoa; phylum Arthropoda; class Insecta; order Diptera; family Lauxaniidae; genus Tricholauxania; species Tricholauxania praeusta. The sequence continues at coordinate 8,420,904 of OX459030.1, forward strand.
AAAAAATAATCCTGTGAGTAATATCGTCCGAAATATTATTGCAAAACAAAAGAAAATATTACATAGTCGCCCAGAAAACATCATATAGGGGGTAAGCCGATAAATTCAATTGGAACAGCAATCAAAAAATTTGGAGTGACACAGGCACAAACAAAGAGTTATGTGTGCGATAGATCAAAATGCTCGTTTCTTATGGTTTTGTGTGCAGCATAACTTTTTAATCAGCATTTGAGATATTTCAATCAAGAATTCACTTTTCATCTATGATCTGTATATAGTAACTTCGGGTATTGTGATTTGGGTATTTTTGTATCTTAAATAACACGTAACTTTTATAGCATAGCTTCTACTTCTTTATGTATTATGGTTTGTTGATGCATTGTGCAGTATATTACAACTTCGGAGCTCTATAGCGTATGCCAATCTGAAGCTATTTCAACGAGATGGAAAAAAGCCAAGTGACACCTTTAAATTAAATTGGCGGGTAATGTTATAAATAGCGTTCGGATAATGTGATATATTATCATAAAAAGTTTACCAAGTATAAAACTAGGAACTAATAATACAATAACATTACATCTTTCAATAGAATTTCCATAAAAAAGAAAAATAGATTCAAACTGAATCAATAAGCGAAATGCAGAACATATGTATTTAAGCCAGATAGATAACTCACGTACAAAAATTGCTTGTCGTCTTGGAAGACAATCATTATGAGCCCAAATTAAATCCAAACCCAAATTGCAGGCATTGAACTCAGGTCTGAATCTTTGTATCCCTTTGGAAGGATTTGCTTCAAAAAGCACAGGTAATGTCCTTCCTGGGTGGACCAAATTGGACTATATTACATTACCCGAATTTCTGTTTTAATATACTCGGGTTATTTTTATTGAAACACATTTCAGCAAATAAAAAATTCACATTATTTATGACAAAGTATATTCATCTACTAACAAATTTAAGTACTTCGGCTTTAATACTTACTTTATTTTGGGCTTAATTCACTCATGAAATGCACACAAATAAAATCTCAACTTGTGGCTAAATTAATTTTACCACACTGAGACCAAAAACAGTGAGTGCGAACGCACAAACCTAGCAGCACGTATCTTTTTCCGTTACTGATATGTTGACAAAAAAATTTTTGTCAAGAATTGGTTATTTAAGGAAATATGATGGCATATCACATTACATGACCATATCACAATACCCGAAGTTACTCTACCCTTTGTGTTGTATGTTTAACAAATGAAATTGTTACTGTGATATTTTGTTTATTTGATTGCTGGCTGCCTGCTTTATATATGGAGATGTAGACATTTTGCATGCTTTGTATGTGGAGATGTAAGGGGTCTTGCCTGTTGGCTGCATGCTTTGTATGTGGAGATGTAGGCAATTCGCTAAACTATACATGCACTTAGGTTAGGTTAGGTTAGGTTAGGTAGGAGTGGCAGTCAGTTACAAAAACCGACTCACTTAGACCAAGTTTGGTCCATTGTGATACCACAGGGTACTTGACTATACCCTCTCATTGAACCATCCAGATTTCGTTATGAAACTAAATAACTGACCTATGCTAACATGTCTAAGGTCATACATACATGCACTTAGTAAGCGATGTTTTAAGGCAATTTGCCTTTCGCTTGATACATATTGTATATGGAGATGTAGGTAAGCTGCCTACAAAGCGGCTATCCCTTTGTAAAAAGAATTTACAGTTGTGGCTGGAGTTGTGAGCATTACTTCCTACAATGAGTATAACTATTCATCGATGTTGTGTATAACATATTTGCAGCTGGGCTTTTCCAGAAAGACTTTTTGCTCTTTTTTTTGAAGAAATTAAAAGTAACTTTACGAAGAACCCCTCAATAAGCGTTTAAAATTTTTTTAAATTTTTTGAAATTTTTTATTTAAAATTTCAGTTTTCTTTAATTTTTCGATAAAATATATTAAGCACTATTGCGACTATACTTTAAAATTTCACGCATTTTAATGTACATACATATATGAAATGTCTATTTGAGGCAGTTTTACTAATTTTTCTTTTTCAAGAATAGTCATGCAATTCCTTAAAAAAAATAAATCTTAAATCCTAATATTAATTTTACGAAGTCTTTCTTGCGGTGTTTTAGTTTGCTGTTTATGGGTTATGTTTTCAATAATTTAAATTTTTCTGCAAAAGTACCAATGAAGTAAAAATTGAATACTCTTTAAAATATCAAGCGTTCGTGCCATGCACCAATATATTCAAAACAATTTTACTTAAATTTTAATATCCCGCTGAACATAAAACAAGTCCTTTAAAAACGATTTGCTGCGCTCTAGAGCTCGAGTACATATGACATTGCTTTTACACTAATTAAATGTGAAATTGCAAGTGAAAGGGAAAAGTGAATTTCCGTAACAGCACTCAGTCAATGGTGATAGAGTAGCTTTCGAAACAAACACATGAATATCCTCCCCTCCAACAGCTGCAATACTTGCGGCAACTCTTGTGAAAATTAAAATAAAATTGCTTTATTAATAATTCAGAAAAATTGCAATCACTTTTTATTGTTGTACCTTTTGTTGCAGTAATGTTTAAGTGCTTTTTACTGTATAACACATACAAATGCAGAGCAGAGAGCGCCTAAATGCATACACATAGGCATAAATGAAAACAACAAAGTTGCTGCTAAAATTGCATCCTTTAATTGTTGCACATTAAATGCTGTTGCGCGTTCAACGTGTGAAAACCGGAAATTCAATTTCAATTTGTATGATGATTATGACATCAAACGGCAAACAAATTTGAATGGCATAGGTTTGATTTTGATGAACACGTTACCATATTAACACACAAAAGGAGTAGGTAATGTTTGGTATTTATTTATTTATAAGTATGTGTAAAAATGACTAATTGCTTAGTAACGCCTTAAATTATTATTACGGTGTGCGTATTGACAAACAAAAGTAGTTACGGATAACAAAAAATAATACGAAAAAAATAGAAATTCCCCAAAAACAAAATTTGTGGGCGCAGGAGGGAGGAGGAGTTTGCGATATTATCACGTGACTATTGCGTTAATAGAAATAATAACAATATGACGACAACAATAATGTAGCAACGATAAAAATGAAAATGTAGTTGTAGTTGTGAAAATACTAAGAAAAAATAATAATAATAATAAAAATATCGTAATAATAATAATAATAATGCGTGTTAATCGGATTATGTGTTGAATGCGAGTGTTTTTGTTCTTCATGTAGTTGAATGAATGAATGAACTAAGTATTTTTATTTGTGAGCATAATGAGCGCTTAAAGCACACACACGCATACACAGTTGTGTGTGTGTGTGTGTGCAAACACCAAACATAATAAATGTGCGAATTATTTTCTATCAAAATAAACATAACCAAGTTAAGTACTTAAATGCTTTTTATGTTTTATTCAAGTGCTAATAGAAATATTCATTTTTTTGTTTGTTTATTTCAATAGAATTCTAATTAGTTGGGATTTGCTTCTTTCGGGAAGGAAGTTACATTTGGCTTAACAAATGGAAAGTTAATTTCGTTGAAAAAAGCTAAAATTTTTTTTGCATAGTCCGACATAAAAATGAGAAATATGTGGAGTATTATTTGCTGATTTTTATCTTGGGTAGTATTTGACTGGTTGTTGATTTGTCATAAAATATTTTGGTGTAACCTTATTACGCTACAATTTTTTAAAATTTATCAAATATATGAGTATTAATTTTAAAATATTTCAAAATTCTGTAGATATCAGTTTATTAGAAAATCAAATGTTTAGAATTACATAGTTGATTTTTATAAAACAAATGTTTTCTAATTTTCGATCTTCTAAAGAGGAAATGATATTTTGATTTAAATGATTTGAAAATGCGATAATTCTCAAAAACTTGAGTGTTTTTAATTTCTTAAGTTTGCACAAAAAAAAACCCACAACCAAAATTTGGAACTCAAGACATATGTCTGTTTTTTATTAATTTTTTTAAAACTTTCAGCCATAATAAAGTTTTTTTTTAAAATTCAGTGGAATAAATGTAATTGAGTTTCCTTTTTTAATTTTTAAACATTTTTTTACAGTTTATTTATTTTTTGCGTTAGTTTCAACAAAAGAAACATTTTCACCTACCACAGTATGAGTTTTGGATAATTTTCAAGTTTAATTCAAAACATCATGTGACCTGTGGGAGAATAAACTAGGAACATTTTTTTATTCTTAAATGCCAACTTATGGTATTCAGCTCTGGGGCTGTACAAGTCAAACCAACAGATTAATAATTCAAAGATTCCAAAACAAAGTACTTCGTTGTGTTGTTAATGCACCCTGGTACATTCGTAATGACAACTTGCACAGGGATCTGAATGAAGAAACTGTCGACAATATTATAAAAAAGTATGCCAAAAGCCATGAACACTGACTTCAACAACATATAAACATTGAGGCTTTCCAGATCCTTAATAATCATGTGAAGTTTAAAGCGAGTCAAACCTTTTGAACTTGTGTAAAATTTTATTTAACTATAAATAAAATAATAAGTTCACATCAAAATAGTGACCGAAATAAAAATTGTCACAATCAAAATGAATATTATAGGATAAGAATTTTGTAATTTTAAAACCGTATTAATTTAAGTCAAAATTAAAAAAATTATTAGTATTAAGTTACCGGATTTCTATAAAATAAGCTCACCAATTTGTGTTTCTTATAGTAATAAAAAAAAAAATCTCAACTAATTTTAGGGAAATTATGCGTTTGACATTTAAAATAACACATCTGCATATTTTTCATTAAAAAAAAAAAAAAACAAAAAACAAAAAAAAAAATAGATCCCATCGTTTGCACATTATACTATGCAGCACCATTTTTAAGTTTGACATGCCACTATACTTTTCTTATAGATTTTGGCGCGCTGAACAAGAATATCGGAATAACAATTTTTTCTATGGAAAGCATTTTTTTTTCAATTTTTTTTTTACTATCCGAAGGTAAGGGTTTTATAAAATTTGACATATCTGAAGTTAAAATTGACCGATTAGGCTAGATAAAAAATTAAAGATAATTAAATTACCTACAAATCTTATACCAAATTTGTCTTTTGGGTCAGTAATTTAGGCGACATGGAAAGAAATATGGCGGCGAAAAACTCTTTTTTTTTTATCTGTCAGCATTAAAATCAGAATATCACTTAATTGACGAGAAAAAATCTAAAACGCTAAAAATTCCTCAGCCTATCATTGCTAACGTATAAATGAGTCTTTAACCGGACAAAATCTTTGAAAAGGTGTTCTGTTTTTAGTGGAAATCTCAAAAAAACAAATATTAATAATACTAAAATTTTGGTTTTTTGCCAATTTTCGAGTTTAATTCAGAACATCATTTATCCTAGAGAAGATAATAAATTGAAAAATTTCAAAAGACCGACTGATTCCAAGCATTTGATGCTCTTACAAATTTTTTTCGTAGAGTTCATAAAACATGTTTTAAAAAATAATATTTTTATTTCGCATAAATGATGCGGAAATGATCTGCGGCATATCATTAATCAGTAAAATATCACACACAAAATATAAGTTATCAAAATTGGAGACCTCAAGGTCTAACATCTTTCATTTTGGGAAAAAAATACTCCATGTGTATATTAGACCGGGTCGAAAATAGATTCATTCAGACACCGACTCAAAAGTTCGAATGATCCTTAAAAACGATATCTGCGTCATTTGTTTTCGTTCCGAGAAAAACCAATGTAGCACTTTTGATTCTCCTAAAGGTCCTTTTTGGCTAAAAAAAAACGCATTTTTGCTCGTAACTTTTATTCTTTCACAGAAAGGATACCCGAATTTACTCGAAAAGTAAAGATTGCGTTCTTGCAAAAAATTTGTCGTTAAAAAATTTTAATTTTTTTTTCTACTATAGATAATATTCAGTCCCAAAATCTCTTCACATTTTTTATGAAACTATGGGAATATTTTTTTGTTCAAAATTTTGTTTATATACTCATTAAATCGTGGATAATTCATTTAAGAACCGGTATTCAAATGATCTTAAGACCAGCAGTGACAGTTTATTTCAATTTTTAAATTTTTTTGTTTTCTTTTGAAAAGGCTATTCTCTATTAACTTTGTGTTTTTTCCAGCTTTGTATTCAGAAACCTAAAAGCCTTTAAAAACTTGAATTCATTGAAATTAGTACGGATTGAATATATTACTATTTTATTTTGGTACAATAAATCGGGAAGAAGAGAATGAATTAAAAATGTGACTTAAATTTTACATAGAAACTAAAAATTAAAGCTAATTTTAGTTAATGGCCATTTTAAAGCATTCCTTTGCTACATGCCTAAAAGTATGCTTATTACTGCTTAGCAGTAATTTATTTCTATTGTTATGAACTTTTCTAATTTGTTTTAGCATTTCACTAAAATTTTAAATCCCAAAAAAAGCTGAAACTTTGAAAAACCGCTAAAGCAAGACAAACGATCGAATAAGAACCGGCGCACACGCAAAAAAAAAACAACAATCAACCCAAATGAAGGATAGCAGACCCTTTTTTTTAATTTTGTTTAGGGAACCCATCGAATTTTCATTAATTTACAACTTTTTTTGTTTCTTTTTTCGACAACTCATGCTATTTTTATTATTACTTTGCTCCTCATTCCAACACATAACAAAGCGAAAAAAAAACAAAATAAAACAAATAAATGAACGAGCAGCGAAAAAAAGGACCGGCAACACTAAGCAATATGGCGGCGCGTTGAAATGTTGCTGTACGCGTTGTTATTTTAAGTTCGCATGAAACGCGCAATTAAATCAAAATTTCGTTGCCAAGTTCATTGAGCCATTAGCATGTGGTTTAAGAACAACAACAACAGCAACAACAACAGCAACTTCTCAACAGTAACAGTAGCAGCACCGACTGATTTACAACAATTCAATGATTTTTCCGTAAACACCAATTTTGTGTTTTTTTATTTGTATCCTTTTTGGCTATTGTAATAGTCCTTTGTGTATGAAAGGATGCAGTTTCGTTATGTGAAAATAACAAACGGAAATTAGAAAATTAGGTCACAATCCCTGGAAGCACTCTAGGCGAAAATTCACCTTGGTGTTTGTTACTAAAGTTGACACCCAGTGAAAGCGTTTGGTTGTTAGGAAATTGTTGTAGCATAACTTTAGGGGCGAATTTTGTGGTAGGAGGTTTTTTATATTTTTGTTAGTTTGTCTCGCTGTATAATGATTTATTTAATTATTGTTTTTGTGTTTGTTTTATTTTTTTTTTATTATTTGTTTTTCTTTTTATTTGTTGTGTAGCAAAAACCTTTCATTTTGACTTGTTAATGTTTGCGGTGAAAGAAAGTCAAACTTTCGATTTAATTGAAAATTAATATGTAGGATACACGCAGCACTTCAAAGGAAACATTAATATTTCTTTTAAAAATTTATTCATGTCTTTGGTTTTAAAAAACTTATTGCCTAAAACTTTGTTGTGTGATTGTAAATAGAGACAACGTTTGCATGAAAACTTAGACTTAGTATGATTCGCATGGATTTTGAATTCTCGTGAAATTGTTTGAAATGTTAAAATTCTTATTTCAAAGATCAAAAGAAGCAAAATTAAGATGAAAATTTCGCACTGAATTAATAAACTTACCTTTTTTTTATGAGAAAAAGTAGCCACAAAAATATGATTGAAAAAATCCAGAGAAATTTTATAAGGAAATTAATTGTGATTTTGGTAGACAGAATATGTTAACTTTATCTTAAGTTTTTGAGCAAAGTATGCGTTAATTACATCATCTGTTAAACTTAATATGAAAAAAATTATGCTGTCCAACATTTTTACCCTTCAAATAAATCAAAATAAGTTTGCTAAAACCTGGACATTCGATTGATAATCGAGTGCACGTCTTTATTTTTCATTTTCATTTCTGTAGAAGATAGGTTCAGTTTTCTACGAAAATGTTTTTTGATAATTTTCTGAACCAAAGCTTGATGAAAGAGAAAAAAGGTGGAAAAACGTGAACATAATTTTTCATTTGGCCACACTTTTGGAGGCCTTAGTTTTTTAGTCCACTCTTTCCGGCATTTTTTTGTCAAGGCTATGAAAAGTAATTGTTTTTATCAGTTAAATTCTTAATGAACAATAAGGAAAATCATACAAAGGTAGTCGACCTAAAATGTTTGAAAAATCAGCTAAAAACTATAGCTTAAAAAATCACCTCAAAAAATAAATAAATTCTAAAAACCGTTCAAGAACAAGAGTAAGTTCCCTTAAAAATTGATGAAAAATGTATAAAAAAAGACTTTAGTTAAAAAAAAAATCATAATTAGGAAACGATTTTGGAAGAAAATTCGATTAAAATTGTATATGTCACCGGCCAAACTAGTTTTTAGGATAAACTAGTTTTTCCTAGGTCAAACTAATTGACTTGCATGCCTAAAAGCATTCAATTAAACTTTAATGCAAAAGCGCTGTGAATAGCAAAGTCACAGTGTTGGACATATTATAGACAGAACCGCAGCTGAAGGCCGCCGCGAAGCCGAAATTGGACATATTAGAGGATGTAAATCCAATTACCAATCCAATTATCCCCGCTTACAACTTACCAAGTATAACATATAATGAAATTAGCACATTTTGTTTTTTTTACTTTGCTACTGTCGTAGTCTTCACTAACCACAGTGCTTTTGCATTAAAATGTCATTGCACATCTTTAGGCTTAAGCTAACTAGTTTGGCCTAAAAACTAGTTTGGCCGGGGTAATATATAGTTTTTGGATAAACTAGTTTTTCCTAGGTCAAACTAATTGATTTGTATGCCTGAAAGTATGCAATTAAATTTTAATGCAAAAGCACTATGGATAGCGAAGCCAATGTTGAACCGCGGCCGAAGGACATAATGGAGGATGTAAGCCCTGAGCCGCGGTCGAACGCCGCCCACTTATTTTCACTTACATTTTCATAAGCATATAAACGAATTAATAGTACTATTGTTTTACTATGCAACTACCTTAGTCTTCACTAGCAACAGTGCTTTTTTATTAAGATATGATTGCATATCTGTAGGCTTAACGGTAGCTAGTTTGGCCTAAAACTAGTTTGGCCGGTAAAATAAATATTTTTTGAAAATCTTTTTATATACTAAACTAAGGAATATACATTTTATTATTTCAGTTGTATCGCATTGAAAAAGAGGCGCCCCAGACGATTTCTTGAACAGATTGAACCATATATGTCTGTCGGTTTGATATTAATATTAAATATTAAAATCGAAAAATATCAAGAATTTCTCCAGCTATAGTTTTTACGTAGAACATTTTTTTTTATAAAGATTTTGATCTATTTATAAACTTTTACCTTATGAGGGCGAGTTTTCAACAATCTTTCCTGTGCCACAAAATGATTTTCATAATTCTTCACTACACTCGATTCGATAGGTCTATACCTAGTTATTTTGAGTTATATTGTTAAACTTTCAGGTTCAAGAATTTTTCAAAATTAACCTGGTTCTCACATTCCGTGATCATGAAATTTCATACAAAGATTCTATTTGCAAATCTCAAGTATAGGAAAGTTTCTATGTAAAATAACACTTTTTGACGAGCTCTAACTAACATTAGAATCGATAATACTTCAGGGTTATTGCAGTAATGTAATTTTGTATTATTTTTAACATTAAGTCTCTCGGTTTCTGCCAGTAGTATTCTGTTTTTTTTTTTAAATTTTGAACAATTCGCACCAGCTTTCAAGATTTGTTTATTTTTTGCCATACTTCATTTCCTGTATTTAGCTGCAAAAATCTTTTATAAATTAAATTTTGCCATTTTCTATGATTTTTTTTTGTTTCGCTGATTGCTTTTCTTAGCACCCGCTTCCGAAACAAGTGAAGAAAATTCAACTGTTGTAATTAAATTTTCGTTTTGAATGTGGCGCAACATGTGGTGGCAATTGCAAAAAATATCAACATTAAAAATAATTCGTTCTAAAAGCGAACATCTTGATCATAAGGCATTAATACACATAAGAAGTTTAGCAGTTTGAAATGAAACTAATAATTCTTAATTACACCAAGTTGTGAATTGAGCGTAGCACTCACAGCATTTGTCTATTTGAAGTGCTGCGCAATGATCTCATGGAATGTCGAGCAGTAATTAATAATAAATTTTTTGTCATGTGCTGAAATATTGCTACTGCAAATATTTAGTTCAATGTCAAAGATTTGATTGCTTTATGTGAAATTGTTTGGGAATGTTGTAAAACAAAACTGGCATAAGCAGATTTTAGCACATCATAGAAATGTGTTTATCTATCAGTGATGGCATTTGGTTTTTTCGCTATTGTAATGAGTGTACTTTTTTCGCTTAATTTTTTCGAAAACTAGGAAAATACCAATGGTTGTCAGCTCTAAAAACAATGGGAAAAAATATCATTTACAAAAATCGGATGATTGCATTCAAAGACTTTTGACCACATAAAAATCGTAAATATTTATGCATAAAAGGATTAATGTAAAACTCGCTCATTTGTTATTTTTAAAAAAATTAATTTTGAAAATATTTTTCATCATTGAAACTGCACTGATATTATTTTGAATATACTAAAAATTCAAAAATCCTAATCGCGAATCTACTGAAATACAATAAATATACGAAAAATGCCATCCCATCCAATGTCCATTCAACAAATCAACACATTGCCGACATAAAGCAACATCCTTATCACTGACATGTACTTTTAATTAAAACAATTTGCATGATGTCATAACACACCCACACAACGAGAAGCAACACTTGGCAGCAACACCTTCTAACAACAACAACAACAACAATAGCAATTGCATACTGTGTCAATTATGCAATTTTAATTAAAACAAATCGAATTTACAAAAAACACAAAAAAAAAACAAAACCCAAATAGAGTCACAAACACATTACTAACACAGTGTAACAACACACCACAAAAAAGGATATATAGGATAAAAAAGGCTATATTTCAGATAAACGAGTACAGTTGTCAAGGGGCTGCACCCATTTTAAGAGGTTGCATGGGATATTGAAACGATAAATGCAATGCAATAAAAAGGAATATAAATCCTGTATGCATTGCTAACATTAAAGCAGCAGGATTACGTGAAGCGATGGATGAATTTTTATAAGGATAATAAAAACTTGAGCCAACATATGGTGGGTGTATTCTTTGTGTGTCTCATGTTATGAGATTATAGAAAGGATAACACGACAAAATTAATTAGCTCGAACAATGAGAATATGAAGAACAAAAGCCAGGATAAAATACTTGTAAGTCCGGAAATAACATAAATTAATTGAATAATAAATGTGCTTATACAAAAAGACATCGACTGAATCCTATTTTTTTCTAAACAGATTGAATTTAAAATTTATAAAAATATTAGAAACGAGTAGATTTTTTTATTGCACAAAAAACTTAAATAGTAAGTGCATGAATTTTCAACAATTTTGATAAAATGATGCATAAATAAAATATGAAGGATACAAAATCAAAAATATTCATATTCATACAAAATTTACTGAAAACTGAAAGATTTTATATGCAGTTTTTGTTTGATGATTAAGGAAAATTTTTTAATTTTTCCTAATGAAAATATGCCAAAAATTGTTGAATATTTTTCAAATCAAAATTTATATTCAGAATAATTTGTGATGATAAAAGTACTTCAACGTCCAGAATATTATATAAAATAAAAGCACGTATTCTGGTTAGGTCTTCCTTTCGCTGAAGACCTTTCTGGATGTGATAAAATTTATGTCCTTAATAAGCTCACACAGAAAATTTCTTTAACATTTTTTTTTTCTAAATAACAAAATTCTTGAACCAATTAAAGTTTTTGAACACTGCATTTTGCTCAAATCTTACAAATCAAGCATAACCCTTAAACGCCTCGTGGTACCACCAGGAACGAACCATTTTAAAAAAAAATTTTAATTTATTTAACGTACAATTTTTAAACTTTGCGTCACACACATACACGCTCGGCTTCAAGCGCCAAACGTCAGCTCGGTTTTCGCATTCTATTTCCTTCGTATGTCACGTATTTTTTTAGGTTGAGTGATAGCACCTCGCCAAAAGTAATTTTTGTGAAATTATGAATTTTGAAAATATTAGATTGTCAATAAATTTTATGATTTTAAACCTGAAAAAATAATAATCGTAATGGTTTTTCTAGTCGCATTTTTCTGTAAGTCTTCAATACATTTAACACAATAAAATGAAATAAATTTTCTTTTGCAAAATTTATTAAAAAGTTCGGGGATCTGGTGGTTCCACCAGGAACCAGCCAGGTAATTTGTGCCTAGGGGGCATGTCTGTCACTTAAAAAAAAAAAAAAAAATGATGGAACAAAAGTTGTTCAGAATTGCAGAATCTACAACATATATTTTTTTGGATCAAAAAAAAAAGTTGGGCATTTAAGGGTTAAGAATATAGTCCAGCCCATTGAGATTTCTGCCCGACAAAAGATTTGACAAAATTCGAACCAATGTTAGTGCGATTTTTACTGAAAATTTATAGTTTTAGAATAAAGAGTGATAAAAGGTGAAATTTTAAACAATTAAATTTTAACCCCTTCTCCCCTGATTGCCCACTTTTATACGATTTCACTAAACGCCTCTTAAAAGACGTTTACATAGGATTATGGTACCTCCCACTTTGTTCTTTTTTTAATTTTTTTTTTCGTCATGAAGAAAAAAAAAAAACGAAAAATAAAAAACAAAGACTGACATTTAAAAAATGGATATCAGAAAAGGCTTAAGCCGTCCCCTGCTTTTCCACTTTTGTCTGTATTTACGACTCCCCACCCCATTTCCTGCTGCGGACGTCTTTTATGAACGACTCCTAATACAAAAACTAAAAATATTCGCAAAGAAACCGAAAAATATTCTATATCTATTATCCAAACAATGCATTGAATCCATAAAAATATTTTTTTTTCAAACTTTAACTGAGTATCCTCTAAAAATTTTACATTACCTTTTTCGTTCTGTACGATATCTTGAGCCGCCATTTTGTAATTTGCTTAAACTTTACACGCCTTTGTACAGTAATTGTTTCAAAGAAAATCTTAAGCCCGATTAAGTCTTTATATTTGTATTGTTTTTATGTACAAAAATCGTTAAAAAACCTACCGAAATTGTAAAATGTCAAAATGATATTTATGTACAATATTTTTGGAAAAAAAGGTTGTATAGATTTTTTTCTTAATTATTTAAGTAGATTTGTCTCCACTTGTTTTTTCCCGAAACTTCTCCTCTTTTTTCGAAAAAGTAAGCGACAATTTACTATTGATTTGAGTTGAGTTTTTCCAAGCTTTAACCAGTGACACCTATATTTTAGAGACTTTCCAATAATCTCGCTGGTGGTATTATATACGTTTAACACTATAGTTGTATAGATTTTTACCCAAAAAATGTATATTATTTGACGAGACTAATGATTCCGGTGAGTGCCGTTTCAGTAAAAGGGGTAATTATAAAGTCTCTGTAGTTAAGCTGTCTGTTCCTAACATATGCACTGAACTAAATTTTGGTTCTTTTACAAGATAAATTCTGACTTTATTAAATGTTCATTTATTCAAAAATTTTGTTCTGCAAAGAATACTCCAGAAATATTTTTTCAACAATTGACATAATACAGAAAAAAATGGACATTAAGCTAGCAAAATAATTATGCATTTTGGTATAGGAACTCAGTTTCTATTTTGAAAAACTTTTCCTATAAAACATGTCAGAAATTGTTCATCATGAAGAATAACATATGTTTTGATCTCTCCTGTGAAAAATTTAGTCTCAAAAAATGTGTGCCTTTAATGTTCTTTTAAGTGTCTTGTAATATTTAGAGATATAATTTGCTAAATTTCGAAATATTTTTTTGTCAAATTTGGCATTAAGACAAATTTTTAAAAATTTTTTTAAGCTATTAAAGCCAAAGGTATGGAAAACTTAATTGCTTACAGGAAAGATTCTGCCATATGATTTTCTATGATGGACTATTGACGAGGTATTTGATAAGAATGATTTTACAATATAGAGCCTTGGAGCCATTGACCAAAATGAATAAAAATTTGAATTTAGACTCAGAAGCTTTTGTGACATTAACGAACTTGTTTTTTTAAAGTATTTTGCCTAAATGAATTATACTGAAATATACACGATTTTTTAAAAGAGTTGTTGCTTAAAAACTATAAAGTAATGGAATCGATAGCAAGCGAAAGCTAAAGGCTTACAGAGTCTTCTAAAATGAAAGTTACACCCGTGGTGTAAATTCACCACATCGAATATTTGAGTTCGATCTCCGGTGACTATTTTGTATTTATTTTTTTGTATTATTTCATTTCGACTTCAATAGTCATAGTTATCGTAAAACCTAGAGAAAATAATTTTCTGTGAAAAACTTTTCAGCCCGCGTTCAGTTCCGCATTGAACTACTGAACCTCTTTTATCTGTGACTACATGAAAAAATAGATTAAGGAGGAAGTGAAAATCAAAACAATTCTTGAAATACTTAATACATCAACTGCAAAATTGGTCGAATTCCTTCGTCTCTTCCCTTTCCTTCGAATTCCTTCGTTTGGGTATTTCACTCCAAGAGCAAATACTTTATAATCATTTTTTAGATTGAATAATTGTTTTAAAATTTAAATTACTTTTAAGTTTCAAAAAATATATAATCTCATTCACCTTTTTTCCATTTTGTGCGTTATCCGTTTTTATTGAGCTTAGGAACCTTGCGGTTGACAGTTTAAAATCTTTTTTTTTTTAACTTTAGTAGACACTGATTAAGTTAAATATTAGACATTTTACGTAATGCATTCAAATTTTTCACCAATTTAATAATTCTTTAAAAATATTTTTTTTTATAATATTTTTTTTGAATTATTTTTTTTTAAATTATTTTTTTTTTTTTCATAAAATTTCTACATATTTTTTTATTTTAATTTAGGTATTTATTATTTTACGCATAAATTAAATCTATAAAACATTCTCTTTTCATTAAATTTCTTTATATCCTTTTTGAAATTAATATTTGAATTAATTGCCTTAAGGATACTCTTTGGTATTTTTAAACTAAACTTTTTCTTCATTAAATTCAAACACTCCCACTCACACGCCCGCTATTAGGTACACGACGCGTACTTACAAGGTCGACGTTCAATTTGCTACTGAATTTTAAAAAAGTCTTGTCTTCATGCAACGGATTGTGGAGTTGCAACAGCCCCCAAATGAAACAGTTTTTTCGTACGCTCTCTGCGCTCCAGTTGGCTCTCTGTCTGTGTGCTTTTGAAATGGCAATGCTTTTTTTATATCGTAAGTTGCTCTCTTGCAACATGGCCACACAGAAAGCGTAAAAGTGCAGCAACATTGTTTATGTTTTTGTTTTGATTTGATGGCACGTGGGTGCGCTAGTTGGCACAAAGAGGAAAGCATGCTGAGAGCATCACAACTCATTGGGGGTGTTTGGAGCGCGTTTGATTTGTGTTTTGAGGAAAGCATGCTGTCATATCGTAGACGATATTTTGTACAATACAAGAACATATTGTTGCGTTAGAAAATTATGATTGTTGCATAATTTTTGGCATCGTGACTGATTAATGTGCGGTTCGGCACATTTTTTTTATTTTGGATTTTTAATACTGCAGAGAAATTTATGGAAACGTTAGAACGTAGAACTGAATGTATTTTTATGACTTGCCTTTGGTAGTGTCGAATGAAAGAAACTGCTGATGTCAAATTGGCGCCAAAAATTTTAATAAGATTTTAAGCTATGTTAACAACAATGTTTTGTTTACAGAAATGGCTTGTCTTATTAGGGGCTTTTCACAAGTGATTTTGCGCTCTTCGTTAAAGTGTTAAATTTGACGTGTAACCGAACTCGTTTGATTTCAAGCAACATGTGCGTTGATTTTATCTAACAACGGGTACATTTTAAAAAAGGCAAATGTATCAGTTATGTTAACACAATAATTTTTCTTTGCGACAAAAAAGAAGAAAAATTTCTTAGAAAGTCATTTTAAAATTGTAAAGTGACAAGCTGTGTATTTATAGTAATTTAACACTCTTACGAAAAAATGTTGCCTAGTATGAAGACCCCTAGTATTTTTACATGATGTAATCTAAGACACAGTTCAATCTACATTTTTAAGAGCACTAACTTTTTTTAAAGTTTCATAAAGTTTTCTTACCAAACATTAAAATCACAGTTTTTGTGCTCGTACATACCTGAAAAAAAAGAAAAGTATTGAATATAAATTTTATCAAAATCATTTTTAAAATGTTAATTTTTTCAAGAGTAAATCCTAAAATATTCTTTAAACACAAAATAAATACCCCTATAAAAATAAATTTTAAAACCACTGCAAAAATATTCTCCCTACTGTTACCCCAACACAAAACACATAAAAACGAGAACGATAACAAAAAATAGAAAAAAAAAGAAAAATAAGTGCAAGCAAATGTAAATAAAATTAAAGAAAAAGCGTGCAAATGCATAAATAAAAGACAATAACAATAATATAGTATACAAACAAGAGAAAAACAACTCAAGTTAAAATCAAACATCAAAAACAAATGTTGACAAGAAAATGTGACAGTTGAGCTGTCACTTGAGCGCAGAAAAACAAAATACAAATATTCACTTTTAGTATGAGAACAACAACAACAGCAACACTCGTCACTGAAAAAGGGGGCGAAAAAAACAACACTTAAGTTAAGCGCACTTTTTTTTTGTGTTTTCTTAAAATTGAAATTGAAAAAGCTGCAGTTTTGATGATAATAACAATGCAAAGAAAATGTTCATAAACAAAGCCAAAGCAAAACTTATTAAAAGTGCTGAACAGAACAGAACAGCAAAGGGAAGGAAGAAGTGTGCTTTGTGTGCGGAAGAAAAAGTGGTATTGCATTGTACTTAGGATAATCGGAGTTGAAGTCTCTCAAAAAGTTATGACTGCAAACGGAGATGAGTATGCGATGACATGAAAATAACATGGCTAAATGATTTCTAAATGATATTTGAAGTATTTATGCATATTCAATTGAAGTGTTTTTTGGGTAAATGCAACAAAATCACTTGCAAAAACCTACAGAATATTGTACCATGCTTGGAAAGGGTGTGCAAATTTAAGCTATCTTATTAAACATTAAATATAAGATATAAACTGTGCGAAATCTTTACTTATTTTTATAAGAAATTGGTTCCGGTTAATAATAAAATTATACAGTCACAGGCAGGGATCGTAACGATTGTGAATTTTATGATAGAAATCACTGCGTAATCATTATAAATGAATTTAAATTTTTTTCGATCCGAAGTAATCGTTATTTTAAATTTATATTCTTTTCAATCAAAAGTAATCATTCCATTAGATTTCTATTTTTTTTCGATCATATAATAGTTATTTTCGATTTTTATGCTTTTGGATCAAAAATAATCGTTATTTTGGATTTCTATTCTGTTCGATCAAAAATAATCGTTATTTTGGATTTCTATTCATTTCGATCAAAAATAATCGTTATTTTGGGTTTTTATTTTTTTTCGATCAAAAATAATCGTTATTTTGGATTTATATTTTTTCCGATCAAAAGAAATCATTATCTGAGATTTCTATTTTTTTCGATCACAAATAATCGGTTATTTTGGATTTCTATTTTTTCGATCACAAATAATCGTTATTTTGGATTTCTATTTTTTTCGATCAGAAATAATCGTTATTTTGGATTTTTATTTTTTTTCGATTCAACCTTATTGTCATTATGAATTTTAATTTTTTTCGATCCAAAATATCAGACATTTTGAATTTTAATTTTTTCTATCACAGGTCCATATTTTCGATGATTTTTTGATATATTTGTTTTTGCTTATCTTTGATTTTTTGAATACTTAGTTTGGGAACATTGGGATTTTTGATTTTCAGTATATGCTAACTTTTTCAATATTTTTGGACTTTTAAAAAAGTGAACTGATTTTCGTGTGGCATGCCAGTTATACTGCGTAAAAATATAAAATTGTCTTATGTTAAAAAAAACTCTTTTTGTTAACGAAAGTAAGTAAAGAAATATGGAAAATAGCTGACATAGATAGAAAATAAATAGAAGAAAATATCAGCAAAAGTATATTAGCAAAACAATTGACGAAAACCCCGTTACACTATAACGTGAGTCAAAAGTTTTTTCAATTTGCATTGGCCTAGGAATAAGTGCAAGTTTTCACTAAATCCTCTTTAGTATCAATGGCCAATCAATATAAATTCCATTAAAATCAATTGAGTCACTTCCGAGTTTTTCTTTAACAAATACCATGAGCTTATATCAAACACAGATTAAGCTAAATACGTTGCAGAATTTTCCCACATTAATTATATTCCTTTCTAAAATAACTCTTTACTGCATACTTTTCGGCATAGTTCAACTTAAGTAATTAATTAAATACCAACCTTGATTTACTCGTGATTTTTACCGCCATTAACTCTTATGACTCCCATTAAATTTTCTGTAACTTATCGCTGCTTTTCATCAGCAGTGAATTTTTCAACCCCTTAAAGAGAAGAAGCGAAAAAAATCAACCTCCCACGTTATTAACGCGTATTTAACTAATGACGCGTAATCTAACAAACCCTTGAAAAGCACATAACACAAAGGGTGGTGGCCCTGATTCTTGACAATGTGGCTCACAGTCATTAGCAGACAAATCAGTAAATTAAATAATCTACGACGATTGAAATCTATACCCTCGACAAAGTATTGTAATACACAATAGAAAAATCAGCAATAAAACGTGTTGTTTGTACAACAATAATATTTCTACACATAATAAGGAAAGGGGAGCAATGAAGGAGAAAGAAAAATTTAAAATTTTAATAAAATAAATATCTAAAATATTTTTAAAAGTTTTCAATGCTTTTTTTACACTAAATTTAGATTTAAATTAAGGCGCCAACCTAGTTTTTCAGCCTGAAAAATATGCTATCTTTCAGAATTTATTATGTCACTCTCAGTAGTAATATGATAATTCTTGTCAGGATCAATAAATATACTCTATAAATACACGAAAAAAATTGGAGTTGTGGCATAATTTCCAACGATTAATATAATTTTCAATTATGCAATTCATAGTTCATAGTAACATTGTAATGTGGCAAAATTACCATGTGTCAAATCATACAAATGTGAGTTCAAAATTTATTGCTTGCGCATTATGTTTTTGTCACTCTCTTTTCCCATACGATTCTCTCACCAAAATAGCAAAAGTTAATTGTAAACAAATTTTGGTTTTTGTCACTCTCTTTCCCTATACGATTCTCTCACCAAGATAGTCGGTGCTGCCCAGAGAACGAGCAGGTGCTCAAAGAGCGTAAAAATGAGAACGAGAAGGCGCTTAAAGAGCGTAGGAAAGCGTGCACACATACAGAATTGATAAACAAATCCACCACTCAGGATAGTAAGCGAATACAACTTTCAAAATATGTACATACATGCTTAAGTATATGTTGAACTTTATGGATTAGTGGTAATTTGCATTTATATGGAAAAACAACACAAGTTACCACCTCGTAAGATATTGTGTAAATACATCATGTAATTTTACCAGCCTAATTAACAATGAACTGTGAATTGCATAAATATAATTTCTATATTTTGACAAAAACTAAAACTAAAACTGTGGATTTTATCTTGTTTGTGTGCCTACAAATAACTTTTTTTTTTATACAGGGTGCCTTAAAACACAAAAAAAAACATCAACAAATATTGAGGTTGAAAAGTCAACTGTCAATATGCTTTTGCCGCTGTTTTTAGCATTCACAGCTTATTTTTAGATATAATATTTTTTTAAATGGATTATGTCAAAATATTTTCGACCTTTTACTCAAATGTCCAATTGGCCAAGAACGAACAGCGTTATTATTTTATTTTTCGTGACCATTATTTTGATATGTGTAGCATTTAACTGTTCATTATTATCCACTTTCTAATATCATCTATCGCACCAGTGCCAAAAAAGTGTCAACCCCGGCAAACACTGTTTTTTGTTATTATTGACCTAACCTATAATAAATGCAGTCACCCTTCATAAGAGAGTCATTTGAACGAACACACATACACAGCTACAATCACATTGCCAGCATTTGAGCCATATTTGATTCCCATACAGTAGTGGCAGACAATTCCATACACAAATTGGCCTAATTTGACTTTTCTAACGGTCCGTATCGAAATCAACGCCTCTTCATCCTTGTTGATTTAGTGGCAAAATGTTGGGCCACTCACTCACTCACTGTACAAAAGAGTAAAGTGGAATCGAAAGAAAATAAGTGGGAGAAAGATAAAAAAAAAAAAGAAAAAATAATGACATACGTACGTTATGTCGACAGCTGAAGGACATTGAAAGGATAAGGTTGTGCGAGTCGCATATGGGGAAATATCAAAAAAATAAAAACGTTAAGGCATTTTGACAGATAAAACTGTCAAAATAACGGTAAATATGGGTGGCAAAAACCATTCAATTGGAAAATGCGTTAAGAGTGATTTTATTAAACTTTAAATTATTTCACTCCTTCGAATTGGAAGCGCCGTTAAAGAATCGAATTTATGATGGCAAATAATTTAAGACTTTGCCATAAAATGGTGGAGGCATTTCGTGAATTTCGAATTTTCGGAACATCACGATATGATTTTCGATGTAAGATTTCTTTAAAGGCACAAAATTTAAATTTTTTCGGTATTTCAAAATCACGAAATTTAAAAAGGTTATAATATTTATCTTCAGAAAATTATTTTTTCCCATGATTAATAGCACAGGTCTTCAAATGAGGAGGTAATTTTTTAAGTGATTTTTTGGAACGAAGTTTCAAATTTGGCCTCAGAATAAGTCTATCAGTATTTTGAGATATTTGAGGTTAAATTTCTGAAAAACTAACTTTTTCATTATGTTTGAGGTTATGTCCAGGCCTCAAAAAAATGTTTAGCTCTCTTCAGAAACTCTCTTCACAAAGAACAAATTGTTCTCTTCAATATGTGTTCTCGAATTATTATCTGCGATTTTTCTTTTTATGAAGATAAGAATGACCAAATATGAAAATCAGAACCTTTATGAAAAAAACTTGCTATTTCTGCATTTAATCGAAATCGCTTTATTTTGTACTTATAACGCGACTCAATTCCCTGGAAGTCAATATAGTAATACTACAATAATTCAAATATCAATGAATTCCAATCCTAATCCACGTCAATTTTTTTTGCGTAGTTGTATTAAAAACGTCTGACAATTTGAATCAAATCAGCAAAAGAGCTTTGTACGACTATCACGCAAATTTTGACACGCCGCCAATGACATAAACCAACTATAATCTTCCAACTGACACCGATGATGCTTAAGTTGATATTGTTGATGTTAAACAAATGCAATTTGTAATTAAATTAAAATGCCCATATTACGCGGCAAATTCCATTAAAAATTCATTTGCTCTTAATGTTACAACTGTAATCCACCAGTTGGATGCGGGATGTCAGGAAATGTGTGTAACGCACGTTGTTGTAAAATAACAAAATTTTAATGTGTGTACGACGAGTGTATCAACAGGCAACAATGGCTACTAATAGTGTTGCCAACTTTTGGCGAATGTCAGCACAGACAGTCAGTCAGTGAGTGCAAATTTGAAAAATTTTAATTGAAATTCTGACATATGATGAGTTTTGTGTGTAAAAAACAAAAATATTTGTATGGTTGGTTGGTTCAAATTTCAAAAAAAAAATCGATGTACATCTGATTTCTGTGCAAATTAATCAAATAGTCTAAGAGCCAGTGGCCGGCAGACTTACGGTATTTTGTAAAGCTCTATATTTTTTTTATTGACTCTCTGATACCTGCCATACATGAGATGGGAAGTCGTTAGTTCGACTGGCGGTTCCTATAGAGTCATTCAGGCTTGAAAGGTGTAAAAATTTGACCCAGTTCAACGTTATAGTGTAAAGGCTGATGCTTGGATATTTTATAGTACTTAATTATTGTTATTGAATGTAGAATAAATTTTCTAAAAATTTCAATTAAATTAATTTTTGATCTTAGAATAAATAGCCATTGGCTTTCCATGGAATATGCATATGAAGTAAATTTGTAACGTTAATTAGCCTGAGAAATAAAACACGCCAATGTTGAAACAACTTATTAACAAAATACTGAACATTTATAATTTGTTTGCTAAATAATATTTTATAGAACCTTAAACTGAGTATACATCAGAGAAAAGAAAAAAAAAAAAAGTCTCTAGAGCTGTTTTCGTATGGAGCGAGTTGAAAGTTTCCAAAATTAGTCCTTTAACTTTTGTTATATGCATGCTATTAAAGAGCTTTTTTAGTACTACAATTTCACAATATATCAAAAACTGCAATATTTTGATTTGTTTTTGAGAAAAAAAGAACAAGAATAACTAGTTAATAAATGACATTAATTGAGTTTTAAGGACCTTACTAGTCGACAAGTGTTGCAAAACAAAATTTTTTGAATTACTTTGAAATACTTTCTTTTGATGAACAAACATTATAGCTTGTGCAATAGCTACCCTTCACTCAGGGAACGATGGCATGGCAAATTTAAAAACTTTGTTCTTAATTAAGAGGAGGGTAACGTTACGGTAATTCGTGCCAAAAAAAGCCACATTTTTGTGAATTTTTTCCGACAACACAGTTAAAATCTATTTATTAATTCTTTATTTTGTAAAAAGGCTAAAAACGATTGAAAAATTTTTTTTAAAAATGAAACAAAAAATTTAATTAATAATTAATTTTACTATCGCGCCGACGTTACAAAATATTACTATTTATTAAAACCAATGGCAGATCAAAGTATTACATTTCAAAAATATTTTGTAAAATTTTCAGGTAGAAATATTGAAAACTACGGCAATGGCTTGGAAGCGTCTCAGAAAAAAGTAGAATTGCGGTGCACACCATAATTTCAAAACTGTTGCATTGATTCTTTTGAAATTTTGAACACGATTTTTGTACATAATTTACAAAGTAACACTGGGAAGGTTTTTCGAAATTTAAATTTTTCAATTTTTGGGAACACTTTGAAGTGAAGAACGCGATTTTTGCAAAAAAAAAAAAAACATATAATTTGTTATTTTTAAATAATAAATATTGAAAAATTTGAAAAAAACTCTCCAACGTTACCTCGGAAATTATGTACAAAAATAATGTTCAAAATTTCAAAAGAATCGATGCAGTAGTTATGAAATTATGGTGTGCACCGACTTTGAAAATGAGAGTTGTGGGAAAAATGTCACCTTATTTTATATTATTTATGATGTATTGCATGATTGAATGCCAACCAAACTGATTAAGAGCACTTTTGGCAAAAAATCGGACCTTGAAAATATTCGGAAACTTAATTCAATCCAATTTTGTCGTTATGTCTTTATTACAGAATATCGATGTGCTTATTTTTTTTCTTCAACAACTATTTTACGTTAAGTTTTTGATATAAGGTCAGACTTGTTTGAGTAAATGACCAAAAACGTACTTTCAATGTCTTTAAACGGCCATTATAGGAAACTTCTACTAAGTACAATAGCAATTTTTCGGATTAACTGAAGTTATATCTTTAAACTGATTTAACACTTGAAAAAATTTGATTTAGTCAAGCCTTATGAGTTTATTAAAAATTTCCTGAAAATTGTTTGCTTACAACTCTTTGTACCTTAAAAAACTTGAGATTTTTTCTGAAGAAACGAGTGGTTTTTGCATTGGGAACAGTTTTGTCGTCTTTTTTCTTTAGTAACATGTAATTTTTCTTATTTTTCTATTCTGAGGGCACGAACGGGGCGAGGAAGTAATATGCCGCCCCCTACAAATTTTTTTTCTTCTGTGCACCAAAAACTTTGTTGCTTAACCCTTAACCGCCTCCTGGTACCGCTAGGAACCAACCATTTATAAAAAAAAATTTAACGTATTTAACGTTCAATTTTGAAAAGTTGCGTCACACACGTATACGCTTGGCTTCAATATATTTAACACAATAAAATGAAATAAGTTTTCTCTTGAAAAATGGAATAAAAAGTTCGGGGATCTGCTGGTTCCACCAGGGACCAGCTAAGTAATTTCTGCCTAGGAGGCGTATCTGTCACTTAAAAAAATAAATGATAGAACAAAAGTTGTCCTGAATCGCAGAATCTGCAACATATATTTTTTTTTAGATCAAAAAAAAAAAAAAAAAAACAAAAATCAGGCTTTCAAGGGTTAAGAAAAAAAAAAATAAAAATTCATAGTTTTTCACGTCTCAAAAACCCCAGCAAAATAAAATAGATTCCAAATCAAAATAGAAAACCTGACGGAACGCACTGCACATTGTATATTACTATTTTCAAATTTAATTTACAAAAAAAAAATAAGGTCCATCAAATTGAATAGAATTTGGTAGTTGCTAGGAACTGAATTTTTACTTCATATTATAAGCACCATTTTACCGCCTTAAAACCTTTGCGCCAAAATTTGCCAACATTTTTTTCCTAGCGAAATTGAAAAATTCGATTTTTGAGTCTTTGATGAATTTTGAAAACCGTTTTGTTGTAATATTTCAAATAGCAGCGCTGATTTAAAATTTTCGGAATCAAAGTGTAAAAGTTACGGAGAAAATTAACCTTGAACTCTGCAACTTTTTTTTCCGTCTTTTCATGGTCTTTCGGTAATTAATTATAATTACTTTTCTGAAACTTAAGTTTTTCCAATCAGCAATCAATCATTTAAGCACTGTCAACTTAATGTGACATTTGTTGATTTTATGTATTGGTGATAAATTGTTTACACCCCTCAATTACTTTGTGCTGCGACAATCATTGATTAATACTTGCATTGCTGCAGTTGTTCATTGAACTGTACCATGGTCGCTTCTTGGTCGCGTCATCTTGACAGCTACATCATTTCATGGCGACCACTAAGAGCTTGCAATCGTACCTTGCTGCATGGCATTATAGCTATTGATAAATGTCTTATATGCTTTGATTTATTTAATGGACATGCAACATTAACACTAAATGAAATTTTGGCTTGGAGTTAAGCAAAGAGTAAATGGATCATTGCGGCTTTTCTAGGGGAATGTAATGGAATGAGGAATATAATGGAATCGTATTAAGTGACATTTAGGTATGCTAATGCAGTTGTGCTAAAAAATTCATTAATTAGTTTTTAGTGAAAACTGTCAACATTCATGAAAAATTATGCGAGATTAATATTGAAAAAAATTATTAAATGAGTTATTTATCAAATGTCAATCCATGAATAAGTGTTTTTTTTAACAATTATCAATGAATGAATTTTCATCCTTTTTTTTGTATACTTAATATAATTTTTGACACATTTTCGATAAGAACATTATTAATTCTTATGCTGTGCGTTTATTTATTTAAATTTTTTTTATAAACCTCTACGTTATTAATTGTTAAAAACTCAAATGATGTGAAATTTTTTTCTAAAAAAAAAAAAACCAAAACACATTCCCTCGAATTCCAAAAATTCCACACACACAAAACATATCATTAAAACTAAACAAATTCTCTCATCAACACTGACAAAACTCTGCCTAGCGGCAGTGATAGAAATAAATGAGTGATATAAATTTTAAGAGGCGTATGCTGAAATATTTGTATACCCATAGTTAAACAAGAGCATTTTACATATTAAATGATGTCAATAATTTTAACAAAGCGGCGGCAGCGTATGTCAAATGACCGTCGTAGAGTAAAAATTCAAATACTTCACGCATTCACGAAAACTCAAAAATCAATCTGTCAGTGCGTGTGCATTAATCATTCAACGCTTCGCAATGCTGAATGTGTGGAAAAAAACTAATTTTTTTTTCGCTCCATTTCTTGAATATTTTTTTATTAATTTTTATCGCTCATAGTTTTAGCGTTTTATGTTTTTTTTCTTCTTTTTTTTCACTGGCTAACCTAGGGGCGCCAATATGCCTGCGGCAAATTAATATTTTTCTGATCTTTTGTTTATGGCAAACGATCTGCGAGATTATCTATTTAAATTCAGATTATTACAATTTCATTTATGTGAACGCTTTGCGCTTGCGAACGTACAGTGTGCACTTCAAATGTAATTTGTTCTTTTACCCTTTGGCTTAAGTTTAACCACATGGTAACATATGGTTTCGTTCAGCACCACATTTATTGAAAAATGAATGACGCACTCCTTCGTCTTATTGCGCGAAATTGAAAAGATGTTCTTTTGACATGCTGATGCTTTATCTTTGGATTTTTGATCTGTTTACATATCAATTTACTGTTGGCAAGAAAAAAATTACTATCTACGAGCTAAGCTGATGTTTTTGATCTGTTGACATGCTATGTGTCAGTTTTGACAAAGTGTTTAAGGAATTGCTCTATGAAGAAGTCTTTCTTTTACTTTTTTTTTTGAACTATTGAACGGTACATTATATATATATATATTTTATTGGGTTTGAAAATACTTGTTGAAAGTAAGCATATCGTTATTATAACGGGTGATCTTTTTGCTATTTGTTTTTTCAGTTTAATTTTTTTGACACTTTACGCATGATTCGTAACATGTATTACCTCTAAAAATGCTCAATAAAATTTGCCATTTTAAATAGATTAACAACCGAACAGCGTTTGCAAATCATTGAATTTTGTTATCAAAATTCGTGCTCTGTGAGAAATGTGATTCTCCAATTTTTTATCGAAAAATTTTCTTCAGCGACGAAGCTCATTTTTGGCTCAATGGGTATGTCAACAAACAGAATTGCCGAATTTGAACTGAAGAGCAGCCAGAGCTGCCAATGAACCCTGAAAAATGCACTGCGGTTCTTGGGCTGGCGGCATCATTAGACCGTACCTTTTTCAAAAATAATGAAAATCACAACGTTACAGTCGATGGAGCAAGATACCGTGCGATAAATACCAACTTTTTTTTGCACAAAATGAAAGAATTGGACTTGGTTGAGATGTGGTTTCAACAAGACGATGCCACATGCCACAAGACACGCGATACCATGGACCTATTGAGGGGTGAGTTCGGTGTGCAATTAATCTCAGTTTTTGGATCCAATCCATTGACCGCCAAGATCATGCGAGTTAACCCCACTAAACAATTTTTTGTGAAGCTACGTGAAGGCTCTCGTGTACAAGGACAAGCCAGCCACAATTGTAGTCCCGGAAGATAACGTTACAGCTGCCATTGGTGAGATACCGGCCGAAATGCTGGAAAATGTATGCCAAAATTAAAGCTTATGAATGGACCACCTCAAGCGTAGCCACGGGCAACATTAACATAAAATAATCTTTAAAAAGTAAATGACAGAAATTGATGCATTGCTTCAAATAAATATTTAATTTTTTTTTGCAAATTTTCTTTTCTTTTTTCAATTTACAAAAACCAAACGCTTTAAGGATCTCCCACCAAATTTTTTGATATTTTAATAAAAATATTTTTTAAAAATTTTAATTACACTGAAATAGTAAAACACTAAATGCCAAATTTTTCACATTAACTTCTGCAAGAACTCATGGCTTTATGTTAAACTTAATTATTTTTCGATATGTTTGTCCGTAATCTCCCCGCTCCTTGGAAACTTCAGCTGGATTTCTGCTCTTATTTTCTCATTTTTGTTCCCATCCCAGCGGCAAATATGTTAGAAACAACATCGATGCATAGTTATACTCATTGTAGGCAGTAATGCTCACAACTCCAGCCACAACTGTAAATTCTTTTTACAAAGAGATGGCCGCTTTGTAGGCGGCTTGCCTACATCTCTATATACAATGTGTAATAAGCGAAAGGCAGATTGTCTTCAAACCTACATACAAAGCATGCAGCCAACAGGCAAGACTCCTTACATCTCCATATACAAAGCAAACAGACTGCCTACAGCTCCATATACAATATAGGCAGCCAGCATGCAAATAAACAAAATATCATTTGTGAAACATTCAACACAAAGGGTACAGCTTTTTATACATGAAAAATCACAGTACTTCATCGATTTGCTGCTGGGATATTTCATACAATTTTATATCTTGTTTTATGTTTTTGCTTTTGCATTCTTTGCTTAAACGATTGAATTCGGACCTTGTGGCCTCCAATTTTTTTGATTTTGTAATGGCAAATATTGATTTGTTTAGGATCTATCATAAATCATTTTGTATTAAGTCAAATCAGTGCAGCGTCAGAATTTTTCGAAACAAATGAATTCATTTTCGAATATTTATTATCTTTGTAAATATGAACTCAAGGAATGTTCCATATACATTTGTCTTTGCCTATATGTATGACAGCATTGTATAAGAATCTTCATAACATTTTTTTAGAATTAATACAAAGTGTAACAGCCTAACAAGCCTAAACAGAACTTTTCCAGTTACTTATTTACATAAAAATCTTTCTTTTTTTTTCTTTTAACCTTATTTTTCTATCAGAGTAGGATATTCTAAATCATAATCATCATCTTGAACATAAACTCCCATACAATTCATTGTACTCGCATTATCCTTCAACAAGCTTGTTGCACTTAATGCGAAAAACGTTTGTGAATGAAATTTGTAACACTTTAACATACGACGCGTACACAGACAGGAACATAGATTTTCCCATTTAAAAAAAAAAAAAAAATGAAGAATAAAAACCCGAACACTGCTAAGCCTTAAAATGTGCTAAGGGGCTAGAGCAGGTGGTATATGCGCTACCCAACAGTCACACCTTGTTGTTGTGTTGTGACGTTTCAACAAAAACAACACATAGTGCGCAACTGAAGCAAATGAAGGTAATAAGCCATGATTTCGTCTTGGTCTTGTTTGTACGAACCAACCCCAACCCAACAACGGTTTGTATGTCTGGGTGTCTGTCTGAATTGCGCCACCCAACATAATACCACATACATCTCATCTTTTCACCTGGTTACATTTGCTATTTTTATCATCATCTTCCATATGTTGGTTGTACGTTTTATATTCAGTTTTTTTTTGCATGTTTCGTGTGCTGAGGAATACACTACAAAATGTTGTTCTTGCAAATTCGCTTTTTCCAAAGATATCGTTAGTTTTGATTTTGCAAGAAAAATTTTCACTGTGTAAGCTGTTTATTTGAAATTGTGTTCGTCGTGTATTACGTATGGAAATCACCTTCTCGCGCCACATTAACTTTTGATTCACACCGTTTTCTTTGGCATTTTTTGTGATGATTCCTTGCGTTAAGTTAGGCATGAAGTTGGCTGTTGATGATGATAATGTATTGTTGTTGTTGTTATTGCTATCAGTTCCTTTGTATATGTGTGTATAGGTGTACTTGTTTTTATTAGCTTCAGCTGCTACGTTTTGTTTTGAAAAATAGCTAAGATTTTTCAAGCATAAATAAGCATTCGTTACTGTACTCTCAAAAAGTAAATATAGAGCTTGCATTGAAAAATGGAGGACTTCAATGAGATTAAAAAGAATTTCGCGAAAATTTTTCATAAAATCCGTCAAACGATTTGAAAAAGTGGTATGGTACTTAAAGAGCACTAAAAGTGCTTGATTATCGGCTTATTGGTGCTCAAAATTAAGCGATATATTTATATTCTTCCCAGAGGCAAATATGTTATAAACAACATCGATGAATAGTTATACTCATTGCAGGCAGTAATGATCAAAACTCCAGCCACAACTGTAAGTTCTTTTTACAAAGGCATAGTCACTTTGTAGGCAGCTTGCCTACATCTCTATATACAATGTGTAATAAACGAAAGGTACTTAGATTACTTTAAAACATCGCTTACTAAGTGCCTATATAGTTTAGCGAGTTGCCTACATCTCCACATACAAAGCATGCAGTCAATAGGCAAGACCTCTTACAGCTCCATATACAAAGCAAGCAGGCAGACCATATACAAAGCAGGCAACTAGCAAGCAAATAAACAAAATATAACAGTAACAATTTTATTTGTGAAATATCCAACACAAAGGGTATAGCTTTTCGTACATGAAAAATCAGAGTACTTCATCGATTTGCCGCTGGGTTGTTTCATCATTGAGAAAAATTTAAAGAAGAAAAAAAATGCTAGTTACAGAATATTCTAAAATATGGTGTCTCAAATTCATTTCCAATGTCGATTAGAGATGCTGTTAAGACCTGATTTCAATTCAAATCAGGCGGCGAAAATGGCAATGGTTTGCGGAAATTACTGACCGAAGTCAGCCAGCAAGCACTGGAGTTGAAAAGAATAGAAAACAATCGCTACTGATCGTGCACATTACAAGAGTTTTGAGGACGAGTCATGATTCGGGAAGAGGTCGAGAACATAAGAAAGAAACTTGCGCTGGAGTATAATTTTCACATCTGGTTTGGGGCTACAAAGCCTACAACTAATAGAGGATGCGGGTATCATCTCCACCGTCATAACGTTGGGTACTTAACCTTATTTTATATTAAATGATTTTTGACTTTTGAAATATGATTTCAAAACTTATCACCCTCATTGGAAAACTCTTTATATGTCACGAAATTGTTGATAATGATTATGCAGATGGCAGCACTTTTCTGTAATATTGATATGAACAAATTAAATATTGACAAGTTTCAAACTCATACTCTACTCTTGCCACCATAGTAATTCTCTAACATAATTCTTTAATATAACTAACTGACTGTCTGCTATTTTACTCCTACTCTACAAATGTCATCAACGACACAAGACATATCACACAAAACAGAAAAAAGACGCTGTTGTTGACATTGATGAAGCAGCGCACGTTATGCGGCATGTTTTGACATGTTTATTTTACACTCTATGAAGAATGACATACATACAACATATAACCCCAACTTTATCCTTTCAGTTCCATATCTTCACACTTTCCAAAAAGTAAGTAAATGTGTGTCTTTGACAAAATACTTCAAAAATTGTGTGTATGAAAAAAGGGTTTTTTTCTTTAAATTTTTTTTTGGTGACACTTACGAGAAAAAAAAGAGAAGACGATGCAGCAGCAGCTAATCCTTGGTGCTGCTGCTGCTGCCTTTGATGCTTCAAGTGTTGACTGTTGATGTTGTCATTTAAGGTTACACTTTCAATGTCTGAGAAATCCTTTTTATAAATGGAAAAAAAAAGCATTTCGAAAATTTGTCTGGCAAATTGTTTACGTAAATATTTGCACACTCTTTAGCATGACACATTTTTTCGGAGGCTTTTTATACTGCACGTGTAAACAGTAACTAAATGTGTAGCTGTTTTTAAATGAACTTTCTTATTTTGTATTTTTCAGATCTTGAGTGTGAAAAAAATTTTTCAACTGGCTATTTTGGACACTTTTTTGTATAATTTTTAAAGCTAATATTTGCTGTATATCATGTTACATCAGTTGTGCAGTTCAATGCAGCTTTAAGGTGAGTAAACATTAAAAATATTTTTAAATTCATAAATACCAATCTTTAATTAATTTTCTTATTTTATATTGCTTAGTTGGTAAATGCTAACTATATTTATGAGCTCAATTTTAGATATCTCATAAGAAAGTTATTTTTAAGAGCTATAGTATTTTCTGTGCAATATCGGATCTACGGTTTGAGATATGTAATTCATACAATTTACAATTGCCAC
This sequence comes from Tricholauxania praeusta, assembly GCA_949775025.1. Lineage (NCBI taxonomy): Eukaryota > Metazoa > Arthropoda > Insecta > Diptera > Lauxaniidae > Tricholauxania > Tricholauxania praeusta. The sequence continues at coordinate 8,452,525 of OX459030.1, forward strand.
CAAAGCATAACGAAAATTATTTTTTGTTACTTATGATGTGTACATCATTTGAAAGCTTTTTTAATGTCATATATTTTGGGAAAATATAATATCTACCTACTTTAAATTTTACAAAAGAGAAGCCACAATCTCTTACTATCGATTGATCAGTATTGGCTTAAGCTTAAGCACCTCCTTACTAAATTTTTTTTCAAATTATAATTTTTTTATGAAATCGACGTTTCTGAAACATGTTGTGTACTTAACTTATTTATTATTGACAAAAACATAAAAAATTCAGCGTCTCATAAATAAAAAGTTAATATGAAAGGAACATTTTAAACCAGAAAACTTAACGGACAAAACTAAAGCACCCACTTTGTTATGGTAAATAAAAACTTTCAAAATTAGTAAGTACTTAGTTGCGAAATCTCTATTTTGGACGATACAAGCACATCTTTAAGGCATAGAGGACTCTGAATTAAAAATGATATCCTGCGATATCCCTTTCCAGACTATTTTCAAGGATTGAAACAGATCTGCCTTGGTTTTGTGATTTTTTCTATTGATTTTCATATTACCGAGTTCCCACAAGTTTTCAATAGGATGCAGATCGGGGCAAACCATCCAAGAACTTCTATCGTATTGCTCTGAAGCTAGGCCTTAAAAACTTAAGACGAGAATTTTGGATCGTTGTCTGGTTGATACTTCCATTTAAGTGACATCTCTCTTCATCGGCATATGGCAGCATCACATCTTTTAGCATGTCAAGGTTCTTGAAACGATCCATAATTCCTTCACTCCTATGAATTGACCCAATCCTTTGACCAGAGAAGAAATTTCAGACCATTACATATCCACCTCCGTTCCTTAAAACGGGTTTGCAATACTTTGTTTGTTGAATTCAAAAATGTTGTCAGTATTTTCCTATAAAAAATCATTATATTGACATATTTTGACCTGTAGGAGTCAAAATTATTGTACTAGTAAGTACATACCTTTTTAAATGAGGTATAAATCAAAAGCATATATAAAGAATGTAATTATCATCTTTAATTTGGGTCATTATCCAACTTTTCGTCCGCTTCTTGCAAAAAGAGAGGTATTTCGATTTCGCGGCTACCAGTTGGTTTTATTTAAACTGTAAGCCAAAATTATGCCCTATTGATCTTGGGACTTCTTTATAAAAAATTTCACAAATCTAAATACTCTCGTAAAAATAAAATTCCCGAAATAATTTCCTATGGATTTCTACCAAATTTCAGTAAGAAAAACCGCCCAACAGTCTTTGGTGTTTTTTTTACTTAACTTAAGTTTTTACAAAAAAAAAAACAGTCCAAAAATATTAAAATTAAATATCTCAAGTAAATTTTCTGTGATAGTGATATCAAGTTTTTGAAGATTTTATAAGAAAACTACATCCATAATATTATTAGTATTACTTTTACAGTAGATATTTCTGGACGAACCACACTCCTTATCTCATAACAAAAATATCAATAATCTTTGGGAATTGTTGAGGACTAGCTAATCCCCGTGACTTTGTATGCGTAGCCTTTTTTTAATTAATTTATAATCGAAGTTATTTCGGTCACTTACGAATATAATAGTACCGGGAAATAAAATTTAATGTACCATTGCCTTATTCACGTCCAAAAGGACGTTAACTCACCAGGCTATAATGATATGGTGAATATTAGTACGAAATATATAAACAATTATCGATTTGTTATGAACTGCTTGTTTCTATGTATGAAATTAATTTCTTTAGCAATTTTAAAACTTAAATATTTTGATATTTAACAGGAATATCGTTACAATTTTAATTGAAGATTGAGACCAAGCGTCTAAGGAATAACCCCAAATAAATTTTATTGAAATTGATCAAGCATTATTTGCGTGATATGCGAACATCGGAAACAGCTATCATATACAGCATTTTTATAGATTTTTTGAATTAGTTTTTTTTTTTTTTTTTTTTTGATTATTCAATGGAATATATGAGCTTTTTTTTACAATAGCTGTTGGAGAAATCTAATTTTTGAAACTTGACATTTTCATTAGGCACACATTTTTTGGACACTTTTTGAGTAATTTTTATATGCGGCAAAGCGAATTTGTTCGCCCCCGTTTTAAAAAGTGGAATTATTTTTACTTAAAATATATTTTCATAAAGTTGCAACTAACAAACTTTGATCAATGATTCCAACAAATTCGCTATTTTATCTCAAAATTATTGCAAAACTTTGTACAAACACTTTTCCATTTCTAAACTTTTTTTATTCATCTGAGAGGGAACATGTTTTGCTCTCTATAACACAATATTAGTTAAAGTATTTGTTAATAAAAACATTAATCTATACATTCAAGCGTCTCTTCCTTATATAAATAAAGAAAAACAAAGCATCAATGCCTTCTATTAAAGCTTTTTTCAATCACTTTTGCTTTAATATCTTCCCTGACATAACTTTCATGCTCTTAAACATTGTCTTTATTAGTTGCTTGATAACCATTCAAAATGTCAACTAATCAGCCCATATATCCTTACGAACTTGACAAATAAATAAGCACAGCAAGTGCTAACAACATATCGTCAATGTGGCATGGTAACGTTAGCAAGGACAACTGCTGGTCCATTAAGCTGCAGGCAAAAGTTATGTACAGCAACAGCATTAAAAAAAGGCACCAAATCCTTGTTGAGTCCAACAAAAAAAAATATACGTACAAAGAACATATGTCAGATATCGAAAATAAAATGCGATTACAAATTATCGATAAGCGCAGAGAGTAAAGATAAAGGAGGGAGCACAGTAATAATAACAACAATAATACCTTTAATACGAAACAACAATATAGAAATAAAAATCGATTTAAACAGACTTTGACTATTTTGCAGTAAGACAAATGAGTTAAAACAAAAAAAAAACAACAAGGACTACGAACAAAAGTGGCAACATCAAGGATATACCTATAGCATATCAATACAATGGACTGTTGTTGGCAACCAACGACGATGGTCGTTCATCGGTATCGAGTTGATTGTTTGGTGTTCAATGAATGCGGGTACGAAAATGAACGTAATAAACCTATTTAGTGCACATTCGCATTTGTTTGATTTCATTTTTTTTTCTATTTTGTGCTTCGGTTTTGTTTGGTCCTTGTTGAAAGGTGTCCTCTAGTGTGCAGTACCTACTACTCACTTTGACCAGAGTGCTTCGACAAAAAAGGTGACCAACATTGTTGGGAACAATGTTGACCATGTTGGTGGCTCTCCTGAGTCGGTTGATTATTTTCCTTTTTTTATTTATTTTCTATGCACTGCAGTGAACTGTGGGTCTGGGCGAACTTTTAGTTAGCAATTTTATGTATTTTTTTAGCTAAAAGCAAAACCTTACTTTAAGCCAGCTAAATTTCCCATATGTCCCACAGTACAGTGCGTTTTGGTTTCCTTTTACTATTTGTAGTTTTCCAGCAAAATCCTTTCTGGGTAATAAAATTTCATACGTTCGAGTATATGGTATTTTTTTTTCGACTTTCTTTAATTTTATGACAATTTATTTTTTTTCATTTTAGTTCTACTGCATTCTGTTACAAAAATTGTTCACCATAGTTTGCCATTTCCTATTCTAGTTTGTACGAGGATTTGTTTCTGTTCGATTGCAAGGTCCTTTTGTCAGTTCTTACTCCTATGCTGGCTGGCTGGCCTTTGCCTTTTGCTGTGCTCGCCTGTCCATGTGCTGTCGTTTATTTGGTGAACTCAACCAGCAGTCCAGCGTCACAATTGATTTTTAGTTGAGTCTATTACGTGTTATGGGTCATTTAGCAATTTCTTCTAATGTACCACTGCATTCCAGACATTTTCTCTATTGAAAGTCACATTGTATGTACGTAGGTATTTAGGGAATACGTATGGGTTTGCAAAGTAGTACGTTTTTTTTTTTGCAATTTCTAGTTTTTCAGGTATTTTCTGCATTTGTTTTATAGGTTTTTGTTACTTTGTTATAGTTGTTAATGTTGACGCATTAAAGTCATTATTATTTCTGCTTAATTGAATTGAAAATGGGAAGTTGGTAAATTGTTACATTCATGTGTTTTAGTTAAAAGGAAATCAAATTTATTTATGTGTATTGCTGCAATATGTTTGAAGGTGAAGTTTATATATAAATTAAGAAAAAACTGTAAGTCTAACAAACTTCTGGTCATTTTAGAAAACTTTTCAAGTGAGTTCTATATGCTGCATGGATATATGAATATAATTCACAAAAAAAATTTGTGTATTTGTAATTTTTTTTTTCAACATTTTTTTTTTTTTTTTTTTGCTTGATTGATTCAATACACTTATTTTTCATTATAAATCGTTAAGTTGAAGTATATTACTGTGAGCTAATCTATAATTTTTGTTAAATAAATTTCTTCCATTATTTTATTTTCACTAATAACTCTGAAAAATGCATTTCCTTGCTCAAATTGTTAATTTCCATTTCCCCGGATATATTTTTTTTTAGCACATGTTTCGAATTTTTCATATTTTTGTCTATAAGTATTTTTGAATAAAGCATCCCCTTTAAATCTGACGCATTTATTACTTAAACCATTCAACTAAGTGCTTCTTGTTTCCATTACCTGTGAATTAAATTTTATATTTTTTTTCTCACACTCATAAATACAAAAGAATTCAACCACATAAATCCAAGGACTTTATTTTTCAAAAATTAAAATTGATTTTACACACACGCACGCACTCAGAATTGCGCTGCAATAAACGTTTTCAATAACAAAGAAAGTTAGCCACAGCTGTGCCTTTCCTCCAAAAAAAAAAAACCCACCACGCTGCCTGCTGAAAAAAGAAATGTACTATGCGTCAGAATTCTATATTTTAAGATTTTTCATAGCAAACACAAAGTATTAGACGTTTTACAAGCGCGATGCTGCATTTACAACATATGATGTTGGTAATACGTGCTTAAGAAAGTCAGTCGTACACCCCCAGTTGGAAAGTTGCAAAGCTAAAAGTACCCATTCACGATTGGGTTAGCAAACTAACCAATAATTGTAAGCTATCAGAACAGGATTTACGAGGTCAAAAGATAGGCAGTTAGAAGTCAACTTATTACTGATTCAAGACTCAACATACTATCCGTAAATGATTTAGTAGGATTACTAGTTTGGAAACAAGAAACAAGCCACTTATGCTGAACAAAGTGTTTGAATCTCAAAAAACAAGTTGCTAGCTAACATGTAAGTTAAGCCAAATAGCTTAACCGACTAACAGCTGTAGTAGCTAAACTTTTTTTTAACAATTTTTAGGCGATGTTGATCTAACTATGAGCTAACTCCAATCAAGAAACTTCCCGCTAACCATTTAATAAGCTTGCAGTCAATAAACTACTCAGCAATGACTTCCCAAGTAGCATTTTTGGCAGCGAAAACTTTTAATGTGCATTTAAAGCACTTCTACAGCTGTTTTAGGTGTATACAGCTGTAAAAGCGCTATAATTGCGCATTAAAAGCTTCCTCCGTAAAAAATGCTACTTGGGTTACTTTGAGAAGTGAACGACATTTAATTATTTATTTTGCTTAAGCTCCATGCATATATTTATGTTAAATGCTTAAAATATCTTACAACACGTAAAATTCTTATACCCGTGCATCATCGTAGTACACTTAAAGAAATTTTCCTACTCAGACACAACACATGTAACAACTGTTACATAGCAGCGCTAGTATGTGTCATTCTCCATTTAAGACGTCATCAGAAATGAAACGAAATGTCATAATTCATTGCTGTAAAACACTTGCCACAGCAATGTAGCACAGCAACTGTGCAGCAACGGAACAACATGACAAAGCTCAAGCTTGTGAAGAGGAAGTAGCAGCGGTATCTTCTGTCTTACCAATTGGAGGGGTGAGGACACAACCTTAAAGAAAAAAAAAAAAATACCACAACAAAATAAAATAATATAAGAAAGAAATTGTGACAACTTAATAAGCGAAACAGATTTCCACGACGCGTCGAAGAATACGAATGCCGCACAAGAAAAAAATAATGACATCTCATGCAGTAACAACAGCAACAACAAAATGACATCGAGAGACGGCAGTTTTAGGGGTACAACATTCGAAAATCACATAAATCTTACAGGCACTTTTACGAAAATTTGTTACGATTTTTTGTTGCTTACATGTAATGCTTACTTTTCCGAGATAAAAGAAGTTATTGAGAGTTGATTTGTAATGTCACTTTATCGGTAGCAAAAATAAAATCGATGATGATTTTAATACAATTTTTGAATACCCTACATTAGGTCGAATAATTTTATTTTCTGATAAAGTTAGCTTTTTGGCTTAAATATTTTAAAGAACATTTTTTCAAAAGAAGAAAATACTAAAAAATTGTTTTATCCCTCAGAAACATCGACAGTTAAAACAAAAGTCAACTTATACATAGTTAGAAAATACACGGCAATTTCAGTTCGAAAAATGACTTTTAGGTCAAATTAATTGAAATTTTAGCATAAGCTAATGCTTTCCTGATCAAAAGTGTACATGGGCACAAAGGCATGAGATTTATTGACCATATAACTCCAAAAGTTGGGTAGAAATGGCATAATGCTCACATAGACCGTTGATCAAAATGATGTATGCAATTTCGTTTGAAATTCAGAAAAATGTTTTTCTGAAACTTGGGAAAATACCTTTGATCATTCAATCCAAAAGTCTAATTGAACACAATTTTGAAGTATGGTCAGTTTATGATGTAGGGATGATAAAAAATTGAATGTATGCCAAAATTTGTATTGACATTTGACACGAGATGATTACTAAACTTAGGCATTATTGGTTTTATGCTAAAAAATACTGTAGATGAATACATCATAACCTACCAAAGTGGAGTACTTAAATTTGAGAAGAAGAAAGGTAGTAGGGAGCTAACAAACCCAACCAAGCTCACACCTAATGCGCTAACAAATGCACATTGTCAGAGAGAGATACGAAGTTCTTTTAATGTCGAAGCGGAACAACAAGACCAAGGAGGGTGGAAAGAACTTAACGCTGTGTATTGGAAAATTTGAAATGTGATATAAAGACGTGCATGCATGGTGGAAGCGTTGAGCACGTGACAAATCGAAACAGTTCGAAGGCAATTACTTTATTTTTCAGATAAGTTCTCTTTACCACTGCACAAAAGTTGTCGGAGATTTTGTTTTTACGAAAGAAAATGAAAGGTTATTGGGGGCAATGATAACAGAATAAAAAGCACTTTGTTTTTAAGCAGCTAAGCGGAAGTGCTAAATTATATGTAAATGCACTTAATTTAGAATAAAGTATGTATATTTAAAATGAAATTGTGTAGTCTCTGAACTAATCTAATTCAAAATATGCTATTGCTCTTTAAAAGGAAACATAAATGGAATGTTTCTTTCTATATGAATGGAATGGTTTGTTACAATCAGGACTGGCTGTAACTCTACCCACAAACTTAAGTTAAGTTACCCCAACCCGCCTTAGATCAGAAACTGCCTGAAATAGGTCATAAAAGCCCTTAAAATTGTTTGGCAACAACGCAGAGCCTTGAGTAAGGCATTATTATATTGATTATGTCAACGGCTTTTAAGTTACAGAGATGTCGTAACATGTAGCTTTGATGCAAAGCACAAGAAATATAATAACGTTATGAAAAGCGCCGAGTTCGTTCGAACAAACTGACGATCTTTTCGCAAAATTTGAGCATCGAACCAAGTTCGCTTAACTCAGTTCGTTTAGTTCGATATGTTCACTCACAACTCGTTTTTATGCTTTTGTTTTTGCCTGTATGCAAGTCGTTCGAAGTCGAAACTCGAACAAGCTCGAGTAGCTCGAAATTCATGAGTTGCAATCATATGATACTTGTAATGATCGAACTGAACATGAGTGGAGTCGACCGAATCGAGTTGTTCGAGTTCCACTCAAAGTTCGAACATGTTCGATCAGCTCGCTACGTAGCATTAAATATATGTAATAGTGTATTAAGAATCGAGTTGTTTGCTCAAAGTTCGAACATGTTCGATCAGCTCGAACGAAACATTAAATATATGTTACAGTATTTTAAGGCATTAATCTTGAAAGGAGCAAAATGCATTGGATATTGTCAATTTATTTCTGGAGTTACTATCCTTGGATCCAACTATACTAAAGAATGTTACTAATGCAAATGGTCAAATCAGCACTTTCATAACTGATCTAACGTTGGGTACAAAGTGAGGTATCTATTACCAACTACAAGATAGTAAAAATTGTTTCCAATGTCAGATTCAGAAAAAGTATGAGGCATGGATTCCTCGAATGAAATCAACTAGGCAAGCCAGCAGTCATCATTGGCAGCATCTGATATATTTTCTGCACATACTACTCAAAATCGCCAAATCATACCTCGTGTAAATGGGATATACACGAAGATATCTCGAAAGCCAATGCATTGCAGTCTTTCATGTCGAAGTCCTTGAGACTCTCGACCAGATTGCTGATAAGTATTGGAGATTTAAGCTCAAAAGTATATGCTGTGACAGCCTCTCGTAAGCGAATGTAAGGTCAAGCCAAATTATGTCAAAAGACAAACAGTTTTTTCTTAATTATTGTGGTAATTACTGAAATCGAAAATCCTAGGAAATGATGCAATTTGGATTGCATTAAAAGACGTTATCCACAAAATGTCAAAGAAAGGGAAGATATAGTAATATCTTAGTTACTCAAAACACCATCCAACAACCACAGCTTTGTTCTCCAAATAAATTCAAAACTATTATCCTTGCAAGGTTTTAAATAATTCTGTCAACTCACCTAAGTGCTGTCTTTGCAGTACTTAACTTTCCACTTAAACTGTAGCATCATTACCTCTTGCTAAATGTATTACTTACAACATCATGAGCCATAAAAACAACAAGTAAACAAATTGAATTCATTTGATTTGTTGCACCAAAACCAATTTGCTAACAAAGCAGCAGCAGCAGCAGCAGCAGCATTAAAAACTTCAACGAAAGTCCTTACAAAAGCATTGAAAAATGAGAGAAAAAAAAACTCGAACGAAAACTTGGTTTATTATTCAACCAAAAAGATGATGGAAAAATGTAGCCATCAAATTGCAGGAGTCAAAGAAAAAGTGGAAAGTCATCAGTAACATCAACGAGAAAGCGTGCCAAGTTTTTGTGATTGAATACAACAGTGAATTCATACCACACAATTTCCATTAACTAAGAGTTTGGCCACTGTGTGGACAGAGGAGATAGAGAGAGAGAGAGAGAGAGCGGAAAGGAAATTTGGAAAAAATGAGTTTGTCTTCAACAGTCAACCAATACAATTTGGCACAACAATTCAGCAACATTCAAATTCACCGAAACTAATCGAGATTGATTTCAATTGTGGAAATTCTTTGACGACAAGAATGAACGCTTTTTTTTTCGATTAACCTTTAGATGGCAGACATTTTGTAGGAAGTTTGGTTTACTCTAAATATGTAGGGAAATCCATTGAAACAAATTTTTTTTAGACTGAGCGTAAAAATTTTTACTTTTATTCCCTCTAAGTCATCCCTTGTATCTTGTTTCTTCAAATCTTGTCACAAAATAGCCTTATTCGCCTACTAAGTGCTAATACTGTTTGCACCTGTATTGAATTTTGATGGATTTTTTTTTTTTTATTATTCAATTTTGTTGATTTCTATATTCATTTTACATTTCCGTTTCCGTGTACTTTGGCATGTCCTATTTCTCTACTGTCCACGGTACTGTTGTGTCCTGTTGTGTTTTTCATCGTGTTGTGCAAATGACTTGGAAGTTTTTTGTTGTTCAATTTTGTTACTTTTTTATGTTTTTATTTATCGGTTTTTTTTCTCGTTCTTTTGACAAAATTGAAAAATCGTTCACGTTACTCTCTGTTACCAAATGAAAATCTCTCAATTTAATACTCATCCTTCAAATGTCCAAATGTTCGTTGTGTCCTTGCTGAATGATATTTGATTTGGTTTGTTTTCGTCCTTTTTTTTGCGTTGTTTCATTTTTATTTTTTAATCAAATGATGAATGATTCTGTGGATTTTTTTTTCGAGTTTTTTTTTTCCGTCCTTGTGTTTGTTTTTTCATCATCTCTCGGAAGTTCGAATGTTTTTAATGGTACACAAGAAAAAAAATTGAAAAATGTAACTTGAACTATTTAACCAATGACTTCTTTTCTTGGGGTAAAATTTGGATTTTTCATAACTTTGTTTTGCAGAAAAATAATTGGGTCGGGAAGAATTTTAAAACCTTCCGAACATATAGTTTTTTTTTTCAACGAAAATTTTTTAAAAGTACATGACAATAATTTTTTTACAATGTAACTGCTGTAACTTTGATTTTTTTTTTTTTGGTATCTTGACAACAAATAATTTAGTTCCTTCATTTCGTGTATCGAATTATTTTGGCAACCTTGCAAAGGTAATTTTTTTTGCAGGTTTTTTGAAGTCACCATGAGCCAATGAAAAAATAGGTTCATTAGGTTAAATCCCAAAGGGAATTTTAATACACTTAATTGAGTAGGTAAGCCACTCAAAGTAACATAACATTTTGGTTATATAATACTTCGAAGCTGCATTTTTTGTGTACTGCCATTTTCATTAGTAATATTGTGTAAGATGAAAAATTGTCTTCTCATAATTTTAATTGCCAAACTATAGTTCAATGTACGCTAAGTACTAACAAGAGTTCAATTATATTCATAGACTAAGAGCTTCAATTTGAGTAACCCCAAATTTATGGATTTTCTTCGAAAAAAGAATCGACCGAGCACTACAGTAAAACACTCCCTTGTTTCAAGTGATTGATGCACCATGCAAGCCATTAACAAATTGACACTTAAAATAGCACCACCGGCCTGTTTTTCATTATGTTATCCTTAACTCGTCGCGTCACGTTGTGTTTCACGTACAAAATACATTGTGACTTTCATTAAGATAACAAACACTAAAATTACCCTACTTGAACTTGTGCGCTCTTGCAGTTGTTGTACATTTTGTGTCCCGGCGCAATGTTACAAATGGGAATTGATAGTTTTCATTTGTGTGTGTATGTGCTTATTTTGAATAAGGGGAGGGAAATAAGTCTAAATTAAATATTGGAAATGCGAAGAGACTTTCAAAGTGATCTCTTTCTTAAGAAAATTTATTTATGTTGCATTAAGACATTACGACAAAATCTTTATTGAGTTATACCGAAAAATTGTCACTTTGTACAAAATAAGTTATAGCCAGCTTATAATTGCATTAAAGTCGCCTAAAACTATGCACTTAAATATATTTATGTTGTCAATATAAATGAAAAAAGTTTCAGTCAAAAATTTTTTCAATTTGCAGTGCATACTTTTAGGCTGCTGTTTTTAGAAAAAAGCTTTCATAAGACAACTATTAATTTGAACTATTTTTCTCTACTTAACTTCAATCACTTTTCAAAATACAAGTACCACCTTTTGTTGCAATATCCATTAAACAAATATATATTTTTAAAACAAAAAAAAAAAAAAAACATCACTAATGTTGACAATTTTAACAAATTATCTTACAGAAATGTCAGATTTCATAAGAAAAAATACCAAAATAACATTTGAGAAAAATTATGATGTTAAACATCTGCCATTGTCATAAATTCAGTTGATGTTGCATGCAGCAACAGCAGCAAATGCAGTGACATGTGAGGTGTTTTCTTTTTTTGTTTTAAAATTGAAAAACTTAAGTAGCCTGTTCAACAAACACAAAGCATTAAGCGATAAATAAATTTTCCGAAATGACTGTGAGGGGAAAAACGGCATGCAACATGAACTTTTTGACAGAAAATCTGTTCAACCACAGTCGTATTTGGAGTGTGCCGCTATATTTAGCGTTCATATGCGTTCTTCCAAATTCGTTAGCCTTGAATATATTTAGATGCACATATGTAGTTTTGAAATGTATGCTGTTTGGTTTCTTAAAAGGGTTTTAATTTGTCAAGTAACTTTTGCTGGAATAAACATAATTCATAAATTGAATTTTTAGAAAATCTGATTTGACAGCAGCTTAGTTGCATTTCGTTGGTATGTGAATTAAAGCGCTGAAAACTTATGTTGTTTTAAGCAAGTTTCTATATTGTTGAAACACTTATGGTATATATCATAGATGCATTAATTGTTTCATATAAGCCCTTTATTTAAAAAGTGGCATTTTTTTTTAGAATAAGCAGTTGCGTTTAATAACGATAATTCTGCTACAAATAAATCACCTTTCCATTATATGTACCGAAATGACCGAACCGAACCGAAGATCGAACATTATTAAGTTTTCCATTATATTCCCATGATCATGATTAAAAATTGAATTAAAACAGCTGAACTCTTGTTGAAGTTGCCACACCTACTCATAGTAAGGACTGTCCCAGAAAAAACTTGCACTTTGTTTTTTAGTTATAAAAAAATACCCAGAAATTTTTTGGTCTTTTTTCTTTTTTTATTAATAATGGCTAGTGTTAAGAATATAAATAACTAAAAACATAATTAAAAAATTTTTTTTTTCATAAAAATTTCTAACGTTGTTCTTAAGGCCCTTAATTACATTTTGTACAGGTGTTTTATCGACAGTACGGAACGATCTTTTTCACTTAAGTCTAAAGTCTTGCAAGTTTTTTGTAGTCTTACCACTCCTTCGAAGATTTCTTTTCATTAGAGCCCGATATCTCCGAATTGGGAGAAGCTCTATGCAGTTGGGCGGATTTGCAATTTTTGGTACAAAATTGATCTTTTTACTTTGATACCATTCCGTCGAAGCTTTAGAGTAATGAGAGGTTGCTAAATCGGGCCAGAGAATCACTGTACCTTCATGCGCACGAATAAATGGTAGAATACGTTTTTCGAGGCACTCGTCTGTATAAACTTTTGAATTGATTGTGCCTTGCGTAACAAAGAAGCTTCTTCTGAGGCCACAGGTACATATGACCTGCCAAACCATATATTGCTTCGAAAATTTCGAAATTTTTTTTTCTTTAAATTTACTAGGCATATGCCTCTTCTTCAGTGATGTATAATATTTGTGCCCAGATAGCGGCTTAAAATCTGCTTTGACGTAACTTCCGTCGTTCGTAACGCAGTAATCAAATTTAGTCAGTAACCTTTCATACAATTTTCGGGCTCGTATCTGAGCCATCAACTGCTTTTCATCAGAACGGTCTGGTACTTTTTGAACTCTACATGTCTTCAGCTTACTTTTTTCCTTTATCCTTTGCACAGTAGATTTTGATGTACCTGCTCTATCCGCCATATCTCGCACTGAGGTGTTGGGATTCTGCTTAAAAAGGCGCTTCACCTTCGCCGCTACCTTTGGGTTAGAAAATTCTGGTTTTCTGCCTGAACCCTTTTTTCGTGAAACAGATAGACCCTTCTTATAATTAGAAATAACCGTTTTGACAGTTCTTTCTGATGCACCAACTATTTTTGCTATAGCTGAATATTTTAACCCTGGATTTTGTAGGTATGTGGACAAAATCAGTTCGCGGACTTTTTCTTGCTTGCTAGACATCTTTGTCGTTAGAAGTGCTATCTTCAAGTGTTATACATCATATCAAACGTCACTTTATATGGAATAAATATTTTGTCTTTTTAGACCTATAAGATTATCAGGTAGAGTATAATCTTAAAAAATAAAAGTGCAAGTTTTTTCTGGGACAGTCCTTAGGTGCTCTAGTTTACAAGATATCGAGGATTAAAAACTGTAATTTTGCCAAATGGACTATTTTTCGAAAATTCACTAAAATTCACACAAACATCAACGACGTTAAAAGCAAAAAACTTCAAATTTATATAGACTTAAGATAAAAGATTTAAAAAGATTTGCGAGGACATCAAGGACAGCTAGTAATATTAGATCTTTAAAGAACAAAATTCTGACATAAGTAGAAAAAACATTGTGACAATAAAAAACATATTTTTTGTGTTTTCGACCGATTTCAATAACTTTTTATTTTTAGTAATTTTTTATGAAAACTATTCTTTTACTTACTGACTGCCTGCTTTTTATATGGATCTGTAGGCAGTCTGCTTACTGACTGTCTGCATTGTATATGGAGATGTAGTCAGTCTGTCTATTTGCTGTCTGATTTGTTGATGTAAGGGGTCTTGCCTGTTGGCTGCATACTTTGTATGTAAAGGTGTAGGCAACTCGATAAACTATACAGGCACTTAGTAAGCGATATTTCGAAAGCAGTCTGCCTTTCCTTTGCTATATAGAGATGTAGGCAAGCTGTCTACAAAGCGGCCATCCCTTTGTAAAAAGAATTTAAAGTTGTGGCTGGAGTTGTGAGCATTACTGCTTACAACGAGTATAACTATTCATCGAGGTTTGCCGCTGGGGCGATTACTACTGAAATTTGATAGTTTAGGAGAAAAAAAGTGATAAAAGGTGAAATTTTTGTAAGCAATAACTCAAAAACTTTCCGATAAATACCAAAATTCAAAAATATTCGAAATCATTCAAATTAGACTCTTAAGCCTAAAATATTTTTGTTTTTATTTTCAATATTTTTATGTAACTTTTTTCCTTTGTGGACTATATCTTGAGCCGCTTTTTCGAAATTTGCAAAAAGGCCATACAACGTCTTAAGGTTATTGATTCAATAACAAACTTAAGCTCGGTAAGGCCATTTTATCTAGAAAACTGTGATGTACTGCTGAGGTGTTACACCTGACAAAGCATGACCCATATTTATTTTCTTCGTTTCTTCGCTTGTGAATAATTTGGAGTTGCAAAATGAAATTACAATTACAGTGGAACTTCGATTATCCGTCTCCCGATCAACCGTCACTCCGATTAACCGTCACATTTTGTCAGCAAACTTTTTTTTCGTTTTGTTTCGATTCTGTTTATGTATGCACACAATGCGAGAAACGATTCTGTCTGAAATTTTTCTTATGAAATTCGGAGATGAAAATTTCGCAGAAATTCATTAATCTAGTTCTTTTTGTTCGCCAAGTCAAGTGGATTACACAAATTGTTGACGAATTTTTTCACCAAAACATCTTGATGCGATTGTAAACTATCACATTGTTTTTTTATTCGATAATAAAATACGAAAATGACAAATCAACATTTTTTGTTACATTTCCTTTTTTCTTGCGTTTTTGTGTTACAGTACATACATATACCTATATGTATATTCAATACCTTGTATTCTAGCGTCACCATACAGAAGCAAAACAAAATTCTGCCATATATTCGATTATCCGTCTATTCAATTATCCGTCAGGCTGCTGGTCCCGTGCCTGACGGATAATCGAAGTTCCACTGTATATTGAAAAATCATATGTTTTGCTATTTGACTGAATTATCATACCCAACCTAGAGAAAAAAACTAGTTTATAAGACAGGTTTGTTTAAGCTCGAGAAAAGATATAAAATCCAAGTAACATATTTAATTTGTATAAATTGTAATAATTGTATTTTTATAGAAAAAGAAATCGATAATCCTGCTAGAAGTTTTTTTTCCAAATATACCCATACCATGCATAAATTGACTTGCCACATTCACCAGACATGAGTTCTTATATTTTTATTTATTGCCCTGTTTTACTGTGTAAAGTGTAAAGATTAACTCAAAATACAATTTTTCACCAATTGACCTACTTTTTTTTATTGGTTGCACAAAAAACTAAATTAATCAACCAACAGTAAGATGCTTCCAGTAATGTTGACAAATTGATGGGAACACCTGTGAATATAAACTTTGCTTCGCGTGCTGTCAAATTTAAGCCAATTTAAATAAAAACAATAAAATTCAGATATACGAAAATTGTAGACGAAGACTTTAAAGAAAAAAATGTTTCGAAAATACAAATTTTGTTATAAGACACAACAAAAACATGACCCGTTTTAGTTCCAAAAAAAAAAAAAAAACCAATAAATTATGGAATTTCCAAATGTGGGCTAAGAAAATAACTATGAAAAAAATTTGACATTTCTAGCATAGATTACAAACTGTCAAATTATTGCTGTGAGAAGTGTCAAATTAAACAGCAACTCATTAGTGTCAATAGACAAAAAAATTGTGACAGAAAAAAAATGTTTCAGAAAAAAAAAAAAAAAAACAATAAAAGTGTTAATAAATTAAGTCAGCAGTTTAAGAAAACATAAAATAAATGCCATAAAATTTTAAACCATTGACAAAATTGAAAAACTTCTATGCTCAGCATTTCATTAGTTTTCATAATGAGTAACCCCAGCGTGTGGTTGATGCTTTGACCAGCAATAAAAAATATTGCGATTTGTGCTGACTTGCTTAAGATTTTTATTGTTTTTTTTTTGCCTCGCATACTATGCATTCATCGTTGATTTTAATGCGTCCCCAGAGCAACACTAAATTGATTGCTCTCCACTATTTTGCGACTCGCAAGTATCATATCTATTACAATGTCTATTTTGTTAGGGTCCATCACACTTAACTCACGACACACACATGCCACACGCTGCAACACCCGCTACAAAGTTTGCCGTAACGCTATTAACGAGCAATGAGTATTGATTTCAACAATTGATACTTTTGCTTTCTTTTATTGTTGTTGTTGCTATTGTTTTTTTGTTGTTGTTGCCAACATTATTATAGTAGTTGTGAACGTTGTTGTTCCTTGAAAAGTGTGTGCAACATGTGTTTGCTTGAGTAAAACATTTAAAATAATTGTTTTGTGCCATTTAACTGGCACAGATATACTCTGGTGGGGGCAATTCTATTTTGGAGAATGGGGGGGGGGGGTCTTTAATTGTTTGGGTTGAAAAAGTTTTGTTTTTGTGTTATAGGCGTTTATTTGAATGCATTTAAGAGACAATTGTTTGGTTATCTTATGTCGATATTTGCTTGTCTTTTACGACCAGACAATATGGCGTCATTTTGTGTCATATTGTTAGAATTATAGCTTATCTGCTTATCAAATTGAAATGACAAAAACTAAATACACGCAAAAAAACATTAACTTCCCATTAAACCATTTGTTTGTAATTGTGTGTAATTATTTTTTTTAACAATTTTAAAACCTTGATATTATGATATTTAACAAGAATATCGTCATAATTTCAATTTTAGATTGAGACCAAACGTCTAAGGAATCAAACTAAACAAATTTAATCAAAATTGGTTCAGTATTTTACGCGTGATGCGCGAACATCGTGAACGGCTATCATTTTGTTTATATAGATTTTAATCGACTTCATCAACACTTTTCTTATCAACATCTTTTAAGATTCTCAACATTTTCAATTTTAGATTTTTTGACTTCATCAACATTTTTAAAATATTTCAAGATTTTGGGAATTTATTAACATTTTTGAATCGCTCATCTTTTTTTTTTTGAATTTTTCAGTATATTGTTCATCAATTTTTCAATATTTTTTGACTTAGACAACATTTTCGACTAATGCGACATTCTTTGAATTTTTCAACACTCTTCGATTTTTAATATACACCGACTTACGCATCTTTTGACGTTATCAACATTCACTCGTCAATATTTATTGGCTCTTTCAACATTTTCAACTTTATCAACATTTTTCGACTTGGTGAATAAACATACATGTGTATATCAACATGATCAACATTTCCTTTATTTAAAAATGTTTCTAAATTCTTTGATAAGCCAACTTTTTCAATACATTTTGATTTTTTCAATGCGTTTCCGATCTTTTCAATGCTTTTTGAGCCTCAATATTTTCAAAATTATTTTTATTTATTTAGATTTATTTTTCTTAAATTTTTGAATCTTCCCTCATAATTAATACCAGAAAAAATGTTCGTTTGCCACTGCGCTTCACAACTGTGCGGTACGTGTCTAATTGCTTTTTTGTGTCGCAACAATTTAACAGGTGACAAATTATTATTACAATCGACAGCTCAAACTGTGCATACTCTCACTTTTTTGCTGCTATAACATACAAACAATTCATACCCAGTTGTATCATTCAGTGTCAATGCAAGTCCCAAAGGAAGTCAAAGTCAAACTTCAAAATAAAAAAAAACAGACAAACAGTTTTAACGTTAGCGATGTCTCTTTAAAGTATCCAAAAAAGCATTCAAAAACTTTTCTCAAATACTTCAGCTACAAGAAGTTATCTAAATTCAGACGAGACTTTGTAAACGTGCTTGGTCTGATTTAGTTGCTGAGACAAGAGCATTCATCCATCCACTCAAATGTCTGTCCAAGTTTCCAAGTGCCAGTGTATATCGTTTATTTCATAGCAAAAGGCATTCCACTCTATTAAAAATTTTGGAAGCAACAAAAACGACCCCTTATCTACATGGGCTCCAATGATGACAACATCATTGCCACTGTCAATTTTGAAGTTTTTACTTTTGCTGTCGCTGCTGCTGATGTTGTGTTGACAAGTTATTAATTAAAAATTCTGTTATGGATTTTTAGGCATGACAAGGAACTTGACAGCATAGGACTATAATGCGTCAGTGTGAAAAATGACTTGAGACAAATGAGCGCCGACAACGTGATTTTACTGAAAGCACATAAAAGGGGCAAATGCTTGTTGGAAAGAAAAAAAATTTAATAAGAATAATGTACTACAGTTTATTAAGTCCTGATGGATGTCTTCAAAAAATCCTTAATCTTTTTAAAGTTTGTGGTCTTTATAATTCATTTTTATTTACAAGCAAAAAATTTCTCAATGAATTGATCTCTCATGCGATTTTTCGTTAATGCTATAGGGTTTGCTGAAAAAAAAAAAATTTGCTATAATACGATAGTTGCGTCAGCAATTTATTTTTTAATTAAATTTAATACCACTTTTTTTATAAAAACAATCACAGATTCGTTATTGCAATTCAAATCATCCCAAAACAACTACGTTTTCAAAAGTAGATTTCAACAAAAAAAAGGGTATTTTGTATTATAAAGTATCATAAGTAATAAGAAGACACTTTTGTTACCAAATCAATTGCCTGACGGCGGCGTCATTTAAGTCAAAATTTAATGCATGGCACGCGTATGCAGTCACGTGACAACATGCGGCATATACATAGATGCAGATTTCCTAAATACTGCTCATTATTGGCGGCCATGGGGCGTATGTGTACTGTATATCCTGAAAACGTTCGGCCGTGCACGCTTTTATGATTTAAGTATACTCGAAATGTACTTGAATCTCTTTTGAAAATGTAAACAAATGTGGCGTACCGCCAGTAAAACATTGGGGGTACAAATGCAAGCGCATATGGCTAGGATCAATAATGGATAAGGCAATTTTATGTGGTGGGATGAAATAAGCTTGAAAATATGGTAGAGTTGTGCGAAAAGTTTGACTAACTTGTTAATTGTTGTATGTAAAAAAATGTATGGCGTCGTAAGCCTGCTTGAGAATGATAGAACATTTTATGGTTCGATATTTAGCAACAGATGACAGCATTAAAACTCTAATTCTTAAATTTAGGAAGCAGAGCGATTTATTCTAGCAAACATGTCCTAAAGCACATCTACAATTTCATTGGACACCAAAATAGCACATTTAGTAAAAACAGTTTGATCTGGTTCAGTATGATTTATGTATAAAATATGCTTAGAAGCATATTTGAAGATATCTTAGACTTTGTTTTGTTAATTGATTTTAATGCATATCAGTCATTCTTTAAATAACTGCACAGTATGTTTTTTTTTTTTGACTTTTTCAAACATTTTTTAACAGCTTAAATTTTTTCCTACAAATTTAACTTTACATGTCCAAGGCACATTTATAATTTCATTGGACAACAAAATAGCACATTTAATAAAAATTAATTTATTTCGATTTTCTTAGACAGTTTGATCTGGTTCAGTATGATTTATGTATAAAATATGTTTAGAAGTATATATGAAAAAAACGGCACATTTTGTTTTATTTTCGAAAATTTTTTGACAGCTTAAATTTTTCCCTTTAAATTGCTTATTCTGAAGGTAAATTAAATTTTGTCAAAATATGCAATTTCCGTTTCATAACTTTGAAACTGCCAAAATTAATTATTAATAAATTCTTGATTTTATTATTTTACTTGATAACATTTTTTATATATAAGGTCTTCCCATGGTTGCAATCACTTATTGTCTTGATTTCCTACACATTCAACAACATTCATTTTCCTACACATCAAACTCATCCAATAAAAATGATATCAAAGCTGTAATATTCTTCATTGTTTACATATTCTACATAATTATCTACATACATAGTTTAAATATCATGTAGATTATAAACAAAACTAATGCCAACGGCATTAACGACAACAATAAAAGCGTAGCAAGTACATCGACAACAACAACAACAACAACAACAACAATAAATACAATGAAAAATTGCCAATAAATTAGTAAAAGTTTTTGTGCACACACACACGCACACACATACGTTCACATATCGGCACAGGATGCCATAAAACCGAAAGTTTAATTTCCGGTTTTAAGCTTAAAAACCGGCCTCATACGACAACAACGACGACGACGAGTCACGTTACACTGTTAATGTGTTCGAGTGCTAGTGTTTGTTAGTGTTTGTTGGCTCATGTATGTGTTGTTTAATGTCATTTTTGCAAGGCCATTTAGCGTGTATTTAGGTGCGGGGGCGGGGGTGAGCGGGATCAACTTGAATTTTGTAAAAGTTTTTCAAACCAAACGAGATGGCGATTATAACCGATATGCTGCCGACAAACAGTGTTGCCACTTTCAATGTTGCATCGAGAGTTTTATTACTTTTTCTGCAAGTTTTAAATGTTGTTGTTGTTGCTGTTGCTGTTTCAATGTTCTCTTAGTTGCAAAAGTTTTTCAACACAAGTGCGACATCTGTTGGTGTTTATTTGCGATGTTATCGGCAGCTATAATCGCTGCGCACAGACGTTTCTAATTTACCAAAAAAAAAAAAAAACCGAAAAAAAATAAAACCCGCAAACTACGATAATAAATGTAATGAGTAGCATTGGTAGAAGATGGATAATGATGGCGGTGGTGGGGTCATTAAAGACTTTCATTTTTAAAGCAGATTTTATATGCACGATTTAAGTTATTAAAGAGAGACCTTTAATTTTTTATCAATACATTTTGTGATTTTTTCAAGTACCGAATTTTTTTTGAAAGTAGAAAATGCTTTTGCAAATATATATATCAGTGACAGAAATTATATATTTTTTATATTTTGTTTTTCGATAGAAGTTTTAGTGTATGTAGTTTTTCTGCTACGACTTTTCTACTGATTTTTTATTCTATTTGATTCTATTTTTATTTGAGATTTTCGTAGGTATTCTGCGGTTGCTTTTATTTTGACAAAAATTTTTTTTTTTTTTAAATTTTTTTATCAAATGGTTTTGATAAAGATTTTAATGTCAGTTATTTTCCCACTATTATTGTTAGTTTTTCCATTGATCCATTACTTATTTTTCAAAAGGCGAGTTCAGCATTTTTCATTCAGTCATTCATTATACGCTCTATGTAAACTAAAGTAAACCATGATTACAATGCTGCCCAACAATATTGAAAGTCAATTAGTGTAAAATGTCGGAATCAGAAGAAGAAATAAAAACGGGTTAGAAAACAAAGGTCAAAATTGAAATCGATGTCAAGTTGAAATATCGTAAATGTCAAGTTCTTGCCATTGTGCTACAAATCTTCTATTTTTTTTGTGTAGCTTACTATGTCATTTGCATTCACATTTCAAATATCATACTCAAATAGAATAAAAAATCATAACAAAAATCGAATTGAAGCACGATAACGAAAAAATGCGATTAATTTATTAAAAGAGTATCTACTAAGCAAGTACTTTTGAAAATATATCAAAATGTGAACTAAATTCGGAAAATATCAAATGGTACCAAAAAGGTTGCTGAAAGTTAAAAAATAGAAAATCATCGAATTAATCGAGAAAATCGACTATATCAAATTGAATCCTTGATATTCGAAATGAATCGAGTAATTTTAAAGATATATCGAATAAGTCGAAAAATATCGAATAGAATAGAAAATATCGAAAAGTCAAAAAAGTATTGAATATATCAAAAAACTTTAAACCGAATATCATCTTAAAATAGTAAATAATGAGGTATAAATCAAAATGTGCTGAATGATATTGAAAAACATTAAGTAATTTGGAAAATATCGAAAAATCGACAGAAATCAATGATTATTAAGAAACAACGATAAAGTCGGTAAAGGTCGGAAAGTACCAAACACTAGGTACAGAAAAATATTGAAAAGTCAAAAAGTATTGAATATTATTGACCAAGTCGGAAAAATATCCAAAGTCGAAATATCTAATTATATCGAAAAATGTCGAAAGTAACCGAAAAATTCGTCATAAGTTCGAATTTATCGAAAAAGTAGACTAAAGTCGATAGATATCAAAATGTATCGAGCAACATCAAGCTCAAAAAAGTGAAAATTTCGAATATCAAAAAAGTTAATGAAACTTGGAAATTATCGAACGGTGAGAATAGGAATGCATTAAAATGTCGAATGTATCGAATTGTTTCGAAAAATTCGATAAGAGTCGAAGAGATTGATGTATAGGCCAACACCGGAAATATCTTATGACATCAAAAAATGTCGTCAAAACTTACTAAACTCAAAAAAAATTTCAAATACTTAGTATCGAAAAATATCGGACAGTGCCAAAAAGTATCAAATATTGCGAAAAAAACAACGAAAGGAATATTTTGGCACGAAATGGAGA
Source organism: Tricholauxania praeusta (assembly GCA_949775025.1). Taxonomy (NCBI): domain Eukaryota; kingdom Metazoa; phylum Arthropoda; class Insecta; order Diptera; family Lauxaniidae; genus Tricholauxania; species Tricholauxania praeusta. The sequence goes on from OX459030.1 coordinate 8,475,211, forward strand.
GTGGTACTCGAATTAATTGCCAATAATGTGGATCATCATCTAGAATAGTAAAATTATATGATGATTTTAGCCCCAAGAAGGAAATGTCTTATCTGTTGTTAGTTGGATAGAGTCCACAGCTAAAGTGTGCCTTGGTTAATATTTTTCTTCTTGCCTTTAAAATTTATTCATCATTCGCCCAAGCATCGAACATCCACAGACTATTTATACAGTTTTAGCTGTCGATTTTCTCATGATATACAAGGATGTTCAGAGTATCCGAAATGACAAAACAGGAGAAAACATCGGAAACAATTACATTTAAATTCCCGACCGAAATAGCTATTTTTCTAAATGAGCCTGAATAGAAATTAAGACAAAGTTTTGTCATTGCCAAATTATTGCTTGAAACGATTGGTGCAAATCCCCGCAAACAACAAGTTCTTTACAAACGAAAGCAAATCATTCGTGCTATAAATTTCAAGAGAATTGAAACAGAAATAAAAAACGTCGTAACTTAATTTAGTAGAAGTAAACATTGATTTTTGAAAAAAATGGTTTCTTGAAATTAAAGACTTTCAGTTGAATAAACTCCTAAAGTAAGGGCAGTCCAAACACTTTAATGATATACAACCAATTGTTAGAAGTTCTCTCATTAATAAAATTTGGCTAAGTGTACAAAGTGATTGCAATTTCAGTGAATTTTATATTTTGTGCAACTGCCAACAGCGATTATCACAATAATCCAAAAATGCTTAAATGCGGGTTTCTAATTACCCCCTCTCTTAATCCATTGTTAACTATCTCAGAGAAGTTAAAATCTTAATTAAACTCAAGACTCACCTTGCATAATACGCCGCTGCAGCCATTGCTTGTGCTGTCTCCAGACTAACCTCTATCTTACCATGACGATATGGCAATTTGGCAGTCATTCCAGCCTCTGCTGCAGCAATTCCGCCGCCAATGATGTCAGCAACAGCAGCTTCATGCTGTAACACAAAAGCTGCGTTGAATTCAACATCAACATCAGCATCAGCAGCAGCAGTAGTTGGTGTGAGTTGTTCCTCTTCGAAAACAATTGGCAATGCGGAGCAATGAATAGCTCTATTGTTATGGTGCATATTGTTGCCATTGTTATTGCTGCTGCTGCTGCTATTTTGCAATAAACCAGCTTGTTGTAGCTGTTCCTCAACAGTTAAGTTATTGACATCAGCATTTGGCGTAGGACCAGCAGCAGCAGCAGCAGCGGATACATGAATAGTGGCTTGATGTTGTATTGTGTTGCCGGAAGGAATATTTGCAGCATTACCGCCCAATGGAATTGCACGCATGTTTTGCTGTTGTTGCTGCTTATGCTGATAATTTTTGGTGTGTTGCTGCTGCTGATGTTCTCTTAGTTGCTGATATATGTAAGTTTTATGTTCACCATCGGCTTTTGTGCGTTGCTGTATATTATACTGTTGCTGCTGACGTTTATGTGCATGTTGCTGCTGCTGTTGTATATTTTCTGCTGTTGCTACTGGTGGTGGTGTTACATATGCTGGTGGCTTTAGAGCCGTCATCTTTAGATTCTCATCGGCAATTTTATCTGTTGCTTGCTTACGCTGCATGTTGCTATCAACTGGAGTGGCAACAATTTTTTTATTGTTTAATTTTTGTGTTCTACCTGATATTGCAGCAGCTGTTGTTAAACGTTTTCTTAGCTGTCGACTTGGTGGCAGTGGTGGTGGTGTTGGCGATATTTCAGCAACAGCAACTTTCTCACCATTTGCACTACAATTAGTCTGTCTTTCCGGTGGTGGTGGCGGTATTGGTGGACGTTCAGCAATTGTTTCGTACACATGATTAAGTGGTGCAGGAGGTGGTGGTGGTGGCAATTCAGTTGATTGCAACATTTGCTGTTGTTGCAAAAACTGAAAGTGCGTTTTGGCCACCGCTGTTGTTGTTATTGGTGGTGGTGGTGGTGGTGGCAATTTTAAAAAATGTATTGGTTTTTGTTGGCGCAACATATGTTGCTGTAGCTGTTGCTGTTCTTGATTGTGGTGGCTATGTTGAAAATGCTGCTGATAGGTATATTGCTGTTGCTGCATATGCGCTAAATTGCTTGCGTAATTATTTAAATTAAAATCACCCATACTTGTCAGCTGCATTGGCTGGCAATGCTGCATAACTCTATGTTGTTGTTGTTGTTGCAACTGAATGTTATTGCTGGAATTTTCATGAAATGTTGTCTGATTCAACAAGTGCTTCTCATAGATATCGTTCAACAAATTGGTGGCAGTTTTGGAAATTTGATTAAAATTCGGCTGTTGCTGCTGCATCATTGGTATGCGACTGATTTTTGTTGGTGGTAATGATTGCTGCAGTTGTTGTTGCTCAGTTCCCTGATTCATTTGTCTTAGTGGTAAATGTGGAATTGGCACCGCAATTGATTGCTTTGCATCAAATGCAGCGGCAGCAGTTGCAGCACCCATTGTTGTTGATGTTGATAAATGTAGTTGTTGTTGTTGGTGGTGCTGTGACGGCTGTTGTTGTCGTCCCGCAGCATCATACCAATTGCGTTCGTTTTTCACAAATTTGTGCATTGCCGTGTTGTTAGCATTGTCTAATTGTTGTTGTTGTTGCTGATGCTGCGAACATTGTTGCTGCTGTTGTTGTTGTTGCTGCAGTCTACGTTGCTGTTGGTATTGTTGATATGATGGGCGTTGTTGATGTTGCCCATGTGCATTCATCAACGTTGTTGTTGGAATTCCATCACGTTTAATTGCTGAAATTCCAGCATGTCGTGTGCGATGCACTGAAGCCTAAAAAGGAAATGGAAAAAACAGAGAGGATTTTAGAATTTGGAAGGATATCAAAAGACATATGCTTTGTGTGACCATACAAGATTTTTCGAAAAAGTTTTTTTTTCAGTGTATTTTTATAAAAAACTTAAAAATGATGAACAAAACAGCGTTTGACCATTTTTTCTGTAAGTCTACTAATTTTTGAGTAAGAATAGAAAACAAGTTTTCCAAGAATAAGCAAGGCATACTGGTTTCATCCGTTGCTTAGCGGAATCATCAGTGACCTTTTAGCCGAATAGTAGAAATTTCTAAGTCTGATATGTTTCCCTCTTCACTCTCACGAGTGAAAAGTGAAATAAAGTTGGGTTCTCAACAGATCCCACCACATTTTTGAATTTTTTCTTTTCCTAAGTTATCACAAAAAAAAAAAAAAAAAATTAAAAAAAAAAATATTTTTCCAAATATTCAAACTGAATGTTTTCATTAAAAAACACAAAAGAAATCAAATTTTAATGACATGCAATAACGTCATAAGTTCTACTTTGATCTTTTGTTGCAGCGGTCGGTCCCCTATTAAAAATTGTGACAAGCGCGCTAATTGTTTATGTTTGTATTTGTTTTTCTGGTCTCACCACGGCATGTGTGCGTAGTTTTTTTTTTTTAGGGATTTTTCTATGATTCCCATCAACTTTTTATTGAAATGTTTTTGTTTTCTAACAACAACTGGCTGCACGCCAGACACCTGTCATTAGAGTGAGTTTCAAATGTTTTTGGTTTCAATTTTTTTTTAGTGTTGTTTCCGTTTTGTTTTATGGCTTAATAGAAATTTAATGTTTCTTTTTAAATTTTTTTTATAGCTTTTTGAAAAATATTTCCCACAATTGGTAATTTAGTGTTAGAATTTAACATTTCACCTTTATTGGATTTATTTTTATTTTAATTTATTTGAGCTAAGTTAATTGATTGCTGTTAAGTCTTAAATTTGATACCAACATTTATTATGTTGTTGATTTTTGCATACACATGGTCTCACTTAATTTTAATGGAGTTTATAAACTTACAAAAACTGGTGGCGCTGCTGAGGAGGATTGTGATGAGTCTTCATCGCTGCATCTGAAAATAAAAGAAAAAAAAAAATTATTTAATTTTTTTATATTCCATATTTGTCTACGAAGTTTTTTTTTTTGATGTCCGAACATGGCGAATATGAGAAAAAATCTATACTTTAATGCAGTGGTGGGCAAAATTTCAACGCTATCGAGGCACAGCGTTGACTTGAAAACTGAAACAAAAACAAAACACAAAGGCTTTAGCGACGGCGCCGCATTGTGTCTTGACGAATGTAGCAATTGTTTTTGTTTGTAGTGCAATTTGGTTTTTTTTTTGTGCTGTTGGCGAATTTGGAAATGACAGGAAAAAAACTTTAAAATTGTGTTTGTTGTTGCTTGATGTTGTTTTTTAACCCTTTTGTTAGATTTCCATGCCCACTACTGCTTTAGTGAATTGACGGAAAGGTAACACGCACGTAACGCTTTTGTTTTATTTTAGACTTTTATATAATCTTTCAACGATTTTCAACACTTCGCGACTTTATCAATATTTTTCGAGTTTTTAAATATTTTTTGAACTTTTAACCTAATTTGACTCTCAGCACGTTTCGATTTAATGTTGTTATATTTTTTGGAGCAAAACTTTGCTAACTTACGTCAAATATTTTTGGGTCATATTAGGGAACGATGGGAAAAATGGTAAAGTGCTCTAATCGTAAATGGTCTATTTCACAGCCTCCCGGTACATATTTTAATAAAAACTTACTTATATAAAGCACACCTTAAGCATAAAAATATAGTCAGGTGATTTTATTTATTTGTAAATTAATTTATTTTTTACTTTCAATTTTAAATTTAAAGAATTTAGATGTTGGAAGACTTATGGTCCAGTTAGGCAGTATATTTTCATGTAAGATATGGATTTTCTGAAACCTTGTAGTGATCAGATCAAATTTCTTTGACAATATATTTTTGAAGGCGTTCAAGATGCTGCCGGCCTCCAAGTGACGGCACCACCACTCATCAAATGCATAACATTTTTGACGTGTGACAACCTTAACATGAACATACCATAAATGGTGTGATCTGTCAATGTTTAGTGACGTTACATTGTTCTTAATTAAACAACTTTTGATATTGTTACAAAAATTTATAAAGAAGAAGTTTGTGCCTTGATTAAGCATTACTTTTTGCGTAGCAAAAGTGCAAAAGTAACTAATTAAAAAGCTCGATAAATATTATGGTGAATCTGCTCCGTCATATTGGATTGTAAAGTTAAATAGAGGCTCTAGCATATCTAGTCTCATTATCTCTTTAAGATCATTGAAAGTTTCGTACATTTTTCACTTTTCGACGTGTACTACATATTGAACATCTCGGCACTACTTTAGCCGGTTCAAAAGGTAATGCCTAAATCCTCAATGAATTTTTTCTCGAAAACTCTAAAAAAAATCCTTTAATTTAACATATTTAAAGTGAAAAATCTAGAGCTTTATTTCTAGAATATCAAAAAAAAAAAAAAAAAAATAAGCGTCAATCATCAAAAACAAATTAAAAGTTACTTTTTATTCTGGGAAATGAATGTCATGTCTTAAAGTTTTCGAAAAATTAAGTATAATGACTATTTGAATCTAACGAAAGCACTTGGACCTAGATCCTTAGAGCTAGTTCCTGTTACAAATTATCTACACGAAACAGAGAGTGCCAACAAAAAGTCTCAAATTATTATCCCCTACTTCAGCCAATTTTTGAGGAAACAGAAAAATATATTGGGAAATACTTACCGTCCAATAGGACAACAATTTGCTCAAGTTTGAGGTCAATCGATTGTGTACGATTTTTGACATGAAATAATGCGTCATATGTAACTCATGTCTATCTCACAAGAAACTTTTTTGCATTCAATTTCAACATAATCATAGGTACATATATCCAACGCTTTTCCTATCCTAAAAAAAAACCAACTACCTCTATAATGACTTGCAAACATTCGGTTCTATTCACTCATCAACTTTAGCATCACTACTTATAAGATTATACACAAACCAAGGCTAAAGTCTACAATTCAAGAATTTTAGCAAAGACAACAATTGCAAGCAAAAGTTTAACAGTCACTGAAAATGTCTACAAATCACATAGTACAACGTAGATCCGATGGTTGCGACAACATACGGTAGATGTCTCTTATTATTTTGGAGACCTTAAAGGAACGCCTTTGAAACTGTCAGTACAACTCACAGTTGCTTTCAAGCTTATGTGTCTAAAATTCTCACAATATCTTCAAATTTTATCGTTTTTGTGCGTACATATTATATTTTTCAATTGACTCACCTTTCCTCCAGTGCTTCTGCACGTTGTGCAGCCGACGCATGTTTCAAATTTAAATTTGAAGGTCGTCTGCGTGTTTGTGAACGTATCGATTTGTTTCTTTGCAACATTTTTGTGTTTGGCTGGTGATATTTGAATGTGCGTTTGCGCTTATCACTGCGACTGATAGTGATATCAATATGTTATTGCTGTCAAGAATGTTGTCACTCATTTAGTTGCTGTTATGTTAAACATGCAATTTTTTTTTAAAACTGTAAAGAATAAGAAAAAAATGTGAGTAACAGATAATAAAAAAAATGCTATTGTTGCGTAAAATTCACAGATGAAACTTCACATATCACAAAAATCGTGTTAATTGAAATGCAAAATTCTTGTATTGCGATAAATGTGTCAAATTAACATTTTAAAGATGGGGAAAACCCACTAAATCATAACATAAAAGTTTAGATTTTAATTTTAAGAACTGATAGCAATAATTGCGTTAAAATCAGCACATAAAAAGTCTTGCACCCTGCAGCCATAGACATGTAAAAATTATAACATTTACTTTGTATGCAACAACACCTTTATGTGGCGGCAAGGCGACAACAAAGTTTACACCGTTAAATTTCATAGTAATTGACAACAATGTTTGCATAAAAAACAACAAAAATGGTATTAACAACAACAAATGTAGGCATTGCCATCATTAACTAAATCACGTTTACTGTAGCAACTAAATGTCGTAAAGATTGTAGTGCTGTTGCTTTTTTTTTTACCCATAAAACATATGCTGCATGCAGTATATTTTGCATGCAACATTTTTGCTACGTGAAACGCAAATTAATAAACTTTATTACTTACAATATACAAAAAAAAAAGAGAAAAAAAATGTGATACACATGTGCTAAGTTTTGATAGCGCATTCACTTCACTAATGTCTCTTCTGTTAAAAAAAAACTATGACTTTTTACTTTAACCCTTTTAGGTGGAGCCCCTTTGCTTTCTTTCTACTTTATATCCTTTTCACTTGATGATTCTTATCAGCATTTTTGACATGCTATGTAGTTTTTCATTAAAACTTAGCATTTCGCACAGCTTTATTTGCAGTTTATTTGGTGTGCAAGAGAATTTTATTTTTATTAAAAACGCAAAGGATTTATTTGCACAAATACCACACCGCTAGGATAATACTCGTACTGTGTGCCTAAAGTGACCAGGTTTTTTTTTCAGTTGTAAACATGACACTCTGTCAAACGTCATCACTGAGCCAAAAGTAGAGACCTAAGATTTTAATTTTCTGTTGGGAAATAGGGCCTCGTCGTTGGGATGGAATTTTGCAAAATTGTCATACCAAAAGTTATCGAAAAAGTTTGTAAATTCAATTAATTTGTATTGCTGATTAAGAAAAAAGTTCTATTAACGCATAACACCGGAAAAGTCAAAACCTATCGATTAGTTTAGAAAAAATATCAAAAACTAAGTCAAAAAATTTCGAGTATGATAAAAATTGTAAGAGTATCCCATTCAGCATAAAATTAATCTTCGAAATTGAACTTCCCGGTATCTAGATCAGTGGTCTCAAACTTGGACTGCGCGCAACGCCAGGGCTTTTCCAAATATTTTTAATAACAATAACCTTCATAACGACAGTAAGAAAGGCTCTGCAGTTCACGAAAGATGGAAACCACTGAAATGTTACAGTTTGGGCTAGGGGTTATATGACATGTTGTTATTTTTTTTGTGGGGGGGGGGGCGGTGGAATAAGGATAAAAAATGCCGAAAAGCAGCGTTATGTAAAACATAAATAGTCTCTTACTCAAATCACAGCAATATTCAAAATACTTATGAACAAAATCGGACCAACATACCACAAATTGTGGTCAGAAACTTTGCGTTAATGTTGCCAGTAATAGTGGTTGGAGGCGTTTAGTCAACGAGTGATTGTTTTTTAACTCTCTGCAAAGCGGCGCACTTAAGCGTACCTGACGAGTTTTTGATTTCAACATATTGGCAATGTTCCGCCAAAAGTGGTACGTCTGGTCACCTTCAACATATATGACTTTCGCACATTTAGCTTTAAAATGACATTCTTTTACTCCATCCTGCTGCGTGTGCGTTACCAACTATTATCATCCACCTTTTATTTGTGTATGTGAGATTTGTGACTGTGTGCTTTGTCTTTGCATTGCTATGTCGACTGAGGTGGCATAGTTTTCTTTTTTTTTTAACCTTTTCATGTCCTTTCCTTATTTTTGCTTCTGCAGTTTTTGTTTGTTTTTTTATTTAAAATATTTTATGATATTTGTAAGCTTTTAATAAAAAGCTTCAAGAAATTACACTCTAATCCTTTTTACGTGCAAATGTATAGCCTTTTAATACTGATATTAAGGCTTGGTTATAGAAACTTTGAAAGTTTTTAATTTTGCCATCGACAGTAAAAATATACGTTAGTGGTATTCATCGAAACGCGCAAGTTTCCCATATGTGCAAATAGGCAATTTTGCGCGATGTGTTTCACGAACGCCCCTTCGAATATTTTGTGCAATTTGTGGCAGTTGATGAGCATGTCATTTTTTTCCGAGAGAATCGTATGGGAAAAGAGAGTGAGAAATACAAAATGTGTAAGCAATAAATTTTTGCTGAGAGAACCGTATGAGAAAAGAGAATGACAACAATTGCACAATTAGCTGCTTAAGTTTGCGCCACCAAATTGTCGCGCAAACTTTTCTAGTTTGTTCAAAAAACTTTCCATACGATTTTTGACAGTTCGTTTGCGACGGCGCAAAAATGCACAGTTTGCGAGGGTTTTGCGCGCTTAGATGAATACCCATATTATGTTTGGTTTTCCAGTTATACTATTCTGGTAGGACTAATCTCCAAAATTGGGACCTATATCCGTTTTTTTTGGTTCATATTCGAATTTTTTCTACTATATTTTGAGGACTATGATCGTTTTTTTAGGTGGATATAGGGTCCAACTTGTTTAGGAATTATGGCATGTAATGGTTCTCTTCTATAAAAAAAAATGCAGTTTTAATTTATGTAACTAACGCCTTATGAAAAATGTTGAGTTCAACGTATATATAAAAATAAACACCATACGGTAACATTGACACAAACTGCATATGAACCGTTAACATCGCATTCACAGCAATAGCAGTAGCATTCACAGTTGTCGTCATTGTCGACTAACCATCGTGGATGGGGTGAGATAAAAATCGCAGCACGAAATTTCAATTTGAAATGAAAAATGAATCCGTTTCAAGCATTCCAAGCAATTCTGCGATTGTCGAAGAATGCAATGTTTGAGGAAATGAAAAAGATGAGATGTGAGGTTTATGATGATGATTTAGACTAAATGAAAAAATACCATAAAAGAGGGTAGCAGTGAGAAATAACTAAATTGACAGCTTAAATAAAAAGGCTTAAACTGAGCGAAACGAAATAATTTTCTAGGAAGGGTACAGGAAGATGAAGAACTACCTTGGAAAAGTCATTAAAATAATATAATAATAATATAAAACTGGCGAGATAAAAAGTAAAAGAATGTATGTAAAAAAGATCGTAGAAAATCAAGCCTGTAATGGTCTCCCGCCGAATATTGCTACAAAAAAAAAATTTTTTCTGTTGTCACACTTTTTTTCTTATGTAAAATCTCGAAACTCGAAAATCTCACGAAATTTTTTTTTTCACAGATAGGTTTTCAAGATATGAACTTTTTTTTCGGAGAAAGCCTAACATTTTCGAACATTTCGAAATTAAAACTTAAAATTACTGATGTGAATAAAAATTATATCAAATTTAAAATGAGAATGTCCCAAAAAGTTCATGGAGGTCAGTTGTTTCTGATTTTCCTTTCAGAATCGCTTTTAAAAACAGCTACATTTGGACCTTATAAAGCAGGATCCCCCCTTGATCCTCACAAAATGAAGCTATTTTAACCTTTACCTAAACTCTCCACGAAATTTAATTCATTTCTATAGGTATATTATTTCCTGTTAAGTAAACATCGCTTTGAATTATACCCCGCTTGAAACATTCAACAAAGAAAAGAAAAAATCAAACCTGTTGCTAAAATAACACCAAATTCATTTCAGTTATTAATCATTTTTAATTTAATTTTCAAAATTCCTTAACTTTACCGGAAACTAATGATATCCTTATGCCTCTATTAATAATGAAATAATTCATAAATTTCCTTCAAACTTTTGAGCCGTTGAACCACCCTTTTCATTACCTTCGCTTGTAGGTGTAGAAAACCAACATCATTAATCAAACTGAACATGAATTGTTTTCATACTGTGATTGCATTTGAAAGGATATAATGCCATTATATGAGAATGGAAAAACGAAAACTACAACAAAATAATCCAACATGCAGTTTCGCATGCTATGTTTTTATGTCTTATTCGGATTTTCTTTTTCGTTATGTTTTCCTCCTTAGTACTTTACAGCACCCCCCACAAATGTTTTGCAGTCTGAAAATGTATATACTTTTTTTTCATCACAATTCATCCCATTATCAACACAAAACTCTCAACCTGCGGTGCTGATCAGCGAAATAAACAATTAATCTTTCATTTAACTGAAAAACTTTCTCTCGGTACTCCATAGTTTTTATTTCAATGTCCTAACTTTATTTTCATCCATACTGTCTGCGTCAGCTTTAAGGAAGTGCTTTTACCTCATTCCAAATCTACTAGCATTGTCTTCTACAGCGTAGTCATCATTATCGTCCATTAGGTAAAACTTCATTGTTCATCTACGAGGATGACAATTCATTCTGTTCACGATTTTGTCTGTTTCTAAGATACGTTAAGGAGTACCAGTCTCCAATGTATTTAATTTTATGGTTTTCGCTTAAAAACCGATTTGTTGTCGTTTATTTTGTAATTTTTTATTATTACACTGGGGTTGAAAAAGCGTTGTCAATTGCATAGAGAATAAAGGTTTTTCAAATATAAATAAAACTGCTATTGAGTAAATTATATTTTAATTTGTACTTAAAAATTAGTCAGAACTCAATTTATGATATTTTATATTTTTCTTTTAAGTTGTCACAATGTTTCAAACTCAAATTTGGGAACTCAATACTTTCAATTTGTACTAAATTACATTTTTCAAAAAATCAGTACAAATAGAAGGTGTTGAGATCCTATTTTAGCTTTGATACATTTTTTACTGCATTTTTGTGTAAATTTAATAGAAATATAATAGTGGTATTCATCTAAACGCGCAAGTTTCCCATTTGTACAAATAGGCAATTTTGCGCAATGTGTTTCCCGAGCGCTCCTTCGAAAATTTTCTGTAATTTGTGGCAGTTGATGAGCATGTTCATTGTGAGAGAATCGTATGGGAAAAGAGATTGATATATACAAAATGTATAAAAAATAAATTTTTGCTGAAAGAATCGTATGGAAAAAGAGAGTGATAACAATTACACAATTAGCAGCTTAATTTTGCGCCAGCAAATTGCCGCGCAAACTCTTCTAGTTTCTTCAAAAAGCTTTCCATACGATTTTTGACAGTTTGCTTGCGAGAGCGCAAAAATGCACAGTTTGCGTGTGTTTTGCGCGCTTGGATGAATACCCATAGTATAAAATTACGTCGCAAATTGAGTTTTGGTGAATTTTGAAAAATTTACAATTTAATCTTATACATCTCAATTTGGAGAATTCTTCCCCATAAAAGGAGAGATATCAGGGATGCAAAGACATATAAAATACTATGTAGTTGAACAAGTACTTCGAAAAAAAAAAAAATTAAATCTGCGAAATCGGTCACTTCAAGTCTCGTTTTGGCAGAGACTTCTTCATATGTGCTTGATCAGCGTCGCCTCTAGTGCCGATCAATTAGAATATCCGCAGAAAACGTTGAGATTTGCAAAGGAAAACTCATGGTTTTTGTATCAAGTAAATCACCCTTGCGAATGTTGAATGTCGAAAATTACCGTATTGACGAAGGCGCTTTGGTCGGTTGAACCCATAAAAGTCAATTTGCAAAGTAAGCTGAACGCTATTCCTCAATGAGCCTACGAAAAATGTTTGAAGGGGTAGATCAAGCGCTGCTGTAGTTGTATTGTAAATCGTGGGGTCTAATTTGAAGGCGAAAAAATATTTTGTTTTTTATTTAACTAAACAATTTCGGTTACTTTTTCTATAGAATGTATGTACTTCGTGAAAATAACAAAATTGTTTTACAAAAAGGTTTGCCGCCAATAATGTAAGCCTAACTTAAAGCTATCTAAGCATATACCATGCTTAATTTCAAAAATTTACACTACACTACACTACACTACACTACACTACACTACACTACACTACACTACACTACACTACACTACACTACACTACACTACACTACACTACACTACACTACACTTCAAAGTGTAAGCAATAAGTGTAAGTAATACTAACTGAACTGTATTAACCCCTAGTTGCACCATGGTATCGTAAAATATCCTACGGAAATCTTAAAATCAGTTTTCGAGCTAATAAGTACACAAGTTTAGTCCATGTAGCATAATCATATTTTGAAAAATATTCCTAATACTGATTACATTTCATAAAGTAGAGTCATCTCAACACTTGGTCACAGTTATGAAGCCTGGAATTGAAAATTCGCTTTTTTATAAATTTTTTTTCAACGTGGGGTCGTGAAAGATCCCAATGTGCTGAATTGTTATAAAATTGAAGTGATTCCGCTAAGGATTAAGATAATTTAAAGAAGCGTGGCATAACTCAAACGAGCAGAAACTTTTAAACGCTATACCAGGTGCGGTATTTGGGTAGCCGGAGAAGCCATAGACAAAACGTGGACGGATTTTGATAAGAAAACGAGGCACCTCACGTCAGTAGCGTTGTTAGAGGGGGACCGTCATCGGGCGCAGGGATTTCGGTGCGCCAAAATAATCTGCGATATGTAAATAACAATATTTGTAAGGCAGGGGGCACCAAATCGGTTCTTCGAACGCTTCTCATGGAGACAAAAATATCAAAACCAGACACAAAGTGGATGGGTTTTGACAAGAAATTTAAATGCTTTACTGGGAGTGCTACTTAGCTAAATATTGTTAAATTCAATACGTTGTATGAACCCAGCAAGAACTGGCTAAAGATTGGAATGCTTTGGTATAATAAGCGTGACATCTCCCATACAAATTTGATATCTTAAATGCAACATTTTGGAAACTATTGTAGTTAATGCAGCAACACTCGGTATAACATTCGTCAACACAAAATAGGGCAAAAAGTCGACTGCGTTGGAAAACTTTCCAAGAAAACTCCCGTACAATTAAAAACTGTGATACGCTATGCGCAGAAAATTTATCAAGCAAATTTTAACAACCCTGGCAAGGGAACATTTCGTGGCACATGCAAGTACTTAGTGCACAAAATTACTTTGGTTGATGTGTCATAAGTCTCATTATAATTATCTACGACAGAAAGGATTTTTATCATAAATAACTTTAAATTTCCAAAGAAAACTTACAAGATACTTACATTTTTTTCTTAATTAGTTTTATGTTGAAATTCTTGTTCTTATCTTATAAGTAAAAATCGCAAGCATTATCCTGCTTCAAACCCTATGCGCTCCCCTCACACAACAAATGAGAAAATATTTCATAGAAAACAACCTGCTAATCCGCAGCAGCACATAATTGTATGAGGCGTGAACATGCGAGGCGTGTGCGTTCACAATTAAGCGCCAAGCCAGTAACTGACAACAATGAGCGCAACCAGCAACAAAAACACATTGCATATAAGAACAGCAACAGCAACAAAATATATTAAAATCATTAAAAACAACGAGTTTTAGCGAAATGAGAACAACTCTCAAGACAGAAAACTATGGCACCACTGCACGCTGCGCTTGAAAACAAATGAAGCTTGGCGCTTAATGATAATGGCGAGCACCGCTAGATGGCGATAGACGTCTTGCTGCTCTTGTTGATGAAATGATGTGAGAAGGCTGTTGTTGTTGCTGCTGCATTCAATGAATTTCTGTTATTTTTTTTGTGAAATAAGTTGCTGGCTTTTGTTGCTATTGTTGCAGCTGCAACAACTAATGATAATTGCCAGTATGCGCGTTGTGTTGCTAATAATATTAGTTGTTATGAGGAAAAATCTTAAGTGGTACTGTATTTAGTTGGTATGGCCTTGTCAAGATTTTGTTGGCAGTGGTCAGGCATAATTCTGTAACAAGTTGAATCAGGCAAATGAAGTTTAACAGTAACGAGAATTTGAAAATGTAATTTTTCACTTTGTAGACAGCAAATCTTTTAAAAAATTTTTTGGCAATATTTCCAAAAAAGTTTTTCTGCTCTAAACTTTTTTTTATGAAAGAGTTAAAAAAATAAAAAAATTCACAAACTTTCACAAATTTTCAAAGTTATCTTTTTGTTTTCAAAAATGCTACAGAAAGGGAAATTATGTAGCAAGTCTGAAAAACTTTTGCTTTACACAAGAAAAAAATGTAGTAGAATTACTTTCATTGAAACTTCCGGTCTTCCGGCTTCTTCGAAAATGGCTACCAACATAGAACTGTGCTACTTTTTCAGTGTTATTTCTTCTTCTCTAGATTTTATTGCTTTGTTTTGTGCTTTTACATAAATAGCAAGCAACAATAAAAATGCCACCATCATCCAGGGGCGTATGCAATCTAATTTTTTTGGGGGGTCTTATAAATTAAAATTAATCTATATATTCCTTTTATGAAGTAAAACTTCTTTAGTGGGTGTGTGATTTATTTTATTCAGTTATTCCTCAAATTTTTTGCTAATAACTTTTATGTTTCCAATTAGTTGACTCATTCAAATCTGAGGTTTGTGCAGAAAATCACTCATAAGACTTATTTATGTTAGGAATTTGAATTCAATTGTGGTTTTTTTTTAAAAGCTTAGATTTTTCAGATTTATATTGTATATAAATTTTCTGGTACACAGAGAAAAATATATGAGAAAAACTACCAATAACACAATGAATGATTTTGTTTCCAATTAGTTGTCTAACAGCTGTTTTACATAAAATTTCCTTCTCGCGTGGATTATGACCCTAAGAGACCCTTCTCATTTTACGCACAGGTCATCATCAACATCATCATCATCATCATTATAAGCAGCATCATCATCACCAACAGCAGCAACAAAGTCGTCTGTCTTTGCACAATAGAATATTTAATGTTGCTTCCTTTTTGCCTTTACTTACTCTGGCTGACTGACTGAGTGACAGACTCACACTTTCTCTCCTCGCACTGTTTTTTTTTTCTTTTCTAATTTTCTCATCATTTTCCTACAAATTTTCGTATTGTCCATTATATTCATCTTTATCATACTACTGCGTTAGCATCAAGGAAATGACGCCATAATCTTCCTTGAAGACCGTTACAACGGTACAAAGCACGTTATGCACACTTTTCGTCCTCGGATTTCCAAAGTGAATGTTAAGTGCGCGACAGCATTCTAAGTGTTTGTGTGTGTGTTCAGAGACACACACATAGTTAATCTTCCACGTAGTGTTGATTTTGACGATGTGGGTTGAATGGCTGGATGGATTTGTATACACAGTTGCACAGCAAGGGGTTCGTTTCGTTCGTACATCAAGCAATTTGGTTAAAACGTCAAAATGCGCCGGATGGATCAAGGAAGTGAATGTTGTGCGAAAAAAGCATTAAATATTTTATTTAGTTTTTGTTTAGCACTTTAGCATTTTTGTCTTTAGTTAATGATATAGCAGAGGTTTATGAGCTTGAATTTTTAGTTGGTCACTTTGGTTGCTTTTAAAAGGAGGAAACATTGTTGTTTTTATGTTTAAATTATTAAAGTAAAGTGTTGCTCATGCTTTTAAATTCTTAGAGAATGTAAAGTTCGAAAAAAAAATACTTTTAAGATACTTTTCTAAAATTGATTATGTTAACAGCGTTTCAAAATTTTAATATTTCATCAACAATTTTTTTGCTGCTTTCGATTTTATATGAATTACATGGAATTTTCAAAATTTAGAATGAAAAATGGTAAATTTGCAAACTTTAACAGCAAAATAGAAAAATATTCTCGGGTTTCCCTAATTTTTTATATATCATGTGGAACAGTATGGTTAATTAAAGTCCACAGTTTCAGCGTTCTGATCTTTTAAATTTTTATTAATTGTTTTCTTTAGTAGTTTTTGATGGAGCAAAATATAATGACTTCTATGAAATGCCCTCATAAATTTATTTGTTTTTAAATTTACTAAAATAACATATCGTCAAGCAGTTCATACAATAGTGGTATTCATCTAAGCTCGCAAGTTTCCCATTTGTGCAAATAGGCAATTTTGCGCGGTGTGCTTCACGAACGCCTCTTCGAATATTTTGTGCAATTTGTGGCAGTTGATGAGCATGTCATTTTTTTGTGAGAGAGTCGTATGGGAAAAGAGAGTGATAAATACAAAATCTGTAAACAACAAACTTTTGCTGAGAGAATCGTATGAGAAAAGAGAATGACAACAATTGCACAGTTAGCAAATTGTCGCGCTTTCCATACGATTTTGACAGTTCGTTTGCGAGAGCGCAAATATGCACAACTTGCACAGCTTGCGAGGGTTTTGCGCGTTTTGATGAATACCCATATTATGCTTTTAAAAAAGTGTTTGTTTCATTTTTTATAATTTATTTATGAATTTTGCTGATTTTTTGAAAATTAAAGCTTTAAATGACATTTGACAACTAAAATTTACACACATTCAACAACACTAATTCTAAGTTAATAAGTTGTTTCATAAATAAACAGTAATAAAATATGACATCAATACTACAAACAGCATTCCAATTTTAAGTCATTTGTCTGCTGACAAATGCACGTAATTACCGCAGCTTATCACTGCTGATCTCTGACATAACAAAGTCAATTTTGTATTTTATGCTTCAATATGACAATAAAAGCTGTGTGATGACAGTGATGCCCGCTGGCATGAATTACGAGTGTTCAATTTAACATTTGGTTACAGTGAACATTAAATGTCATTGAAATTCAAGAGCGCACAGAGTGCAGCTGAATAAAAAAGAACACTGAAAGATTTCAAGCTAAAAATGCAGTTGTTGGATCAGCCAATTGTGTGAAAATATTTACGATGTCAGTAACTTCTACGGGCGGGCCTATTTTTACGGCTGTCTGTCAGATGACCAAGCATTTGGCATCGAATGACAGACAAAAAAAAAAACACTACACCAAACGAATGTCAAAAAGGCATAGCAAAGTGTAATGGGATAGTGTAGATCATTTTACACAGAACAATAAATCGTATGAAATAATAATCTCTTTAATGCATGACACGTCAATTAGAATTTGTTTTTTTCTTTATTTATGCACTCGCCAACAATAAAATCAACCAGCAACATTTGAAAAGGGCGGCAATAAACCCCATACATAAATATAGGCGTAATTTTTTTGATTTTATTGTTTATGAACGCCGTTTTTCTTTTATTTGCGTACAAAAGCGAAGAGTACGCACAGCACGTTTACCGCATGCATAGCCAGTTACTTGTAACATGAGGCGGCGGCACAAATAAACATCACAATTCATATTATGAAAACTGACCAAAGGATCGTGATATTTGCATTTGTTGTTATCAGCGATCGTTGTCGCCGACCAGTGACAATACTCGTATGACAGCAACATTGCCAGACGCGACAATTTTTTTTGTTTTCTTTGATTTGATGCATAATTAAAAGTCATAAAAAAAATGCTACATAAAATTCGTTACTTTGGGGGCTGAGACACACCAAATCGTGCAACGCATGCGCTGTAATTTTTGTTTTTATTTAAATTTTCCCATTTTTTTATGTTTTATTAAGAAATTTATGTGTCTTCAACAAAATGAAGACACAACGTTTTTAATGCCCATTGCACTCAATTGACAGCATACGTCGCTACTTTTGACATTTGCGGTTCGTTTTAGTTGAACAGCCATGTGCTGCTGTTGCTGCTGCTACTGCTCCACATATGCGTTGTGTACTCAAGTGCGCGCCTCGTGTTGAGCATCGAATTTTTGTCCCATTTATGGTGCGCAATCTTTGGGGCGCGTCTTTGTTGTTTTTTGTTTTTGTCTGTCGTTGGAATTCCTTCTTAAGTTATTTACTGTGTTACGTTGTGGTATCTTTAAGCTGCAATTGAGTGTTTTAAGTTGCAGCAAATATGCAGCAAAGTAATCAGTAAATAAATAAACATACAGCCAGGATATGCTGAACGGTTAAAGTACTTGATGTTGAGAGCGAGGGAAAGAGTTTTTAAAATTTAAAAAAATTTGAAGTTTTGCTGTTTTATGCCGGATAAAATTTTAAAGAAAATATTGTCAAAATATGGATGGTATGATCTTTGAACAGGCAAAAAATACTCTATACCTACTATAAGAGTGCACTTGAAATTCTCAACTTTTTGCGCTAATTAATCTGCGCACTTCATTGGGATATCTCAGCAAACCAAGTCATTATAGTCCATAGTGTTGATTAAAAAGTTTCGCGCAAAATAAAAAAATAAACTACACTCTACACCAGTGGTGGGCATGGAAATCTAACAGATGGGCTAAACAACAACATCAAGCAACAACAAACAAAATTTAAAAGTTTTTTCCTGTCATTTCCAAATTCGCCAACAGCACAAAAAAAACCCAAATTGCACTACAAACAAAAACAATTGCTATATTCCTCAAGACACAATGCGGCGCCGTCGATTATGCCTTTGTGTTTTGTTTTTGTTTTCATTTGAATTCAAGTCAACGCTGTGCCTCGATAGCGTTCAAATTCTGCGATTTTTTTTTTCGCTTGCTTGTGCGTCGAATAACGGTGCGGGCAATGAGGGCGGATAGGGACACTACGTGCCCACCACTGCTCTACACCATCAAGTACTTTAGCGCTGCAAGCATAATTCATGATCATCAACGCATGTAATTCGATATTCGTCTGCAGTTAATTAAATGCAACAAACTGCAACTTAACTACAAATTGCTGTAGGGCACGAAGTGAAACCAATAACAACAACTCAACACATGACACTTGACAGTACCAATGACAGACATTTTTTGTAGGGGAAAAATATTCAACTAATTAGGGAAAAAATGCGTAATGAATGAATGAATTGCATACAAATAAAATGAAAACTCTGTAATGGAAATGCAATTAAAATTGAAAACAACTTGAAAACTAATTGAAAATAAGACAATCAAATGATTGATGATGCTGCTGCATGTGCACTGCATTTGATTATGATGTTAATTAATGGCATGAGCATGAAAAATATGTGCCATGAAATTAATATTATTGACTTGTAATATTAGATACTACCATTGAAAAAATTTAAATATGTTTGCTTAGAGTTTAAAAAAAAATAAATAAATTAAATTTTTAATTCGAATGTCTAGATGTTTATTTAAAATTTAAACAAAATTTTCTTTTGTTAATTTTCTCTTATTTACAAAGTGCGTGACAGCGTTTGCGCAAATAGAAAACAGACAGTACTGTGCAACTTCTTGATAGCAGCACTGTAAAATACTGCAGCTAATTAAATCAAGAGCAACTATTTTCGATGAAATTGAAAAACCATTAGCAACGATGGGTGATCAGTTTTAAGAAACATGACAATAAAGGATCGAGCATGTTTTGGAAATGACCATGTTAATGCTTTTATCCACTGCATTATTTTTAAGGTTTTAAATTGAAAGTTCCCGGAATCTTTGTTGTGTACTCAAAAATGTTCCAAAGCAATCGATATCTGTTCCAAATCGATGTTATTTTTAAGAAAAATTAATACCAGATTCGGAGTTATGCTTTGAACAGAATTTGGACGGGGTCGGGAAAGCGGTGACGATAACACGCTGTCAGAAAAAAAACCAGTCGGAAAATCGTTTAAGTGAACACAATTGCGGCGGACGACTGCTTTTCACGACTGATTTCTTTTGAGAGAATCGTATGGCAAAAGAGAGTGACGAAAACAAAATTTGTAAACAATAAATTTTGCTGAGAAAATCGTATGGGAAAAGAGAGTGACAAATTTTAATACATTAGAAATGCAACACACTGATCCGACGTAAAAATAGAATTAATTCTAAGCCGACAGGTATATACCCGTCGGCAGGTTACCAGTCGTACACCGAAACTCTGTTCAATTTCACATGATCAAGTATGCCAAGGTATGGCCAATTCTGGGCAAATCATAAACGACAAGGGTCACATAAAATGAGAAACAAAAAATCATATAATAAATATAACAAAAGAATAATATTAGAAAAAAAATCGGATTTTTAAGAAAAAAGTATTTGTTTTGCAAAGTGCCAATGATAAAAAACTTTACTGATTCTCGATCTGGACGGTTCTCAGCATTTTGCAAAAAAATTATTCTATTTCGTTCTTCATAAAAACACCGTATTGTAGTTTTTGATTTGTTACATTTTTTTAGACTTAAGGCAAATTAAGGAAACTCTTAATTATTTATATTCGCTAGTATGATAATTTTTTTTGTAAAATAAACCATTCGTATCTCTTTCAAGCGACCAGCTTTCCTTAGAAACGCTTTGTGATATTTTCCATTTCATGGAGAAATCCTTATCTTTTTTCGGCTCTCAGCTAATCAAAGCTGTTAGTAAATAAATTAAAATAGGAGCACAAAAAGTGGATTTTAATGGATATATTATATCCCATTTCACCTACTGCATTAAGAACTTATTTGGTAATATTTGCATAGACGGTAATTTTATTATTGCCAAAAAATGATTTAGAATATTGCGACTAAACTAAATTATTTAAAAAAAAAAAAAAAAAAAAAAAAAAAAAAAAATTATTAAAAGAGCATTGATTGATAGTTTTATTTCATTGTACAACAGTTTTCTTGACAGAAATGCTGAGTTTGTTTATTTTGCTAAATAATGTTTGAGTGACGAAATAGGATCCAATATGTTCACTAAAACTCATTCTATTTATAACCATTTAAATTTCTTTCCTAAAAGTTTTGGTCAGTTCAGTAAAGAAAATGATGAAAGAATTATAAAATGTTTCCAAGAGAGACTCTAAGCACTTCTTCGGACTATTTATTGATGGTCTTTTAGAAGAAATACAGATGATTTGTTGTACATTAAGGAAATTTGTTTAAGTGCCAGTACTATTTTCAAATATGATTGTCATCACAAGTCAAAATATTTTATTTTTTGACCTTTTAATTTTGATTTTAAAAGGTGACATACTGATTGAATTTTGTTATTTCCATTTAAATTTGTTCCCAATCAGTCAGATTTTCACATTTGTTAGGATGTTTGTCAAAGTTTTAAATTGAAATAAAACACAAAAAATTATTCAAATGAACAGAATCTTGCCTTTAGTCGTTAAATAATTTAATGCCATTCAGCGTTTAAATGTGATTTTATGCAAATGAGTGCCGAAACAAGTCAAAATATAGCGCAGTTCAAAGCTTAATTTTTTGATCATTTGCTATGTAAATTTTCAAAGTGTCAATTATGGCTGGTTTTTTTTTTTGGCACATACCAGTAATTGCACACTTTAATTATCGCACGAAATAATTGAGTGGTGTCAAATCATGCAATCTTGGCGGCCTATTGAATCTTTAATTGCAAAAAAAAAAATCATGTGAATTTTTAGTGAATTTAAAGATGAAATTTCAGTGAATTTAAAGTTGAAATTTCAATGAATTTAATAAACTATCTCAGTTTGCAAATGCTGTGCTGGCATCAGTTAATTCATGGTTAAATGGCAACATATACTGAACACAAAACATCTAGCAGCTGTCAAACTAACTATCCTAGAAGGAATGTTGCCAAATTAAAAATTAAACTTCAAAAAAAAAGGAAAAACACCTTATATAATGCAATGAACTTAAATAAATTTTTTAAATTTTTTTTTTTTACCTTTTTAAGCATTTTTATCTCTTTTTTTAATAATTTTCTGAGACATAAGAAAAAAACTTTTGGAAAATTCAGATAGCAATAAAAAAAAATATTTTTAAAACATTGATTCCTGCATTAATGTGTTTTTAATAAAATTCATTTCATTTTATTACTGTCGTAAAAAGTTTAATAATAAATATTCAATTATTTGATATTCAATAGTCCTTTAAAATTGGGAATGTCTATAAAAATAAAGTCATAAAATGTTTTAGGGTAATAAATAGATAATTTATTTTATGTTTATGTGAAAATAATGATTAATTTGTCTTTATTATTATTAAAAAAAAAAATTTAATCCGCACAGCTAATATATTATGCTGATTTTTATGCACCCAGTCATAAATTCGTTTGATAAAAAATAAGAAAATTTGCATGACGCTTTGTTGCAAACTGCGAAATTTGAACAGATTTGCAAATTTTACGCATATTTTCAAAAAAAAAAAATCTTCCCAAATTTGAAAAATTTTTATTTTGTTATGCAAAATGTAAGCGGAAAGCTTATGGAATAAAAATTAACCCTTAGTTTTGACTTAACCCTTTTGTAACCAAAATATGTATAGGTAATTTTTTTTTTTTTTTGTTTTCATATGAATTTTTCACTTGGATTTTTCGTATTTTGCCCAAATAGTATATACAGCGGAAAAGTTTAATGTGGTGTTAAATACTTAAGAAATTTAAGAAAAGGACTAGAAAATTATAAGAAAAAAATGTATGAAAACAAAGTATGGAAAGAGCATTATGTGGTCTAACCAGACACAGTTTGAATGAAAATGCCAACAAATTTCGTTGATAAGCAATGACAAAAATAGGGCTTAAGTTTCGGATTTCAAAACAAAAAAACTAAAATCTAAAAATTTGTAATACATTGAGTTTTGACTAAATTTTCTAGCTTAACTCAAAATATCAGTTAACCTACTGGAGATAAAAACTTGAAAAGCAATTTTTTTTCGAAATACCACAGTTTTTCAAGTAAAAAATACTTGAAAAAAAAAATTTTTTCAAAAATTATATTTCAACTTCTGCAGAGCTGATTATGATAGACCATCGAATACTTCAAATCAGAAACATAAAAGCTGGAATTTTTTTTCGCTAAGGTAAAAGAAACCCACCATATAAGTGTTAATGCTTAGCACATAGATCCAGACTTGTAATCATCGTCAAATAAGTAAAATTTTTAATTTAAATCTTCTTTTCATTTCAATCGTAAGTTCAACTCGCAATTTGCAAGAAAAAAAGGGAAACTAAGCCCCTTGTGCGATAAAAAAAAACACTTTTTCATCCGCTACCAGCATTTCGAGACAAAAATGCACCCTCAGCAGCAACCAAAAAAAAAAGTAAAAAAAAAGAAAAAACACCGAAAAAAATCTAAAACAATAAACAACCCTGTTTTACGGTAGCTGCCCCCCTCTTCGCTTATTTATCCCCCAAAAAATGTTCAGGTCTATTGGCATAAGCCAATTCCAAAGTTTCAAGAAAATTGCACGCTTTAGCAATTGTCAAATTATCTGTCAATTCAATGTGTGTTCTCTTAAGCTCATTCCAGTAGGCTTAATATGCATATAACGTATCCTTAAAGGTTCAGGCACTCACACTATGTTGAATATGGCGCACAATGTGCAATTAGAAGAAGGACTTTTTTTCAAGAGAGTAATAAATGCAAATAAAAATTGTTCAAAGTCAGAAATTTAAAGAAATTGGAAATAAGATTTAGAGTTTAAGCCTAAATGCAAAGGGAGGAATAAATTTGACTTAACGTGACGTGTTGAAGGGGGTTTTAAATAAGGGATAAATACCTATGTAAGACATAAATCAAATGAAATTGCATTGACACTGCCGGAAACTTAACAGGATACGAAAGATTATATCGACTACATCAAGTGCGATTTTATGGAAGAGATACCAAATAATAGTCGATGTAAAGAACAGAACATTTTCTGGGGAGGTTCATGATAAAAGCTAAAGTAGTGGTATTCTACCTGTGAATATTTTTCTTTAGTTTATCAAAATCACAGCTTTTGACCTAAATACTCGCAATGAATCATCACGACAATGTCCTATGTCCTTTTTAGCATTGATTTGATTCAAAAAATATTTCTGCTACGAGTGAAAATCCGTACTGCTGAAATCACCCTAGCACCAAGCACCCTACGTTGCATCAGTGCTTCAATGCTCAGCCTATTTTTACCAGAAATTTTATGTACTAAGTTATGCATCGTATTCCATTGCCATCATCATATATCATGCAAAAGAAAAATACTCTGACCACACATCAGTTTTCCAGCGATCTAATGAAAAATCATTTTCAAAACAAAAATTGACGATGATTTACTTCATTAGGAAACTTTCAGATCATAATGCTCCAGTGAAAAATAATACATGGTCCAGTTTAAAATAAACATAAGGCAAAGTTCTTTCTGTAAATAAATTCACAGACGGAGCATGCAAGCATATCAACAACAATTTACCTCCACAGCTGATACATCAAAAACTAAAATACTATTAATTGCCCATTCATAGCAGCGTCGTATACCCAAGTAACACGGTGGTGGGAGAGAAGTATAGAAACTGCTAACATTACTCAATGTTACAGTGTATTCATTTAACCCATTTTTGCAAAACAAGTTTTTATAGAAATTTCTTTACGCTTAGTTCTGGTAAAGTTTTATATTTGTAGCTCTTTCAAATCAATTTTAGCGCAAAAAGGTGATTTTTGCTAAATAGCTGAGAAGGCTAATAGCTGCATTAGCTAAACTCAAAAACTTTTTATTTAGTTTTCTTAGTAAGTTTATGAAAAGAACTACAACTTTTTGACTTCTAAATGGAGGTAAACAGTTTTTAAGTCTACCAAAGAACTTTTTCCATTGAATGAAACTTTTTGTTAGATAGCTTAGAAGGCTAATAGCTGTAGTAGCTAAACTCAATATTTTTTTTATTTAGTTTTCTGATTACGTTTATGATAAGAACTACAACTTTTTGACTTCTAAATGGAGGTAAACAGTTTTTAAGTCTACCAAAGAACTTGTTGCATTAAACGAAACTTTTTGCTAGATACCTAAGAGGGTTAATAGCTGTAGTAGCTAAACTCAATAACTTTTTATTTACTTTTCTGAATAAGTTTATGATAAGAGCTACAACTTTTTGACTTCTAAATGGAGGTAAACAGTTTCCAAGTCTACGAAAGAACTTTTTTCATTAAGCGAACTTATAACTGAAAATCTGGGGATCTTAGATAGATAGCTAAGAAGTCTAATAGCCGTAGTAGCTAAATTCAATAACTTTTTATTTACTTTTCTGAATACGTTTATGATAAGAACTACATCTTTTTGACTTCTAAATGGGGGTAAACAGTTTCCAAGTCTACGAAAGAAAATTTTTCATTAAACGAATTTATAAGTGGGTATATGGGGAAACTGTTAGGCGTTATTTTCTTCCTTTGAGCCATATTTCTTAACTTTGAGTCCAGTTTTTTTAAATTTGGTATTAAAATCGAGGTCAAAACTGGAGCAACAAAGGGGGTAATACAAATAGTATGATGTACTATTTATTAAATGAAGAGCTAAGATGTTTTGCGAAAAAACTGTCTTCCATTGAAATTCAACTATGAGCAAAGTTTTCTCAAGGGGGCACAGTAAAAACCAACTTATTAAACTGAAACTTTTTACTGCATAACTTAGAAGATTTATTGATTAATATTAAGGTCTTAAATTTGTTTTTGGATTTTTTAAAAAGTTATGAACAAGTGAATTTTTATGTGCGTGTTTTCTTAAATTGCGATTACTGAGTAAATTTTGGGAAAAACATTAATGAAATTTTCGTGATAGGACAAAAAGTTTTTATTAAAATTTTTACATATAAAAAATTAAGTTTTTAATAAACAAACAGAATTTTAACCATTTTCTCATATGTACAGAAACAAAATTTTCGCACAGAATTGTTCTGTAAAGTCTACACAACTTTTTCGTGAAAAAAAATTTTAGTATATTTTATATAAAAAAAAGTTACGAATTTTTAAGTGTCGCCACCTAGGCAATTTTACTCCTAAAAACCATCCGATAAGAAAAATTTGAATTTTAAAATTCAAATAACAATTCAAAAAAATAGCTCTTTAAATGCTGGCATGCAACTTTTTTTTCAGCAATTGCCTGACATTTTCCAATCTAAATTTTAAAAGAAATCTAAAGAATTTTTTTTTTTTGAAAATGGGTTAAATACTCACACGTAAAATTTAAGCAAAAAACACAAGTTGTTAAAAAATAGAATCACCACTGTTTCGTACTCGCCTGCTGCTGGAGTATATTAAATTTTGCTCGAAATGAACTACACACCATACGCTTGCTAGCTCGCATAGTTTTATGTGCTGCAGTAATTTATTTTTCTTAACATTTTCAATGGAGTTTTTTGCTTTGATGTTTTGCGCTGATTTTTATCTACAAGCGGGCAATGCCAATGTGTTTTTCTGTTTGTTCGCCTGTGCTTAAAATTTTCTCAGAAAGTACAAAATATTCTTTTGAATTTTTTCGAAAATTCGGGGCATACAAATGTTGCTCAGTTCGTGCTTTTGCCATGCGTTTTTTTTTTTTTGCTTTGTTTAATTTATTTTCTTTTGATTTTGGAGCCTACAAAACTGTTAGCTCCTACTGCTGCAGGTGCTTTTGGAAAAATGAAGCGGGGGTGGTTGCCAGATTTGGCCTATGGGGTAAAGCTGTAAAAACAATTAAATGGAATTTTCAACATGAAGCGTGTGAGTGCAAATGATATATGTTGAAATGCTTGAAGGAAAACATTTACGGAAAGAAGCAAATAAATCTGTGATTATTTTATTTTTTTGTTGGAATTATAATCGAAGCCTTGCGGCTAGAAAATTAAGTTAGTAATTTTCGCTTTGATTTAAATTTTCACTAGACAAATTCTATATAATTTATTATATTATCTTAATGTCGTTTTTTTCCTGAATTTATTTCCATTAACTCAAATTTCAAATTTCTTCAAATATTTCCTCATATAATTCAACATCTGTTGAAATATAAACTTGCCTGATATCTGCATTGAAGACAACATCATTAAAGTCTTAAAAAATTTAGGTTATTGAACAAAATAATCCGACACATATTTAAGTTTTTATAAAATATCAACATACTGTGATTTCTATTACAAAAATACAAAACAAAAAATGCATAAGACAAACGATATTCAATGCTGGCGCCACATTTTTTAAATGCAATGTAAACGAAGCTTATCGATAAAATTAAAAATATTATGCGCTGTATAAACAGCTAAACAAAATATAATACCATATAATATATAATGAAAAGTTTCCTAATTCTCATGCATAATTTTATTAGATAAATAAATTAATAGAGCTATCAAAAAAACAGCAATCGTAGACATAACGCATGGGTGGTCTTCAGCATGAGCTGCGGTTCTTTTCGGTTCTATTTTATTTATTTCTTTACTGACCATATTGTATATCATAATGTTTAAGCTAATATTGTTTCTAAGCAAAGTGATAGGATTGCCATAGAAAGGAGCAATGTATGAAAGCAGTTAAAAGGCAATTAATCTAAATTATGCCAAGATCGCATATTGTGTATAAACATAAAGATAAAGCAATATATCTATTACGACTTGCAACAAATTTGCAAAATAAATTCACAATTACAGAACAGTATGTAAATAAATTTGCTTGAAAATTAATAAGTTAAATTTGAAATTTGGTTATTCCATGAAAAATGCGCTTCTTCGAATAAATTAGCTAGTTTTTAAGCTAATGTTAACTAAAAATATAAAAAAAAGTTGCTAAAAAATTAAAAATTTTCAATTACTCGTATATCAAAAAAATTTGCAGAGGACTTCTTTGTAACGAAAGTTCTGCGATTTTTGACTCAAAACAGTTTTGAAAAAAGAAAGTAATTTAGGAGTAAAAAGGTAAATTTTTTTCCATATTCGGGCATTATTAAAACCTAAAAAAGTTCTCACAAATAGAAAACCAAATTGAAATTTCACCCAAAACTAATGGGAAATTAGCAGATTTTTCTCCTTTTCGGCTTAAGTTGACTTAAGCTGTTTTTCGTTTTTGCCAGAGGAATGATGATCACTTCGATTCGTGACCATGCTATGATCTTTAGTTTCTAATCAAGTGAGTTGAAAATTTAATTCGAGGGTATTGGTTTGTAAACAAAATTTTCTAAGAGACTTGCTTCAGTTGTCATTTCAAAAGCTCATCGTACAGTAATTATTAGAGAATTTTTTATAAAATCACTATGGGTATTCATCTAAACGCGCAAAACCCTCGCATGCTGTGAATCGTATGGAAAGTTTTTTGAACAAACTAGAAAAGTTTGCGCGACAATTTGGTAGCGCAAACTTGCGCTGCTAATTGTGCAATAGTTGTCATTCTCTTTTCCCATACGATTCTCTCAACAGAAATTTATTGCTTACACATTTTGTATTTTTCACTCTCTTTTCCCATATGATTCTCTCACAAAAAAATGACATGCTCATCAACTGCCACGAATTGAACAAAATATTCGAAGGGGCGTTCGTGAAACACACCGCGCAAAATTGCCTATTTGCACAAAATTGGAACTTGCACTACTATTATATGGTAGATTAACTATTATTTGTGGACTTATTTCTTTAGGTTTTGAATATTATTATACGCAGAAAATCCTCAAAAAAGTAATGCATACATTTTTAACATTAATTGCAAATCAAACGCAATTTCAAAGTCTAGAATCCTATGTCGCCCAACTACAAAATATTGACAATGCATCACGGCATAACAGAATGCCTCTAACAGAGTTGATGCAAAGTTAAAATTTTATTTTCTGAGCTCAGAAAAGAGCGATTTCTCGAAACGTCGAAGAAATAGTTGGACGTCAAAAAAGTTGGGTGACAAAAAAGTTGAACAACAAACTGTTGGGTCACAAAAAAGTCGAATGACAAAAAAAATTGGATAACAAAAAATGTCGGCGACAAAAATGTTGAATCATAAAAAGTTAGTTGACAAAAAAATTGGACAACAAAAAAGTTAGACGACAATAAAACTTAAGCGGCAAAAAGTCAGGCGATAAGAAAGTTGATCAGCAAAAATCAGAGGACTGAAAAATTGGACTATTCAAAAGTCGTACGGCAAAAAAGTTTAACGTGAAACAGATGGAAGCCGATAAAGTTGAGTGACAGAAAATTTTGACCACAAAAACTCGAACGACAAGAAAGTTGGACGCTGGTATTTCTTAATATTCCATTCGACTTTTTTAACGACTAAAAAGTTGGATGATTCGAAAGTCGTACGACAAAAAAGTTGAACGTGAAACAGATGTACGACGCAAATTTTAAGTGACAGAAAAATTTGACGACAAAAAGTAGGACGACAATAAAAAATGGACGATGATATTTCTTAATTTTTCGTTCAACTTTTTTAACGACTAAAAAGTTGGATGATTCGAAAGTCGTACGACAAAAAAGTTGAACGTGAAACAGATGGACGACGAAAATTTTAAGTGACAGAAAAATTTGACGGCAAAAAGTCAGACGATAAGAAAGTTGGACGATGGTGTTTCTTAATTTTTCGTTAAACTTTTTTAACGTCTTACTTTTTGTCTGTCAATTTTATTTTGAAAAAACACACCGCAAGTTTTAGAAAATTTCAGCGAAATATAAATCATATAATTAGCGACTTTTTCTAAGAAAAAAGAACTCCAAATCAGCGCTGGATTAAGACTTTTCGAGTCTCGGGTTAAAAACTGGAATATGGCCACTTATAACTAAACATTATAAAATGTTATTATCAAAATAAAAAAAATATAAAATTTTACAATATATTAAGTAATTAAACGCTGGTTGGGAGCCCCCCTCAGCTCGAAGCTTGGGGCTATAGCCACCTTTAGCTCTACCCTATGGACTAATTTTATAGTGGTTGATTCTTGACGATTTTTATTATACATTATTGTGTAGCATAATTTTTTTTATTCCATTTATTGCTATAACTAAGCTAAGCAAATAGTAAATATTATTTTCTTAGTACCAGATCTCAGTCTATATTTTGTAACCTAAGCAGTAAATTTATTCCTTTTTATTTTAAAGGATAGTACCAAAAAGCATTGTTTATTAAAAGAATATTCAATCAACCGCAAAGGATTCACAGACAGTTTACACTGACTTATGGAATGACGTTACTGCTAAAAAGTATAAACATCTCCTTTTACAAAGTTTGTTGCGATATAAATGCAATTTGCTTAAGAACTCCAATTTAAATTTGTAAAATTGAAACCATGTTTTGTCTACATTCAATTAGTTCTTATGTCAGTGGGCATACAATTTCAATGAATTTTAAACAATACATAGATGTGTGTGTTAGTTTACATGCACACAACACTCAATTAGCGAAGTTTCATATTCTACACTTGATGACGACTTCTAACACAGCTTATGAAGTTCTAGTGAAGTTTAAATATAAAAAATTATGAAGTTACTAAAAATTATTAGCTATGGCATCATAAAATTCCATAAAACCATTCGCAGAAGTAGAAATTTTTCAAAATTGCCACAATAAATCACGTACAATTTACTGTTAAAATAATTTTGTTACTTTTAAAACTAAAATAATTATAATCTTTGAAGAAAAAGAAAAAAAAACCGCCGATCGCAAACTCGCTGTTCCATAACTGTCACCAGCGAAGCGTAAATTAAAAGAAAAATTATTGCTAATTTATTAAACAGCTCGCGTGCCGCGCTTGACAATTGTCAAATAAATGGCGCCTTTAAGCGTTTGACAGTTGGCTGCAACTCGTAAAAGTGAAACGTAGCGATCATAAAGCTAAAAAGTTTCAAAGTGAGGAAAAAAAATAAAAAAATCAACACTTGACGTCGTTAAAAGTGCACCTGAAATAGATGAGTGTGTCAGCAAAGCGTCAAAAAATCAATCAAATGAAGCATTCTCTCCCCTACAGTTTAAAGACCACAATGAGAACAACGTGTAAGATCACTATAGTTCACCGCATGCATTGAGTGCTGGCAACATGTTGCTCAAGATTTATTGATTTTGATTAATACTTTAATGAATGTCGATTAAAATCATTTAAAAACTTTAAAGACTCGGCGGCTACTTGGAGAGGTTAATAAATTGTGCATGATCACTAAGTTGTGCTGCGCGCGCACGAACCAACTGATCAACTGAGTTTGATTGAAGTTGATGAAATGATTATTTTTTTGCAGCTTAGAAAGGAATCGATTATTTTTCGCAATTGAAGGAAATCAATTTTTTATGGCTTCAGTGAAATTTTTGGAGCATGAAAATGTGATTATTATCTGTAGAATCATAGCTAAGTTTTCTTAAGAAATATGACTGATTTTATAGACTTTAAAAATAATTTTTGCCACCATAATTCATTGTAACAAATGCCAAAGTTCACATGAAGTTCTTAAAAAGCCATTTTCGAATTTTCTCTTAAAAGCTTTGGTTGACCTAAAATTAATCCAAAAGGATTTCAATAAAAAAAAGCGACCTAAAATCCACACACATCGCATTAAAAACAACACAGATGCCAAAAAAATAAGGGGAAGAAAAACAGCAGCAACATTAAATCCTTTGCAAATGTCACAAATACACTCCATGAGCATTTGAAATTTTAATAAAAAACTCGAAAAAAAAAGTTTCAGAAGTTGGCGTTAAAATTGTGTCGTCGCCCATTTTTGCAAAGTTTTTGATGGGCGTCAAAATGCTTTTATGTGGCGTATTTTTAAGCGGAAGTGCTTGGTAGTGTAAACAACCAATATGATGGAAGGTGTTTGTGTAAACATGTTACAAAAATAATTGAAATTCTTGAAAAAATAAAGCAAAATCCATTGAAATAATAGAAAATTTACACAAAACAAACAAAAAAGTTTCCCACATTTGTACAAAATATCTATGTCCTTTTTTTGCATTAGAAAATCCCTCAATTTCAAGTCAATTTCAATTTTTCGCTCGATAGCTTTACCAACTAAATCGTACGCATCTACAATACCACGTAGAATAACAAGTCGCCCGCTGTATTTTTACAGCCAGAGTTTCTATGATTCTTCGGAATAAATGAAAAATGGCGGCTTAACGGCGAGTGATGTCCTGCTGTTTGGATTACAATTTACAATACTTTTCTGTATCTCCGTTTGATTTTGTCGTTGCCGGTCAGCATAAAGGGATATTTGCTTTGCTTTCATTTGTGAATATACTGGAGCATCATGTACCATTGGCGCTTTGTAAGCACAAAGTTGTCTCCCGGTATTCAGTACTATAGTCCTCAAACATTTGCAAGTTCGTATTTTTTTCAATTTTGTCCACTCAATAGATAACAAATGCAAAACTGTTGAGTTGAAAAAAAAAAATATCCTGCCTATAACCATTTAGGGGATAATTTTTTCCCATATGCGGGAATTGCTTTTTTTTCAGCCGGTTTCTATTGTTAAATTTAGAAATTTCTTCTTTGTTTGATTGTTCGCTTGAAATTAAACGTGAAATTTGCTTTTTCCTCTCCAACCATACATTGGCAAGTTTTTAATCTATTGTGTGCTGTTCATGGTCCTGAAGTTCGTCCTCTATGGCAGCACTTTACGTCACTCACGATACGAGTGAAAGTTTTGTAATAAAAAAAGTATTGCTACATGTCTGGCTTTGCGGCACTGAACAGAAAGTATTGGTAGTGGGTAGAAGATTAAAACCATGAATATTCGCAGTTAAAGGGAGAGGGTTCATTATGCAACAATGTTTAAATTTAAGATTTTAAGTTTTACTGAAAAAGGATACATTCAGGGAATTTTTTTTTTTTCCAAAGGTAAAATTTTTCCAATATATTTGTTTATTTTTAATTAAATAATGATTTCTTTAAAAGGAAAACTAAGGCAAAAAAAAAAAAACACAGTTTCAGTACAAGTTTCGGCCTAAGCCGCTAAGTAAATTTTAAGTTGTGCAAAATTTTTTTTTCATAAAATACCAACATGTATTTGATGGTGCATAACTTCTATATAGCAAACCTCAGTATACTCAGAATTTTTTTAAAACAGTACAAAAATAGCTCACTTTACTTAAAACACTCTAAGTTTTACCCAACGTAGACACAATGTCAATTAGTATATATCAGAACTAAAAAATTCGGTACACTTCAGAATTACACACGAATGTTTTAGGGTTTTTATAAAAACCAGCAACGGCTGATATTAGGACGATGTTTTTGCCTTACAGAGTAAGAATCCAGGTCTTGCGTATTAAACGCACCTGTTTTCGTATCAGCCGTTGCTGGTTTTTATAAAACCTTAGTACATTCACGTGTAATCCTGAAGTCTACCGATTTTTTTTTGTTGGTAACATTGATGACTTCATCAGTCGCTTTTTCATTTGATATACTTAGCCGTCTAACTCTTACATTAGCTAACCTGTTTGATGATGCTTCACGATATTAACCAAGATAAGCAGAAATCTCCCCACGGAACTTTGTTCACTATCAGAGGTATGCGGATAACAAATCTTATGGTTTCTTGATTTTGTCTTAATCTTATACAAGCATGAAGACCATAAAATTTTAAAAATAATAAATGAATTAAGTCAAAACAAAAGTTGCAAATTTTTGACTTTTTAGAAAAAAAAATTTTTACCCAAAATTTATGTAAAAATTTGACCGAAAGCTTAAAAATAAATACCACACTGGAAAGTCTTCCATAAAAACCGAATACCTGCTTTTTCTTTGGTTTTTATGTAATCCATTCCATAAGCTAAAATAAAAAAATTTCTTAATATCAAAAGAATAAATAATTGCACAAGTTTTTCCCCAAATTTTAGTCACCAAATGAAAAAAGAAAAATGACCCAAAACAAAATTCTTCTGTAAAAGGAAGAATAGATCTTGGGTATTATTGACTCCCATTTAGAGGCTTAGAGTAGAAAACCTTCTGTTGCCTAAAATTTATGATTGTTTTTGAATTTTTCTGATTTTGTCAGCACTTCGTTTGTTCTAAAGTTTATTTTTGAGTATTTTTATAAAAAAAAAAAAAATATGTTTATTTTTCAACAGCACAAATAGATCTCTTACACATTATCAAGAAAAGAAGATTCCTAATGCTCACACGGATCAAACAGTTTCTCAATTTAATTTAAGCTTCTTAGAAATTTAGGATTTTCTACTACAAAATCATTCAAAAATAAATATTCAATTTAACTAACATACTTAATTTTTCTATTTTTAAAATATTCTTAGCCAAATAGCTAAAGAGGTTAATAGCTGTAGTAGCTAAGTTAAAATTTCTATTACTATCCCTTGGCATATTTTTTTCATACTTATAATGAAGATCAACTTTTTCAAAAGAGAAGGGTGAAAATGAGGCAGAAATGTCCTGTTTTCTGATTTAGATGCAATTTTTTTCGAGAATAAGTTGTAGTTTGTCTTTATTTGTCATATGTCATGGACTTTCGAGCGAAATTTTTCAATGTTTTCAAACGGTTGGGAATTTTTGTTCGGAATAATTTTTCGATCGATCTCTAGCGTAAAAATTTATTTTTAAAAGCAATTCAGACTAAATACTTTTTTTCTAAGTTTGCCCTCATTTTCAGATTTTTCTCTAATTAAAAATTTTTTTGAAACGATTTTTTTTTTGCCTAATCTGAGTAAGTTTGTAAATCTATTTGCGTGGGATTTTGAAAAAAAGGTTATTTTTTTACTGAATTTATTTTAAAGTTCATAAAACCAACCCAACCTTAGATGAGTTTAAAAACATCACAGTAAAATATGTACCTGTAACATGGCAACACACGTAAAAACCACATTAAATATGAAACTTCTTCCAAGAAACTTCAAAAAAAATTCTTAACCCTTTGGAGAAAACCAAAAACCCACAAGCACACAAAAATAAAAGTAAAACAAAAAAGAAACAAAATGAAAAGAAAATTCTTTTCTTGAAACTTCAACATTTCCTTGCATATTTAATTATTTTAAACAACCAAACTCCTCTGCTCACAAACGCTCACACGCATTCACACGTTATCAAACAGTGACACACAAGAGTACAACCACAAACATATTCGATGAAATTTTGTATCCTGTTGGAATCCTTACAACTATGGGTTAAGCAACAGCAACAGCAAAACAAAATTTCCCACAGCCTTAGCACTCAAGCAGCGAGCTCAAGTCTCAAGTGGCAGCAGCAGCAACAACAGCAGCAACAGCAGCAGCAACAGTAGAAAGCAAAAATCATTGCCTGCTTGCGTTTCTGTTGAGGAGTCATAGATGAAATGACAAGTGTAGGTGGGTCAGCATACGTTCAAGTGTTTTTGCTGCTTGTTAACGACGATGATGTTGTTGTTGGTTGTTGTTATTGCTATTACATAGTATAAAGTCGCTATCCCATGTCAAATTTTTGCTTTTGCTTACAAATACAATGTGACAAAATGTGTTGACAGTGGGACAAAATAAAATGAAGACGACATTTTTTGCGTAGTTCTTTATTTATGTGCTAAAAGTATGATATATAGATAGCTTGAGTGTCGTCGGTAGTAGTAGCTTAAAATTGATAATCAATAAGAAGTATTTTCATCCAATCCTTTTGTAAGGAAAAAGATAGGCCAAGCGATAATAATGAAAATTTTGAAGCTTTTGAGAAGTTAAAAGCTATTACAGCTTTTAACCTCTTTAGCTATTTGACTTAAAGTCAAGTTAAGAACTTATTATTAAGGCTATTGTTAAAATGGAATTTTATGCTTATTAAATTGTATATTCATTTCTGAATGATTTTAAAGTAGAAAATTCTAAACTTTTAAGAAGCTAACTAAGAGTTCTTCCCTTGAAAGGATCTTATCAAATACTTCGTTAAAATTACTCTTATTTTAATTGTGAGGAATGTAAACTTGTGGTCTTGAGAATATATGAGTTAATTCCTTTCTCAACAAGGCAGTAATGGGCTATTTTTTGAAAAATGCGATTTTTTTTTCTGAGGAAGGAGAAATTTGTTTTTAGAATTTGAAACTCGTGAACCACCACGACGACTGTTAATTTTGTTTGGTAAACCTTGATGGCATTAATCGAAAAAATCGAGCCAAATGTTATATATTATCATTTGTTTGAAGTCTATTGTGAAGTAGAACAAGCTTCTTTCCTTAATGTAACAAATCAAAAATATTTATTTTTCTGCAGTCTATACTCGATTTTGTCCCATAGTACATGTTGATTAAGCAGTGTGGTCTTCGAGCAGGAAACAGCAGGATACGCTTAAGTTTAGATTTATAATAGGAATGAGCGCGAACAGCTG
Source organism: Tricholauxania praeusta (assembly GCA_949775025.1). NCBI lineage: Eukaryota > Metazoa > Arthropoda > Insecta > Diptera > Lauxaniidae > Tricholauxania > Tricholauxania praeusta. The sequence continues at coordinate 8,511,532 of OX459030.1, forward strand.
AGTTACAGTAGCAAAATAAAGATTATGTTACCTTAACGCTCGAAGGGATAATGAAAATTGTAGGCGTAAAGCAGGTGCAAAAGGTTGTAGAAGGGTTACACTTGTTAAATGTTACATGAGTTGGTGGAATTGCCATTGCGAAAAAATTTTCTAATGAATAAGTTGCATATAATCAGCAGAGAATATAAATGGCATGTTGGGTTTTGAAGGATATACTATGTATGTGGCTTAAAGAATAAATTTATGCATGGAATAAAAGTTAGGCTTAGTTGGTTTCACAATAATTGTTGAAAACTAGCAGTTAATTAACATAAATTATTTATTAAATAAAATACCATATAAAGTTAAAAGCATGAAATTATAATTTTAAATAACTTGAGCTTTTTAATAGCCAAAAACTGCTGGTCGAAATCGTATTAAGCAGAAAATATTTAAATTCAGAAAAGTTTGGCAGCTATTAGGATTTAACTTAAGAGATTTTAAATAAAATTTTAAGCGTTGTAATGTGTCTCATACTGGTGCAACGATGGTGTTTAATGTTTCAAAGAAAGGAAAAACTTTTTCCATTCATATTTTAATTCCTCTTGCTGATTAAAATTCGTTTTATTAATATTTTTCATTCATCATATTTCCTTGAATACTTACAAGTAATTGCAATAAACGTTTCCTTTTTGGAAAACAATCAGTTTCTTTGATTCATACACCACTCCTTCTCATCTCCAACCCATATCAAATCTCTGTCCATTAAATGAGGTCATTGTCTCATTACATCCTCCATTAAATTCATTACACTTAAGCGCTTCCTTTGCATTAAGTGCAGCAGAATGCCAACAGCAACATCAACACCATCACCACATGCCGCTGCTGCAACCTAACTCCCTCAGCTACTATGCACCGACGCTCTTACTGTTTGCCGTATGATACTAGCGCGCTTCATGCAAAATTTACACGCGCATTCATGCTCAACCTTAAATGCCAAATCATGGATTGCCACGCCCCTCAAGTTTGCTGCTTTTTGCATATTTTGTCCTGTGTGTGCATATGAGTTTTAATGTTGCTGATGACGAGTATGCACGGGAATACCAACGTCACTGATGCTGATGCTGATACTGATGATTGCACTGATGATGGTGTTGATGATAATTTTGCCTTCGAAACCGAGGCATGATACCATGATACCACACACACACACCAAACTGATTCACTTGACAGTGTTGCCAACAGTCGTCAATTGTTTTATGTAGATTCTGGCTCTGCCTCAGTGTTGTTTATTATTATTTTTGTTCTGTGTGTAATTTACATGACGGATTTTTTCTCATAAATTCCAAATGAGCCACAATCCATCCATCCAAACAGTCAACTAACCAACAGACTGAACGTCTATTTAACGCCCTTACTGTGGTATGTTTGCAACGTTGTTCACATTGAAAAATGGGATAAATTTTTAGATTATTTTTTGATATTTTCTATCAATTATTTCACTTATTAATTTTTTTTTTTTAAGGTATAGTTTGTGAGCATTTTGGTTGAAATTGTAGCAAAATGGATGCATCTAAACCACCTTTTGTGATAAACTCTTTCAGTATTGCAACGTCTGCCACCCTGAAAATGTCGTCTTTTGAAAGTTTTCAGATCAATGTAACTGTCATGTATAAGTTTTATGCTAAAAATCTTAAAATGTGACTTTAAAAATATGTTCTGCTCTCAATAATTACAATTATTATTACATTGAACACATAGTTTGCTGTTGAAAATTTTAATTTTACATGTCTGCCACACGTAATATATGTTCTGCTTTTAAAAATTTTAGAAATAAAGGTGAATTTTAAGCTGAAAACATAGTCTGCTGTAAAAAATTTTAAGTTTCTGTAACATATGGTCTTCGCTGAAAATTTTAGAAATTGATTTAACCGTCTGCCACCGTGAAAATATTGACTTCCAAAGTTTTAAGATGTAATTTGACCGGTCTGCAATTATCTCATGCAGTCAAAAAAAAAAAAAAAAAAAAATAGTGTGAATTTCCGAATAAAAATTATTGATATAGTCCGCCTCAAAGAATTTTGAAACGAATGCGCCTAACAAATTGAAAATATTTTAAGTTTCCTAAAATTTTTAAATCTACTTTGAAAAAATATATAACTTTCACACTTAAATGTGGACTGCGGCTAAAAATTTCATGATTAATATGTATTTTGTATTAACACAAGGGAGTGACTTCAAAGCAGCTACGATTAATTTGACTGCCGCACTAATTATAGCGTCTGCCTTCAAAATCAATGTGACTGCCCCAATAAAAACAAGGTCTGCTTTGAAAATTTTTAAGGATAATACGTCTGCCTTACATAGTTTTTGTAAAAAACATGTTTTTCTATTGACAACGCCTTTTATATTTTATATGATAATTTCTGAAATTTTTTTTTTTCAAATTTTGATATTCGAAATATTTTATATAAAAAATCATGTTTTTTCGACGGGAAAATTAAACAGAGTGGCAGATTTTTTTAAATGGTCAGAAGAAGTATGTTTTTTACACAACTTTGCAAAACCAATAATACTCCTGAAATAAAAGCAGACTTTAAATTTTTGTCTTTCATAAAAAAATTGCTGTGAAAAACGTCTGCCACTTAAAAAAATTAAAAAAGTTCTTTACATAACCTCTTGTTTTACAGACCGAATCATTCAGAACGCTTTCATCGTCGGTGCCAATTTGTGAAAAACTATTTTTTTTAAAAAAACTTTGCCCTATGCTATGATATGTTCGATAAGTTAGCACTTCGAAAAGTCTCTGGGACAAAACCTAACTCAAAAGTGATGGCCACGATTGATTCACTGTGTAACAACAATTGGATTTTCTAAATAAAATCTCTGAACTGCCATGCAAAACAGATGTGCAACATTTCAAAGGTAACCTCAGTCAGTCAGTCTTCACAGTTGCCTTGTAGTCTGTCAGCTAGTGCCACATGCGAGTCAACAAACTTGACTGCAACAACAGTAACAAAAACAACAGCATAAGCAACAACAATAACAAAAACAATCATACTAACAGAAACAGTATATGAATCAAACAAAAAGTTCCCTTTCTACAAAGAGATAAAAGAATTTGCTTGAGGGCATTTTAATTCCTATGTTATTTGCAACATACATATTTTTGAACTATTTTGAACTTTTTAGCAGTAAACGGAATGTTATTTTAGAGAACTTCAAAAAGAAACAAAACAGAAATCAAAGAGTTCTAAGAATTTTCCGAACATTTACTTGGGTCGAAAAATTTTTACATTTAAAATGAATTTCGAAGAGTAAATAGTAAAAATATTTCAACAATTTGTTTTAGTGCAATTACTTTAAAATAAAATTTATTGTATTCAATGTAAAACAAAATATATAAATTAATACCTAAAGTTTCTTTCATACCCCCCAAAAGTTCACTTCGAATATGTTTTCATTTTCAAACTTTAGTAAAGTTTACGCAACAAATTAAAAATATTTTCGATGCACTAAAATACCGCACAAAAATGAGTAACAGTATCATGTTTAAAATCCCAACACCCACTACATTACTCTTCATTTTTCGTCACTGCGCTGTCGTCCTGGTAATAACAATAAAACTTTAAACATAAAAGAACCCTGAACTACTTAGTTAACTTTCCTTATGCCACGACGTGACTTTTAATGCTTTTTCATAGAATTAAGTTACACCCTTGAGTAGTTGCCATAAAATCCACACTTGACGAAACAACAAGTGTTTGCTTGGAATTTATTGCTGTGGTAACTAACGCTATAGAATTGCTTACTATGAGTATTTTTGAAGAAATTTACAACTGAAGTTTCTTTAATTAAGAATATTTAAATAAAATTAAATCAAGTGAATTCTTAGCTAAGGTCACCTTGAGATATTTAACTTGTTAGCTTGGGATGCTATAAAGCAGTGGTGGGCACGCAGTGTTCCTATCCACTCTCATTGCCCGCACCGTTATTCGACGCACAAGCAAGCGAAAAAAAAATTCGCAGAATTACAATGCTACCGAGGCACAGCGTTGACTTGAATTCAAATGAAAACAAACACGACGGCGCCGCATTGTGTCTTGACGAATGTAGCAATTGTTTTTGTTTGTAGTACAATTTGGGTTTCTTTTATGCTGTTGGCGAATTTGGAAATGACAGCAAAAAAACTTAAAAATTTTGTTTGTTGTTGCTTGATGTTGATGTTTAGCCCTTTTGTTAAATTTCCATGCCCACCACTGCTATAAAGTGATATAAAATTAACGATCTCAGCAAGAGAATGAAGTTTTAAGTCTTTTTATCTAATATCAAATTTGAACTGAAAATTGGTAAATGTTCAGTTAGAATGCGTCAATAATTTTGTAAAAACTTGTGAATTATTATAAGAAGTGAATAAAGTTTCAATTTTTATACACACAAAAGTATGTGTTTGCTAGCAATAAATGTATTTGCATTTTGAAATGAAAAGAAGTAGAGCTATTTCATGGAAAAACAATTCCTCAAAATGTCAGGCGGCAAAAAGAAGCGATTTGAAAAAAAAAAAAAAAACAGTAAAAAGGACAACAAACGAGTACTCGTATAAATAGCGAGTAGATCGTTATATTCGCACATACATAGATAGCGACTTGGCGAATAAACCACATCTAATATTAATCTTTATAAGTGAAAGCTAATTTTTTGATTTGCCTAAACAACCCTCAGTGTTGCCTTCAAAAAACTATTGAGTATAGTAATCCATCAAAGTATTAGCAATTGCAATTTTCAAACAAGAATATATAAAGAATTTTCCAAAAATTCACATTAAAGGTAAGAAAACTTACAAACTTAGGGCAATGCGACGGATGAGAAAGCAGATAATGCGCTCGATAATTTACCAACATAACAAAAGGGAAAGTCAACACTAACACGCCGTCTCATCCATAACTGACAAAATACTTTGCACAAAGGTATAAGTTTGGGAATAAACATTTGATAAATTTCCCTTTTGCTTTAGATGACTGCCAGCATAAGAAAAAGTGATGCTATCGAATAGATAAGTGAAAAAACTTTAAGGCACAAAAAGTAGTTCTTATGTGTGTGCCGCACAAAAAGGTTTTACGAACTTTCTACATCTCTGGGGAAAATGTCAGCAACACTAATAAGCGCAACTATTGTTCTGAACTTATTGCTACTGCCTGACATAGGGGCTCTCCCATCAAGTCAAGTTGTCTGGCCAAGGCAGTTTGTGTTGCCGCTGCCAATTTGCCACAGTTAAATTGTACCCTAATTAGTTTGAGTGAAGAAAATTTACCTTCTTTTGTTTGAAATGGAGAAGCATTTGAAGTTGTTACAAATGATCTCATAAAGTTTCCTTCCATATACTCGTACTGCGTTAAAGTTTGTGCGCCTAATGTTTATAATTCCCAACTCGCTGCTCATTTACTTTGTTTTAACCACAATGTAGTTTTTTTCTTTAGCTTTTGTGTTGGTGTTATTGCTGCTGGTAAACAAATCACACGTGTGGAAATGTTGCTCCATCATATACTGCGTGCAGCTTTTGCCGTTTAGCTGCAGCTTGTTGCGTTTCTGGGTGGGTTTTTTTTTTTTTTTGTAATCTACAATATCTTAAATGTTTTTGAGTTCTGTGTTTTTTTTTTCGCTTGAAATATCAGTCTTTTATTATTACTGCAGTAGTTACTGGTTGCCGGTTGCAACTCGTAATTGGAAACCGCAGTTTAATGTGCAACGTGCACAACTTCTGACGAATGGTTGAAATTTTTTTTTTTTTTGTTTGCAGTTGTTTGGTGCAGAGATTTTTTCATTTCATTCAATGATGTTGGTTAATAGTGCAGCGTAAAGATTTATTGTTAAATAAAATACAAGTTGCAGAAACTTTTTCAAAAGAAATAATGTGTTGCTGAGCTTGCTTAAAGGTGACCAGCTGCCAGAAGTTTGATTTTCTTCGAAAAAAAAAATCAAAAAGTTCACCCTGTTGCATATTGTTAACCGGAAGATTAAGTAAATGTGGATCAAAACTTTAACTCCACAATAAAATGATGCATAGTCTCAAGTCTCCAATGTTTCTACCATCGATTGAAAGCCATATGCAAATTTAAAGTTTTTGCAAGTTTTCTCTTATTCACAATTAATATTTATGGCGTCAAAAACACAACGTATTTACTTAATAAATAAGAATTCATTCAACATAAATTTACGCAATTATCAGTATGACATTAACAATGACAACTTGAACATTTCCCATGCAAATGTTAAGAAATCTGACAAACATGACGAAGCGTCATAGTTAGGGAGCCGGTGACCTAAATTGCTATATGATCTTATCGTGTGGCAGAGGTTAAAAATCATAAAGTTCTAAGTACTTTTAATAATACGAACATGCTCTGCCATTGCGTTGTCTTTGCGTTATTAACTGAGACTCTTTGAAATAATTTTATGTCATCTGCCTTTTAATTTTTAAAATGTGTCTATACAGGAAAACTGATTCTTGCAAGAGGCAGACGTTTCCGTTGCTGCGTTTAGGAGTTATTATTATGTTTTTTAATTTTGTTATATTATTTTCTGATTTTATTGTCAGGCAGATTTCGATTATTGTAAAGCTTATATAATAAGAAACGAGAAAAACAACCTCTGCCACTTATTTATTGCTGCATTTAAAATTAAAAATATGTAAAAAAATTAAGTATTAAATCATTTTATCGCGTCTGCCTCTTGTCAAACTGGTTTCTCTACTTAAAAAACAATAAAAAAGAGATGACAGACGATTCCAGCGCTGATTTTTCAAAGGCAGATTTTTTGAGCACTGTGCAGGTGCGTTTTATCTACATATATAAACTAATACCGTGCAAATTTTGGTATCCAAATTTAACAATTCTATTTTTTCGGTCATTTATATTACTTTTTTATTTTTCTGGCATATTGGGCATATGCCAAATTCGACACCATTTTGCTTTTGCATCTTTGATTTTTGTGCACTTTTTTAATACCTTTCTGGTATCCATAATTTTTCATTTTTTTTTTCACTAATATATTGTTAATTGGAATTTATAACACAGGACTAAATGCAGCTTTACATAAGTTCCACTACCACAGGATAACTGGAAAATTTAAATAAAAAAAGATAGCGATGTAATTCTAAGTTGGTTTTGAAGAGAAAATATTAGCTTTGCAACCGTATAGCTAAATATATTCTGAAAAATCTGGAGTCCCTAAATTTGACCAAAACCGACGATTTTGATTTAAACAACCCCATATATTTTGAAAAAGCAGAGACTTACACGTCTGCCTATTATATTTTCAGCTTATAGAGGAAATACTGAAAACTATTTAATTAAGTTTTTTTTTTTTTGACAAACAACAATATAACGATTGTTGTTATTAAAATTGCAGCATTTTGAACGTCTGCCTATTATATTTTCGTTATCTGTACTATGCATTTAACACAATACAACAAAGGCAGACGCGATACGATAATTTAATGAAGTTTTTTTTTTGCTGCTGTTATAAATAATGGAGCACTGTAGACGTCTGCCTTTAATATTTTCGTTATCTATATTATGCTCTTAACACAATAAATCAGAGGCAGACGCCTCTAGAATTTTTTTTTCGCAACTTCAAAATTCATTTTAAAAAAACGTGGCGCTATCTTCATTTAACTTTAAGTTTTTCTAATTCGCATAAATGTGAGCTACATTCCATATCAATACCAACGACGGTAAAATCATACACCTAAAATGTTCACTGGCTCCCTAACCATCACACTGATCATCCGAAACGCACGATCGTTCATACGTCATATTTATGAAACAACAACAAATTTTATTGGCAAACATATGATGTTGTTGTTAAACAACCAAACAACAACATAAAACAAATAAGGCGACATCAACGATGACACCCATAAAAATTGTAAATTGTATGCGTTGTGAATTTTTAAAGATGCGTATCTGCCTATCCAACCACTTGAAGGTATTTGCAGCATTTTAAAAACTGAGAAAAAATATGTAAACGATTTAATTGCTGTTTAAATAAAATATTAACATAAGAAAAAGTTTGTCATTTCATATGAAAAAACGTTGTTAAAATTTTAAAATATTACACTCAAGTATATTTGCTAGAGTGGGTAAATATTTGTACAGATTTATAGCAAAGTTGACTTTAAATCAAGGTTGCTATGCGCAAGTTTTTGGAAGTTTTTGTAAACTGATTTTGTGAAAGTTTTTGTTTTTGAAATTTTCTTTGAAAACCGCAAATCCATCAAAACTTTAATTTTATTTTGTTGTTTAAGTAACCAAAAATAACAAACTATTGTATAAAGAAGACACAAGCAGATTTATTTACTCCAACAAAAACACACACTATGTATATGCTGCTTGTATCTGCCAACTGCTGCTGTAATTTGTAGCTTAACTAATTTCCGACAAATTTTGACTTTTGTTTTGATTTTGATGAAATGATTGACACGCGACCAAAAACCATGAAAACAAAAATCCAAAAACCTAAAGGAAAAACATCAGAAATTAACCACAAGACATAAATATACACCAGCAGTTAAACGGTAGTGGCAAATAAATTACAACACGCAGTAGACTTTAAGGAAACCAGGAAACATTAGCAGGCAAAATCAACTCCCTGACAGAGAAAACATCAGTGGTACGGAATAGCTAGGTAGATAGATACATCGACAGACATGTTTATTTATTAGTTTTGGCAGCATGTTTGGCTGATGAATGTGAAAAAAAAGAACGCATTTTTTTTATAGCACACATAGCTACAAATAATTTTTTTTTTACGATATTTTTATGGGTGCTGATAATGAAACGCTTCGACAAAAATCACTCACCTTTTAAGCATTTTTCATATTTTTTTTTCTCCATTATAAATTATATGTAGTATATATTTAAAACAAAATATTGGTAGTAAAAATGTTTCTACTAAACAAAGAGAGTTAGACCCACCTTATAAGTGACTGCCGAGTATTTAGTTATGGTATAAAAAAATCGTAAAATTCTGCATTTTTTTTTTACAAAATTTATTTTATTAATATTTTTTTTTTCACTAAAGCTGCGGTGGATAGGCACAATCATTTTTAGTGTCATAAAAATGTTGTAAAATTTCTTTGACTAATTTTATGCTGTTGCATTTAATGGACAGCTGTAATTTATTTGATGGTCTTTGGGTTAATTTATGTTATAAATCGTAAACAAAATCATTCAAAAAAGGAAGCAGTAGATTCTTCATGTCGCATTGTCTCAATTTCAAAAAAAAAAAAAAAAAAAAATATATAAAAAATATTTATAAGATTTTTTAATATGTAATTTAATATTATATTATATGCCTTCTAAGATTTTACCTTCAGTTTACAGTGTTACTCAACTGCAAAGAAAACTTTCTTCTAACGTTTTTCAGTTAAAATTTATCTTATCTAGATTATGGGTGAAGAATATATCAAAACGAAGGAGTACGATAAATTCTGTACCGCTCTCTATCGTTTTTCCCCCAAGAATCACGAAGTATTTTCGAAAATAATATCTTTCTTCGGCCTGTTAACTTATTTCTTTTCCTAATACCACTTTAATCGGAGATTTTATAAACTGCATTTATATCTCGAATTAAATTTGATAACTTATCTCTGAATTTATTGAGTATTAGGAAATCTCAGTTTAACGAGAAATGCAGAGAGAATCGTATGGGAAAAGAGTGACAAAAACAAAAATTGTAAACAATATATTTTTGCTGAGAAAATCGTTTGGGAAAAGAGAGTGACAAATTGAGTAAAACAAACGTGAAACGTAGTCGAGTTAACTTCGTTGATCTAAGAAATTTCTCGTATTAACTTCAATCAAACTTCATATAATTATTTTAATATCTATATGTCTATTTTTACATGGTGTGAGTGGGTATGTTGAGAAAGTGCGATAAAGCTAAGAAAAAATTATAAAATAAATAACAAATTAATGTGCATGATAATTTTTTCTATTCCATTTTTTATTGAATAAGCTTTTTACTTGGTATAAAGCTTCAATGCTAAATAGCTAAGAAGGCTATAATAGCTGTAGTAGCTAAACTCTATTATTATAATCGACGATTTGCTCGTTAATAGCCGATTACACGACATAAGTTATCGATGTTTGTGACTAATCGGCGATTAAGACAAAATCGCAGTTTAAACTACGATTTAATTGAGATAAGTTAACAAGCCTTTTTCTTTCAAAATGCTAACACTTTTAAGGGATCACCCTTTGACACGTGGTATGTTGGCTTCGAAAGGGGAGATAGAAAAGTAGGAATGAGGTTAAGTTATTGAGCAACGGTTTTTTTTATTATAACTTTTTTTTAAATGTTTTTAATTATTCTGCTTTTGAACTTCATTACACTTCAGGTATTAATGCTTTGTCGATATAATGTACTTTAATTACCAATGCGATTTTTATTAAATAGTTTTTCAGAGACATCGATCAGTGTTAAAGTCATAGATTTTGCTAAATTAGTATCCACTCGATTTTTGCTCAAAACTAACACTCAAGAGTACGATAGTATCGATATGAAACGAGAACATAAATATAGTTTCATTTGCTTGTTGTTTCTTATGAATTCTGCTACGATAAGCAGGATGCTCGAAACTTTTTTGAATGACCGATTTCGATGCTTGCCGGACCTTTTTCCTTATTGCTGCTTACAGCTGTTTTATCATTCTAGATCTAAGATTCTCCAGTTTTAATGATTTTATTCCAATAAACTAAGTATACTAAGCCAGTTGCTCGCAACATTTCTCATAAAAGGGCCTACCAGGATTTTGTTCGTTCTTACTCGGGACTTTTAAAGCTTAAGAGTGCAGTTTAAGAACGGAGAATTACGATAGAAAACTGAATTTTGAAAATCTTTAATCAGGGTTACCAAGTGATCGGGGTTGATACGGCCTGACCAGGAATTGCACATCAATGCCATGGTCAAAATTCAAAAATTAGTTAAAAGCCGGAAATTCGACAATGTAAAATGAATTTTATATTTTTTTAACCAACAAAAACAGAAAATAGGTCTTCAAGTTTTTCCCACAAAATGTATTCAAATTTTTTAATTTTGAGCATTTTACGAATTAATTTTCATGTTGGAGATCAAAAACTAAAAAAAAAGAGATCATCAACTTTTTTCAAAAAAAAAATGTTTTTTAAAAGGCAGACATTGCTTCTTTCTTTCTTGGTAACCCTGTCATCAATATAACACAGGCCGACAAAATTTTGTCAAACCTCTTATCCAAAACCCAGAATGTACTTTTCTGCAGGTTTTTGAAGCTTTGAATTCGGAGTCAAAATTGTTCTGATGCCTCCGATTTTCGAGATATTCTAACGTAAAAGTGTGAAAATCTAATTTTTTTGCTATATTCGGGAGCATATTACACCACGTATTAATTTTTACCATCAAAAATTGTTACTGCGTGTGAAAGTACTAATCTTCCTTTTTAAAATCCACTTTGAATTATATCGATATCTTTTTTTTTCTCCAAAATATCGTAAATTAAGTTTTCCAATTATCCTGCCGTACTGGAGCTTATGTAGATCTGTATGTAGAAATTCGATGATTCTTATAATACTAGGCCTGAGCTTCATCTTCTTCAGTTTCTTCAAATTTTCCTTCAAATTATACTGAGTTTTGTATAAAACGCCGTGGATGATAATACTACTTGACCCGTAAAGTATTGTGTTTGCACATAGTACACATAGAAATTTATTTATTCCCTGTATTATATATAATCATAAACAATATCTGATTTGGGAATCGAGATAAATTTTCTTCACCACCGAATTTTCTTGTAGCAGTTCTCCTTTATTTTTTTATTTTTGAAATAATAAATCACATGTAGATATAATTCCACCCATTCTACTATAAACTAACATACAAAAAGTTTACATCTAATAAATTGCTACTTAGTTAGCAACAAAAACTCAATAACTCATTTATTATCTTTTCCATAAAAATCAGTATTTTCTCTTTACATTTTTAAATAGTTTTTTTTTGTTTCATATGCTTTTAGCATTAAGTAATTTTCCACATAATTCATAAATTCGTCTTTCTGTCATTATCGTATTTGGTTTTTAATCATCTTAAAAAGGTTTTTCCTTTTTCCAACTAATTTCCTTAAACGCTTGCTTCCCCAACAGCGCGCCATTCCGTACCAAAGCTGATGCTCATAAATATTAATTTTACCCACACATTTGGTATGCCCTGTTGACACCCTCACTGTGGCACCAGACAACAGATAGAATCGTTGTCTCTGTTCTTTTTCACACCACACAAGAGGTGAACATATGTACGTAGTACCTCCTATGCTCTGGTATGCTAAAGGTGCTGCTGGTTATTGTCTGTCTGTCTATCTGTCGCTTCCCTGGATGCGCTAACAATTTTGTCAAAATAGTGTGAAGTTGGTTGGCTGACTGCAATTATGTTAATGCGTTTGTTTGTTCATTCATTCAAAGAAGTCCTTTGCTGCGTTGTTGTTTTGCTTTGGAATCATCGGTAAATTTGGCAATTTTCATGCCCAAAAAGGTGAGTGACTCAGGAAATTGCGTTTCAATTTGCTGAAAGGCTAATTTTGCAATATATTTGAGCTGTATGTTAATTTAAGTTAATTAAATATTCTTATTTTTTATTGTTTTGGTCTTAATTAAAACAAAGTTGTTTTCGGAGTCAGAGTGCTGTTTACTTAAGAATGGTTTAAAGAATTGTCTTCAATAATTATTTTGACTATTGTGCTTTACCAAGAAGTACTGAAGCATCTAGTTTTATAGCAGTTACTAAATGGTATATCAGATGCCATTTCTTTACAAGAAAATTCTTTCTATTCCTCATTAAATTTTGGATTCGGATTTTGCTTCTTTTAATGTAAAAATCTATCTGAAATAGGATATAGAACTGGTTTGCTCAATAGAGTTGTTTCGAAAAAGAGCGCCGCACTTGAACTTTTCGCCACTTTTGTCCAATAATGTTTTCTGTTCAAAAAATAATACAATATGGGTGTTCATCTAATCACGCAAAACTCTCGCAAACTGTGCAAACTGTGCATTTTTGCGCTTTCGCAAGCGAACTGTAAAAAATCGTGTGTCAGCGCTTACACGAGGAAACTTTTTCGACAAAGTTTACTTGTTTGTTGGCAAGAGGGGAAAGACGAAAGGGACGAGGTAAAAAATTTGTCATAAACTTGTCGCAAACGCAAAACGAAAATCACATAAGAGAACAGACAAGAATTTGTCTCTCACACTTTCCTCGTGTAAACGTCGACTATGAAAAGTTTTTTGAATAAACTAGAAAAGTTTGCGCGACAATTTGGTAGCACAAACTTGCGCTGCTAATTGTGCAATTGCTGTCACTCTTTTTTCCAATACGATTCTCTCAGTAAAAATTTATTGTTTACACATTTCGTACATATCACTCTCTTTTCACATACGATTCTCTCGCAAAAAAATGACATGCTAATCAACTGCCACAAATTGCACAAAATATTCGAAGGGGTGTTCGTGAAACACATCGCGCAAAATTGCCTATTTGTACAAATGGGAAACTTGCGCATTAAGATGAATACCACTAATGTTTTTATTGGAAGACTTTTTAAAAAATTCGTCTGTTTTTTCGTTATCTCTTAAAGTTCATTGAACCTATTGCCGTTGAGTTTAATTGCCAAAAAAATGTATTTGTCTTAAAAGTTTTGACTTCATCTTTGGTGCATTTTTGCATGTTGCGAGTAAAAACTTGAACAACTCGCGCTCAACTTCTTTCTGACCATTTACGACGCAACATAATGCATTTAGCATACCTGAGACAGTACGTACAGCTTACAAGTTTTACTCCACAGACTCATTCTTTCATTGAAAATTATATCAATTCAATTATTTTTGCAGCATCTTCTTTCAACCAATGCTGCCAAACTAATTGATTGTGCGCTAATTTATGTGCTGCACGTTTAGATTTTTTTTCGTTGTTGGTATTTTTTTTGTAAATCCTTAGTTGCAGCACAAAATAAGTTGGTTTATTTGTGACCACTTAAAGAATTCTGGCGGGTCTACTGCATGCTACAGATAAATGTGTAGCGTTCATGTTAAGCGCGCAAAAATGCGTCCTAAAGTTCATCATTAACATAATTTGGCGTCGTTTGCGCTGTGTGTGCTTACTGCGTGTATGCGGAACGTGGTATCACGACTTCATGGTCAGCATCAATGCAATCGGTTATAAAGAATTAATTTTAATCAAGTTTTATGTAAACGCAAGTCACTTAAATTTTTACAGCTATAAATGGAGGATTTTTCAATTTCGAAATATTTTTGCGCAATGAATTTTTCTTTGTTAAATTAAATTTTTTCTACAAAAATCTTTTATCTTACTTTGAAATTTTCCTGTGCATTCTTCAATGTCAGCTTCATTTTGTAGTTTAATGTTCTGACATATTTTCTTTTATCCCTTAACCTTTTTCGAAAATTGTTCATTTCCATTGAATTTTCATTTTTTTCTTTGCTTTCTATAGAGTTTTATTTTTGTATGTTCTTATTAACAAACGAAAATTGGCCTTAGGCTACCAGACATCAGATATCACAAACATTGCTGCAACAACAATTAGTTAACTTTACAACGGTTGCCAATAAAATAAAATTGTAGTTTTTATATAACATTTTTTTCTGATTTCTCAATAAAATTGTAAAATTTTTTGCTGTTTTGAGGAAGCTGAAACTCATGCTATACATAGAAATAGAAGCAAGTTTGTTTAATGTAACGTACGTGTAAGATTTGTTTAATATTAAAGTAAAAAAATATTTAGTTTAGAAAAAACTTTGGAACTGGAAGAGACAAAAATAAAAAAGATGTCAAATTACAAAACATCATGTCACAAACAGTATATCATCAGAAATTGAAGGGCAATATTTGTAGTTGGATCTTTTTTGACCTCTATCATTGCTGCAACTGAATTAATACATTTTCTACAGTTATTGGTTGAATAAAGTTTGTTCGAAAAACTGCAGCTCAGTTAATAACGTCCACAATTAGAATAGTGATTGCAACAAAAGTAATGATAAAACAACTTTGACAAGAAGATTTTTACGAACGATGTTTTCTGTTCCTTTTCTGGGCCAGTCTCTTTATATGTCTCTTCGATGGAGAAGGAGGACAATTTTCAATGAGCTGGCATTATACCGTAGAATAAAAATAAAAAGGTAGATAATGGCAAAACTTGTTTCTTTAACTCCTAAGCAAGAAATCCTCATGATTTTTGTTTTATGAATTCAGAAAATATAAATAACTTTATAGGTTATTTTATGAAGAAGCCTATCTTACACGAAAATTGTATACATAATTTCTATAGAACGATCAAAAAAAAAATGAATTTTGCAACCAAAATAATTTTCAAAGTATATTTTAAGTGATCCAAAATAAGTTTTGTACCTTTTCGCTCTCTTAGCCTGTAATGAACGCAGGCCCGGATTAACCTTACAGGCAGAGTAGGCACATGCCTAGGGCGGCAAATATTGGCGGAAACTTTGAAAAATTGTTTTATTCGTGGGAATTGAATATATTTATCGTCGCTTTCGGTTAGAAAAACCCTAACTCATGTTTCTGTAATTTTACAGGAGGACGAAAAAACTGCATAAGAATCTTCAAATTGTCATTTTAGGGTCTTTTTTCAATTAAGTGTAAGTCCGCTATAGTTTGAAATATCACGTCAAAATTTTGAGTGGACGTGTATTTGAGGGTTATCTTTTAGGATAGAGAAAAAAATAAATTTCCAAAAAAATGAGTTAGGGCCTTTCTACTCGAGAGTGACGTTATATACTCTGTAAGAGGTTCTGGAACGGAAGTCTAGTACGTTTTTGTATGTAATTCATATATTTCTTAAAACTTGAATATCCATTAGTTCGATTTTTAATTTTAATTTTTAATCTGAATCAAAAGTGGCTGAAATAGCACCAATGGGCGTGGCACCTCCCATACAAATAACATACGGTAAGTGGCATATTTATCGAAATATGTGAGCAATCATACTAAAATTTGGTGTAAGGGGTTTGCTTATGAAAAGCTATTTCTGGATCAAAACCGGGCTGGATTGTACCAGTGGGTGTGTCACCGCCCTAAATTTTAAATTTAACTGCGGCATATATCGCGAACTATGCAAGCTATTGTGCTAAAATTTAATTTGAGGATGTCGATCACAAATATAATTTATTGAACCAAAAGTGGGCGGAATTGGAGAAGTGAGCGTGGCATATTTCAAATTTTTCACTTTAATTCGATTTTTTCGACTTTTTCAACCTATTTCAACTTTTTTCATAAGTTTCTTTACTTTCAGTGCAGTGTAGGGTATGTGATTTTCGGCCTGGCCGAAGATAACACCTTAACTTGTTTTACTTTAAATGTGTTCGACGATCGAACGGGACCCATGGAAATGCCCATATATATTTTGGATTAAATAGGCTGAACTATTTTTTGTTTTCGTGTGAGATGAGGTTCCATTACTTTCAATAATTCTCTCAGTACAACGTTTTGAAGTTTTTGCTTGCATGGGCGGAGCGACGCTCTCTTTTCGAAATTCGCCAAGTTTTTGACCATAAATTTTCCAAGTTATTCCTAGTATTTTTAGCATATATCACGAGCTATGTTTTGGAAAAGTAGGCTGTGTACCGAATTCCATTTAATCGCTTGTATATCCCGGAATAATGATTTCCACTGACACTATATGAAGCTACATGAAGAATAATAAAGAATATTTATACTTTTCTATACATGCTACCTTCTATACGTTACAAACGCAATGACGAAGTGAATATGCCCCGATTGTAGGGTATAAAAATATATTGTCCAAATCAAAAAATTACATTCCTACGTGCTTGAAATAAAATTTTTGCAACATTGGCTTCACCATATTGTTTTTCAGCATAGTTCAGAGATTAAATTATTTAGTTATCTTTAAACTTTGGTATTGAACTACAACTTTCTTTGTACGATTTCATGTCGATAAGTTTCTTCTCAACTTGCAACCAAGTTACTTGGTAAATATTTTTCTCATTTATTTTTATAAAATTTATAGTGCAGAAAAATGTAAATCTCTTTTGTATGTTTTATAAGAATTTGTTCACAATTGAATAGATTTGCTTTTCTGAATAAAAGTTTATGTGTTTTCGATTACAAAGCAACGTTTTTCTTAATATCAAACTTTGTATTTTATAGCTTGCAGCTAATAGAAGATATCCATTGAAAACAACATTACATTAACGATTTTATTATTGTTGTAAGTTCTATTTTACATTGTATCAGCTGGACAATATTTGTTGCAACTTTTTGCAATTTTATTGCAATTCAACATCAATCTTTCCATTTGCAGTTTATTTAAATATTTTCTGACACTAAAGTGATATACTTAGTATACTTTATATAAAAATGTAAGTGTCAAAAGTGAAGTAGGTATATCAAATATATTACGCCATATTTACCAGTATGGATTTTCACTAATTAGTTGTGTCATTTTTGTTCAAATTCATTTCGCTTTATAAGTTAATTTTTTTTCAAATCCAAATTCCAAATTTTTGGAAATCAATTTCTCGCCCAAAGAAACTCAGAATAGGAAACTTTCTGTGAGATCAAATTATATCTTAGTCAGCTCGCTATGACTAGAAAGTCTACTTTTTGTAAATTTTCAACGTTTTCGTACATTTTTGACTACATTTGTCCAAAAATGAACTCTCCACTATATTTAAATATATATCACAAATACATTTTCCGCTAGAAACTCGTAGAACAGACCATTCTGAAATTTGCCAGAAGTCTTCAATGAAGTGTGGAAAACCAACAAGCAAATCTGGGATCATCCTTAATTTAATGAGCGGCCTTTGCGTCTTTGCGAATTGTATGTGGCTTTTCCGCTGCTGAACTGCCACCAATGGCTTCTTGCATGATTTTCGTCCATGGAGTCCAGCCTCAACCAATCTAAGAACCACAGCTCGTTTGGATATATGGGCATCGCATTGATCAATTATTTCGCGTTGAATGTCTACAAGAATCCAATTTTACCTTGCGCACAATCTTGCGATCCTTGTACCCAGAAGAACTTTTACAAGGTTAGTTTTTGCGAGGAACATTTTTTGTTGTGTCATACTTATCGAAATGATAAAGTGCATTGAATACCATCTTTTTGGAGTAATTAAGCTGTGTTGCCATCGCCTGATATCTCATGGCCGTCTTTCGAAACTCAACAATTGACGTATACCGTATGGCCGGTGTACAACTTTTGGCCACTACCCATGATTAAGGATATGCTAATAAGCAAATTCGTTTAAAAACTGTTCTTACAAGCAACGACAATATCACAATATCGTTTCTGGAATATTTCATGAAGTTTTTCTTTTATTTTTTGGAAATTATTTTTTTGTTTCCAATTAGTTGACTCCGTCAAATCTGCGGTTTGAGTAGGAAATCTCTCATAAAACTTTTTTATGCTATAAATTTGAATTCAGTTATGTTCTTTTTTTAAGCTTATATGTCCCACACTTATATTATGTTTAAATTTTCTGATATACATAGAAAAATAAATGAGAAAAACTACCAATAACACAACGAATGATTTCGTTTCCATTTAGTTGTCAACAGCTGTATGTACTATGTTGATATAAACAAACAACTATGCAACAAATTTTAAAGAAATTAATCAGAACATAAAATAATTTTGAGCAGCAGAATCAACAAACTACATAAGAAGAGTTGTTAAAAACTTTTTAATATTCAAAGGTACAAGCGAACCAAAAAAGGTTGCCAAAAATGAAAGGACTTAAATATGGAAATGAAATAGAAAAAAAACTCAGGCTTAAGGCTAAAAAAAAGGACAAACGACTGTAAAATTTGTTAAAGGAATTTTTATTTTCTGTTTTGGTTCTGCGCAAAGTTATTTATTTATAGATAGATAGGTAAATGTACAAAAAAATACTTCGAGTTCTTACCAAGAGTATAGCGGCAAAAATAAAGAAATTCCAATTCAAACGCTTAGAGCCATGCCGAAGATTGCACGATGCGACGACGACAATGATGTTGTCTTTCGTCCTTTTATAATACCAGGTAATCCATTGTTAATCCTTGTTATGGATGCCTTGCTTGCGTTTTTTTGCTTATGTGCACTGCTCCTCAATGAAATTGTTTAGAATTTGAAGTACGCGCACACACAAAGAAAAGGGCACGACGTCGTTGAACGAAAGAAATCAGAAGGAAAAAAACAAAAATTTTGCGCAAAGAGGTCCTTTTCATCAATAACGAGGAGCAAAAGCAATAAACAATAAAGATGCTGCTATTGAAGATGTTGTCTTAAGAAAAAAGTGATTTCTGTTGAGTGTCGTTGGTGTGCGGAACTTTTTTGTTTCGAGGCAATTAAAGGAAGTTTAATTTTTAGAGTTGGCTTGGACTGAATTATTGATTTTTAACGCAGATTTCTTTGGAAATTTTGTGATTTTTTTTTTTGATGATAATATTTTTTCCAGTATCATCATTGTTCTTGTTCAGGACACATATTTCGTTATGTTTCGTTAGTGGAAGTTCACTTTGCTTATAATTCGCAACAACTTTTTCCAGTTTGAACAAATTTTAATTAAATTTATTCTCAAGATTTCAGAAATTTAGTGAATTTTTTTGCAAGTAAATTTTTCTGTTATTTTATATTGTATTTGACTTATAATTCTCCACAAGTTTTTCGGAATAATTTGAAGGATTTTTTGTTTAATTTTTTTTTTTCAAATTTTTGAAGTTTTTCAAAAATCTTAAGTTCTGAGATTACATTCCTTAAATTAATTTTTATATTATTTATGATTTATTTTCGATATTGATTTTCGACACACTTAAGATTTTCTTTTTATTTACTCAAACTTAATGTATTTTGATATTAAAAATGGTTTTATGTGATTGATTTGACATATAATTCGCAACAAGTTTTTCGAAATAAAAATTTTCTGTTGATTTCATTCATAGGTTTGGAACTTTATTTAATTTTCCGTCGTTAGTTTTGTGTTCTTATAATTCATGACAAAATTTTCGGCATTGAATTTCAGTGTCGACTTTTTAGTTTGTCGAATTATTTCAAATTTGCGCCCCCGATTTCGATTGTTTTTCCCCACTTTAACTTATAACTCGTAAATATTTTTTCGAAGTTTTCGTTTATTGTGCTACTCTACTTTTTCGTTAATTTTTTTGTGTTTTGTTGTTGACTCTCACTTTTAATTAAACTTTATTGTGGTCGTTAATTTGTTTGTTTCTTTTTTTTAGTTTTTTCGATGACACCAATAAATTTTTTGTTTCGTTTTCTTGTAATCCTAAACCAAAATTTTGTGTTTTTTTTTTTTTTGTAAATTCCTTATCAATGCATTTGCTGTATTTTATACATTACCCTTAACTCTACACTTCACTATTGTTTACTTAGCGCTTTTCATTTTTAAATATTTATTTAATTTTTGCTTTCAATTTATATCTAACAGATACGCTATCTCGTAGATAGTGCTTGTGTGTTGAGTTTAAAGTAAATCAATTAAAAAACAGAACCATATTTTTTTCCTTCTTCCAAAACATGTCATAAAAAATGAATTTTTTCTTTCACATTTTTTTTTTTTTGTATAAACAAAATACACTTAGCGGCTTCGATGACACAAACAAAAGTATCTCGATAACTTAGTCCCCGAATAGATATCGCATACTTTTTAACTTTCGTTTAATTAATGAAAAATACTACGCGTCGCGTACGATATGACAACCGACCGTTTCTTGTTAGAATCAACACTTTTATGGTGCAATTTTTGTTAACCCGAAACGACGTTACCGAACAAAACACGTTATTTCGATTGCAATGTTCGCGGCAAACTGTTTTCTGAATGATATCTATGAGTTCTGCTTTGCCGGCAAAAGAAGTTGTACGAGTTGGTGTTGGTGTTGGTGGCTGTTCGATGTGCGTGCATGCTGTGTTCATTTTGTGCGCGCTCAAATTTTTTGTTGGCACACAAAATGAACAACAACATTTCTATTGCTGCTGTGGTGTTGCTGGTGTTCATTTCCAATTAGAGAATTGGAATTTTTCAAAGTACATAGTTCACTAAGGGTGATTCCATTGCATGTGACAGTAAAGTGTGGCTCTTATACTAGGGACAGACGTCAATTTAATATATGGGCAATTCCATGGGTCCCATTCGACCGTCGAACACATTTGAAGTAAAAAGAAAGTCATAATAAAACGGATTTTTATTTCGAAAATAGACTTAACTTATAGCTCCTAATGAGCTTTATAATTGGTGCTAAGGTTGAATTTGGGTAATTTTTCGTTATCAAGATAATTGCAAAAAACCAAGGTATCGCACGGGACAAAAACTTTCGTTTTCGTAAAAATCCCCATATTACAATGCAATATCGTAGTATTTGCGATATCGTAGATATCGAGTTGTGAAGTTTAAACATTTTATGTTTTATGGTGTCTTATGGTCATATTCAAATTGTCATATCTCTGGTAAATTCTAACGAAAAAATTATTTTTTTATATCGTCTTAAAGCTAAAAAGATCAGCTTTCTTGCTTAATTTTTGTTCATAGCATTGCATGTAAATGTAATTTTTTTTTATAACAAATCAATTATTTAAAGTTGATTTATAGGGTCAATACCATTCGATATGCAATTAGAAAAAACTCCACTGAATTCTTCGTCAAACTTCCTTAAAAAAACTTATTTTTTCCGAATGGTTGCAAAATATTTACTGTCCCACATAAATTAATTCTTCCGCGTACCTTTGAAAGTACTGCGCGTCGCTGCACAGTGGTCCCAGTATCTATTTCTTCACAATGAATGCTTATAATAATAATAGTAACAATTATATTCAATTTTTGTGAAGGCTCAATTCACTGGATTCACTCTTAAGTGAGAGCAGCGCATAGAGAGAAGTTACTTAGAGAAATCTATTGGAGAATTGAACTTTTTTTATTTTTTTATGCGAACTTTTTTTGGACAGGTTAGCGAGTATCGCATATGTAACAAATCAAAAATATCGACTGGAGAACTTTAAGTAGAACACATACTGTACTCCCTAAATTAGAGCGTTGGGCATTAATTTTGCCAGCGCTACGCTTTTGAGTTGAGCGCTAAACCTAAATAAGAGCGTAGCGTCAAATGCCATGTGGAGTTAATTTGTTCGCTGTTTATGACAGAAAAAAAAAATAGCTGTCAACGCTCTGTCAAAATTGCAAAAATCGAATAGGCGCTGGCGTTAGCGCGTTGCTTATTTCGGTTTGCTTCATATGAAATGTATGTGCATGAGAGAATTTTGACAGATAAACGACGCTGGCGCTCCAATTTAGGTTGAACAGTTAGTTAAACGAGGGAATAAGTCATTATGTAGTGTAATATAACTTGTGTTTCGTTTTTAGATAAATTTGGCTAAAGAGCCTTTTGTAAGCTAATTCAAACAAGTGGGCGTGGCACCATTAATGTATATTAAATTTATTTATCAAACTCTATTCTTGGTGCTTATTAGAGAAGTTTGAAAATGATTAGAAAAAATTCATTGCAGCAGAATAAATCGACTGGCTTTTCATATTTTCCCTTGCAGTCAAAGATGATGCTCAAATTCATGTTTAACCTTCCTTTGTTCAAGAATGCTAAGAAACATAAGCCCAAAATATATTTTAGAGGTGTTGGGGTGTCTCTGGAGATGTTGAAAAATAATTTTTGCTAGGTATTTAATGGTGCAAAAATAGTTGAAGTTCAGTCTTAAGCCTTAGAGTCAATGAAAGAAAAATTATTAATGCTCTTTCTCAAACTGTATAGCTCTCGAGTTTTTGTTCATTGCCTACCGTTCATCTATCCAAGTAAATCTTCTTCAAAAGTAGTAGCTGTTGAAGTGGTTGGGGTACATAGACCTGAACTGAATCACAAAAATCTGCATTCATAACATGGCTTTTCAAAGTTTCTTCGCCGGCCAATTTTTGCGAAATCCGACTCAGTGAAATTATTTATTACACAATTACAAAAATGCACGTTTCATTTATCAAGAGTTGATGATAATGGAAGACTATGACCTTGGCAACAGTGTAATACTATGTATAGTATTCCAAAAGTTGTTATATATTAGAGACATATTATGGGTATTCATCTAAGCGCGCAAAACCCTCGCAAGCTTTGTAAGTCGTGCAGTTTTGCGCCGTCGCAAACGAACTGTCAAAAATCGTTTGGAAAGTTTTTTGAACAAATTAGAAAAGTTTGCGCTTCTAATTTGTGCAATTGTTGTCACTCTCTTTTCCCATACCATTCTCTCAGCAAAAATTTATTGTTTACTTTACACATTTTGTATTCGTCACTCTCTTTTCCAATATGATTTTCTCACAAACAAATGACATGTTCATCAACTGCCACAAATTGCACAAAATATTCGAAGGGGCGTTCGTGAAACACAAGGTGCAATATTGCCTTAAGGTGATCTATATTTTAATTGAAGATATCAGCAAAAGGGAGCATACTTTTAAAAAGTCGAAAGAATAAGATTGTAGTGGAAGATCATTGCCCTCTAATACAGATAAGCAAAGTATCAGATTTTCTGCTAGATAAAATCTGATTTTTACTACACGTTGTATGGATGAAGTAGCGAGACATGATTAAACTATACAAATATTTATATTATATTGGATCCTATAAAGCAAAATACAGACAGATATACTGCTCATTAAAACGAAAAAAAAACTATATTAGCCTTAAGGGGTTAAGGAAGCATACATTTTCAATTGCTCAAAAACTAAAAATCCACAATTATCTATACAACATAAAGTGATATCATGCTGCAACGCACATATTTGGCAACGTAGAAACCCACTTGAAATTCCAATAAAATTAGCTATTAAATGCGTTAAAGGCCACAAGAACAAATTGCATGATATCACTGAAGGAAGGCTCTATAGAAAACAATCCAAAATGAAAGAGTTTGAAAAATATTTCAAATTTCAATTGCTACAAATTATGCACTTAAAATGTACATAACAACAACAACAACAGCAACGAGTTAAATTATATAACATGCACTTAAATCAAAGAGCAACGAAAACAAAACATTTAACACGCATTTGTGAATTAAACGGATGCCATAAACCATAAAAGGGAAGTCATAAAAAATGCAACAAGAGCACAAAAATCCATATCCATACCATGCAAAGTATCTTTTGTTTTTTTTTTCATTCTTAAGATACTCTTTATTAGTTGCACAAGAATTTATTCTAAAGTTACAAATACACAGCACATACTTAAATCTACAAGTTACAAGCGTCTAAGTATTTTTTGCTTTAAGTGCGCTATTTGGTATAACAAATGATGATGATTTTTTGTTTTGTTTGAAACTCCTCGTACATAGCGCGAATGAGTTTAAAATCGAATGCAAACTATTGATGGCGCCAAAAAAATAAACAGATACAATGGTTTTGTAACTCACAGAACAATTACATGTTATTATTGCTTACATGGTTACACAATGAGGCCTACATACATGCAGCCAGCTGCTGTACACGGGGTTTCAGTGAAACGTGCTGAAAATGGGAAAATCTTGTGAAAGGCAATAAAAATGCACGTTTTGTGAATTTAATTTAAAACGGATAAATTTTTTTAAAAATTAATGGAAAAATGTCCAAAAACCAAACTAGCAAGAAAGTGTTTTTTCTAAAAATATTATTCGATTCTAAGCTATCAAAGACTATCTCTGCTCTAGGACTGCACTTTCAAAAAGGAGATATGAAGCGTGCGGCTCGTTTCTTTTTAAAGGTCTATAGAGCCTAGAAACGAAGGTGAAGGGACTAGATGTCTGTCAATCACTTTCGGCTTAAGTGAGTCGGTTCTAACACGGCTATCCCTCCCTTTTAATCTAATATTCAAAGTTATTTTATTATGCTTTGAACAGAATTAGGACGGGTCGGGAGAGCGGTGACGATAACACGCTGTCAAAAAAAAAAACCAGTCGGAAAATCGTTTGAATGAACACAATTGCGGCGGACGACTGCTTTTCACGACTGATTTCTTGTGAGAGAATTGTTTGGGAAAAGAGAGTCATAAAAACAAAATTTGTAAACAATAAATTTTGCTGAGAAAATCGTATGGGAAAAGAGAGTGACAAATTTTAATACATTAGAAATGTAACACTGATCCGACGTAAAAATAGAATTAATTCTAAATCGGCGGGTACCCGTCGGCAGGTTACCAGTCGTACGCCGCAATTCTGTTCAATTTCACATGATCAAGTATGTTATAATTTTTGACAGCGTATATTCGTCACTGCTTTACCGCCACCGTCCTAATTCTGGGCAACGCATTAGACTTGATCGATTTTGTTTGAAGCAAAAAAAAAAAGTCTACCTGACGGGGTCTGAAAAGTAAGAAGGATAGTCTTTTTTCTCATAGTCTTATATTGAAAACTGGAGTTTGGGCTAGGCAAATGCTTTTCCAAAAGATTCAGATCTCTTGTATTAGTACAAATTTTTTATATAAAATATGAATTTTTTAGCACTTTAAGAGTGCTCTGAAGTTGTACGATTTTAGCTCTATATAAATCTTAAAACGTTTTAAAAATCGCTTTGTGTTATTGTCGTTATCAACAACTTGTCTAATTTTTTTGTTAAACAAAGTCTATTAAATTGGACTTGAGTAAACACATGACAAATTGTTTGTAAACTTGCATAGCTAAAACCGAAATAAACAAACCTTCATCATGAACAACTTAATTTTGTACTCAAAAAGATTTGTTTAACTTAACATTTTCTCAAACATTGTGTAAATATTTATCAAAGTTTAAAAATAAATCAATAAAATTGACGTTGGCTCTTTGAGCTCAAGACATCTGTCAGCTTTGCATTTGACTTGTGCATCAAGAACGAAACAAAGTCTGGTACGCAGATCACTACAAATGATACAACAGCTGGTTTGAAATAGCTTGACAAAAGTGTTATGGCTGTGATTTGGCCAAATGCGTAATATGATAACCTCGCGATAGATGCATATGTGAACTTTAAGCCTTAAGAGAATCATACGTAAAGTACTAGCGGGCCACCGCTAGTAGACGTGGAAGTCATTCACTGCATGTACGGTTGAGTCTAGTTGTGGAAAAAAAACATTATTCATCATAAATAAGTAAGACAAAAGAAAATTCTCCAGGGATGAAGGGTACTAATTATGCCTTTTTTGGTACATATTCATTAAGGCAAAAGGCGCAGTAGCGTCTGTTGACCATTAGCCGCCCGGGGGGGAAAAAACAATCTGCTGTCCCCTGCTTCGGGAAAACTCTTAAAATTTTCTTAAAGAAAATAAAAATTGATCTTCTGCCGAGCACTATTTCGCTGCCCTCAAGCCATTGTGCCCGCGGCGCTGTCCCCTTTTGCCACCCATTTACGCCACTGAACAGGAGTTTTCGCTCAATAAATGCGGGATAGTTTTCTCTCATTAATGCTTTGCCCAGAATTGGGACGGAGTCGGGAAAGCGGTGACGATTACACACTGTCAAAAATTATAACTAATGCTTTGAACAGAATTGGGACGGGGTCGGGAAAGCGGTGACGATTACACGATGACAGAAAAAAAAAAACGGCCGAAAATCGTTTGAATAAACACAATTGCGGCGGAGGACTGTTTTTCACGACTGATTTCTTGTGAGAGAATCGTATGGGAAAAGAGAGTGACAAAAACAAAATTTGTACACAATAAATTTTGCTGAGAAAATCGTATGGGAAAAGAGAGTGACAAATTTTAATACATCAGAAATGCAACACTGATCCGACGTAAAAATAGAATTAATTCTAAAGCGAAGGATACCCGTGGCAGGTTACCAGTCGTGCGCCGCCATTCTGTTCAATTTCATATGATTAAGTATGTTATAATTTTTGACAGCGTGTAATCGTCGCCGCTTTCCCGACCCCGTCCCAATTCTCCGCAAAGCATTAATGACAGATTTTAACTTTGAGAACATGGACAGGGTTACCAAGATAATGGGATTGGTCCACGTCGGGAACGACCGTCAAAGCCTTTTTTTTGGAGATGTTCGAGAAATGTTTCTGCTCGACTTGGTAACCCTGAACATGAACTGATACTGCACTGTCTTATGTACAAAATACTCCAGCTAAGTTAGTTTTTGATGTGCCGCTTATATTTAGGCCATTATTGGAATACTTAAGCACATCTTGAGCCGAAAATACTCTGAAATGGAAATCGTTGAAGAATTGGTTCTAGTGAACTATTTTTTATTATAAATATTATAGGAAGTATGAGCACACTGAAATCAATATGTTTCAAAGGAACTGTTAATCGCTAAGCTGGTCACTCATCGTGTTGATGGATGACACCTGATGATGTCAAATGGCATTGTTCATTAAATTGAACTCTGCTTTTTTCTCTCTCATTCTCCGCCATTGAGTTCAATAGCTTAATCACAATACATATGTTAGACACCAGTCCAATTAGTGTCATTTGAATTCTTTATAAAAATAAATCGACTCAATTAAGTTCAACCACAAACATACTTTCTTCAAAAAACTTTTAACATCAACCATCAATTGAGGTGCGAAATACCAATCAACATATGAATTACGGTCTAATGGAGTGGCGATCAAGAGCACTCAACTTCAGTCAGCGCGCAATTAGTGGAAAATGCCAAAGACTTTGCAACAATGTTAGCAAAATACTAAAAAAAAAAAGAACCAAGGAAATGTAATGTAATTTTTCTTTTAAACTGTGACGAAAAATTGAGGACAACATTTTTTTTTCAACGCTCAAGACATCAACATAACAACGTCAATCGATGCTAACGATGAGACACTTTGCCAACCAACAACAACAGTTTGACAGCTTTCAGTGATTAGCGCATAGCAGCAAATTTTAAATTAAAGCGAGACGTCACAGAGTGAAATGAAGCGAAATGATAAGCGGCGTCAATTGCAAAAATGTTAAGTAAAAAATGAATTATGAGAAAGAAAAAATAAACAAAATGTGGCAAAATTAAAATTCAATTTTATGTTTTCACAAATGCGAAAGTGTAGAGTATTTTGTGTGCTCTCAGAGAGTCACCAGCAAAATGTAAACAAAAATCAGCTGTTTAACGGCATGCGCCGCTCGCCATGTGCAATTTTCATTGTTTGCTGAAATGAACAAGAAAATGAATCAAAACAAAGTGAAATGTGAGTTCGAGTTGTTTGAATTCATTTCCATTATGTTCGAATGGAACCTGAGGATGTTGTGTTTTGAATGCGTTGTTGATGGGTTGGTGATGAGTTGGTTGTAATGAGAGTGGGCTTGATATATATTTTAGGATATTGTTATGTATTACAAATTGAGGAAATAACCATTTTCCGAGTTCAGGAAGTCATATTTTACAGCGCGTAGTGTGTTTAATTCTGAAAAAAGGCAAATACTTTTAAAATGGAAGAATTCGTTAATTAGTGAAATCTGAAATGGATAGGAAAACTTCATTTATTTTTGAGTTTTTTAAGCAACAAAGACTGTTGATATGAAGACTGCCACAGTCTCGCAAGATCTTAAGTTATTGTAAAATTTGAATTTTCCGTGAAGGAAAGACTGACCGAGTCTTTGTTTCAGAAATGATGTTAACGCCGATACCAGCTTAATTGAAATACAAAAGTGAAATGACAATTTAAATCATAGGTGGGTAAAACTTTGGCAGCAGGAGTAACAAAATAAACAAAAACAACAACTACAATAACAGAAAAAAGCTCCACCATAAATTCGCTCTCAATAGCGAAAAAAGAATTCCAAGAATAGTAAGAAATGAGTGTAGAAATAAAAGTACACTGATCAAACGAAACAGGAGAACCTGTCCTCAATTTGCACATTGTTGAATGATGCAACAATAGCAATAACAGAAGTCACGTGCATAGCGCGTATAAAAAAAAACACAACAATAAAACTGTGCGTAGCAGTAGTGAAAAACGACACAAACATTGCCTCATTTTCCTACATTGCCCACCTATGGTTAAAATCAGTGGTGGGCATGGAAATCTAACAAAAGGGCGAAACAACAACATCAAGCAACAACAACTAAATTTTAAAATTTTTTTTACTTTTATTTCCAAATTCGCAAACGGCACAAAAAAAAACAAAATTCCACTAGAAACAAAAACAATTGCTACATTCGTCAAGGCACAATGCGGCGCAGTGCTAATCACTTTGTGTGTTGTTTTTGTTTTCATTTAAACTCAAGTTAACGCTGTGCCTCCATAGCGTTGAAATTTTGTGAGTTTTTTTTCACTTGCTTGTGCGTCGAATAACGGTTCGGTCAATAAGGGCGGATAGGGACACTACGTGCCCACCACTGGTTTAAATCATTCTTCACTTAAGACCATTGCTCTACATGGATTTGTTAACGCATAAAGTAACAACAAAGGTTTTCCTTTATTACTACAATGCCAAGCTACTCTTATCAGCAAATAAATTTTATGCTTGTATCCTATGCTGAAAAAAGTATTGAACTTTTGTACTTGATCATAATTAGTATACCTAGCATTTATACCATCATTCCAAATAAACTTTGATGTAGATATACCAAAAAGGGGTGATACAGTAGAAGATGATGAAGACGATGGATGACTAATGATTATTTAGGATGTAGAACCTAAAGTTTTTAAGCGATGAACATTACATATTTTTCAACAGACGCTAGACAGTCTGTTACCAATTTTAGTTAATTTTCATTTGAAAAATTTTTGAAAATTTTCTTAAAATATAAACTGTAGGTTTTATTCTACTACGTATCAAATATTTGAGGAAATATATATTAACTTTTTTATTGCATGCACTTTTCTTTAGCGTAGCATAACCTATTGAACTAAATGTAATTAAGTTTTGTAAAAATTTGTTTTCTTTAATTTCAAAAGTTCTGTTCATGTTCATGTGTTTATTTTATTCAATTATTGATTGAAACTATAAACTGCAATGTGAAATGTAAGCAATTCAACCCAAAGGAATACCAACATATACCACCTACTAAAAATTTAAATAAACAAAGTTGCTTGCTTACACAAACTACAAATAAACACGGCTGTGCCAAAGTTCAAATGGAGCGCTTCGGGCATTTTAGAATTTTTAAGTAGTTGCATTCAACTACATTCAATCAATAAAAAGAAAACCACAACAATTTACAGCAATTTTTACTTTTCAAATCGCATCATCTACATCACCTACATAAAATAAATAAAAGCGGAGTAATAAAAAAGAAACAGATGAGAAAATGCATTTTCATTTGCACTCCAAAAAAAAAAATACAAGAAATCACAAAATTAAATTAAAACAAAGGAAGGTACCTTTAAATGGTAAGAAAGAAAAAAAATCGGCAAGCATCAGTACCTCAGGCAGTCACGCTATATATTATATACAGAAAGGTATGCTGCATCATAAAGGAGTGGAGACACAATTCAGTAGTATGTGATTTCAGTATCGATACCAATGTTCTTTTCTTACTTCGATAATTTCGAGTAAAACAACTTACTGTCAAAATTTAAAGCCATATATTCACATCATGTCAGCCTTTATTTTTCATATAAGTACAAAGCTGCGAAATTGAATAATATTATTAAATTTACTAAATATTTGGCAATAACTATCAAATTACATGAACGATTCAGCTAGACCAATAATATGTTTGATATAAGAAGTAAACAATTTATTCAAATAAAAACTTACACAAAAGCTAACCATTCGTCAAAATGACGAACAAGTAGTCAAAGTATCATAGTTAAAAATGTTCACAGACTGCGCAAGCTTTAAGCGACGACTGAGTTGGTGTCTGAGTACACAAAGCTAGGCGCAATAGCTAAAGCGATATAAGTGAATATCTAACTGATGTTCATCAAAATCGGTGCTGCCCAGAGAACGGCAGAGGCGCTCAAAGAGCGTAAAAATGAGAAGAAGAAGGCGCTTAAAGAGCGTAATAAAGCGTGCACACATACAGAATCAATATACGGTGCATATTAGAACGAGATATATAAACCATTAGCTCTAAGTTCCTTCTAAATTTATTTGACAAATTTTCGAACACAACTTTAATAATTTTTCAAATATTTTCTTCTTAAACAAACAGCTTTTATTTTCAGACTTTTCAAAATTTTATTCAAAACTTTTAGTAAACAATTTATTTATTTTTTAATTGCCATGGGAACGAGAAAAAACAAAGCACACACACTAACTAACACATTCAATTCCCATTCAACGATTTGTTATGTTAACATGCATTTTTCTATGTGTGAAATTAATTTTTTTAGCAATTTTAAAACTTAAATATTTTGATATTCAACAAGAATATCGTGACAATTTTAATTGGAGATTGAGACCCACCGTCTAAGAAATAACACAACAGAAATTTGATTGAAATTGAGCAAGCAGTTTTTGCGTGATACGCGAACATCGAAAACAGATATCATTTTATTTATACAGATATTTTATTTCAAACGAACTTTGACACCATAAGTTGAAAATTCAGCATCACATATTGAGTCTGTGGGGCACTATAGATCAAAATATCCCAAAGATTGTGCTA
This sequence comes from Tricholauxania praeusta, assembly GCA_949775025.1. Classification (NCBI taxonomy): domain Eukaryota; kingdom Metazoa; phylum Arthropoda; class Insecta; order Diptera; family Lauxaniidae; genus Tricholauxania; species Tricholauxania praeusta. The sequence goes on from OX459030.1 coordinate 8,543,081, forward strand.
ATTCCATTCGGGATTAAAAAAATACTATAAGTCCAGGTATCGCATTAAAAAGGTCTTAAGGAGCACTTTAATACTTATCGTTTTTATCGTCAGCAAAAGTTCTAAGTTTGTTGCTGCTTTGAGCTTTAATTATGGCATCGATGCTTGGAATGCTTGAATATGTTATACCAAGCACTGCTTCCTTTTGCCACACTCTCCTGTGCAGTGATTTCGCTATTTCATTTTGTTCATATAAACAAATGAAGGAGTCAACACTGGACGCCGCCAGTCGTTAGCGGTTAAGGCCCGTTGAACACTTTATTTTGGATGTTTTTTTCTTTCTGCTGTTTCTCTTCTTCATTCATGTTTATTTAAATTTACTACCGAAAGAGCAACTATAAAATACATACGCATCTTCACGGCTGCTGCTGCTGCTGTTGTTGTTGTAAGTGATGCCTTTTTTATGTTATTGCTGACCTATAAAAAACGCTGCAAGACTTCACCTTTTTTTTTAATTTTTCTTTAACAGCATTTAAAAGTATTTTGGCGTTATTTTTGTTATTGTTGGTTTTTTTGTTTTTTTTTTTTTTTTTTCTACTTGCAACATTAAATTTATTTTCTGGAGAAATTGTGGTAACAGCAACTTTCCAGCAGCTCATAAATTTTACAACATCGGTACTGAACTTTGACTGCGTGTGCTTTGTTTTTTTCTAGGTTTTTATTATGATTAAATAAATAAATTTAAATTGTTTATATTATTTTGTGCAAGAAATTATTTTTTTTTTCGATTATACGCTGTAAAAATTCAAAGTTATGGAATTCATTCAATTATTTTCTCTCTGACTAGTATTCATATTAAAATCATTTCTTCTAATTAAATCAAACATTCTCTATCGGTTACCAATCGCAGTTTTAACCAGAACACAAATCCAAATCATCTATCTGCCTCTCTAATGAACAATCAAATGCCACATTGAGTGTGTGGCATTCGAAACATTTCATTTATAGACCAAACATTCAGTCGCACGTGATGTGACTTAGAAGTGTTAATTAAACCAGCATTTAGCCACTTAAGTTGCAACATAAATAACGTTGATGGCACCAACAACAAACAGCACTGTCTGTCTGTTTGCCTGCGTAAGCCTAATAAGCTGGGGTCCCATACCAGAAGATGCAGCAAAGAGATAAAAAGCAGTGAAACTTTTCTTCGAACTCTATGCTCACAAAAATTTGTCTACAACATGAGCATAATTAAGATTTCAATCTAAGCGTCTTCGAGAAAATATATTTGAAAAAAAAAATGGTCAAAAGCATTTTAAATAAACAAATATCAATTTGGCATTTGCATATGTAAATAAATAAGAAATCTTAAGCAACTTAAGCTTTTAAATGATTTCTAAAAGAGCCAACTTGCAATGAATTTGGTTTTTTGTGGTTTCTAGTTGCTTTTGTTTATCATGTCAGAATTACCATGAAAAACATAAGAAAAATTTTGAAAACCAACAAATGCATTTGGAATTAAAAATATGCAATATGCATTTTGTGTTTATTTTGAAGATGACACATGCTGCATAACAAACAATTTATTCATAAATTTTATTTTTGAAATCTCTTTTAAATTGATGAGATGGCGTTCAGACTCAAATCAAAAAACTTGTTCAGCGAACTTTGGTTAGTTAGGTTTGGATGGCAACCGTATAGCCTAACGTACCTCAAACTCTATGTTTCATTTTTATTCGTAAAATTTGGTCCTTCGATTGTGGTACTCGTTCAATATGAAGGTACCTGTTGTTTCTTTTGATTTTACTTAGATGGACTCTTCTTAGTTCCTTCAAGGATAATAAAATCGGTTGCCTGAAGTATTTTGATACATTTCTTAAAATGTTGAAAGCTCTTTAGATTCGTTGTTTAAAAAAAATCGATTTTGAGAAAATCGCACTGAAGGTTGTCTACAACTTTTGATGAGCTTAAGTTATGATATAAACAAAAAATTTCTTCTTTTAACCTTTGACCTCGAATAACTTAAAGTTCATTGTAAATTTTTTAACATTTTTAATAAAACTCCATGATAGCTGACCTATACGATTTCTTGAAAGTACTTAAATTTATCAGTTTTTTTTTCAAAACTCCACATAAAAGGCTAAAATTCTTGATAAATATTAGAATATTTAACTAAGTAAATCATAATATACGTTGACTATGAAAATGGCAATGCTTAAATCTTTTCTCCTTGTTGCATTTACTACACTCTCAGCAAGTATTAATTTAGAAAAAAACTGTTCAGTTGCAATGTTAAGCTCTCACAGGATATGATGACATTTGTGCTGTGACATGCAAAGGCGTTGCACGTGATGCAGGAAACAAAGCTAAAACGACATGAGCATTAATTGTGGTCACACAATTTTCCCTATCAACATGGAAATGAGCTCATGACATTTTTTTTCTTTAAATTCATTTCCCTCAACAAGGGTCGTAAACATGCCTGTCGTGGTGCAACCAAGAAGTTTTGCTTTATATTAATTTATGTATAAAAATATGTGGCTCAGCGGGAAAATACGATATGCATCGAGAAACGAACCAAGATGAAAGGATACAATTTTTATTTTATTTTGAAATAAATCATTTATGAGCAAAAATGATCCAAATTTTTTGTATTCTATTCTCCATAGTTTGAGATATTTCGTTTAAAAAAAAATCCAAAAAAGTCTACAAAAAGTCTATAAAAGTCAATGACTTGGAGAATTACATATATGTATTTATAGCGGTTACTCCATTTTGATTTCCCCAGTCGAATATCTCGAAAACTGGGGAAATTTTATTGAAGCACTCTTTACATTTTTAATTATTTTATTTCATTAAATGAACAAAAATTCCTTCATCTATATACAAATAAAATGATAGCTGTTTCTGATGTTCGCGTATCACGCAAAAACTGCTTGATCAATTTCAATGAAATTTATTTAGGGTTATTCCTTAGAAGCTTGGCCTCAATCTCCAATTAAAATTGTTACGATATTCCTGTTAAATAACAAAATATTTAAGTTTTAATATTGCTAAAAAAGTTATTTCACACATAGAAACAATCATGTAAACATAATAAATCGTTGAATGGGAATTGAATATGTTAGTTAGTGTGTGTGCTTTGTTTTTTGTCGTTTTCATGGCAATGAAAAAAAAAATAAATTGTTTACTAAAAATTTTGAATAAAATTTTGAAATATCTGGAAATAAAAGCTGTTTGCTTAAGAACAAAATATTTGGAAAATTTTTAAAGTTGAGTTCGAAAATTTGTCAAATAAATTTAGAAGGAACTTGGAGCTAATGGTTTATATATGTATCTCGTACTAATATGCACCATATCATTATAACCTGATGCGTTAAAGTCCTTTTGGGTGTAAATAAGGTAATGGCACATTAAATTTTATTGCCCGGTACTATTATATTCATAAGTGACCGAAATAACTTCGATTATGACTTAATTGAAAACAAGCTACGCGTACAAAGACGCGAGGATTAGCTAGTTCTGAAATAAATCATAGACAAACATGATCTAAAATTTTTTTAACCCATTCCCCAAAGTTTTTGAGATATTTTGTTGTAAAATGTACAAAAAAGTCCAAAAAAAAGGAACTGTGATGATTTAAAAAAGATCGATATAGATACTCCATTATAATTTCCCCAGTCCAATATCTCGAACACTAAGTAAGATAGTGATAAATAGTTTCAGAAAAATTTTATAAAGGTTTCTAGGGGGTAAATAATAGTGACCTTGCCTTTGTGCTTGAAACCAATTTTCAAGTTCAATTCGAGGGAGGACAAATGTAATTGTTTCTATAGACACCTTTTCCAGATTCGTATATGTCTTGCATGAAATAAATTTTTCTATAGGATCACATTAGAACTTTAAAATTGGACACAGTTCCAATCATGTATTGTCATCCATTTAAGAAAAATTGGCCCCAAAAACGGGTGGCAACCTATGTTTAAGACCAGATTCAACAAGGCAACCCTATATATTTTATTTATGCTTTTTGAGCTCTATCGTTTGGCACACACTTCAAGCAATAACATATGTTATTGAAAATTGACTCAAAAAACCGGTAGCAACCCATGTTGGGAACATGTTTCATGAATGCAACCCTTAATATTATATTTAGGCCTCTTCGAGCTCTATCGTTTGACATATATATTGAGGTATTATACTACACAGTTTCAATTAAAACAAGAAAATTGGCTAAAGTTTGGGCATTTTGGGGCACTGAGACAGGCTTTGGCAAGGTAATCCTGGTTCATTAGTTTCATCAAAATGGCTCACTATCTTTCCCGTACATCCCATCCTGTAATCGTATACACTCGACTTTTCTACAGCGGGCTCTTGGGTTAAAACTAAATATTCTTTTTTCTCTCTTATTAAGATTTGCGCCCTGGGGTTGCTGAAATTATTACTTTTTAAGCACTGACTGTGTGGTAGGTATGCAAGGAGTTGTTGTTGTTTTTTTTTTTTTTTTTTTTTTTTTGGTAAAAAACTTTAAATAAATTAGCTGGTTACTCTGTAAGAAAGATTTTTGTTATGGTTTTCGTTAAAAAGACATAAGTAAATCCAAATTTTGATATCAATTTTACAAAAGTTCTTTTGTGGCCCTTATCCCTACTGCTTGCTCTTGAAGAAATTAAAGCGAAAACAAAATTTGATTAATGATTCTGACAGAAGAAACTTTTTTAAAAGCACAGATAAGTAAACAAATATAAAAAAAGATTCATTTTGAAAACATTTGTCTTGTCATTAATATGACGTTCTTAGTTTTTACTATCCACGAATCTTACACCCAAATAACTGTGACAATAAAAACTAAGCGAATAGCACAGATTTGTAAATAAAGGAGAGTTTTATTTCTCCCCCCAAACTCCATAAAAAAAGGGTGCAACATTGCAGTCATAAAATTCTGCTTCGACAACAGAATTTACTGCGACTACGTCAATATTCCTCCGACTTTGTTGAATTAATATGAACATGTGTGTGTGTGTGTGTGTGTGTGCATTTGTGTCAATGGCTATGTTTACGGAAACTATAACCAATAACCATTTTCATTTATTCGGCACAAGAAATGTATGTGTGCCATGCGAAAAGTCGTTATATTTGCGCTAAATGTCAATTTCATTTCCTTTGATTGCGTTTATATTGACCAATCCTATAATAATTCTTCTTGTGCTCTACATCAAGTAAAAAATTTTTGCTTCAGAGAGGGCCTTAACTAACAAGGCAAGGTTTTATTTCAAATTAAAAGAGGAATTGTTAAAGAAAAAACCACCAGTCGGTTTTGTCTGAATGTAGACAAACTCGTCGAAGTATTATAACTTGAAAAAAAAGCATGAAATATATTTCGCCTCAGTATACACGAAAGTCCACCTAAGGTGGAGTATGGGGTAGTTGGCAAAAAACAAAAAAAAAATCCAAAAAAAAACTGCTGTATATGGGTTATTATTTTCTAAGGTCAAAAAGACCAAAAAAAGCTCAAAAGTCGTTACAAGATTTTCCGTTGTTTTCAATACAAAATAAGCCAAGACTTCTAAGAAACTTTTTTGAGCTCCTAAGAATATAAAAATCTATTTTATTTTCAAAAAACCTTTTTAACCTTTCTAACTGATCCTACATTATCTTTCTTCAGTTTCCTTAAGAAAAAAATTTCATTTAAGGTCCTTCCTTCACCTATTGCTAGAAACCTACCTTAAGGTTAAGCAACATGTTATTTTTTCTTCTCTTATTTCCTGTAAAGTTTTCTAACAAAATTGTTGACTTTGCATTTGCCGTTACCAATTTTATTGGCTCTATTCAATGTCAATATTCTTGGCAATATGATCACTCCTTCTTTTTTGTCTATGCCCATATTTTTTTATACCTCAATATTGTGCTTTATTTTAATGTTTAATTTTAGTTATTTATTTTTATTCTTTGTATTGTTTTCCTTAAGCTCAAACGACTTTTGCTTGTCCTGGTTATGTTGGTATCTTTTTTTTCTTCATGCTTCCTTCACATATATTTGCTTTCTTATTATGACAAAAGGGAAAAGAAAATTTGGTTGAAAATTGTCGAAATTTACGTTTATGAGTTTCCTGTTCCTGCGGCGCGCATATGTTTCTTATACTATGTATGTTGCTAGAGTCATTTTGCCACTGGCTGCAGGAATTTAATGCTACTATGAAATGCAGAAACTTAGTCTGCAAGTGAGAATATCTCGTACTAAAAGCACATTTTTGTGCTGTGCACAGAAAAGTTGTGTTTGCCATGAAAAATTTCCCGAATTTTGGCACTCTAATGTGTTGGTCTCCGCTATTTCTGAAAAAATTTAGATGAAAACAAATTAAACAATTATCAATATATATTTTGTGTGAGGAAATCTGCCTGACTTCCGGATGATCTCCCATAGTTTCTTATTGACTCTGGTGAAGTGGATTTTTGTCAGGAACTTGGATGGGATTGAAAACATCATTATGCCTATGTAGCTTGTATAACGACAAGCAACATTTTTTGTATGTTTTCCTTTCAAGTCTTTAAAGTCTTTAAAGTATAATTTCCTAAAATTGCATTTGTTACTGTGATATTTTGTTTATTTGCTTGCTAGCTTTGTATATGGAGCTGTAGGCAAATTGCTTGCTGGCTGCCTGCTTTGTATATGGAGCTGTAGGCAGTCTGCTTGCTTTGTATATTGAGATGTAAGGGGTCTTGGCTGTTGGCTGCATGCTTTGTATGTGGAGGTGTAGGCAACTTGCTAAACCATACAGGCACTTAGTAAGCGATGTTTTAAGTCAATCTGCCTTTCGTTGGCTACACATTGTATATAGAGATGTAGGCAAGCTGCCTACAAAGCGGTCATCTCTTTGTAAAAAGAATTTACAGTTGTGGCTGGAGTTGTGAGCATTACTGCCTACAATGTGTGTAACTATTCATCGGTGTTGCTTATAACATATTTGCCGCTGGATAGAATTCTGGAAGTTTTGGGGAAAACCTATCTTTTTTTTAATATTTTACATATCTGCTTTAAAATGCTTTTAGGGATAACATCTTTGAATGTAGCACATACTTGTTTGTGAAGCCAAATACTCAAAGCTATTGGCTGCAACATAAGCTTTGCTGCATGTGCAAAAAATCTTAGCTGCAGGACAATGAAAAAATAACTCAAAGTAAAATGCTCGCATATGAAGATAGCAATTGAAGTATGCTGGTATTCTTTGCGTTTGAGCCCCTAGTTATCACACATGCACACATTCTATTTAAAAATCAGAAAAAACATGAGGATGGTCATTTGGAGTACAAAAAGCTCGAAACTTCTTTCTCTTTCCTTAGATACAAATGTGCAGTAGATGCATTTACTTAACCACAAACAAATCAACTTGAATTCTTTGAGGCGATACTGTAAACTTACTTTTTTTTTTTTTTACTTGGAATTCTTCCAAGCGAAAATTGTTTCCCCAATTCCCCCACTTTATGCATTATAAGTAGTTTTGCTTTCAAAATGTAGTTAACTTTTTAGACTTGAAAAAATTTTATGGTTTCTATTTCTTACATGAAATTGAACTTGTGCTGATATCCTTTCTCGTTTCTTTCTTCTGCAAGAATTTAGTAACTTGGACAATGTCTTCTAGTCAGTGCTGTAAAAAAGTGCAATAGTAGAAAACTGTGAGAATGTGCACTTACTGCTTCCGTTTGTTGGCACGAGCAGCAGCAAAAAAATCGTACTAATTTTTCTTGCTTGTTATCTGGTTAAGTATGGCCAATTGCTGGTCAGTATTGTTGTTTCCTTTTTCTTGTCGCGTTGCTTGTTTTTTTTTTTTTTTTTTGTGACATCCTTGTTGTATCTTTGTTTGTTATAAAGATACGAAGTATTAAGTTGTTGGGCAAAAAAGGAGTAGAAATAATGGGATTTGTGTGTGACAATAGCGTCAAGTGTGGGATTTTTTCTTGCAATTTCTTACAATGAGCTGGGATTATACTTTTTAATTTCTAATTTTTTTTTAATATTTTTCTTTTGTTATTATCTTGCATTGTTTTGTGGTTATCAGCGGAAACTTATTAAGAAAGATTTTATTATAAAAAATAGCAATGTTTTTAAATTAAATAAGTTTTTACTTAGGTACTTATATTGCAATCTCTTGTTCCATTCAATAGCATATGTGCTTGAAATATAGTACCTCATAAGTAACGCCTCAACAAATACTAGTGTAGCACATTACCAGCAACCAATACTAATGAGTATAAATTCCAGCCTCATAATTGCAGCTACTTCATTTTGTTCAACGTTAGCAACATAATTGCAACAAAAGTAACAACTGCTGCTGCCACAGCATCTGGTCAAGTGTTTCATTTATGTTCTTGATATATCAACCCAATGTAACCCATAGCCATTGCTTAATTTCGTCATATGCTTACAACTCCACGTTGGCCCTCCATTCTATTAAGCGTTGTCGCTTGGTTGCGTCCAGCATTAAAATGTGGTTCATTGCCATGAAAAGTGTTGCAGTTATTACAAGTGGCAACTGTTTTTAAAATAATAAAAATAGCTTTCTCGTTTTAATAACTTTGAAGGGTGTACACGGAAAATGTTAATAAAAGGTAAAGGTGCAGGAAAAAAGATCATCCAGAATATTTAGATGAATCCACTTCACTGAAGAATCGAAAGAACTATTTGCGTAATGAATTTGAGGAAAACAAGATACTAAATGCATTCTCCTAGTTAATTTCAAGATCACTATCTGACCCCTTTCCAACTATTTTGAACCAACCCATTATGAATTGAGTTTAAGCTTTATTTGGTAGCTAATTTAATACCACTTAGCATTTTAAAATGATTTCGGTCACTTAAACTTAATTAATCCAAATTTGTAGTCCAATTTTCGAAAACTTTTCGTTCATCTAGTACCATATCTTTGCAATAATTTTGTATTTGTAAAAGTTGGTTTTCAATTGGTCAAACGTCGTTGGCTTATCCAAATTGGCTAGGTACTTGATCTATTTCTAAAATGAATACTTCTGAGACGTTAAATTATACAAACTAGGTGTCTATTCAAAGCTTAATATATCTGTTACACTGCAGGATATTAAATTATTGGCGAGGCCAAAATTTAACATTTAAACGCACCCTCGCTTTCATGCAAACATTCAAGGCCTGAGTAAACATATGTTTGTTCGTAAAACCTACGTCACACCGTCACATTTACATATTTTGGCTACATTTTTTTTTTTTTTTTTAACTGACGTTTATTGCCGCAAATCTTACGTCAACAATTACTCAGAAATTGATTTATATGGAAAAAATATTTTACAACTGTCTGACAGATAAGCAACCAGATTGATATACACACAAATTTACATGCATACATACGTGCATATGTGTTCGACTGTGTATGTGTAGGTGTAGGCAAACAAACAACGCTATCAGTTGAGAAACTTTTATAGTGTTGGCATTTCGTGTGCTGGGTAGAATTTTCAAATTTTTAACTCGGATATGTTTAGAAATAATGAATCCCAAAAATTCCAGGTTACCGGACGTTGCTATGATGGAAAAACAAATTGAAAACTTGCTAAAAACTCATTCAAATTACTTTGGTCTTTTATTAGAATTTTTCAAGATTATATCAACATCTTAGATTTATTCGAGTTTTCTTATATATTTCGACTTGTCATTATATTTCTTATTTATTAACTTCTGTGTTTCAACCTTCTCAACATTTCTTGACCTTCTTAATATTCTTTGACTGTTTTTTAACTATTCCAACATATTGTCAACATTTATTGAATTCTTCAAAATTTTTTTAACTTCTCAACATTTTTTGATCTTTTCAACATTCTTCGTTTTTTTTCCTCAATTTCAACATATTTTCAACTATTTCAATATATTTTGACTTCATCAGCATTTTTTGACCTTCTCAACATTTTTGACTTTTTCCACTATTCCAACATATTTTCAACTATTTCAACACATTTTGACCTTCGCAACATTATTTGTCCTTCTCAACATTTTTCGAACTTCTCACCATTCTTCGACCTTTTCAACATATTTTCAACATTTTTCGACATTTTCAACATTTTTCCAAATTTTTAACATTTTTTGACCTTCTAAGCATTCTTCGACTATTTCCACTATTCCAATATATTGTCAACTAGTTTGTGACTTCTTCAACATTTTTCAATTTTATCAACAGTTTTCGATTTTTCAAACTATTTCAACATTCTTCTCTTCAACTTCTTTCGACCTTCTCAACATTTTTGACCTTCTCAACATTTTTCGACCTTCTCAACATTCTTTGACTTCTCAATATATTTTCAACATTTTTCGACAATTTTAACATTTTTTGACCTTCTAAACATTCTTCGACTTTTCCACTATTCCAACATATTTTGAACTATATAAAAACATTGTAAAACTAGGTTTAAAAATTTATTTGTAACAATATGAAACAAATTTTATAAAATGTGAATATGATAATAATAAATATAAAAATAATAAATAAACTATTTCAACCTTCTCAACATTGTTTGACCTTCTCAATATTTTTCGACCTACTGAAGATTTTTCGACCTTCCCAACATTTTTCGACATTTTCAACATTTTGAACTTCTCAACATTTTTGGTTTTTATAAAAATTTTTTTTACCACCATTTTTTCGACTCTTGAACGTTTTTTTGGATTTTTCAACATTCTTCTAATTATTCAACGTTTTTCGACCTAATCAATATTTTTTGACTTTTCAACAGTTTTCGACTTTTCAACATTTTTCAACATATTCGACTTTTCGATATTTTTTGGCCTTGTAAGCATTTATTCGACATTTTTATACATTTTCAGATTTTTCCAACATTTTTCATCTATTTGAAAATAATTCAACTTACAAATCCAACTTTATCAATAATTGTAGTCTTTTTCAACATAAGCCTTTGTATCTTTCGGTTTTTTAAGACTTTACTTCTGACATTAAGCCATAACATAGGGCTTGCACTTAATCTGCTACTTTTGACGGGCTTTCCCCGTTTTCAAAAGATAAGATTTTTATTTTTAGAAGATTTTAACAATTTTTTTTTTTTTGGAGTGAAAATATTTTGCTATTTATACATAGAATTTCATTAAATTTATTGTTCAATTATATTGTCTACATAACGCATACAAGTAGTGTCATAAACTTTGCATCTTCGCTCAACACTGACATCGACAACAACCGAAAAAATCAAAAATTTTCCATAAAGCGAATGATGCAAATGAAGCGCGTAAAGAATGCGGCATTGCATTAAGGTATTTTTTATTACGACGAGTACATTGCATGATAAGTGAACGACTGACTACTCACAAATGCATTGGACAGTAAAAATTTTTTAAGGACGTAGCCATGTGATTTAAATAAAAAATTTATAGATTTCGTTAAACACTTCAATGTGAATACGCGGCGCATTAAATAAAAACAATCTTCGTCATACAATAAATGAAAAATGCTCGCATTGTGCAAATATTTGAGTTGCATGCTTAATAAGCGGACTTTTAAAAATTTATTACGTCAATAATTCCCCATTGAAACGGAATAAAGAATTTTTATCGCATATCAAAAATTGTAAAATTCCATCTGCTGAACAGAGCCGGAAGTTTTCTATTTCGGTTTTTTTTTTCCAATTTATGCAGCGAAATGATAGATGAACATGCGACATCTGGGGGTGTTTTACTACTGCGCTATTGCTATGGCTCTGACCAGTAAACATATTGGCGTCATATTGAAAGAAAAATAAAAAAAAAGAAATAAAATATGTTAACAAAGTTTTGCACTCACGCATATGAGTGTAAATATTGGCAATTTGCATGTGTGTTGGAGGAAATCAATTTATTTACAATTCATATGAATAAATTTAGGCGGAGGGGTAAAAAACTTTTGTTAGAAATGTAGCTTTTATATGAATTCACCAAAAGGATTTTAAATTATGAATGCTTTGGTTAAAATTTCGAAACTAATGGATTATATTTTACGGAAAATATCATATTACATACATTTTTCAATTAAAAAATGTAGCTTCTTTTCATGCGCTTAATTTTAATCCCTTTTTTTAGCCGTTGATTTTATACTCACATCAAATGAGCGCGAATGCACTCGAAATGAATTTTTAACAATATATTTTAGTATTATTTTTTTAAATTTTATTTTATTTTTGAATTTTACACTATACAACAGAAAGAAAGAAAAAGTTCAAACATTTTCTAATTTTTTTATTTTTTTGTGTATAATTTTTCAAACAAACATTATTAATATGTATTTTTCGAAATCGACAACAATTTTTTGATAAATTTCTTAAATAGTGTAATTGGTACAGCCACTGTTAGCGCCGTCACGTTATTCTATGTAAGTAAAATTATTACAAAATGAAAGGGTTAATCGATGGTATGACGTTTGTTCAGCTGCATTTGCTTCTTTTTTTTTGAACTCCAATGCAGTATTTTTTCATTTCAATGACATAAAACACAAAAAACCTATGAAACAAAATATCGTTGAGCAACGGACTTGAATATCGGATTAACTCGGGTGATGGATTGCTTCTGGCGCTCGTTTAGGATTTGAGAATGAAAAACATTGTGGTATATAATCTTCACTCCACCCCTATTTAATTAGAGTTTTGTTGGTTTTTGCGCTTAAGTTATAAAAAAGTTAAATGAGTTACAAAAGTTAAAGCTAATGGCATTGAGTTTATTTTAAAAATTATCAATTATAATTGAAAGTTAAATTTTTATAAGGAAAATAGAATTAGAAAACTTGTATGCCAGCTTAAGAAAATGTTGAGTGCTCTAAAAAACAATGACAAGACCTAAAGTACAATAGTTTGACTTTCGAGCAAAAAGTTTAATTTCAAAGTCTTCTATCCAACGTATCTAGAAATAAAGGGTAATACAGATTCTGTGCGAGTGATTGAACTGTGATCTGTCTGTGAAGTAGTAGTTTTTACTTTTAGAAATAACCAGAAATCATACGACGAAGTATCCGGGAAATATTGTGCTGTGCGAATTTTTGTGAATTATCATAGCGTTGCAGTGCCCTTTTTCTGGTTCTTCAACAATTTTTTGAAAACTTTTGCCAAGTAATTTACTATATACCACTTTCTGGGGTAGCAGTAATTACTTTTTTCCCTGATTAAGTGAACTGACTTCATCATTGTTACTTCCAGAATTCTCATTTTCAAATGGTTACCGTACACTTTCTGGAATTGACATTTTCCGGAACGACCAACAACCCGACATTTTTTTTAAGAAATCGGTTTTCCGGAATGGACATTTTCTGGAATGGACATTTTCCGAAACGACCAAGAACCCGAAATTTTTTTCCGGAATAGGTTTTCCGGAATGTAAATTTTCCGGAATAACTGTTTTCCGGAAATAATAATTACTAACTTATGCGTCATGAGTAAAATATTTTGTATTTGTATGAAATTCGTATAAATTTGTTTGTATAAATCATCGTATACAAAACTTGAAATTTTCATATTTTGGAAAATAAACAATATTAAATAGAAATAGGAAAGTAATAAACAGATTGCGTTACTATAGCAACATGAGCTGTGGATTTTATGTATGCGAATAGTTATCATTCCGGAAAACCGATTCCGGAAAAAAAATTTTGGGTTTTTGGTCGTTCCGGAAAATGTCCATTCCGGAAAACGGATTGCGGGAAGTGGGTGGAAACCTCTTCAAATTGCTACTTCTTTTGCACGTTGAATAAAAATTCGTCAATTTTATTTTGTTATTATTTTATTTATCACCGATAATTTTTTAATATTCATGACACAGCTATGGTATTTACAACTAATTCATTCGCAATCATTTCTCAGATCAGTCTTGAATCTTCGTAAATTTTAGCTCATTCATTGTATTATCGGCTAAAGTTCCCAAGCGGCTCTTATCATATTCATACTGCAATGAAAAATATCCGGTTTTGAAATACTATACTTAAAGCTATTTGGAAAGATGAAAAATCTGCTCTATGTGCAATTTGGTTGTCGTGGAAAATTTTCTTTCACTCGAGTTACAAAATTCTGCTTCTGATCCTAAGAATTTTTTGAGAGCAATATTTATACTTATTATTCTTCCAAAAAAGTTGGTCACGGTAATAATGTCTAATATTTAGCTCTGCTTAATTTTGTAGTAAAATTAATAAATTTTGAAAAAATGCCGCAAACAAGTGTTATGGATTAGAATCAAATTACTGACTGATGTCAGAGTGTTCTGGAAAACCTGTTAACTTTAGTATGAATTTTATCTGGACTATATTATGGGCTTGATCTACTACGGCAGTAAACACCTCAGAGGTGGAAAATATACTTTCTTTTGAACTTATCATCTGCAACTAAAGTCATATCTACCCTTTTCTTGTTTTCAATATCGTCTCTTGGCAGGAAGAAAAGAAGAGTTAAATGAGAAAATAATATATAAAATGCCCAGCGACAAATCGATGAAGTACTCTGATTTTTCATGTATAAAAAGCTATACCCTTTGTGCTGTCTGTTTCACAAATGAAATTGTTGCTGTGATATTTTGTTTATTTGCTTGCTGGCTGCCTGCTTTGTATATGGAGCTGTAGGCAGTCTGCCTGCTGGCTGTCTTCTTTGTATATGGAACTATAGACAGTCTGCTTGCTGGCTTTTTGCTTTGTATATGGAGATGTAAGGGCCGTTGGCTGTTGGCTGCATACTTTGTATGTGGAGATGTAGGCAACTCACTAAACTATACAGGCACTTAGTAAGCGATGTTTTAAGTCAATCTGCATTTCGTTTGTTACGCATTGTATATAGAGATGTAGGCAAGCTGCCTACAAAGCGGCCATCCCTTTGTAAAAAGAATTTACAGTTGTGGCTGGAGATGTGAGCATTACTGCCTACAATGAGTATAACTATTCATCGATGTTTTTACTAGTCATTTTCATAACTTTTTATTAAAAAAAAAATCAGTTATCTCAGTTCAGTATTCCTTTCAAAGATATCGATTTCAAATAGGGATTATTTTTTCGTTTTGATTTTTGTTTTTATTATATTTTGAGAAAAATTGCCAGTTTCTGTTGACCTGATGAAATAAAATTATTTTTTATTTTCCTTATTTAATAATAAAAAATATAATATTCTATACTTAGGCAACTTTCAAATATAAATCATTCATAATATTTTTAATTTAAAACTTTTTTCCAAAAAATATGTACATTTTTTGAAACCACAGACACCAAACCACAAAAAAAAAGGCTTGGAAATA
The DNA here is from genome assembly GCA_949775025.1 of Tricholauxania praeusta. Lineage (NCBI taxonomy): Eukaryota > Metazoa > Arthropoda > Insecta > Diptera > Lauxaniidae > Tricholauxania > Tricholauxania praeusta. The sequence goes on from OX459030.1 coordinate 8,558,319, forward strand.
TTTTCGACAGCAGACACACAAGCAAAGCATTTGCCAGACAAATTTTTGCCTTAACGCAAGGTAACCATACTGCCTCTTCTCATTTGTCGACTGATTGTCTGTTTTGTGTCACCTCAACTTTTACTCAATACGAATTATTCAGTTCAGTTCAACATCATCAGTTATTCTTATTTACAATTTCCTTGCAATCTCAATCAGCAGCAGGAAACAAAGCTGTCGCAGGACTTCAAGTGTGCATGGAGTTGCCAAGTTTGTCATTTGTGCGAGAACACAAAGTGCATAAGCAACTTAAAGATTTACTTGTAAGATAGGGAATTATAAAGGATTAGTATGTGTATGTTGACTGCAGCTCTCCATTAAGCTTAAGCTTTGGTAAATATAAATAATGCAAGGATAATCATTTTCAGTAGTAGCAGCAACATTAGGGTGATTCAAATTTTTTTTTTTTGGTTTTTTTTAAGGTGCTGTTGCTTAAAAAGTAAGTTTATGATATAAAAAAAAAGTTCACGAAATTTCAGCTCTGTAACTCAATTTTATAAGGTGGCGCCGGAGCCTGTTAGTTTTACATGTAAATTGTATGGAAAAATTATTTTTTACAAAAAAGGTATCTAAATGAATAGGTGATTAGTGTTGTTGAGCTGAAAAGGGTCGTTTTTCGACGTAATTTTTTACGCTGAATCCGAATCTGGCCTCAGAATTGACCCATCATTTCGGAATTCTGAAATATTTGAGGTTAGTTACCTGAAACATGATGTTTTTTGTCTACTTTCGAGGTCATGTATAGGATTCAAAGAAAGTTGATCAGCTTGTTTTTAACAAAAGCATCATTTAGTACCATCCTTGCCCTTTAAAATGAGCTTTCAAGTGGTGATCTGTGATGTTTCCTTGCAAAGTTGCAGCCATTTCAAGGTGACATGAATTTGAAACCCATTGGTTAATATTGTTGGGTTGCAACCCTTTGTAGGGGATCCAATTCATGTCACTTTAAAATGGCTATAACTTTGCAAGGAAACATCACAGATCACCACTTGAAAGCTCATTTTAAAGGGCAAGGATGGTACTAAATGATGCTTTTGTTAAAAACAAGCTGATCAACTTTCTTTGAATCCTATACATGACCTCGAAAGCAGACAAAAAACATCATGTTTCAGGTAACTAACCTCAAATATTTCAGAATTCCGACATGATGGGTCAATTCTGAGGCCAGATTCGGATTCAGCGTAAAAAATTACGTCGAAAAACGACCCTTTTCAGCTCAACAACACTAATCACCTATTCATTTAGATACCTTTTTTGTAAAAAATAATTTTTCCATACAATTTACATGTAAAACTAACAGGCTCCGGCGCCACCTTATAAAATTGAGTTACAGAGCTGAAATTTCGTGAACTTTTTTTTTATATCATAAACTTACTTTTTAAGCAACAGCACCTTAAAAAAAACTAAAAAAAAAAAATTTGAATCACCCTAAGCAACATATTATATGCAGGTAGCAAAATTGGCAGAACATTTGATTTAAGAATATTAAGACATTGAATCGTGCCAGACTTAATTAAGATAATCATCAGCAATATTTAAGAAATTTAGAAATGTTCATCAATATAAAAAATAACACTTTAAACTTTAAAATTAATGCAAAAACCCTTTTGCAAGCAATGACCCACGCAACATTACAACAAATCCCCACTTGCCAACCAACAAATATCAAAAACGCGAGGTAAAATAATAAATAAATAAAAAAAAAATATGACAGCAAGGTTGCCATCAGGTCTAGTCGCGCCGACTACAGACTCCGATTATGTTGGCAACGCCACTTGAGAGACGAAACAAGCTGCGGCTGTTTAATGTGTTGAAAAATTCCCTCGAGTCGTGTTGCCAACGTGTGTGAATGTTGTGTTGCCTAGGCCTTGGGGGAAATAGCGCATGTAGTCAATTTAATATTTTTTTTTTTTTTTTTGTAGATTTGCATAGAAATTTAGTGAAAAATACAGCAACAACGTGACAATGCTGTTGCAACAAGCAACATTAGTGTAGAGTAAAGTATTTTGTCTAACCGTGTGTTTTAAATAAATCATGTGGAACTGAGCCTTGGTAGCATCAAAAAAAAAAACACAGTTATCACTACACGGCTTGCATATGAAAAAGGACTAAAAGTAAGCGAGCTAGAGAACTAAAGAGACCTAACAACGTGCTAACACATTAATGATGCAAAAGTCATTACTGCACTTTGTGGGTGTTGGTGGGTTGGTGCTGTTTCCTTTCGGGGTGGTAGTGGATTTACACCAAAGGCTAAAAAGGAATGGCGCTAGTGGTGGGGTAGCAACATTTCCAAGGTATGCGTCTGCTTTCCATGTTGCATTGTTGCAAATGTGTAGCACTCAAATAAATTAAATCATAGTGGAATTTGTGTTATTTCACATTTTGCCTTGTAACTTACACCGAGACACATGGCGACATTGTAACAATTGACACATATTTATTACAAGGATTTTATTTCCTGTATTAAATATCAAAATGAATATGTTCACATCTCAGTTATTGAAATATAGCTTATAAAATAAACATTTTAAGGAGAAATTAAACACCCTTGAGAAAAATTTGTGTCAAGAATTATGTCTTTTCCCACACAGCATTTAACGTTTCAGTAATAGTACATAGCGTTCCAGTAATAATTTATTTAAAATATAACGTTACAGAAAGCTTTCTTATACCTTTCAAAAGTAATGTATCACATGTTGTGCATAGTGAAGTGTTTCTGAAATGTTTCAGTTTCAACGTTTCCAGAATCTTTCAAGTGCAACCTTGCTGACACGTTACATGCGAAATCTTTCACATGTAATCTTTCTGAAGTATTTCTAAAAGATTTCAGACCTAATTTTTACTGATATTACTTTTTTTTTCATCTGCATTACATACGACATCAAATGTATACTGTGAAAATGATTTATTTCAAGTTAATGAGTGCATATTTCATATAGAGCAATCAAATATATATTTGAGTCAAACATATTGTATTTGTATCAAAGAAATGGTGGTAAGTGTTAATTGGAGCATTTTAGGTTTGACTCAATCAAATATTTAATATTGAAATATAACTTGATATTCAAACTTTTTGTTTTCTCTGTGTAGCTCAGAAGTAAAGAACTGTGTAAATGTTGCCAGTTTGGTTCTCGGTTCTATGACATGTTGTTAAAATAGTTTTGTGCTCTCATTTTTGATTATAAATTGTGAAACTGTCAGAAATAACAATTTCAGAGTCCGTTGACGTAATAAAATAACAGTACAAGTGAAGCGAATTAAAAAAAAAATTTTTTCAGAGTACGATGAAGAAATAAAATTTTTGATTTTTTCTTTCACTTAAAATTTCAGAAACTTTCTGTAACGTTTCAGCAACGTTTCAAATCAAATCAAAAGTCGGCCAGTGATACATTACAGAAGCTTTCTAAATTGAAAATGTAGATTTCTTAAACGCTACTAAAATTTTGTAAGATTTCATGTGAAAGCTTTCTGAAAGATTTATGAAGCGATACATGCCGAATGCATTAAGCACACTTAAAAAAAAATAACGAAAACGCTACTTAAGTTTTGCTGTAGATCTACTATTAGGTTTTTAGTAAAACTTAACTTGAGACCAAAGACTTAGAACTCTTTCGCAAAAGATTTTCTTTTAGCATAATTTTTTTCGATTTCTTATTTTTTCACTGATTGTTTTTTTTGTCATTTTTGGGCAATGATTTTACGTTCAAACTTTTGTGTGGGATTTTTGACTTCTGGTTATTTTAACTGTAGAAATTTAAATCTTAACATATGATTTTTGATAGATTTTTTTACAACAAATTATGTAAAAAAATTTCCCCTCATATAAACTTCTTTAATGACCTCTCTTTACAACTAATAATTACAACTTGTTATATTGCGGGCTCATTGACAACGCACAAAAAGTCGTCACGTGACTTTTTATAGTCAATTAATAAAGTTGTCACTGATTTCGTTGTTTGCATCTACTCATGCGTCAAAAATGTACAAAAATTATGATTAACACATACATGAAATTAGCATAAATCTATACATTTTTGTACTCAATTTCCATTACAGATTTTCTTTCACATCACTGCACTCTAAACAATGCAATTGAAATTTTTATCTTAGCCCGCATTTTGTGCAAAGCGAACTCTTTTATACTTTCCAAAAATAAATGCTTAGGCTCACACCAAAAAATTTAATCCTTTCCAACCCGCATGCTGAGTTGAACATATGAATATTAATTTTTACAAAACAAATTGACTAGAAAATGTCATATGAAGGGTGGAACTTTTACAAGTTGTAAATATGTGAATGGGTTTTTGTTATCAAATTGAGCTGCAATTGACAAATTAGTGTGAGAAATATTTCAGTTTTTAATGTTGTTGTTTTTGAAATGTATAAACCAAGTTAAATATAAAAAATACATAATACCAAATGGTAAAAAATTTAAGTAAACTTATTTTGCAATTTTTAATTGAAAATTTAAAAAAAAAAAACTATAAACTTGAACATACTTTTAGGCGTAGCTTAAATTTAGTTAGAGCCAAAAAAAAACAAAAACAAAATGAGTTAAGCATCAAGAGTTAAAAAAAGCTAACAAAAGCTAAAGATAAGCTTTTATTTACCAATTACAGTATAACTTGGTATAATGTAAACTTTGAAAAGTTTCAAATAATTTTACATAAGAGATGTTACTTAATTAAAGTTTTATCTTAAGTTTTCAAGCGATTTTCGGACACTCTAGAAATTAAAAGAATTTTATTTTGGTTCATACTTTCTAAAGTTTTGAATATTATCAGAATTTTTTTTGTAAAATTCACTTTATACCTTGAGCGACTTCCTTTTCATATGCTATTTTTTTGTGTACCTTATGATTTTTTTTTCTTATTGTAGAACTGAACTGATGTTTTTTTTTGTGTGATTTTATTTAAGGTTTTTAAGCAACTTTGTAATATTACTTATGATAAAGATATCCTTTGCATTTTATAATTTAATGCTAATACGCGTATTGTGCAAAACAATCAAACCATATAATTGTTGACAAAAAATACTACATACAGCTGCTGTTGACAACTAATTGGAAACTAAGTCATTCGTTGTGTTATTGGTAGTTTTTCTCATTTATTTTTCTATGTGTATCAGAAAACTTATACCTAAGTAATATAAATGTGGGACATATAAGCTTAAAAAAAAGAACATAATTGAACTTAAGTTCATAGCATAAAAAAGTTTCATGAGAGATTTTCTGCTCAAACCTCAGGTTTGACTGAGTCAACTAATTGGAAACAAAAATATATTTACTATATAAATTTGATTAAAAAGTTTTCCTACAAGCAATGACAATATCAAAATATCGTTTCTGGAACCTTTTATCAAGTTTTTCTTTTGTTTTTTGCAAATAATTTTTTTGTTTCCAATTAGTTGACTCAGTCAAACTTAAGGTTTGCGCAGAAAATCTCTCATAAGACTTTTTTATTCTATAAATTTAAATTCAATTATGTTCCTTTTTTTAAGCTTATATGTCCCACATTTATATTATGTATAAATTTTCTGTTACACATAGAAAAATTAATAAGAAAAACTACCAATAATACAACGAATGATTTCGTTTCCAATTAGTTGTCATCAGCTGTATGTACGCGAATGGCAGTAAAAACTGACAGTGTGATTGGTTTTTCAAAGAACAGATGTACTAAATCAAAGCTTTAAGCAAGCTTTTTTAAATAAAAATAATAAAAAAAAAATTTAATTCAATATAAAATCGCACTATGTAAATAAATCCTGCTCGCTAAAGGTTGAATAAACTTTCAACACCTTTCACACAAGCAGCATTAAGTTAAGCCATTTTAACATACATACAATAACAATAATAGCAATGGCAGCAGCAACAACAACAACAATAGCAACAACATAAACAACAGCAATAACGACAAATATAACAACACTTACCACACCTTTTAATGGCTTACTTTACCGACACCTACAGTAACAGCAGTAGCAACAACAACAACAACCGTTAACAATGCCGACAAGAACAATGATACAAAAACACACATATGCACATAAGAGTGCTAACACCTGTAGCAAAAACAACAACAACAACAACAGAATTTACAATAACATTAAAATACATGTAATTTGCAGCGTCACCTTGCATGCACCTGCATTTGCTTTACATACACATGTGCGGTTAAGTGCGCTTATGCGTGTGTGTGTGTAACTTTAAAAATTGTGTACGTGTAGATGTGTCGATATTGCAGTTGACTTCCGCTTTTAACACATTCCTATGCTTTTTATTACTATGATTTTTCTATGGCTCTATCATAAAATGATATTTTCGCTGCAAGATGGGGTTTGCTGATTTTGCTGCTGTTGCTATTGTTGTTGCTGAGGTAGCGATTTTGATTCTCAAGTAAAATGAAATCGTGTTAAGTGTAAACGTAGAAGCATCGTTACCTTCCTCTATGCAGTGAAAACTTCATATTGAGTTTTTAAAAGTCAAACAGCAGCATCTATTCAATAGCAGCATGGAACAGGATATGAATATGTTGAGTAGTTGAAAGTCTTTAAATTGGTTTACCTTTCGTGAAAAAGGCACTAAATTTTCTTGCTTGCGAAATATAAAAATTGAAATAAACGATTTTCGTTTTATGGTATTCGTCGCCAGAGAATTATATTTCCGAAAGTGTCATTTCGTTATTTTATAGTTATTATTGGTTTCAGTTGAATTTGAACTCACTATATCAAGTCCTTACTTTGTTGTTCCTGTCACTGCCGCATTCAACGTATATGCCAATTTCAGTGAGATATGAAATAGTTAAACTTTAGATTATATTTCATAAGTCTTACGTGCTAGGGTGATTCCGAAGCACGTTTTGTTATTCAGCAAAATCCAAAACAAAACTCTATGGTGTTGTGTATAATGCTTTAATCTCGTTAAAAAAATATATCTGCCTTTGACTATGAAATTTTTCTCCATCCCAAATTTTTTCCTCTTCTCAAACATAAGACTATGATACAACTTGACTTTTTTTATTTTTTATGCACCAAATGTAATATAGCAAATTACATATTTAAAAATTTGAATATTTCCTCTAAGGAATTTCAAAGTTTTCTTTGTGATTTTTTTATTTTTTCCCTTTTGATTTTAATAAAGTGACAAGTAGCAAATATGATTAACTGTTCAAGACTCCAGCAAATACATAATGATAAAATTGAGTACACTGTCGAAATTTACAGAAGTTGAGAAAATATTATGGTTATTATCTTTAACCTTGGCCAATAACTTAATACCCTACACTGCAGGTGCCGTGACATAATCCCCACGGACATAATCCCCATTTTTGCTGTGGGGGTTATGTCCGCAAAATTTTCGGACATAATCCCCATAAAAAAGCGGACATAATCCCCAAAGCTATGGGGATTATGTCCGCATCAGTGACGGACATAATCCCCATAATGGGGGTTATGTCCGAAACTGATGCGGACATAATCCCCATAACAATAATTTTGTCTAGCTACAGTAATTCCACATAAAAGTCAAGGTAAGTGGGCGGCCTTCGGCCGCAGCTCAGGGTTTAAAACTCCCAAAAATCCAACACCGGCTTCGCGGCGGCCTTCAGCCGCGGATCAGTCTATAAAGGATCCAACACCTAGTTTGCTAGCCACAGTAATTCCACATAAAAGTCAAGGTAAGTGGGCGGCCTTCGGCCGCAGCTCAGGATTTAAAACTCCCAAAAATTCAACACCGGCTTCGCGGCGGCCTTCGGCCGCGGATCAGTCTATAAAATATCCAACACCAACGGCCTTCGGCTGCCTTTTATGATCCCACTTACCTTAACTTTTATGTGGAATAACTGTGGCTAGCAAACTAGGTGTTGGATATTTTATAGACTGATCCGCGGCCGAAGGCCGCCGCGAAGCCGGTGTTGGATTTTTGGGAGTTTTAAATCCTGAGCTGCGGCCGAAGGCCGCCCACTTGCCTAGACTTTTATGTGGAATTACTGTGACTAGCAAACAAGGTGTTGGATATTTTATAGACTGATCCGCGGCCGAAGGCCGCCGCGAAGCCGGTGTTGGATTTTTGGGAGTTTTAAATCCTGAGCTGCGGCCGAAGGCCGCTCACTTGCCTAGACTTTTACGTGGAATTACTGTGACTAGCAAACAAGGTGTTGGATATTTTATAGACTGATCCGCGGCCGAAGACCGCCGCGAAGCCGGTGTTGGATTTTTGGGAGTTTTAAATCCTGAGCTGCGGCCGAAGGCCGCCCTTTTACCTTGACTTTTATGTGGAATTACTGTAGCTAGCGAAGCCGGTGTTGAACAGGCGGACATAATTCCAATGGTGGCTTCTGAGGACTTACATCCTCCAAAATATGCAACTCCGGCTATGTCCATTCTTGAAGTTGTTATAAGCCCAACACGAAGTGGGGATTATGACCGAAAAAAAAACGGACATAACCCCCATAATTTAATTTATTTTTTCGGACATAGTCCCCATGGGGATTATGTCCGAAAATTTTGCCACGGCACCTACACTGCAGTATTTACGTCAATTTTACTATATGTGCGCGTGAAGGATATAAATTTTTATTTGAAAGGTTTTTACTAATGCTACGTTTTCATGTTATCTTTATTAATCTTCTACTATCCCATATCACAGAGGATATCACATGCTATAAAACATATATTTGTATTCACTCTCGCACTCTCCAAGCGCATTAGGTTCTGCTCGCATGCTCTTTCTTTCTTACAAAAATTTGATTGTGGAAGATCAAGAAAGATAACATGAAAACGCGGCATAACGTTGTTGTGAACCTTGGCGAATCCAAAATTTACCCACGGTGGTGAGTTTTTCACACTAAAAACTGAGTTTACTACAGTACACTATTAGGTGATTACAATACGCCAGACCTTTTTTTTGGAAGAATTCGACATTTCAACCTGCCAGTGTTTGAGATATACCTCTGTGAAGCAACCAGTTCCTGTTTATTTCATAGTTTTTTAAATGTACAAAAAAAACTCTACTAAATTATTTTATCGCGTCTGCCTCCGACATTTTGTATTATGGGCATATTATAAACAACGAAAATATAAAAGGCAGACGTCCACACTGTTGCATTTTTAATAACAGAAATTGTTAATATCTAAAAACACTATTAAATAATTTTATTAATTTTTTTCAGAATTTTGCTTAGTATTTTCTTTAAATGCTGAAAATACAAGAGGCAGACGTGTAAGTTTTTACTTCCTCAAAATATATGAGGTCATGTCAAAACCATTGACTTTAGTCAACTTCGTCTATTTATTTTAAGGACATCAAATTTTTCCGAATATATTTAATTTAATTGAAAATTTTGATCTCTTCCCTTCAAAACCCACTTTGAATAATGTAGTTATCTTTTTTTTTCGAAATAACGTAAATTTAGGTTTTCTAGTTATCTTGCCGTGTTGAAACTTATGTAAATCTGCATGTTAACCTGTGTAATAAACTTGAATTAATGATATTTCGGAGGAAAAACAATAAATAAAAAATTAAAAAAAAAAAAAAAAAGGTGGCCAGTCTCTACCAATAACAAAAACAAAAAAAATTTGCAAAAATCAGAAATGCAAAAGCGTGTCCGATTTTGCGTAGAATCACCCCTTTACACAGCCACAAATATAATATAAATGATCCAAAAAATACAATGGTAAATTTTCCATATCAAAACTTACACGGTATTGGTTTTGTACAAATTATCCTCAATAGCGTGCAAAATAAATGCTCAAAAACGTCTGCCTCCAAAATATCAGCGCAAAAATCGTCTGCCTTCTCTATTTTATGTTTTTTATAAGTAAAAAAATCACTCAACCGAGATGCAAACGCGATAAAATGATTTATGACTCCATTTTTTATTAATATGTGTGTGATATTACAATTACTAAGCGGCAGAGGTTATTTTTCTCGTTTTTTTATGACTCATCCTTATAATTATCGCAATCTGCCTGATGATGAAATCATTTAAATTTGAAATAAAATTAATAGCTCTTAAGCGCTGCAACAAAAACGTCTGTTTCTTGCATTAATCTGTTTTATATTTAGGCACATTTTTTAAAATTAAAGGCAGACGCAATGAAATTGCTTATGGTACCTTATTTTACGGACTTAAAGAGCAATGGTAGAGATTGTTCGTACTATTCATATTACTCATAGCTTCGTGATTTTTAATTTCTGTCGCATGATAAAATCTTTAAAAAAATTTCGGCCATCGGCTCCCTAACTATAGCATGTGTCCTTATATTTCCGTACCACACAAATTAAAATTTTTTAGTTTACTTTTCTTAGCATAGGGCTTCAAAGTTTTTCCTCATTTGGCAGATGCAACGCCTACTTGTCAAAACTCTAAAGTACTTGCTAATTTCATAAACTTTTTTCCAACCGAATTTGGTAAGATATGCAAAGTTAGTTTTCTTTGAATAACATACCAAAGATTTTGCTTATCTAGGTGGTGGCCCGCCCACTTTTCTTGTAATACTTGCTAGTATCTGCAGACGTTTTCGCACCAAACTTATTAAAATTTGCGTCAATGGTTTTTGCACACAGCGATTGAAATTTTTACTCGTATGCGATTTGCCATGCCCTTGTTCAACGCTGCCAATTTTTTGTCAATAATAATTATGAAAGTTTCCGCATACTTTCCACTTCTCAATGCAGTATCATTAAACGTTCCTATATCAAGTTTGGTAAGATTTGTGAGAAGAGTTTTTTGTACATTTCGCTAATTTTTCCTTTACGTTTTTCAATTTTCTTGTACCACAGAACAAATGAAGATTATTATAAATTTTGATTTTTTTTCTTTCAGTGCACCTCCTGCATGTTGCCATCAATCGCTGTTGCTGTAAGTATGCCATATTGAATTATTTATGTAAAATTTCATTAGCGATTCACTTTGTCCACACGTTGTCAGCACAAGTCTCTGGGTGCAAACGACATATGCAACATACACAAGTCACAAGATACCAGAATATCTTTGCATGTATGTGTAATAAAGAGCTGAAAATTAGATTCCAATATCATAGACATAAAAAATGCACATTTAATTATTTTTCGAATTTCAATTTTTATTCGGTACTCCTTTTTTTCCAAAAAACATTTCCTTTTTTAACATTACACTTTAAATTAAAGTAAAAGTAATGTAAAGTACATTTATGTAACAAAAAACAAAATAAACAAATGAAAATGTTTTACAACACTAACAAAAAAAAAAGTAAAACGAAAAATTTTAAAAAAAAATCACTTATAAACTAAGACCTTAAAACTAATAACGCAATCATACACAAGAAATTAAAATAATATGAAAACAAACCGCTTAACATTTCGTTGGCAACTCTGTTAATCAGCTGAGTTATACGAAACTTAATATCTACATAAAGAAACAACAATAATAGTAAAAAAAATTTGTCACCATTTTTTCTACAGCAGCAAAAACAAAAAAATTAATAATAACAACAAATGAAGGATGCTTTCGGGTTTAATGTTGGGGGATATTTTGGGGTACTGAGGCATATATGTATGTATGTATGAGTTAGTAGACGCATGAGTTCAATTTGAAATTTTTGTTTTTTTCATTTGATAATTAAAGTATTTCATTCACTAAGTTACTAAAATTCTTGAGATTTTTCATTTCAATTCGTTCGTTTATCGCTCGTTTTCGTTTGGCAAACGTTTTTTTAGTCTCTCATTTTATTTTTCTATTATACTTCGTCATCCTTAGTCTTGCTGCTCCCAACCCGACTTTAATGTGATGGCACACCATAGGAGGAGCTTGGTGGTATTGCTGGTGCTGATGGTTGTGGTGCACCATATTCTGGTTGTGGTGCTGGTCCAACACTATTGGGATAGGGACCAGTTTCCTCTTTTTGTGTCTTATAACGAATGAAGTAGACTTCTGGTTTGCTGGGCTGTGTTGGCGCCGGTGTTGGAATAACAATATCGGGTTGCTCATCAGGTTTCTTGACCAACACATAGACCAAAGTCTTCTCTTCGTTTTGTGGGAATAGCGGAATCACTGGTGCTCTTGGTGCCGGTGCTGATGGCGCTTTAATGAAGACGATTTTATAGTGTTTTTGTGGTGGTGGCACAACAATTGGATTTCTGAAATGAAAGTGAGAAAATTGTTTTTTTAAAGAAAATATTTAATAGCACGATTTTCTTAAATTTTATATTATGAAATAAACGCTTCAGTTTTAAGCAGCAGTACCCATAAAGTTTGAATTTAATTAGGCATACCCGCATCTTGATGTTTTATGCTCTCCTAATCATTTTAATAGCTTTCTGCATTTTATTTTCCTACTTTTTGTTAATGACTCTATTAGCTATTTTAATTATAGCTTTCTTGTATTAATATTTTTTTGTGGCATGAAACCTAATGTTATGCTAAAGACAACAAAATGTTGCTAAAGTTGGTTGTGTTGCAAAAGAGAGAAAGAAAATTTATATTGCAGTAGCGGAAGAGTTTTACTGGGTAGTTAAGATCGAAAAACTCATTTTCACATATTGTTTTAAAAATAATATATTACTTAATTCATTCAAAATTAAAATACCAAGTGTTTGATTTCATTCTCAGAAAATCGAGCGACTTGATGCTTAAAAGTTCAGTAGCTTCACCAAAATTCAATAAGATGTAATTTTTTCTAAGGATACCAAGCTGAAACATTGATATCTTTTGAAAATCTTTTGAGGTTAAATTGTTTATATACGAATGTGCAATAAGTGATTTTTTTCCAATATTTCTGTAAATTACAATTTTATTTGAATTAAATTTTGTTCATTGGTATTCGATGTTTTTCTTCACTACTCGATACTTTACGAATTACGAATTTCTATGTTTTTCGGTACAATTGGAATTTTTTTCGTTTTCTAAGATTCTTGATGCTCTTCAAATGATTTCAATGTTTCCCGAATTTTATAACTTCTTCTTAGTTTTTCATTACTACTCGATACTTATTCCATACTTATTCATACTTTCGGATTTCGTATACTTTTTGTTCCGACTTTCAGCAACTTTTCGATATTTTTTTGATCCTAATCCTATTTTTCTATGTTTTTCGATACCATCCGACTTCTATCGAAATTTATGTGCTTATCAAAACTATGCGACTTTAGCCAATTTTTTGATTAATTTCTATACCATCCGATAATAACAGCTTTTTTAAAGTTTGTTATGTTATTCGATACTTTCTTTAATAACATATATATTATGTTCGAATATTATTAAATTTTCCGATGCATATCGATACAAATTCAATTACTCGATATTTTTGTAATGCTATTCAATGCTTTTAAACTTTTATCGGTGATCGCTGATATATTTCAAATTTAATCAACTCATTTTCACAGCTTTATTGATTTATAGTTTTATTTAAAATTAAGATTAGTTTCACATCTGTTGGCGTTTTTCTTTCACTTTTGAATAAATTTTTCAAAAATCGCATATGGGCGTTTCTCTCATGTTGAAAGGGACGGAAGTACACTTTTAAAGTGAAATAAAAGTCAAAGTAAAACACTTTTATTTTTTTACATATCAAATTTCATCAAAATCGGTGCACAGCCGTGATACCACTTTTTCCCATTTGGAGCGATGCCACGCCCCCTTTAGAAAAGCAGAGTTTCTAATAATCTTTCTTAGGATTCAATCTATCTTTAAGCAAAATTTCATCAATATCGGTCTATTAGCCGTGGAAACGTTTTTTCCTATTAGGGGCGTGGTAACGCCTACTTTTGGAAAAAAGTATGCATATTCCTCGTTCTTTTCATAACTTTTCCAACAAAAACAAATTTATACGATTATGTCAGTTAATAACTGGTTTAACCGTTTTGAACTGTCGATTTATTACATTTATATTTGCGAACATGACCAACTTCAAACAGCTCCAAAAATTTAAAATTTTATTTTTTTGCACTCGTTTTTTTTTTTTAATTCAAATAAATGAAACTCTGTTCTTGCAAAAATTTTGACACACTTGCTGCTGTTATCAATCACGAAATGAGAACAATTGATGTTTTCTATGTTATTTGTGACATTAGAACATGAACTTAAGCAAATTGAAAATTTACAGTTAATAGAGATTGGTTTGATGATTTTGGAATAGAGATTTTTCGGATCGACTATCATCATGTATCACCTCTCTTACACACTGAAAATATTTAAGGCAAAATACTATTCAATATTACAAAAAAAAAAAGAGAAACTGCATTTATGCAAGTTTGCAGGTGGTTTGCTCAATGTGATAAATGAATTCTGGTGTAAATTGTTTAAATTAACAAAATTTGAATATTTTCCTTAGATAATATCAGATAGTAACGCTTTTATAATAAGCTTTAATTATTCTGTCACGGTTGGCTTTGTGGCGGAAATGCCCATATGCTTCTGTAAGCATTATAAGATAGGTATTACTTAGTATGGGATAAGATAAGTATTACTTAGTATGTAATGTTATCGAAAAAAAAACTCATTTTTCCAGCATGATCCGAAAGCGATTTCAGATTGCTTATGGAGTCCTTAGGGGTGGGGTTGTGAGCTCATCTGTGACAGGTTGTAGCAGATATGTGAAACATGCAAAATTATTTGAAAGCTGTTTGCTGCTACAGTCAGCTTAGGGACTTTATGAGCTCCGCAATACTTAGCTTGAATGGCGATATATTGACAAGGGCTCTAACTATGTATATGAGTGATTGAAGGATTCAGCATCCGCAAAAAGTAATAATTCGTAATGTTCTATTTTTTTTTTTTTTTTGATTTCTTAAAGATTTTCACCATTGTGTGAAGTATTTTATTATGAAACAAAGTTTTCTAAGCGCATGGCTACCGAATTTTCTGAATGGAGAATAAATTATTATATGATTATATTAAAAGTTTTCAGTCTAATTTTTATGAAGACGGTTATCTCTGAACTATGTCACATACGCAACGTTAATGCAATTTATATTTAAATGAATTTTTCTTAAGCATAAATCAACTCCGCACAAATCGCATGATCTCATTTTGTATTATTACTAATTCGCGCACATTAAAGTTTAGTTAACGCTTTAATTGCACATAATGCAAAAATTCCGATGTGAACGATGACATCCTTATAAATATTCATGTTTATATACAGTACAAATTATTTTAAATTATAATATAAAACTAATGCAACTCAAATGCATATAATACAAAAATTTACCACGTTCCCATTTCTTTGCTCGCTGGCTGGCTGCATGGGGCTTATTGATATAAACGCAATATCTTACCCTGCATTATTTTACTCCCATTGCACATCTTGGCGTGAGTGTAAAGGCACAACATTATAAATATTTAAAGCCATAAAGATCGTGAGTGATACTTTTACAATTAACATGAATTGCTACATTATTTTTTTTGCTAGCCGCTAGCCAATTTATCTCACCTCTAGCTAAGATAGCGAGCATACACCCACCAAAAGCGTAAATCATAACGTAGTGTTTCTGACAAGTCATTTGCTAACGAAAATAATAATTTTTTCAATTACAACATAAGATTTCAGCAATTCAGGAAGTTTTTGCACAGCGCCACCACTACCTTGGCCTCACTATACACCCTATATACCCCCTTCAAAGTAACCGTGCAGCTATTAACTCCATTCGCATACTCCAGTTAATAACACGCTCGATGGCAAGCAACCAAGCAACAGACCAACCAACATGTGCATCAAATTTCGGCATGCGACGTACCGTCTCTTAAGCGGAACCATATGACTTTATGGTAAAATGACGCTAACAACAACAACAATGACGACGGCGACTTGTACAGATTACAAAACTTTAGGCTAAAAAAAAAAAAATTTGTCTGCAATTTCTTATTTGTTTATGAGTTAATGGCAAATAATGCAAAATATTAGAGGCAAGACGTTATGGTACACTTTTTCCGCCAGATAAGGCGATTTAAATTTAAGTAGTAGAAGAGATTGCAAGATTACATTACTTTCAGTTTGGCGTGGTTAAATTCACTTTCGTAAAAGTTAAATTGCAAGAAGGAAAACTTTAATTTTGTTTTTTTTCTGGCGCCGCAAACAATAGATCATGTTGATCTGTCTGCTCTGTAAAAGATGATATACGACGACTATGTAACTGAGCTGCTACAGCGTATTGTTTGTCGCTTTGGGGTTGTTTGGCGTTTATCGCATTTTAATTTGAAAAATTTCAGAAAAATTCGCAATACCAGATATCACTTGAGTTAAGTGAGGTATTCACTTATGTAAAATATTTGCTAATTATTTTTTTTTTTCTTTTTCTAAAATAAAAGTAGTTGAAACAGAACTGAAGCAGCAAAGCGTGTCACAAATGTTACCTAAGTTTAGTAAAAAGTGGGTAGTAATTATTTTTATTTTTGAAAAAATTTTTGTTTATGATGCCTGTAATAATACAACAAGTGTGTGGTAGTAAAGTTAAGTGCTTTATTGGCATGCAGTTGGAAATTTATACTATGCGTATGATTGCGCAAGTTCTAAGCATATGATATGGTATAGATGTCAATTAATTTTTTTTATTTTTTGCATTGGAAGTTACATTTTTATGGCAAATTTCTTCAGGAAATTTTCGCAGCATTATGATGTATGCAGTTTTGCAAATTTGGAGATTATAAAGGGTGATTTTTTTGCTAGCTGTTTTTTTGGTGTGAATTTTTTTACACTTCACGCGTGACTCGTAACATGTGTCAGCGCCAAAAATGCTCAGCAAGGCTTGCCATTTTGCCTGCCATTGTGTTTGCAAATTATTGAGTTTAACTATCAAAATTCAGGCCTTAGAAAAGTTGCATGAAGATCCTACTTTTATCGAAAAATTTTCTTCAGCGACGAAGCTTATTTTTGGCTCAATAGCTATGTCAACAAACAGAATTGCCGAATTCGGTCTAAAATACAGACAGAGGCAGCTTAAGAGCTGCTAATGCACCCTGAAAAATTCACTGTTTGCTGCGGCTTATGGGCCGGCGTCCCTATTGGGCAGTACCTTTTCAAAAATAATGAAAATTGCAACGTTACAGTCTATGGAACAAGGTACCGTGCGATAATTTAAGACTTTTTTTTGCCCGAAATGGAAGAATTGGACTTGGTTGACTTGTGATTTCAACAAGACGGTTCCACATGCCACACAGCACACGATACCATAGACCTATTGAGAGGTGAGTTTTGGTGATGCGATTTGACCCCACTAGACTATTTTTTGTGGAGCTACGTGAAATTTCTCGTATACAGTGACAAAGCAGCCACAATTGCAGTCATGGAAGACAAAATTACAGCTGCTATTGGTAAGATACCGAGCGGAATGCTGGAAAAAGTATGCCAAAATAAAAGCTTACGGATGGACCACCCCAGGCATAGCCGCGGGCAACATTTACATAAAATAATCTTTCAAAAATAAATGGCAGAACTTGATGTATCGCTCCAAATAAATTTTTGATTCACTTTTACAAATTTTTTGCTCTTTTTTTAATTTTTAAAAACCAAACGCTTAAAAAATCATCTATGAGTTGCTTATTTTCAAAACGCGACCTTAGTTTTATAACAATTTTTTATTTGATATTTTCAAATTTATATTATTATATTCTTATTGATATTTCTTTAAGTCGCATTTTGCAAAGAAGTTACTTTTCTGCGGCTTTTCCAATGAACTTTAAAAATGTTCGCCACATCATGCTCATCAATAAAGTTAATCACTGAAATATTGTTGGACTATGTATGAATCGGTTTTTCAACATAAACAACATTATAGCCATTAAAATTGGAAATGAAATTACGACATTCACTTGCAGCACAATTTTCCGATTCTCTGAAAAAATACAGGAAAAAATTGTGTGACAGTAAATGCTCCGTAAAGCATCACAAAAATGAAGCGAACGTGTCATCTTGTGCATTGAACCCTAATGATCGCAAACTATGATTATGACTTCATTTTATTGTTGCGGAGATATGCAAATACGTTTTTGTCGAAGCTTAAGTTTTTATTTCAAAATTTTATTGCTTATTTTATATTCGTGTTTAAGGTTTTATTGATCATTTGGACAGTTCGCATTGCTACTGTTGGTTTTTGCGCTAAATGCTGCGCATACAAATGACAGCATTTTGGTTACACCTCTGATAATTATGTTTTGTGTTTGTTTTGTCTCAAACGTTTGGATGATGATTTTTAAAGAGCTTCATTGAGTATATTTTGTTTTTTTTTTTTTTAATATTCAATTTAATGCACAATATACATTTTTTTTCGCTTAATTACAATGCAATCTTTTTTCGTGTTCCTTTAAGACTTCCTGATTAATATAAAAAATAGAGAAAGGCTAAGTCTTAAAAGAAAAACATGCACGGATTATAGAAAGTACTGCAAGCAGGGCTTGGTGAATTTAGTGGAATAGAAAGGTAATAAGTCTTTCGTTAAGTTGTTACAATTTCAATTGAAATTTTTCAATTAGCTTGGCTTGAAAGAGAATGATCTTTTTGTCAATTTTTTAACTCACAAATGTTAGAGGCTTTAAACCTAAGAGTATATCCAAAATTGTAAAAAAAAAAAAAAAAAAAAAAAAAAGTTTTTGGCTTAAGTCTTTTTGAAAAACTAAGCTACTCTAGTATACTCCGCTTTTAGCACTCTAAGATATTTTTAATCGAAGATGTGCCATCTAGTTGTATACCATTTGAGAAAATAAATTAAAAAATTATATCTAACTTCTCTCTAGAAATCACCGAATTTCTTAAAAAAAACTTTTTAGACTTCAGATATTCAATTATTCTTGATATCGAACTTTCATTGAGTAAGAGTACTTTTTGGTGATAATTTATTGTAATGAGTGAAGACTTAAGTAACTGGGTGGAATATTTTGAATTCAGCCTTTGAGTCAAATAACATCCAGGCAAGGAAACGTGCAATCATTTTGTGGAGTCACAAGATCGAGCTGGTACCCCCCTTCTGAATACTTAATCCACTTATGTATACCTCAAACTATAGTTATTCCTAGGTTACCGGTTAAGAAAGTAGCCGAAGAATTGGACAGAAGATAGACAAATAAGTACTTAGTAGAGTTTCTGAGAAGTAAAAAAAAGATGCTCCAAAACAATTCTCTCAAAAAAGAGGAAGTAATAGCCTGATTTATATATTAGAAAAAAACTAATCATTGAAATAATGCTCAAGTTTTATAAAGCACACATTTATCGGAGCTTGAATTGTTTGAAGAAAACCAGTTTTTTTCTAATTCAAAACAAAATCTGTAAAATTATAAAAAACTGATTTCTCGGAAGTAAATATGAGAAAGGTCCACATCTAACATTTAAAAAAAACTTTAGCAAAAATTCTTCCTCAATAAATTTTCTTTCGAAGCACGCTGCCAAATTCTATTGATGCTGAAGTAAGATATGCTTAAACGACTCATTTTTCTTCTATACCATTTTAAAAGCAAATAAAAGCTCTAACAGCTAAGCTGCTAAACAACACGGTCTTCAGCATTTTTTGCTGATTTTTGCTTTCAACGCCACACTCCAAATGATTTCTCTCTCTATCTTTGGCTATGATGCCAAAACAATTGCTTGAATACAATAGCTACTCGTACTATAATCGTATTAATTTCAATATAACAATATACATTACAATCATTGTATACTTTTGCGCTACTGTTGATCATTGAATGGTGAAGTGAAAAAAAAAAAACCGTAAGGCTACACCTAAAACGTTCAATTAATGCAGCATATGTTTTCATTCATAACAATGATGAATGACTGCAGTTAATAACAAAAAAAGCCATTATTCAGACATGAAAACAATTGTAGCCGACTGTTTTCAATTGAAAACTTTTTTTTGCTTAGCGATTTTTTTTTTGCGAACTTTTTTTCTTTGCGTATCGAGTGTATCGAGTTGCATATCGATCGACACAGTTTTTTTTTCTTGCTTCTGATTTTAAACTTTTAAACTATAAGAGTCGGTGTCTGCTTTTCAATCGTTTGTAAATTTTGCAAATGATAGCAATTGAATAATAATTACAATATTGATGTGCGTCTTTCAATATATTGTGATATGTGATATATACATACAACACGTTGTCGTAGTAGTTATTCTCATCATCATCATCATCATCGTCACAGCTGGATATTATTTTTCTCTGTTATTTATGAAATCGGGATGCATGTACTCAATTGATACGATATATAAACTTTAGTTTCGGAGAATGTGTTCATTTTGTGGCATAGATTGTGTAGTGGAATGCTTGTGGATTTCAAGTGTTCGATTACTAAATCAAGTAGGTGACTTGCATTTGAAGTCATAGTCTTATTTTCAAAGATGCTTACTGAGGTTTGGGTATTTCTTCTTTTTTTTTTTTGAGAAAAACTTTACCCCATTGTGTTTTGGCTGATATGTGGCATTTTTTATTTTATGTGAGCGAAAGGTGAATGTTAGTATACATTCATGTGCCAAGGGCATAGGCAATTGCTTTTTTCAAACTATGCCTTAAATGTGGTGTCTTGAGCAATTACCAGTAGGAATTGATTAAAATTGGGATTATAGTCTAAACTATCTGAATATCGTTATTTTTTAGTATTTTCTGTACATTTGGATTCTGAAAAGTCGTCGACAGTACATTCGATAAGTTTTCAGTACATTAGGTACATTTGCCCCATTTTTAGTAAGTACATTTGGCGAATTTTCAGCACATTTTCATTTAGGGTTTTTGAGATGTTAAAAGTGAGGACCTTTTTTTTGAATATTTTAGTCAAATTGTGTGTTGAAGACAAAAAAGTACATTCGGCCTCTAAAAAGTACTTTTGAAGTCAAAATCCAAATGCCATCACTGATTGATATTTTTAGTTATCGAAATTTTAGATTTTTGAACCTTGACATGTCGATATTTTCAGATGTTGATATTTACTTTCTGATATTGATATTTTTGGTTGTTGAAATTTCAACATTTCAATTTTTTTTTTTTTATTTTCGCCTAAGAATCATTTCATATCTAATATAACTATATTTTGATGTGTCAAAATTTTAATTAAACATTATTTTGAAATAACAATATGATTTATCATCCGTGATATTTCGGCAAGTCACTGATATCAATACATTGAAGTATGGGACATTTATTAAACGAATAAGGGTTTTTTAAAGAAAATTCAGCGGTTGGCTCTTTTTATTTCAGATTTTTGATTAGTAAGAGTAGCGAAGTTTCAAAAAAAATGATTTATTACTTTAATTTCTGGGGAAGGAATGTTGTATAGTTATCACAATTATCAGTGGAAAATCTCAATATATTAAAATTATGGAGACCCCGCAATATGTTGTTGACCTGAGCCTCTCAAGCTCTTACTTAATCGCTGAATAAAGTGCATATGTGATAGAATTGCTTACTAGTATTTGAATAATTTTTCAGTGATTTAAAAATATACCCATAGTGAATAATCAATAAAGATTGCATGAAACATAAATAATCGTTTACTATACCAAAGATTTTGTTAGCTTCTATCAATTTGAAAAAATTAACTTTAATAGGAAAGTCTTCTTTACTTGCCAATATCATTTGTCACAAAACTCCTAAACATCACATCTTCTATAGAGAATGGCAAGATCTTCAATTAAAAATTTACAAAACTTATTATCCTAATGGTAAAATTGCTTTGGCCACTTTTTCCCCACTCCTCAAAATGTAAGCCATTGGACGGTTTGTTCAAATTTTAGAGACATTCTTGCCGGTTTTTCAAATTAACACATATAGAATATGGACTTACATATGGAACGAAGGCCGCTCAAAAATATCGTTTGTCTTTAGAAGTACGAAGGATACTTATAACTTATATAGCTAGCCCGAGCTGTTGTCAAATTATTTGCCCATTTGTTCTACATCCATTTAAAATTTCATCGACGAAAGTATTCAGTGCCTTCTCGGTACTTTAATTGATAAAATCCTAATGCTAGAGTTCTATTGCTTCAAATCGATATTTCTTGATCTAAGCCAGGGGAGATTTTTCTCGAAAAATTTCAAAGCAACATCAAATGTATATGGGCATTTCCATTTAAAGTAAAGAGAAAGTCAAAATCAAACGGATTTTTATTTTGATAAAAGGTTTCACTTATAGGTCCTAATTAGCTTTATAATTGGTGCTAAGTTTAAATTTGGGTAATATTTCGTTTTCAAGATAATTGCAAAAAAACCAAAATGTCGCACGGGACAAAAACTTTCGTTTTCCTGGAAATGCCCATATGCCCTTTTCTAGAGTAAGTCGCTAAAAAAATTAAATTTTTCATTAAAATTTTGGTCTTTACTTGAAGATGTAGAAGTTTAATCACAGAATACTGGGACTTTGAAGGAATCAAGCACAACCGAAGTTATATCAGAACCATAAAAACCAAATACATGGTAATTGATTCACTTAGAAATGAAACCTTTGAGTTATATCAATTGTGTTTCGTCAAGAAATTAACTTTGTTACTTAGACCTTCAAGTTATCTTTGATATTTTTATATTATAGTGAATTTCGACTTATTTTGATCGTTCAAATTTATTTTGGCAAGCCAAAGAAAATTTAATTTTTTGAAAATTTTTTTCTTTTTTGAAAGCTCAAGGGAATCATTTCCAAAAAAAAATAATTTTGAAGAAGGTCAATGATGATGATTTTTTTTTTTTTTTTAAACCCACTTTTACTTTAAGCATTTTTAATTTTTTTTTTGTAAATTAAAAATTTAATTTCTTGCTATATCATTCCTTGAATTTAATCCTTGTTAATGTCACTAAATTATTTTTTTTTTTTATTATTATTCCAACTCACCTGGGTGGCAAATACTCTGGCTCTGGTGGTGGCACGTGCACATAGACATGCTTGTGTATAACCGGTGGTTGTTGTGGTGGCCCATATTGTGGCGCTGGTGCACCATAGCCACCACCTGTTGATGTTGGCGAATAACTGCTAGGCGGTGGTGCAGCATAGCTGTCACGTGGTGGTTCTGGGAAGGCAGCAGTCATGCCAATTAAGGCAACAAAAACCTGAAAGAAAAGAAGTAAAGTTTTTAATAGAGCAAAAATCTTAATCAATTGTCGATTGGTAAATATGTCACAGTCTGTTTGCTCGAAAGTTCGTCTATGAGTAACTTAGTTATGAAAGAGGTCGATTGATATATTTAAAACAGAATTCAGTAAACAATCTGTATAAAAAATGTGCAAAGTCCTTTCAACGCGTAATCACAGTAGGTTATAGAAAATCAGCACATGGATGTTTGGTACGATTGTAGGCGGAATTGCCCAAAAATTATAAAAAATAAAAATCGTCTTTAAAAACGAAAAGTACAAAATTGGAAGGAAAATTCACAGAAAAAAAAGATAGTGAAACAAAAACAAAAGCGAAGTCAATATTTGGACGTTACTTCCCGAAAAAATACTTTTTAAATGAGATTTTTGTTTTCTCGATTACTCCTTGTTATCTTAAGGAAATCTTTTTTTCCAGGATCATTGTACAAAAGCCAAAATAAAATCATTGAAGCAAAAAGCCCTTTGTAATTGCAATTTATCATTTCCAAATGGATATTTTTCATGAAAATTTGTTTTGACATATTTTTTCCTCATATTTATATGGGTGATTTAATCAACCTCCTTTATATAAATGTCCTTGCAGAAATAAAGCTGCAGTCTATCCACTTTTTCAACTATTTGCTTTAACAGTCTGTTACAGTTTAAAGACATTTGTCATTAAGTTGTTCAATACACATGGGCGTGTGCTGCCCATTTTCGAACATCTCCTAGGTACCAGATTATTGTCCAGTCCAAAAATAACACTTTTACTTAAATATCGTAATATATTTTTCGAATAGCGAAAATCCTTTTTAAATTTTATTTTCAAAATTATAAAAAAGTTCTTTAATTTTCTTAAAAGTTTTTCTTAATTTTTAATTTTTTTTTCTTCATTATTTTCAACACATACCACACTAAAACGCTTCATTTTATTAATTTTGATTTTTAAAATTAATTTTTTTTTAGTTTTTCGAACCCCCTTAGCTAAGTATCGTTTTGGATCGCACGCAATATCAAAATACGACAAATTCACTGTTAAACGCGGAACGTCTTTCTGTATGGTTCAGCACTTCCAACAGTTTCTTTTATAGCTACGCTACTATCTTTTGGCGTAAAGCGGCGCTTCAATTTTCTTGCATTTTGGCATTAAACGTAAAGTGGCCAATATGTTGCTGTTGTTGTTGTAGCTGATATTATTATTACTAGCGTTTTTGTTGTTGCTTTTGAGTCTTCCAACAAAAACTCACTTTCAGTTTTATTTTTCTCTTCAATATTTTTGCGTCCATCATCAACAGCAACATCATCATCGCCGTCGTCGTCGTCGTTGTTATTACTCTCTCTTTCAGTAATGACGCTCTTGATCATCATTGAAAATTGAAAAAGCCCCCAAAACCGTAGTCGTCATTCTCTCTCATTGAGTCCAAAATTGTGTGTTAGTAATTTAAGCTTTTTGTTTTTGTATTTCTTTTTTGTTTTATCTGTTATTTTTTTATTATGATCTTGGGTTCATATTCAGGCGGTTTTTTGGTTTTTCTTTGTTTTTGTTTTTGTTTTGCTTTAACGTTATTCTGATTATCATTTTGGCAAAACAGTGCGATACCATTCCCATTAAATTGCTGTTGATGATGATGATGATGATTATCATTATTGCCAACATCATTATCATCTTTGTGATAATCAACAATTGTTGAATCCTCAAGCGTATCATCAGCGTTTGCAAATTTTTACCACAGTTACTTCTTCTTCTTCTGCTGCTGCTGATGTCTGTCTGTCTGTCGCTGCTACTTCATGGACATAATCACCCAGATGTTCCGAAACATTACTCGTGTTCATCATTATTATCATCATATGATTATTGTTGTTGGTTTATCTTTTAACTGTATTATGTATATTTTTCGGTAGTTTCTTATAGCACTTGCGAGAAAATTGTTGCAATTTTATTTTTATGTAATCAAAATACCACAAAAAAAACAAAAGTCAATTTGGTAAAAAATATTTAAATATGTTTTTGTATTAAAATTAAATCTCTCTCTAATTGTAGTATCGCTGTAGTTAATGCGATTTTCTACTAAGTAGTTTGTTAAAGAGCTACTAATTACACTTTAATTTGCTTATTTTCTTTTTTTAATTATTTTGTGGTATTTATCAAGGTAAAATAAAATGTTCATTATGCTCATTAAGTTTCCTTGATCGTTTAAAATGAATTTAGTTTCTAAGCTAAGCTGCCGAATTTAACGATCAGAACACTCATGGAGTAGGTAAGGCATGAGATGCTGTGGTGTCAAGTGGAGTTTTCTTGGTCAAAAGGAATTTTACAACTCAATCTCGGTAATATAGAACTTTGACAATCGCTGAACACAAATTCCCAACAGATTTTTATATAAAATATTTCGTCATACGTATACCAATTTTGTTCGAATTCAAACGGTCGAATCGAGTATCTTGATTTATCAAAGAATACATTTTCATCGATATTTTATATCACCAACTATCAGCTATTTATATTTCATATTGAGCTGAGTAATTAGATTTATCCGACAGGCCCGTGTGGAGGAATCATCCATGGGGGCGTTTTCAACTCGGACATTTCATGTTAGATTATGTTCATAAAAAACGTCAAGATACTTTTAATATAGACATTAGACCGGGTCGATTTGTATGAAGCAAAATAAAGTCGGCCAAACAGCGACTCAAAAGTTAGAAGGACCCTTATAAACGATATTTGAGTTACTTTTTTTTTCGTTCCGAGAACGCACTTTTAATTCTCCTGAAGATCCTTTTTGGATAAAAAAAAAACGTGTTTTTGCTCGTAACTTAAATTCCTTCACAGAATGGGTACCCGAATTTATTTATTGGTTTATGTTATGATTCGATATTCAGTTATAATTACGTAAGTAGCTAATTCTGGGAGGTATTTGAAAAAACTCGTCCAAAACTCTTTCCACTTTGATTTCGATACCGCGATGTATATTTAGCGAAGCTAAGCCGTTCAGCCGATCTTCGGACATAGTTGATCTGCAGGTATGTCTTAAGACGACGCAGCACTGAAAAGGAGCGTTGATTTGTTGCTGTTGTCACACGCAAAGTTGCCATAACACGAAGCATTTTATTGACATTTGGAAACGCGTCTTCATTGGAAATATCCAGTGCTTCGAGAGAATTGTTGATGTCTTGCCCGGTAATGCGTTGACGCCAAAGTTAAACTTTATTTATCCACATGTCACGTCAACTATCATCCAAAATTGAAATATATGGCACGAATAGATTTGTGCATGAATTTTCATTGAAGCTATGCTTAAACGGTCGTGTTACTTAGCCTTAGCGACGCGCAGTTCTCCCATATTGTGTTTTTTGGTTCAAAAATAGCTAGAGAGCGCAAATCTTGTCGAAAATGAAAACCTCGAGCTCCGACGATTTATTGGAATTTTAGTTCTTTCATTAAAAAAAAAAAATTTTTTTTCTGTATCTTTTCGATTTTTCATTCAAATGTCAATGAAAACCTATGTGCGAAAATTCGCAATGGGGGGAGGGGGGTTTTAACCCCTTAAAAAACACAGGTACTGAATTTCAGGAGTCTAGCGCTATAATTAATATTTATTGCCATTATTGGATTTTCTCCAGTAACTTGAAGACTATAACATTTTTGAAATGAGCACTGCCAAGTTAATGAAAATGTATACCAATTTTGAAGAAAATGCATCAACCTTATTCAATTTTTGTATGGGAGGTAGGCGTGTTCGGGCCGATTTTATTGCATATTCCCAAATTATTTATTCGTTTAACCTAAATAACATCTGTACCGAATTTCAGGAGTCCAGCGCTATGATTACTATTTATAGCCAACCTCTTTGGTTTTTCTCCAATAACTTGAAAACTATAGAAGATAACGCGCAATTTTTAGCAATTTCGAAATAAGCAGGGCTTAGTTATTGGAAATTGATATCTATTTTGAAGAACATTTTTCCACCTTTATATGGGAGGTAGGCATGTTCGGGGGCCTTTTTATTCCATATTCCAAAATTGTTTGTCCTTCTCAGCTAAATAACATTTGTACCAAACTTCAAGAGCTTAGCGCTATTATTACTCCATTCATAAATTACGTGAGTCAAAAAAGGGAGGGAGGGGGGTCAACGAAAACATCACGTCAACTTTTAAATGCAGGGAATATACATTATTATAGAAGATTACTTTTAAAAATTATAAGGCAAGTCTCACGGAAAAGAGGGGGTGGGGGTCCCGCCAGAACTCACCAAAACTCACTAAGGGGAGGGGGACTATGGTCCGAATTTTCAAAAAAAACACCTCACGTAATTCATTGACGTCCCCTTATGGCGGCCGTTTCATACAAACACTTCCTTTGTGCACCCCAAGCATGCAGAATTCTTCAATGGACCCTTTTATCTTTTGAAAGAGAACGGACAGCGCTTTACCAGCAATGGGCAACAAAAAATGAAAAATTATTTGGTGCCGAATTCGCATGGCTTTCATCAGGCGGATATGTTGTTGCAGTTATGATGCCACTAAATTATACTACGCACGAAAGAATCGATTTATTGAAACGACACTTTGACGACAACATAAACTCTATAAATTGAGCTGCTCATTGGTTTTCAAGACTTAGTGACTTAATATCTTATCTAAGTAATGTAAGCAACTCAGCAAAGACTGCCACTTTGGAAGCCAACACAAATAGATTTAAAACCCCAATTACTTAAAAAATTGAAAAAAAAAATTGTGTCACCAAAATGAGCTTGAAATAATCGCAATTATCATACGCCTAAAGTTATTTTGATCCATATGAAATCAAATAAATGATTACCCGGCAGACACAATTTGTTTTTTATTTTTATATATATGTATATAATACTTTTTATCAGCATTAGTTGTATAAAATTTTGTTAATTTATGATCAGCATAAAATAAAAAAAATGTTGCAGAAGAGTTCCAATGTTTTACAATGACTTTCTATCATTTCATCTTAAACACTTAAAAATATCATCTTCTAAATAAATTAAGAAAAGACTGACCTCATATAAAAATGTCTTACTTTCAAAACAAAATATCTCATGATATCATGCATTGGTCAGCTAAGTCTTTTAAAAAAAAATCCATTAAATTTTAAAGCAAAAATTTACATTTAAAATTTCTGCGAAATCGTGCTGCAGTCAGGAAAATTAAATCAAATCACCGAATTCCCATCAAGGAAATTGAATGCATAAATTGACACATTTAAGGATAATGTTTGACAACTAAAGCTAATTGGATGCATCAAAATGTGGTAGTGAACACGCTTCCTTTTCGCACATGCTAAATGAAAGCAAAATGAATGCAACAAGATTTATGATGCAACAGTTGCAGGGATGCTCGCGCAGTTCATGAAAAAAAGCAGCAACAGAAACAAAAATCCAAAAAAATGCCAACTCATAAAAAAGTAAAATGACGCAACCGGTAACAGTTAGCAGCCATCAGGCATCAGCCACTTATTATAGTTGTAGTAATTGTTGTCATTGCTGTTGCTGCTTCATTTGCTGACATTCATTTTAAACGATTTGTACATCGTTTGACGTTGATGATCAAAACTGGCTAAGAAGCAAAAAAAAAAAACAAAAATTAAAGAAGCAACAAAAAACTGCAACATTAACCCATGATGTTCTTAATAAATGCAACAAATGTTCATTTATTTTATATTTTCAATGTTTTCTTTGAAAACAAACAGCTGTTCTCATACGCAACCAAATTGTCTAAAATGGGTTAAAATCACATTCACTTTGAACTAGATTTTCCAAAGCCAAAATCGAAAAAAACAACATTACAACATTCGATTTATGTGGATTTTTCATCAAATGCAATGCAATGCAATGCACAAAGTTAAGTGCGACTTCTGGTCAAGTTGTTGTACGCAGAGTGTTAGCAACATTTGCTGCAACCAACGCAATGCAAGTTGCTCTTAATGATGCACTTCAATTTTAAACTTCAATATAAATAATAATAATCATCATGTTTTTTTTTTTTTGTTGCAATAACTAAAATAAACAACATTACTATAAGAAAAAAAAAACAAAAAAACACGTGCAACAACAACAACAACATTGTTAGCATTAGCAACAAACATGAGCGAATTAATGCTAACGAATGTCGATCGCATTTGGACGATCTTCGAACGTGATCTTCAGTTGCGCTTAAGTGTGCGCTGTTGCACCAATTTTTTCGCTTTTGCAGTTGATGCTCTTGTTGTTGGCTGTCTGTCTGTCTGTCTGTCTTAATGATGACAGCTTTGAAAAAATGTCAACTACGCATAATTTAATATTTTGGACCACAAAACCAATCATTATTTTTTAGTATTTTTTTAATTTGAGTTTTAAGACGTTTTTATGTCTCGAAACGCCTTGAGCGCCTTCAGTGCAAATGTAGTTGAACAAACTTTTTAACTAGACGCACTTAAATTGTCTGCTATTTAAAAATATATTTCTGTTAAATATTTTTGAAATTGAATAAGAATAATCGGTTTTCAGAGGCTCCACAAGATATTATTTTACACACCCATCTGAATTTATTGCCGTATCATGCAAGCAATTTTTAGACTTTCCACTTACTGCAAAATTTGGCACGAATGCTAAGTGATTGCCTATGTGCTGGTCACTTGTGCTAAGTTCTTGCTGGATCAAAATGTTCCACAATGAAATTCATCCATTATAGTGACAAAACATATTAAGAACTGTTTAAGGGAGAGCTATTTTTTGTCATCGCTTCCAAATAAAAAAAAAACTAATATAATAATGTTACCCTATCACTTCCTTAGAGTTCAATATATGTATGTGCATCAGGGTGATTCAAATTCTTATTTTTTTTTTTGCTTCAAACAGGTTCAAAAGTTGCAAGCACACAAAATTCTGATGCAATTATAACTCATAATATTAATATTTACTGGTGGGTCATCGAGCTTTTTTTGTTTTCCATACGATTTGTATGGGGAAAAATGCCTTACAAGATATTTGTCTCTATATCTCATGAAAAAAAAATCTGTCATTAACGGGACCTAGCCTATTAGAAAGATCATAAAATTTTCTATAAAAAAGCTCCTTGCATTTTTTTCGTGAAGCAAGCACTTCTTCAGTTAATTACCAACATAAATTCATAAAAAACTCAATAACACAGCACTTGTACTCTTAAGCGAAACTTAAAATCAACATGGATGTCTTTTTGCTCGCCTTATTGTCGACTACCGAGCTTGAAGCTAATTAACTGACAAAATGCTTGCTTCACGAAAAAAAATGCAAGAAGCTTTTTTGTACGAAATTGTATGATCTTTCCAATAGGCCGGTTTATGTAAGATTTTCTTTGTGGGCGTGGCACCATCTTCTTTAAATCAAAGACATTTCCTCAGCATTAAATTTTTTTTTTTCCATCAAAATCGGCCCATTTCTTCAGCAGTGTAAAATTTTTCTCATGTCAGGAATGATGCCACGCCCACCGAAAGAAACCATTTTAAGGCTTAGTCTATCTCCAAACCAAATTTCAACATAACCGGTGCATAGGCTTAGCAGTGACAACGTTTTTTCCTGTTAGGGGCGTGGCACCGGCTATTAAAAACAGATATATTTACTCAGAAATCTCTCTCCTTCAAAATCGATGCAAAGCCTCAGCCGTGGCTGTATTTTTCCCATTTGGGGCGGAACCACTCTAACTTAAAGAACTAAGATTTTTTAAAAACATTTTTTAGAGTTAAGTCTGCGTATTTCCTGTTAAGGGCGTGGCGCTGCCTACTTTTAGTAAAAAATTACACTCTGCACTGTCCCGCTTAATAATCTTTTAAAAGAAGAAAAAATTCAGCAATTATGTTTTGTTGATATTAAAAAGGGGTGTAACCGTTTTGCAACTGCCTATTCGTATATAAATTAGAGAAAAAGTACACTCGACCTCAAGAAAATACACTCCAACACTACATTCGCGAAAAGTTCAAATGCGATCACTGGTTCAACGAAATACATCAAAGAAACAGGAACACATTTTTATTGGAAAATATCAGGTAAAATGTCCATACAATTTTAGTCCGGCGCAAAAAGAACGGACTCTTTATATCTAAACATATAAAAATATCAAAATAAAAAAAACTTTTTTCTTAAAATAGAATAAAAATATAAAGTTACATAATTATGAACATCAAAACAAAATAAAATGTCACTCATTCATAAAACAATGTTTTCTTTTTTCGCTACTGTACGGCAACAAGATCGAAATGAGAAAGCCATTAGGGTTTTATGTATATTGACGGTACGACCAAAAAAAGGGTCCTCCTGTTTCGTTTACCAAAGAACAACCAAAAATCAATACAAATTCTTGTCATGTCTTTGGCCCCTTAAGGGGGGGAGGGTGATTGGAGCCTGGCGCTAAAAAACTGGAAACATAATAAAATGTCATGATAGAAATAAAAAAGTTCGTTATAACATATATCTTAAAATTTAATACTGGAAGAGGGCGCTCCCTTAAACTCGGTGCTATAGCCCCTCTTGCTCTAACTTAATGCAGCGCCGACTAGACTTATTGCATATAAAATACCTTAATCCTCCGCCACCTTCAGTTCAAAACCCAGGACTAAAACCTCCTCGAGTCAAATCTCAATCCAGCGCTGATTATATGGCGAAAACAAAAATTATAAAGATTAATTAATAGTATTTTTAAGAAGAAAATGTTTATTTAAAAAAGTATCAAAGAAAAGGTTTCAAATGTTACTGATACTCAATATGGACGTAATTCCTTACATTTTTCAAAAATAAAAAATATTTTCTTTCATGAAATTGCTCCATTTTAATACCATGGCAAGAGGAGAGACCAATTGGTAGCCATAATTTTTTTGATGGTTTTACCCCAATAATTTTAAGTGAATTGTCGTAGATTTTGTGGAACATTTTTTTTCCTCCTTTGGCAAATTTGGTTGTATGTAAAATCTGGACTATAGACCTAAATATTAAAAATCAAATTTGACTTAAAATTCAATGAAAAATATGCTAAAATTGCAAGGGAAATAAATCATCCAAAAAGCAGATTTTGGGCATTATTTCCATGATTTGCTTTAGAAATAATTGCCAAAAAGCTAAAATTGAAAAAAATGCCTAAAATTCCATCCATCAATTCATGTTCATACGAATGTGAAATTTGATCCATCGTAATCATCTTGCAGAGATTAAATCTCCACAAAATGAAAAGTGCGCATTTTCGTTGAAAAGAAATTTCGTAGTTTGAAATTTTCTTTTTGGGCAAATTTATCTTTAATCTTTTGATGAAATTACTTACAACTATGTTATGTGCTCGTTGTTACAAAATTACCAAAGGTCGATTAAGCTTTGACTTGAACAACAACGTAACAAGTCAATTTACCAGCATAAAATGATTCAATTGATGTGAATAGCCTTAAATGTTTTCCGCTTGCACATACATATGGGCACAACAGATCTTTGACAGCCATAAATCCATGCAATGCTTGAAAATCTTTCTGTAACCTATGGATATTTTCAGTCATAAGATATTTTTTCAGTCTCTAAATGACACAATAAAAGCAAACACTTACAGTAACCATTTAATGACCCAAATGTAAGTAATGCCAACCAGCTTGCAAAACTTACCACCAGTTTGATGTCGACCACTTGAGGCAGATCATCATTTTGTCTAACGTCCATCAATTGTGCTCATACAACGAATTGTTGCATAAATCCTAACGCAGCTCTTCACTTTGGAGCGCTTTATATCTTTTATTGTTAAATGTAAAACATTTGCATAGATATTTTTCAATTATTTACCCATACATACAGACGAGTACATTGGCGGCAGCAGCGCGTAGGTAACACTAACCCACTTCTTTTTGGTGCTTCTTTCAAATGCATTCATCATTAACCAGTTTCGAATGAGGACACTCATCAGTCAGGCATTAAGCGCGACGTTGCAAATTTAGTGATTTCACTGCGTGTGATAATTTTTTATCACAAACGGACGGTTGCAAATGTCGTTTCCTTGTTTTGAAATTTTCCGACTGTTTTTTGAACGAAAATTTTTTCTCAGTGCATTTTTTTATTGATTTTTAAATCATGTCAATTTATGTTTTACTTTATTAGGTGATTGAGTGAACGATTATTTGATTTTTTATTTGAAAAACTTTACGATCATTAAACGCGCTGCTTCCTGATGTGATGTACACGCCTAAATGCTAGCGTTTTAGTGTTGTTTTTAACATTAATGTTGTACTGTCGCAAGATGGCGTGATCTGTCATTGATAATTTTGCATTGCAAATTAAGTTGCCACAATGTATTGCCATTGGTCGGTGGTCTGCTGTTCGTTATCATTGCGGTATTTTACCAGTAACATTTTTTAATTGACATCAAAGTTTTATAAATGACGATTCGGTGACATGTCAATATTCGCAGGCTAAACTAAAAATTCAAATGTAATGTTAATTTTATCTGATCAAACAAGCAGTTCAGCGCATAATGGCAAACTGAAACTTTTAGCTATTTATTATGTTGAAAAATTGCTTTACTTGCAAAGAAGACAAACCTGCTCATGTATTCGAATTCGATTATTCGCAACTGCTACAAAGTACTAACTTAAAAATTAATTTTCAAATTATCAATGATATCAGATTTTCCTCATACAGAATGGAATGGCGCGAAATTTATTAAGACTGCAAAATATGAGCTAAGGAGCGTCCAAAAGCAAGTATTCAGTATGATGTTTGTTCTGGGACATCGTCAGAAAGGATAATTTTATCGAAAATAAGGATTATGCTGCAGTTACCATAAATGGTGCTCACTATCACACGTTGTCGGAAAATTTGTTTGAGGCCAACGTTGAAAAACCATTCATGAATGCGAAGGAAGCGAAGGACTTAAATAAAAGAATCAGTGATATATTTTTTTCGAAAGAGGCATTTTATCCAAATCGAGTATCATTAAAATTTAAAATTCTTTCAATGGTATTTTTTTTGTTTCAGTTTAATGAAAAGAACATTGATTTTGATTGCTTCTGTAATTTACAAGAACATCGGTCTTTATAAATGACTGTAAGTCTTATAACAAATAATTCTTGTAGGTACGTCAATAAGCTAACGATCATCACCTTATTCTATTCGTAATAAAATATATGCCATAATAGCCGTGTTTTATTCGATTTGGTTAAAACAAAATCTCATACAAATGTGTGATCCAGCTCAATTTCTATTGATTCAGCTTTTTTTGTCATTGCTAAAGTTTGAAGCATCATAGACACAAACCTAAAGTAATCAAAAATATATGGCAACTTTGCCGGAATTTTGAAGAAGCGTTCTTAGGTCACGCGAGGCACCCAGTCAGTGCTAGTCCCTAATATTAAAATAGAAACACATAATAAAAATAAAAACAGTGATGATACAATAGAAAACGAATAGAAAACTTTTGTAAATATTAGCGTCTGCCACAAGAATTTGAAAAAAAAAAATTATATGTTGATAAGTGAGGCCCCTTACCGTGCTAGGCCCCATTCAACCACACAACCATAAAGCCGGCTCTGATTTAAAAATAGAATTTCTGCCAAACACTGTCATGCCACCTATTGGTCAAATGCAGAATTATAAAAGGTTAAACTTATGCGTTTTATTCACTTTTAGGATTAACCAAAGCGAATAAAACACGACTAATATATGAAAATGTGCGAAAATTCATGAGGAGCAATTTAGAAATATCACGATTATGCGAAGTAAAAAATGGGCGACAGTTTCGAGACGTAATATTTGACGTTGAGGCATATTTAGGCAAATTCCCCATTTAAATATAATGTACGTTGTGGCGTGCCTCGAATATTTGTCGCCCGGACAAAGATCCAATCTACCGCCCCCTGGCTTGGATAAAATTTTAAAAATTCATATAAAAAAAACAAGAAAAAAATGAAATTCGGATTTTTCGACACATATTTCATCATATATTGAAAAAAAAATTAATGATATCAACTTTTATACAATTTAAATACATATTTCTTTAAACTAAGGGAATATTTTAATCAAAGAAAATTTAACTTCGACAAAGAAATTTTTGGAAAGCATGATGGTTGATTGAGCAAGTTTTCTACGTAGTTTCTTATTTTTGCTATTTGTTTTTTAGTGTAAATTTTTTAACATTTTACGCATGATTCCTCACATTTTTCAGTTTTGAAAATGCTCAGTAAGGTTTGCCATTTTACCATAAATAGAACAACGTTTGCAAACCATTGAATTTTGTTATCGAAATTCGTGCTCTGTGAGAAATTTGAACATGCGAAAAATGTTCTTCAGCGACGCAACCCATGGGTACATCAATAAAGAGAATTGCCGGATTTGGTCAGAAAAGCAGCCTTTTCTGTGGGACTTCGTGAAGTCTCTCGTATACAGGCACAAAACAGCCACAATTGCAGTCCTGGAAGACAACATTACAGCTGCTATTGGTGAGATAACGGCCGAAATGCTGGAAGAAGTATGCCAAAATTTGAGCTTACGGCCGGACCACCTCAGGCGTAGCCGCGCGCAATATTTACCTGAATTAATCTTTAAAAAGTAAATGGCAGGACTTGATGTATTGTTTTAATTCAATATTTGATTCACTGTTGCAAATTTTTTGCTCTTTTTTTAATTTTCAAAAACCAAACGCTTAAGAAATCACACTTCATAAGCTATCGCTTATGGAGTTTAAGACTTTCCTATTGGGATTAGGTGCAGTTCATATGCATTTTAAATGCTATATAGTTTAAGTTACAGAATAAAACCAAAACTTAGCTCATTTGAATATTCTTTTTGTATTTTTTACAATTCGAAAGTACGACACTCTTTTTATGTGAAATTTATGATAAATTGCATTGCAAACAAAAATCCTTGAATCTGAACAGCAGAAAAAATGCTTGACATTGGCATACAGCAATAAATACAATTCATGTGCCAATAATTTTTGTGAGCACAAAAGAATGGCAATGTGAAAACCTGGACTTCGAGCTTGTAGTCTTTTGTCAATGACATTACAACAAAAGAAAACTCAAAACTCAATACAAAATCAAACTTTCCTGACATTTAACTATCTGATTTGTTACATAAAATTGTTTTAAAACTTTTCTTCAATCCAATTTGTTAAACAGCAAATATCAAAGTCATTGCTATTTTTTTGTATCGTTAATTCTTGTTATGATTTCTTTGATATTTTCTTCGCTAAAATAAACAGCATAATTTTAAACTATTTTATTATGAAAAAGAGTAACATTATTTGAAGGTTACCTAAATAAACTCACGAATGATTTTTGCACGATATTTACAGTAAATTTTTCTTACGATTCGATTCGCATAAAATTGTAAATAAAATTAGTTTTGCTCATTTAAAGGTTAAATTAGATTAGTTTTTGTATTGCTGTTGGCCATTTATTGTTATTAAAAATATATATTTTTATATCTTCATACTATATAAATAAACACTCGCCGGAAGGTTTCTTTAAAGCGTGGTATCAATGTTTTCATAAAAGCTTAATAACGGAAATAATCCTTTTTCTTTAAAATACGCGCATTTGTTTAACCCTTAGGTGAAAATTAACATTTTTTCATAAACGGTGACAGTTGACTGACAACCTCTAACGCATGTCATGTCAACATTTAATTTGCGCAAATCATTGCAAATATGTATGTTTTTTTATATGGCCATTTAAAAGTTTTTATGTAAAAAACAAAAAACTACGCACCGTGCGTAGCCAATTATAAATAATTTGATGATTGAATCTATTGCGTCTATAATTAGCCATGCGTTAAAGAGACATGATTAAAATTTAATACATTTAATTGAGTACAGCAACACCGTTAAAGCTGATTAGACTTCAATTTAGTTATGGGTGGTATGAATATTTGGGTAGTCCAGCAAAATGAGAGCACTTCGGTCGGTATCTTTTTCTGGGTAAATTTCTAGAATGTGCTAAAAATTAATTGAAAATTATTTAATCGAATTTACAGTCATTTGCAGAAACCGATATTCATGTGAAATTTCATAAATCAGTTAATGCTTTATAAACAACCATGACAAAGATAAAAAATGGAACAATTTAACCTGGTAATTGGTGACATATGTTTCGGCTATTATTACAAATTTTATTTATAAAGCATAAGCCAATTTGTGAAATTTCACATGAATATCGGTTTCTGCAAATGACTGTTAATTCGATTAAATAATTTTCAATTAATTAATAATATTCAGTCGACTAAAAACAAGTTAAAAGTGTTAAACATGACTTTTCGGAATGAAAAGCAATAGACCAAAACAATATAAATCCATTTTGTTAAATTTTACTGGAGTGATCAATAATTTTTGGTCAATTGACCTAGTGATGGTTGAAATTGCCAAATCGAAAAAAGTCACCTTCTGCTCAAAGTGGATCTGCTGCTCCTCAAATATATTCATTAATTGTCAAGCTTTCTCTAGCACTTCTATTGTCTTCCTATTTATTTGGCTCTAAGTAATGTCATACAAAAGATACCTTCATTCCTTCGAAATCATTATATTATCGATATTGCACTTCAGTGATATTAAACCGAAAAATCTGACCACAGTTTTCTTTTCCTCAGAAATACGCAATGTTTATCACTCGGAAAATGCTAAATATCACCGATGACCATGATCTTGAAATATATTTATCTTGGTATTATTCTGTGCAAGTGCATATAGATATGAAAATAGGGGGGACTTTACTTTTAAACTCTAAAAAAGTATCCACAGAACACACTAGGAGGCGGAGGGGGTGGTCTCTCGGGACGCAACCACTTCAGAGTCAGAAAAATGGTCCAATACTGGTATTTAGATCTTGTTATATGTAAAGGTTCTAATTGATTCCTTTAATCTTTTACTCTAACGAGGCAAGTTTTTCCGGTGCTCAATCGACGAAGGAACAGTTTTAGAAGAAATGCACTTTGAATGCTCAAGTCATCATTGTTGGTGTACCTTAGTGCACATATATGCTCTATTTATTGAGAGATTAGACTCTAAACACATAATTTTTTTAGAAATACTTTTCGAGCATGTCCGAAAATATTTAAATATTTTTGCAAAATAGAGGCACACCCCTTAAACTTAGTTTTTTGGCTTTCAGGATATCAAGAGCTATATTAATTCGATGTTTTCTTTATTTTTTCTGTGTGGCATTAATAGTCCGTACTCTAACAGCAATGATAGTAAGTATTAGTTGTAGTTGTAGTTGTAGTAATGACCAATATTTTTCTTTAAGCCAAATAATGAACTTTTTCCGTATTCATGTTTCATCTTTTTTTCTCAAGATGTGTTTTGACCAACATTTCCAAAAAAGCAAAAACAAAACAAAAAAAAGAAGCGGCTAAAAACGTAACACTTTTGGTAATAACTTCTGCTGCACATTGTTCGTGCTGTGGTTGGCTGTTGCTGGTACTGGTGCTAGCACTATTATTATTATTGTTTTTATTATTATTGCTGCTGTTTTTCTTTTTATTGTTGCACATAAATTAATGCAGTTTTGTATCTATATGGATGCTTTAATACCAAGCTGACTGCAATTGCAGAAGGTTTTTTTTTTTTTTCTTCATTTCACTTTGTCTTTACTAAGCTGGATCTTTTTGGGTTCATTTAAATGTATTACATCATACGTCATAAGGTTTGGACCACAAAAAAAAAATCGTGGTCAAGTGAAAGAGAAGGTGATTTTCATTTTGTGATAAGAGAACGTATATGTACATGTAATAGGGTGGATTCAATTGTTGTTGGAAAATTTAATAGAAATAAAAATAAATAAAATCAATACAGAGTATCATTTTTAAAAGATTACATAACATTATGACGTTAACACGTAGTAAACACTGTGATATACCAAATGAAAGCTAAATACTAAAATAATATAAAAATAGAAAAACAATTAGGCATAGTTAATAACTTCATCAAAAAATCTTCATTAATTGAGCAATTAACTCGCAAATAATAAAAATTTTTCACTCCCACAATTCGTATCTTATTCATCGGTGTTATACCTTACCACAAAATACTTCAAACTTTTATTTTATTTTTATTTTAATCATTTAAATAACTAAATATGTTGCTGCATTCCTCATCATAATTTCTATTGAAGTATAATTTCATTATAGTGCCTTTGTTTTCTGAAATATCAATTAATAAATCTCTATAGACTATTTTTAAAAACCTCACATCTTCAGTTTTTTGTTTTTATTTTGCATTACATAAGTAAATGTAAAAAGTTAAAATTTGTTCATATTAGAGAGAGATAAATACATTTAACAATTTTCAAGTGGGCACCAACAATAACAACAACAAACAATTAATATCAGCACATTTTTTTTTTTTTTGGCTCTTCAATTTGATTTAGTTGACTAAAGTATGTTAAGATACTCAACTAGTGGATATCACGTAATAAATGATGCTGTGGTTAAAGAGAGTTAGTTTAAGATCATTTCGTTTTATTTTTAATTAAATTTTTTAACTTTTACCAACAAAAAGTTTTATTTTTATAACTTTTATTTCATAACTTAACTATGTAATTTATCAAAAAAACTTCCTGTCTTTGCTGATGGTCATGTAATTACACGGTATTTAGCTGCTAACTACTTACAAAACTATTTTGCTCGTAGTAATTTAAGTACTTTTCAAATATGCAAATAATTACATTCAAAGCATTATTTGCTGTTTGTTTGAAGAAAAATTATTAAATGAGAAATGTTTGCGTTGTAAATGCATTCCTTTGATTTATGTATAATGTAACCATTAGGGTGAAACCGTTGCCATTAAAGTCGACAGCCAATGTTACCAATGTTTTTTTCATGATTTCTTTTACCCAAACTAAAAGTTTTTTTACAGCAATTCTAGGTTTACTTTTATGATAATTAATGAATTAGTCCCATTGAGACTATGTCTAGATTCTAAAATTATTAAAACGGATCAAACTTGTCGAGAAAAGTCTAAGAGTAGAGGTCGTATAGTATTGAAAGCTACGGAAAAAAAGCGAAAAATTTCAAATAGCAACGAAAAAGTTGAAGATTAGCTAAAAGTCATTCAAAGTCGAAAGCATCGAATTAGTCGATAAATCAAAAAAACAGAAAAGCCTATTGATAAAAAAGAAATGTTTCGACAAAGTCGGAAAGTATGAAATGACAAAGTCGAAAAGATCGATGATAATCGAAAAGTATTAAAATAGTCGAAAACAACTCTTTCAAAGCAAAGTAATTAGTTTGATTTTGAACTTATGACTTCATTGTATTTAGTATTAAATACATTTGACATCCACGTTCTGGAAATGATTGTTTTAAATTTATGCACTGACGCTAAATATTACAATTTGAAACTGATACATTTGCCAATGGACAATCGTGTACCTTCATCCGCTTTGGTGGAAAGTATTAGGTAACATACCCGGATCGCAATGGTTAACTCCACAGAGATCATACTTTGGAGCAGTGGTGGGCACGTAGTGTCCCCATCGGCCCTCATTGCCCGAACCGTTATGCGACGCACAAGCAAGCGAAAAAAAATTCGCAGAATTTCAACGCTCTCGAGGCACAGCGTTGGCGTGAATTCAAATGAAAACAAAAACACAAAGGCATAAGCGACAGCGCCGCATTGTGTCTTAACGAATGTAGCAATTGTTTTTGTTTGTAGTGCATTTTGGTTTCTTTTTTGTGCTGCTGGAGAATTAAGAAATGACAGCAAAAAAACTTTTAAATTTTGTTTGTTGTTGCTTGATGTTATTGGTTAGCTCTTTTGTTAGATTTCCATGCCCACCACTGCCATGGAGCACCATCTCTGTAATCGTTGTTGTAGCTTTTGGGTAGCGATGTCTTGGGAATAAATTTTGCTCAATCTCTTCCTATTCCGATGCTTTTGGAATTTTTTTAAAAACAAAGAAGTTTGAGAAGAAGTAACTCCTACTCTATTTCCTTTAGTTTCCTTTATATCTTCTTTTCAATTTTAATTCACCTTCGCTTCCTCAATCTGAGTATTTGACAATCGTCTTTGGGCTGAGTGCTATGGAAATATTCCCTTCAGCCCATTCACAACTATAATTTTAACTGATATATTCAAATTAATCTGTTAGAAATGAAAGTATTTCAGTAATGGAGTTTCAAAACAATGTTCAGCAAAACTCCATCATATACTTAAGTATGTTTAACATACATGTTCCTCTTTCGCTGATATTATACTTTTTTGCAAGGCAGCACAGTCCACAAATTGCATTAAAATTATTTCATTGGGAAACAAATGCATTATTTTGCTTTCTAAGTACAACCGAAAAAATATACTATACCAATTTATTTAGAAGCCTTTCCCTTTAATTTCAATAAGGAAATGTTCTGACATTAAAAAAGTATCATGCGACTAAAGAAACGCATGAAGTAGAGAAGATGTGCTTAAGTGAATTTTGTTTTCAAAAGAGCGCTATTAAAAGCAAAATATAAACCGCAATCAAAACAGAAATATATCTCAACAATTTAACTCAATTTCAAGAAAATATAATATATGCATTTGCATACGAAAAAACAAAAACCAATGAGTGACAAAAACGACTTTGATGACTATCGTATTTAATGGATTTTTTGACAAGTTATGAAACAAAGCAGCGTATCAATTTCAATGACGACAGTCAAAATGTTGCCATAGTGAAAGAGCCGACAAAATATTTTGTATATTATTATTACAGCAAAATGACTATTGAGTTCTCTTCAGCCAAATAATATGAAGCTGACCATCAACAACTTAAGCATCATAGCACTTATGAGAAATAACAAAATTATTATCAAAAAAAAGAACTCAGGCTCATATTTCTTTAAAGAGTTGAAATCAGTTAAGTAAAAGCAAAAAATAATTTTTTTTTTTGTTGTTTTTTCGCGGAAATCTGATAACAAAAGCAGACCCGGCTTTTCATAAAACAACAGTGATGAAGATGTTAATGACGACAGCAGTTAAATGTTACCTTTCACATACGAGTGCGCATATAAGAAATATTCGTGTAATTTTGTCTCATGTTAACGTATCCTTGAATGAAATATTAAAAAAGATACTAAAAAAATTCATAAATTTTATTGCAGCTTTAAATTGTAAATAATGTTTGTTTCTTAATAAACGATATTTATTTTACAACTTTTATTACTCATATTTTTTTTATTTATGTTCATGGTTTTAATATACATTTTTACTAGTTAATTACACTTTAAATAATATTTTTATGCACATACGAATAGTAATACGAACTGTTGAAATACTTTGAGTAAAAAACAATAAAATAAATTAAAAAGAAATGTATCATGAAAACAAAAAAGATTTTACAACTTTACATGCAACGTTTAATTAAAAAATTTGCATTTTAAAGGCATTGCAAGTTGGTATTTTTCAAGTCTTTTACACTGAGTTAGCTATCAAGAATAAATGAATAATAAAAGTAAGGAAACGAAAATCTTACAGTTTTGTAAGTTCATGTGGAGCAGTAATTATTTTTTTTTTTAAGTACTACTTCCGAAAATTTTATAATTAAGCTCCATTTAGTTATTGTTTTGTTTTGGAAAAGTACTCTTTTTCGTAGAACTTTGTAAACTGTTGTACTTTTTATTACATATTTTGGAGGTATTATTAATATTATATGTATTCCTGCAATTTTTTTTTTTTTTGAAAATTATTAGACAAAACAGTTAGATTTTACTTCATTTTCATTAAACTACAGAAATCTTTCAAAAAATTTTAGTTTTTTATAACTCTGGCAAGCATATGAGGCGCCCAGTTGCAAAACCGGCCAAGTCCAAAAAAATAAAATTTTGAAATATTCTCATATATAAAAATCTAGACCATGCTTTATCTTTCTACAGTGGTTTAAGACTAAAAAAATTTTTTTTTGACACAAATATTACACTTTTTAATTTATTTTTGATTCATGAATTTCAAAACCGGCCAAGTCCATAAACTTCCTTTCAAAACCAATCCAAAGCCTTGGAATCAAAACCGGCCAAGTCCAGTACATTGGTATCAAAAC
Organism: Tricholauxania praeusta; assembly: GCA_949775025.1. Taxonomy (NCBI): domain Eukaryota; kingdom Metazoa; phylum Arthropoda; class Insecta; order Diptera; family Lauxaniidae; genus Tricholauxania; species Tricholauxania praeusta. The sequence goes on from OX459030.1 coordinate 8,601,384, forward strand.
CGGCCAAGTCCACTTTTTTTCCAACGCCTTGGAATCAAAACCGGCCAAGTCCAGTTAATTGGTATCAAAACCGGCCAAGTCCAAAATTGTTTTCTCAAAAACATTCGCAAATAAAACTTTAAATATTTGATCTGACGTGTTTTGAGTAAGAAATTTTATAAGCTTTCATGTAGGAAATACTTTTTAATTTTTCAATGAACATAGATGAAAACAAACGTTTTTCGTTGTTTTCCCAAAAGTATGAAAGATGGACTTGGCCGGTTTTGAAACCGGGCGCCTCATATCATGAAATATTAATATTGGGGTACATTGATCAGTAGAAGTAGCTAAAAATATCAAAATTATTCCATACAAATTTCAATTAAAATTTCATGTGATTTTTTGTTATTTTATTTTGTTTTTTTTTTTTTTTGTTTTTTTTTTCATGACCGATTTTTTGCGTTACTGGGTATAAAAACTTTGCCATAATATGTCAATATTTGGTTTGTATGCTATAATTTAGCATTCATTTGCCAGATTCGGTTGCAAAAATACTAATTTTTTCAAAAGACAAAGAATTTTTAAGCGAAATCATTGATTTCTATCCTTTTTCCGGAATTGGGTTGAGCATCGAATGCAACTTAAAGTCAATCCCTTGACTAGCAATACATTGTAAGCATCGATAGTCAAATTGAGGGCGCAATATCAGCACTTAGAAGTAAAGCAACAAAAAAAATGAAAATTAGAAATGACAGGATGTTGCCTAAGGGTTACTTTGTCAAGTAGGCAAAATAAGCACTTTCAAAATAAGAACGCCCGATTGAGTTAGTAATATTTTTTTTCTACGGGTCAGGGCAGAATTAGTGACTGGCTGGAAATGCACTTTACATGCCGCGGATCATTCACAATATCCTTGCCATATGTGCCTATACCTAAAAAAATATTCTGGTTTTTGGCTTATTGTGTCATCGACAAAATCAAATACCATACCACGCCTTCTTTGGCATAGAAAACTACGTAAAACCTGAATCGCACGCCAATTTTTTGAAATATTGTGCCTATAGTCATTTTTGACCGTTAACAATTACGCGAACATGCTATGGTTAGCGCGCAAACTTACCTAATCAAAATGTACTAACCTTTAGTTTTTAAATTAATTTTAGTTTATGCCAATTAGACTCTACTTCATAGAGATACAATGAAATGACCTCTGAGCTTTTTAGTACTCAAAAGCTTAACGCACATTGGGTACTTAATTTAACGCATTTAATTACATTGATCGATGGTCGAAGTCGGAAATCAGATTGGTTATTTCATATACATTCGTAACACAAAATCCAGAACTGGTCTTGGAATTTCCCGAAAAATGTACGTCACTGCAACGTCAGCTTTCTGCCACTAAAATAGTACTATAAGAGTGGTCAAAAACATTTTAAATGATATTCGGTTATACTTTCCACACCAAATCAGCAATTGTCAATGAACTTAAAAGTCGGAAAATATAGATAGTACCTTGAAAGCAGCATATATTTGCAACGATTCTAGTTGGTGTTATAGTACCTAAATTGTGGAGATTTCTGAATTACTTCGCTCGAGGAAACATCAACCTCCAACAATATAATTTTCTCAAGTTTAACTTAAAAAACGGATATTTTATTTGAGTGCCTAATCTTTCAGGCAATTGCTATTTCAGCAAAAAGAGTAATTGAGAAGTCCCTATTATATAAGTGACTGTTAAATTGAGTGCCAACTTTTACCATTTGGTTCCCTAAGTTTCAAGAAATTTGGAGATAAGATAGCAAGTCTAAATGTGGGAGACTTACTTTATTGTAAAAAAATATGGCGAAAATTTTATGTTACCTAATAATAGCAACGTTATTTGTCAAGTTGAATCTGGGGTGCTAAGAACCCCACGACAAAATCTAAAAACAAACAATTTTTTTTAACCAGACGAGTAGTTAATGACTTCCTGGTTGATTTTTTGTATGTAAACATTTTCGAAAAGTTTATAAAATCAAGTCGAAAAAAATTTTATTTACTTAAAAAGTGATTAAATTAAATTCATAATGCGTTTTGTTAAACTTGTATTGTAAAGTTTTAAATAGTAAATAGTACAATTACGCAGGCGGACAAAATGAAAATTCATCTTCAATTGTTTCGATCCGACTTTTGGTTCTCGAGATATGTCAATTTCAATCTGAGTTTGCTTAGCCAAGTTTAACACGGGCCATTTGGGCAAAGTTGCCTAGTAATTACGAAATACTACAGATTGAAATTGTTATATCTCGAGAACTAAAAGTCAGATCGAATGTTCGATAATGAATTTTTAAGGGAAGACTAGTACTTTCAGATGCTTCTAATAGTTTTGTTGTAAGAAACCAATTCGAGGTGTAACATAACCTCGAAAATAACAGAAAACGGTGATTTATCATTTTTGGTGATATCTCGAAAGCCTGAGATGTTGGAGCAATTCTGAGCTTGAATTTGAACTAAGCGTGCCTTCGGAAAAGTATGGTCTGGTGTCTGTGTTGAAAAGCTTGTCAGCCTATTTCAATCTTAACCCTTAAATGCGGAATCTTAACCCTTTAATGCATGGCGTACCATATATGATACGTGCCTAAAATCATAGCCAGGTCTATCCAAATAACCTGCATCGCGTTAAGTTTTGCTCCAACTTATAGCAGGCATTATCAGCTTTCACATAAATATCTCTTCAGCTCCCAGTAAGCTGTCAAATTGGTCGAACGTTGTGTTTACAAATAATTTTAAAAGTGACCCTCATCAGTGAATTAAATATTGATGATTTCCATATTTCATTGTTATAATTTTTCATTAATTTCTAATAAAAAAAAATTTTTCTAAAAAAAAGTTTCAAAGTATTTGGCACACTGCAGAAATTACACTTTTTGAGCTTTTCCGGGAAAACGGTGCATTTCCCAGGAAAATGAGTACCCATTTCGTGGTCAGCGTCTGATTTTACATAAAAGAAGCTTGGTCTCCATATTGGAGGCTGACTTCATGCATTTAAGGGTTAAGATTTAATTTTTTTTTTACTCCAAAACATACTTATACCGAGTTGAATTAACAAGTCCGTGATTATTTTTGCTATCTCAGTGCAATACCAGTGTTATATGTATTTATTTTATTCAAAAAAAAAAAACTTAATAAAATAATTTTAAATCTATTGATTAACAACATAATATATGAAACTAAACTTAATGAGGAAATGCTAAAATGTCTTAAATATTAGTTATTGTTCTGTAGGAACTTTTTATGTAGAATTAAAAATCACTTCTAATGAAGGGCTTTATAATACTTTTTGGCTAAAATGTTAAAATGTACTAAAATATCAAACGATGAATGGCATATAAATTGAAAAGTTTGAAACCTAAAGAGTTTACTTAATGCTATGCATAAAATCCATTCATTATTATCATGTAGGTGGTACTCTTTTTTTTAAAATTTCTTTGTTTTTTTTTTTTGTATTTTTAAAATGTTGCTGTTATGTAATCACATCTTCATTTTTAGTTTCTGCTACTGGCCACGTTACTTTTAGACACCTGCTGTAATTGTTGTTGCTATTGTTGACGCCGCGTCTTAATAATAACGTGCACCCTCATAGACACCGCGTGGTCCAGACACACCTAGTGAACCATACTTGCGCTGTCCTTCTGCGGCTGCTGCATCAATTGCACTTAATTTATTCAACCAGGAAGATCGCTGAGACAGACCATTGCCATTAGACTCATTTGGTGGACGCTGTTGTTGTGGTTCTTCATTGCTCGATTCCAAAATCTGCAAGAAAGAGAATTGAAAACATATATAATTATGAATTACAGAATTATCATCTACGAAAATTATTTTTGTACAGTATACCGTGTCGAAAATTAGATCCAACCTGACGGGAGCGGTTTTGGTTCTCCGGAAGGTCTTTCTCAGCAAATTTGGATATGCATTTTTGTGAAGAAACTACGGGGTTTTTTTTTCTAAAAAGCATCCTTCTGGAGAACCCAAACTCCTCCATAAATTTTTCCCCGATCGAAAAATAAATTATACAAAGATCGTTTTTAAGAGACCCTTCAACTTCTAAGATCCCGTCGTCCTAAGTTTGTTTCGCTCCATATAATTCGATCCAAGCATAATATTGTTTTCGAGGCATAACTACCATAAAAATCGGTGAATTGTAAATGTTACAACTACTGGCCATCAAAATTATGATATCGATATTCATAATTTGGGTGGGGAGTTGTACACCATTTCAAAAAATAGGGGAAAAGTAAATATTTTTAAGATTAATCCTTATTAAAGTTAAGATTCGTGAAAAATTGGATGTAACATTTAAATTCTACATCAATTAATCGAAATTGCTTAAGAAGGTGTGGTGCACAGCTCCCCACTAATAGAGGCTCGAAGTCGAATTCAGGAATGAACATTATGTATTTGTGACCAAGAAATGATTCAACATGACATGATTCGAAAGTCGAGCTGATGAACCCAACCGAACTTTTCGGTCACTATACCAGCGGCAATGTTTCTAGCGGAAAAAAGTTCTAAAAGCTAAACATCGTTCAGAAATTTTATCGGGACCAGTTTTATGAAAAATTTTTCACAAAAGTTTTGTTTTTGTATTCTGCGCTTACTTTCCATCCGATTTTGCCTTCACCCTGTTAAAAAATTAATTATAAACAAATTATAAACATATTGTTGTATAAATGGGAAAAATTGTAGCAACTACAATAATTATAGATAGTAACAACCTGCAACAATTGGAAGATTGTGGGAAGCATTCAACATGTTATGTTAAATATGTTAATTTGTACAAAAAATACTTTTCTTGTCAAGATGTGGATGCTGTCACTACAGTTGTTGTTGTTGTTGTTGTAACCGTTACTTTTGTGATACAACAATTTATGATGTGATAACAAATAATTAGTTGCCGCCGCCAGACGCGACAACAAAAATTTATTACTACTAACTCTAATGTGGCAATATTTGGCAACCCTCTCTACAGCAGCTGCTAAAATATTTGGTGTGAAAAAAAAAACTACAAATTAAAGTGTGGCGACTTTTGCGGCATGCAGCAAAAATGTTTATGGGTCAAACCCCTCATCGTGATGTTAAGCTTGTTGTTAATGCAAATATTTGCGTTTTATTTCAGCTATCTCGCACTCTTCTTTTTTTCTGAATTTCTGCAATTTCATAGACATTTTCCCAAAAAAAAAAATGTTGCTTGCTGCTCACTTCACCATCATCATCGTCATCAGCAACATTTTGGCAGGCGGTTTTCGCCATTTTTCACTTCATTTTGAAAAGAAAAATTTAAGGCATTTTAAACTTTTTGGCTTGCAGCAAAGTTTTGCATGGCAACACCAACAATAACAGCGCCAGCGTAAATAGCTTTTGACAGTTTAATTAGGGTTTGGCACTATTTTTAGTTACTGCCACTGTTGCTGCTTCTGCTGTATTTTGCTATTGCCTTGCTGAAAATGCTGATCGTAAAGCGAAACCTTTCACTTGTTAGCATTGCAATCACAAAAATTAATTTTCATGTCAGTCACAGAAATTCGATGTGCCTTATGAGTTTTGTAAATATTTACGCGGAGTGACCTTTTCCTTAAAGTTATTGGGATAGTAACGATGGGTTTTATTGTCATATTAAATTAAAAATATTTAATGGCTTGCAAAAAGATTTTATGTGTCTGCAAAATCTGCCAAAAGCGGTTACCTTGCGAAAAACCAAAAATCGAAAAATTGTCTTTAACTTTGAATAAATGCATCATACATCAATATGCATTGCAAAAACTTTGTATCAATATATCAAAATTTTATTTGTTTTCGGAATTTTATGTGAAAACCGAAGAAAAAAAAACTTCAATTTCTGCAATCAATTTTGCAATATTAAATCACGATATGGGAACTTTTATTGCAATCGAAATTTCTGTAACTTCTGCCCTACTATTGTTATTTAAAAGTTCAAGTGCATGACCTGGATTGAAGCCAAAAAAAAAATTAAAACAAAAAATTTACGTTTCACATACAATCAACTACGTAGACGCCAAGAAGTTACTAAGTTTATGCTTTGCGGAATTTCGTCCAAGTTAAGAAGTAAAGTCACGCAGTGGAAAAAAAATTAAAATTTCACATTAAAAAAAAACATGCAACTTAACACTTTTTGAGCCATAGTTGACTAAGTTTTTGTTCCAAGTAAAGAAGAAAAGTTGAAAGAAAATCAAAGTTTTTTAAAAAAAAAGTAACTTAAACGAATATGTACCCTGAGGAACTTTTACTTTTGGAAAAGAAGTATACTATGTTTTAATGCTGGATATAAAAGGTGATTTTTTTGCTATTTGTTTTTTCAGTGTAAGTTTTTTGACACTTCACGCGTGAAATGTAACATATGTCAGAACCAAAAATGCTTAATAAGGTTTGCCATTTTACCACAAATAGACTATCAAACGCACAATGCTTGAAAATTATTGAATTTTATTATCAAAGTTCGTTCTCTGTGAGAAATGTGTACTTTGTAAACTTAAAATGTAAATTTTCTCCAGCGACGAAACTCAATTTTGGCGCAATGGGTACGTCAACAAACAGAACTGTCGAATTTGGTCTGAAGAGCAGCCAGAGGCAGTCTAAGAGCAGCCAATATACCCTGAAAAATTCACGGTATGGTGCGGTTTGTGGACCGGCGGCATCATTGGACCGTACTTTTTCAGAAATAATGAAAATCGTAACGTTACAGTCATTGGAGCAAGGTACCATGCAATGATTACCGGCTTTTTTTGCCCAAAATGAAAGAATTGAACTTGGTTGACATGTGGTTTCAACAAGATGGTGCCACACACCTCACAGCACGCAATACCATAGACCTATTGAGAGGCGAGTTTGGTGACCAATTAATCTCTCGTCTTAGAACAGTCCATTGGCCGTCAAGATCATAAGATTTGACCCCACTAGACTATTTTTTGTGGAGCAACGTGAAGTCTCTCGTATACAGGGACAAGCCAGCCACAACTGCAGCTCTGAAAGACAACATTACAGCTGCCATTGGTGAGATACTGGCCGAAATGCTGGAATAAATATACCAAAATTAGAGCTCACGGATGAAACACCTCGGGCGTAGCCGCAGGCAACATTTACATAAAATAATCTTTAAAAAGTAAATGGCAGGACTTGATGTATTGCCTCAAATAACTATTTAGTTCAATGTTTAAAATTTTTTGTTCTTTTTTAATTTTCAAAAAACAAATGCTTAAAAAATCAGACATTGTCATATCTGTTCACTAAGTTTCACCTAAATCCATTCAGCCGTTAAGCTATCAAATCAAGCGTTGCTAAAAATGGGTTAAAAGCAATAAAATTTCATATTTTGGGCTATTTCTTTTTCTACTTCTGTTTGCGTTTACAAGTTTTTTTTTTCAATTTTTTTTAATTATTCACGCTGCGTAATTAACAATTATTATGATTACAACACCAGGCCCTGACAACAAAAACTACCAACTACCATACTGAACTGTAGCTTCTTTAACTAAAGTAGAAAAAGAAAAAAACACATTGATAAGGTTAATACAAAATATCCAAGACTTTACCTTTAGGCCAAAATTAACAAGTTACAGCAAACGCGTTTTCAAATGAAAAATAAAGGTACAAAGTAATTAAGTCTTAAGTAATACGCTGCAGCAACCTATTAAAAGGCGGGCTCTTGTATGTGCAATAAACTTAGCCAGGGTCTTTTTTTTTCTTTTTTTTGATAATAAACACCAGGTTATGGCTTAATTTAAACTAAGACCTACTGGGGTTTAACTGAAAATAAAGAAACATTTTACTGCAGGAACTAACTGACTTGGCTTAAATAAAAATAAATAAAAAATCAACATAGTCATATAAACGATGCGTAAGACATGTGCCTTTAATGAGTTTTAATAGCTTCAAATAACTAAGCGATTTTCATTTAATGAAAGAGAGAAAAACTTTAAGTTGCAATTAAACCGCATTTTACTTTAATGATCTCTCTGCAGTGGCACATGAAACAGAGGTCAAAAATCTAAGTCAATTCTTTTATTAAAAATCGGTCTGCGTCTTTTTTTTTTTTTTTTTTTTTGGTTTAATGCCCAAATTCAGGGTCAGCAAACAAAAATTAAATGGTTTTTGGCCAAATATTAATTAGTTACCATGCTACCAAATTTTTTAGTTAATTGAATGTCAATCCAAATGTTTTTAAAATTGACATAATTGCCAGTCTTTGGTTATGGCTTTTTTTCAGTTTTTTTTTATTATTGTTGTTATGTTATTTTTGTTATATTTTGTGACACTGATCCGCTCATGGACAATTAATCAAAATTTAGAGTAGCCTACTTTAGGTTATGACGTATTTGCTGGTTTTTTTCCGCAGAAATAAAATGATATTTTTAGCGAAATTGAATAGAATTATTTCCTTCCTTTTACATTAATTATGGTCGAGCTTAGTAGAAAAACCTTGTAAACAGCAAGTCCCATATCAGCAACTTGTTCTTTTGCTTATTTTGTCCATTACTGTTAATAATATGGAATGTACTATTAAACTTAATACGATAATCTATGGTACTTTTACATTAATGTTACAATTCAGTTGCATAGTTTTCGGGATATGATAATTTTTCTTAAACTTCTTAACACTTTTAATACCTTTTTCAATAAAAAATAGTTAGTAAAAAAAATATCGGAGAAAATTTTCATATTAAATGAAGGAAATAATTTATTGAGAGGTGAGTTTAGTAAGCAGTTGATCTCACATTTTGGAGCAGTCCATTTTAACAGACTATTTTTTGTAAAGCTACGTGAAGTCTCTCGTGTAAAGGGACAAACCAGCCACAATTGCAGCCCTAAAAGACAACATTACAGCTGTCACTGGTGAGATACCGGCCAAAATGCTGGAAAAAGTATACCAAAATTAGAGCTTACAGATGGACCACCCTAGGTATAACCGCAAGCAATATTTACATAAAATAATCTCAAAAAAGTAAATGGCAAAAATAGATGTATCGCTCCAAAGAAATATTTTATTCATTATTGCAAACTTTTTGTTCTTTTCTTAATTTTCAAAAACCAAACGCTCAAGAAATCACCCTTTATATAAATATTGAAAACTAATTCTCTAATCACGTTTCATATAAAAATAGAGTGAAGTATGTATATATACTCTAAAAACTTTAAAAGAAATTTATTCCATTCTAGCTGTTCCCACGACCTTGTACACGTAGTCTGTTCCCTTCTGCTCGCTAATCGCCAATTCTTTTTATTTCATCAAATTTCGTTTTGAAAATCCACAAGCTCTCACGCTCTCAAAATGACTTCAATTTCAACACGCATGACTCTCTCGCTACTAAATTCACCTTGTATAATTACACCATAGAAAAAGCAAAAACAAAACGCACACACATACATTATATTGGCATTAATTGTTATGCTTGTATGCTTGTTTCTATTTGCACAAATATGTTTTAAGAAATTTAAGACTTTAATAAATTAGATTAAAATATAAATATCGTGATAATTTTCATTGAATATTGAGGCCAAGCATCTAAGGCATGAAACTAAAGAAATTTGAATGAAATCGATTCAGTAGTTTTTACGTGAGGTCCATCGATGGACATAGCAATCAATGTATTTATATAGAAGACCTATGAAAATAAAATTTTCCAAATAACCCTATATAGGACTGTTCTATTTCAAAACCTTTCTTCATTGCTAAGATTTTTTCACTAATACGATTCTTGCATAGAAGCTATAATAGTCATTGTAGGTTAGTATAACATTTTTTGCCCTGACTCTTTGTCCTAAAAACATATAATTTGAATTATTGAAACTTTTCTTAATTTTCATATTAGGGAACTCAAATTTCAAAGGGATGCACGTGGATCTTTCCATGTATTAGAAATTTAATTTTGCTTACGCTGTCACATACAAGAAGAAGATTTTTATATGGAGTGACTCAAATGAATTATAAATTGTTAGGACACAATATTTGTTGTGGAATCATAAAGGATCCTCTCACACAATGTAAATATAGAGAATGTGTTTTGTCGGGAATTCTAATATTGAAGCTCCACATATTTAAAATGTAAATTATACTATGTATCATAAATTTAAGAAGGAAAAAAATATTAAGCTTTGAATGCCACATCATCTCACTAAATAAGTAGTATATCCCCTTTAAAGAATATTTTTAGAGTGAGAAGGAAAACTAATGATAAATACCTTCTAAGACAGAGAAATTCAGGCTTTGAGTGCTCTAAAACTAATATTCTCTTACAGACTTGTTTATGTGATTTTGTCTCTAATTTCGAAAGATTATATGTGCATTTCCACAGAAATTGTCATTTTAGCCGGCCACGTTTTCGATTTTTTTTATTTGGAGCACACTCTTTAACCATGGTTTTTCTTGAAGTTAAGGCTATCTGGAATTAATATTCAAAGTGGAACAAATCTATACCAAATTTGTGAAATTGTTTTGGGTTACTTTTTATAGTATGTGCAGATATCAAATTTTCATCGTTTTTCATTTAAAAAAAAAAGCACAAAATCGAAATTTATGGAAGATTTTCTGTTCAAATATAGATTTGTTTTAGTAAATTTTTATATTTTTCTTTAGAGAAAATTAAGCATTGGATGATTCTTATTTTTTTTTTTTTTTTGTATAATTGCAAGTTTTTCGAACGTTCCTTACACACTGGTTTTAAGGTCAAGTTCATCTGCACCCTATTATCTTGTAGAAATTATGAAAGCACATTTATTTATTCAAATTTCATACATTATTTTAATGCGTTTCTCTGTAATCATCACCTCAATGGTAAATTAAACTCAAGTGGTTACTTTTAAGCTCTAATAAATTATATGCCATTATATGCCATAATTTGTTTGCAAATGCAGTTGTTATCTAATATCATTAGAGCCATTAAAACAACACTTTTTAAATCATCATTGTACTGCCTACGTATTTACCAGCAGACAGATGGATCAATGTGATCCCTATCATGTTCATCGACATCTTCAGCAACAATTGCAATTACAACAACAGTGACAGCTTAACAAAACCGTAAATGACCAACATTAAAAACGGCCGTCAAGAGGCCACCGCCATGTTATTCGACAAAAATTTTGCAGGTTTTGTAACTTCAAAACGATTTACAGTTCAAGTGCACGATTAACGCAACACCATTTATTGTTGTTGTTTTTGTTGCTATTGCTGTTGTCATCATTAATTGTTGTTTTTATTATTTTTGTTGTTGTTACTATTACTGTCACTGTGCTATTGCTATTACAATATAAAGTCTTCCAAAACGATTACTTTGGTCAAGTGGTAAAAGTTACCACTTTTATCTTATGAGGTGCTGCTTCAAAGACCAAAGAAAACTTCTTTTTTTTTTGTTTTTTTCAGAGATCACACTGAAACTGAAGTGCAAGTGCTAACAAGCAATTCATGCTGTTTAGACTTAAAGGGTGTTTCCATAAGGAATTAAGATTTATAACTTTTTTACTTTATGTAAATCAAAAAAAATATGTCTAAATAGATGATATATCGCTGAATTTTTCCGAAACAATGGCCCTGTATCAAAACGGAAGAAATGATGAAAAAATAAAAGGATATTTCGCAAAAAACTTGTGGGAACATAGCAAGAAAACACAACGAAAAACAAAGAAAAAAAAGAATTTAAAAATCAAGCAAAAATTTTGTACAAATTTGGGCAATATTTCATCAAAAAAATGGCTCAAAATTTTAGGGCGATTTGCTATATTTTTTTAAAGTCATATTTCCTTTTTTACTAAAGAAAAATTACGCCAACAAGTACTCTTGTCGCATTTCTGTTCCTTTCTGATAAAAATAAAGCAATGGAAATTCACTTTCATTAGAAATTTTCAGTAAAATTTTTTTGTGTATAGCAGAAATTGAAAACATCTGCATCAAAATATTTAGTGATAGTGGAACTTGAAATCAGCGAAAAATCAATCATTTTATGTTTGATCCAAAGATCTTCACAATGAAATTTGAAATTGTGAAATTTGAAGTTTTCTACGATTGAAGTAAAGTTAAGGAATGTGATTTTTTAATACTTTTCAAGGTCAGAACGATTTTAAAATTGTTTCTGTTTAAAATAAAAAGAAAAAATGTTATTTTTACTATTTTCAACTTTAAAATTTCTGACTCTAAATCATAGATAAAATGTTCAAATTTGCAATGCCATTTTTCCCCGAGTGCACTGGAAGCAAGTGCTTAGGGTTCAACTAAACACTTAGAACTATTGGGACTTGATTTACTATAAATAAGTAATTTGTAGTATGACAGATTTGTATCACACAATTCCTAAAAGAAATTAGACGCACTCTACCATTAATACAAGCTCATTAAATGATACATAAGAAAACGTTTTGAGTTTCGAGAGTCCATATATTCAGCATTTATCAATCTTAAAACTTTCAAGAAATGTTGAGAAAATCGAAAAATTTTTGTGATGTTGAGAAGTAAGTATCCCAGCGGCAAATATGTTATACACAACATTGATGAATAGTTATACTCGTTGTAGGCAGTAATGCTCACAACTCCAGCCGCAACTGTAATTTCTTTTAACAAAGAGATGGCCACTTTGTAGGCAGCTTGCCTACATCTCTATATACAATGTGTAGCAAGGGAAAGGTAGACTGCCTTAAAATTTCGCTTACTAAAAGCCTGTATTATTTACCGAGTTGCCTACATCTCCACATACAAAGTATGCAGCCAACAGGCAAGACCCCTTACATCTCCATATACAAATCACACAGCAAACAGACAGACTGCCTACATTTCCATATACAAATCACACAGCAAACAGACAGACTGCATACTGCTCCATATACAAAGCAGGCAGCCAGCAAGCAAATAAACAAAATATCACAGCAACAATTTCATTTGTGAAGCGTACAACACAAAGGTTATAACTTTTCATAGATGAAAAATCAGAGTACTTTATCAATTTGCCGCTGGGAAGTTAAAACAGTCGAAATATGTTGAATAAGTCGAAAAATTTTGAAACAGTAGAACTTATGTTTTTAAACCAAATTGGTTGAAAAAGTTGAAAAAATGTGGAAAAGTCAGTCCTGAAATGTTGATTTGTGTCGAAAAAAGTTAGAAAACTCAATAAAGCTCCTAAGTAAAACCCTAGCGTGATCGTTTCCATTAACCTATTGCACTGTAGTAAAGATTTTCTTTCAAACCTAATAGCATAACCCACAGTAAAGTCGTTCTATTATCAAATAGTTCAAATGAAAATACTACCCAAAAATACCTAAGACTTTGGGTGATTTTTCATATTAAGTAACGCCCAAATTTTGATGAATATTTTTGTTTAAAGTTTTTTCCAATTTTTATTCACAAATTTAATGATCAAATTTAAAATCACCACTAGTTAAGGACCCTGTATTTAAAAACAATAAATAATGGTTAAAAAATAAAACTAAAGACCCCTATAACTATATACAATAAGTAGATATTTAAAATTTGCAAAAATTTCAAAACTTTCAACAGCATAATTTTGACATATTTACTAAAGATGTTGCCATTGTTGTCGCCGTTGATGTTGCTGTTGCAATGGCAACATCTACCCACTTTCAATTAGAAATTCCAGACATTCGTGTTTCATTCATTAAACTTTAGCTGCACATTTGCAGTTGCATGCGACTGCCTGCCGGGCTGCTGCTGCTGCTGCACTCGAGATACTCAAAATACGGCACAACTCTTAACAATGTATGCGCGATTACATAAGACAAAAGTAATAACTGGTAACACACACACACACATTGTACTAAAGACTGGGGCACATAATACATTAATCATTAGCTTTCAGCTTTACTTATTTTTTCGGGGTGCTAATTTATTAAAATTTATTAACTAAAAAGAAGTCACAGCAGAAAAAAAAAAAACAAAAAGAAACCAGGGTGAATACAAAAAATAATTAATGTTTTATTTTGTTTGCAACTTTTGCGTGCTTGAGGCTTAATGGCGTGCCTCCGAATATTTTAACACCATTTTCCACACCATTCGTCTTGATTTTAGCAGCAGTTTATTCAGTTTTTGTTTTTTTTTTTTTGTAACTAAAAAAATTGATGGTTAAATATAAAATGGATTATTAAATTTTTTGTTGATTGATTTTGCTGTTTCAGTAAATTAAACAGCACAAGGCATTGGAAAAGTTAAAAAAATAATTTTGAATATCGCATAATTACAATATTTACATGCAATTAAGTCATGGAATTTCCCTTAAAAACTGGAGCAAAGTATACTAATTATTGGCTGTTGTTTGTGTGATACTTTCGTAATTTTTTAAATGAAGCTTTTGCGGCAAGCATTGAAATCAGTTGGTGGTCTTAATGATTTCCAGGTTATTAAAATGATAGACAGTTTGTAATTTACATAATTCAGCGGGTAAAATTTGTAACAATTGTTTGACTGAAAATCTATTATTTTTAAAAATACGCACAAAATATCTTAGAAAAAATATCACACAAAAAAGCTGTGATAATCGTCATTTAGTTTTTTGATTTTTTTTTTTGCTAAAACCTTTTTTTTTAATTAGTTTCAAAGCATTTTGCTAACACCAAAGTCTCATCTTAAAAAGAATGCATCACTGTCCCATTTGACACCAACATTGCAGCAACATTTTTTTATATGTGGCTCAAAAGAATGCCGTAAATTAACTGAACGTGTTGCAACTAAAATTGTAAATTCCCACAAAAACAAGGTTTATGGTTAAAAATAATTATGCCAAAAAATTTGAAAGTCCAAATTAATAAAACCAATGAAGTGGACAGAAAAAAAAACCTCAATAAAATGCGATTACGAAAAGAACAGGATATTCTTCTTTGACAGCCAACAGCAGCAGCAGCAGCAGCAGCTGCTGTTTAAAGAAGTTACCATGTCTATAGCAAGAAGACAAAAAAAAAACAATTTGCAATAAGCGTAATTTAACTCATCATTAAATATATTACACAACAACAACGACAACAACAACAACAACAATAAGTTGATGATAAAGAAGCAGACAAAATCTTAACGTACGAATTCACATTTCGCACGCATTTTTATTCAAGAAACACAACAGCAGCAACATACGTCCATATAACGATGCGATACATTTGTGCATGCCTACAATAACAATTGGCCAAATGATGTAAGATCACTTGGTAGTTGACGTTGTTGTTGTTTTTGCTGCCGCTTCTGTGATCATCACTGCTACATAATTGAAATATAATTCCTTCGTGTTCAGTCACAGTAACAACTACAACAGCAGCAACAGAGGTAGTGCTGACAGCAGTAAAATTTTTTATAATTTGTTGTAACAGTGAGATAAGGCACTCAAAGCATGATGTATTCGAAAAATTAGGCTTCTTATTTGCAACAAAGAAATGAAATCAACATTTTTATGAATTTTTTTGTCTTATGTCACAGAAAGAAATTGAAATTTACCCAAGAGTTGCTAACAAAATTTCCAAAGGAATAAAAAAATTAACTAAAAACTCGTGATTTTTTTTCTTATAATATCCTTAGTAATTGAAGTCTAAATAAGAAAAAAGATATTTTGTTTAATTTGTCGCTTCGCAAGACAATAAAATTAAAGACCAAATTGAATTCAATGAGTTGTTTTCCTTCGTTTAAGTACAAAAATTTAACTTGATATTACTAAGTTTCCTAATATAGAATAATAATTCCTTTGAAATGTAGAGTCATTGTCCGAAATATAGAAGACTCTATCGTTTATGTTTCAATAAAAAAAAGTTTAAGTTCCTTCTCAAAATAGGGTAAGCGTTCTGTCCTTTTTTCGTCTTTGTCGTTTTCTGACTGTGTACAAAAATAAATGACATTTCTAGATGTAATAACTTAAAATGTTTACTTCTATGGCAAATACTGCCCGCATTAGTTCAATACGCTCAATTTTTCATTCAGATAATTCCTTTGTCATGCGTTACGAAAAGTTCATTACGTTTTATTGAAAGAGTTTGCAGATAAGAAATCTTCCAATTTTTCGACGAGATGGCCCCTTTATCACTTTGTGCAAATTTTTACTATTTTGTGCTAGAGAATCTTGAAGGAGGAATACATGCCCACTTGTTAAAATCCGCCCATTTTTTGGCAGAACGATGATAGTCATTGAAATCTCTTGATGTGGTTCTTTAAATTTATTTCTCCTGTGGAAGGTAGTACCATTAGTTCAGCCTCATTTACTTTAATCAGACTTACATATATCACCAAGTGGCAACATAACTCTTCTACTACTTTTACTTTCAGTGAAATCCGATGCATAATTGTAGAAAAAAAATTTAAAGAAAATATTGTGGGAGTTGCCATACTCCTTAAAAATTTGAATTTCAAAGAATCCTTTCCAAGTGAATATTAAGAAGATGTCATTTTCTGTATTAAATATTTTCATGGCATAGAATTTGACTTAGGCGTTAGTTCTAAGTCAGAAAAAATTTATATTTTGAATAACAAAAGTACATATTTGGTTTTCTGCGATAAACCATATCCTCTTAGGATTTGAATTTTGAAAAATTTCTCAACAATGGTTAGTGCTTGAAAATCTCAGGCTTTGTGCTTGATGTTTTCATTTAGCCTGGGCATTGTTTTTCAAACAGTAAGTCAGGAAAAAACATTTTTGTACTGTCAAAATAACTTTTGTTTTCTTTTTTTGAGCATCAACTTAGAATCCGATTTTCAGAACAACACCACCGCAGTAGATATTGACATTGTGTAAGAATACCAAGTTCGGAATTTCAAGGCAAACAATTTTGCATAGGCGTTCTTTCCTAGTGAATCGATCGAGAAGAAAACTATTTTACGTATGGATTAGTGAACTTTCTGGAATATGACGTAGCTCTTTGAAAATTTTTAAAAATCATTCCTTAGTATACATATATAATCATTGTAAAAGAATTCTATATTCTGCATTTTATATATGTGAGGCAAAGAGTTTATATGGGCCATTTTTAGAGAGAACAATTTTTTTTTTTTTTTGGAAAAGTAAATTTATGGTTTTCGGAGTGGTCCTTTATAACTTAAACTTTTACAGTAACCACTCATATCAACATAGAGTTGTAGAGCTTGAGTTCGTCAATTTTCAATTCAATAAAATTTTCTGAAAAAATTCATTAAAATAGCATGACGTATGAAATTTATTAAGACGTGTGCCGTAAGTAAATGTTTTCGGAAAAGCTGAATAAAACGTTCCATGGCGAGCTTAAAGAGTGGTGCTTGAGAGGAAATGTAAGCTGAAAAAGTTTTCTTTCTTTCCATGACTTAACTTTACTTAATTCAACGTTCTCTCGATACCTTGATGTGTAAGCTACAATCTGATTCGAGTTCAGCGAGCCCAAGGTACCCTAGGTTGACATCAGTCGATGTTCCACCGATTTCACTGCACATAAGGTAAGTCAGGCTTGTTTGTTGGCAAGCGGGGAGAAACGAAGGGTTTGAGCGCAGAGTTTTCTGTTCTCGAAAATTCCTTCGTTCTGTTTGTTCGTTGATATTATGCTTTGACTTTACGTTTTATGTATTCTAGTTGACGGAGTAATTGCTTTGATATTTATAAGCACTAAGGAATTTTAGTTTTCATGTGGACACGCTTAACAAATTCAGAAATAAAGAACAGACAAGAATTTTTTCACAGAATTTTCTTGTGTAAAAGCTGACTAAGTAAAATATAATTTTTTGAATGAGAAATGTGCACCAAAAAGCTGATGTCTCAAATGTTTTATACAGTATTTCTCTTTGATGTAGTCACTCTTCCAAATATTGAACATTTTAGAGGTAATATATTCCATGTCGGAAGTACCTTGCGATGAGTCATTGAGCTACGATCCTCATATAATGAACGAAATATCCTGATGACTATCACTACAATTTCTTCTTAAAGAAAAAAGTTAGCCAACAAATCCGAATACTTTCGTTGTAAAAAACTCACACTGTAGGATGAAAAAAGAAATAAAACCATCAAAGCCAATTGAGAGTGAAATGTGGCAGTGCAACAGTTACAGCGACAGTAACAACCAGCAACATCTGTTGCTGTCTCCTGGCTGCTGCTGGTCACGAACATAAAAATGTACCAAACAATGATGCCACTGTAAAGTTTTGTTTTTTTTTTTTAATTTTCCATTTATTTTCTTCATCGACACGACTATGCCTAATTTTGAGCAGGAAGCCACCACACTGTGGAAGGAATATAAAATTTTTTGTTGCACTCACCTGCAGCATCAATTCGCGCAGTTTATCCAAATCGTCGCCGTGTGACCTTGTCGGCAGATAACGGCACTCGCATACCACTGTCAGCAGTATAGCAATGCAGATGCTGGTAAAGCACACTTTAGCCAGTGTTGCCATCGTTTCCGGTTTTGTATTTGATTTCACTTGGACTTAATTTGCTTGTGTATTTATTGTTTACCTTTACTGCTGCAGTTTTGTAAAATGAAAGAGGTGAAAAAAGAAGAAATGAAGAGGCAAAAGTTAACAATTAAAAACAAGTTAAAGTAAAATTGCACTGTTCCCTTTTGTTGCGAAGCCAGTGATTATTAATGCCGTCTTAAAGAAAGCAAAAGTGACATAATTATTAACGGTATTTACTGCATGTGACTAGTGTGCAGCAGGGTTTTTTTTTTTTTTTTTTTGTTACCATTACCGAACCGGAATCATGACAGGTTTTTTTTTTTTGAGTTTTTTGCAACATTGTCAATTTTTTTTATTGTTGCTTTAATTCGACATAATTTATGTGCAACCGATTTGCATATGCATGCGGTAGATGGTCATGCTATTCATTAACTGTCCCCAGCAGTTATAGGAATATTTGTCTTGATGTTTTTTTGGCTACTGGTATTACGAAAATCAATGAAGATTTAGTAATTGCACATTTTCGCTAAAGAGTTTTAAATGAATATCACGTGGAGCCTAAGGGCACTTGAAATTTTTGTTGGTTACGAATTTCTTGAGCGATAAGGAAATCAACTACATTTGCAGTGTTATATAAATTGTGCAGCTAAAATGCGATATTATAAAAAAACACCAAAAATTAAATGTTAAATTTTTATATCGATACTGACTTATATTTTCTTGATATATTCTCCACTATTTTGATGATATTTTAGAAATAATTGGATGTACTTTCTATAGCAGATTTTTGGAAAGGTTTTTCCTCATTATTAATTCACTTTTTCTAACTAAATAAATAAGAATGACTTCAATTTTCACTTGAAATTTGACCAAAATTTTTATAAAATTGCTAACAATAACAATTTCCATTGACTACGCCTTTTGAAGGATTAAAAAGTCTTAGCTTAAAAGTACTGTTATTCCATTATGTTTATTTTTCTCTCTCTCTCTCTCATAAAAAGTACCCAATCTCTGAATCTCTCTTTTTTTTCCTAAAAGTTTTATTATATTTTTCCACTAATCCATATAATTCAAGAAATGTCATTGTAAAACCAAAAAAAAATAAAAACTCAAACTCCAATTCAGCTCCAACTTGTTCTTATCAGCAGCGAACACACACCACACATCGCTCAAATCACGCTGAATGCTTTTCTAATCGTGCAATTTGCGCAACAGTCAATAGATTTGGCCCACTTACTTCAAAGTGAACAGCAACAGCAACAGCGAGAGTATCAAATTATTTGCTACTGCTCCCTAGTGCAATGTACTACTACCACATACTTGTGTGCACTGTAGAAATGAAGCGTCAATAAACTTCAATTGGCGATAAATCACGTAGAACAAACTCTACTTCATGTTATTTATTACGTACACAAAATGCGTCACTAAACAAATTGTGTTTGGAGCGAAATATTGAAAATGTGCCATGTCATTGAACACACCCTACTTACTACTTAAGTACGTGGCGAACAGGAAGTGTATGCAGACTTATCAGATCTAAGAGATCAATGATTTATGTGTATGTTTACTATAAGCGGCATAGTCTAATTCTTATGTTGCCTCATTATTATTGAGGCGAAAATTATGCGTAAGTGCCCTAATAAGATTATCCTATCTAAGATGATAATTTCGTCTTCCATAAGGAACTTTGTAATAAATATCGATAAATTCAAATTGATATTTATGTTGATATATTTAGCAGTGGCTTCGTTAAAGCGGTTGACAACTGTTGGCGAAAGTCGCGTGCCACCAAAAAACGTAAAAGGAGTTTTTTTTTCTGTTTTTAAAAAATTGAATTTGAAATTTAACAAAAATCTCAGCAATATTTAATGACGGTTTTTTTTTTCAGCATATTATGATTCTCATACATGTCACACAACAATTCTAAAATTTATTTTGAAAACTTCTATTTTGAATGCTTTTAAGAAATCACTTCAACGCAGTACCGACAAGAGGGGTGTTCGAACCGAATGCGCCCTTTTTCGAGCGGCGCCTTAATTTTTTTGTTATTTCTCTCTGTAAATAGTTTGGAAATTCATGACTTCTATTTTGAATGCTCTCAAGAAATCACTTCAACGCAATGCCGACTAGAGCGGTGTTCGTACCGAGTGCGCCCTTTCATGAGGGGCGCCTTAATTTTTTCTTATTTCTCTCTGTAAACAGTCTGGAAATTCATGACTTCTATTTTAAATGCTTCTAAGAAATCACTTCAACGCAGTGCCGACAAGAGGGCGCCCTTTCACGAGGGGCGCCTTGATTTTTTTTCTAATTTCACTTTGTAAACGGTTTGGAAAATATGACTTTTGAACGCTTTAGAGTCTTTCGTACATCAAACGCTCGAGGGTTTGTCTCGAGATTTGTAAATTTCTGTTGTTTTTTGACTTTTGTGTTCCAGCGCTTCAAAATT
The DNA here is from genome assembly GCA_949775025.1 of Tricholauxania praeusta. NCBI lineage: Eukaryota > Metazoa > Arthropoda > Insecta > Diptera > Lauxaniidae > Tricholauxania > Tricholauxania praeusta. The sequence goes on from OX459030.1 coordinate 8,622,194, forward strand.
TTCTGTTCACTAAGTAACTTGTACTGGTTTTTGAATTCCGGAGTCCGGGCGAAATAGGATACGACTAACCTTGCAGAAACTTTGAATATTGAAACTCAATTTCAAAAAACTAAAAGGATAAGATAGGCGAATCGTCGCAGAAAACTGACAAGAAAAACAGTTTGAAATAGAGTTCTTCAATCCTCTGCTTGATGTCTGCGTAACAGCAATTCTCGAGAAATTTACTTAACTCAATCAACACGCGAGTACATAGGGATTCCTCTACAAAATCGAAAATCTACCTCGCGATGAAGTTCTTAAGAATTATTGCTGTGAACGTCAAAAAACTCTGAATCTGAAAGGAAAATCTGATATTGATAGAAGCAGTTTATATTCCAAGTTAACTAATATGACGAAGTATAAAACAACGACTGAATCGTCTTCATTAGGCGTCATGAACTTCATCAGTAAAACATGTTAGAAGATCTTTTCCCTAACGTTTGAATTTCTCTAAGGATTTTACTAACGACTACACTTTCTGCACAGTCGCATGATTTTGGGTCAAAAAAGAAAATTTTAGTCTGACAGAGTACTGGAGAACAAATGTCTCATAGCAATTGAAAAGGTGATGGTTGAGTTTTGGCCTCAAAATATTTGATATCACTAACTACTTATAACTAACTATTCTAACTAAATAGGATAGTTAATCCACAAGCGCTCCTTGTTCTGCCTTCTGGCATGTATAAGTTGATCATCAGACGTTTTATGATAAAACAAAATATCGAGCATGCCAGCAAATAATGTGCGGAATTCATAGAGAGAAGAAAATCGATAAATTTTTGGGAAATAAAACTTTGCTAAGAAAATTTCCTGATATCAACCTACAATAAACTATGATATCAAGAATCGTAACTCGTCTTCAAGATCAAAATACCTCGTCAAAAAGCATGATTTAAAGCACATACATATGTAACAGATATCTTGAATTCCATAGTAGATATAATTCAAAAGTTAATATAAGGGTCTCCTCGAATTACTAAAAAAACTTTTAAAATATATTGATGGATTCTGAGAGATAACAGTTAAGGTACTGAATTAGATGTATATTTTTTTTTAGATGGCAGGACTACTGCTTCCTTGTTTAGTTTCTGCAAGGCTTTTTGATAATCTCACGCCCAAAAATGAACATTGTCTGCTATAGATTCATTCCATGAAGGTTTTTTTAATATTTTACAGTGGCCGTTAAGAATTAATGCCAGAATTTCAAGGTTATTGAAATTAAAATTTATTAGAAATTATGTCTTCCAGATAGCATATTCAGCTAAGGTTTTGATTCGATATAGGTTTTTGTCGACAATTTTACTAATTCCATAGACATTTTCTAGTTCAGTAAATGTTTTGTAATCATGATTTTTAGCAATAGAGTCTGCAGTTTATTTAATAAGTTTAGAATGCAGAAATTCAATATTTTGGCTCTTCTGGGTCGGACAAATCAGAGCTACACACGAAAAATTGATTTCGGAGTAATTTTTTTAAAATTTAAAATAGCAGTGGTATATGTTTCCCACCTTGCCATGTTCGTTTTCTAAAAACCTTTCTAAGGATATCACAATACTTCATTTTGTAATAAGGAAACCGAGATGTCTCTCTTCTTTGGAACATTGGAAGTATATCATATATGAAGCATATTATATTTTGTCTTTTTACGCCAAACGTATCATAATCAAAATTAATTTGAAAGTTCTTGCGACATTAAAACTACCACTCTACGTGAATGTTACCCATTGATCTCTGAATTTACTGCATGTAATTAACAGAGAAAAAATTACAAAATTCAATGGCACTGAGTCATAATTTAATGCCACTTGGATATTTTTTTATAGTACGACTATTCTTGTAGTAGAAACTATCACTTTTCATGTGCTGTTGCCAAAATATATTGATATTGTCATCTGTTCTCGTCACAAATTGAAAACTTTATTTCAAAATTTATTAAATAAAAATTTAATATTTTTGAGTTCAAAATTTTTTCATCGAATTGAATTCATTTACTCAAAGACCAACGCTTATATTTTGTGTTCAAAAATTTGCGTATTCGAAAATGTTTAAAAAAATAATCCACTGTTTGTAAAGTTCATTAAAAAGTCAATTAAAAATGTTATGTTTTTATGTCACTTTTGCTTTTCACCAACACTTTCGTTTCCTTTTTCAAAAGCTACTTACTGCTGCTTTTTGGGCTCCTAAATCCTTAATTTTCACAAATTCCAAAATCGCGAAAACTTTATTTTTTAATTCACGCTGCTGTGATTTCACTCTTTCACAATTTTTTTTGTTTAATTTCTTTTTATTTTAATAATTTCTTTTTATTATAATTCGATCTCTTCTTTTTGTTTTCTTGTACGCACACTTGTCTAGGATAACCGTTGAGATTTAAAACGTATCCTGTGGTTACATTTGTATTTATAGCAAAATTCTATTCGCACACATCGAATCGCCCTCAAGTGTCGGTTTCTTTTTTCCCTGTGAGCTCTGCAGACCGATGTTGAACAGCAGCAACAGCAACAAACACTTTCGCTTCATCGTAATACAAATTTGGTCCTCTTGAACTACTCGTACCGAGAAGATACAGAAGAACCTCCAAGTTGCTAACAGCATCACCAGCAGCAGCAGCAACAACGATGAAAACAAATAACTTGAACTAAACGACAACAATAGTTGCTGACTTTTCTGCAGGACATGCGCGCGCGAACAACAGCGCACAGCGGTGGCAAAGACAACAACAGCAACAAAAACAACAGAAAATTATTAGCGACATTTTTTTTTTTTTTTTGCTTAGGAGTAGTCATGGCTTGCACATAAAGGGTTGTGGGGCAGAGTGAAGTTGGTTATTCGTAAGTGAGGCCACATTTTTATTAGTTGTCTTCATTGGGGAGAGCAATGGCAAGTGTTGCCCGTAGTGTTGACTAGCAGTTGTTGTTGTTGCTGCTGACATTGATATTGCTGTTGAGTTGTTATAAGTATTGTTGTGATAGTGGCGACAATAATATCACCGATTTGTTATTGTTCGAATGCTGTAGACAATAAGAATAAAAACATCATATTGGGAGGGTTAAAACTCTTTGATACTTGAAAGTCAAAATATTTGAATTAAAAATTGTAACAGTGGCACAAAGTGATTGAAAATTTAAAAAAAAATTGTTGTTAAAAAATAAATTTTATTGATCATTTGGAAGGTTCTGAGAGCAATCGTTATTGAATTGGAAAAACTTTCTGAAACATCACTTTTATTGCAAAGAAAATCTACTAACTGTGAGGATACTAGGGGAAAAGGTAATGTAAGGTGTAAAGGTAATGTACTGTCATCTGTTGTTGTTTAGAAATCGGGATTCGAGATATTTTTCACATTTTACATTACCAAATCTCATGGGCACGCTGCACATTCCAAATGTTCCCAATTACTAAAAAAAAGAAAAGTTCCACAAAATGAACTAAATAATGTTAAAAACGAAGGACCATTTTTTCGTCCCCCAAGCCGTTGCGCCCGGGGTAACTGCCCCCATCACTCCCTTCCCCCTCCTTGGGAATGCCACCGGATAAGACGCTTGGGAAGAAGAATATACAAGAATACAATAGAACCAATTAGGCTACCAAGTGACTGGGATTGACCCGGCCTTGCCGGAAATTTCATGTGAAAGCTGGGGGCCTGGTGGTATTTAAAAAATTTCTGAAATAATCGGAAATTCAGAAATTTTGGTGAAATTAATTTAAAATTTTCGAACGAACATCAAGCTTTTGTCAGAAAACGAATTAGTTTTTTAATATTTTAGGTGAAAATGATTTTTTCCCAGAAGGCCGGGAATTGCTTCGGTACAATTTGGTAACAATCATAAGCGCGACACACTGTATGTCCAAGAGGAAAGGATAACCGAGTGCAATTCACGGCTTAACATTGAGTGTAAAGTGGCAAAGAATAATATTTTTTTTACATAAAAAAACTTCAGTATTTTCCTTAATTTTTCCATTTTGTTCCACTGCAAAATTCACTTCATTCAGAAAAATATTTTTCAATTTTCTCACAGTCAAAGCGCGCTATTATAAATGTGAGCATTTTTGCAGCATAACGCCCACCCAGTGCCGCATGTTATTGATAGTGTTTCATAATAGTTGTTGCTACTATCTACATATTTTAGCTCACTTCACAACCGTGCTCCGCCACTCCCGCTTTAAACAGTTGGCAACGCTGCTGCAAGCACACAAAATTTATTGCGATGAATCATTGCAGGAATTTTAGTGGCGCGCAATTTTCTGCAAAATCATAATACATATTGAAATTTCATACGGTATATGCGTACATAGTATATTGATGACGTCACTGAAAGAAGATACAATCCGCAAACTCTCGATGACGTAGGCGATGTGAGATATTTTCTATTTTTTCTTTTCTTTTCTCTTATTCTGACTGAAATCTGCAAAATAAAAAAATATTTTTTTTCATTGAAACGCAGCATAAGTTTTCAATAAAAAATATGAGGATTTCCTCTTGGCCGATGATGACTTTATTATGAAAATCGATGTTATTGTTTTGTAATTTTGAAATGATTTTTTTATTTTTTGCTCCTATTTCGCTGTTTAATGTAGCAAGAGTTATAAATTGATATGTTTGATGATTGATATTACGTCTTTTTTTATAGCGACGAAGTATTAATGGCGTTTGTTGTGTTGGTGATGAAATTTGACCTCGATAACTCTTTTTTTTCGGACTATTTGGGCATTGTTTGCGTGTGGGGTTTTTTTGAGAAGGAGTTTTTTGTATTTTGTATGAAGAAATTAAGTCTTGTTAATCAATAAAACGTGTGTTTACAATTAGTAGTGCTGTTAAGTCAAGTAGTTCAGCCGACAACACTGATAGAGGGACTTCATTACTCATATGCTTAACATTCCACTCGGCACGTACTTTTTCGTAAATTTATCACATGAAATCTTACAAAGTTTCAGTTACGTTTCAGAAATCTTTCAATTACATTTCAGAAAACTTTCTGCAAAGTGTCAACTTGTGTTTTTTGATTTCATTTGAAAAATTACAACTTTGTAAAATTAAAGGAAAAAGAACAACAATTTTGCTACGTCGCCGGACTCTGACTTATTATTTTAATAGCGTAGCTAGGATCTGATGCTTAATACAATATGATAACTTAAAACTACTCTAAATATAGCATCAAATTTATAAACAGCCTGGCAATAGTCACACAGTTCTTAACTAACTGCTTCTCTCTATGCAGAACATTGTTACAGCGAAAAAAAGTTAAGTGGTGTGGATTCTGGATGAAAAACAATGTATACTTAGTAGTAGTGTTAAGTCTAGTAGTTCAGCTGACAGACCTAATGGAGGGAATTCATTACTCATGTGCTTAATATTCCACTCGGCATGTACTATTCCGTAAATCTGTCACATAAAATCTTACAAGGCTTCAGTTACATTTCAGAAATCTTTCAATTTCATTGCAGAAAGCTTTCTGCAATGTGTCAACTTCTGCCATTTGATCTTATGATGTCTACATTTTACTTTTACTATTCCAAATCAAGTAGTGCAAAAATTTTCTTCTGGAGAATGTTCCTCAATTGGTTCAGCGGCTGCTCATTTTCAAACTTTACGAAAAATTTCAAAAGTGGACGGTCATATACTGAACAAAAACTCGCTAGCCAAAATAGTTTAAGTGGAAACTTTCAGATGAGCCTAAAGGCACTTAAGAGGAAAAGTTATCAGAGAATATACTTAGGAATGAGCAAACCAAAGCAATTAAGCTAACGAACAGTTAACACATTTGAAGAAAATAAAAATGTATAAATAGAATTGCAGATAATTAAAAAAAACACTTGAACCAGAAATAACAAAAATGACAACACAAGCAAAATGGTCCATTAGATTTAGCCTTGTAAATATTTTTCACCAAATAAAAGAGCGTAGCAAACTCCCAACACAACTTTTCCTTTTTTTGCCCATCCGCACTTTTCGCACATTTTTCACGATTCTTTGACTTTCATAGCGGAAACTCAATCTCGATGTCAATGAAAAATTTCTGTTGTATAAAAATACGCGAAGCGTGCGACAGTCGCCAAAATTTATTTGATTCAATGAATGGACGGACGGAAGGACTAGCACAGCACATGGACTAACAGACTGACGCAAGCCTTCAGCGTGTAAAATGTCGTGAAGGAAATTCGCTCAATAAAAAAAATCATAGTGAAAATTCTTACAACTCCAAAAGAATTTCAGAAGCGGAAGGAATGTGTACATATGCTAGGAGGAGTATAACATGAAGTTGCTGTGTTAGATAAAGACAGTCGATGTGTCTTTTCAACTTTGGCCCATGACTACGACATTGACATTGCAGGTCATGGTTTTGCTATTAAAATTTTGCTGTTGGTAAAGTAAGTCAATAAATTTTGGAATTTTAATGTTGAATTCAATTAAAGTAAAATATTTTAGTCATTTCACAACACACACTTTATATTATAAAATCCAATTTTTTTTAAGTTTATGTGCGCATTTTATTCAAACATTTTGTCTAAGTGGGATGAGTTCTTTTATTACTTTGTGTGTTATCGACAAGAAAAAGTGTATTCAGATCTGCTATTGTGATTCTGGTTTAAGATAAACGCAATAATTTAATGTTTTATTATTTTATTTTTATTTCAGTAGTTTCTGTAATAATTCATTTCTCAGACACGTTCCACGTCAACGAGATCAGCTCACTATCCAAAAATGTTATGAAACCAACATGTGCTGTTTGAAAAAATTCAGTATGGCGGATAAAAAAGAACGACCCAAAAAGTACTACCTTACTTTTTCTTTTAGGAATAATTCCGGTTTTTTAGATAATAAGCTTTCAAGAAAACAAATTAAAAGATACTCATTAAAATTTTGCCATCTCTTTTACGCCTTTAGAAGAAAATTCCTAATTACGTAGTGCGCCATCTCGTTGATGTTTCATAATCACCAACAGCTTCAATATTACTGTCCATGTGACCTAATCCTAGTCTCGAGTCTAGGCATATTCCCTCTAACAGCAAGGATATCTTCGATGTAGTTCGTTGTCTGCCGTGCTTATTTGCCTGAGAAACTTCAAATATCATTTCAGGTACACGAGGAAACTTTTTCCTCAAAGTTTCCTTGTTTGTAGGCAAGAGGGGTAAAAAATTTGTCATATGTCGCAAACGCGCAACGAAAATCACAAAAGAGAATAGACAAGAATTTGTCTCTCAGACTTTCCTCGTGTAAACGTCGACTTATTGTTGCATCATTCAGAAAAAAAAAGAAACCGAAGCGAGTGAGCAAGAAAACAACAATGCGCACATTGAGGACAGCTTCTCTCGTTTCGTTTGGTCAGTGTACTTTTATTTCTACACTCATGTTGTTCTTGCTTGATTCTTGGAATTGTTTTTGGTTTTGCTATCGTGACCGCATTTATGATGGGGTTTTTTCTATTACTGTAATTGTTGTTTTTGATGATTTTGGTTGTAAGCAGCTCCTGTTTCCAAAACGTTGCCCATCTATGCGTTATATGATACAAACGTTATGAAAGCGATTGTGAAGATCCTTCAACCTTATTAAACTATTTAGATGTTCCTATAGATTTCAAAATGCATAACAGTTTCATCAACATATGAATTCTTGCAGCTCTGCACAGGACAACGATGTGGGATAGATCAAATTTGGTAAACGTACAGTGGTACCCAATCGCATTTTGTTGGACAAAACTCAGCTCAATATGAGAGCTTTCTAGCTAATGTTTAATAAGCCCTAAGCACGAATTCCAAATGGATTTTTTGATCAAAAAATCCCTAGAAATCGGCATTTTTCAATTTTTCTGAATTTACATAAAAAGTAGATTTTATACCACTCATAAGTGGAATCCATGAATAAGGGAAGAACAATGTTTTTTTTGCCTATAAAATATGTATGTTATGAAGGTTAAAGGTTAGGTTAAGGTTAAAGTCGGCTGGGTGTCCTTAGGAGCTCAACATCATACAATTTCATTATGAACCCAAAACCAACGTTTTATGAAACGATGAAATTGAACTTCGAAAAGAAAATTTTGCTCCGCCCCAATATTCTTCTTAAATTGAACCAAAGGCATTTTCTTCTCAGAAATAGTAGGGCTTACGAGTACACTCTTTCGTTTTAACAAAAGTGCCAGTGTCTGAGAATTTATGTTAAATATAATACGCCTGTTCTATAGAAGTTAGGAATGACTATGACATCATTCACAGTTTTTTGATATGACCACCATTTCTTTATTTAATTTTTCCATGAAAAGCTCAATATAAACTACCCACCAGGCTTGAGTACAAAAAAAAGTTCTATGGTAAATGATTTCATAACATCCTGCATTAATATTTGTTTTATGCAAATATTGCATTCTTATGTATATTAAATTTCATACTGCATATGTCCCAGCCAACATATGGAAGATTGTTGAATTTCTCTATCCGTCAGGCGATTTTATAACTTTTCTTAAAATTCTTCTTTTTATATATAATGTATTTCAATGCATTATTATTCGATATTACGTTTTTATTTGCTTAAAAGATAATATATGTAAATTTCTGGTGTCAGTGTTGCCAGGTTCATTGTTTTTATGAAATTATTTTAAGAAGTGTGGACTGGTATAAAAATTTTCATTTATAAAATGTCACAAACAGTGAAGGACTATAAAATTGGGATGTAACGACAATAAGTTGTTTTTCACCAAAGACACTCACCTTGTAATAATCCTTGGTGAGAAGAATTATATTAATTGCTGAGCCTTTCATATATATATTTGACCACTTTTTTTCAATAAATATTTTTTATGATACCTTATAACTATTTTTCATATGAAATTTTGAAATTAATATTTTCTTATTCTGGAATCCGTCATTATTAAATAAATTAGAGAAAACATTTTTTTTTTTGTTTTATTTTTTAAAATCAGTCGAACTCTATTACGTACTTTGGGGACCCAGGACCACTCTTCTCAGGGGAAAATCCATTTTAGATATCTCTCCGTCGAACTTCGGACTCATCTTTTGAAATATTACTCTTTCGCGATTAAAATTGTTTACTGGGTATTACTCATGAACTTGAGGTATGGAAAAAAAGCAGTGTTAGAAAACTTTGCAAATGCCAGAAGACAGGAAAGAATAATGAATGCGAAAAAAAAACTAATAAAGTTCTTTTAGCAAAAGGAATATAAAAATATTCACAATAAACGCTAATATTAGTAAAGCCAAGACAATTGGAAGAAGAATTGCGTAGGACTTAGAATCAAAGAATAATAAAAAAAGAAATGCTGCTGGTGCTGTTGCTGCCTTGACATTTAATTGTTATGGCTGCTTTTTTGTGAAGGCTACTGAAGCGAAGCAACAAAGAATATTGAAAATGATTCATATCAATATGACAATATTGAATGGCAAGAGTTATTAAGTTGCTAAGTAGTAAAAAATCATATCAATATCAGCATCAATAGCTAAATATATTAGGTAAATGCAAAAAATTAAAATTTTTCGTACACGAACTTCTCGAATTTCCTTTAAGTTTTAGACTGTTAAATTTTAATATCAGGATAGCTCGGATAAACACTTTTAGCAAAAGGTATTAGATCCGAGGATATTATCATTCAAAAATATAGATGTTGACATATCGCACTGTCAAAACAAAAGGGCCGCAAATCAAAATAATGAGTTTTCGATTTATGTGTACCACTATATAGCTCATTAAGTGTTCTTAATTTTAGTCTTGCCACCATATTTCTAGCTCAATTAATAATTTCTAAAATACATTTTTAGATAAGGGATATTTTGTTCTGTATTTTTTCTTAACAAAACAACACCGCCTCATTTCAAAATATTAATATTTTGCTGTTAAAATAAAGAAAAAACAATTAAAACAACAAAGCCTTAAGTCGAAAAAGATATTTTAAAATATTTTCCTCATAAGTTTTTACAGTATCAAATCAAAACAAGGCAGTATAGCTATTATAAACCAAAAATATTTTCAATAAAAGTAATTGCAACAGTGCCACACATTCCCAAATATGTCAATGTTTCTCTATAGATTTGTGAGATAAGTTTGTAGTATTTAAGTTCAAGACTGTCATAAACATAAACATGGCTGTCTTCAAATTCAGTGGAAAATTTTAGATTTCTTTAATCGCAATTTTCTCGAAACTTAAAATTTTGAGATGCGGCCCTCTTGTTCTGACGGAGCGATATGGAATTATTTATAATATTAACAAAAAATTGGAGACTTAACAGGGAGAAATAATTTTTAGAAAAAGCAAAAAATACGCAGATAAATGGTTAAGAATTTATAACGGGTGATTTTTTTGCTATTTGTTTTTTAAGTGTAAGTATTTTGACAAATCCTGCGTGATTTGTAACATGTGTTACCACCCAAAATGCTCAATAAGATTTGCCATTTTATCATAAAAAGATTATTAAACGAACATCGCTTGCAAATCATTTAAATTTTATTATCAAAATTCGTACTCTGTGAGAAATGTGTAATTCGTAAACTTAAATTGTAAATTTTATTCAGTGACGAATCTCAATTTTGGCTCATTGGGTTCATCAACAAACAGAATTGCCGAATTTGGTCTGAAGAGCAGCCAGAGGTAGTTCAAGAACTGCCAATACACCCTAAAAATTTCACTGTTTGGTTCGGTTTGTGGACCGGTAGCATCATTGGACAGTACTTTTTCAAAAATAATGAAAATGGCAACGTTACAGTCAATTGACTTTTTTTTGCCCAAAATAGAAGATTTGGACTTTGTTGGCTTGTAGTTTCAATAAGACGGACGTATTGTGAGGCGAGTTTGGTGAGCAATTAATTTCATGTTTTGGAGCACTCCATTGGCCGCCAAGATCATATGAATTGACATCACTAGACTATTTTTTGTGGGGCTACGTGTAGTCTCTCGTGTGCAGAGACAATCCAACCACAATTGCAGCCCTGAAAGACAACATTACAGCTGCCATTGCTGAGATACCGTCCGAAGTGCTAAAAAAAGTATGCCAAAATTAGAGCTTACGGATGGATCACCTCAGGCGTAGCCGCGGGCAATATTCACATAAAATAATCTTTAAAAAGTATATGGCAGGAATTAGTGTATCGCTTAGAATAAATATTTCTTTCAACGTTGCAATTTTTCAGTACTTTTTTCAATTTTCAAAAACCAAACGCTTAAGAAATCTTCCTGCATGTAAAAAAAAGAGAATTAACAAGTTGATGACTTCACGTCTTCTATGGTCCGCTTTTTAATTCAAACTGAAACGTATATTTATAGTTTCATTATCTTACAGTTCGTTGTAGTTCGTTAGCTTTTTTTTGTGTATTATTCGAACTGATAAACATATTGGTAAACAGGCTATAATTCTGGGTTTATTTTTAAAAACATATGACTGGTGTGACGTATATTTTGATTGCTTGGGACTTTTACTTTTGCGATATTTTTAATTGACTTAATTTTGTTATCGCTTTTTGTATAATTCTGTCCTAATCTATTTATCACTGATCAATTGACCAACTGCTCTACTGCCTTATTTAACTGAATGAACATTTTCTTAAGTTGTTTCTTGCAACAGAGTTTTATCTTGGACTTTTATGTCGTGTTGTAATTGTTCTTATGGAGTAGTGGTTAGCTCCCAGAAGTTTCTCAAATCGATTATTTATATGTCTTGAAGTTTTTTCAATATACTTGTGTCATTTATATCATAACATTTATTAGTTAATTCGCTTTTTGCTCATGTAAGTCTTAGTTCAGCATCAAAAATTTAAGGCTAAACAATTTAGTTTATTTTCATAGCTTAAAATGTCCATGCCTCTTAGATATTAAAACTTGATACGAATGCGATTAACCAGACTGACATTTTTTCAATATTTGACACATCTACACTGCAACGAGCATCAAATATAATTGGAGAGAAAATTGTGCCCATAATGTCCGGATTTGTAAAAATTAAATTCAACATTTGCTGTTCATACGATGATCTGATATTGGATAATTTAACTGTAATGAACATCTGCTATGTTGCAGCTGCTTGCAGACATAAAATCAACCCCTTTAACAACTTATAAATTACTTGGGCTACCCTTCAACTTGCAATCGCTTATCGACATTCTAAGAAGTCTTTTCTCATATACAAACTTGCCTGAATACAATGCAAATACAATATATGAACATGAAGCTATTGAAGGACATCATGAAATTTAATACATTTTCTAATCTGAGCTGCAGTGGTGTTTTTAAAATTTTCTTTACGAGTAATAACAAAATTTAATATAAAAAATTCATTGAAGAATATAAGCACCCCATGCTGCAAGACTTTGGTCCAATTTTAAACGCACAGATTAAATTTAAATAACTTTTTTATGAGCAACTTTAGCTTTCACATCAATTTGATGTTTCCTCTTAGAACTCAAAATGTGGGCTTCTCAGTACCAAAGGTGTATTCAGTAGGTGTGCACTAAATACCACTCAGGAAAACGAGTTTTTATATGAAAATTACAAAGATACCTGCATAAAAATCGAAAAATATAGGGGTGACTACCACAAGTAGAATAAAGTGATGGGTACATATGCGCCATAGCCTAATACAACCATTTTTAGAAGACTTTCGAGATCATGCTTTATTGGAAACGTTTTTTTATATTGAATAATGCTATTACAAAACCAAAAGAGAATCAATTTTCGGAAAAGTCTTTTGTCACCATTAATATAAATTAATCTTAGTAAGGCCTAACACCAAATTTCAATTCCTGGCTTATTATTGTATGCTTTTCCAGTTCGATCCGAGTTTTGACAGGGTTTTCAGGGTTTTACTTTGTATCTAACATATTTTCCTGTAAGTTCCACCAAAGCACTATCGAATAGTTTACCGGGCGTCTTTTCTGATGGTATGGCCTTATCCATTGCCAGCGTCTTTTCATAATCGCAGTTGAGATAGGAGAATGGTAGTTTCTCAAATGAAGTTCTTAGTTCCAGATTGTGCTGCACGATCAAATTCTCAATATCAGTCTCAAGCGGGAATTTACAAAATTTTGTACTTGTTGCATAAGTGTGCTTGTAAGGGATTAGCGAGCTTGTAAAGGACAATGATTCGCAATCATAAAGCAATACTGGTTAAACATTTGATTTAAATATTCGAAGTTTGATCTGTGTTGATACAGTGTTTGAAATCCATATACGAGCATTGTAAAGTTGTACAAAGATATGTTCTTCTCACTGCTGTGATATATTGGTGTTTATCTAATCCCGTATATGTTAAAATTCCGGGCTAGCGTTCTTGTTGACATTAGGGGACGTCCATAAATTACGTGAGTCAAAATAGGGGGGAGGAAGTCCGGAAAAATCTCACCAAATTTCACCAAGAGGGAGTGGGGGTCAATAAAAATCTCACGTCAACTTTTTAATGCAGGGACTCTACATTATTATAGCAAATTACATTTAAAAATTGTAAGGCAAGTCTCACAGAAGGGAGGGGGGTCCCGTCAAAGCTCACCAAGGGGAGCGGGAGGTCTGCATTTTCAAAAAAAAAAACACCTCACGTAATTAATGGACCGTCCCTTTGGCCAACTCATTGTTTTTTTAATATATAATTTAGGAATGACCGAGATAATTTTTTCTATTAATCAGAAGCAATCATTCTGAATAATTCAAACCAAATCAAAAATTACCTTATTTTTGCACTATAAAATCATTAAGAAAAGAAACCGTTTCGGTTCTTAAAAGATAAATAGGTAAATTATTTCTTCTTTATAAGTTGGATACTAAAAAGCGAGCACCCGTTTTTAGTTAGCCGGCGTAAAAAGTTAACATATTCCTTAACTTCTTCGTTTTGTCTCTTTTGATCTTGATCTGGTAACCATCAATATTGCAAATATTAGTACCACCACTGTCCTGTCTGTCATTGATATAATTTCAATTAACTGAAATTAGTTTTGGTGAGCTAGAGAGAAGTAATCTAACCTCAAAGTATTTGCACACAAAACGAGAACATTAAAAGCAAAAGTTTCTGCATGTTGTACAAGTTGCAGTACGAGTTGATATATTATGTCTTGTCCAGATAACTGGCTGTCAGTAACAACATGAAGAGGCGTTTAAATAAAGACACGTGGCGCCAACCAAAATAACAACAAAACCAAAAAGAAAACACAACAGACACAATGTTGGGGAATACAAAGTACGAGTACGTAGTGCAAATGCTCGTAAGAAACGCCGGCGAATGTTGATGATGATGAAATTAAATATTTGCTAAAATGTCAAATGAGGCTCGTGCATCCTGTTTTGGGACGCGATTAAGTAACTGCGTCATTTTTAAGTCATTTATAACAGTTGATTCATTCATGAATATATTCATAAATATGCGCGCTCTCTCTGTCTCATGCGCTAACTGTCACTTTTGCGCTACGTTACGCTTTGACAATTGATGCTTGCGTGCACTCAGTTATGTACGCATCACGATACTTGACATTTGCGAACTGTCATTCGTTAGGGTTGTCAAAAATTTGATGAGCAATTTGATTTTTTGATACATGGAGTTGTTGGTTTTAAGAAAAAGCGATTTATTTATTTACGAAGTTTTTGCATATTTGACATGTTTATTATGTGTGCTGTCATGACAGCACGCTTGGTCAATATGCCAAAATTACAACATGGTATGTTTGCAGATCCTTCTTCAATTCCTTTATTGACAATTTTTGTGAAGCTATATAATTACAAAATACTTATTTGGATATTTCTCTGACTCTTAACGTTCTGTCAGTTTAAGTGCGCATTTTCTTGTCTTATCACAAATTTGCGTTCTTCTATTTGTCCAGCACAATAATAAAGATTTTACTAAATTTTTTCTTGGAATTTTTTGCTATAATCTCCGCGTACGTGACTATATTGGCCATTTGTCTTATGCTGCTCAGAAATTCTTTACTTCTCGCTACTTTATTAGCTCCCATACTATTTACCCCATTCCTTTGACAACAAACTCAAAGTTTTTAAAGTCCCTCTAAACTAAAGCAATTCTAAGGATCCTTTAGCTCAATTAATCGCTTGTGTTTTTTTATTTGCCACATAACTTTGACAAGTATTTAAAATATAAAAATAAAAAATCTTTTTTAATATACCAACTTTACGTGCTTAGAATTCTTTGACAATAACTCTATTTTTATGAGTTTCCTTCATTGACCTTGTAAGGATTTCTTTAAGTCAAGCATATTAGTGCAGTGTACTTGGTATGGTAGATATTTGCGCGATAAGTCTCATCTTTGATTTAGTTATATCGTTACATGCTGCCTATAAAATTTTATAGCAACAGCTGTAAAAAGAATGAAAGATTCATCATGTATTGTGAATGTAGCGTGAGTAATTTTTTTCTTCCATATGCTTGGAATTTCAAGTACTTTTAGCTTCAATTGGAGCGTAGGGACATTAAAAATAGTGAAGCAGCATTATTAAATCTTGAGGTATATTAAACTCAAACTTTCCTCAAACTTCCAGCCACGAGATGTTGAATACTTGAGAAAACAGCTCTTCGTTAGTTGAGTCAAATAGATCCTTTGATATGTCAATAGGTACCAGACTTATTCTGCATTAAATATATTCATGGGATTGACATACCTTAGAAGTTATGGGAGTTTCAAAATTCCCAAATATGGTTGATGCTGACCCCAATGAACTTCAGATAGTAATTGAACGCTTCAGAGAGAGATTCTCATAAAGATTTTATAACATCAATAAGATTTTCCATAGACATTAGGGGACATCCGTAAATTGCGTGAGGTGTTTTTTTGAAAATTCGGACCTCCCCTCCTCTTGGTGAGATTTTGTGTATTCTGGAGGGCTCCCTCCCCTCCCTTTCGTGAGACTTTCCTTATAATTTTTAGATGTAATCTGCTATAATAATGTATGCTCTCTGAATTAAAAAGTCGACGTGAAATTTTCGTTGACCCCTCCTTTCCTTTGGTGAGGCTTGAGATTTTGCCGGACCTCCTCCCACTCCCCCCCCCCTTTTTTTTTGACTCACGTAATTTAAGGACGGCCGCTTAAGTAGACGCTCGTTCAATGAAGCATTAGCAAACTTATAGTAGCTTGCGGTATCCAGATTAACTTTAGTTTGTCAGTTAAGTATAGCTTCCACTGCTTATTCCAATACCAGTTCCGATATAACCTTGTGACTATTGAGTCCTACCTGAGGAAATTTCCATATACAGTGAAAGGAATTAACTTTCTGTTTTAATGCAGAATGACCTGATTTGTACAAGTATTTAGCTGCTAAAATGAAGACAGCTTTCTGAAAAAAAAATAGAAATGTAGTTCCGAAAACAGGCAGAATTCTTGAAAACAAACAAGGTGATCATCTTGAGTTTTTGACTTATAAACTGAAAGTCAAAATCCAAGGTTTATTTGAAAATTTATTTATCTAAAATCAAATTAAAGCTGTGAACAAATTTAATAAAACTTGTGAATTATGTCGGACAGTAAATAATGCGAATGTTTTTAAAAGATCAAATAGTGTGTGTTTGATTTTAAAATGAAGCAATGTATGTAAGTGATGAAAAAATATCACCAACTTAAAAACTAAGTAATGAAGGAACTTCAATTAACTACCAAGTTTCTTTTTATAATTTTTCCAAAACTTATAGTTCTTTAGAGATTTACACAACTTTACGTACAGCAACATTTATATGCTATGAAAAGCTACTTAAGTTTAAGGCAGCTCAAGCGTAATCATTGATATATCAGACAAAACTTAATTTAAAAGTAATGACTTTCAAGTAAATTAAGCAATTAAAGTATTTGGCTTGCTGATCACATAGATCATAGGGGAATAAATAATTGATATGTTAACAGTCTTTTATACCTGATCTTTAAAGTCTATATAAAAAAACAATCCTATTAAAATTGAGCCCAAAACATGACAAGCAAGTAAGCTAAAAAAATCATTGATATCACAGACAAAACTTAATTTAAAAGTAATGACTTACTCATAAATTAAAGTCTTTCCCTCACTCATAGGGGAATAAATAATTGATCTGCTGAACAGTTTGTCTTTTATATGCGATCTTTAAAGTTCATGTAAAAAATCCTACTAAAAGTCAGTCCTTAAAAGATTGCTAGTTTTTCATTAGGAATACAATTAAAATCCTGTCAACTCACATATCATTTCATTATTTATGTACCAATACTTAAACCTAAAACTACTGTGTTTTTAATTAAATATTTTTTTACGTTTATTTTCAATGTCGAATTGCAATTGGTTTTATCAATAAAAGTTTTTAATACCACAGCAGCAGCAGCAGCAGCAATAAAGTTTTTCACTGATTGTTTAATCCCTATGAAAAGGATTAACTTTTGTAGCTGTTGGCATTGTCTGGAATTCTCTATTTAGTTAATTAGTCGAGAACATTAATTCATTGAAATGGCAGCAGCTTATAGATCCTTCGATTTTTTTTTTATTTATTTTCATAAAATTTTATTTATAAACGCAACTCATTGGTAAATTGCTACTTTAATCCCAATAAAACCATTAACTGTCATGAATCATGTTTTGTGTTCTCGTGTCTTTAGTTGAAAAAATGCGCTCATCCATGCCGTACCCTTTTCCCTTTTAAATTACATGCGAAGTGTTTTTTTGTCGCTCATTTCCACTTTGATGACTTCACACTTGACGTTACCAAGTAATGATGGGTATGATTTTCTGGAATAATTTCTTCTTACTTCTTTGATTGCTTTGCATTCTCATATGTAAACAGGAAAAGGGAGCGTCAATCGCGTCGGTCGCTTTTGTTGCTTTGATATATGAGAACGGTCGCCCGTCGGCGCGCGTTACACAATATGTAGCATGCAGTAATTTGCATCATTAACATTTAAAGTTCATTATCACTGACGCGATGATCCTATCATCATTGATTTATTATAATTGAGTGTAGAAGAACAAATTGGGATTTTTATTGTTTACATGTAACTGGGTTTATTTTTTGTTTTTTTATGAATAAGTGTTGTAGATAATATTAGGGTGGTTGAAAACAAATTATCTATTTGCCCTAGCAAAAGTTATTTTATGCGAAGAAAATATAATAACTAAAAAATTAATCTATGAATATTCTTCTTTCTACAACTTTGAAGACTATATACAGGGGAATGTAAATAAATAAAAGTTTCATAAAATTAACTGAAACGACAGAGCAAAGCTAGCTGGCCCGCCCAAAACCTTAAAAAAAGCTGGCGGAATTGAGCCCCCGCTGCGTGATGTTACATATAGTATGGATAAGTCGAAAAATGTTCTAATAGTTTGAAAAATCATGAAAATGTTGAAAAATATAAAAAAAGGTGGTATATGCTAAAAATGTTGAAAAAGTTTAATAAATGTTGAAAAAGTCGAATAAATGTTGAAGAAGTTGAATAAATGTTGAAAAAGTCGAATAAATGTTTAAAAAGTTGAAGAAATGTTAAAATAGTCAAAAATTGTTGTAAAAGTCATAAGTGTTGAAAAGAGGTGCAACGTGTTCCGGGCGTTAAAAATATTGAAAAAAGTAGGAAAATTTTGAAAAAGTCAAAAAAAAAATGTTGAAAAAGCTGAACAAATTTTTAAAAAGTCGAAAAAAAGTTGAAAATATCGACGAATTATGATAAGTGTAAAAAAAGGTATTATGGGTATTCATCTAAGGGCGAAAAACCCTCGCAAACTGTGCATTTTTGCGCTCTCTCAAACGAATTGACAAGTGTCAAGTTTTTTGAACAAACTAGAAAAGTTTGCGCGACAATTTGGTAGCACAAACTTGCGCTGCTAATTGTACAATTGCTGTCACTCTCTTTTCTCATACGATTCTCTCAGCAAAAATTTATCGCTTACACATTTTGTATTTGTCACTCTCTTTTCCCATACGATTCTCTCACAAAAAAAAATGACATGCTCATCAACTGCCACAAATTGCACAAAATATTCGAAGGGGCGTTCGTGAAACACTCCGCGCAAAATTGCCAATTTGAATTAATGGGAAACTTACGCGTTTAGATGAATACCACTATTATATGTTAAAAACGTTGAAAATTCAAAAAATGTTGAAAGAGTCGTTGCTGAATGAAAATGTTGCAAAGGTCAAAAATGTTGAAAGTGGTGAATATGTTGAAAAATTCGAAGAAAATTAATGTTAAAAAATGTAAAAAATTTTAAAAAGTTGAAAAGTGTTTAATCTTTAAAGGTAAATAAATATTAATGTAGTAGAAAAATGTTGAAAACGTTAAAAAAAACTTGGACAAGTCAAAAAAGTAGAATACGTTTAATAGTCAAAAATATTGAATAAGTAGAAATAATTGAATAAGTCGAAAAATGTAAGAATAGTCGGAATATGTTAAGACAAAATTCGAATATGTTACCGAAAAATCTTGGAAAGTGTTGAAAATATCGAAAAATGTCGAAGAACTTTGAAGAACTTTGAAGAAGTCGGAAAATGTTGGTATGTATCGATCGAAACAGTCCATATCCACTCCAGTATAAATATTGATAAAATAAGCTTATTTTTATTCTTAAACTATTTTTCCAAAAAAAAAGTGTAGTGTGATTTTTTGGACCACCCTAATGTACATGTGTCAGTAATCAACATAAAATCGGCACATGAAACTCTAATTTAATTTTAAAAAATAAGAAGGAGTATAAGATTTAGTATTATTTATGAAATTATTGTTGGAAAATTTGGAACGACAAAATTTTACTCTTTTGATAGTGTAGTTTCAATAAAAACTGAACTGTCTTAAATTAAATGTGTCCAAAACATATGCCAACACAACGACTGGCACACGCTAGGGGTATGAGAATTGTCCTTCCACACACATAATGCCAAGGTTCCTTCGGGGAATGTTAGATAAAACTGTAAATTGTTGCTTTTAAGATATTCCAAGCATACAGGGGTAATTTGTAAGCTTTTGGCGCTTCAACTGCGTGACAGTTTCTTAAATCTGTAGTGATAAAATCTATCGCAAGTAAGAGAAAAATAAATAAGCGAAAAAGCAGAAAGAGTCAACTGAATGACTGAAATATTTTTTCAAATTATTTGATTAGGGTTGCCAACAAACAATAATTTTTCTTTGTAAATAAAAGACATAAAAATCCTATACAAATAAAACGAAAACTCTCGGAGATCAAAAACAAAATTTTCAAAAAATCCAAATATTTTACTAGATGGTAACCTTACGCATCACATACATTAAATTAATTTTCTATAGATAAAAAGTGGAAACCAAACTCCATTAAAAAAAAAACTTCATTATTTCAATAGCCACAAAAAAAGCAGTAACTAGGAAGATAGCAACTATCAGCAGATTTCTTAAACTTTAACTTTGTGGCAAAGTCGAAATCCATAGTGACATTTTGTCTCTTGGTGGCAGCAGCAGCAACATATTCACTTTGTGCCGCAATGATATTCATTAAGAATTCTGTTTGCATACACAAGTCGCATGTTGTGGTGGCTCCTTGTTTTCTTTTTGCTGCTCCAAGTCATCGTCATCCTTGTGTTTGTGGCATGACACTTCAATAAAGTGTTGCGCTATCAATTGAAATATGTTTAGTAGCTATAGTAGTGCTTGCTCGTACCATAAGTTGGCAACATATCTACCAATGGTAGTGAAGTGTGTATGATATGAAATGAATTTATTTAGAAGCAAATTTTCGTAACTTGTGGCTTCTGTAAGTGTGGAATCAATTTAAAGTGGAGGCATAGTGACACAAGTTGTTTGTAAAAAAAGTAACAATTCGTAGATACTACAAAATTTAAATCTGATGATGTTGAAAATATATTGGCGCAACACTTAAGATATCATTCATGGCACTTTGTTAGATAAAAATTGATATTTAAAACAATTTTTAGCAATAGAGTTACAGACCAATTTGTTGATTGAAAAATACTGAAAAAAAAGCGCTCTTACCTCGTAAACTAAGTATATGATCATTTGATAAAACATACCATATAACATATTCTTAATTTTTGTCAAAAACCTGCACAGGTTTAAAAAACTCTCAAACTCTCCATGTCCTCATAAGTCCCATAAAGTTTAAAAAACTACACTACACCACAACTTATGTAAAAAAGGTAACTGCATAAAATGCATAATCCTTTGCCAAAGAATTTATAGAAACGAAAGAAGACAAAGACAAAATATTTTTCAACCACAACAAAAAAAAAAATCTAATTTCTAAACTCATTAGCACCACAAAAATATAAAAATATCCTGCAGGAGCTCACTAAAATAAAATTTGCCACACAACAAACATTAGCACTCAACCGCAGACTTTAAAAAAATTTGCATAAATAAATGTAAGGATTCAGTTTGTCCCATCTTTACTGCTTGTGGTTGCAACAAAAGAGTTGCCCATAGAAAATTGGCAACAAAATTGACATTCAACTGGCAGCTGGTAAGCAACACCTGAGTTGAATGTGACTGCACAAATGGCCTACAAGAGGTCTTTAAGGTTTAAAAAAAAAAACTTCAATTTGATTATGCTTATGTCATTGTTGTAGTTGATGCTGACTGTCAGTCATGTCAACAACTTAACTGAATGTGCAGCGGCCAAACAAAAGCAGCCAGCCAGCCACCAACAGCAGAGCGTCATTGCATTAAATTCACTTTTTCCGCGAATAACAATACAAATTTTTTAAATGCAAATTGCAATGAAATAGCATTTCTTTTATTAGCTTTCCTTTTTTTTGCATTTGTTGTTGTCTTTGCATCACGTTTCTTTAATTTTTTTTTCTAAAATCGCTGGGTCGTTTTTTCTTATATTCATTACATCAGGGTTAACCTTTAAGCAGCGTCATGTAGTTGACATTGCCAATGTTGGCTGGTTGCTTGGCACGGGTCCTTATATTTTTTTGCTTTGCTTTTTTGTACTGCGAACGTGTTGAAGGCGAAGGTCATTAACATTTATGGGGTTGGAGTTTTATGCATTGTTACTTAATCTCTTTGTTTAGTTATTTATTTTAATTTCTATAACAGCATTGAACAATTCGGGAGCTAGTAGTTGAAAAGAAGGTCTTTGTAATAATTTCTATTATGGCAAATGTTCAGAGCCACTAATCTATATAAGACATCCGAGCTGATTTTCTCCCCGCCAGTCCAATATGTCGATTCTTAGTTTTTACAGAAAATGTGGGGAGTATTACTTTAATGTCGAACCCAAACGGTTAGAGTAGTTAAGCACATCTGAGAAAATAAAATTTTGCAATCGTCGAAACAAAAAATTCTGCTCAAAAATTGAAATGAATTTTCAACTTAAATTGATGGAAAATCACCTGAAACTCAAAATAAGTTCAGAAATATCTTCTTTAAGGGATACACCAAGTTTTGGGCTACTTTTGCTCAGCAATACTACATTCAGTGTAAGAAAAGTTACCAAACAAGAATCAGGAACAAATGATACAAAATTTTTAAAGAGAATGCTGTTCGTGATGATGCTGCGTGATTTTTTTGCTGCTTGTTTTTTCAGTGTAAATTTTTTGACACTTCACGCATGATTCGTAACATGTGTTAGCAAAAAAAATGCTCAGTATGGTTTGCCATTTTACGATGAATAGATTTGCAAACAAAAAGTGCTTGCAAATCATTGAATTTTATTATCAAAATTCTTGCTCTATGAGAAATGTGTTTTTTCTTCAGCGACTTAGCTCATTTTTGACTCAATGGGTACGTCAACAAACAGAATTGCCAAATTTGGTCTACAGAGCAGCCAGAAGCAGTTCAAGAACTGCCAATGCACCTTGAAAACTTCACTGTTTGGTGCAGTTTGTGGGCCGGCGTCATCATTGGACCGTACTTTTTCAAAAATAATGAAAATCGCAACGTTACAGTCAATGGAGCAAGGTAGCGTGCGATGATTACCAACTTTTTTTTCCCTAAAATGAAAGAATTGGACTTGGTTGACATGTGATTTCAACAAGACGGTGCCACACGGCACGTGATATCATGGACCTATTATTGAGAGACGAGTTTGGTGAGCAATTAATCTCACGTTTTGAAGCAGCCCATTCATTGGCCGCCAAGATCATTCGATTCGACCCCACAGGAATATTTTCTGTGGAGCTGCGTGAAGTCCCTCGTGTACAGGGACAAACCAGCCACAATTGCAGCCCTGGAAGACAACATTACAGCTGCCATTGGTGAGATACCTGCGAAAATGCTGGAAAAAGTACCCTAAAATTAGAGCTTACGGATGGATGACCTCAGGCGTAGCCGCGGGCAACATTTACTTAATATAGTTTTTAAAAAGTAAATGACAAGAATTAATGTATCGTTCTTAATAAATACTTTATTTATTTTTGCAAATTTTCTGTTTTTTTTTTTAATTTTCAAAAACCAAACTCTTAAAAAATCACCCTTAATAAAATATAGATTATATATGGCTTCTATTTTGTGTAGAGTTAACATTTTTAATACAGTCTTTTGAAAACACACCAAAATCTGAAACCTGTTTTAGCCCAAATTCTAGGGTGATTTCTTTGACGCAGCGTGAATTCGACGCAAATTTATGAGAGTTTGCGAAAGGTTTTTAATCAAAACTTGGAGTTAATAGATATGTAGTTATATCAACTGAAATAGTCCCTTTAATCAAATAACGCTCTTAGCAGTGTCTTATTCGCCAAATCGCTATCTACATATGTGCGAATAAAACCACCAAGTTGTTAACCTTCCTACTCGCTGTTTTTACTCGTTGTTGTTCTTTCTACTTTTTCTTATTTCAAATTACTTTTTTTCGTCGCCTGACTTCTTAAACTTTTTTTTTTCTGGTAAATATAACTTCTTCTTTTCATTCAAATGCACAACTTTTAAAATACAAATCTGCTGTGAAGCTTTGGTACTTAAGCAACTTGCTATGTATACATAGCAATTATAATTTTACTCTTAAGCTACGATTTCATGTTATCTTTCTTGATCTTCTATTATCCCATATCACAGAGGATATCACATGCTATAAAAATAGCAAATGTATGCCTATTCATCCTCGCATTCTCCAAGCGCATTAGGTCCAGCTCGTATGCTTTTTCTTTCTGACAAAAATTTGATAGTAGAAGCTAGAAGTGCACGGCGAATAAAACGCAGCTAAAAATACTCGTAGTAGCATTTTTCTGTAATTTTCAAATAGAGTTCACATCTAAAATAAAAAATCCGAAAACCTTTTAAAAACATCCTAGAAAATCACGTTTTTATGCTTAGCTCACACTGGGTAACAAATATAACAAACTGGAACTTGGGTTGAAAATGTTCTTAGTTAGACAGATTTCAGATTTTGGACGTCTCGAAAAACTCAAAATATTCTGTGAGCAAATAAGTATTTGTTTTCAAAACTTTCTTTAGTACAAAATAACCCTAATGTGCTTACTTATTACATTTCTCCTGACCTTATAAGAAGCAATTAAATTATATATTTCTTTAGAAATCAAATATGCACTGTATGTCATTAATCAAAGAGCACTAATTTATTTTCACTACAAAAATTAATTCATCAAAATTTATGACCACGTCATAAGTCACAATAAAATATTCAGCAAGATAAGAATTTTAATTCACCATATCACTTAATTGAATTCTCATACTTTGTATGGTAGTTTTGTCTTAGATAATTCTCACAATTTCAATAAAATCAATTGCTTAATTAATTATTCAACCAATGTTCAATAAGAAAGTTTTATGTTGAACTTTATTATGATATAAAATCGTCACTCACAACACTACATAAATCAAGAAATGTGGGTAGTTGCATGAAAAAATATGAATTTGTTTCCGCCCGGAACCGAACCCGTGGTCTTCCGCGGAAACAGCATAATACAAAAATAACTCATAATTCAACTGTAATTCACCGGCATTGTTACAATTGTAATCTCATATATTTAAATGGATAATAGTTATATTCCTGGATATCAAGAATGTAACACAAATCGTATTTTCATATATGCTGCGAGTAAACGCAGTTTTGCACTGTGGGTGTTCTTTTCGTTTTTTTCTTATGTGAAAAACTTTGTGACGTAATAGAAAACTTGAAGTTTTTTGTTCACTCAAGTGCAATTCAATGCAATGGCAATGCAATAACAATTGACAGGAGCAACAACAAATTGAAGATGTTTTCAAGAGATGACATCATTTGCATTTGAAAGTATACGGTTGAGAAAGATTTTGCGAAGGTAGATCCATTGAAAAAAAAATTACAAAAAACTTGGCAGCATGTGCCAACTTCAATCGATTATTATTTTCTATAGTGAGTTTTTCTATTACGTTACGAGTGCATGAGCGGCGGGCTAAGGAGAATACAACTTAAATGCGATAAAAATGTCAACGAAAATGGAGTGTGCCATCTTGTTACTCGTAGCCTAAAGGCTCAGGAAAACTTTAATGTCTCGTTGGAATAAGAAGAATTGAGAAATAGCTTAATTTCGAGAATATAAAAAAAAAGATTCCTTTTTTACATGGGCTGTCACTTTTCGTAGAATTATCCTTATAAAGCTTAAAACACGCACTGCAGCGGTCCACCACTAAAGATATTTACTGAAATTATTTGCTTTATTTTATGAGCACACAAATTAAAATACAATCGAAATATATGTGACAACTGCATATTACCCTTACAGTGGTACTTCTACCACCTATATATTTGGCTCATAATATACACATACATACGTACCCAACGGGAAAATACAGTAACATTCAAATGGGGCAATTGACTATAAGAATTACATAGAAAAAGTTAATTAAGTTGGAAACTTTTACTCCAAATTTGTTCATTAAGCTGATGATCACTCACTTGCTTTTGTAGACATTTAGACAGCATCCAATGTAAGTATAACATAAATGAAAACATGCGGCAAAAATTTGATTTTAGAGCCAGCTAAGGACAAAATAGTAAAAATGAGCCAACATTTGCATCATTGAGAAAACGATGCGAGTGACAAGGAAGCAACAATACGCACATTGAGGACAGCTTCGCTCGTTTTGTTTGATCAGTGAACATTTCTTTCTACACTCATGTTGTTCTTGCTTGATTCTTAGAATTGGCTTTTTGTTGGGTTTTTTTCTGTTATTGTTGTTGTTGTTTTTGTTACTTTTGTTGAAAGTAGCTCTAGCTTCCGAAATTTTGCCCATCTATGGTCTAAAGCAGTGGTGGGCACGTAGTGTCCCTATCCGCGAAAAAAAAATTCGCAGAATTTCAACGCTATCGAGGCACAGCGTTGACTTGAAAACAAAAACAAAACACAAAGGCATAAGCGACGTCGCCGCATTGTGTCTTGATGAATGTTGCAATTGTTTTTGTTTGTAGTGCAATTTGTGTGTTTTTTTTTAGTGCTGTTGGCGAATTTGGAAATGACTGCAAAAAACTTTAAAATTTCGTTTGTTGTTGGTTGATGTTGCTGTTTAACCGTTTTGTTAGATTTCCATGCCCACCACTGGTCTAAAGTATGTCATTTAATGGGCACTCTTTTCTTCGTTTATCGAACTTTCGTTCTAAAAATATAAAAAAAAACCAAATTAGATGCCAACTTCACATTAGCCCCCCAAGAGCGGAGAAAATTAATGAACTGTTACAAAGGAATGTCTATGTTTGCACGCGTTTTTTCGTGAAGGTTTTCCTTTCTTGGCTCAAGAGATAATTAAGACCAAGTATCTGTGGAAAAGTGAACATAGCGTCTTAAAGTGGTCTGTTCACTTTTATTATCGCTTGTTCACTTTGGGTTCAAAAGATTTTGAAGTATCAAAAACTTAAGTTTTAAAAATCTTTCAAGTCCAAAACTTTTTTTGTTTAAGAATCTTTGCAGCATTCAATCAATCAACGAATGTTAATTTTTATCCATCTTTGATTTGTGAACACATTTTTGGAAAAACCTTGAACTTAGTACCCAAAAGTGAAGAAAAATTATGAAATTGTTTACTTACTCGTTATTGTCGTTTGTCTACCTAAAAATCAAATTTTTATATTTAAATCGAAGTTATCGTTTGATTCGAAAAATTCTATCGAGTACTAATGATACAGCGTTCTATTTCGCGTTGGGTACTGTGTTTTTTTGCGCCAGTGCCAAAACCCAAAGCAGAACTTCACATTAAGTGTGAAGTTCATTAAAAATTTAAATTTTGGCGCCAGGAAATGGGTGCTAAATAAAATCTTTCTGTTGTTGTTGTTCTCGTTCTACCAATTTGTAATCCGGACAAAATTTAATTTTTAAAGTGCATTTAGCACAAGCAGATTTTTAGATGCTGTTGTTTTAGTCCACCGTGTTGTTTCTATAAATAAAAACCGCATTTCATTACCACGAAAAAGGAGAATTTGTAATGAACTTGTGCTGCATTGGTTGGATTTAATTTTCAAGTTCAATAAAATGGAAATCAATTAAAAACAGACATATTTACGCAAGCGTGCTTAAATGGACAAAGAATAGTGTGGTAAAAAGTTTTTTGCTTTTCATGTTATAAATTCATTATTTCATAAATTAAAGGAAGCTTAAGTTACTAAGCTATTTTATTAATTATAAGAACAAACATAAAGTAGTGGTGTGTTACTGGTGGCAAATGATTTTTATCATCGAAGTTGCTTTTCAAATTCTAAAAATAATATTCTTTTGATAGACAAATATTGAATTGAAATTGAAAGGTTAATGGACAAAAAATCAAGTGTCAATTTAATAATTTTAGTTTATGAAAAATCAAACTTATACAAATCAAGTTCATATAACCAACACCCTGGTTAAAAGACCCAGTACATTTTATTTTCTTTGAAAAGTGGTCCCTGGTCAAATTGATCAAACTTCTTAATATTCAAGAGTCGTAAGTTATGGAGACTTATAAATATATGGAGGAACAAAAATTTATAATATGGTTAGTTTATATGAATCGATTGACGCATTTTAGCCTTATTTTTGAAAAAAAAATTATATGCGAGAATCGATGAATAAAACTCAAAACCACATTTTTAATGCCACCCGAAACGTCTTTGGACATTGAAATAGCCCGTTTCATTTTTGGAAAGAACTGTTTTCACACCAATCGATGAGGAAAGCTGAAAAATAGAATGAAATTGGAAAGACTCATTTTGGGCTCATTTGTAGTTTAAGTTTAATACACCAATCGACGGACTAGGTTGGAGAATGGATTCCGAACACCAAACTGGGCCTATTCTCTTTTATTTAGCATTTTTCAAAATAATTCACTTGTTTGTTCTTATGGCAGTGTGGCACCTCTTTAGATTATATTTTTCGAACATATATTTCTTGTTGCGGCGCAAAAAAAAAACTCAAAAATAAACTTTTTCGGTCACCCTAATGTACATATTGTATGTATCCTTAATATTATATACACACGTGTTCATTATTTTGTATCAACGTTATTATACTACTTGTAAGATAGTAGACATTTCCTGATGATTTGATGGATGGATAGTGTGAAAAATGAATTTAAAGGTGAATAACTTTTAGTGCATGTAAGAGATGAGCCATTGCAATTCTCATAGGAACAATAATTCAAAATAAAAACATTCTTATGATGTACAATATGTATAATAAATTTCATCATATACCTTTCTCATCATTGCCGTAAGTGTTTCCGTGGTGTAGTGGTTATCACATCCGCCTAACACGCGGAAGGCCCCCGGTTCGATCCCGGGCGGAAACAGATTTTTTTTTTTAAGTTTTAATTATGTACTTATTTTTTCATTATTTTTTATTTTACTTTATTACTTTTTTATGTTTTTTTTTCAGTGCAATAGCTTCACTTTTAAAAGTTTTTATTTCATTTCATGATCTTTCTTGCGTTATTTATTTTTTTTTTAGTGCAATGGCATCGCTTTCAGTCATTTTCCGCATTCTGTAAGAAAACAACATTCTAATTGTCAACAAAAATGTTGCTAGCAATAAATAACAAATTTTGCAATACTTTATTTAAAATGCATAGGAATAAACAATCAAGATGAGACGCTGCTGCGGCTGCCTCTTGCTATTCTTCAAAATTTGCATAAAAGAGTTTAACCTGGCGACCATGTTGCACCTCAATGCAATGGTAAGCAAATTGTCGTTAGCTAAGAAAATATTGCGTATTTAATTTAGAGGATCTCTGCAACACTTTTGAGATGCAATAAATAACAAAACACAAGAAAAACCGTCGTTGCACAAGATATCTCAAATGCAGCTGATAAACAATTTGTATCTCGTACACCTAATGTGAGCTGGTTGTAGATTATCATGTAAAAAATATGCAGTTTTTTTCTTTTTTTTATTAGAATTTTCTATCATCGCTTCTTTGAACCGGCTTATGGCGTTAGGGCCGAACTGAGGGTAATGATGAAGAGGGCCGGTCACATATGACATTTTTTTGTAACTGTTTTTTATTTCTTGTTGGACTACTTATTTTATTTATAGCTCAGACACTATACATATATGTAGGTGCTGTGAAAAGAATTTTTTCACTGTGAGGTCTTTTAAAAAAATTTTTTTCCTTTGACTCAATACCTGAAAATTTGACAAAATCCAAAAAAATGTACCCACTAACTACAAACATCAGATCTTGAATTTCTACTGGGGCCAGCTATAATTTTTTGCTCTTTCCACTCACCTAATTTACATCAAATAAAGTTTAAAAAATGCATCTTTAACGCCACATATTTCTACAGAATTTTAATAATAACCATTTCTAAAATACACATTTGTTTTGACGTTTTGATGATGTAATGTCAACCTATGTGATTGGTGAAAAAAAAATATTAAAATTTACTAAAATTGCAATCTATTTGATCATGAGGCTTTTTTCAAATGCGAATACATTGGGAACCACTAAAAAAATTTTTTGCTCATTAACTCTAACATGCAATTTTTCTTCCTGAGAAAGCGGTTAATCTTTTTGGGCCCATAACCAAAAAAGTGTAAGTCCAGCCTTGCATGCCATAGAGTGAAAAATTATGTCAGGGTTCTTCCTTTCAAAAATGTTCAACTCAAAAGGCCTAATGTAAATTAAATGACTGTTGTAAATATCACTAAAAATGTCAAAATAAAAAAGTAAATTTTGTCAACGATAATGGTCTGAGTGCATTTTTATTTACTGCATTTCGTTAAGAAGTAACGTTGGCTTGCACACATTAAAATATAATTAAGATGTGTTTGAAAATATAAAAAAATTAAAAAAAAAACCTTATGTTACTATTTAAAAAAAAAAAAATATCTGTTTCCGCCCGGGATCGAACCGGGGGCCTTCCGCGTGTTAGGCGGATGTGATAACCACTACACCACGGAAACACTTAGATATTGCCGACAAAATGTATTTGCTGTTACAGATATTTTCATTGCAAATAAATAACAATTGTTGCAATTTCAAAAAAAAAAAAATATTTTAGTTTATAATTGAAAATATTGTTCCCTTTGCTGCTGACCAATTGACTTTTTGCTACCTATACATAATCCAATTAATTTATCAATTCAATTTAATTTATCTGTTTATAGATTATAGTGCGTGACAATGCTATTATTCACAATTTTTTATTAATTTATATGCTTGTATATCAAATAGTCTGCATGATATTTTAATGATCCAATCAACGCACAGTGGGTACAGAACCTATTTAAACACGTTACTTTATGAAAATAGAAGTAGCACGAAAAGTAGTGTTTTTAAAGAAATAATAATGTGCCTATAAAAAGATGGTTAATTTGTTTAGTACTATTATTTTTTTTTTTTTTTTTTTTTTTTGTAGAGAAATCGTACTAGCCCACTGCACAATTGATTTAAATCGAAAAAAAAATGTTCATTCAATGTACCGATTGTAACAAATTGAGAAAATTGAGAGAAATTTATTGTAAGTCAATAGTGGCAGTCAAACTATGTACATTTGGTGTGGGCTTCAAAGTCCAGTTGTAGCTGCGCATTTCACTGGGTAAATGCAAATTGAAATTGAAATATTTAGTAGTCATCTTCGCCATCAATGGAGCAATTGCAATTTGAGCGGTTTATATGCAATTTTATGCAAATTTGTAGCTATTATTGATTAGTGACGATCAATTTTAATCAGACTTAATATCAAAGGAAGTAACTTACTTCATTTATGATATTAAAATGCAGTCACAACTTAATTGATATTTATGTTTGAATAGTAGGAAATAAGACAATGGAATAAGTAAACGTATAGCTTTTAAGCTCACATACCTTTGGGAAAAATAAATTCACGTATTAAGGACTTGGCACTTTTTTGTAGACAATTGAATTCTCTTCAAAATGGCATTATCAGATATCATAAAAAAAAAGTTTCTACCAGCTATACACGCTTTGGTAAAAATGTCGTTTTTCCAATTTTAATTAAATGGGAAACAAACTCTGTCTACGCCGTCCATAGTTTTTATCAATCAAATCGAAAAAAACTCCCTAACATACATGTGATTTATTTCAATTTAAGCTTCTATCACTCTATCAAATCACCCTTTATCTTTCTCTTCTATGTAATGTTAGTCTGAGTGATATTGAAATTTATTCATTTATTTCTTTAGATTTTTCTCAAATTGTATATCCCAGCGGCAAATCGATGAAGTATTCTGATTTTTCATGTATGAAAAGCTATACCCTTTGTGTTGTATGTTTCACAAATAAAATTGTTGCTGTGATATTTTGCTTGCTGGCTGCCTGCTTTGTATATGAAAGTGTAGGCAGTTTGCGTGCTGGCTGCTTGCTTTGTATATGGAGATGTAAGGGGTCTTGCCTGTTGGCTGCATACTTTGTATGTGGAGATGTAGGCAACTCGCTAAACTATACAGGCACTTAGTAAGCGATGTTTTAAGTCAATCTGTCTTTCGTTTATTACACATTTTATATAGAGATGTAGGCAAGCTGCCTACAAAGCGGCCATCCCTTTGTAAAAAGAGTTTACAGTTGTGGCTGGAGTTGTGAGCATTACTGCTTACAACGTGTATAACTTATTCATCGATGTTTTGTATAACACATTTGTCGCTGGGTTTATTTCTTTTCTTTATTCTCAAATTATTGTCAGTAAACTATGTTTAAAGAAAATATATTTTGAGGAGCGCAAGATTTTAAGTAATCTCTAAATTTTTTATTTATATATCTTCCATTTTTCTTTATCCTACACTGCGTATCTAGGCAGACGACCGACCACCTTTGGTTAGTGAAATTAACAAAAGCCGCCTGACACGTGACCAGCTTTTTACGCAACTACGTTGGCAATTTGCAAAGTGTTGCCAAGTTTTGTAAAACTTGCAACTTGAAGCCTCTTTAAGCCTACCAGACAGCGGTTTTTTCTTATGTTTTGTTATTTTTGTAAGGGTGCTGAGTTTTAAGCACACATTAAATTTACTGAAGCATTAATTTTCTTTAAGTGTTTTCCCCTTCTATAGTGTATGAGAGGAGTGTGTCTTTGTTGACAAGTTTTTGTAACACATCATTTTATTTTTTTGGCAACTGAAAATTTGCTATGGTATCCCACAGGGAGACACGCGACGAGGATTTTACTAAAAGATTTCATTGTCTAATTTTTTTTTATAATTCAGGATTATATATTTTTCTGGGTTTTTTAGGGGAATTTTAGTTTTAAAAATTCGCTTAAAAGATACTATAGTAGGTAATTCGAAAAAACTTCGTTGTGCAAAAAGTAGTCAAAGCTTCAGCTGTCATAAATTCAAATGTTTTCAAGTTTGCCTGATTTTTTATAAGCTAACAAAATATTTAATTTAATTTATATTTGTATAGCTTTTTTTTTTTGTTTGCAAGTACCTGCTGCTTCTGTTAGTGTTAAATCTAAGCAAAACATCAAAGCGATTCCATATTAAATGTGACAATCCCGCTGTTTCACATCACACCAACTTCGAACTCCCACTTCTAAAGTAAACTTTTCACATTTGATATACGAGTGTAAGTATTTCATTTGTACTATCTACTGCTCATCTTTTGCTGGCAACCCTTAAAAATGCAGCTGTTGACAGGTTACTGTACTTCCTTCCTTTTAAATAAAAGTACTAAAATTGAAGGGTTGCAAAGTGTGGCACTTTAAAGAGTTAACATTTGAATGTAAAATCATTGCTACAGAGTACCTAAACGATGGATCTTTTGTGACACTTAAGCGAACTAACAACCCCAAAAATTTAACTGCAGCTGATGTTGATTAAAATTTCAATTTTTTTTTTTTTTGTTATAAGTTGTGTCACAACTGTATATTGTCGAGTAGAATGTTTGTTGTTTTTAATGTTTTTAACTTTAAGAGATTAAATTAAGTTTAATTTTTGATTAAAATTTAAAAACATACATTACGAGGTTTGGATTTGATATTTACTTAATTCCTCCATAAAACTTTCATATACATTTTGTGTAATTTTTGAAATTAGTTTCTTTTAATATTACTTTAATTTAATATATTAATTTGTTTCAATAAAAAAAAAATGCAATTTAAAAAAATATTTAATAAAAAAATTAACTGTTTCCGCCCGGGATCGAACCGGGGGCCTTCCGCGTGTTAGGCGGATGTGATAACCACTACACCACGGAAACACTTACGTATCAAAGAAAATCTTCACGATGAATATGTTGCGAATTATATTAATGAATGGAAATAATAAAGAATCAAAATTTAAATGATTAAAAAATTAATATCAATCGCAATATCGGCTGGCTATACAAATTTAGCTATTGTTGATCCACATTGCATCAAAAGATAAATTAACTTTATAGAAATAATCTTGAATTTTAAATTTTTTTTTTTTGTTAATAGAACAACAATAAATATTTAAAATAATGTTATTTTTAGAAAAATATATACTGGCATTAATTTGCAAAAATTTCATATCAAAAATCTGATAGTACAAGACCAAAAAAAATAAATTTATTTTTGGTTGTGCATTTTAAGGCTCTATTCTAGGGTAATTTTGACTCATCGTAGTACAGAAGAAAAACTACAAGCATTTTGATCGATTCCGAAACATATCTGAGAACATAATTTTTGGAAAAGTTCGTACATTATGTTTCCAACTATTTAAAAATGCATGCAAATATGCCTGAACCAAATTTTCCTCCACTTTTTGTTTGCAGAAATTATTTCTTGAATTTCGTAAAATAATTTTTATTATTTATTTGCAACGTAATCATTTTTCGCGCTTAAAGTTCGTTAAGTCTACCAAAGATAAACACAGAGAGAACTGAGATGCACAATGACTTGGTATAAAATTCCATTGGTAGAGTCAACATGACTTTACTGTCAGTTGCATTGGCTTCTCTTTTATGCTATCAGCTGATCCTTTGTAATTCGCTTATCAAGCAGCTGACAGCCCCTTTTGTGTGCTGTGTTGTTTTCAATGAGTGTCGTCGATTTTTATTTTTTTTATATTTTATTTTTTAAGCCATTTGATAAAGTAAACTTCGATGCAGCACGCGCCAGTATTGCATGCTATTATAGTCGCATAAAGAGATTCGAACGGATTCGGAGGGCGAGGTGAAGCACGTGCAAAAGACCTTTTAGTATGTATGTAAAGGGTGATTCCATCGGAAGTTACAATTTAAATCTATCAATTATTTTTTCTTTAATAAACTGCTAATATTTGACATCTGAGATTATTAAGCATTGGCTTTTTTGATTTTGGAGCGATATTCAACAGAAGAACGTAATTTATTATTAAAACTTACATGTATTCAAAATGTAGCAAATCTAAGTAACATAATCTAATCGCTCATTTCGCCATTTTTGAACAAAAATAATCAGAAAACTCAATAGAATCGGATAGGTATTCAGGACTTTTCTTGGAGTATGCAAATGATCCCAAAACGTTTTCAAACTTAAAGAAAGAATTATTCGTGTACTACGGAATGACTTATGCTAAAAACTAATGAACAATTTCATTAATATAATTTGTTTTATTTAACATTTAAGTGTAACCTCCAATTAACTCACCTTTTTCATATGGATTGCGACGAATGTGTATCAATATATGAAGAATTTTCCTTAATTTCACAGCATACAAACTTAAGTACTGTGGACTGTATTAGAACTCCAAGATATTCAAATACATAGTTTATTTTCCTATGATTTTATTTAATATTTTGTTAACCAAAGCTTGTTGCAAAAAAGTTTCAAATAAGTAATTTTTTAAAAAAAAAAGAAACAATGATATTTTGATACCGCCACCAGGGTTTGTTTTTGAGAATTTATCCCCATCGATAACTGCGTAGTCAATTGTTATTAATACGACAAAAGTTTACTGCTTTTTTTCTCGCATTATATACTTTTTTTAAAGATAAACATTAATTTTTACGGTTTCATCCTCCACAACATATCCTTCGTCCTTCGCTTGTATGTCCTTGTTGCTGGCGTCAGTTGCCTCAAGTGTGCAAATGTCAGCTAGGAGACAAACTGCTAGCGATTAGAAGTGTCAGCGGCATGTGTGGCCAGAGGTTGAAATACGATAACTTTGTTACTTGCAACGACCAAAGTTGGAAAGCTTTGTAGCTAGCTGGCTGACTGCCGCTACTGCTGCTTGCAACAAATGCGGGTTGTAGCGAGCAGCGTTTTATCGAACATAACATAGTTGGGGTTAATTTAATGTCAGTGATAAGAATGTGCATATCAAATGAGAACAATAAATGCATTTTTGCTGTCGGTATATAAAACGAAGAAAATGTTTAAGTTGAACTTAATTTAATTAAGGATTTCTCTTTAAAAAAAAAATACAAAAAAAAATATTTACAATGTACTTACATGATAAAAGAACATCAAACAGTACGACGAATTCAAATCCTTGTGACCTCCACCTTGAGATGGATATGGAGGACTCTTTAACCCCATATCATCTCGAATTAAGAACTTCATTTGGCTTCAATCGTTCTTCAATCTTCTATATGTAGGGACGCTGACAATGCTAAGGCCACATGATCATGTCGATTAGCGTTTTGGTGGTACTCGCAGGAAGGCATATGCTGAGGAAGACCCAGAACATCTTCTCTTGTCTTGTTTTCCTGTGAGATATGTATGTGCACATAAACTTTGTTCCTACCTCTTCTTGAAAATCATATCAAATGGAAAAATTTTAACGGCTTGTTAAGAAATTCTCGGTCTCAACTCTCATTTTTGGTCAGCTCTATTCTAAAATTACGCAATATCGCTTGGAAGTTATTTTCTAAAGAGAAATCATCCATTTAACTCCCTAATACAGCAGATATTTTTGGCAATTTTTCTTTAACTTTTTTAATTATTTTTCGATCGATTTTACCTAAGGTGATATCAAATTTGGAGCGATCATTCCTTAAGAAATATGTATTGCTTAAGACCTTCTGCATTTTGCACAATTTTTCGTTAGCTCTAAACTAATTTTTTTTTTTTGGCTGTTTTAATTTTATATTGTGGTTGTTTTAGTTTTATACTTTCTAAAAAGACATTTTTTTTTTTTGAAAAGAATCATTTTGTGCTACCTCACGACCACATAAAATATTTAATATTTTTTGCAATTAAAGCTGCAATTAGGCAAAGTAAAAGTCTTTTTCGAAGTTAATGCATTAAACTGTGTAAACTTACAACTAAATAATAAAACTCTGTACACATTAAATGTGCTGCAACAAATGCAATAACGACTTGGCATAAATTCTACGACACACAAATGTTGCACCCACAACACAGCAGGCATGGTAACATAGAATCTGCACAAATGCGCTAAGCAATGATATCTAGGGTATTCCAGACTATAGAATAAAAATAACTCCAATTAGAACAAATTACATGACTGTACAAGCAGTGCAGAGTGTTTTCTTCCGCTCCACAGCGCGTAGCATGCAACAAGCAACAACAGCAGCAGGCAGCAAACAAGACAGCCAACACATAAGTATGTCAATCTATGGTATGTGACGCGAATGCGAATATATTTTAATTGCATATTTTTAGGAAACTGCAGTGCAATTGTTAATAGAAATTAATTGAAAAAACAAATGTGAAAATATTGCCGCAGGTCAGTGACCTCTTTATCTATTTTTGTAGCTTTTAATGAAAACGAAAAGTTAATTAAATAAAAATTTAGTTCACGACAAAACTGGAAAATTTTTTTTAAAAGTACCTGCGTACGAATTACATATGTGGCATACATACATAGTTGACGTCGCTATTGCATGTTGCATTTGCATTTGGAAAAATAAATATTGGCATACTTTTGGGAGGCTATGATATTTCATTTTATGGCAAATTGTAACTTAATTAGTGGGGAAAATTGCAACTTTTGGTTAATGAAAATCTTTTCTATGCAGCGAGGCGCATGTCGAATATTTGTCATGTTGGTTTCAAACAAAAAGTAGGTTACTGACAATAAGCATGCAAACCAAAAGGATCGCTCGAATCGCGTATCGGAGATATAGCCATCGAAAGATGCGGGTTAAATTTTTATAATAAGCAGTATAAGTTGGGAACTCATGAATCGATTTTTGAAGTATGGGTAACTGGCCCGGTCGGGAATTTAATGTCAAAGGCACACTATTAAGCATAGTTCATTTCCTTCAACTCAATATGACACATGCTATACTTTTTAGGAGAGAGATTTTGTGAAAAACCATTCAGGAGCTTTTAATTTATGCGCCTTCTAAGAAATTCAATATCCGCAATCTGAAATTCTATGAATCCGAATCTTCAACTGTGCGATCTTTTTTGTTAACACATTTGCTCTAATCATCAGAAATTTCTTTTGAAGACAATAATTTTATAATAAAATAAACTAAGGCCATATTAATAACAGCAATAACAACATTTTCACAATTCTTACTTGCACATTCTTAGTCTGCACATTCTGGAGGACGACCATCGAGGAAGATAGGTCATAATGCCAAACGCGTAACGATTCTTTGAAAATATTCTATGAGGATTATTAGCAACACACAAAATACACAATTCCAGCACTTCATATTTTCACGGAAATATATATTTTAATACAGCCTGCTGACAACTAGAGGGCAGCACGTAGATGTGCAGGGTGTTTCAGATAAAACTAACGTTACAGCTGTCACTTTTAGTGCACAGCGAGACCACAAATGTCAAACAACAACTCGTACCAACTGAAATTCATCCGTTTAGCGAATACATAAACCACTAAGGTTGATAAGTTTGATTGCTTCGGTTTTAACTGTAAAAACGAAAATATGTCAAAAAGCATCGGTGGTTCAGTGGTAGAATGCTCGCCTGCCACGCGGGCGGCCCGGGTTCGATTCCCGGCCGATGCAACTGTTTTTTTTGTGTATTAATAAATAAATTAAAATAAATAATTATTAGAATTGATAAAAGTTCATTTTAATAATAAATATTAATGTGTTAAAGAGAAATATTTTTAATATTTATTATATTTATTAATTTAAATTCAAATCCACTTGAACTAAAAGAATTGTTCGCCCGAGCAGGGACTTGAACCCTGGACCCTTGGATTAAAAGTCCAATGCTCTACCGACTGAGCTACCCGGGCACATATTAGGGTGGATTCAATAGTGCTATTTATTGATATAAATTAAATCTACCCTTACAAATGAAAAAAGACACGATGCGTTCAATTTGTTTTTATTAAAATCAAAATGAGTGATCATGTGTTTCTTAAATAAGCGTCCATCAGGATATCAAAAGATATTATGGAAAATGTTTTGCGTAAAATATTTCAACATATGTAACTTCTGCCGTGATAGCATTGCACAGAGACATTACAGAAATTCAAATGGAGTACATATTTTGAAGAATGCCTAAAGGCAGTGATAACGAACATATTGCAAAATAAGTGATTACCATTTTGGAAAATGCCACTTTGAGAAAAAAAAACATTTGTAGTTTTTCTTCATATATTTTGGCGTACATTTTCGCGTAATTCTAATAATAACTATAGTCTGGAAAAATTTTAAGACTTTGGAGTTTTTGTTTCCCCATGCACACATACATTTTTGGGAACATTTTTCCTGCCATATTTTCAATCATATCATAATTTCTCAAATATGGGTTTTAAATTATTAATATTGCATTTAAAGTTAGGCAGTTATTTGAACAAGAAAAACTTTTTTCCTGATTAATGCACTATAAGCAGTCATTTACTTCAGGTCCGTTTTATTGAACATTTCAAAAAGTCATATAACTTTCGGAATCGTAGATATTAAAGAATGTTTTGTGTCCACCAACAATGTTTTTTATTTCGCTGAACTTTCGACGGAAATTCAAAAGCTCCATGTGAATGCATAGCGCGAACTAAAGCAGTCAAACAAAAACTTGTGCGCAGAAACGCGGTAATACCTGTGTGAAACCACTATTTTAAAACGAGATACAAATACGAGAAAAAAAAGGTTGTTTTTTATGCCAGTGTAAAAGTTTATTAATACAAATTTAAAAAAAATGTTGATTTTGAACATTCACGGTATTACTAATCGATATATTATTAATCGAAGGCAAGACTCATATGAAATCTGTGAAAAATATTTAACATGCAATTATATGGACTATTGTCTTTAAAGTCATTAATATTGGAATTTTGATAAAAAGAAATTAAGATAGATAATGAAATTTCAATATGAAACGATTAGTAAATAATTTTTTTTATACCCTACACAGAGGGTGTATTCACTTTGAACGCATAGAAGGGGGAGTGAAAGGTATTGAAAATTATATATATTCCTCCTGAGTCGATTATGCTACTCGTATGTCTGTCTGTCTAAAATGGCTTAACTCAATAAAAACGCCATATTTTCTTAAAAAAATTTAATTGCAAGTATTAGATAGAAAACTACACTTCTTAAGGTAACAGAATTTTTAAAAAAAGATAAATCAGTCGATGTCGATTTAAAAATAGATTCAATATATCCAAAAAAAACTCATTTCTTTTTATGTTAACATATGAAAAACAAAGTTGCATATATCTTTTCCACATTTTTATTTATTTACTAAATTCACTTATTTAAATTCATAAAACAAAATGTATAATCAATCAGAAGAATTCACAGTACTAGCTATAAATATACATAAATGTCAACATATTCGTGGCTTAAGTAATGTTTATGGGATTTTCATTATTCTTTTTTTTTTCGACAACATTGACGTCTTATTATGACCAAAACTATGGTACATGCATATGGTAAATGCTTACAACAATTGGTTAGTTGATTTTAAGGATTTCAATGCAAAAAAAAAAGGATTGCAAGTGGGCGGATGTCCTTTGTTTAAGTAACTAACTATAAACTACTAAAACAAAACAAAAATAATACAAAAGTACTAAGGAGCAAATAATAAAAAAGTAGTAGATGTGCAAATATTACGAAAGTGTACGTGTGTGTGTAGGAAACTCCTAACATTAGGAATTAAACTTAAATGCTTATTTTTAAATGCTTAAAATTAAAATACGTTTTCTTATTTGTAGATTTTAAATCAAAATTTCATAGTTTAGCGCTTAAAATAGTAACATTGTCATTATAACTAAAAAGTTTAGTCATCTTAACAGCGTTTATTGTAAAATTGACAAACATTTCGTGTAGAGCTGTTTTGCTTTAATAACATTTTTAAGACTTTATAAATTTGGTCAACATTTAAGGATTACATCTGCAGACGCAGCACGATGGAAATAAAAACCAGTCCATGAAGATGCCTTTGCAATCATTATCCGGATCGTAGGCCAGCAAGCGATGCCACTTGTATTTTTGCTCACAGCCACAGTCGCGTTCACAACGTGGCGTCTGCGCTTTGCTGGAAAATAAGAAGAAGAAAAAATGATTGTAGTAAAAAGTTTTTAAAATTGAAATAGCTTAAGAGCCTAAAAATATGCAGCTGAAAATACAATAAGCAACCGCTTACTATTAACAAATTATAGCACAAAATTTATGGTGCATATTTTTAGGCTTTTCCAAATATTATTTAAATTACAAGTGCTACTTACGAGCACACCTCCTGATGTATGGCTTGTTCAAAATGTTGTGTATTAACAATGGCACGTATTTTGCCTGCCGAATTTGAGGCCCAATATGGCGTAACAATCTCAATTTTAGACTCACAGGCATCAAGTCTTTCAAATAAAATATCATTTTTTAAGTAGTATTTTAGAAAGCACGGACTTATTACATTTCGATTACTTACCTTCCCGTCGATGACCCTGTACTACCAGGATTATTGGGCCCATTGGGACCTGCACCAAAACTATTGCCCTTATTTGCTGCATTCCCACC
Source organism: Tricholauxania praeusta (assembly GCA_949775025.1). Lineage (NCBI taxonomy): Eukaryota > Metazoa > Arthropoda > Insecta > Diptera > Lauxaniidae > Tricholauxania > Tricholauxania praeusta. The sequence goes on from OX459030.1 coordinate 8,663,362, forward strand.
ACCACGATTTTGATTTGCTGACGATTGTCGTTTATTTCGCAGCTTTCCAAAATAACTTTCTCCATGCTCTTCTGCAGCCGCACGATGTGGACCTTCAACATCATCGGGTGGTATTACCGCCGGAAATACCCCGGGTGGTATAAATATGTCGGGCTCATCTATGAAACGTCTGCGGCGCTTTTTAGTTTGCTGTCGTGGGCCACCATCATCCATGTTCATTTCAAAATCGCCATACATTCGTCGCATCAGCGCTTTATTGTCATCGATGAAACGTTCAATTTTATCGCTATTTAATGAAATGAAAAGAAATTAAAATTATAATATAATGTTCACACATCAATGTTATATCTGAATCTTCATTATTTATTAATTTACTTTTATTATTAAAGAGTTTAATGAGTTTAAGCATTGTAAAACTTATTAAGAGCATCGGTGGTTCAGTGGTAGAATGCTCGCCTGCCACGCGGGCGGCCCGGGTTCGATTCCCGGCCGATGCAATAAATTTTTGGTTTTTATTAAATTATCAATATACATAAATATCTATAGTACATGCTTGCTCAAGACTCTCCCTCATTATATATTAAACTAGTGGAAATCGCGGCTTGGCACGTCCCGTTTTTTTTTTTTTTTATATAATGAAATTATGTACTTACTCATCTCCTTTTATATTCTCTTTAAAAAAAAAATTAAATAGAGTTTGTCCTTTGAGCTTCAAAGCCAAATACAAACGTTTCAAATGAGGAGAAGAAAAAAAAAACAAAAATAAGTACATAGAATTCAAAAAGTATCCTAAACATCAGCAGCGAAAACTCAAGCGACAATTTTTGTCTGAGGTTTTGCTAAAACTTAATCCTAAGAAAACAATATTATAATTTAAAACAAAATAAGTATGCAATAACCTTCTTTAGCACAAATATGTCATTTTAAAAAAAAAATTATTGAAATCGGTTCAGTGTATTTTGCGCCAAAGCGTTACAAACCATTTTCATATGAGCAATTTCATATAAATGGTAAAGATAATATTTATTTATAAAATTCTTATTTCTGCTGCAAAGGTAATTATTGATTTACTTAATCAATTAAATTGAGTGGAAATGTTTCACATTATTTAATTAACATATGGCTTAAACTTGATCGGTGGCACGTTTATTTAGTCATTTGTTTACAAATTGCTTATGACAAGCGCGAAAATTATTTTTAATACGAGAATATATAAAATTTGAAGTTCTTCAACCTTAACAAATTCCTGCATATCTCTGACAACCAGTTCGTTACGTAGTTGTTATTTAATATCTTTCGCAAAAATGTTTAATAAAAATTATTCAAGCTTAAAATGAAAACAAAAATCAAAACAAATTCAAAAGTGCACCGGAAATAATATTATTTGTCTTAAATGGAATGGCTGAGTGTTAAATCAAGCCCAAAAGTTAAATTTTAAGTGGTGACTTTCGGCAGTTCATATGCAAGATGTATAGAACATTTTGTGTTGTAAAATTTAAAAATAAAAATTTCAAAAATAATAGTTATCTATGCATACTATCAACTTCATTTATCCATGTTGCTTTTTCTTATCTCAATCATTAATCATTAACCTTAACCCTATTAAATACAAATACTAAAACTTAATTAAGTTAAGGCACAATTTGACGCTTAATTAAAAAGTCTACGAAGATACTATAGTTAAACTTGAAGTTGGCAGCGATTGAACTTACATCGGATAACTGTTACCAGCTGTGGGACAAAATAATTGATGAAACCGTTTTATGCATGGCACACCTTTTATTATATCACCGCGTACATCGAGCCCCAAGGCGACCGATAGCGCTGTCCACCAAATCTGTAAGAAGAAGTAGAAGAAATGATTTAAAATTTATTGGAAATTATAAAAAAAATTAAGCTTTAATTTACTTGAAATTAAACAAAACCTCATCAGCGATTATGAATATGCAAAAAACATCTCTGCCTTTTTGGTGAACTCTTAAGAATTAAACAAAGCTATTACACTGAGAAGAAGTTACTACCTTGAACATTGCAACTTCAACTCATCAGTGACCTTTACTGCGAAAACATTAGCATTTGCATGAACCGTATGAGAATTATATGCATAAGCAAAATTACTATGAAAACATTCGCGTTTGCATGAACCATGTAACAACTATACAAGCAAAATTTAACAGAGAAAACCTGAAAATTACAGTAGCTGTTGTTTACATAAAAATTCTCTCCCTACAGTTCATTTAGGTGCCGTGTCATAACCAAAATGTCCACCTTAAAAGCGGTTATAGTCCCCAAAATAATTTTGGAAGTTATGACCATACATAACGATGAGCTAAAATTCATATAAAGAATTAGGGTATAAAAAAGTTCGGCGGCGACTCAGGGCTTACATCCTCCAATATGTCCAGCATCACCGGTATTTTATCCACTTTAATTGTGGACATATTGCTCAAAACAATTTGGCCTTATGTCCTCGTGTTTTAGGGACTATGTCCGTTTCTACAAGTGGTCATAGTCCCCAAAAAAAATGGGGACTATGACTAGAAAAAAACGGACAAAAGGCCTAAAAGTGTTTTATGGATAGGGACCATTGGGGTAATAACCGGGTATCTTTTATTTGTGCTCATAACAAAAATAAAGAGTTTTGTTAAGGCCCAATGCTTCTAAGCATTTGCCTCTATCTAAAACATATTTATTAACTTCATTTAAAAATAACTTAGCATTATGCATTTATATTAAGTTACTAGTTGTTTAAGCTAATTGAATAATGATGTTATGGAGTCACGCAACATCACATTTCACGTGATTGTATATCATGAAATTTGCATTCTCGCATATTACCAGTAGCTGTAAATAAAAAAATACCATAAAAGTGACCATTTGACAGCTTGACCAAGCCTCTTTTTCTTTTCAAGCTTAGTACTTTATTTAAAGTTCTCAGTCATTTTGCACTATTCAAAATGTACCTATCTCAATAATTTAATGATTTTTTCTTGTTACAACTTATTTATTACAGAAATACCTCGTATTTCATATTAACTCTGCGGTATAGTTTTCAATTAAGAATAAATTCTTTTGTATTTGCTTCATTTGAAATGTGTGAAATAAATTCTAATGCAATTTAACTAAGCATCTAGTAATATCATTTTCGTGACGTACTCCGGAGATACTCATTTAGCAGCTGTCTATTTTGTAGTTGCACGCACGTGTTTACTTTAAAATTTGTTTCAGCTCTCGCTTGAATGAACTCAACTTGTGGTTTGTTGTTTAAACAAAAATTAGTGCGATATTTTGTTTTGTATTTCGGAAAATCCAAATAAATCCTATAAATCAAATGTGAACGGATGTGTTGATTATCTAAGAGATACTTTAGCATTTGATTTCAAATATATGAGAAATCTATTAATTTGCAGTAAAAAGTAAGTAGCATCGGTGGTTCAGTGGTAGAATGCTCGCCTGCCACGCGGGCGGCCCGGGTTCGATTCCCGGCCGATGCAGAATTATTTTTTTAACTTTATTTAAGGCGCTGTTGATCATGGCAAGTGAAACTAGTAAGGGTACTATCTTTGGCTTCGTCAAAAATTAAATACCATACACCGCATTAACAATATCAATGCGCGTTTATCTGAAATCTTCATTTAAAAAGCGACATTCCAGCTGTTTTCATTAAACATTCCAAAAATGCATTTGGGAACATTTAGTTCTCAATTTCTGCTTATTTGGAGCACGCAAAACCGCCTTATCAAAATCTGCGGTCATGTGCTTCTCCGAGCAATTTCTAGTTTTAGTGCGAAATTTCGGTTCATTACCTTGAATAACTACTCTTAGTATATCGCCTTGGAGTTTTTTTGCTTGTAAATAGTAATTTCTTTAGTGTTTGTTTTTTGAAAATTAAAAAAAGAACAGAAAATTCGCAAAAGTGAATAAAATATTTTTTTAAAGTGATACATCAGTTCCTACCATTTATCTTGTAAAGATTATTTTATGTAAATATTGTCCAAGGCTAAACTAAGGTGGTCCATCCGTAAGCTCTAATTTTGGTATAAATTTTTCGATAAAAAACATTTGAAACACATTTCTCGCAGAGCAGGAATTTTGATAATAAATTTCAATGATTTTCAAGCACTGTTCATTTTTTAGTCTATGTATTATCGAATGGCAAACTTTCTTGAGCATTTTTGGCGTTAACGCATGTTACGAACTACGCGTGAAGTGTCAAAAATTTTACACTGAAAAAACAAACAGCAAAAAAATCACTCATTTTAAGAGGTGTAGCGCCCTCTTCTCATAACTCACCAACTTCTTCTCAAAGCTGTTACGAGTTTAACCTATTATAATGCTGTCTTTAAAATGTGTTATTTGTGTGGACGGTAGGCGTGTCCGATACTGCATTGTTGTGGTGCGAATTCTATGAGTTATCCTTCATTTTCGATAGTTTTATTCGTTAAGCCAAAAACCAACTTTGTGTTGGGTGTATTATGATATCTGCAATTTACACCATTGCAAAAATAACACAAATAAACAACATAATTTTTCTAACTAATTGGATGCACGACTGAAAAGGAACCCAACCAACCAACTACTTCCTTTTGCATAGAATTTATGTAAAAATCGTGATGAGTAATTTTTCATAGCATGCACACGGTTAGTACATCAAAAGCAGGCAACCTCTTTTTTCGGTAGTTAAATACTTTTAAATGTGAAGAGGCCTCTTGAACTGTGCGCGATAAATAAATATATTTGTCTAAAGCTCGAAGCTTAAGCTCATAATTAAAATGTAACATGATTTAATTTTAACATCCTTTTTTTTTTTGCTTCTTTAAGTTTTTTTTTTTTTGTACAATTTGGCAATTACCCCAAATTTTTGTCTTAACCATAATGTTCCCTTCTAAACAACACAAAAAAAAAAACACTGCAGCTGGTGAAAAAATGCAGCGAATTGCGAAATGTTAACAACTTAAATGTCAGCATTAAAGACTTAAAGCCTTAAAAAATCTTCAAGGTTTTGAAATCATATAAAATTTATTTAACGAGAATACATTTGTGTATGGTAGGCTCTTAGCATGAAGGTAACGAGTAAATGTATCGTTTTTGATGAGAAGACTTATTCAAAGCCATAAAAATGTTTGTACAAACTTTCATTAGTCTTTTTTTGTGAAGTGAATTATCTGACTCTTTTGTGGTTTTTTTAACGTAATCTTTTAAGTTTTCGGCAGCTATGGGTTGTTAAAACTTAAGTTTTATTTTGGTTTGATTTAAAATGATTTTGCTTTCTGAAAAAGTACCTATTGATGCTTTTAAAATTGGAATAGAATACAATTTCTGTTATTAAACATTTTATTATTGTTATAGGTCCTACTTTTAATTTTTTTTTTTTACATTATCTTATAATTATGGCTGTATAGTACGATTATTGCTTTTCTATTCTTTATGTTGTTTCAAAAAAGAAACCCAATACCTTCAAATCTTATAATCTTGTGGCCATTTGATGACAATACTGCATGAAATCATGAATAATTTTACTTCAAAGGTTTTTTCAAGTTTATGTATACTGATTAAAATGATTTTTCCATGGAAGACAGTGTTGATACTGACATTATGAAAATATGAAACTGATTCGTGACAGGCATATTGAATATAGATTCAGCCATGCGAAATTCATGAAAAAATCTGTGAATCAATCATTTTGAAAAGTTTTTTTCATAAAATAATTTTTGGGCGGTTTCAGTCTGCTCAAACTTCGAATGAAATATTAGGCTAATATGTTTGATTCATTATGAAAACGGAACATCAATTGATATTTTAATGAAAAAAGAAATTAAATTAAAAATCAATGGTTCTTTGATCAGATAAAGTTTAAATATTGGTAAAAATTTCAATCAAATTACTTCATTATTTTTTGAGATTTCGAAAAGACTACATGATATAATTCAAAACACGGTTTGATTGAAACATATATACTGGACTTTGAGGCGTTACCTTTTTACATCTTAGCGTTATTTCCAAGAGATTTTGTGTGATACATCAGCCTAGTGAGAGTCGTAGATCAACTCAAGCTTGCCCACAACCAACCCACGCCCACGTTTTCTAGAATAAAACACTGAGCAAATAAATTTTGTATGAATGAAGATAAATAAAGAAGCAAATAGAAAGCAAGCAAGAGAATAAAATATTATATGAAGTACATAGATCAAGAATGTCAGGTATATCGATCGGATCGGAGATCGTTAAAAATCGTTAGGAGCATAATAACGAACAAAAGTATGGAGCGTTTAGCATGAGTTTTGCAAAGACTTGTGATAAATACAGCTATTGTTTTTAAATATTTAAAAATATGTTTTCCTTTTATAACTCAAGTCAAGTCTAAATTGAAGTTGCGGTGCTTTGAATTTTTATTGTCAATTTATTTTGAAATCTGCGGCAAAAATTATTCAAACTAAAATGGGGTTTTAATTCATTTTTTTCTAATTTTTTGATAAAGATTATTCATATTTAAAACTTTTCAAAATTCGAAAAAATTAGTAGATATTGATATCGCATTTTGGTTTAAAAAAAAGTCTTAAAAAATAGTTTAAAATGCCGGACTTTGAATTTTGGCCAATTTCAAGTTTGATACAATAAATCAGGAGATAAAAAATAAAGAAATACTTTTATCGAAAGATCAACTAGTTTCTGAAATTATATATTCAAGCAACTTTCACCGCAGTGTTGATACATTCGGAAATAAAAAATATTTTTAAAATTAATTTTTTTCTTTAATTATGATAAGAAACGTTATATACTCAATCGCAAAAACACATCGTTTTAAGTGTTAGCATTAATAGGAGTTGTTACACCCTGTTTTCCAATCTCGCTCATATTTTTCGCGGTGTTTTATATCAATTTTTAAAGCTGTACCTTCCACAGATATGAAAAATCGTTTTGTAGGTTCCTATGGAAGTTGCTTCAAATACATGGTCTCAAACGTTCAAACCCCTATTTCGAATCCCCCCTCCCGTATAGCTATAATGTCCTACAAATGTTTAAAAATCCATGGGAGATTGATCAACTAAAGTTTCTGGAAACGTTTGAAGGACAAACGGACTTGTTGTGCTCAATTTAATATACATAGTTAATATTTATATAAGTATGAAATGCTTATATTTTTTAAGAGATCTGTTTCAGTACTTTAACTTTATCTAAGAAGCTGATCAAAAAGTAAATATATCAAGATAAGTGGACCAATTTATTTCTACCAATTTATGTTAGAAACTATGAAGTACATTAAGGTACTCGTACATATCGTTGGCATTACTTTGCGATATTTTTGAATGAGATGTTTTTCGACCCTTTGAACTTTTTGCGTTTCGTGCTCCATGAAAAATCGATGGTTTTTTGCCTTAAAGTATTTCTCTAATAAATTATTATTGGAACTAAAATGAAACATAAATGCACGTCTCCCTTGGGTTATTTTCTGCTTTCAAAGACAAAAAGACTTAAACCCAAAAGCAATTCATTATTGAAGACCCAAATGAAAGTACATACATAAAAATAAGTAAACAACGATTAAATGTTCGCATAAAGTCCGATTAAACGGATAATGCAAATTTTATTCATTATTTAAAGTATTATGTATTTAAATTCATTATCTCTTTTAAACAAATAAATATTTGACTATCAATTCAAGTGCTGTTTGCGTCTAAAAATAACTTCCTTCAAAGCATAAAAAACTAAATGCTGGCGATAAGACAACGAACGACGCATGTGGCTATCGCCTGAAGAAGCTGCTGGCTATGTTAAGTTACTTAATCTATCGGACTTGCGGCTAAAACAAGTTTTATGCATTTCTCAGCGCATGGTAAAAGTATGTGGCTTTATATGACACAAGCATCGGTGGTTCAGTGGTAGAATGCTCGCCTGCCACGCGGGCGGCCCGGGTTCGATTCCCGGCCGATGCAATTCGCTTTTTTGTTTAAACTTTAATTTATTTGTGCTTATTATTATTTGCAAAAACTATTAGTTATAATTTTGTGTAGATTAGAATTCATATTTTTTATGATTTTATTAAAAAAACCAGTTGAGAATATTAGCTTGACGGAAAAGTACCGAATATTTGCAACCGTCATTCACAATTATGATAGCCAAACCCATTGATGAGTTAGTTGATTGGTAGTAAAATAAAACGAAAGAAAAATCGCGAAACTTATGACAACTTAAGCAAAACGTGTGGTTGGAATGTTTATGCTCTTTTGTAGTGGGAATCTCAACCAACTAATCAGATTTATGACGTGCGAATAATTAATAATAATTGTTCTGTTCAAAAACATCAAATATTTTTCATAAATCTGAATTTATCTTCTCTGATGTGTACGCTTTCATTAGTTGCTTTTGTTTTCCTCTTTTTTACGCTGACAACAATAAGCTGAGCTTGTGACATTGACACACTTTTTGATTTTGACAAAAATCTGACAGAACGATATGAGCACATATGTACATACCTAATCATTACCAAACATACAAAGAGAAGAAGACTTATTTTTTAATTTATTAAATTTTTATTGAAAACTAAGAAATACAAAGTAGATTTGTGAGAAATTGTTTTCGAATAGTTTGGTATTTATTTTCTATGTATTATGAAGTAATTTTAATTTCAAGCAAAGAAGCTATAAATGAATTCTTGAAGTTTATCAAATTTATAAATTATGTTCCATATTTTAAAGGCCTTTTTTCATGCTACTAGGGGCTCTGAACTCTCTGCTCGCTCCGCTCAGAAACTCTCACTTCGCATACTGCGCGTTGTTCGTGGGCTTTGGCCCCGCCCAAACTCTTTTTCCTTAACATGTTCATTATATATGACACCGGCCAAGCTAGTTCTTAGGATAAACTAGTTTATCTTAGGCCAAACTAGTTAACTTTAAGGCCTGAAAGTATGTAATTTAATTTCAATGCAAAAGCTCTGTGAATAGCGAAGCCAGTGATGCACATATTATAGACTGAACCGAGGCCGTAGGCCACCGCAAAGCCGAAATTGAACATATTAGAGGATATAAATTCTGAGCCGCGGTCGAAAACCGCCCAATAACCCTCACTTACAACTTGCTAAGCATATAATAAAATTGACAAATTTTGTTTTCTTTCTTTGCTACTGTAATAGTCTTCAATAATCACAGTGCTTTTGCATTAAAATGTCATTGCACATCTTTGGGCTTAACCTAACTAGTTTGGCCTAAAATCTAGTTTGGCCGGTAACATATATAAGAAACAGATAAAAAATAACGTAGATTTCACTTTAAGTAAATTGAACGCGAATTCCTCAGAATCTTTGTTTTCTTCTTTTATTTATTCTTGACTTGAGCCACTTTCACAGTTGCATTTAACTTGACAACAGCTAAAAGTATACAATGAATTTTTTTTTTTTTTTTTTCATACATTTGTTTGGTTTTATTCAATTAACCTTTCTTCTATCATTAGACGAACATTTTCTGACAACGAAACCGATTTTATATAATAGAGAGATGACTTTTGAATATGGAATGGGACCTGTGCTACCTCCGACAATTAACTTATTAGGTTTTTTTTACATTTTTTAAAAGTCTTTTGTTTGTTTTAAAGTTTTCCTCTGAGTCTAATCCCGTAAAATGAGGTGGGAAGCAAATATTATATAAAAAAGAGGGACTGCATGTGTACTTTTACCTTCGCGCGCATATAATGTTAATATTCATTAAAGAAACATTAAAACACTAAAAATGTCTTTCAGACATAAATCAATAGTGTTTGATATATATATACATATTTAAGAAACATTTACATGGAACAAAGGTTTTTGTCTCATTCTCCTCATGTTATGTTTTTCAAATACAGGATATTTTAGGATCAAAAATTTAATTAATAGAATATTACTTAATCGATTTCAACAGTCATTTGCAGAAACCGATATTCATGTGAAATTTCACAAATTGGTTAAGCAAACATGACATATATAGATAGCCTCATCAGACCAATTTTTGGTCAATTCGCACTGAGATTTGAAACCCGACCATTCCATGAATTATATATGGAAATCCGGTCTTAGCACTTGAGCCATGTGGGATCCTTCTAATGACATGTACAAAGTCCACTTTTTATGCATACAAAGCTCCATCTGTTATCTATTTTGTCATTAAATAAATGAGCAATTTTAATTCCATTCATTTACATTTGGAACCCTATAACGCTTAAACTTCATCATAAACGATCTTGATAATAACAGTAATGAAGTTTAGCTACTACAGCTTTTAGCTTTCTTAGCTATTTAGCTTGTAGCTTTAAATCAAGTCAATCAAAAAATAAATTATGAAAATGAAAACATAATGTTTGTTATTTTTTTTATAATTTTTTCTTAGCTTTTTTGCACTTTTTCAACATGCCCACTCAGACCATGTGAACAATACAAATTTAGGCAATTTTAAATCACATTTATATTACTATGATATTAAATACATGAGTAGTATCCTAAAATTTCAGCCACTTTTACTTTGCTACGAAAATAAAATATCGGTTTTCTGAATTTTTGCATGTTATTTATAAAACTTTTTTTTAAATCATTAAGGCTATAACTAATTGAGGAAATTGTGGTCATTCCTTGAAGCAGTGAAACTGAACATAAAACTTTGCATCATTTTTATGTTTATATGATTTATTTTTAAAATTCTTTATTTCAGTTTCTTCTTAAGAGAAATTGCTGAAAATCTGTTAAGGATGGTCGTTCTTATTTGAATGCTTCATTATGTGACCTAGTGTTGATTTAATGAACTTTATAACTGAAGAAATTTCTTAATTGATCAGGATTCATTATATATAAAGTATGACTCACATTTGAATGCAAAATCAATTTTTTTAGAAAAATAATGCGAAAAAGCAATAACAATATTATTCAAAAAATAAACTTAAGCACGATAGATATAATAAAATCTCTAAAGACACATGAAAAACCACGCGTTTACCTAGAATTTAACAAAAAAAAAATGCAGTTCACAGATTACAGATCACATCTTTGATGTGGTCAACAGTTTTCTCATCTACTTTTAGTTTTGTATTCTCACAAGATTTTTTCTTTTTTTTGCCAAAACAACCGGCTTTAAGCTTAGGCCGGCTAAGCGTCAAAACTAATTACCCGCATAGTATATATGCGCAAAAAACACTAGCAAACAACAACAATAACAGCTAATACTCATCATATCGATCGATTTTGATTATTTGCGGAAATAATTTTTTGATGAATGAAGGTCAGTTTGTATTTGAATGGCGACTTTTTATGCGAAAAGTATGAAAAAAAAATAACTCAACAATGAAGTCTCTTTGTATAGAAAATCGTAAGACATTGTTGTGTTTATATGTGTAAAATAAATCAAGAATTAGCCTACCCACTAGGAATGATACGACTTCTTATGTTATTTTATATATGCTAATAAAAATTAAAAAAAAAAGTTATAAGACTTTTTAGCAGACTTCATTAAGACAAAATTAGCAGTTGACGTCACAAATTTTATAAAGTCCTCAATGTCGTCGAACTTGTTTTATGTTAGTCATCTTTGCTCTAATTTCCGCTTGTATAAATGGCTAAGCGCAACTCTTAGCAAAACTTGCTAACTTGTAAACGCACCCTGGCTATTGACCTTCGCTGCTGACATTTAATTTTTTTTTTTTTTTTTTCATTTTTGTTTTTGTGGTTTTGTTGCTGTGCTGCTGCTGTTGCTGTTGTGTTGCAACGATTTCTGGTTGATCATCGACCGCATTGTTAATTGGCTGGTGACAGCATGCGTTAAATGCAATATTTTATGTATCACAAAGAAGTCTATTAGTGGTTTTTTTTTAATAAACTTAATAGAATGAAATCAATTTAGTTTGCTCGGCTGAAAGCATTTGAAAATAGTTAATAAGACTTAACCAAATGGAAGTCCATATCGCCAAATGTCTTTTTTATTCCATTAAAATTATCTTAAGAGTTTTCAGGACTGAGTAAAATTTATTTAGAATTTTAAAGGTTAGCACAGTCGAATATTTTTACATTTAAAATTTTTGTATATGCCACTTACTGCAGGAATCCTACCCGATCCATTTGTGGCAATTTATTCCCTCATCAATAAGAACATTACATTCAGTACATATGGAAGTGCTGATTACAACATATGCGGCACTACCTATTCAAAGGAATATACGCTATTCTAGGTGAACTGGCAAATTCGACGATGGCTTGTTCTTCAAATTAATTGAAATTGAGATAAAAAATTGAAGATTTTTTAATTTTAAGACTTACACAAATCCTTATTTTAAAATCCTTAAATATTCATACATATTTTGGTGAGTTTCTCATAGATTTATTTATTTGTTGGATCGCTGGAGAGGTATTTTTATGAACTTATAAAATTACTAAGCTTATCTGAAAACCAATCCTCTTAATTGCGTCTTTAATCTCATTTTTGATGCAAACCAATGGAAATCACGTTCGATCTCATATTTTTTTATTTTTAGAGAGACCATTCTAAAACAGGTTCTAGCCTGCCAAAGAAAAACTGAATGCCTACAAGCTGGGCATTTTCCATGAAACATCACTGAGTTTTAAACGAACTAAAACTGTCATTTAAGAATACCAACAATTATATTTTATTATTACATCATTTAAAAGATATTTTAGGACAACTTCAGTGCAGGTGGCATAGCAACAAGATCTATATATCAGACGTCCCATAAGTCAAAATATGATGGTTTTTAAGCCCTCAATTGAAGTAAGGATTTCCAAGCTAATGGCATACATATATATCGTTGGAAATATATTTTTAATGCAACAACTTTTGCATGCAGATGCAGATATAAGCTCTGTAGCAGAAGCTCCACAATTCAAATTATAGTATATTTTAGAACCCAATGTCTGAATTCAGGATTTATTTTCCAATGATAAATATATCTATCGTAGCAGGGACACCTTTTAGTACTTTAATTCTCACAAAGAGATCGATGATTAAAATTGTGACGGACAGGATTAACATGTCGAAGATAACTGAAACAATACCCTTTTTAAGAAAAAACAATATTTGGAGCTTTACCAAGAAAAACTACATATGTCTCTGTCACCAATAGACAGAAATATAGGTAGTAATACTTTGAATAGAGTAAATACCCAATAAGAATATTTTTTCAAAAAACTTCGACACAGAGCCTACGCATCACGCCTTACAGCACTAAATTAAATGCAAATATTCATGTACTAAAATACCTTTCAAACGATGTATATATCATTGGTAAATTTCGAATATTGACCCCTTTAAAATATTTTATTTTGACCAGTAGGTCCGCTGATATTTTTATTTTATTTTATTTTATTTATCTGATAATGTCTTTGGAATACAATATCCTTACAGACTACTTAAAAAAAAAATAAAACAATAATATATTCATATAAATGTAATATAAAACAAACAAAGAATTCAAGTTAATATAAGTAATTAAAATAGAACTTATGACCCTTTTAGTAGAAATTTTATTATTCAAAAACATCTTTCCAACTACATATATTGCATCTGCAAAGAATTTGTGATCTCTGTTCTGGATATTGGGTCCTTAAAAATATTTAAATTTGACCTGTAGCGGATATCAAAAGAGTTTCTAAGTTTGCGATCCGCTTTATGGATGCTTTTGAGAAACTTTCTACAAAGTTGCAAGCAGATATGAAGTGTACCTCTTGCCTGGTCAGGATAATAACAAATTATGTGCTATGCTGTCTTAATATCATCTCAACACACCTCACCCCACTCGTCTTGTACTAGCCTTAGGTGGGTTTTTTTACCCCACAGCAATGAGTTAGATATGCTTTCTAACAACTTGAATGAAGTTTTTCATGAAACTCAACAGTTACTGTGATCTTTCCGGGAAAATTTCTGGCATAAATGCTTTCGTCTGTTGGTTGCGTTCAATTTTTTTACAGAGTTTCAGTAGTTTCTTTTCAGCTAGAGTATGACTTTATGTTCAAGGGAAACTCTACAAAAGGTCTGTAATCTTGTCAGTTAAGTTAATATCAAAATTTTGGCTGTACAACGTGTGTTTTCTATTGAAGCCGTATTTCGAGTTCAATAACTCTTATGCCGAAAATTATGTCTGTGCTGTAATATTGAAACTTTATTCTTACGTAGGAGCAAAGTTTCTGTGCAACAAGTTCAGCTGCAAACAGTTCACGTCCAGAGTCCCATTTTGTCCCCAAAAACAGAGGTAAATATTGAAAGTGAAAAAATTATTCAAAACTGTTGACAGTGAACCTTATCGGTGGTAATTATTTAATGAACGAAAATTTATACCTCATTTCGCTCACATCATTTCAGTAGGATAGCTCCACGCTTTGCGACACAAAAGGCACCATGATTCAGCGATTTAGAACAAACTCTACTAAGTTGATAATATTCGCTTCAAAATCATAATAAATTGATCAATTTAAAGAAATTGTTTGTACTTTCGGAACACTCACAGTGTGCAAGTGTACTAATAAGTTCTAATATAATGCATTGATCAGATAAAAAAATTTTATTTTTTCATAATAAATTGAAAGTCTCAATCAGCGAAATATTTATGCTTTAATTAATTTGTATGCGCCATTCGTTGACTTTTTATTACATCCATACCTTATAGTGAATTTATTAACAAGTAATGACTGTAATTAACGATTTTATATGCGACTTTAATTAATTTTCTGCGCGACAACTACATAAGGTACTAAGTAGCATTTAGTTAATCTAATGTATCATTCGAAATGCTGCACAGTAGACATTTGTACAGAAAAAAATAATATTGTAATACATATGGGGCATTACATGTCAAAACAATAGGAGCTAAAGCTTGAGATCTCCGATATTGATTTTGATTTGTGTATAGAGTTATGGTATAGCAATTTGACTGATAATTGATAATGTACCATGAATCATTTCGCTATAAGTCAGTTTTTCAAATTTTGCTAAAATTTAAGCAATTGGTTTTTTTTAATATTTTATTTTAGTGTAAATATCAACTCTGAAAGAAATTGTTGGAGTATGAAATAGATCTTTCGAATTTAAATTTTCATTTCCCATGGGGTAGTAGATATTTTGAGTTGAACTTCAAAGTCTGCCACAACTCAAATTTTGTCATTTCTAAATTCTTTCTTTTTTTAAAAAAAATATGCACAAAAAAATAAAGCTACAAAATGTATTTTGACAAAAATAGTACCTCAATATCTTCTATTATTTTCTAAATTTACGATACAAAATTTTTAATTGTATATTTTTTGAGCTTCAGAGTTTTCTTAAAAATAATTCTATTGAAAATTTTTCTAAAACTCAAAAAAATAGAAAATTTTCGGACTCATAACAGTAGAAATAAAAATCTTTAAATTATTTTTTTTTTGTTCAAAGATCATTTAATTCTGAATTATTTACGTCCAGAGTTGATATTAAGAGCGCTAAAAAATATATACGTAATTAATTCATTTTTTTAAATACTTTAGCGCAATAATAATTTGACTTATGGCGAAATGATTTATGATATATCATCAACAAGTCAATTTATTCCCACAAAATAAAAGTCCATGGATTTGGAGACTTTAAGCTCCAGCTGCTTTTGTTTTGACTTTACTGCGCCATAAATTGTTAGAGCAGCTTATATGACAGTGCAATATACTTCCAAAGAGACTTAGCACGGAAAAGCTATCGTTAGAGGAATATTTGTACATTTTTGTAATGAGCTTAAAAGCAGTTTTAAACTCATAAAAAAATATATATTCCTTAGTTAGGCTATTTCACTACTTCTCGTCAGAATTTTTATATTTTTTAGCCTGCGACTTTTCAATTTTTTTATAACTTTTAGATAAAATACCTAGAAATCCAGACGTGCTAGAAATATTATAATGCTTGGTTTGGTTACAACATTAAAAAGTTAAGTCAACTATTTCAAAATGTCATCAGTTCAATAACTATAAGTAAAGCGTAAGGGAAAATCTTCTCAAAAGTTATATTTTAATACGAGAACAACGTGCTTGTTCTGTAGTTTGAAAAAAGTTTTTTTTTTTCTTGGGATTTTCAATTCATGCGAGATTTCTCCAACATCATTGAAATCTTACGCAAAGATTAAATAATATTTTCTCAGTTGATACTTTAAAGAGATCGTATTTCATTTTAGTTAATAAAGCAATAAACCATAACTAATTAAATGGCGCAGATAATTTTGCATTAAAGGTTACGAAGCAGCATGCGCAACTAAGTCAATGGCATGAAAATTATTATTTTCGCACCAACATTGACATTAGGTTTCGATATTCCAAACATTTTTTTATGCGGAAGATATTCGAGTACTAAGCTTGACATATAAATTTTTAACCTTATAAAATACGGAGTAAAACTGCAAATATTAAATGTCAGTAACTCTGCGGGCGTTAAGTGGAAAATTACAATTAGCATGCAATGAAGCATCTTCAGAAATTAAAATAAATTATTAATTCACCATTTGGGGAAAAAAAAGTACCACATTTTAATCAGCACGTTGAGTTTCATATTATAAACGTATAAGCAAAATTTGCTGAGGAAATACATAATGTCGAACAAGGACATTTTTATCTGGGAGAAATAGCTTTTTAGCGAAAAAAATTGATGAGCAAATTGATTGGATTTCAGGAACTTATGATTTGATTCAAAGCAAAAAAATTTTTACTATCAAAGCTTAATGTCAAGTTCAGGAATGGGCACCACCAAGTGACTGGAATGTACCCAGCCTGGCCGGAAATTTCATATCAAAGCCGACTTCAAAAATATCTAACACATTCAATTCCCATTCAACGATTTGTTATGTTTACATGATTGTTTCTATGTGTGAAATTAATTTTTTTTAACAATTTTAAAACTTAAATATTTTGATATTTAACCGGAATATCGCGACAATTTTAATTGGAGATTGAGATCAAGCGTCTTAGAAATAACCCTAAATAAATTTTATTCAAATTGATCAAGCAGTTTTTGCGTGATATGCGAACATCGAAAACAGCTATCATTTTATTTATACAAATTACAAGTATAACTTACCGGAATTTGTACAAAACTACCATTGTTAACGGTGGGATATGAAAATAATGGCACCACGGGCACACTGTCATTTTTTAAAAATATAGGTCCCTGAATTGGTGTCACCGTAGGCATGGAAGATTTTTTGCTACCATCTGAAAAAACCAAAGATAAAATTAGTAAATATTTTATGAGAATATTGAATTAATAATCATATACTAAAAATCCTGGTAATTTTGTTTCCAAAAATATCAATATTTGATATATAAAAATTGGTTTTATGAAATAACTTTATTTTACAAATTCTTTCTATTATACTTCCTATCTATATTTTATAACAATGAGGCAAGCACTTCAAATTTTTTTACCTTGTGTATATTATAATCGTTTACTTAATAATAACATGTACGCCTATATATCATTGAATTTAAGTCTTTCGCATGAAAATGACTAATTCACTGCACTGCATCAAGTGCACATGCGCAATAAAATTTGCATGCCTGCTGCATTGGCAAACTTCGAGGTCTACGAGGTATACGTGCTGCTAAGGACATAGTATGTTGGCTAGGAATTTCCAAAATTCAATATTAAATGTCAGCTCACTCTGTTTTTTCTTTTGCAATTTATGTCAAAAAAAAGTTCATTGGCAAAATACGAAATTAAAAGCGCAGCAAATGTTGCATGTAAATTACTGTCTGCGCTGGTGTTGTTGTTGTTTTATTGTATTTGTAGGTCAATTAAAATGCAACATTGAATGCACGTAGTTTTTGGATAAAAATCCCTTTTTTTGCAGTATGTCCGACTGGTTGTTTTTTTGCTTAGTGCGAATAACGTACATATGGTAAATCCGGTCTGCAGCTTAAGTGCAACAATAATTCAGTCATAACAACGACGCAGAATTTAAAATTAAGGCATGTTTGCTGCAGTGCTCTTTGTCTTCTGCTCTTGTGGTATTTTTGTTTTTGTCCCTTTTTTGTTTTGCAAAAATGATTGCAACTGTTGCGCTGCAAAAAGTGCAGTGTAAAATGTAGTACATTTTTTTGTTTGTTGTCTTCAGTCGCTACAGTTTTTTAACTTTCACTAATTTAATTTTTCGCAAACATCTTGCATTGCAATGTGATGCGATTGAAAATAAAAAAGTTATCTTTATATATTTTGATCAAAATTATTATCCTTTCAATTTCGACATAACAATAATTGTTTTTACACAAACAATATCATAGTTTAAGCATAGAGTATTCAAAAATGAAAAAAACATTCTTTAAGTCGCTTCGTGTTTCAAGCTTCTAAAATGTAGGTTGGATGCACATCAATTGGATGTACTTTTGAAATTAATTTTCAGTCATGCAGCTTTTTGACGTACGACCATCTTTACTGCAAGAAGTTGAAGGAGGTTAAACAAAGTTGATAAGGGTAGAATGAGTCGGGATAAAGCTGAATCAACCTCTAAAAAATATCAAAAAAATTCAATAAAGTGGAAAAAGTTTAAAGAGCCTATAAAGAAAGAGTTGGGAAGGATTGAAAAAATGTTGTTAAAGTCGAAATACTTTTTAAAAATTGAAAAATTCTAGAAAAGTTGAAAAAGTGAGAAATGTTTGAATACTTCAATAAAGTTAAACAAGACGCAAAAAACTTAAAAGGTTTAAATCTGAAAAGTCAATATAAGCTGAATAAGATTGGAAAATGTTTATGAAATCGAAAAAATTTTAAAAAACTTGAAGAAGTAAAAAGTTAACAAGATTGCAAAAGGTTAACTAAATCGAAGAAAGTTAAAATAGATAGAAAAAGGGAAAAGGTGGAAATAAAAGTTGAAAATGTTTGAAAAAGAACAAAAATGTTTACAAAGTCGAAAAAGTGTTATATTTTATCCATATAAAACATGTAACGCATTTTTATGCATTGTAACGGGTGATTCTTTCGCTACTTGTTTTTTCGGTGGGAATTTTTTGACGCTTTACGCATGGTTCGTAGCATTTGTTAACGCCAAAAATCATCAGTAAAGTTTGCCATTTTACTATAAATAGACTAAAACACGAAAAGCTCTTGAAATTCATTGAATTTTGTTATCAAAATTCGTGCTCTATGAGCAATGTGTTTTTTCAATTTGTTATCGAAAAATTTTCTTCCGCGACGAAGCTCATTTTTGGTTCAATGGGTACGTCAACAAACAAAATTTCCTAATTTTGTCTGAAGAGCAGCCAAAGGCAGTTTAAGAGTTGCCAATGCACCCTGATAAATGAACTGTTTGATGCGGTTTGTGAGCCGGCGGCATCATTGGACCGTACTTTTTCAAAAACAACGAAAATCGCAACGTTACAGTCAATGGATCAAGGATGACCGACTTTTTTTTCTCCAAAATGGAAGAATTGGACTTTATTGACAAGACGGTGCCACATGCCACATGGCACTCAATACCATGGACCTTTTGTGAGGCCAGCAATTAATCTCACGTTTTGGAGCAGTCCATTGGCTGCCAAGAACATGCGATTTGACCTCACTAGACTATTTTCTGGTAGGCTACATGAAATCTCTCGTGTGCAGGGATAAGCTAGCCACAATTGCAGCCCTGGAAGACAACATTGCAGTTGTCATTGGTGAGATACCGGCCGAAATGCTGGAAAAAGTAACCAAAATTGGAACATACGGATAGACCACCTCGGGCGTAGAAGCGGGAAATATTTACATGAAGTAATCTTTAAAAAGTAAATGGCAAAAATTAATGTATCCGCTCAAATAAATATTTTATTCATTGTTGCAAATTTTTTGCTTTTTTTTTAATTTTCAAAACCAAGCGCTTAAGAAATCACTCTTTATATATTGTAACGTTAGCGTGATCGTCATCACTTCCGCCACTTCTTTCCAGCATAGATTTCTTTTGATGAGCACCAGTAAAAATATTCAGACATCATAAATTTTACAAAATCTGTAGGTGTCCACTACACATAGATGTCTAAGGCTACATATAGACTATGTGCTATAAGCTAAGATATGCTAGAAGCGAAACTAGTGAATGCTATAAGATGATATTACCCTACAGAGTAAAGCGTTTGGCCTAGCGTTTGCCGAAGCGATCTTATAAAATCAGTGCTATGTACGTAAAGTTCGTTTCTTGACCTTTTTGTTTATTTTTCTTTCGCATTATTTGTTTAGCTTGATCGCGGCTTGGCCTCTGTTTTTGTATATCTTCAATTGAAAAAGGTCTCAGCGACCCTACTTTATAATGCTATGCGAAGGCAGTGCGATTCGAAAGCCAACGCGAAGCATTTTAAAATACAATTATTCCATTGCGTTACGAACTTGTTTCGAATCGTATTACAGGGTAGGTCCCTGTCAAACAAATTTTCAACATTTTTTGTTTCACTTTTGCTGCTGTTTTTATCAGCAAGTGAAATGAAAACAAAAAACGGCGTTGAAACAGCAGACTTTGATTGCAGTTCTGGCACTGCTTTCTTTTTCAATGCCACGACAAATACTTTTGTTCTTTACTTTCCATCAAACTTTTTCATACATGGAAATCGAAAAAAGACTCTGGTGTTAGCGCCTATGACGCTATAATAACAGTTCAAAAGCGTTTTAGCATCGCAACGCTTTCAATCTGTAGACTTTGCAATTTTTTCTAACAAATACTCCGTAAGCAGCCTTATAGTAATAAATAGCTTTTTTATTTATAAAAAAAAAAATAATAATTCTCACGTTCAAATTTGTCAACAACAGCTGTGCGGCGCAATAATTTTAATTATGCTAAAAAATGCAATCCAAATAAAACATAATTCAAATTCAGAAGAAAAAAAAAAACGAAAATTGCAACTTGACTGTTGCCAACAACAAGTTTATGTGAGCACCTAAGTTTTAAAGCAAAAAAAAAAATGTAGACAGAACGCGTGCAGCATAAATTAGTTGATGTTGTCAAAAGATAAATATCTTTTAATTTTCAAAGTTACAAAATTTTTTGGGTGCAATTTTTATGGAAAATCCAGTTTAATATGCCAAAATGAACCACATCATACAAGAGAGTTTTAACTGCAGTTTAGCATTTAATTTTTTGTCTTATGTCGGTTGACTGTTTATCGGTTTTGCTGTCTGTCTGTCTGTCTAAGAGACCGTTTTATCTGTTGTTTAGCATTTGTTTAGGTCTAGATTTAAGTGTGGTGATCTTAGCTGGTTTTTAAATTAATATACTTCAAGGTAAGCGAGACCTTTCATTTTCTTGGGTACATATTTGATTTGGTATGATTTTATTTTCATGTTTAGTTTTTATTTTTTTATTTTTTATTAACTTAATTTTTTCTTCTAAGCTACAACAACATAAAATAGTTACGATTTTTTATTTGCAATTACGATATATTGCTGTCTTATGCCGCACAGTGGAAGTTTTATACATTTTTTGTGCACAATGATATTGTTGCATCAAAGCACAAATAAATTCCAATTAAATGTGAAAAACTCGAGTGTGCAACTTATGCTGCTGCAACCAAGTTATTGTTGTTGTTGCTGCTGCTATTGTTTTATGTGTTGCATATCATGTCATTAAATTGCATGTCGTGTGCTTTGTGATCTTTGCACTGCGCTGATTAACAGCAAATTAAAATTTCAATGTCTGGCAATAACCAATAACCAGGTATGCAAATTAGAGACTATTTTAGTTTATTATTTGTTTGCATTTGTTATATTAAAGACTTGAGTAAACATATAATTTTGATTTCAAAAATATCAAATTACAAAGATTTTTTTTTAAATAATTTGTATAGCATATCATTATAAAGTTTAATAAATTGCTCACTTACTTTTACCGAACCCCCTTATATTTCATTTTAATTCTACAATTTAGGCGCTTCAATCATATTTTGCACTTTCAATGCGCTAAGCCACTCAAAACGCGCATTTAATTGTCGTTGACACCCAACATACATCATTTTATCAAAATAATGACAATTTAACTGCATAGTTGACAACAACTTTACTTGTAATGTCTGTCTGCCTAGCTGTCTGTATGTCCGTCCATTGATTACTGTGTACTGCTAGCATACCTCACTTTGTACATTTTTTTATGCGTTGTATGCGCCACCTTCGTCTGTCATTTGTTTATGATTTGTGTTTACACAACACGCCCTCTAGCGGATTTATGCCAACAATAAATTTGATCGTTTAACGCCGGTAGCAAACTAACGGTAGCTACAAAATTTGTCGAATTTTTATTTAAATGAATACTTTTCTTTTTAATTGAAAGATTTTTTTTCATTAAAATAAATTTTAAAAATTAAATAATCGAACTAAGTGAAGGCTCTTCTTCAGCAGCTTAATTAGGAATCACAAAAAACGAAGTCGTATGAAAATTTTTTCAATTGGAATTGCTCAATGTAAATCGAAAAAAAAAAATTAAAAGATTCGAGCTAGAGCATGCATTTCAAAAAAAATTTCTCTGTAAATTTCTTTGTGAACAATGGTTGCCATCATTGTTGTCCACGAATCCATTCATTTTCGCTTTCAAGCGATTCGCAAAAAAAAAGAAGTAGGGCGATTTCTTAAGCTTTTGGTTTTTGAAAATTTAAAAAGAAACAAAAAATTTGCAATAGTGAATAAAATATTTATTTAAAGCAATACATTAATTTCTGCCATTTATATTTTAAAGATTATTTAATGTAAATATTGCCCGCGGCTATGCCTGGGGTGATCCATCCGTAAGCTCTAATTTTGGCACACTTTTTCCAGCATTTCGGCTGGTATCTCACCAATGACAGCTGTTATGTTGTCTTCCAGGTATACGTGAGATTTTACGTAGCCCCACAAAAAATAGACTAGTGGGGTAAAATCACATGATCTTGGCGGCCAATGGACTGCTGCAAAACGTGAGATAAATTGCTCACCAAACTCGCCTCTCAATAAGTCCATGGTATCGCGTGCCAAATGTCAACCAAGTCCAATTCTTCAATTTTGTGCAACAAAAAAAGTCGGTAATCAAAGCACGATACCTTGCTTCATTTACTGTAACGTTGCGATTTTCATTATTTTTGGAAAATCCAATGATGCCGCTGGCCCACAAACTGCACCAAACAGTGCATTTTTCAGGGTGCATTGGCAGCTCTTGAACTACCTCTGACTGCTCTTCAGACAAAATTCGGCAATTTTGTTTGTTGACGTACCAATTGAGGCAGAAATGAGCTTCGTCGCTGAAGAATATTTTTTTCGATAAAAATTTGGATTTTTTACATTTCTCACAAAGCACAAATTTTGATTATAAAATTCAATGATTTGCAAGTTCGTTTGTTAGTCTATTTTCGGTAAAATGGCATACCTTATTAAGCATTTTTGGCGTTGACACATGTTACGAATCAAGCGTTAAGTGTCAAAAAATTTACACTAAAAAAACAAATAGCAAAAAATCACCTAAAGCTTGGCTTGGCTTGTAAATAAACAAAAAGACAAATCATTATTTCAAATTCATTTTGAGCCGTTCACGTCTAATAAACTTTACTATGCTTTTAAAAAAATTTAAAAGTTTTTTAGACTTATCTACTTTTGAAATAACTGGAGCTGATCTTTGTCTGCAGCAAAACCTTTACAAATAACGACACGATGTTGCTTAAGTACCAGTTCATACTCTTGGTACCAGTTCATACAATAGTTTCAACTATTCACCTGTTACTCATTGCTACAAGACTTAAGAATTTATTCAAAATACGTATTTGTTACGCTCAATATATATCATGAGACTTACAAACAAATATTTATTGCATGTTGCTATAAATTTGCATACATATGAAACTTTTAAATGTCGCAAAGAACTAAATGTCAAAGTTGGAAAAACTAAACTATTTCTTGTGGTATTATATAAATATATTAGTTAAAAATTTGTAATTTTAAATACGTTTTCACACTTACATGCTGTTAGAAGCTCAATAATTTTTTGCAGCAACTTTTGGTACAACTTTTTGATCAAATTTTTTAAAATCACTTCTTTAGCGTTAATGTGATCAAATATATGTTTTAGCAAAGCATTAAAGTCTTAAAAAAATTTGATATTAATTAGGTAAAAACTCCTTTTTTGAACTAAATACACGCAACTTTAATTTTAAAGTATTTTAACACACTTTTTCCAATAAGAAGTATGTGAACACAACTTTAGAACGATGAAAGTATCATATTCATACGAATAAGTTGATATAAAAAGAACACAATGCACCACTTTTACTTTTTACTTAGGCATTCAATATTTTCTCTTATATTCCACATATAGTTATTATATCCATATCTCATTAAAAACTAATTGACAAAAATTATATTAGGATTAAAAAAAAATTAATCATTCATTAGCCATCAAAGCAATTTTTCGCCATATATTATTAAATAATACAATCAATTTTTTTTTCAATTAATTGTACACTCAACACACACTTTTTTAAGAACTTTACAATTTGTCAAATGCCAAACTCGAACTAATGAATGAAAAATCTTGTAGTCAGCGTTAAAGCGCCAAATACAACGAGTGAAATACTAAGCGCGAACAAACAACCGGCTTGAAATACAACTTAAGATGCACAAAATTGGCTCGTCTCAGACTGAAGTCACATTCCAATAGAACTGAATAATTGATATTTTTTTTCTACTCATCATCTTCATGATCACCGACATTAACACCAACACACGTTAGTGTTACTGCTAGCACTATTGCGCGATGATGACGATGTGGGTAATGAGTTTGCTGCTCAGTATTTCTATGTAATATTGAGCTACAGCAAATAGAATATAAATTAAATGGGAATCTTCGCTGTCTAAAGGTAATAATAGAAATAAGTGGGTAAAATTGGAGGCAGCG
Organism: Tricholauxania praeusta; assembly: GCA_949775025.1. Taxonomy (NCBI): domain Eukaryota; kingdom Metazoa; phylum Arthropoda; class Insecta; order Diptera; family Lauxaniidae; genus Tricholauxania; species Tricholauxania praeusta. Next base: position 8,688,202 of record OX459030.1, read on the forward strand.
CTTATGATGTCATATAGATAATAAAAAAAAATTTATCGTGAAAATAATAAAAAAAACACTGTTCTCAATAGTGCAGCCATATCATCAATATTTGCAAAAGCTTCACACACCTACACTGATAAAATTTTTATTATTGTTTTATTATTATTTTATGTTACATATGCAGCATCGTGACTTTGATTCTTGGGTGTTAGAGAATCACAAACTTAAATTTATTTTTTGGAACCATTGGATGTTTTTGAATGTGCATTTTTAATATCCTTGCTAAATTTTAAGTTATAATAATTAGCTCAGCCAAAAGTATATTTTTGGAAGACATATTAAACCATACAAAATTTTTGTCCAGTTGCTGAATTTAATTATCAATTCATAAATCTTTATTCAAAGGCGAAAACAGCTGACTTATTTCAAATGATTTTTTAAAAAGCAATGAGAAAATTTTTAAAAATTTTTACAAAAAGAAAACTTCTTTCCGTGTAATTAACTCATCAAATAAAAATAAATAAACAACTCAGCCAAGTATTTGAATTGTTAAAACTATTGATATTATTTTTTTTTTTTTTTTAAATACACAAATCATCGAATCTGAGAGGCATAAAAACTAACATTTAACTACTTACAATAATAATATAATTTAGCAAATAACAGCAGCTAAAAAAAAAAATTTATTGAAAATAACTAGGAATTTTATGAGTGCAAGACAATAAAAAATAAAAGCTACATTACTAAGCAAAAAACTAGCAATTTTGATAACAACATTGACGTGGGGCGCCATACTAATGAGTGCTACATCATCACATTTAGGAGACTGAGTGGTTTGTGCTAAATTCACTGCGCTGCCCCCACTTGAGTAGAAAAAATGAGGAAATAGTTTATTTTTGCTTAAATTTGTTAATCTGATATTGAATGATGCATGCGATTAAGTTTTTTTTTATATAAATTTGCATAAAGAAAAGCAACAAGCAATTAATTGTTAAGAAAAATATTAATTAGATCACTACTAAAAAGGGAGTGGGATGATTTTATATTAGCATATAATAGCAGCTATTAGAGGAAGTTATATTTTTGTTTCAAATGTTTTAGAACTTAGTTTTTATAAGCTTATAACAATACTGCAAGTAACTATTTAGAAAAACAAGTTCGTCTCTTAAGTCTTTCGTTTTGCACGCAAACATTTTTTTTTAGTATGACATGCTTTTGAAAAGTTTTTCATGAATTTATATTGTAAGATGCTTAAAAACAATAAAATCTTAAAATTCGAAATCGATTATCTAACGAAAAAATTTTTTTTTTATTTGAGATGATCCAGCACCATGATCCAGATGATCGTGGACACCGCAACTCTACTTTTTTCTGAGACGCTTCCAAAAAAATGCTGCCATTGCCGTAGTTTTCAATATTTCTACCTGAAACTTTTTCAAAATATTCTTCGAATGTTAAAATTTGATGTACCATTGGTTTTAATAAATAGATTTTAACTGTGTTGTTAAAAGAAATTCACAAAAATGTGCTTGTTTTTGTATGAATTGACGTTACCCTCCCCTTAAGGAATGAACGATTTGCAGAAAACCATCAAAAAACTGACCTTAAATATAAATGCAAAATCACACAAAAACCATATAAATATTCCATCCAAAGTTGATTAAAAGACTGCCTAAAATTATATAGGAAGCTCCACAAACAAAACTACTGTAAAAATAATGTCTGGTCTTATCTTATAAATTACTCAGGTTAAGTTTACAAGTTTTTGTATGTGGTTTTTGATGGTTGGGACCAAACTCATCCCGGATAATAGAATCACTATTTTTATTATTCCTTATCAATTTTCAAAGTTATAAAGACATAATATGTAAGCGCAAGTATGTATGCATATTATTTTATTGTTTACAGCACCATTATACAAAAGAATTTGGTTATAATATTCATTTAATGTTGTTTGTCTATCACGTTTAGTTTTTGTTCTTTCTCTTAGAAAATGCTGTTCCAGGTTCAGATTCATGGAGATTATTTGTCATATTCACAATTTCTTCTTCGGACATTTTTCCTTTAATTGTTAGAACTTTTCTTTTTCTTGACGGTATTGTATAGAAAATATGTGCAGCGAAAGTTAATAGAATAGGCATGCACTAAAGGGGATTCCCCGTATTATATCATTATTCTCTTTCTCCATTTTATTGTGCGTGTCGTATGAAAAACGGACCAAAACATAATAATAAAAGAAAATTAGCAACGCTAAAATTTTTGAAACATCCCGGATAATAGATGTTCCCGGATGATAGATGTTCCCGGATAATAGAATTACGGATAATCGAAGTTCAACTGTATTAATTTATTTCAATTTTCTTGTATTTTTGGCTCGATATATTCAACCAAAATATAATTAATAAAAAATTAAAAAAAAGATAATCATGCAAAAAACTTTAAAAAAAAACTCAAGTTTTAAGTGGTTTTTCAAAGGAATATAATTTGTTGGAATTTTTCCACTAAATTATAATGCCAGTTATGTGATTATCTGTTAATTGTGGTTTAAGCTAATTATGCGTTCTTTTTCGATATTCCCTTTTTTGGTTCATATATTTGCCGACTTTGAATTCATTCGATTATTCATCTAACATTTGGTGCACTATCACAAATGAAGTAAGGCCCATATTTGTATAAACATTTTTTGCTGATATTTCAATATTTTTTTCTTGCGGCTTCCGGTAATTTGCCTACACTTCAAAAATTTTTGACACCAAAAAAGAAAAGCAGATTAACATTCAAAACAAAAGACTTAAGGTGCGAACTTTTAAGGCAATAACGAACGAAACAGCTACGTTTACTTTCAGAATATTATTAGGTTAAATTATTAACAAAAACAGTTCTATGAAATTTAAAAAAAATTATCATGTTAAATTATTAATTGACTACCCTTTTTTGTGCCGTAACAAAAATAGTTCTTTAAAATTTAAAAAAACTTTAATTTGTTACTAATAGGACATTGCAGTAAAATCACCCCTAACAAAATTTTTGTAAGCATAAAATAATTTTTAGATTTGTAAATAGCAAAAAAGTATTTTTCGATCAGATTAGATAGTAAACCGGAATTTTGACAAAACAATTCCCACATTTATATACTCGTATGCACATTTTTGTATAAGACACAAAAAAAAAACACCTATACTGCAATGACAAGCAAAATGATAAATGAAATCCAATATGCATTTAAAATAACTCCAACAAAACAAATACCGGACATTGGCATACAAAACCACATTTCTCCCACAACTATTTCTAGCACTACTACCAATACCAATACTACTGTATTTACTACAGAAATCACTAAACGCGCAAATCGGCGTTCGCTGCCTAAATTTTCAACCTGTTTCTATCGATTTTTTATATATTTTTGTTGGATATTGCTGCTAATGTTAATGTTAAGTCCATCAATAATGTTAAGTCTATCAATTTTGTTTTTCTTTTTTTGTTTTGCATTATTTATTAGATTAACATTGAGAAGGTCGAAGGCCTGCGTGCTAACGTACGCGCGGTAAGAAATGGCAAGGTCGTTGAAGCTAAAAACTAAATTAGGCCAACAAGTAAAAAAGAAGATGAGCAGCAGCAGCACGAACATCAGCAGATAAACAACAACAGCAGCAATAGCAGAGAATAAAGCAAATGCTGTGTGAGTAGATGAATGACAAAGCAACAGTTCAAGCGGAAGAATATGTTAAATTTTTGAATAAAGCAGCTGTGCGTTTATATCAAGTTTAATTAGTCAACACGTTGGTGACTACTGTTGCCGTATGGGTCGCGTGTGATTATATATTGTATATATCGTCATACTTTGGCGAAATGTGTCAAAAGTTACTTAAGTCGCATAAGAATCCAATAGTTGATCCATTTGCCGGTAAAAAGTCAGTTGCATCTAAAAGGTCGTATGACACCAAGGACCCGTGTTTGCGACTAAATAGTTGTATATGACTCAAAAGTCGTTTGCAGCCAAAAAGCTGCAAGCACGAAGTCGCCACCGTTGATGACTGAAAAATAGTATTCAACTAAATTGTTGCATGTGACGGAAATTCGTTTGTAAATAAAAAAAAAAAAAAATTCCATAGAGCGAAAACTCCTTCCCGATCAAAATGTTGAATGCGACTAAAAAATTGGAAAAAAGACCAAAAATTGCACAAATAATTTCATGTATAAATTTCAGATCCATTGAAGACTATTTTAGTTAATTTTTTTTCCTTTTCAAATTTTTGTGGCATTTTTTTTATTTTTAACTACGCATAGAATGGGTTAAAGCAACATCAAATAAATTAACACAATTTAATCCAATAAAGATAAATCGAGAAAAAAAATCGACATGCACTTATGAGCACATAACAAAAACAACAACAGCAGAAACTAAATTTTAAGATAAGAAAAATAATTATCTGATTCAAAAAAAAAACGAGTTTATGCGCGTTAATTTTCTGCTGCTGTTGCTTCTTCCTTAACTACCGCTGCTGCTGCTGCCAACATTTTGTTTGTTGTTAAAATTTGTTTACGATTTTTTTTTTTTAGCTGATTTTTTACGTTTTTACTCTGACTGTCTGACTTGCTAATAACTTTGTTATGAATCGAACTTTTTGTTTTGATCATTTGGCTGCGCTGTGTTTGAGGGCGTTAGAACGCCTACTTTTTTTTACGCCTGCTTCAATGTGTTTTGATTAATGTTGCGCGCTCACAAAGAGATACAACAACATTAGAGCTGCAACTTCATTTCTGTTATGATTTTTTTGTAAGCAAATTTTATTTAAATTTTTTTCATGACCTTTGATTACAAAAATCATACATTTTTTTTGGTTGTAAAGATTTTTTAAATATTTGCTGAATTTGTAACAAAAATATAGCATTTTGATAGGGATATCAGTTAACTCTAAATATATTAGTGCAAAAAATTGCATATTTTAGGATTTTTTGTTACAAAACGCCGTTTTAATTAATTGGTTATAATAAATTATATAGCAAATAAAAGGAGTAATTTTTAATTATTCAGTTTAAAGTACGCTCAACTCCACTCTCTTGACTTTTAGCTTTAACTTTATTGAAAATTCTCCTATTCATTGTTTCAGGTTACATAAATTTTTCCTAACAATAATTTAACATTGAAAAATTTAAAATATTTGCATTGCACTAAGTGCTATTGAATTTAAAAAAAAAAAGAAACATTAAAAATGAATAGCTGCCAGAAACTCATCCTCTTCACTTTGTCTGCAATTTTGGAGTTTTCGATTTCGTAACAATTTTTTTGCACGATTTTATAATTCAACGCAGTGAACAAAAGAAACAAAACAAAATCAGGTAACGTTATTAATCTTCAATTTTTTGAAAAGCAATTAACCTCCATAAACCATTTTTGTACAAATTGCGCCTGCCTGCCTGCCCGTAAATGAGTGGCGTTGGAGAAAAGTAACAAAGTTGACAAGCACATGCGCTTACAAGCAAATGACAACAACAACAACTATATTGCTGTTAGCGCAATTACACATGTCATAGCAATTTGTACGCAAAAAGTTTTGCACGAAACGTGTCAAAAATATAAAAATTCCAATACAAGACTTGATTACAACATGTTGAACAAAGTGTTAACAATGCAAAAAAATAAAACCAAAAAAGCCGGTCATAAATAACGAGTCGAAAATTATTGCCTAAAAAACAAAATTTTAATTTTTGAAATAATAAAGCGCTCACGTCTGATAATCCCTTCTTAGAAAATTTTCTGCACAATTTTGCAAACATAATTTTTGGGTCAGTTTCCCTGAAAAATAAGATCCAGTAATTGAAATTGAAAATGAAAATAATTCAAGAAAGCTTCGATAGTAAATAAAGCAGCAGATTGTGGTTCATTTTATAAAACGCTTAAGATTTTATTAAGTTTTTGCCAAAATAATAACTTAATTTTCTTAAAAACTACCGAATTGAGCGGGGTAAGAATTATGGTAAATACTTCAGAAATATTTTGATGCAGCATTTTGCTAACAACATCTAAAAAATAATGGTGAAAAATTCAAAAAATTTTCATTTTATTTACAAAAATGTTTGCAAACAAAACGAAAGACTTAAGCGACAAACTCAATAATGAAAATTTACAAAGAAACTCACCCTTATTTACAGCTTCTCCCTCATCATGCTCATCATAGTAGTCTTCCTCACCTTCCTCCGCATCATAATCCAAAACAGCATGCACCTGCGTACGTGAACCCTGACCAGCTTGAACACGTGTAAAGCCTGGTGGGCGCTCGGGATAAGCATCATTGCCATCAACATCAGCATTTGCAGCAACACTAGCAACATTATCAACAGCACCACTCACTGTGGCACCATAAATTGAATTTGGTGGTTCCACTTTATTTACATAATTTGTTTGACTGTTTGGCAACTGTTGTTGCTGTTGCTGCGGCTGTGGTAGTTGTTGATTAAAAGCCGATGATGTGCGCACTTTTGTATTGTAGTTATTGAAAAATTGCTGCTGTTGAGGTTGTTGTTGCTTTTGATTTTGCGACTGTCTATTAGGATAAGCACTGTAAGCACCTTCACCATAAGTGCGTGTTGATGATAACGATGATGTTGCTGCTGAAGAGGATGAAGATGTTGCTGTTGTTATTTGTTGCTTATAAGCAACATTATTATTGTTGCTATTGCTATTATGTTGATTATTGCTATTGTAATGATGACTTATTTGTTGATGTTGCTGCTGCTGTTGATGATATGCACCTGTTTGATATTGTGTTGCACGCCCTACACCAGGTGGTGGTATAGGCGGTAGGTAAGTGTTTGCATTTTTCCGCCGTATATTGTTGTTATTGTATTGATATGGTTGCTGCTGCTGCTGTTGCTGTTGCTGATGTACTTGCGGTGGCGCATATGGATCATTTTTATAATAATCTGAACCAGGTGCTGGTGCTGCTGATGCATCATCACCATCATCTTGCTGCTGATGATCAGCCGGTGAATAGAGTAAATTGTTGGTATTGCTAGCTAACTGATGTACAGGATGCAATGGTGATAAAGTGACACCCCAGTGGGTTTGTGTCGATTGTGCCAATGCACCAAAGGGCAGTGAGAAATTTGTGAGTGCCATTTGTGGGGATTTTATATTTTCATTTGATCAAAAATATTTTTTCCAGGGACACATTTTTAGCTTGAGAACTAATTGCTTTTTATATTTTTTAATAAATTCACCTATTTCACTTGAGCTTTTGAAATTTTGTATTATTAATTACTTGAACAAAAGACTTAAGCGACGAACTCAATAATGCGCATCTGTTTATTTTATGTATTTTTGACACTTTAAAAATCACAAACTTTTCAAATTCATTATTAATCTTATAATTTAATCTTGAAAACAAAAGACTTAAGCGTCAAACTCGTTTTTCTTTGCTGATCAAAATAGTTGTAGGAAAATGTTCATTTAATTTAATTTTGTAAGTTCCGATTTTTTTTAGTTTTCGCTTAATTCAAAAAAAAAACTCTTGCTGTTAAAAGTAACTTAAGTTTCAATCTTGGTTCGAAGTACAAAGCCTGTTGTCTATGTGGTGCTGTTGAAAACAGAAGCAATGATATATTATAAAATTTTACAAACTTTGACTAGTCTAGTCATCAGAAGATTACTGTTGCATAAAAAATAGCGCACGTGACACAATAAATAAAATTGAGTGAGCGTCAACTTAGATAGCTATATAAGGATGATAGTGCTTTGCAATAATATTACAAGTTAATGGGTGACCGAAAAATTATTAAGGGCTCTTTAAACTGAGCCATAGAAAAAACAAAAGAAAATAGTAACAAGACCCATAAATCATAGTTCTATATCTCTGGGATTTATCACTTTTTAAGTTACTACTTTTTAAAAACTGTTTTCTACTTCAACAAAAGAAAAAGTCCAACTTTTATATGGGAGGTACTGCACTCTTTTGTCAAAGTCTGCCCATTTTTTGCTCTGGTTCCCGTCATTCTTAGTATTTACATGAAATTTGGTTATTTAATCTCAAATAACACGTTTTTAGAGCTTATGTTTTATGTGAAAACTAACTCTTGCTAATAGGTGTTACTATGGTCTCAGTAAGCAATTGAGTATTAGAGACCTCTCTCGCCCGTTAAAACTGACACTCTAAAAGACGCTCATCTTACCCGTGCTACTTTATGGCGCAGAAGCATGGGTTGTGTCGCAAACTGATGCAGCCACGCTTGGGGTGTTTGAGAGAAAAATTCTTCGCAAAATCTTCGGTCCTGTTCACGTCGGCGACGACTACCGTATTCGAATGAACCACGAACTGTACGAGCTCTACGCTGACATTGACATAGTCAAGCGCATCACTATCCAACGTCTGCGCTGGCTGGGACATGTTGTGCGTATGGACGAAGAAGCTCCGGTGAAAAAGGTGTTTGATGCGGAACCCGCTGGGCGACGACGAAGAGGAAGACCATGCCTCCAATGGAAAGACCAAGCCGAGGAAACCCTATCCACGCTTGGTGTGACTGTTTGGAGAAGACGCGCGCGAAGCAGAGAGCTTTTGAGATCGGCCGTAACCCGGTAACGGGTTGTTATGGCCACCCAATATGAAGAAGATGTTTTATGCGAGTTATCACTCCGCCTTATCGTTATCTATCCTCTTGTTTTTTTTTAGTCATTGATTAAAGCATTTCTGATATTTATGTGCAATTTAATTGCAGAACATCGCTACTCTCTCTTGTCGAAATCCAGCCAGTTTTTTTCAAAAAAATTTCAAGTATTTATGTAAAATTCAGTAGTACAACCTTAACAATTCTCTCAAATAACGTTTAAAATGTATTATTTGTATGGAGGTGTATCCGTGAACCGATTTGTTTTTTTTTTTAATTTATTTTTTCTCTAATAGGAATACTAAAAAGCTCAATTTATTTATTAAGTAAGTCCATTTAAGTGGAAGATAAAAATCGGTGAAAATTTAAGAAAATCATCTTATGTAGAAAACTATTAAAAACTCAAAAACTTTTGTACACCAATATTAAAGCAAATTAAGTAATTCGTGGCTAAAACAGCAATTTATGTAAACAAAAAGTTGATGGCTTCGAGATCGATTTAATAAACTATAATAATAGTCCGAGAGGTAACATCACATCTGCGCATTTTTCTAGTTTTTCTTCATATAGTTAATGACTATCTGAGCACTATGCCACCAGTCTGCCTATCAGTTGCTGAAACGGGGCACACTTTGGGACATTCTTGGACTAAATTCATTCCCCAGCTCAAATTGCAATATAACTAGCTGACAGTTTGTACTCCAAGTGTTTCTTACGCGCTAAACATGAATCTACTGCGGGTTTTTTTTTAAATTTGTGCATATCGAACCAACCAACCAAATAAATTTTTCTTCTTAAGACATACGTTTCGTCTTAATTGAAAATAACTCTTAAAATGCCTATTGTGTTGCAATTCAAGTGGCAGTATTAAATCGAATATTCTTTGATAAAAAAACATGAAACGGATTTATTTTGAGCCAAAAAATTCATTTTGTCTAAGTATGCTCAATTTGATACCACTGTGCGCTGCTGTCCCACTAAATGAGCGGCTGATCTGCGGCTATATTGAACTAAGTAACAAAAAATAAAAATGTGAAAAAAGTGCGCGAATGCTACTTACGTGGCACTATCTCCGGACTCTATGGGAGTAGAAAAATGTAAAATCAGTTGCAAACTTTTCTAGATATAACAATTTTTCAAAAATTTTAACATAGTTTTTCGGAAAAAAAAAGAAAAAAATTGAAACTAAATAAAGTAATGAAATCAATTAAAAAAGTTTGTACAGGTCTGTTATACAATTTTTGGAATAAATAACAGTTTTTGAAAACCGAGTAGTTTTTTGGTTGCTTTCTAATATTTGAAACTATGCTATCTTTAATTTAGGTACTCCCGATTTCATTTTAAGGCTTAAAGCAATATGACGAAGGAATTTATCGCGTGGTTTACTTGAGTTTTTTTATCTTTAATAATTGTTGCTTTAATTTATAACATTTATTATTAATTTAAGACAACCAAAACTAAGTTCTGCTTAATATTTACATATAAATTTAATTATTGGCTATATCAAATGGTGTACTACTCAACCTCAACTTAATTAATATCTTTATTCACATTTTAATTTTTGAAAAAAATTTTTGTTAATGTCAAAATGAAAGACTCAGGCAGCGAACTTGACTCTTAAAGTTATTCCAGTAATTTTTAACTAATTCAATAAAATTGTATATTACAAAAAAATTGTATTTTTTCAAAACTATTTGTGTAACTTCCTATAAAAATTTTCCGTCGGTAAGTTTTTCATTTATGTATATGATCAGAACAATAACGACAACTGTCAATAAATCAAAAACCAGCAGCATTTATTTACATTGTAGCGTTGAGCAAAAAAAATTATAATTCAAATATTGAATCACGTTCTGCAATAACAGAGAGTGAACATTTTTATTTTTTTTTTATTTTCTGCCTTTATTTATAAACAACAACAAAAACTGTTAGCACAAGTAACGCGAACACAATTGAAACGAAAAAATCCAAAATCGACGACAACTACGGAGTAAAATCAACCGTACACGACGAGCACTCGCACAAGACTGAATTCCGTTGGTAGCGCAATTAACAAACTAAATTTATTTTATAAAAATCAAAATTGTTTAAAAAACTATTTTATGCACAAAAACAACAGCAACAACAACAACGGCAACCTGCCAAACAACATGCAATGAAAAGCAAAAGTGATTTTTTTTTTTTTTTTTTCATCTCCAAGCAACTCATTGACAGTTCACACCTCCTGATAGTGCGCTCTTTTTTTACGTTCACCTTTACCTCAATGCTGGCTGTTAGTTATAATTGGCGTTCACATATAGACGTCAACACTGCTGTAAAAAGAGCGGAAGTGTGAGACACATTGAGTAGAGTAGAGCAAACGTGAGTATACGGTTAACACTAATACTTGTAAAGTCTTGCGGTAAGGTTTGCTCACTTTGCTATGCCACACTCTTTTCACCACACATTGTTGAAGTGGTGAGTTTTTTGTTGTATTAGGCTTAGTGAGTCGCACACAGTTTTCTTGCTGTAAGCAGTAAAATCAAAAGACTTAAGCTAAGAACTTCCTGTGAAATACGTAAAACTTAAGCTAAGAACTTTTTCGTTTAGTTTAAACTGATGTTTTAAGGAAGTGCAATGTCTACAACAGTACTGTTAAAATAATTTTAAAATTATAATGGTTCAAATTTTATAGACTAAAAAGATATGCTTAGCGTTTGTGAATTTTTATTAATATTATTATGAATCAAACTTGATTGATTTGGTATGTACATTAGAAGCAAATTGTCTCCAATCGATTATTGCAAACACACCTTTTCATAAGAAAAATAATCAATTTAAAAAAATGTTTGCAAAACTTTATTAGTATGCGCTTATCCATGTTACAGTTACTAATTAGTAACATTTGACTTTGTTGTCGCATAAATTTACATACTAGCCACACCAAGTATTATTGATAGGAAATTTTCAGCCGGACCTTTTTCACGGTCTATTTTTTTTAATAACATATACGAGTAAATATAAGGCATACTTACACCTTTTTCTAAATATAACTACAGGAAAATGTAACTACAACAAATGTGACATTTATTAAAACATATGTCAGTCATTAATTTGAAATGAATTAATGATAGGTACATATTTAAGAATCAGCAATTTGAAGTGTCATAATATGCATTGACATGCAAACAAATCTCGAGCTTTTAAATTTTTCTCAATTACACTGCTGTTTATTAGTTTGTTCAGATATGGTGATAGTCTTTTGTGGAACATGCAACCACTGACAAGAATATCGTAACAGGTATTTTTTTTTTAAATCAAAACATTATATTTTAGATTAGGAAATATTTAAAGAATTCTTATAATTTTTTTTCAGCTTAAAATTATTTATTTTAACTAATCAGCATGTTTGTCAGAAAACCGGTTAAAAGACCGAAAAAGACTTAACACCAAGGCCTTGAAAGTTAAAAAACTAAAGAAAAGTGTTTTTGAAGCCAAAGACTTAACCTATAAATGCATAGCGTACCATATATGGTACGTGCCTAAAACCATAGCCAAGTCTACCCAAACAACCTGCAGCGCGTTAAGTTTTGCTCCAACTTGTAGCAGGCATTACCAGCTTTCACATAAATGTTTTTTCAGCTCTCCGATGTCCACTTTCAGTTCCCAGTAAGCTGTCAAAGTGGTCGAACGTTGTTTTTGCAAATAATTTTAAAAGTGACCCTCATCAGTGAATTAAATATTGATACTCGTAATTTCCATATTTCATTATTATTGATTTTTCATTGATTTCTAATAAAAAAAAAAGTTTCTAAAAAAATGTTTTTCATTTCAAATATATACATAGGCTTGACGCATCGTGTACCATATTTGGTACACTGCACAAATCATATTTTTTGAGCTTTTTCGGGAAAACGGTGCATTTCCCAGGAAAATTAATGCCCATTTCGTTGTTAGCGTCTGATTCTACGTAAAAGGAGCTTGGTCTCCATGTTGGGGGCTGACCACATGCATTTAAGGGTTAAGCCTATTCAGATGAACATCAAATATTGGGCGCATTTTGGAAAGAAGAGTACACTTACAAACCACTTTGTAAGACACTTGTTTTGGGTTTTGAATGTAGAGTTAACGCAGTATCATAAATAATTGATCAGGTCACGAAATAGCGACTCAATTGTCAAGGCCAGTCTTCCACCAATGTTGAATCAAATACAACAAATGAGGACACTTATGATATGAATGATGTGACAACTGAAATCGCGATATCTCAGAAATGATGTTTCGAAGGCAAAAAATACTCCAGCTATTTTCTTAGACAAATGCATGATCTACAACTTGCTTCAACCTATTTTTACGATACGACTTACCGTTTATGCAAAAATTCGACATTTTTGACCTTTAACCTTGAATAAATGTTTTAGCAGAAGTAGTATCTGTAGGGACTTTTGATATTTTATTTGTTTGTAATAGTGTATTTAAGACTTGTACCAATTTTTACAGACTTAAATGTCTACTTTGACCGGGTTTCTCGCTAAGTTCTAAATTCAGAGTTAATTCCATGAATTTTTCAGCTTTGCAAACGTATTTTGTAAGCCTTCTAAAATTATAGCCAGTCAGACGAAATATGCAGCATTTTAATAATTACTATAATACGAAAATATATATATTTTTTTTAACATAAAATTTGCTCAATCGCTTAAAAAAAATATAACAAAAAAAACAAGTTTATGTTCTAAGTCTTTCGTTTCCTTAATATTATGCAGCACATTCCGCTGACAAATTGGAACGAATTTTCCAAACAATTGGCTGTAAAATTAAAGCTTCAAAGCGTTACAATCCTATTTAACAGAACAAATCTTACTATTATGCTTTTTTACAAATTAATCAAAATACTCAAAGAGTCATAAATTTTCCATGCAATTTAATTCCGGGGCAAAAACAAGTTTAAAAAAAAAATATTAAATAAAAAACTCAAAAACCCAACAGGAGGTCTGTTAATAACTTAATAAGAACATCATAATTGAAAATGTCAACAAAAAAACGATTTTGTTAAAAAAAAGCAGACATGGAGATTCCATAACAAAAATCAACGTCATCAATTTTTTTTATTTATTGCACAATGACGCTGCTGCTGCATTAACATTAATATTTATTTTATTTTTATTTTTTTATTTTTCAATAACGTGAAATCGCGTGATGTACACAACATTCTTGTTGACATTAGTCAGCTGCTGTTGCTGGCTACTGTTTTTGTGTCGTTGCGGTTGATGTTGGTTGCCGCTACTGTTAGCAGTGAGAGATGCTGTTTAACTCGAATTTATTATGAACTGTGATTAATTGTCAAGCCTTTGCTCAGCTGTTGTTAGCTGATAATTTTGTTTTGTTGCTATTTTTGTTGCTTTTCAATTAAGTTATTGTAATTAATAAAAATAAATTGTGATGGCTGCAATTCCACCATAGCTTATCTAGTTAAATTTGTTTTGATTCAAATTAAAACGGACATAATTAAAGCGGTTAATTGGTTTTTACGCGGGATTCCAAGAAGTATGATTGATTTTTTTTTTCATCTAGGCAAAAAATTAACCTCAACTTTATTAATTGAACGTCAATCATGTTATGGCCTTAGTTCCTTGTTTGTTATTCGTACGTTCTTTATAAAAATAGATTTGAAAAAATAAATTCTTTATATGATGTTTTTTTGAATATAACTGTGCTGTGGTTTATTTTATTCTGTATCTTGTATCGTATTAAAAAATTAATGTACATTGTTTTCGTAACCTTTGTCAGTTCGCTAATTTTTGTATTACAAGAAATCATAAAATTTCAAAAAATACTTTTCACTATTAACAGAACTATCAATGCTTTAAATTTTTTGCGATATTTGCTAACGATACCGCAGGCAAGTATTTTTTGTTATATGCATAATAAAAATATCAAAGATTGAATTTTCTATTAATTTAAATATTCTTTTGACAATGCAACCTAAACAATACCGCCCACACGAAAACAGCTAATATGGCGCCAAAACACACCTCTCTATTAGATTAATTGATTTCAGTTCTATTTTAATCAATTGTTACATTTTTAAAAGCATTTTTACCGCCTTATCTTTGTGCTGCACATGCATTTGCATAAAAAAGAAATGTTCGCACTGAGTAAACAAATCGTTTGTTGCCATTTCAATAAACATAACCTGGCAATAAAGCAACATGTTGCCGCAACATAAATTTATTTAGTAGTAGCATTTTTTGTGCTGCATAGAATTTGCATGTAGAAATAGCACGCGGGCGTATTTACGACACCAAGTTTGTTTTAACATGAGTCATAGACCACAAACCATAAGGTGGTCTTTGGTCAAAAACATTAACAAAAAATAATGGTTATTGCAGAAAGGAAAGACAAAATCAACAACGCGCATTATTTTGACAGCTGCAAATCAATTTTTTTTCTTTTCGTTTTCTTGCGCTTGGCTTTTATTACCATGGGTATTATTTTGTTGCTTTTAGCAGTAACATATTTGGACTGTTTTCAATTGTAGCACTGCAACATTTAATGACTTGAAATGATTTTAAAGTATCCTAAGCTGTCAGTCACTGTGTCAGTCTTTCACACAGTTGTCATATGCTTGATGTGATATGAAGTGGTAATTTGGTATGTGTATTAGGTAACTAAACATGATTGCTTGGATTGATAATTGTAATGAATTAAGACAAATGTTTTGTGGTAAGGCGCGGGCGTAGTAGTAGGTTTAATTTGGGTTTCGAGTTGTAGTGGCTTAATATGGACTTATTTTTTGCTATTTTCTTAAAATAACTTAAATAGAGTTAAAGTTCGCTGCTTAAGTCTTTTGTTTTTTAAAGCGTTTTTTTAGAAAGCAAAGGATTAAATTAAATATTTTTCTAGCAATCACCTTATTATATTTTATTTTAATTTATATTCCAAGTCAAGTTTCCAGGAATAAAATTTACGTACGAAACAAACGACTAAGCATTGTTTCATACAATATTGGGCAAAAATATTCCTCTTACAAAATTAAAGGTGGCTCTCAAGCAATAAATCTGTGTGGCAGCAAAATTCAAAAGAGTAATTTTTTTGTATTTGTTTCTTTATATACTCAATTCTTTGAAGTGGACATTTCCATGGGTCCCGTTCGACCGTCGAACATATTAAAAGTAAAAAAAAGTCAAAACAAAACTGATTTTTATTTTGACAGTAAGTTTAATTTATAGCTCCAAATTAGCTTTACAATTGGTGCTAAGGTTGAATTTGGGCAATTTTTCATTTTCAAGATAATTGCAAAAAACCAAGATGTCGCACGGGACAAAAACTTCCGTTTTTGTGGAAATGTCCATATTCTTTTTATAACTTTATCTGTTGCTTGCCTCCTATGTAATTTTTCAGAAAATTTGACTAAAATGCTTAATAATGGCTTAAGGAGTGGGGCTGAAGGGGTAATGTAAATGAATATGTTTTTGTCTTGTCATGAGGAACGACCTTTTTTTTAAACATCAAGACTATGGTCATTTATTGCATTTTGCATTTATTTGTATTATTATATTTACATTTGCTTCAAAAAAAGTTGTACTATGGTCAGTAGTTATTTAATCACTCTTTTAAGACAGCCGCTAATATTTAAAACAAAATGAGCAAGTTTTATTTTATTGGGTGTGGTAAGAACAAGTGTTTTTTTTTTATGTACATATACAAAGCAGTTGGATTACATGACTTTGCTACCGTACCATAGTACCTACATCTATAAAAAAAAGGAAAAGGTAACGTAGAGCAGCGTACCACTTAAGCGGTCACTTGACACGTTCATGGCTAAAAGTTACCACTGCCACCATAACCATTCACTTATTCACCAGCACAAAGGAGCTAGAGCGTTACCATACTGTTTAGCTATGATCCGAAACTGAGACAAATTTTTTACATTTAATTGAGTTGCGAATAAAAAATGAATTTGTAACACTTGATATTTTTTTCAAGTGAAAAAATTCATGTCAACAACACCCGCCATTATTGACTGCCGATAATAAATACCAAAATGCTACACATTTAAATTCAGAACAAGGCTAAGTAATAAAGTTCAAATTGCAAATTTCAATGGAACGTAAAAAAGTTTATTCACTTTTTTTTTTTTTTTTTGAAAAATTGAAGGAAATGCCATAGCGACTGAGTCATTTCAGTTGGGTTGATGGGCTGGCTACAAAAGAATGTGACAGTAATAAAGTTATTTAAATATTTCAAAATTGTGGTCTTTATAGCTTGACCTTTAACTTAATGTTTCTGAAAATTCATTATTAGACTATTTGTGATGATCTTTTTTAAGTATGAGAACGTACTGACTCAGTAAAAACTTCAGTACTACGGGCAATTCATATGATAAATTTTCTCGAAATAAGTATAAAATATCTGCCAGGAAAATAAAAAAAATACACAAATTTTGTCATGAACTTCTGAACGTGCACCAGTGAAAACAAAAGACTTAAGAAATGAACTTGCGATTGAGTGCATGAATTAATTTACTTTGTTTTTTCTTTTAATCTCTAATGAATACTTTGTTACTATTTCAAACACACAATAAAATTTGTGTTTTTTCAACACCCACAACCCAAAAAATTTAAGGCATAATTATTAAAGTATTAAATACACAATTTTTTATTGGCTCATGGCACAGTGCAATCAATCAACATGAAAGCAATTGAAGACAATTAAATCAACTAAAATGGTAACTGCAACAATTATAATAACAGAAGCATCATCACATTTCACTTTCGTTTTTAGGCAACTTTAACCCACAAAAACAAAAGAAAACATCTTGAAATAATAATTCGTAACATATGAAATAAGAGCATCCCATTTAATTGTACAAAACCCAAGAAAAATCATAAAAAAAAAAATTTGGTCCAAATGTTGTTGGTGAAATTGTTAACGAAAGCAACTATTAACAAGTGCAGTACTTCAATCATACCACCTTCATTTTTTTGTTTCAATTTTGACTTACGTACAATTTTTTCGAGCTCGTGCTTGTCCTAAAAAGCCGAAAAGTTTTTTAAACTGTTTTTTTTTTTGTCATAAATAAACGAGCGAAAAAACAGCCAACAATTTGGCCTGAGTTTTTACTATTTGGCTGAGTTTTGTTATGGATAATTCCATAAATCTGTTGCAATCAAATTTTGTGATTTTTTTTTCAAAGAAACGTATCAAAATTTTTGAGAAGGAAGCTAGAAAGTGATATGTCATAAGCCGGAAAGAAACAACCAGCCAGGGTTGGAAACAACAATAAAAATTTTATTCTGGCCTTATGCTCCTAATGAATTTATGGAGTGATAGTAAGAAGTTGTTGCCAAACAATGTTGCTTAACATTGCAACATTGTTGTCAAATAATTATGTATATCAAAATTGTGTATTCATCAACTTTTATTTTATATCCTTCAACCGTTTGGAAGACAACTACAGCAGCGTTTATTCCAATATTCAATGCATTTTTCGTGTGCTGATTAAGAAATGGTCTTCAGCCTATTCAGTAAATTTTTTTTAAGGCTTTAAGCGACTCAAAGCTTCTTTCTCGAAGTGGTAATCTTAGAAAAATTCAGATCATAGTCAGATCAAATCATATCAGCTGAAAACGGTGTTTGGTCGATGACATTCGTTGAATTTTTGGATAAAAACTACTTGCACAATTATGACTTTATGCGATGGTGCATTGTCGTGGTACAAAATCGATGAGTTTTCCTTCCACAAATATAGCCTTAAGATTCAAATATTAAGTACTATTGTTTATCTACCCTTTGCTCTTCTCCACCTTAACCTATCTTTGCCTCACCGGTGATTTCACTTACCACTTCTTTAACCAAACGTACAGTCTCACTTATTTGCGGGCAAAGATGGGTTAAAGCAAGAATCGTAGAAGACTGTTAGCATAACCTTAATTCTCGAGCATTTTTTCGTGGTTTTTGGGATTCACTCGCTTTTCAGGAGCCATTCCGCAGACTTTTGTTGGTTGGCTTGCATTTTGTACTCGCAAATCCATGTCCCGTTCCCTGTTATTCTGCCAATCTTTCTGAAAATACTATCGATAAAAGCTCGAAAAATTATGTCTTCGTCGACTTGTTTTTGACGCTCTTTTTGGACCATATTGAACTATTTTGGCACAAATCGAGAGACGCCG
This sequence comes from Tricholauxania praeusta, assembly GCA_949775025.1. Classification (NCBI taxonomy): domain Eukaryota; kingdom Metazoa; phylum Arthropoda; class Insecta; order Diptera; family Lauxaniidae; genus Tricholauxania; species Tricholauxania praeusta. Next base: position 8,706,939 of record OX459030.1, read on the forward strand.
CGTTTCATTCCTATAATGTTGGTCACAATGTTTTAAGCAGACTGAAGATGTTAAAGTAATTTCCTTAGCTCCCTAAAACGATTTTTGAGCACCAACTTCACGATTTTGACGATGTTTTCGATGTGCGCAGCCGTCAAAGGTCAACCAAAACGAGATAAATTAACTACCACGTCTTGGCCTTCTTTGAATCCCTTAAACTATTTATATGCCAGTGTTTATTATAAGCACGATGTGTCTTAGGTCTTCTGCAACATTTTGTGTGATTCAGTACACGAAACAGATTTTTCTATTGTAAAAATCGCAGAACACACGAACTCTGCGTGGTAAAATTCTGCCAACATACAGAAAAAATGCTGCCAGTATCTTAAACGCGATCTTTTTTAAACAATTAATTCCGTAAACTTGTTACGTTATGTATAGCAGTACAATGTTCATTAACACTACTTAGCAACAAAAGTCTACAGTTATGCTTAGCAATAAAAAGCTTAGCAACCCTTCCATGGTTGACTACTATTTCGCCGATTCTTACTCGGCGACTAAAACGGCGAGATAGTAGCCAACTATGGAAGGACTGCCAAGCTTTTTGTTGCTTAGCCCATCTGTGGACCTTTGTTGCTAAGTAGTGTTAATGAAAATTGTTGCTAAATAAACATTTTGGTAACATACACAATGTTTAGAAGCAAAACTCTAAACATTAATAATGAATATTTTTGTTCAATTGAATAACACGTGCGTGGAATTGCCCCATTACTTATTTCTTGTTTTTGATATTTGTTGCGTCTGCTAAATAAATTCGTGCTTCTTCTTTTCATTTATCAGCGATTCATCACATTCGAAGAGCACAACAACAACAACAAACAGTGTGTGCCTTCTCATTGAAACAAAGTAATTTGAAGACACTTGCAGTGCTTTCAATTAAGCGATGACATGCTACATTTTTATTTTTTTTTGAAGTTTTTTTGTTATTGTTGCAGCTTACTTAATTTAAAAAAAAAAAAATTATTTGTACGCTGTGTTATGCAATGCAGTGATGCAAAGCAACAACAAACCAACAAAATTTGCATATAATTTTACAAGTACTTTGAAAGGTTAAATTCCTGTAACTACAGATGTTTTGTCACTTGACAGATGTGTTTGGAACTTTTTATGAGAACTATTTCTAAGCATTAACACTCAGAGTTTCAGTGTTTAAAAACAAAATTGATAAAGGGTTGAAAATGTTTAAGAATTGAAAAAAGTAAACAGGTCAAAAAATTTTAAAAGTCAAAAAGTTGAAGAAGGTTGTAAAATTCGAAAAATGCTGAAGTATTCAAAAAATAAACTTGAAAAGTCTCGACCCAGTACAGATTTTCTTTCATAACCGCCGATTTTAGTTTAAAAAAAAAAATTTCAAACTGTAGCAGCTACAATGTTGCGCAGCATTTCATTGTACGCAATTGCATAGACTTAAACACAACATTTTATTGCGCTATCATTTAATTTATTGAATAATAACAATTTGTTTACATCGTGTAAAACATTTAAATAGCAATTTAAGCTCCACATGTAATTATTAAACTTCTTTCCTGCCTGACTGCCTACTCAATATTCAGCATACAATTTATTAATCATAAATATTACCCCCCTCTTTAACGATTATTGATAATTTTTTAATTGCAAATTTGCAACAGCGCATGCGTACACTCACTTACTCGCCTGCAGTTGCTGCTGCTGTTATTAATTAATTGTCATATGAATTATGAGTACAGCCTATATGTCACTCAGTCTGTGTTTTTTGTCTTCATGTTGCTATCGCATTTTGTTTGTTTAATTGCAATTTATTGTCCACTGCCCTTTTTCGATCAAAGTGCTTTTATTTTCATTTTTATTAATTAAATTAAATTCATGTTTGAGTTGTTGATTTTTATTTTTGTATCAACGATAATTTCATTGACAGTTACAAGGGTTTTGTCCGCGCACTTATCAGTTGTGCCCTTTTTATGTTGTTTTCGAATTACGGATGAAGGGGATTTGTATCTGTTTCTGAAGGTCATTCGTATGAAGTGTCTTATTTTGCTGTTAATTATGCAATTTTTAGGTATTTACAAATGATATTATTGATTATAAATGAATTTCATTATATTTAATTTGATAACATAATACTTTAACTGAGGGATGGTCGATTTCACCGTTCTAATAAAAATGTTTCCGATTTTTCGAGAGTTATTTTAGCACACTAGTTCCTAAAACGGTCACAGAACAGATTCGGTTTTTGAGAAATTTCAAAAGTGTGCAAATTCACTAAGCCCAAATCTGTACTTTCTTCATAAAGTTTTTTTTTCCAAATCCTTTCAATAGAAGAATAATATACCCAAGAATTTGAACTTGAATTTTGGTAGACATTTCACTCTTTTGTATCCTTATATACGCAAAAAAAAATCCTGTCCTTACGAAAAGTAAATTTGAAGTTTTGTCAAAAAAAATCGATAAAATACTCCTCTCGAATTCATTGCTCAGTAACCATTTTTATAAACTTTTGCTCATGTGGCACGTGGTTTATTTATTATCTGAGAAAGGTATACGCCGGAATTTGTTGCTCTATAACAATTCCTTCCATTTGTTTTCCTTATTTTGTATGAAACCCTGCTTGTATATCGTAAAACAAACAATTTTAGTTTAATTTTCCTGGAACTTTAGAGACGAAACTTGGCAAGAACTCGCAAAAATGCAAATTCGATTAGATTACTTCAGTGTCTGGTGCCAATTATCACTGGTAGTAGAAGTTCTTTGTTTGTTGATCTCCTTCACTAGATGTATTTTTATTTTTGACCTTTTGCCAGCTGCCTGAGTTGAGCTTAGCCATATCGATGTCAGTAACCCATTTTGGAATACAAGATCTCTCTCGCTGTATATAATTCATATAATGCTTTAATAATATATTGTTTTGGAATTACATTGTATTAAAGTCTTCTACATTATTCAAATAAATTAATCACTGATACAAACTGTTATATGCAAATAGCCGTCACGACCTATAACATGCAAAAAGTATTCATATCAACTTGCAAACAATTTAGGGTGAATAGTAATTTTTTCAATTTTCTATTTTTACGCATTGTCTTAAAAATAAATTTTCAAATAAAAGGCTAGAAAAATTTGGAAAAAATCATGCTTAGTATATAAATGAAATCGTCTAAAATTAAAGAAAATAAATCCAAGCCTAAAATTCCCAATAAACCTTATGAAAATTTTAGCCCGCACATTCATTTAATCGCTCCAAGTTTGTTCAGAGTGACTATGGAGTGAGTCTTGAATATAGTTTTCGTGAAATTCTTTACAAGTTGCAAGCCTTTGAATCGATTTTGAAAACTCAGATTTCATGTATAGTGATATTTTATTAAGCTGCATACAAACATAGCTTTCGATATGTAAGGATTTTCCAAATTTTTTATATTTCTTTCAAAAACTGTATGACGAAACTTTAATTTAGAAAAATTTTCATGTCTCGAAGACTATGTGGCGGATGCTAAATTTTCTTACATCAATATCAGAGCTAATTTAAGTATCATTCATTCTATATCCATATTTTTGAAATCTAAGGGTTTCCCAACTTGAAGTCAAGAAGTTGGAAGCCACTGGATAGATTTTAAAAATTTGTATGTTATATGAAATATAATTGAGTGAGCTATAATGTTAGTACAGAACTTTTTCTGATTAAATAAGTATATATGTAGTTTTCATGATATCACGAATTTCTTAGATTTCAACTGGTTGTTTTCTTTTCCGGTAAAGGAGTATTATTAAAGAAAATAAGTTAGCAGTTGTATATTAAATGAAAGCAAATGAATTGGGCTTATTTAGTTTATCGGACCACTTACAGGCTGATTATACAAATTTTGGGAAAAATTAACTATTTTTCCAAAAAAAAATTGGTTATCTTTTTTCATTTGTATTTTTGGAACAAAATTTCATAATAATATTTTTGTACAGAGCTTATTGTTCAGTACTTATAGTGCAAAAATCACAAAAAAAAATTAAATTTGTTATAACTTTATAGCAATCCTCATGTCTCGAAAACTATGGATCTGATTTCAAATTCGTTAAGACTTTAGCTTATTAAATTGCCTTTTATTTTAAAATCATGCACATTTTTAGATGATTTTTAGAGATAATTATATCTGTGACTTCCATTGATTCTATCACTGAAACCAAGTATCATTCCTGAAAATTTCATTCTTAACTAAGACATAACATTTTCTCATAAATAAGTGCCACTCTAAGCTATATCTTTAGTCAGACATACAGTACATATTATACTGTAGATAAATGTTAGCTTGCGGCTATTTTATGCTAATAACGATATTTAATTCAATTTAAATTGTAAGGAAAAAAAAACAATTGTGATAAAGTTATTTAATAAATAATTATGCTGAACGGTGTTTAGGTCACTGCATGAGTTTTGTTATTATTACTGTTGGAATTTAATTATAATAATCAGAAAAAATTATATACAATGTGGCATAGTGTCGTATTGCAACACTTCTGTATTTTGTGAATATTACGGGTAATTTCATTCAAGTATGAGTTGATGTTTATGCCACAGATACAATTGCAAATGCAGGCACATACTCATGCACTCGTGTCATAACAATTGAACCAGTTTAAATTATGTTGTCCCGGACCTTCAATTAAATCATTAATTGATTTCTGTTAATTAGCTTTTATTGAGAATTCGGGGAAAAAAGCTTTTGAACGTTTTTGATTGATTTTTTCTATTTATTTGAACAAAGAAGATAATAAACTTTGAAAAAAAAAATGTTTCATATACATAATATTAACAATCTTTTTTCGATTAAAAATTTGTGAATTTGAAATAAAGTTTTTGAATTGTAATAGGAATCAAACTGATTGCGCCGTTCGCAGGTTTGAAATTTAGAGAGAATTTTCTCCAAACCCGACTCTGTAATATAGGCACATAATACCACAAAAAAAAGCCCCACCTTCGGGTGTATTATGTTCTCATTTTCAGCTCTTTTCATAATAAGGAATAGAGTCGGTTCACGTTCTCGAAGTTAGGTGCTTAGATGCGGCTATGACAAAGTATTTTAATTGTTTCACAAACTTCATATCACGATGATTATTTAAACTATCAAAAAACTTAAATAAAAGCGGATCAAATAAATAATACTACTGATTTGTTTTTGTTTTCTCACTTCGTGTAATATGTATAAAAATCTCGCAAAACGTTTTCATATCGAAACAAAACAAAACAAAAAAAATTTACTACGTGCACAATCAATCAATCAAACGATCGAGTTTTACTGCAGATTACTTTATTTTTCATGTTGATATTCAATTAAAATTTTTTACCCTTTACCAAAGCTGAAAGCTAATTAAGTAATATAATTTTTTTTTAAATCATTATTGTTATTAGCGGTCGCTTTAAAAGGATTTTTGAAAAGAGTTTTGCTATAAATTAAAATTGGTTTTGCTTTTAACCTCTAAAAAAGCAGCAGCTAGCTTTCAATTTCCTTCCGGTTTTATTGCTTTTAAACAAACGATTTTAATGCTCTTGTTTAGAAATCGTTGCTTTTGTTTAAATTTGATATTAATGATGCTTAAAATGGCATTAAATAAAAAATATACAGAACTAAGATATAAAGCAGTCAAATGTCGAACTAATCAATTCGTTGCGCTATAGTTGTTTTGCTTTTTTTTTCTTATTTTGACTGGCTGAAATGGCGTATTTTCGAATGCGTTTAGATGACAATTAATTTTAAAATATTTGACATTGAAATACTTTTGTTTATGCCCTTTTGTAAGAGTATGACAACCTTTGGAGTTGTAAAACCGAAAATCATAAAATAGCTATAAAATTTTTATGGAGTGTCAAAGCAGGTTCAAGGTTTGGAAAAAAAAATCGTTATTTTAATGGTGGAAACTATTGTTTTATTTTTAATGTCCGTGAATAATAAGAAAGAAACTAGTGCAGGCTATACCAAGTAAAAATTACACTAGTAGATTTATTATGAAAACAAAAAACTGAAGCAACGAACTTTACGTACGCATGACGCAATGACAACTTATAATCAATCAAAGTTTTTATTTCAGATTTTTAATTTGAAAGTATAGAAAATTTAATAAAAACATTTGAGATATTTTTAGCAGCTAACTAAATACAAAAAAAAATGTTTTTTCTATGTAGCACGATTTGTCAAAACAAAAGATTTCAGAAACGAACTCGCTGTTATTCATAAATTTCAAATAATCAAAAAAAAATAAAAATTGAAACGCATTGTAATGCTCGAAATGTACGATTTAAGCAATGAACATGTGATTACAAAAATTATAATTTTAAAGCTTTAAAATTCAAAATGCACTCAAAAAATAATTTTCTTATTTCTAACGTAATTAAATAAAAAATTATGGCAAAGAGTTTGTTAGACTCATAAATTCTTAGAATCCAACAGCTACAATTTAATAATCTGCATTTTTTTGAGTATTTATTTATTTTTTCTTTATCGAAAGCCCATTTACTAGGTATTATCTTACTCTCAAACGATTTTAATTAAAAAATAAACAAAGCTATTTATTCTTTTTCAATGATTGGCAGTATTTAAGTTGAAAAATTGCGCAAAAAAAATATTATAACACTTTTTTAACAAATTAAGTACCCCATTAACAAAAAAGCGTGAAAATATTTCGCACTTGAAACTTCAAGAAAAAAAAAACAAAATACGACAAAAGTTTTTGCCAATTCTATTACTACTTGGATCCAGGAAATCCTCGTGTGTTAATTTGCAGTCAAAGGTATTTTTCGTTTTGTACTTTTTTTTTAGTTTATTGATTTTATTAAAAATCAATCATTATTCAATTGTTACCAATGTCAATATTTTTGCTTTTGTTGAAGTGAACTAGCTCTGCAAAATATTAATTAAATTGGTAATCATAAAATATTCGCCAAAGTGTCGCATATTCAAAAACTAGACTAGAAAACTAGATAAATTGATAGAAGGCAAAAAAAAAAAACAGAAAAACCTGCCGCCATCGATATCAAGCTGGCAATCTATCATCTGTATCTACATGCCTAACACTATAGTTAGCTGCCAAGCAATATCAATTCTAAGCACAACAATGAAACACAAGGCTACAAATTATGACTGCCAAATAATTTTAGTTCAACAATATATGCAAATAGAAATTTTGGACACACGAGTTATGACAAATACCTCAACACTTATCTAGTACTGATCTCAAATCGCTTAAGGATTTTGCAGCAACGTTCAAAGCCTTCACGCTCAAATTAGAAGCTAACTCTGCATAATAAACTTTCAAATATCTACGTTACTCAACGTACGATGTGGCTACTAAGACGCCACTGAAACCCAACCTAACCTATCACACATAATATTAGCTAAATAGCAGGATATAATGAGGGCTTTTTAATATACTTTTGTTGGTAGAGCAACAGAGTATATTACTTGGCCTTAAACACTATTTTTTTCATCACGATCAAGTGCATAACTTTTGCTATTGCTGATTTCGACACATTTTAATAAACATTTTGACGCTTGTTAATAAAGGATATGGTAAGACGAACATCAAAATAAAAGTAACTCCTGTCTTCATATACCTTTATAAGTTGAGCCGCTATCCATTTCATCGAATTTTAAATGTGAAAATGCTGCTCAAAACCTAAGAGTAGGCAACCCACTCAGCATGAAACGTTTCTGAAACCTTTCAGAAACCTTTCATATGAAACCTTACATCTTTCAGAAACGTTTCTGAAAGGTTTCATTTTCACTTCAGAAAGCTTTCTGAAACGTTCTAATGTCCGCTTTTTTTCAAACAATGAACTCAAATTATTTCTGAATACAAAGTCTACAAGTGTTCTTTAGATTATCAAATAAAAATTCGCACCATTATCTATATCCCATCATATGTGGCTTGATAGTATCTAAGCTTCACCATATCACTTGAAGAAAGATCAAATGCAGACATTTCCAAACCATCATAACTTACGTTCTTTATTTGAATCACCCTGTCAAAACCTGAGTTAAGTGCAAATATACCATCAAACTTAATTTTCCCAAAGTTAGCTCAAGTTTTTTGAATGTTTTGAATCACTTCAATGGTTTCATTTAGTGGTAGTCCTTCTGATTGTAGGTGAATTGTAGCAGCAACAGCTACCGAAAAATTACATTTTATAAAGGTAAATTCGCTTACTACAGCTGTTGAACTGATAAGTTTTTTAGTGGAACCAATCATCAATGAATCACTTTCACACATTCAAAAATAACCATCCTTGTTATAACCGTCATAAGAAATGGCAGCATATTGTTTAACCCTTATTTGAACCACCCTGCATTTTAGTTGAACTTTACCACCTTACTAAGTGGGGTACCAATAATTGTTGGATACTTTGCTGCAGAAGTTTTGTGCTCGATTATTATGTTGCATTGTGTTAACTCCAAGAATAAATAAAAAATATAATAGCCATTTAAAGTGTTGCAAATATTTTGCCACAAAATAATAATAAACAAAAAAAAAATTATATGCAAATAAAAAATATTGCCGCAACAACAATAGCAATAGCAAAATAAACGCCCCTTAGCTATACAAACATCATTTTAATTAGATTCACAGCTTCATTGCTTCAGCACATAATTAATCAGAGTAGAATTGTTAACAATCCGTTTAGAGCGCGTTGTTGTTAAGCGACTTATTACCACTTGTTGTAGTTGCTTTTGTGGTTGTTGTTGCTGTGGTGCTTTTATCAATCCTACTGCTCCTGCTGCTGCTCTTGTTGTATACATTTTATCGAGGGTGTTGTCGCTGCTTTACCAATTGAATTCTTTATTTAATCTTGAGTGTTTTTTGTTCTTTTTTTATTCATTTTTTTTTTCTTTTTCTTTATTGTTGCTTTTTATGTGATTGTTTTTTTTTCTAGTAATTGTTTCTGCTATACCACAATTTTTGATACGCATATTTAAAGTTTTTACTGCGCTATCTGTTTGTCGGTGCTGCAGTGACTTTGACGCAGGCGTCACAGGTTCAAGATCAAGTAAACGTAGAATGCCTTTGTTCTGAAAATCTTTTAAGGCGTGTTCTTATGTGTTGATTGTAATTAATTGGATTGTTTGGCTGATATGCCATACAAATTTGGGTTTATTGCTTATAATATGTTTAATTTCGCAAAAGAGGAAGGGAATTAATGTAATTTAAAATGAGAGTATGTTATAGAATTCTTTGATATTGCTATGAAAACTGAAAAAATACAAATTTTCAGACACTTCCTTTACTAATTACACCTATTTTTAGTATACGGTCAGTTCAATGAATTTTAATTTAACAGATAACAAAGTTTTTTATTAAAATAGTTGTTATACTAGAAGTGACAGGCAGGATATTTGGCCATATGTTGATATATCGACTTTATCAAAATTTTCAGCTAGTTTCGATTTTATCAAAATTTTTGGAGTTTTTAACATTAGCTGATTTTCTAGGTTTTTCAACATTTTTCACGTGCAAATTTCCTTTCCTCTTAAATTTTGCGAAATAAAATTTTCAATTCAATACAAAAAAAAAATCTAAATACTCCCATTTTTCCCTCTAAAATTTCCATTCAGTACCTTATAATATTTATGTTATACATAACTATACAATTCTGATTGTTAAAGCGTTAAGTAACATTTATAATCCATGCTGTTATCTTGAAAACAAGTTCAGATATTGAACATGTTGCCTAGGGGCTAAATTGGCATAAGCAATGGAAAAACCGAAACATACAGCTAGAACTGCCAAACAACCATTAACAATCAGCTTAATTATGAATAGAACAATTACAATGTTGAAAATAAAAGTGAGAATAGTTTTTTTTTTTTTTTGCTGAGAATTTTTATTGCTGGGAGTGGCCAGCTGACTTGGTCGACCGAACAGCATATTAAATGCTCTAATAAAGTAAATTGACACTAAAAGCGTGTGTGGCAAACAGCTGTTCGAGCGATAAATGAATGTATATATTTATTTACAAGCTATAACTTTGTATGTTTAAGCAGCACATAAACAGAGTTATCGTACATACAGAAAATAAATAAATGCAAGTAATAATATGCAGATAAGCACGATTTCAACTAAATCAATTAATTGATATTGAAAAGTTATGACTTCACTACGTTAATATTAAATGCTAACATTAAAAACAGAAACAGATTATATTTATGAAGTGCTAAATAAAATTGTTTTCAATACCAGCAACAAAACAAAAAACTGATTTTTGCTTTTACTCGGAAAAAAACAAGCGTTATTGTTGCAAACTACCCTTTCATATGATAATTACTTGATTTAAGTTCAAAAGATCTCTTATTATTTTAATAGTTTTGAAAATAATGCTTAATTTTTTCAGAAGATATTTTTATTTATCATAAAGTAAATCAAGAAATTGTGGCTAATTTTACTGACCATTTAAAAAAAAGTATTTTCATTTTCGTTTGCTTTTTTGTTAATTTCAACATAGTTTTTCTAATGGAGTTTTTCTTTTGTTCATTAAAGCATATTAAGGCATTAGAGCAAAAAAACATAAGTCAGATTACATTTGAAAAAAATTAAAGTACAACTAAAATTAAACAAAAAATATAAAATTTTACAACTTAATCCTAGGATATTATTTCAAAATCTTCATCAGACTCAACATCGCCATCACAGCAATTTCCTGTTTGGCCTGGTGCGCGTATGTGATTGACATTTTCAAAATCTGTAAAAGAAAAAGAAAATAAAAAGTTTGTTTCATTTAAAAAGTTCTAAAAATTTAATCCATTATAAATTAAACGCAAAAAACCTTCTGAATCACAACAACTGATGTTGCTTTCATATGAGGGTTTGTAGCAATTATTTGTTGCTGTAGTTGTTGCGTTGCTACTAGTATATGGAGATTTTGTTGCATCTGTTGTTTCACTTGTTATTGCAGATCTAGCAGTAGAAGTGGTAGTTGTAGTTATTTGTGTATCAATACCTGGCATTGAAATCCATTCGGGAGAACGGGTTTTTGTTATTTCAAATAGCGGTTGTGTGTATGCTGATAAGACATCTGTTTTCAGCTTGTCCATGAGCACCTCGAAACCGATGCGTGATTTGCACAGAAAACACTAAGGAGAAAAAGGTGAGATATACAACATAAATTTTTACCTAAAAGGTCTAATTCATTCTTATGATTAATGCTTGGAACTAAATGTGTATTATTATAAATCATCAAATTTTCCAGCTTGAAATGTCATAGCTTTAATTACGACTAGCTCACTGAAAAAATTTTAGGAAAATTTCCAATAAAATTTAACCAAAATTACAACTAATCGCCTAAGAATGGTAAAATATTTGATGTGACATGATAAAATCTGATATTTAGTTGATTTTTACTTCATTTAATTTTTGGGAGATTTTTAATTTTTTTTAAGGCCTAAGTTTTCGGAACTTTTTTCTAAAATTTATTGGGAAATATTTCCTGCACTCCGTACTTGTATTAAAAATAGTGCCTTTTGGGCCAAACTTTATGTTTTTATACAAAATCGCGCACTAAAATCAATAACATTACAACTCACCACCGCCAGAGATGGATCCATTTGCTGAAAGTTAATACGTCCAGCATACTTTTGATGAAATGTCTCATCAAAATCACTCTCATCTACGGATGTTTTTTGACCCACTGCACCAGAACGTTGTGTTGTGTGTGGATCTAAGAAGAGCACTTCATCATCGACATAGCCAATAAAGTAAAGTGCTTGATTGGGACGGCCACCAATCATACCACAACTGCCTACAATTTCAAAGCAACGTTTAAGGGCGGGTATATAAATTGGGTTAATATCACTTAAGCCCAAACGTAGTGGAATGATCAGCAGTAACGGTTTCCAAGTATCGTCATTTTTAGGATTTTCAAGGCAAAGTGAGTCTGCACAGCAATATAAAAAAAAATATATTTTGAATTAAACTGAATATTACGCAATGAATGAAAACTCACAAATATCGTTTGTTACAATTATATTGTCCATGGCAACGTGAACCACAATCGAGCACCAGTCGTCATAGCGTACTAATTTTCTAAAATAAGAAATTATTAAATGCAAAAAAGTTTTGCTTTACACTTAAAATTTAACTCTCTATTAACTTACTTTAAAACCTGTGCCACTGTATTTGGACCAAACCATTGGCCGACTTTTTTATCTTCTGAATCACCCATTAGCGCTATTTGATGTATTGAGAAAAAACTTTTTCGTGAATCTTCAAAACGATTAACAATGCGCAAATAGGTTGCATCTCGTGTTTCGTGGGTCCAAAACCAATCACGTCCTAAATGTAAATCGATCAGTGCCTGAGCTAGCACCATTTGACCACAACGCAACATGCAACCCCAACCTTTGTCAGTGGTTAATTGTGGTTCACCCAGTGGAACAAAACCACGTCGATAGGTGCACCACAAACGTGATTGTATATCGCGGCGTATGAAGTCCAATTCTAAAATTAAAAAAAAAAAAAATTAAGTCCTCATAATATTTGGAGACAGAGAATCAAATAGAATCAATTCTGATTAATTTGGAATAAATAATTGAGTAGAGTTTTAAAAATTTATATTCACTTAAGTGAAAACCATCTAAGAAATTAACCTAAATAAAAATGAAAAACCCCCAGAGAAGTCTAACTTCATATGTATGAAAATAACCAGAAAAAATGTTTATCATTGCGTCACTAATGATTTTTAAACACTACCTCACAATTGATGATAATATACATGCAAAGATATTGATATGTGTACATGCTTCCAGCAAAGATTCAGCTGCATGCGTTTAGGCTTCGGTCACCATGACTAATGTTTGCAATAATATCTGGCGGGATAATTGGCTCAATATAAAATTAATCCAAATTTTTAAGACGCATTTTTTTAATTTTTGGAAATCGAACATTAAGTAAGCGATATTGAGGGTATTCCTCTAAACGCGAAAACTCGAAAAGCGCGAAAACTCGAAAGTTTTCGAGCTTGCTTTCAGGAACACCCCTATCAATACAAACTCGTAAACGATTGAGCAATGGCAATTTGACAGTTTGATCAGTGTTACCGCTGCCATGAAAAAAAAATGTATCACACCAAAACGAAAAAATATGTAGAATTAAGTTAATAAATAACAAAACACAAATAGGTAAACAAACAAAAATTCTAAGAATTGCGTTTTTATATATTTAAAAATCATTCTGTTAAGTTTATGTGCCAATTTCTAAAGAAACTTCAAACTGGCAGCAAATTATTTCGACATACGGCAACACTGATTTATTTTCCAACTTTTCGAGGCCACTTGCTCAACTAATTAGCCTCGAAAGTTGAGCAAACTTTTCTTCATACAAATTATTTTCGAGACTCGAAAATGTGCTCAGTTTTCGCAGTATACGCAGTTTTCGAGGCTTTTTCGCGTTTTCAGGAATACCCTCATTATATTTCTAGCGACCCAACATCGACTTTAGAACAAAAACATAATATGAAGGATGACAATGAGGTCACCACTGTATGCATCAGTACAGGATAATATTTAATAAAACAACAACCAAACCAGAAAGAATGAAGAAATCTAATTTAATTTATGAAATAAACAGCTGCAGAACAAAAGAAAAAATAATTGAATTAGTTGACAACGGTGTGTATTAACTTTATCACTAAAATATGTAATATTTTATTTACATATTTGAAATATCAGTAATATGTTCAACGAGCGTTTTGTGATAATCAGTTTGTTTATTTGTTTGTTTCATCTTTATTTATCATAATTGCCATTTTAATAATTTAAATTATAAACTTTGTTTAACCTTGTGACAGACTTCCTGATGATGCCCGCAAAGGAGTTGGCAAAATATTGGACGCAAATAAAAATAATTATAATTTTATATTTTTATGACCACAAAGGTCGCAACTAAAATGTCTTTTTTTTTATTTGCTTTATTTTTCTCAAGCAATTGTAGTGAGAATTGTAGTGAGGATTCCCCAATGTTTTTTTAAGCTTTGTAGGATCAGTTTGACATCGATGAAACTTGGATTCTCATGGCATCGATACTGATTTCGAATGCTGCATAGTTTCGATTGCTTCGTGAAGAGTTTTTCCGTAGGAATCAATTTTGTTTCCGCACAGCACTTTTGGTAACGTAAAAACGTCGTTACAGTGATTTTTTCAATAATACTTTAATGGTACAAGTAATGGTATCCATTATTTATAGAAAACTATTGATGAAACAATGATGGAATGATACCTTCAGCAGCTGGGACTATTAAACTATTATAATTAACTAATTCCTGTTTCATTACTTGTCTTAAAAATCATTTTGCCGCAAGATCTGCCTCCGCGGTGGCTCTCGGTATAAAAACTATATTGTTCAATTTCAACTCACCTTGTATGGCATTGTAGCGCTTGCCCAGCACCCAAACAGTTGTATTTACTTTCGGTATATCATCCGGCTCACCAGTGCCCGCAACACTGGATAACACCCCCTCTGTGCCTAAATAAGCTTCGAAAACACTATCCATTTTCCTCGACACATTGGTGTACACGGCCAGAAGATGATCGATCTTTGCGATACACTGCAGCCGAAAATAATAGACACGCGGACTCAGATGATAGAGTTCCTGCGGATGTAATTCTATTATCTTGGCGTTAGCCAATACGTAGAGTGCGCTGATGAATAGCAGTAACAGGAGCAGCAGATTCCAGTGTGCGGACAAGAATGCGTAGCAATAGTATGTTAAAGTCGAGGACGTGGCTGGGGTAATTTTGAAAGAGGTAGGGGTAGGCGGGGCTTTAATTTGAATGCTGCGTATTTTAGTATGGAATTCTGCGATGGTTAATTTTATGCAAAAAAGAAAGAAAACAATGATTTTTAAACATTTTATATCTTTGTTATTGTTTTTTTTTTTTAATATCGCTTACGTAGTGTTTTTGTTATTTCCTCTTTATTTTCCTTTGTTGCAGCAGCTGTCCAAAAATTTATTATAATTTCTTTTTTAAATCTAACATTTCACAATTTTCTGTGTAAAATGCTTTTTTGTCCTGGCAGTTGCAAGTTTTTCGTGACAGTTTTTCGTATAATTTTTTTTACATTTCGTCACTAGGAAAAAAGTTTGATTATGGAAATATAGAACACAGAATTTTATCAATTCCTTTCCTTTCTTTTCAACCAACACAATTGCTTTAAAAACGTCGAATAATTCTTGATGAGATCTGCTGTCAGTGTTGTTTTCTTTCATCGTGTTTGACAATACAAAAACAAGAAACTGACTTTAGTTGTTTTTCTTTTTAAGCTCAGAGCATATCCAGAGTTGTGCTCGTTACAAATGATGGGCAGCAGCTAAGCTGGAAAGCAGGAAAATTTGTCAACATTCAAGTTATAGAGAACAATGGAGGTGAGAAAGAGATAGATAGCGAATCGTATTGCTGCCGGGTGGCTTGCAACCGTGCAGTTTGCTGCCAATATGGAAATTGTACTACTGACTGCAGCAGCAAAAACGCAAAATATCAATGATGAAAAAATATCATTTAAAGAAAAAATTTGATTTTGTAAATTGTTTAATTTACACAAAAATTTTCGTTTTTAACTAGTTTGTTTACAGTTGTTGAAGTTTTGACTAATATAATTTGTGACATGCCAACACTGATGTATTTACATCAGTGATGGCATTTTCGGAAAATTTCTCGTTTATTTTTTCTTTAAATGTTTTTGAAGTAATCAAGTTGTATATGAAGAGTAATCTTAATTCACGAATAACACTAAAACACAGAACGCAATACATTTACATATATAGAGTTGTTATTGGAGGTAACTAGTTACCAATAAAGTTTCGACAGATTTTCAGAGCTCTTCGTATCGCAAAAGGTAATCCAAAAATTAACACACTGGTTATAGAAATTAGGTATGTACCATTTGCTGGAATTTAGCGAATACTGGTTTCGAATATATAAGAAAATACTTTTATTTACATAAATACTATTTACTAATTTTTAATGTACAAAACTTATTATTCAAATCAAAGAAGTCATCCCCCACTTCATCCTCTTCCCCTAACATGTCTAAGTTTGGGTCCACCCCAACGTCCTGCGCTTGGGCTGCTTTTTTACGTTCCGCTTGTCGGCGCTTTTTCATCAACTTTTTATTAACACTCTGTGATACCGATTGATGTTCCATGCGTTTCCATTCGGGTACGAATTCCTCACACCAATCCAGCAGGTATGTGTAAAAATCATACATCATCTGGGAATCGTTAAAAATAAAATGTTTCACATGGTAGCGCATGTCAAGACGATCACGTAACAAATCATAAATATTGTAAAGAAATACACCGCAATACAACTGGCCCATATGTACAGCTGGATGTGGAAAATTTAGTAAGGCGTTAAGAGCATGCAACTGAAAGACCACTGCTTGAAATTCAGCAAAAGCATGTAAAACCGTAGTGGAATAGAGATCGTATTTTTTCTTGAACAACTCTTGCATATGAAAATGTTTCAGCAAATGATCCTGCACCAGTAAACAGTCTGATTTTGTTATAAATGGCATGCGGTCAGGTATGGTCAAGATTTTCAGATCATCTTTAACGCCACGTTTAATACCCTCTAGCGCTTCCTTATCGCGTACAAGACGTTCTTTTTTAACTACCTTGCCATAACGCTTTTGAAATGCCTTTAAATCACGCTCAGCAGGAATTTTTGTGTCGATGGTACGCAAAACTACCAAGCAAATTATTAAGGCATGTAGATGCAATAGATCACAATGTTGTGACTTTTGTAACCAATAGACTATGGCTAAAAAGTATAGTTGCAAGTCGGCAGGCAACGATTGTAGCTTTGAAAAGAGCAGCTCCACATCATGATGATTCATAATTTTCGTGAAAACATGGCGTAAATGCATATGATTTGGTGCACGTGGATCGAAGGCAAAACTGGGAGGTGATTCAACAGCATACCGATAATAACGTATG
Source organism: Tricholauxania praeusta (assembly GCA_949775025.1). NCBI lineage: Eukaryota > Metazoa > Arthropoda > Insecta > Diptera > Lauxaniidae > Tricholauxania > Tricholauxania praeusta. Next base: position 8,723,920 of record OX459030.1, read on the forward strand.
TTAGTGACACGTGTGGCACGTGTGAGATAAGTAAATTCAGTGGGTATATCAGTGCCATCTTCTGCCTTAAGAGTTGGTGTCTCCTCACCTTGAACATTGTGTAATAGTGTGTAAATATAAATCAATATTGGCAGTGCGATTTCATGACAATCATTGTGAGGAAAATGTTCAATTTGTGGATTATTTATGTATTTCCTTAAATGCATTAAATCCACAAAGAAACGTGACAAGTTGGCTGGATAAAGTTTTTCCAAAAACCACGCAGGAAACTGTTTTATTTTATCTTCGACATCATCATCATCAGCGTCGTCGTCATCATGTTGGGACAGCTGCTCGTTATCTTCACTGTTGAGTTTAATTTCTTCATCATTCGCGCTTTCATTATTTTCCACGGAATCATTCTCTTCAGTTTCGCTGCTTGAATCTGCATTTACCTCACTTGCATCATCTTGGTCTTCACCTTCAGATTTTTCAGATTCTTCAGATTTATCAGATTCTTCATATTCTGAGGAATCAACTGTTTCATCTTCCACATCTATTTCGTATTTTTCATCTCCTTCTGTTTTCGGGAAGCTAGCGAATGCATTATCATAGTTTGTTATAAAGTAGTCATATGAGGGACACTGTTCATTAGAGTAACCGGATATTGCAGCATTCACCTGTGCCAGCAATGATTCACGTTGATTCTGTAAAAAAAAGAATTAGTTCAATTGAAAGGCACTTCTTATCAGGCTTAATTTGATTGCAACTTCTTGGAACTTAATCTTAAATTGCGAATTTATTTGATTTAATGCAAGTTCCTATTGATGTGAACGTTTCTTTATAAAAATTAAAGCAGTTTTTATTCATACCATGCGCAAACGTCCCATAATCTTCTGCAACGCCGAATGCGCTGTCTCATGTTTCAGCCACTGCAGTATAGTTATAATACGACGCTGTTGCTGCTTTAGTTTCCGGTTGCGTTTACTTTTACCGACGCTGGCAAAGAAATTTTTAAATGCAATGCTCGAAATATAATCATTACCCAAAAGGGCCGCAAACAGCGGTAGCTTTTCTTTACTCAGCGAGCCACGTGCAATTAAATTCTCAATTTTGTACATGCAACAATCGAGGTATTTGTAACTTTTACTCTTGCGTGCTGTGCATTTCTCCACAGCATCTACTTGTATCTCGGATAGTATACGATTTGCTTTGGTGCGTTTTAGGAACTTTTTTGCCTCATTTTGGCGCAATCTGCGTGAAGCTGACTCTGTTGTTTCCTGATCTCCATTTTCTCGGTGCTGCACACGCTTTGTGTGCGCCTTAACCGTAAGTGTTATTAACGGAATATAACGCACATTGTGTATATAAAAATCAGAATCATAACTCAATACGGGACAGTTAAGCTTTCGACTTAGCGCTGCTAGTTCATCATCTGCTTCAAATATGCAACGCATAACTGGGACGCCACTATCTCGCACTGCATCTACGAATACTTCTTTCATCATCACTGGAAATATGGGTATTGAACCGCACGGATTAATGCGTTTTATTAGTGAAATTTTACCGCGTAAGCGCTTTCCCACTGTACGCAATTTCTTCGCCTCGTAGCCGCCATCCATGAGCACGTAGGCGTCTATGTTGCATTCTGATAGCACGTGAAAGAAATTGAGCACAGCATGGTAGTAGTCATCGTAGTCACCGCCAAATGCCGAATAGGTTCCAGTAACATCTTTATAGAGATTGCAGGCCAAGTTGTCACCATCAATTACCAAGTTGCAGTCATGCAATTCATATGGCAGCAAATATAGTTCGGCGTTCCGCGCTACAAAACTAGTTAATCCGCGCACGCCCATTTTGTGGCGTATTTATATAAAAGTTAATATTATGATTGTTTAATACAGCCGTCGACTGTTTCCCATGCAACGTGTTTTTGTTTTGGTTGGTAGTGTAAATCACAAATGTCATCTTTTTCTCTGTTTGTTTTTCTTGGAGAAGTTAAATTACCAGAGATGCTATGCAAAATTTGTATAAGTCTACACAATTGGCAGAGCTCGTGGTGAAGTTAATTTGTGCGAATATATCTTTTCCCAAAACTGTCTACCAGCTATTATTGCATTTTTAAAAATTCTGTTACATTGAATATTTTTCTTTTGGTGGACTAAAATACAAATCTGTCTTGTTTTTATTACATTTGCATTTTTCACTTAGCATTTTCTTATGTATAACTTGAAATAATCTCCAATTTTATATTTATATCTTAGTTCGTCTATAAATGGCGTAGTTGAATTTTGGCATATTTTTGGCATACATATTCTAGTTAATAGAAACCTTGCCTTGGATGCTGGAAGCATCAATTTATTTCCGGTTATTTATTTTTATATACAAGCTTATAGGAACATATAATTTTTGAAACGATTTTAAAAACACATATTAGATTCGATTGTATTTCAGCCTGTCAATAACATGAACTATATGAGTGTGACTACCTTTCTTAGCCAGCCTACTACAATAATCGAATTCGAATAAAATGCAAAATTGAGCTATTAAAACAAAGCTGATTCTATAAAACTTTCTTGTGAATAAAAGAAATTCGATGACGAACCCGTTTCCAACTGGGGTGTTAATGTTTCCAAAATTTTTTTATTCGGAGCGTTGTCGAAAAAAAAAGTCTGTTAATTTTTCTTTAGCTGTACAGCTTGGATTAACAATGATCTGTGTGGAACTAAACATTAATGTTACTTAAGTAAATTTAAATTGTTTTTTCTCTTCAGATCAGCTTAAAATTTAATCAGCAAGAATAAATATATTTATGTTTATGTATGTATCTATAACATATGCAGTGACATTTATGTGTAAAAAAAATCTTTAAAAGGTCTTATCTCTTAAAATATCCCATAATTTCATTCATATACATGAGCGAAAATGTTCTTATGAAAGTGAAAGAAAACACTGAAGTTACTACAATGATTTTTTTATATATTGCTTGGAAAATGTGTCTGAATAATAATACCTAAAAAGTTTGCTACTAAGAAAAATGTACTCATATAATGAAAAGATTTGTCGCTCACACTTTGAAAATAATTTAAATTTTTGATATTCTACTGGACACAGTACAACAACAAAAACATAACCAAGCTTTGTCATTGCCTACATTCTTTCTTTTTAATCTAAAATTTTATTTTTTTCTTACGTCATTATTGCGATCGATGAACTCATTTTAAGAGGTAACACCAAAGCATAATTGTTGAAATATTCGATTTCTTACTCCTGAGTAATAACGGAAAACTAATTTCAACAAGTTCTTACATATTCAATTTTTCAAACTTTAAACGTTTGCTATGAGAAGTATGAAATAAATGAGTGTTCCATATTTTTCAAAATACACATCTGCATACTTACACTTTTTGAAAATCGTAGTTTCCACACCCTACATCTCCTTAAATAAATGATAAGCACATGTTATAAGAATGTGTCACTTTCTTTTTTTATTTCTTATCTCTCTCTTTCCCATTGTTCCTAAAAATTTTTAATCTTAGCATTTAACTTAAACGTTTGACTTTCGCGTTACAATAGATTTCAGCGGTACACTTTATTTCATGTAATGTAAGCTTACACAAAAAAAGGGCGCGGCAGAACAATTTTTAATATAATTTTTATTTTATAAAAAGCAGCATGATTTTCCAGTTTCAGATCCTACTAATTCTTGCAAATATTAATATTCAAAACTATAGCTCTTTGATAGAAGTTGTAACTTAACATAATTTTACAAAGTAGGGTTATCAGTGTTCGAACATGCGTACATGCGTAATAAAATAAGTCATTACATATTAGACGAAAATTGTTTTATATATATTACTGAAATTTTAAGAGTCCGACCAGTACGTAAAATTTTTTAAGCAATTAATATCGTGCAATGATTAAAATGTTGTTGTATTTTGGAATTTCCATTATATTTTTGGCTAAAACAAATTGTAATTTACCTTATCAATAATAAAAACATTTAAAAATATCAAAAAAATTAATCGTTTTTCACAGCTCATCCACTTCCAATGGAATTTCACTTGAACACAACATACCAAGGTCGGGAACACGGTGGAAATATATATTTTCAAAACATTGGGCAAATTCACTTTCACTGGCATCTTCATGGTCTTAGGCACAAAAATCTACATGGACTCGAGAAAAAGTACGAATATGTGACTGATGGTGTAATTAATGGGGGTGGTGGTGGTGGAGGAGCTGGTGGCAACAGTACTGCGACTGTACACAACAATATTCATTTTCATGCGTATTCACCCAAAACGGTAAAAACCCCTGAACTGATATGACTGTAAATTTTGTGTGCATGTGAAGATTATTATTTGTGTATTGATGCAATGCAATGTACTCTTTGAACTTAAATAATATAAACAGTCTTAATCTCATTTAAAAAATATATTTCATTTATAAAAACATACATTTGCTGTTTTACAAAAAGTATGGGGCATAAAATGGTGAGATTCTTTGATTGCGGTGTAATTAACAAGTGTGAGCCTTAAATAATTAATGTATATTGTTCTACATACATACCTTAATACACTAAGGACATGAGGAACATATTTTATTTTTTAGTATTGTTTCTCTTAATTTTAGTTGTGGCAAATGGTAAACACTTGAAATTACTAGCGCATTTTGTATAGGAAATAATTTTATCATTTTCCCAAGCAGCAGAGCCATCTGTGAACTGGAGGAGAGAAGCACGCCTGGAAAGGATTGCGCAAAGACGTCAGTTAGTAAAAACACGCAGAGAAGAACGCCTACAGAATGTTATGCAAAGACGGCAAGAAAAAATAGACCGCAGAATTAATCGTCTTATTCAATTACGCGGTGTTGGAGGAGGGCAAGGAGGACGTGGTGGCGATGGTGGTAACGGTAGTGGAGGAGGGCAAGGAGGACGTGGTGGTGATGGCGGTAATGTGTACAACATCATTCATGTGCACGGATAACCATCAAATTCGGGAAAAAGTATGTACTATCCATTGAAATGATCATATGTGATATTCTTTGCCAAACGAAAGGATCCGGATGTTAAGATCTCCGATTTGACTGATTTTTTTTTGCGTAGTATTTGACTAGTTGATAATTAACTTTTCACCATTGTGACATAACTTGAGCCATTGCTGCGCAGTAATGTGGGTTGTAATTTCTTAAAATTTTTGTAAAATAAAATAATTAATTTTTCAACTATACAAAAAAGTTCTTAGAACATAAAATGTTGGTTTTATTTGAAAAAAGTTTTAAAATATTTTATCTATAAGGCATATGATCTTTTGAGTTAAACTTGAAATTTGACCAAAGTTAACTTTTGATATTTTTATTTTTACAGTTTTTTAAACACAAATATATAACTATGTATATCGGTCATTCTTTATGTAACTGCACACTCTGATTTGTTTGAGTTTTTGAACATTTTGTAAACATATATGGAAGTTAAAACTTTTTTTTCCAACCTCATTTTATGCCATAACAATTTTGTTCACTTAGCTGACATTATTGCATATACAGAGTAAGTTACAAAATAAAATATTTTTTGGACTGAAAATGGTTTTTGACATCCCAAGGGGAGCATAGTCAGCGTTTACACGAGGAAACTTTTTCGGCAAAGTTTCCTTGTTTGTTGGCAAGAGGGGAAAAACGAAAGGGACGAGGTAAGAAATTTGTCATATGTCGCAAACGAAAATCACAAAAGAGAATAGACAAGTAGTTGTCTCTCACTCTTTCCTCGTGTCAAAGTTTTTTTGTGTGGCTGTGAATCTCGGCAGACCAACAGCACTCTACTAAACAATTTACAAATGTTCAATACAAAAAAGTTTATGAAAACAATTGTTCCGCCGAATTCCGAAAATTTGATAGCCTTGATAGACCACCTCTACTGTTTCACTCAAAATGTTACACATGTCAAAAGAAAAGTAATATTGCTGCCAAGATTTGTCTGGTGTGTGGCTAGTTAAGAATTGCTAGCTACCATTGTTTTTGCTGAGTGAAATGGAGATGCTATATTAAACGCATGACGTTCCACAAAATTAAACACAGCGCAGCAGAGATGAACAAGTGCAACAACATAATTTAACTGACAAGGTAGGCATCCTGCTCTCACCAACGCTGCTGCCGCCAACAAAATTTTGAAGCTTGAATTCTTTGTTGCATTTCATTCATACTTAATTTGCTATCAACTGTCGTGCGTTGTGTTTGATATTTTAAAGTACATCGGGTTGTGGCATTTTCTTGGTACGCGTTCTTTGCTTCATTAATTTTTTAATTTGCTATTTGTGAAAAACTAAAAAAAAAATAAACGAGAAAAATACTTGCATTGAACCACAAAAGAAGCAAAATTTTGACAAGTGAAAAATCGGAAAGCGATATAATTAAATTTTAGTGCCTTTGAAGGAAAAGCAGCAAAAAAAAAAAACAAAAATTCGTAAGTGAAAACGCAACAAAAGAGAATTAAAGAATAAAAGAATACTGTATTTTTTTATACGTTAATTGCGGAAAAGTGAAAAAGCATTTTTCGGCAGCTAAAGTAAAAAACAAAATTAAAAAATTGAAACCAAGTCTGCAAATAAATTAAAGTAAAAAAGTACACAAATTTTGTGAAAACCTTAAGAGCATTTTATTCCTAAAAATACAAACCCTAAAGCTCAAAATAAAATTTTGCTTGTATATTAATTGCTTTACGCGTTTTTGCTTTGTGCTCTAACTTCGTTGAATTCCTTCATTTTTTATTGTGCATTATTTACTGTTCTTTAACATTGTCGTCGTTGTCGTCTTTTTTTACGTTCCGTTCATTCATTCACATTTCAATTCAATCGACGAAGAAAACCAAGAAACCAAAGCAAAGTAAAGTAAATTCGTTGGTTTTCTTTTTCTTCTTTTGCTTGTGTTTTGGGGACACCAGCAGTTGGAGCAACTGAGATAGTTGAAAAGCAAAAGAAACGAGTCGACATCCAGCACGAAGTGTTTTTTGTGCCGCCGCCTAAGTGCTGTGCTTGTGTTGTATGTGTGACAGCTGCAGCAGTGTTATTTAGAAAAAAGACAAGTAAAAAACTGTATAAAGTCGATTTAAATTTAATAATAAATAAAATAAAAAAAAACGAATACAAAATCAATGACATAATTTTGTTAGAAATCTTCTCAAAACTTCAAACAATCACTGCCATTGTAGAATCTGTTTTCTTTTTGTGTACGCCTGTGTTTGTGTCAAATAGCACAACTGTCAAAATTTGTTTGCAGACGCAATAAAACAACTCGATTACTGTCATTCATTTCTACGCTCCTCGAAGCAATCCCTGCAGCGCCATCATCATCAGTGCTTTTGTTGTGTTTTGGAGCCCGATTTGCCGCAATCGTGGAGCTTCGCTCGTTTTTTTTTTCTAACGTTCGTCTGTTCGGCGCTAATTCACTCACTCGTTCGTTTACTAATTCGTCGTTCGCTGCTCCAGTTGAACATTTTTTTCCCTTTGAAGTATTGCCGTCAGTCGTTAGTTGCGTGGAAATCCTTCGCAGGTGTTGCCGCTTACTGGATAAAAAAATTATTACGGGATCGTACAGCATTGGGAATTGTGTGTGGTTGTCTTAGACAAAAAAGGTAAGTTTAATTTCTAATCTAATGCAAACTTGATAAAGTTCTGACAAATAAAAATTCTTGATATTCTGGCAAAGCTTTGGTGGTTTTTTTATTAGAGACAACCAAACAAACTCTTGTAAAAATAATTTTTCAACAAATTTTAGTTTTCGATATTTTGCCAATTTTCCAATAAGACAATTATGTATTGGTTAATGAATTTGTTGACATCTCATTTATTTTTGAATATAAAGACTTGTAACTTCTTACACTAATAGCAGTGTACATATAAAGTTTAACATCAAATATCCCGAAAACTAAATGAGATACAAATTAATTTTTTACCTAGCTCATCATGTTAGGAGTGAAACTTGGTATAACCGGCAATTAAAATGTCAAATATATTGTTTGTTTTTTTATAAAAAAATATGTTAATTTTTTGAAATTTTTTTTTTTTTTAAATATGTAAACTAAAGCTATGGCTCTGAACAGTTTTTAAACTGTCTGTTAAAAGTTAAAAAATTTATAACTTTTTTTTTTTGAATCACTAAAAAATGTTTGTTACAGAAAAAGTTAAACCGTTTCAAAAATAAAAGCCTAAGCTCAGAATAAAGAGGCTCAAATACGAAAAACTACTTAGGATTTTAAGAAATGGAAAATTGCACAGAAAAAACCTAAAAATTTTTAAAAAAAAATTATTCTACGAAAATTTCACTTCCGTTAAAAGTTGCCAGAATATTTAATTATTGCAAATTAGTTTTAATTTTTATGGAGTAAAGAAAATGTCTTATATGTTTCTGCTAAACAGGTTTAAACATTATTAAAAATGAAATAAATATTTGTATATAATTGAAGTAAAATGAAATCACCCATATCAAGATAAGGACTTTTTTTTTAGAAAATATTGGTCTTAATTTGATATTCATTTTGGGTGAAGACAGTGTCATTCGCATGAAATAGTCCGCAAAATAAAAAATTAAACGAAAAATAGAAAATAAAATGTTAAATAAAAAAATGCTCCACATTCAATTTTTTTCACGGAGCATAGGACCTCCCCAAAATTCTTCCAAAGTGCACGATCAATAACGAGTTTCTTTCATTTTCTTACATTTCTCCAATTAACGTACTTATAATGATTTAGGACGTCCGCGTTACCTGTTACTCCGAGGGTTCCACCTAATGCATGCCGGCAAATGTCTGTTAGTGATTTTCACAACGTGTGTCCAATCCGTTTCAGATGGTCCTAGGTAACCATATTTTCAGAACTCAGTGAAGATAATTGAACACTTATAAATTGGGCACTGTTGGTATGCCGAGTTTCATAGCCGCACAGAAGATCAAAGGTTTTGAGCTTCGATGAAGTTAACAGAAACGAAAACTTCCAGACATTATGAAGCTAAGCGAAGAAGCTTCTTGCTTTGCTGATTCTAACAAATCGAAAATAATAATACGCCCGAAAAAATTGAAAAGAAAAAATCTTATAAAAATTCAAACTTTATATAACTTTTCTTTACGAATTTGTGATCAAATAGGTACGGATATATTTCGCGACATTTTTCTATTACTTATTAGGTCATGTAGTTTCCCTTTTGTTTTTGGGAACTTTTAATTTTTATTTTAAACCACTAACCTGGCCTGACCAACGCTGACGTTCTACTCATGTCATATATCTTTTGAGTGGGGCTTGATGTTTCCGCGTTATGAACATTTTTATTGAGATTGCAAAGTTTCATTAATTTATCGTCTCGTGACTCCACTTTATGTTGATTTCTTATTGAGTGAGTTTTCCCTTAGCTACATATTACCATTGACCAATTTTATTTCTTCTTAATTTCACAGAAGGATTTGCATGTCAGAATCCATGAATTCTTATGTATGTATGTAACTACAAAAAACGCAATATTTCTAGTGCCTCAATTTATAAACTTAATGCTAACTCTGACTTTTCTTGCAATTCTAAAAAGAATACCAAATATTGATTTCCTTCCTGTTGTGTTGTAAGTGTTGTTGTGCATTGCATTGCTTTGTTTGCCAAAAATGATTTAAAAAAAAAATAAATAGTAAAGTTTCTGAATTGAGGACAAAAGTTCAATGCAAAAAACAACAAAGGATCATTTATTCCTGCCAAATAACTGAATGAACTCGAATCGCGCAATAATCAACAAAATCAATTATTCCTTTTGCCTGTTTAATGCATGGTGCCATGCGGCAAACTCACTCCACTGCTTCAAAATAGTTTTAGGTCATGTTGTTGTACAAAATAAGCATAATATTGTATTATTTAGGGCTCTTAAAACAAAATTAAATAAAATTTTGCTGTTCTATGTATTCCAGCCTTTATTTGATTTTTATTTTATTGAAGTTGAAAACTTATAGTGCTTTTCCCTAATCATATTCGAGCTTGATTTTGAAATTAGTTTTCATTGTTTTCTGCCCTGCCCATCGTTTGTTGTAAAATTACAGGGACCCTTCATGATAAGTGACTTGTGCACCCTATTTATGTTTTTGATTGTAAAGTATTTAATTCTTTGAGAAAAATGTTAATTTTATTTTCTAAATATGACGCAGCAAAATGTGCGTACATGACTGACTGACTGTGTGTGACTTTTCATAATTGTGTGTTGATTTTTCGCTTGGTCTCTCTTTGGATTTGTCTTTTACTTGAGACTTTTTTTTTTGTATAAAACCTTTCTTTTTTTGTTCTATTTCGTTAGTTGGCGAAATATTGTAAAGCTGCACGTATTTTTCTTATTTCGCATATGGCGGAAGGTTAAAAATGAATTAGTTAATGCTTTCATAGTAGCCTTGATCTGAAGTTTAGTAATCAAACTAAAATTTATGCTAACAAAAGAATATGCGCTTGAAGCGTAAGCACCCAAAGAATGCACACACAAATGTGTGTACCAAAAGAGTACATACCCAAAGAGTACACAATCAAAGAGTACGCACTTAAAGAGTATGTATCCAAAGAGTAAGGATCCAAAAAGTAACCATTCAAAGAGTAAGCATCCAAAAAGTACGCACCCCAAGAATGTAAATCTTTATGTGTACCAAGAAGTACACGCGAAGAGTGCGCAATTAAAGTATATGAATATAAAGAGTACGCATCCAAAGTGTATGCATCAGAGAACGTCACTGAGCCACACATCATTTTTTCCATTCATGAATCTGTTAAATCTTTCAGCTGATTCAGACAGATTCACCATTAAAAAAAAATTTAGTGAATCTAGCAACCATTCCGATTCACAGAAAAGTCTGTGAATCTGAATGTGCTTCCGCATTATTTCTAGTGAATCCTGATTCATTTCGTATCACTCCGTATAAGTATATGAGTGTTTCATGAGCTACTCATGAATCAAAGGCACAGATTGTATCAAAAAAGTTTGTGATACTCGCGTGGAACATTTTGGGAAGTTTTTTAAAATATGGGGAAAGGTCGAAAATTGTATTTTGACATAATTTATTCCTTAACATTTTTAGGGTGGCTCCGGACCCTGGAAGGACCGTTTTTGAACCATTTTTGGAAATTTTTTTTTTCTGTAATTAATGGGAATGCATACTATGCATCCAAAGAATGCACATATTTATATGTATCAAAAGAGTACGCACAAAGCATAAGCATTTAGAAAGTATGCGTTCAAAGAATACGCACTCATAGATTAATCACCCAAAGGGTACGCAAAAAGCTTGCACATTTCAAAAGCACACCTTCACCAACACTGATGTAAACATATTTTTTTTTTCTAAATGTCTATTATAATTTACTACCAAACTTGAAAATTGAAAGAAACAACAATTCCCATAAAATTCGCACTTTGAAGAATTGAATTTTCTTTTAAATATTCCCACGCTACAGAACAACTGCATAGCCAAAACAGAAGATTGTTGTTGCTACCTGTAAATCACATAAAAGAAAAAATTCCAAAAAGAAAATTTCAAACAAAATCATTGTTAAAAGTAAATTAAATCGAATTGAATGACGCACTGGGTGGCGTTGGTTGTGTTGGCAAACTTTTCACGTTCGAATTTTCTGTGCGTTTTCTGTTGCTGTTGCTGTTGTATTCTTTTTCGAATAAAAATATGATTGAAATGCAACAAAAAACATGAAACCAATTAACCACCCGTCGATACAAATTCTACCACATGACCATTTCAAGAAAAATACAAAAATGACCAACTAAGATAAGAGTGAATGTTTTTCCAAGTAACTCACATAAAAGGAAAAATGAACAAAAACGCTAGAGATCAAATGAAACACAATTTAGTTAAATACAATTTAGTTAAATGTGCAGTAAATTGCACAATAACAATTTACAAAAATTACAGAGAATCATTAGGAATTCTCTAACAATCACAGCTGGAGAAATAAATTGAATTCAATTTGTCGCAATATTATTTGTATTGTCCTTTTGCATTTCCATGAAAAGTGAGTGAGCAACATGTTGTCGCTGATTGTATGTAAATATGAATAATGGTCGATTAAGGACATCACACAGGAGGGTACATTACAATTCGAAAATGTTAAAAGCATTTGTTTAAACAAGTTGAACCATATGATTACGGAGTCAAAAGTGCACAATTATCCAAGTTAAATCGCTTTCATAACGTTCGAGGTCAAAAGCTAAAATCCTTTTATTGTTAATGTATCGCTTTCTATTGGTGGGTCATTAATTTATGTTGGACAAATGTTGTAGGCTATGTGATTTTCTCTAAAAAAGCTTGTGGTAATTCATGATTTATTGCCGATTATGGTAAAGTAATAGATCATTAATTAGTGGCCGACCTATAAATAGTAAACGAAATATTAAGAAAAAACCATTTTCAACCTTGATTCTCATGATAGTGGTTGAACCTACGGGAACAATGCACTTAACCTTTTATATCTGGAAATATTTAAACTATAACTTTTGTGCGGCAAATGGAAAGCGAAATAAAAACGTTAAACTCTTTCGTTACCTTTGACCTTGACGTTCATAATACTTAATTTTAAATTACGGATCTAATCATAATCCGCAATACCTGAGCTAATTTCTAGTCGTATTCAAAATCTGTCAGGCTTGAGCTTAGAGTAATATTCCAGTCTTGACCCATTGCAAAGAAACCATTTTTTTATACCTTGCATACAGGGTTTATTCACGTTGTCATTCCGTTTGTATTCTTGATCACTCATCAGAATCATGTCCGTCTGTACATCTATGGAAATCACGATTTCGGGAAAACTAAGCGAATTAATTGTTTGAAACTCGGTACACAGACTACATTTTAAAACAATGTTCTTCGGATTGAAAATGGCTGCGGGCCCGGGGGGAATACTCGCGTTAACCCCCCTCCTCCTGTCGACGATTGGTGAGTTTCTAAAAGAGGGAGTGGCATCTCCCCCATATAGACATAAGTTAATAAAGAAGGAGCCATACATTATTGTATAGCATTGTGCTAGTAAAACTTAAATTTTTTGGGGTTAGTTGCTTAATCGACTATATAGACTTTTGATCATACAATTCCAGCCCATAAGACCGCGAACTTTCTTCCATATAAAAGGGTTTGAAAGTAATCAAAATTGAACGCTTTTTGTGGAGAATTCCTGAAAATGATAACTATGCCTTTTGCATGAAGAAAATGTGTCATAACTAAATGCTCTACTTACAATCTCAAATGTCCATAGAGTTCTTTTAAAATTTCTATTCCCACGCAGCAGGATATTTTCAAACTACCCAAACACATTTCAACACCTATGGTACTTTTTTTTTTTGTTAAAAAAATCTGTTTCTACAAAATTTTACATTTTAAAAAAAAAAAAAAAATTCATCCAAAGCTAAACAACATTTGATAATTGCTCTCTTTTTATTTTGCTATTTTTCTACAACTTCCCTATTGTGTTTTTTTTCGTGTTTTCCCCTACTTTCTGTCTTTGGTTCCGGTTCGAAAACTTTTTATTTTATCTCTATTTTCTTGCCTTCTTTTCTGCCTCTATTTTTATTTTTATGTTGCATTCATTGCGCAAGATACTCCAATGCAAACATGAAAATACCATGGATAACAAAATGTGCTGCCGCCACACCGGACCTAACCACTGCGATGGTTAAAATTTAAAACTTGGAACAATTTCAATTTTTAAAATATATTCCTTCCCTTGTTGTGTTGCTTACATTTTTAAGGATAACAGCGTGGATTCTATAAAATTGTAAAAATACTGGACAAAATAAAGTTACCTACTATATCTGATATGTAAAAATTTTCTTGTGGAATAGTAATCCACCCTTTTTAAAAGGTTTTTCTTTTGCTCTTCGCTGCAGTACAATAAGAAAAAATCACCTGCAATTGCTTTAGGTAGGCACGAAGTACAACATTGGTAAATGTAATAGTCATGGCAATAAAGAAAACCGCAAAAGCAAAATTTACGGCTATGCCAAGTCCAAATAAAATAAACGACTTTATTTTTGAGCACAAGGATATGCAGATACATGGTATTATAACAAACCTGTATGTTAGGACTAAAGCCAAATTTATGTGCATGCTAAATATTGGAAATTAATTGGCTTGAAGAATTCGCAATAGAAATTCAATGGTTCAAGCCTGATTGAGCGTCACAAGAAATAATAGTTATTCACTAACTTATAATTTGTAATATAATTGTAAAAAACCAAATTTGGTCCTTTTCGTTGATTATTTTGAGTAATTTATATTTTGTTTTTTTTGGGTGATTTAAACAAATATAAAATTTTCCCAAAAATTCAAAAGACTTTCGTAAAATAGTTATCAGATTTTTGAGCGCTATTTTCATAAAAAAAAAAAAATAAAAAATTGCTCAAAATCGACAAAATCGCCCAAAGTACCAACGCTTAAACATTAAGCATTCAAAATTAAAAAAAAAAATAAAAAAATTGCCCAAAACAATAATATCTGAAAGATATAGATATATAGATTTTGGGTGTCATTTTCTAAGTGATAATCACTCACGATAAAAATTTTTCTTCAATGGCTTTACCTTTAGCGTTCCGATTTGCGACGCGTCATTTTCTATTATTATCGTCCAAAAAATTCCTATTCCAAATATTTTAAGCCCTTTAGCAAAAAATATATTCTAAAAGAGCATAAAAGTTTTTTTTTGTTTTTGACGTTATTTAATTTTTCGGGCCATATTTTATGTTTAAAATTGAACGATATTTCATATTATGAACTGTTATCAATACAACTCTTAAAAGGTGCTTTGTCTCCGAGTTTTGGCGATATTTCACATTTCTATAAGGAAATAGGACGAAACAAAATTATAATAGGTGTCGAAATTTGTTTGAAATATCGCCGAAAACTTTGGGTGAATTATCGTCCAAATTTGTATTACGAAAATTTGGGCGTTAAGTAATACCTTTGTTTTTTTTTTTTTTTTTGTTATGGTTCTCAACACGTTCATACAAAAGCGAACTCTCACTGTAGAGTCCAAGATCACTGAGGAGGAGTCTGTAGCAGGAATCGACACCTGATTTCTATTGTTTTTTTTTTTTTTTTGTTGCTTTGTAATTTTTATTTGTATTTTTATACATACTGTACTGAACGGTCAGCTCATTAAAATAATTATTAAGAAAGTATAGTATGGGCTTTGTTTTAATAGCCAACCAAACAAGAGAGAAAAAATTACGTCTTAGTAGAAATTAGGTTTACAGACTAAAATTACGTAACGCAACCAGAAGAGGCAAGAGTCTACAAATTTCTGAAAAACTGGTTGTCATTTTTGACATAGTATCGCAGGGGAGTGAGAATAGTCTAGAAAGTCTGAAAATCGCCGCTGTTTCGTTTTGTGGCATTATAGACTTAGAAGAGCAAAGGTATACAGGAGAACAATAATGGCAGTACCTTCGTTTTTTTTTTGCCATAATTCGTAACACGTTCATACAAAAGCGAACTCTTCACTGTATCAGTCCAAGGTCACTGAGGAGGAGTCTGCAGCAGGAATCGAAACTTGAGTTCTATTGTTGCTTTTTTTTGCTTCTGTAATTTTTATTTGTATTTTATACATACTGTACTGAACGGCTGATTAAAATAATTACTAAGAAAGTATAGTATGTGCTTTGTTTTAATAATCAACTAAACATGAAATAAAATATTACGTCTTGGTGGAAATTAGATTCACAGACTCAAAACTATTACGAATTAAATACGCAATTAAGAAAAATGTTCAAAAAGTTATTCATCCATCCTTAAAGAACGAATAAACCAAATTTACTTCAATGAATATTTTTTTCCGTTTCACACGCTTCAATTAGTCTAACAACCAAACATATGAGTAATATGTAGTAATAATAAAAATCCATAATAACAGAAATTTGCACATTTAATCAGTGTCAATTAAATAATTGCACAACAACAACAATATGAACAGCAACTAGAACATTTAACACATGTGTGCGCTGCCATTAATGCTGCTGATGCTGCTGCCTGCTTTGTGTGCTAAATTTTAACTAATTGAAAGTCAAGCGTGGTAAATGACGTGATTTCCTTAGATTTTTATTGCATAGAATTAAAATTGATTTATTAGTTGTTCTTATTTTCTTTGGTCTCGATGTTTTTGTAGTTTTGGAAAAATAAATAACAAATAATTCAAAACGCGAGCTCAAAACGACAGCTGCTCTTCTGCGCTGATTAAACAAAATAAAACTCAACTCAAATATGAGCAATAATCGTAAAGAAAAAAAAAAAAATAATTCCACTTCCTCTTTTCTTCCTCAGCTTATGCTGCCTGAGTGCTATCGTGGCAGGTCATTAGTTTTTCTAGGGTTTGCTTTGAATTTTTATGTTACTTAGCTCTAACGACAGGACACTTGCCAATATGATGAAC
The DNA here is from genome assembly GCA_949775025.1 of Tricholauxania praeusta. NCBI lineage: Eukaryota > Metazoa > Arthropoda > Insecta > Diptera > Lauxaniidae > Tricholauxania > Tricholauxania praeusta. Next base: position 8,740,332 of record OX459030.1, read on the forward strand.
ATACTACGAGACATGGTATCAAATGCAGCAGTTCCTCTGTTGTTTAGGATAAGAATCCGGATCCAAATGCGCACGCGTGCTGCTTTCTATGAAGAAATAAAGTATCATGTATCAGAAGACAAAAAAACCCATACAACGTCAACGTCTTAACAGTTCTTTACGATAAATATATGCTTGAAAATCTACTAAATTATCCCAGTAGAAAAGATCATAACGATGTCTAGGAATTTGATTAGTCTTAAAAGCTACTTTAAATTCGTTAATTCATATTATAAGACTTGACTACTGCATACCACAGCCTTAAAAAATTAACCTATATCGTTTTTTTAAGAGTACGCAGTAATTTTCCAAAGAGTACGCACTCAGAAAAATGTTAATTTTTTTGTAAAATACTCTGAATATGTGTAGCAAATTTTTTTTGCTAAGAGTACACACTATATTTTCGAGGAGTACGCATATTTACAAAGAGTACGCACTCATTAAAACCGTAACTTTGCATTTAAAAGATTATATAATGGTTATTTATTATGGTTTGAAATTTTAAGGTGCGTACTCTTATCCTACTGAGCTTTTTAGTATATTTATGTACATATAACTGCTTAAGAAAATTTAATTTTTTCTTAACTTCATTTCTTTTTATTAAGAAATCTTATGGTCACCACTAGCTTAAATCTCGCGGGGATTCTTTTTTACGATCATTCGCATTTTTGTATGCGCACAAAACTGTCATCTGTCAGTTTGCGTTAGGCAGGGAGAGAATATTTTTATTTGTTTTTTTTTTTTTTCGAATTTACAGTAAAACAGCAGCATAGCAGTAGTTTGAACAAGAAAAAAAAAAGCAAAAAATTGTCATCAATGAGCGCAAGGGTCTGCTGCAATGCCTACTACTGTTGCTGCTGCGTGAGAGTGTCTGGAGCGAAATGCTACAGCAAGTGTCAACTAAATGAATGGTTACCACTGCTGCGCATCAACGTTGTCGTCGTTTACGCGTCTTCGTCATCATTGTGCCAGTCAATGTTTAACCTGAGTTTTACACTTCTTGGGTTCTTTTGTGCTGCTTCCACTGTCTGTCAATCGCTGTTCTTGTTTTTCAGCTTCGTCTTACTTTTTTTTTTTTTTTTTCTTTCTCAGTTTAAAGCAGCTGTCGTTAATCCAAAAAACTTGGAAAAAAAATTGGTAGACACCATTTTATTTACAATGCAACGAATATTGAATTTTTCGTCGTTGTTGAAACTATGTTAAATCTGAAAAATGTGTTTACTCATAGGATATGATAGTAAAAATATCTGTCCGAAGACTGCACATCTATTAGTTGTTAAAAATTACCGAAATATTGCGTACTTCAGTCGTCAAAAAATTTACCCATGAAACCTTACTAAAGAGTACGCACTCTTAAAGCCATAACTATAAAAGATTCACGAAAAGATTCGAATGTTGAATAATTTTAAAATAACAAAATATTTAACACTACATGCTCAAAGAGTACGCACTTTTAAAGTAGCTCATATGACAAAATTAGTGCCCAAATCAATTGAAAATATTCAAATATTGCTTTACTCGCAAAATTCAATTATTTTACACTTCATACCAAAAGAGTACGCACACACTGGTAAAACTAAAAAAAAAAAATAGTACTGAAAATATTTCCAACCATGCATTCAAGAACTGTTTTAGTCGCAGAATGCAAGTGTGTAACACCACATAGCCAAAAAGTGCCCAATGAGTACGCACTCTTTTGGTGATAAAATCTTTTAACGAAAGCGAACCCAACTTCCCAAGAACTATTTTTGCCGTAGAAAGCAGAAACCAAATAATAAAGCTGCATACCGAAAGAGTGCGCACTCTTAAAGTAAGGAATAATAATGAAATTAATGCTCCTATAAATCACCATTATTAAAAAATCTTAAAGTACGCACCGTACGCATTATGACCAAATAGTACGCACTGATAAAATTAACATAAACATTTTTTTTGAAATGTAATAAAATAGTTAATTCAAAAGACTTAGTAACTAGAAGGTGTGAACTCTTAAATTATTCTACCATTCAAAAGTTTCTACAAATATCGTTTTATTATCTCTACCCTAACACTCTTTGGTTTTGTAACAAACATTTTTTCAACGTAATCAAACAATAAACAAATTGCAATAAAATTTATAGATGCACAACATTTAGAAATTTATATATTTTTTTAATGAAAGCATTTTAAACGTTTTAATTAAGAAACCCGCGAGACCAAAGCAATTCCAGCCGCAAATAAAGTAATTAATTCGATTAACAAATAAATGCGCTTAGAAAAAAAAAACAACCCAATTAAAAAAGGCGGCTAAAAAAACACTAAAGTTCCGCTGGAGTAAACTTTAAAGTTTAAAAATAAAATAAAAATTGATCGAATAAAAAAACAATCAGGTAAAAATTACACCACCAAATGAAAGAAAAAAAATTAATTGAAAACAAACACGTGCACGCATTTAATGTAAAAATCTATTAATAAAATCACCAAAAAGCAAACGGAACGGAACCAAACAGTACGGAATGAAAACAACCATAAATTAACGTTATATCGTATAGTTGAATGAAAATAACAACTACAAATAACAACTACAAATAACACTTATTCAATAAATAAACGTTTTAAACGCAAAATTCAATAAATAACAACTAAATAAAATTTCAATTTATTTCACATTGAGCTGAAATTGCAAACATCAAATATAAATTTCTTATGAGAATACAAAAAGAAAAAAACACATAAATGTTAAAACGAAGGTGTATTCGAATTGAAAAAACAAATAACTAGCGGCGCTTAAGATGCTAATGACTACGACTGACAACTAGGCTTATCGCTTTACAGACAGCAGCACCATTACCACTACAAACATCAGCTTCAGCATCAACACCAACACCAACACTTTTTGAAGTGCCAATATTTTCCATAATTTAGATTTCAAAAGTTTTTGCAATATTTATTAATAAATTTTGCTCATAAAATTTATGTGACAGTTAAAGGTGGAGCGAAAAATTTCTTTTAAGCCTTGCTTTCTCGATTGAAAATTAAATCAATAAAAGGTTTGGTAAAAGGCTTTTTATCAATAGTGTAAAACTTTCTGCTGTTAATGTAACTTTGGACATTTAATTTTAGTAAATTAGGGATATAAGTGAGTATTACTTTTTTGAGTTTACTATTACTTATATTGTCAATCTACATATAATATACAAATCACTGTGTGTATGTTATCTATTGATCTGGCAACTACTGAGCCAACTGAGCTCAAATTTACATGCTATATTAGCTTTGATGTCGGAAAAGCTTAGAACATAGTTTAAACTTTTTTGAACAACTGGGCGTGGCCCCTTTTATAAAACAAAAACAATCAGAACGCTATATCTTGGCACTGGTAGCAGGCGTTTGCAAACGTGCTGCTAGTATGTATATTGTCTATGCTAAACATCTCACAAAATGCGTACAGAATTTAACAAAGGGGCGTGGTACCTTCCATACAACAAAAACACTTAAAACGTTATATTTTGACATCTATGGCAGCTGCAATTGTGAAACTTAATACGTGAGCTTACATATGTATGTATATTGTTTGTGCCAAGCTACTCGTAAAATGTGAACCGATTGGGAAAATGGGGCGTGGCTACTCCCATGCAATATAAAACACTTTTTTTATTCTTGCTACTTATACCAATGGACTCATTTGTCTGCAGTAAGGACTGCGTATAATGTAGGCGGGGTTGTACGACGGGTTTGTACGACATGCTTTAAGTTGTCGTAGTATATATGACTTGTTCACACTATGACTTACACTATACCGACATTAAACTTTCAGAGCTCAATATTCGAAGAACATTTTATAGTCTATGTTCTTGAAGAAATTTTATAAAATTTTTAAACCACCTTATACAACTTTATTAACTTGAAACTTGTTAGCATGCTGTCGTCGTCTGGCTTAAAATGGCCATCGAATGAATATCGGTAAAACCGTCAACACATGAGCTATAAACCGGAATAAAGACATCAGCGGCAGCAGCGCCAAAGTGATGAAAATGACAGTTCGTTAACGAGGCTTGGACAAAAAAAAATATATCTAGAAAATAGACTGGAAGCCGTAATATAAAATTTTAGCATAAATATATTTTTTTTTTCTTTCATTCAAATACTTTTGTATTTTTATGAATGAATTGTGTAAATAATTGAGTTATACGCAAAAAAAGCACAATGACACACGTTCGATTCCTCTCAACTTAGCGTTTGCAATAATCGATGGTGTAAAGCTTAGTTTCTTTATCGCTTGGGGTTTTTTTCGTTTCTTTCTTTCTACATTTGTTTGCGAACATAAATTTGACTTGAAGAATTTATAGACATAAGAATTTTAAGTCCAAGTTTATTTAACGAGTCTTATCATGATAATTTATCAATATCGTATCGTACCCAATATATGACGACTTACGTCATTGAAAACCAATATAGTGACGGTCACTTGGACAGACTTTCTTTTAATTCTTGATTGGGGGACAATGTCAAATATAGTAAAGTAGCTTATAAATAAGTTTTTTTCTCTTATAAATAGCCTTGCTATTTCTTCGTGATATATTTGAGTTAGATTCATCAGACTATGAGCCGTAGCGAGCGAAAAGGGTTTTCTAGTGTTAGCTGTTACATTCTTGTTTTGATAAAACTCATTATGAAAAGATTAAAATTTTTGATTAATTTTCAATTTGATTGGTTAAGCCCTTGTTAGCTCTTGTATATACGTGGGAGTTTTATCAATCATAAGGCAAATGCACGAATTAGAATTTTTTTTTGTTTTTGCTTGAGAAATTTATATAATAAAAAGTATTTTAATTTTATTTGTTCATGACTAATTAACGCAGTGTTAGTGCAATTAAGACAGAAAGCTTACTCGCGAAAGTTTGCGACACCTGAATCTGACTTTGTCTCTCTTTTTGGCTTTTGCCGGTTTATTCGGAAAATGAGCGTTGTATTAAATTTAAGCTGAAATACAAAATTAAGGTGCACAAAAAATACTTTTTTTTGGTTTCGGCAAGAAGGTGTATTTTTGAAAATTATTCAAAAAATGTGATATTTTTGCAAAAAAGCGATTTTTCAGTTTTTGGCTTGTCTTGGCTTTAAATCGCAATCGCATTTTAAAACCCCTATTGATGGGGGAAAATTTTGTTCATGACAACATTCATTGATTTTCATCTCTTCGGACTTAATCTTTGAAAGTAGCGATTTCAGCCAAAAGTACTCTGCTCAATTTGTATGCTTTCTTTCGATCGGCAACATAGCCTCAGTGATCAATTCAATCATCGCTCATAAGTACTCTCACGAAATCTTTATGTCTAGAAATCATACCGGCAGACCATTTGAAGTGCAAAAAACTTTTTAATTAATTGACGAGATCAAATGGAAAAACAAACCAAATCATCTTCAGCGATGAAGCACATTTTCAACTCTATGGGTATGTAAATAAGCAAAATTTTCTTTGATGTGGAGAATCCAAGAGTGATTCACGTGAAACCAATCTATCCACGAAAATGTTCCAAAGCGGTTTTTTGAGAAATTTCATATTTTCGTGCGTTAGTTTTTAGCTCGGTTTTTGGCCTGGTGAAGTGGTTGGTCTGCACTTCCTTGGAAATGCGTTTACTGAGAATGGTTTGAGGTATAGAACGATGATAACTCATGTATTTGGCAGGAATTGTTTGATTTGAACTTAAGTACATGTGGATCCAGCAGTACTGCGCAACCTGGCATACTGCTCTCGAAACGTTTGAGTTGCTGTGAGAAAAATTTTCAAGTCGTGTAATCTCAAGAAATGCACAAACTGGGCTTCAGTCAGATTTAGTTAGACTTTTACCTCAGCGAAGTATTGTTGGCTTCAGGGTGTTCCTGAAATTCGGCTTGAGAATAAGTCGTATCATTTGAAAACGATATCTACAATAGATCAAAAAATCTTCTAGCTCTTGAAAAAAAAGCACCTTTTTCGTTCGTTTTTTTAAAACTTTTTTTTTATAATTTTTTTTTATTTTTTTTTTTGTGATTTTCTCTATAATTTTTGACGTTAAGTTTAAATCTACTATTCATATTTTTCTATTACGTCTTGTTTTTGAGATAAACGGAGTCAAATGTGTCAAAAACTCCCGTTATTGAATATTCGTGCACTTTAACCAGGGATGCCAATTCTTTTGGAGCTTTTTTGAGTACATAGAAGTAAAAAAAGTTGACTACTTAATTTCTAAGTATTCAAAAATGTTCCAAAGGAGGTGCTGTGCACAAGTGTAAGAAAATGCTTAAAATCGTTCGTTTTTAAAATTTTAATTTTCTTACGCTTGTACCAAGGACACCAATTTATATAGAGCTTTTTTTAAACAAATTTTAAAGAAAAACTCAATTATGTATTAATTTCTGTGATCCATTTACTAAATTCTTGCTATGCCTATAACATTCAAAAAAAAAAACCCCATGAGAAAATTTATGTTATTGACAGATATTTAACTCAATAAATATTGTTTTCTAAAATTGAAATAATTTATTAGTATCACATAAACCGAACAAAGTGTTCTAATGAACTAACAAAATAAACAAATTTCAAAAAAAAAAAACTTGCGCATTATTCATTCCAATTTACGCACAATATTATTGCATTCGTTGTCGTCTGATCAAATAGAGAAAAACATTTTCGAGTACAAATTGAAGCAACCTATAATCACTAAGTCAATAATAACGAGGAGGAGGAGTGATCATTACTTTCAAGAAAACAAGGTGTTAATTTGTGAAAAATTGCGCTTTGTTAATGGCCAAGACAAAACGAGTCATTCAATATTTGCCCTCAGCATATATAGAACATAAAATATTTTTTTTTTACTATTTTCCCATAAAAGAATTTCGTACCTTTTAAATCATTCCGTATAGTTAAGTGAATCATTAAACAAATTCAGTCAGAGTTACGTGTAAGTACATGCATACCTCTACCTACCATTTCGTATGAGTGTATATGTACATAATCATAAATAAATACAAATATAATGTAAACAAATACACAATATTTACGTTTTTGTTGACTGTGTATTTGTGTTAATAATAAACTTTGAATTTTTAATAAACTCAAAAAAGAAAATTGAAAGAACTTGTCCGTATTTTGTTCGTTCGTTTTTCTTTGACTTTTCCAAGAAAATATTAATTTTCTCATGTGAGCGAGCCGAGCGCACACCCACCATAAGTATATAAAATTTTAAGTATGTAGTGCACTAGGGTGCTTCTTGAAATGATAGTATGAGTTTATATGTATCAGAACCTTTTTTAAGATAGCACTATTATCCAGGGATGTTATTTATGTCTATTTTTTTCAAAAACCATCAACGTTTAGTTTGTATGGTTCAATAAATATCAAAAATCTTTAAATCTTATTGATTAAATTTGGTACAAAGTTTTGCTAAGGTTCAAATGCAGTAATGTTCGTTAAAAAAAGGTTTTCTGAAAAATTGTTCCCACCATCTCGAACTCGGAATTAGTACGAATTTCACGTGTTAAATAATTTCTTCGGAAGCGTTTTGTTTTCGTTGCTTTCTGCTAAAGTAAAAGTATGAAAACTTTTTTCCGCCAGAAAATGGGTCCAGAATTGGTCGAAATTTATGTGTTAAGTACTTTTTTCTGAAGCGTTTGGCTTCTTGCTAAGCCTTAAATAGAGTATTCTGGAAAAATCAAAGGTTTTCTGAAAACTTCTCTCTGCCAGGAAATGGATCGAAAATAGCTCGAAACTCCTATGATTAAATTTTTTTGGTTGCTTCCTACTTGGATATATTCTCTCAACTGTGCGACTTTTTTTATTACAATTTTCCCGAAAACGGAGCATTTTTAGTATAGCTCGTAAATAAAGAATTGAAAGAATTGAACTTTTCTTTGGTATTCACTAAAGGCTTTTATAACGAAATAAATGTTTATTAAAATTATAAATAAATAAAAAATAATAAAAATTTCAAATAAATCAGAGTTATCAAAGAATATTGTATAGTTCTATGAAGCTGATATTTTTTGTTATAAAAATCGATTTTAATTTTGCAATTGGCTGAACTCAACTACACCCACTTTTTGCAACAACCTCTTTTTTTTTGTTGATACTTTCGCATTATATTTTTTTGAATAGTTACGGCAAATATTGAATGAACTCATACTCAACTGACGTCAAAATTTAATTTATTAAATGGGTAATAAAAAGAAATTGAATTGTTAAAAGAAATTAAGTTTCTAAAAGAAAAATAAAATCATTCAGTAACATCTAAATGTACGTCATTTTCTTTAGGTAAACAATCCTCAAAATTTCATTTCCAAATTAATTGCATTTCAGAAAATGTTTACATTGCGAATATTAAAAAAATGATTAACTGATGAAATTTTAAGAATATGATTAATGAAGCAGCAAGAATTTAGTACCACTCACAAATTATGGTAATTAAGGAAATTTCTTTTTAAACAAACATTTTTACTATGGCTATACTTATGTATATTTAAATTATTAATTAAAATAATTAAAAAAATAATAAAAAAAAATATGTAGGTAGTAGGTGTGAGATACGAGTAAGAAAACCAATTACTTTAAAATTTATTCACTTTTTCCAAGATAATAAAAATGTATTAACTTAAGAAATTTGATCAGTAACGAGCAGAATGCCTGCTAAATCAAATTTGTTCAAAACACCCCACAAATTTGCGTCGGTTCCCTTAGTACCCTTTGTTATACCGGCAGTCAAAGTTTAATGCAGAGGTAACCAAGGGATGAAATTTTATTACAGTTTAGCTCCTAGTTCTACTAAAGGTAATCAATTTACAATGTTTTGTAACGCAAATTACACTATTAACATACACCATACAAACGAGGAACGTGCTCTATTTTATAAAATGATATAGTTTCTTAAAAATAAACTAAAATTAAATTCACTTCTTTTTTTTTTCATTTCAGGTACGTACTTTTTGCTGAAATCAAAAAATATTTGAAATAAACCAAGCTAAACGAAAACTTTCAGGTAAACAAAAATTTCTTACTGAAAAAGCCCTAAAGAGATATAATTTTTCTTAATGGCAGGCTCTTAAAAATTCTCATATTTTTTATATTAATGGGGGTTAAAAGATTCACATATGGGCTTATTAGGTATTTAAACCTGCTAAAGCTCATTTTGCGAAAACATCAGGTTCACTACCTCAAATCACGTATATTTTTGAAGTGAAATTTTGATTGAGAATGCCTCATAGAATTATCGCCTCTGCCTGAGTTTAGGGCTTCTTTATGTATCTGGATTCGTCTCGTTTCGTCTCTAATTATCGAGCCTAAAACTATGCTGGTAAAATTTTTATTTTTGTATCTAAGCTAGATGTTCTTGTGTTCATTTAAAATTTAATAGCATATTTTCAGGCTTGAAAATTGGAGACGATTCGAGATACATAAAGACACCAAACTGTACTAGCTTATTTTTAAGCTTGAACATCCGAGGCGAACTTTTTCTCAAAACTTTCAGAACATTCTTCGTTTGCATACGTATTGATAAATTTCTGCACCATTTTTTACCGCAAATTTAAAGCCGCATATAATTACACTTAAAACATTGTGAGCCAACATTTTTTGGTAGTATTTTATGAAATTTAAAAAAGGCCGAAACCCGAACTCTAAAAATTGTTTTCAGTTTAAAATTCCAAATTTAATGCTAGAATACAAATTTTGGGGGAAAAAAGAAATAAACGTCTAGGAATTTTTTCTTCTTTTTTTTTTCAAAAAAAAAAAACTTTACTGCAATGAAAGTCATTGGAAAAATTAAATTGCGTCAGGTTTGCTGAACCAAAAAATTATGCGCGTGTGTTTGTGCCTGTGAAAAATTAATTACATTTGTGTTATCAAAAACAATCAAAAAAAAAGTAGCGTTAATTTCCTTTGTAACAAGAACAAAACCGCTGCAGCTCATCCGACATTTTTCCAAATTAAAATTGTTTTTTGGCCTGTGACATTGCGGTGGTAGCGGATTTTAAAGCGGTCGCATCGCATGCCACACACATTTAACAGGTGTGAAGAAAAAACACACAAAAAAATAAAAGAGTGCAACATTGTGCCATTGCCGCAGGCATCAAGAACAACAACAACAACACAATAGTGAAAGGGGGAAAAGTGTTGGCCCTTTTTGGTTTTTTTTCTGTACTGGTAGTTAAAATTTTTAACATTAAACGCGCGACAAATGCAGCAACTGCGACAGACCGTCCAACATATTCGGATGAACGCATTTTTATACAACATTGCATTGATGGCACATTTATGTTGTAGGTTTTTCTGTACTTCTTGCTTGTACTTAACTCTTTTTATTTTTTTAATAAAAATTTTTATTTTTTTTTGGTTTGTTTTGTTCAACATTGCGCTTAACTTTAATTTAAATGGTGGCAACAATGGCGTCTTCTTTGCTGCTGCTTCCACTTTTATCGATGGCGGTGTTTTTGTGCCCTCTTTTTCCGTCCAAACTCTAATACTTTTTTTATTACCTTTTTTTTTTTTGTGCCAACATGTTTCATGCTGCTTTTGACGCTTTTTGAGTTTTGCCTTCATTTTCAATTATTAATTATGTACGTGGTAATACAGCTTTTTTAAGTACGGGAACACAAATACGTTTTTAAAAGTAGAGGAAGTGGAGGTGTTGTGGAAATTTTTCTTAGCTGAGAAAAAGCGATGTTTTGCGTGCACAAAGAACTTGAGATAAATAATCAACCATCTGTTTCTAATATCGATACTAGATTTGTTACTGCAAAAATCAAGGCATTGATTCTTCAAAACACCGATAGTCTGAAATAATCATGCTTCATGGAATACTTCTAACTATCCATGTCATGACACTGAAATATTTGAAACATCGATACTTTGTAATATCGATACTTTGAAATATCGATACTTTGAAATATCGATACTTTGAAATACCGATACTTTGAAATATCGATACTTTAAACGGCTCTTTGAAAGATATTTTGTTGTATCGTCCTACTGTACATACATACATACAAACGTACTGAAAATTTGGACTTTTAACTTACTTCATTAAAAATATCGATACTTAAAACACTACGAGTAAACTCTCTGAACACACACTACTATTTATTACTTATAAGTACTCACTGGGTTACACTAACCCAGAGACTTCATTTGCTTACATCTCTGAGTCTGTTCGATCGATTTTAATTTTATATTCTTTTAAATGATGCAAAAACCCCATCATTGCAATGTTTGGAGTTAATCTGGAAAAATATGAATCTATCAGCATTTCAAAGCCGATCTGGTCAAGCGTAATCCATGTGTGTAGTCAGAGGGTTACTGTGTTGATTTTTTAAAAATCTCAACTTCTAAGTATCGATATCTTAAAAATTAAAAAAAAAAGTATGGATGTTTCGAAGATTTTCCTTTCATTTCATTCAACTTTGAAACTTAGTCCCTTTCGAAATAAAACGTTGATTCTTTATCATTTTTCATGTTGCAAAAAGTTAATGGAAATGAAAAGTTCCGATGTACACGAAGTTGCTCTATGCATACAAAAACATATATATTTACACTTAATACTGCATTCATTTCTCTCTGGTGCCGACCGACCACAAAAAGGTAAAAAATGCCCCCTTGTGGCGTGGCTACAAAGTTTTAAACATTACGGTGTAGTTTTTTCTACTTCTTCTTTTTGAACAAAAAACTACTCTATACAACTTGCATTGTTTATGTTTTTGTTATTATTATTGTTGTTATTATTATTGGTGTTACTTGTTGTTGTTGTTGTTGCTGTGTTGTTTTGGCTTTCTTCGTCTACTGCTACTTCTATTTTAAAACTTTTCATGTTTTTTTTCTTCTGATTCTCATTTTTTTTTCTGCTTCTATTTTTCCACAATGTTTTCTATATGTTTATATTTATACAATATTTTTCTACATTTTGTTGTTGTTGTAGTGGTTGTTGTGTTTTTGGTCACACTAATGTAGACATCAAAGTTTTCTTTTGATATTTTTGTTTTTGTTCATTTTTCTTGTTTTCTTTTTAACAAAAGTGTTAAAAACTAAAACACAAAAACAACAAGAAAACCACAAAAATTGTCCCCCCAAAACTTTTTTTGCCATTGTCATTTTGTTAATACGTTTTTATTTATTTTTTTTTATTTGGTCTTAAAAACAACACCAGATTCCAACCAAAAGAAGACACGCTATGGGTAAAACACACCTTTTTAGGTTGGTTTAGTTTTTTTTTGGATTTTCTAAAGTTCTTTTATGTTGGGTTTGTTTTCAGTTTATTAGTTCTTGTGGTTTGAAAAATTTCTACCTAAATTTTTTATTTGCCACACGCTATAATTTAAACTTTACAGTTCTGTTGGGGTAATAACGACCTGGCGGCAGCTGATTCTTAACAAATAAAAGTAAGCGGTATAAGTGTGAAAACTCGTACTAACTACTCGTATCTGAATAATCATATGAAAATTCAAAGTTTTAGTAGTTATAGGGTGTGGTTTTGGAAGGATATATACACTGCGCGAAAATTATGCTGAATTTTCAGTGAAAAATCGAAAAGTATAGCTTAATAGCTTAGCTAAAAAGGCTAATAGCTGCAGCAGCTAAACTCTATTATTACTTAATAGAAACATTTTAAAGTTAAAAATGATAAAAAATATCACTATGTATGCTTTTGTGCTCCGTTAGCTTTTTTTACTTGATTTAAAATTTCAAGCTTAATAGCTAAGAAGTGTAATAGCTGTAGTAGCTAAAGTTTAAATTTGAAAATGGTGGAAATGGCACTATATGTAGTGTGCTTTTTGCAACCTAGAGGTTCTGAGTTCTATCGCTAGCATGACTTAACAAATTGAAATTTAAATTGAATTGAATTGACATTTTGAATAACCTGGACTGACTCTGTGTTGTTTTTAAGTATTAGGTGCTGATTTTAAAGAAACATATTTTTAACGTATTAAACATCTAAAGCTTTAAAATTTATTCGCTTCAATTTACATTCTACTCAAGTTCCTAACAAGTTTCCAATTAATTTCTTGGTATTAGGCACAATTGCAATTTGAGTCACACACTTTTGTACTATGATACAACCACCTGCGTTAAATTTCCTCAAATAAAATGAGTCGAATGAGACAAATACAATGATTCTGAACTAAAAATGCTAACATCATTCGGATATTTTATGAGTAGAAAGACATGAAGCAAATAATGCAATTTGTTTTTTTTTTTTTTGGGAAAAATACTCCAAGGGATGAACGTGCCTCGGGGCCACAAGTAGATATTAGTAACGCACAGCCAAAAGACCACTCGATAAAGTAAATTTATTCTTTGGTGAAATATATTCGAATATCTGCTGTTTACAATTTTACTGCTTTTGAGAGTATGCATGTCCTGTCTATGTTGCAGTGTTTTTTTTTTTTTTTTTCTTCTCCCCAGCCAATTATTATACAAACAGCCTTATAGTTCCTGTTGCATTCATAATATATTGTAGTGCCAAGAAGCACCCTTAAGTAAATCCGCATAGTGCAGCGTTATTTTTCTAATGATAATCATACAAATGCAGCACATTGGTAGGCGTGGTGCAATTGTTTTCTCTACTATTCATTCAATGCGTAGATATTTGTCACCTGCCACTGTTATTGTTGTTGCTCTTTTCTTCTCCAGAATTTCATTTCCAACTGCCGAAAAATCATCTTATTAGTGCATTGTAGTTTATTTCCTATTTTGAGTATTGAATTGCACCTTTTGCACTTTTGAGAAATCTTCACATTTATATCCTCTTCTAGTGTGTATTTTTCATTTTTTTTACGGTTTTTCATCTCGAATTTCTTCTTTTTTTTGGAGAAATCCTGATAAAATGAATTATTATGCTTGTTTGTTTTACTACCTTTTTTTTGGTTGCCATTCTTCAAAGATTTTATTGTGTTTTGTTTTTATAAATGTCTGAAACACTCAACATCATTTCTTTTATCTTCATCCTTCTTCATATGCTTTTCTTATTATAAGGATTCAGTGTTTCTTCTCTTTTTTTCTTTCTTTCTTTTACGATTATCATCACTTTTCTTCTTCTTACCAACCTACCTCGTTGTTGGTCAAAATTATAAATGTTTATGCCGGCAATTTTTCTTTTGATTTTGTAGTCTGTTTGTACCTGCACGCCAGACGATATTTAATCATTTCTTCTGATTACCTGGTTAGAGTGGAATTCAACCTGATAACTGATTTTTAAGGCCAACCGTCTTAGTTATTGTATTTTGTTATTTTATCGTTCGGTATGTGTGCCTTGGAATTGGTTTTGTTTTCAAAGGCGTTTTGAAGTTAACAGAATTAAAGATAACGAATTTATTAGATTTTTACCCTTACTTGTAATTAAGTTATTTTACTAATTGTGTTATCTACAAAACTTTTCCATTAGTTTTCGTATTACATAGGATGTAAAAGTCTTGAAATTTGTAGTATATTGGAAATTTATTTAAAACTCAGCATCTGTAGTTCTCTACACGGGGAAAGTTATACTTGAAAGTTTCGCAAACTGGAATACGAACTTCAAATATACGAACTTCAAATATACTTGTGTCTAAAATGCGTGAAATAGTTCGTAAGCACATGTACTTTGTAAAGTTCGGATCACACGTGTCTAACCCGAAAACGTGTTTGTCTAAACAGGCTGACATAAATGATCTGTTGGAATCACCCTAGTCGCACTGACCCATCCTATTTTGGACCCATTTTTTTTTCTTAAATCGCAAATATAGATTTCAGATACCCCAACCAGCTTTAGGTTCATTTCTCAATCAATGGGCAAATATATTTCGCCCGGAGTACCCCACTCTGATCGTTTTTTCGCGATTTTAAAAAAACTTCAATTGCAATAATTGATGGGAAAGGTTGAACATAGATTTTGGATCTGCTGCTGACAAATTTTTGTTAGTAAAGTATGACAAAACGTCCAGATGTAATGCACCACCTCTGCTTCTTAAACCCGTTTTCGATCTTCTCTTATCGATTGAATGCAGTAAATTTTTCGAAAATGGGGCTCTAACACCCTCAGAAACCCTCTGAGACTTAAAATTCATAAATAATAATTAAAAACAAGAGTCAACAGGAAAAATCGCAAAAATTTCAGTAGCTATATCCAAACATTTTTTTGATTTACGTAAGGTGAAAGACTCTCATAGAAATACTATTTTCTTAATATAGTCGCTGGACTTTTAAATGCCTAAATTCTACGCACACAAATAGTACGAATCTCAAGAGTACTTATCAGAAAAAGTATTCATACCAAGCACTCAAAGTGTACATATTCATAATAGTACGCAATCATAGCCCTAACGATACGCATCGAAAAGGTATACACTAAAAAAAAACAAAATTAAAATGCGCATTTCAAGAGCATGCATCACAAAGAGTACGCATACAAAGGAGTACGTTGACAATAAAGTACGCATACGAATGAGTACGCATTCAAAAGAGTACGCATACAAAAGAGTACGCATACAACAGAGTACGCATACAACAGAGTACGCATACAAAAGAGTGCGCATACAAAAGAGTACTCATCAAAAAGAGTACGTATGCAAAAAAGTACGCATGCAAAAGAGTACGCATGCAAAAGAGTACGCATACGAAAGGGTATGCATTTAAAAGAGTACGCTTCTAAAAAAGAAGGCCTTCAAAAGAGTACTCAGCCAATGCAAGCATGTTGAAAACGCAGTTTAAAACCAGAAAGTTTTATAATGAGTTCTTTTGTTTTTTGAACCATGTAGCTGTTTCAAAATAAAACCACGCAATAAACACCAACTATAAACCGCAAAAATGTATAATGGCGCATAAAACAGAGCAAACATTAAATGCAACTGATAAAAAGAAGAATGCAGCGAATTATTGCTATCTCGTAATCACAATTTTAAAAAACCATATAAAAAGACATTAAAGCTTAGAAATAAAAATTTTCCAAAAAAAAAATGCGCATAACAACGCTTGTCACTTGAACATGATCAAAAACTTGAAATAGACTGAAACTTCTTATGATGTTACTGCCATAAGCTGTAAGCCCATATATAGAGAAAGCACACAACATAGCACAGCAACATAAACTGCAATTGTTGTTTATTTAACCGAAATTCCAGATTTTCTACAATATTTACAATGCCTGTTTCTGTTAGGGCTGGATGTTGCTACTACTCTGCTGTTGACGACGAAATGTTTAGACAACAAGTACAATTGAACTAAACGAAGAAATAAAACAAAAACAAAAAGATAGGAAATGCAGCAACCATGCGTTGCAGTTTAATTCATAACTACAGCATCGTCGACATTCAGTGTAGCATGCAGCAGCCTATGTAGTAAAATGTGGCAATATACAATTTGTAAACGCATTTCCGAGAGATACGCCGGTGCCGCCTAACATAATGAAAAATTATAAATTTTTGGAAAATCAGTTTTTGTTTTTCTTAACATTGACAGCAGCTGTTGCGGGTGTTTTTTTTTTTTCTGTTTTAATGGAAATTTTTCACTGTGAACTCATGGTCAATTTAAGAGTTTAGAACGTCTGCTGTTGTAGTTGAGTGCGCGGGCGTTATGCGTAAATAATTGAAAATGGACAGTAAAAAATTAGATTTTTGGTACTTCACTTTTATTTGGATTTTGTTTAGCTCAAAAAGTGAAGTATAACGTTAGTCATATTTTTCAAAAACTAAGCGAAAAACTAGCTGATTCTGTAAAAATTTTATTTACATTTAAAACAAAAAGTTTTGCTGAAATAAAGAAAAAATTCTTAGAACTAAATATTTTTACAATTATTTTACTGAGCCTTACTGTTCATTATAGTGTGCGTTAACACCAAAAAATTAATATATTAATATTATACAACTATTAATTGATTCCTGTTGTCCACTATTGATAAGTTTTGAACCTTTTTGACTGCTCCTTAAGTGCTTCCTTCTACTATATACTGCTATTGTCTTTTACTTACTACTACTAACTACTATTTTCCATAATTGACAGTTAACAACCATTACTAACATTTTTTTATGTAGCCAAAACATTTTTTTATGTAGCCAAAAAAATGTTTTCAATGGGGCATACATTTTTTAAAAATTTCTTTCCACTTATATTGTATATAAATTATCATGAACCCAATCTTATCCGCAAATAAAAATCCAGCAAAATCAATAAATTTGCGATATTCCTGAACATTTTGTTATTTACAAATGTAAAGTAGAGTAAACACGGCATGAGGTAACAAAGTAGCAAAAAAAAAAGTGGCAGGTCAATAAATGTCAACTTAATGTAATACAATAAAGTGCTGTCACGGAAAGCAGCAGCAAATACATCAATAAAGCAAATGAAAATTGACAGCGGCGGAGTTAACGCGCGCTTAAAAGGATACAAAAGCAATAAGAAAAATGCATGCATTTCATGCACAGCAAAAAAAAGTAGTAAAAAAAAGAGTAATAGTAACATGCAAGTCAGCAATAAAATACGTTGTAGCAACGTGAATGGAAATGCACCTGCTCACAGTAAATTTTTTGCATAACACTGCCACCCTTGCGCAAGCAATTCAAATTAAAGTCGTTGAAGAAAATTTCTCTTTAAGTAATTCATTGAGAAAAGGTAGTTGGGGTCAATTCAATTCAATTTAATAATAAATTTAAGATTGCTGTCAGTTAAAAGATGGCGCACTTATCGTAAGCAGACATCTGAATGGGGTTAAAGAAAGCAACAACAGCAAAAAGTAATGGTAGGATAAGAAAATCCCTCTTAAATGGAGGGGACAGAAAAAAAACACTATTACGTTAAGATTAAAAGCGGCACGCGATAAAAACTGCCAACAAATCTTAGTCGTGTAATAAATCGTTGACACAAGTATAGAGGATAAGC
This sequence comes from Tricholauxania praeusta, assembly GCA_949775025.1. NCBI lineage: Eukaryota > Metazoa > Arthropoda > Insecta > Diptera > Lauxaniidae > Tricholauxania > Tricholauxania praeusta. Next base: position 8,758,222 of record OX459030.1, read on the forward strand.
AAGGATAAGCACCGGCAGCAAACAGTCAAGGAGTTTATTCAACACAATTAAGACGTTGAGTTATGAACTCTGCTACATTCTGCTGTTAAGTAGTAAAAGCAAAACGTTATAGCTGCTGGCAATTGGTATTAGTTTTGATAAATGAAGACGTACGTCAATTATGGGCAGTTCTTATATTTATAAAATATAAAATCGTTCTAGTTCATATTTAGCTAAAAAATTTTAATCATCTCAGTAAAATTTAAATTTAAGGTCTCGTAAACCTTATAATTAAGTATATCCCAAATGTTATTTTTCACACTTAAATAACAAACGATGGCAACTTTTTCGTGCATTTGTTTAATTTGAAATTAGGTGCAAAAAGTTACACAAATGGGGCAACCCTACCACTATCATTGCGCGAAAGGTGTGTGACCGTTTTATTGCATGGCAGCAGAAAATGTTATGTAGCACGTGTAAAACAAAAAAGAAATAGCTAGCAACACCAACCAAAATTTGGCAACTTTTGTGCAAAAATTATAAACTCAAAAAAAAAAAAAAAAGTTGAAAGAAATAAAAGTTACCTACCTTTAATCACGCAGGTCATGACTTGGTTTATGTTACTTTGTTTAATTCGATCCCATTTTTGCAAAAAAACGAACTTCTTTTGAATTTACTTCTCTTTGTGTGAGAAAAACTCATAAATAAAATTTAATTTTCACATATTATATCACTATAGCACACTGAAACAATTATAATTTGTGCAACCGAAAAGCTAAAAAAATAAAACTTTAAAACTTTTTGAAAGAGTTTCATTTCAAATTTTTTTTATTTAAGTTAAGAAAAAAAATTTAATGTTATTTTTTTATTTTAAAGAAAGAATTTCTAATTTTAAAGAAAAAAAAATTCTTATTTTAAAGAAAAAAAAATCTTTATTTAAAAGAAATAAGTTCTTATTTTAAAGAAAATTTTTCTTATTTTGTATGGAAAATTTTCTTAGTATAAAGAAAAAATTTCTTATTTTAAAGAGAAATTTAATAACAAAATTTTCTTGCTTTAAAGCAAAATTTTTATTTTATATTCTTACTTTTAAAGAAAAATTTTAAATTTTGATATAGAATTGAATTGAATTTTGAAAATAAATTAAAAAAAAATTTGTAAATAAGTTTTCCAATGGGAAATTTTTGCCGTGTATTCAAAAGTAGCGAAAATGTAGCTGTTGTATAACAGCTTGACAGGTGTGTCCTTAAAACGCTCAACCCTTGCTATTTTAACGATTTTACGTAAACTTTGCACTTAGAGGATTTATTTAAATTTTTTTTTTGGATAGAAATAAACAAATATCAATGTTCGTGTCAAAGTTAACTCCAATGCTGTTAAAGTTACAAGCGCTTGAGCGTCATTAGTATTTTATTTGGGGGTGGCATATTAACATAATCGAGGTCATTATTATATTTTTCATTTGAATAATAATACCTCATTGTGATAAAAAAAAAGTTTATTTGAATAATGTTAGGTGAACAAGCAATTTGGATTTAAATAAAAATAAAAATGAGATCGACAGAGAGATAGTATCAGAACTAATTTGGATAATAAAAGTTAAATATGAAAGCGGATATGCTGGTGTCGATAATTTAGCACAAACTCTGAAATGTTTTCGAATCGGTGACTGTTTAGTAATTTTTTTTTTAAAGTTTAAGAAAAAATATTTATGGAGCCTCTGCTTTTTCTGTATGAGCTTTAAGGCTACGGTTTAAGAAGATTAGCTTAACCCATTTTTCTGCCTCTATTAAATGTGTATGGTATGTGCATGATATATTTTGATCAACCAACTTTTCGTGCACATTTTTGTGATTAAAAATAAAATTAATAAAAATCATAACCATAATCATTTTGATCTCAAGCCTTAAATTAGCCTCACATGACTAGTAATGGATATATAATTTAAGCACTTAAAAATCGTGAAAAAACTGGATCGTTTATTGAAAATAAAACAAAATGAATCTTCACATAATGTTTGTGAAATTTAGATGTAAATATGTATACAAAAATTGTCATAAATTATCCATAATAAACTTACTACAAAACTTATTTAAAATCCCATCCATATCATCAGAAAAAGAATTTATGCCAAAATTAATCCAACACTTTTCCACTCAAGAATACAAAAACTTTATGTGAAAAGTTTTCCTCGTTGCCAAGCACAATAGGAAAAACTTCCGAAATCACTTTCCAATTTCTTTGAAAAGCAATAAAATCCCAGACAAAAGAGCAATAATTTTCGTCATAAGAAGAACAACAGCAGTAACAAGAAATTGTAGACGATTTTTATGATACTCAAACCAAATAAGAATGAAATAAGAAAACTTATAGATTGTCAAAGACATTATCTTACCATAAAAAAGAAAAATTCCAAAGAGTATAACCCATACACATACAAAAGAAAAACATTATCATACAAAGTAATAAATTTCTTGGCAACCGGCAAAATGCATTTCATGTTGGCCGAAAATCTAAAGCACTTGTAGTTAAAAAGAGAAAATTGTACTAACTTTATCAAGCCACGTTATATGACCATTAAATTGCTCTACCCGGCTGACAACCGACGGGATTCATGAAAACTAACAATAAAAATCATGATTGCATGATTTGTGTGGTAACAAGAAATTGTAACGAAAAATGCACAAACACACCGGGAGGTAGGGCTAAGCCATTTTGCATTAGTAATAATATTTATTCGAGCGATAAGATGTGATAAGTGCGCCGCTGATGGCGATAAAAATGGGAAATGCTAACATAACTTTACAATAAGTTCTCGTAGAATTAAAGCATGTTACGCGGCTGTTATCGTATGCTCTTGAATATTCTTTGGGAACGCTTAAAATTAAAAATAGAAAAATTAATTTTTTTTTATATAATTTTTTGTTTTATATAATTTTTTTTATTTAAGTTTTTTTATTTTATTTTATTTTAGTTTCTTTTTATTTTATTTTTTTTATTCATTTTTTTTTTATAATTTTGTTCCGTTTTTGCTTTTGTAAGCGTAAAGAAGTATAGTAAAAATACTTCCTACACTCCTATATTATGAAAACAAAAAAAAAAAACAAAAAAAAAAACAAAACCATAAAAACAAATAAAAAAAAAAATAAAAAAAAAAAATAAAAAAAAAATAAAATAAAAAAAAATAAAAAAAATCATAAAAGAAATATAAAAAATTTATAAAACTAAATAAAAAATAAAACTTTTAAAAAAAACAAAAAATCTAAAACAAAATAGAAAAATAAAAATATGAAAAAAAATAAATAAAATAAAAAGAAATTAAAAAAAAAAAATCTAAAAATCTTAAATATAACAAATAAAAAAACTTGCAATAAAATCAAAAAAAAATTTTGAAAAATTAAAAAAATCAAATAAAAAAGAAAAAGAATTTAAAAGAAATAGATAAATTAAAAAAAAAAAACATAAAAATATAATTTAAAAATTAAAGAAAAATTTAAAAAAAAAAAACTCATGTGTGTAAACTTTTCAACTGTAAACGTTCCCAAAGAACTCAAGAACATGAAGGTTTTTGACAAAAAATTATATTTTGAAACCGTAAATTTTTTTTCTAGACATATTCTTTAAATGAGTAAATTTTCGGATTTCAGGTGTTTCGAAGAATTCAAGAAAAAGCTTTTTTTGACGAACTCTATTTCTATTAACCAGTATGATATATTAGTTTCAAATATCAAAGTAACAAAAATCTTAATTTAGTAATAAAAAATTAAAAAAACCTCTTGTGAAATTAGATAATACACTGCTTGACAAACGTGATAAATGTGAAAATATCAAAATTTTTTATCTGAAATAATAGGAATGTTGGTAGCAAATTAAAAAATAATTCCATTCTTTAAATACCATGGTGACAAACTTTTCTGCAAAATAAAGAATTTCATACGTTTTGTTTAAGGACACGCCATAAACAAGAAAAACGGGCCACATACGAAGGCTTGGCTAGGAGCAGCTAAAAAAAATCGTAAAGAAAGAGTAACATATGGATGATGTTTTATCCACCCTTACAGTTTTGTCACATACAACTTTACAGCATAGCACAACACAACAATGCATAGCATAAATTAAACCATGAACCAGCCAAGCATGCAAGTGGACCATAAGCACGTTCCAGTGCAAGTCCTTCCGCACGGCAACATTTAAAGTGAATGTAACAGCAACGGCAGCAGCAGGCAAGAACTCATAGATAAACCAACAAGAAAAAAAACCGACATGCACAAAATGTAAAATTAAATGCAACACTTAAGTCTTCGAAACAGCAGCGTCCTGCGCTACCAGAATAAAGAATTCTACTTCATTCCTACGAACAGAACGAATTCCACAAGTTTCTTCTTATTTTTTATTGCATTCGTACTGTCTGTTGTTGGAGGTTTATTTTTTTTTTCGTTTTTGCTTGATTTCATTTTTATAGCAATATTTTTTAAGTTGAGCGTATAAAGTAAAATAAAAACAATACCACCAGCAACTACAATACAACTACAATACAAAATAAAGACCATATGGAGTTCGCATTTTTTAAAGGTAAGAAAGAAAGGTTTTATTTTGTTAAGGTAGTAGAGATTGTTAAGGTTTGTGTGCACTGAGAGAAACTTTTTTATTTTTACTTGGAGAGTGTAGGAAAATTTACCAAAAAAAAAAAAACACAATGTCTTGTGAAAATGGTCTTAGAAAATTTTTCCTAAAAAATCTTTAATAAATCAAAAGAAGAAAGCGCAAAAAAAATTATCCACAAAAAGGATACCAAACTTTCGAAAATTTTTCTTAGAAAATAATGCCCAAAACTTAATATATTTTGGAAAAAAATTATTTGGGCGATTTTTTATTGCAAAACATCCGTGCAAAAAATGTTTTGAACCGTATCGTACCGTACCAATCCGTACCACTTCGTCTAAATATTTTGTCTCTCAATAGCATAATTAACAAATCAATGAATTTTTCTGTCTCCCAATAAATTTTTCTCGAACAATAATTTTTTTTCAAAAAGAAAAAAAAAAATTTGCAAAAAGTTTTGAAAGCAGAAGATCACAGAATCGTTTCTCCTTTTTGATGGGAAAAAACTCTTTCGACTTTATCTTAGGCTGCTACAATATAGCTTGATTTTGAAATATTCTTATAACAGTTTTCGTCGTAGTAAATTCTTACCGTGTAGCGCTATAACACTATCAGCAACAACAGAGCGTAAAACCTGCGCATGCCGTCGCACTTTGTGCCATGGTTGAGTACATTTCTTAAGTTTGTTGCAAGTACTTTGTTGTTGTTGTTATTGCTGTTGGTGGCAGTTAAAAGAAGCTACATATCTTTAACTTTGTTGAGAATGAATTCACTAGAAGGATTAGGATACTAGTACACGCGGAGAAGAACAAGAAATATCAGCACATACACAGTATGTTACATTTAACGCACGATCATTAACAATTGTACATTGCTTGCTTGCAACAAAAGCAACAACAGTATTCAATGTTGCTTATTGTTAGTTTTGTTGTTGCTGTTCCGTTTTTACGAGTATTTTTGCCATTGACGGCGACGATCAACCATACAACTACAACAAACTAACGTTGTTGCAATATATGAAATTGTTTAATGTTGTTTGGAATGTTGTTGTCTGCATTAATTCTTAGTAAAAAAATAAAAATTAAGTAAGATATATCTTGAAGTTAAAGTTAAAGAAATTTTATTCCACGAATTAAGTTACAAAACTTATGTTATCATTATTATTTTGCGTTGTTGCAATTAGACATGTTGATGCCGTTTCAGATCAATCGAGTTGAAGGACGTTTCTTTAGCAGTATTGAAGTACGATGCTTCAATTTGACTATAAATAGTGTTGAATGACGTTGCTTCAATTATGCTTTAGTTAGGGTTGACGGATATTGTTTTTGTTGACTAAATTTAAAAGCCTTGCTTGTATGTTGTATTTAGGTACAGTCTGTATCAGACGGATTTGAAGCATCTTCCTTTTGTTCTTTCTTATGCTGAGTTGTACTGCGTTGCTTCAATTCTGTTTTGGACAGTTTTGAAGGAGGTTGCTTCAATTCACAGAGTCGAGAACGTTGCTTCAATTCTGCTTAAAACTGAGTTGAAGTGTGTTACTTCAATTCTATTAAAAGTAAAATCGAAAAATGTTGCTTTAATTAAGTTTTAGATAATGTTGTGGAAATTGCTTCAATTATATATTAGACTGACTAAAGATGTTTCTATAATTCTGAAGTTGAAATATGTTGCTTCAATTCTGTTTACAGCAGAGTCAAGAAACTTTGTTTCAATTCCGCTTCAGACATAGGCTTAAGACGTAGACGTCTAGGGACGTTGTTTCAAATCCACTTTATATGATTTGAAGGACGTTACTTCAATTCAGCTTAAGACAAAAGTTAAAAGCTGGTGCTTCAATTCTGTTTAAAATAGATCTGAAGTACGTATGAATTGCTTCAATTCTTTTTAAAGTAGATGCGAGGAACACTAATTCAATTTAACTTTAAACAGTGTTGAAAGACATTGGTATTAAATTGATTTTATAGACAGCGGTGAAAGACGTTGCTTCAATTCTGTTTTATATAAAGTTGAAGCTGCATTGCTTAAACACTTTTGCATATATAGTTGAGCAACGTTGCTTGCAAGAACATTAAAATTTTAAATGTTTCATTTGCGAACGTGTTTATTTGCTTAATTCTGTTTACTTCAATAATACTGCTTATAAAAATCAAACTAAAAAATTATATGGTTTTTGGGAAAATACTTGCCAACAATCTCTAGCAAGGTAAATAATTTAAGGCTTTATATTTTTTTAGTACTGCGCAACTTTCCCGCAGTTATCAAAACATTAAAAAAAAATTATTTGTTTTTATTGAAAACTTTTCAACACCCACTGTTTAACATAAAGCAACAATAGTCACCCGTAGCAAAACGTAATCACAAAAACAGTGCATGCCATAAGTTTGCAAACAGCTTCTGAAGTAGCTTGCACAATTCGATTCGAATGCGATTTCATGGTGTCAAAATGCACATAAAAATCAACTTAAAAATTAAATTAAAATGCAACAAAATCCAATTCACAATTTTTTACACTTTCAAATTGAGAAAAAAAGATTGCGTTTTTTTGGCTGCTTTTTTAATTCAATTTAATTTTTTTTTTTTTATAATTACAAATTTTTTTATTGCATTTTATATGTGGAAGTGCAACGATTGATTTTAATTTCACGCCGCTTTTTTTCTCTCTCTCTTACTACGAGTACTATGCTACTGCTTATTTCGCTACTAATGCCGGTGCTGCTGCTACGTCTTCTTTATTTAATGCCATTTTAATTACCTTGCATGTAATATAATAAACATTTTTATATAGTAATTTTGTTGCTTTAACATTTAACATTCAGCAATTTATTCGAATTAAAAGTTTTAATACTGTGGCCGGCCGGAATTTATAACTGCAGCGCGCAAACTGATATTTTGTAGTGTTATTTTTATTTTATCGATAAATGCATGCTGAAAAGGAGCAAAAACGTTTACCATATAGACATTATATACTTATGTATATCGATCTAAAAATGAAGTAAAAAGAAAAACCAATTGATGGCGTGTGGAGTGAAACAGATGAAATAAATATATAAAAAAAAAAAATGCAAAATAAAAACAGTTTTATGCAGGTCGTCCGCTGCAGCAAATACCGCACTTGGCAACAACAAACTGCAAATGAATGGTCTGTAATATATATTTCCGTTTGCTGTCTGTGGCAAGTTGTGTGAAAATTGTAAAAACATTTAAAATAAAATCTGCTGCTAGGCGCCAATTTTTATAGGCAAAAATGGTTTAATTTATGTTTGTTCTACATTTTGACGTTTGTTTAAGGGTTTAACTGAGGTTTTACTGCATTATTGTGTAATTGATTTTTTCATTATTATATATGACCTTAGGATAAATGACTTTTCTTGGACGTCAAGTATGAAAATAATGTTTTATATTCGTACTTGAAAGATATCAGATAAAATCTCTAATAAAAATAGGAAATTGCTGAGGCAATCTAAACAATAAGTGAAATTATACGCTTCTGAGGCCATAAATTTCAAATTTTATCAAAAAGCAAAAATCATACTTAATATGGCCGCGGTCTAGTTCCTTTTCAGCGTCATTCTTTGATTCCATGTCATTCAACAAATTGAACAATTTTGCAGCCACTATCTTTATCGACAATTTACTTTCACATCAGAGCTACGAAAAGAGCCCTTGTAAGCCCTAACATTAACAAAACTGCGGGGTCAGATAGCATTCCAGAATCTGTGCCTCAATCCTAACTCGACTATTGAGCAATATTTTATGCATTGTTCGAAGGTTCCTAGTGGTTTGTGTGTGTCTAAAAAGATGAGTTCACCATCCCAAATAATTACTGGCTCATTGCAATTGTTCAGTGCTCTCCATAGTTATGTCTCGAAACTTATCTGTAACGTTCTGATGGGGTTCTGTATCGAAAGATGGAATCAATGTGTTAAGCTATACGATGACAGTGTTGCTGCTAGTCTAAATCAGCCATGGGCAAAATATGAAAAATGAGCCAATTGTAGTTCATTACATCAAACACGTCAGTTTTCTTAAGAAAAATAACCAAAACTACAAACACATGCACTTACCACTGCTCCACACATTTTAATCGTCGTGTTATTGTTGCATCATTCAGAAAAAAATTAAAAATCCGTAGCGAGCGAACAACAACGCGCACATTGAGAACAGCTTCTTTCATTTCGTTTGATGAGTGTACTTTTATTTCTACACTCATGTTGGTTTTTTTTGATTCTTGAAATAGGGTTTTGGGTTTTTGCTGATTGCTGATTTTTTTTCTGTTATCGAAATCAAATTTATGGTGCAGTTTTTTCTGTTGTTGTATTTGTTGCTTTTGTTGTAACTGGCTCTTGCTGTTAAAATTTTGCCCATCTATGCTAAAAATATTTCAAAGGCATTTGATCGAGTGTGTCCACACGTCCTCATTTCAAAACTATATGCATATGACGTTGTTGATTCCTTCGGTCGTTGTATAATGAACACTCCATCTACCACCAACCCATAAATTGGAGAATAGTTCGCACATTTGGGTCGGGGTCTCAAATAATATTTTGGTGTTACTGTCACTCAATTTTTTAGTGATTTTTCTATATTGTAAAGGGTGTCTAAAAGAAATCCTTTATTTGTGCGATTGTATCTCTGATCCAAAGGACTATCAGATTTTATGTAAAATTAAAATTAAAATCTATAAACAGTCGCACATTCAAATTGAATCTGTGTATATTCAGGTCTGATATCCTACGGAATTCAAGACACAAAACTAAATTGCAACAAATCGTAACGCAAATGACTGGTTGCAACCCTCAACACTGTGGCAATAATAATGTAGACCCAAAAGATTAGCTGTTGCCTTGCCTCAAGCCTGCAATTTGGTACTCGTTAAAAAATCGCTGTTTCTTCTCTTTCTCTCTCTCTCTGCGCCATTCACAACTACTATGATTGTCCAGACGTCTGTTCAACAACAGACTTCTAACCTCCATTCGTTCAACAAACTTTATGGTTCATAAAACTTTTGAAGCATCTTGTAAATGTTTTTTTTTCTGGTCTTCTTTTTTCAGCCTCTTTTTTTTCACCAACATTTTTTGGGTCTGCCGTGGAAACATCTGCTCCGAGCCGATGTCTGCTGCAGCATTTGTTGTTGCTCTTGATCTCATTCTTCTGCAGTGCTCGCTCTACGCCACTTGGCTTAAATTTTTTGTTCCTTCTCTTCGACGACTGCTTCGATCGACACCACCACCACCGTCTGTTGCGCAGGCGCATACAAGTTAGCAACCATTTGAGCAATGTGTTGATGTTGTTTGTTGGTGTTTTATGTTATGTGTGTTTTTCGTTCAGACCGCTCTTCTGTACATTTTCTTGAATTTTTTCTTTTTTTTTTCTGTCTTTTTTAATTTAGTTCAAAATACCGATCAGACTTGAACTCTACTTTTGTATAGCATATTTTTCCTTTATTTTTTTATTTTTTTGTTTTGTTTGAGGATCGTTAAATTTGTTGTTGTTGTTGTTGGCTTGTTTGTTTCATCCACTTCTGTTTCTTCCATGTTTGACAGGTGGTGGCTCAAGCAGTCTTGGAACTTTCTGTTGTTGTTGTTGCTTACCCATGCGCATTGAATTTATTTCATTTTTCATATGCCAGCTCTGTCAGTTTCTTTTCAGCTTTGTTTTTCTTTTTTTTTTTTTGTAATTCGTTAAAATATTTTTTTTTCGCTTATCCAAAAAATTTTAATTTAAAACACATTCCTTCTGCTGCATATGCATTTCTTGCATATCCTTGGAAAGTATTCAACAGATTTGATATTTGGGTTGTACATTTATAGGTAGCTCCAAAGGTCAATGTACTTTTTATATATTTTATTGCACTTATTAACGTTTATTTTTGTAAGCATGTTGTAAAAAGTATTAATAAGCTTTTCTGTTTTTAATTTCAGCAATTCAGCCAATCATTCAGTGCATAGTTTGGACAACACAGCGACCAATAGATTTTGTTTGGTATATATTCAGCGTCAACTTAATCAATTCAGCGCTGTGTTAAACGTATTCAGCTCGTTTTATATTAATTCAGCGCTTGTTCATATTGATTCAGCGCTTTTTAAACAACTCAGTTACCATTTAGTTAATTCAGCTCTTAAAAAAGTGAGATTGCCACCAGTTACCTACATTCAGCGCATTACTAACGTAATTCAGCGCAATTTTAGCTAATTCAGCAACTCGAAAAATGTACCGGTAGCCAACAACATGTGCACACGTAATAATTTTTGCAGTTTTCTATCAAAACTGAAAAGATTCTTTATTTGAATAAAGGCACACACACACACATCTTAACTTAGCAAGTGTCTAAAATGACAGCCGATTATTCAGCACATCCGGCCTTAGCGTCAGCGCAACTGCAGCGCGCTGAATTAGCCTCCAGCAATGGTCAAAGTCATCACAGGCGGCATAATTCAGCCAACACAAATAAAAACGCCTCCGGCAGCAGTGGGAATAGCAGTCCAACCAAATCAAATGCAAAATTAGCAACAAGAAAATCCGCCACAAATACAGATGCTGCCGTCATCCTTCCTGATCGGACCGCAACGGTAGCTGTTGATGATGACGATTGTGTAAGCGTAAGCACTGCACATATCGATTGTTGTTTTGATGACAACGATGATGATGATGCTGTTAACATCGTCAACACTAAAGTCAACTCCTCCAATGATGAAACTGATCATGTGCAGCATCGTTTTAGTAGAACAAACAGCAGCAACAACCAGCAGCAGGAACAACACTCAACATGCTCGTCTTGTACTGTCTCCTCCGCCACATGTTGCAGTCATACTCCACATCAGCATCTTCATCAACATCAGCATTTTAACTGTACGGCAGCAACATCGGCGACAATGTGTGATACTGCTGCTCCATTGTCCTCCACCTCCTGTGGAATTGTTGGCGGCAGCTGCGGTGCCAGCAGTGGTCTAAGCAGCGCTGGCAGCTCACCATCAGCTAGCACCACATCTTCACCACTCTCCACACCAACAAGACACGTTAATCCTACGACATCACATCTCTGTTGTCAGAAAGCAGCAGCAGCTGGAGCAACAGTAGCAGCAACATCATCGACTACAACGTCGTCTGCACATCCTCATCATCATCAGCATCATCATCACACACAACAACACCCCCACAACCACAATCACCATCATCACCATGCACATCATCATAATGTTGCCGGATGTAAAAAACTGCAGAAATTTGATCCGAGGCTGGGTCCCTCACCGTATCGTCAACTATTGCCGATCGCCCTTTGCATACTGTCGTTTGCGACAGTCTTTAGCATATTAATTGTTTATATGGATACGACAGGTGAGTTCAAAGTTTGCTTTAATCACTCAATAATATACATCCCCCCATTAGGAAAAGTCATAATGTTGCATTTATATAGCCAAATCATTCAAGCTACTTGCAAAAAACTAAGCGAAAGTATGGCATGAGTCAGTACATAAGCGGCTGATATTCTGCTTCGTTTGGGGAGTAACAATCTTTATGCGATCTGACTCGAGGTTCGCAGGAACAACAATGATTGATCTATTCAGGCTTAGTTCACAACACTCCCTATCGAATATTCTTCGAGTCAAAAAAATTTGATAAAGAGTAAATATTATCTTTGCGATCGGTGCAAATCACAATTGACTCAAGGTCTTTTCAATTTATTCTTGGTTTACTTACTCCACTATCGAATTGAACCATATGTAGAAGCTCAAAAAAGCTTGAATTGATCTTGAGGCCCTTTTCAAACAATTCAAGAAGCTTCAATCGTATGTATCTAGAAATTGAAGTATGCTAATTCACGTAACGAAGTATGCTACTTCACGTAAATTAAGTTACATTATCATATGATTTGACGGTAGGTTTCACAAAATATTGTCAACAAATTTTGATGACTTCATATACCAAATGGGTCATTCTCTTTCGCTCCACTATCTGAGGAAATTATTTAAAAATAACATACCTCCTAGACAGGGGCTTTATTTTTTTTTTGTTTTTATTTTAAATGTGCACAAGAAGTTCATTTGATATCTCGTCGTTTGTTTGTCTTTCGTTGCACATATGTCTTTTGTGTTTGCTTAAGATTTGAAAAATTATCCTTTTAAAGAAAAATAAGAACAACATTAAGTCTCGAGAGGAAATAGGCTGTGTTGATCTTAATAGCGGAAGGCACACTTTGGCGATCAATTTACAAATAAAAAAATTATAACTGGACACCATAAAATAGGAATGATATGATTTTGTTGTGATGTCGATATCGATAAGATCATCATATCATCTTTCAAAACTTTGACCTGCAGTGTGAACATAAATTCCAGACTTCAAAACCTTGACAACATACGGTGCTAGTGATATTCGATTATCATTGTGGTCAGTGGGGGCAGTACATAACAGTTTATTTTAAATTAAATTGAGCTTTATATTCATTGAGCGCCATGACGTCTGAGTTCGTTTGTGGAGTGAAGCAACATTTGTTGGAATTTTTTTGTTCTTTTTTGATTCGCTAAAGGTTATAAGGTTATAACTTTTTGTTGTTATTATATTGTTTAACAAATAATATTTTTACGGCGAATAAAAGTACATACGTGCCAAAATAAAACTTAATTATACTATTCAGAAAAAAATCATATAACAGATGCGACACATACAAAAAATGTATGTATCTGCAACTCAGTCTTAGCAACATAAAGTTTTGGCACAAAAATTCAACTCCCATGTCACAAATGTCACAGCAATTAAAGAAGTATCCCAAATTTGTGTGCCGCTCTAAACCTTTTTGTTTGATTGAGAAAAAATGTTGCTGTCTCTGAGTCTAGTCAAAGTGGCGTCCATTGCAATTCAACTCCATCACAACAACATAGACTAAGTAGACGTCCGTTGGATGAAAAAATCGGTAATATGGCTGTTTTTTTGTATATTGTCCCTTACAATCAACTCCCTCTCACCCCTTTAATCCAATACTGATATATGTGTGCTTCATTTAGTCAGTGCAAATTTACATTTGTGGTGAAATTTGCATGGCTTGCGACAAAAATGTAAAATACATACAACAACTTCGCGAACAATTGATGTGTGCGAATAAACAATAAAAAAAAACAATTTCAACAATAAGCAACAATGAGAAAATGCCGAAAGGAAGCAGCGACTTCAGCAGCAGACAAAAATTGTTGAGACTTGTAATGAATTTTAAATTGGCAGCAGGCACTGGAAAAAAAAACATCTTGAAAGACAAAAAATTTTTAAAAATTGTGTGCATGAACAGAAATGAAGTACGCTGCTTAACAGATTTGCAGTTGAAGACAGCTTTGAAGCATAATGCTTTGCATTGCAATCGGATTTATGATGTGATACTTCATATCTTTTCTGGACAAATCTAAAGTTTAAGTAAAATATTTAAATACGATTATAAACAGTTTTGAAGTATAATGCTTCAGTTCTGTTGCAGAAGAACTGGAAGTATGGCAACTTCAGTTCTGATGTAGATTGCAATATATTGCATCAATTCTGTTACAGACAGATGTGTAGCATCGTGATTCTAATCTGCACCAAGTTGAATGAACAGCCTGAAGTATGCTACTTTGGTATTGTTGACGTATTTGAAGTATATTGCTTCAATCTTATTGTTGCTTTAGACTTTAAATATGATGATGATATGATGAGATATGATTCTATTGCAGATATACCTAAGTGTTTAGCTTCAATGCTTTGAATGTATGGTTTCATTTCTGTTTTGGGGAAATTTTAAGTATTATAGTTTTGAAGGTATGAGCTTTAATAAAGTGTTAGTCCTGAATTATTATGCGCCATTTCTTTTGCCAGAAATTAGATTAGACTTGAAGTTGAAGTATAAAGCTTCCATTACAGACCAAAATATAATATAATCTTTTAATTAATTTTTTAAATTAAATTATTTGCTGTGTAAAAATAATTTATCACTAGGAGGATGGCACAATATTGCACCGACAACAACGATTAACAAATTAAAAAAGACTTGAGTGGATGAGTCATAAGACAACGTGTCTGTGGCAGGAAAAAGTTTTGCATGCCACAAACAAAATAAAAAGAAGACAAATTAACTTATAAAAAAAAACTACGAAAAGAAAAAAAAAGCTATAGACGTTTTTAGCGAATTTTCAAAGTCATTAATGTTTGTCCTGCTGCCAACAGCTAAAGGATGGACTGAATGAATAAATGAATGGCTGGCTGGTTGCTTGTGTACAACGCTTCATTACCAAGCAAAACCAAAGCGAAGTCGACGTCTAAAAATTTCTCAATTAAATTGTTTAGCTTCGTTTACTTCTTTGCCTTTTTTAATTTATAATAAGTTTTACGCTATACAAAACGAACTTTGAGCCTGAGCCCCTGTGCCTTCGTTGAATTTAAATTTTATATGCATGACGTGCTGCTGTTGCTGCTGCTGCTGCCTCATGTTTCTCTAGCAACATGTTTTGTTGCCATCCAGCAAGCAAACGAAAAAAAAAAGTTTTGTTTTCAATGTTGACATCATTAGAAACCATTAACGCCGGCGCATGCTGTCATCGTTCATTTTTACTTTTTTCTCTCTTGCTTGCTGTTGCAATTTTTTTGCTGTTGACACTGCCGTTGCTGTTTTTTTCGTTGGTTTTGTTCCTTTTTGTGTTTGGTGTTTGTAGGTGTTTGCAGTGGCAACAAAATAAACAAATAAAGCATTTGGCAAAACGTGCGACATATTGCACATGAAAGCTGCACAGTTGCTGTTGCTGACAGTTGTGTATGTTCTTGTTATTGCTGTTGTCGTAACCGGCGCTACTGTTGTTGACTCTTGTCTCCAACAGGAAGCTTGTGCATCAGCAGTGGCAACAGTAATAACGTGTGACTTTTGATTATGTAAAAACACCTACACTCCATTACTAGCAGTAGAAAAATTATGTGTTGTGCCAAGTAAAAAGTGTTAAGAATTATTGCTTTAATTGCTCACTTTTTTTTTATTGAAAATACATTTCTTAAAATAATATAATTGATGTTACCCATGATATTCATATCTTATAAAGGTTTTTCCTCAACTCCGATGCAACTCTGAGTGTATATTCCAAAACATATTTGTTAGCTTTGCTAACTATACAATAATATAAAATTTTATTAATGGCCGCCGAAAAATTACAGTAAATTTGGACTATCATTCCATACCGAGGTCGTATGAGTAATTTTTAATTAATTTTTTTTTTTTTAAATTCGAACATATCCAATACAGATGTCTTATTTGCCAAAAGGTAATAAATCAAATTTTAAGTACTATTTATCTTAATTGCCCAAAGTTCTTGTGATAAAATGTCAAAAAATCATCTAAAATATTATCGATAACAAATTGTTGATACATACTTAAAACATTTATATTATGCTGGCATAAATTAATAGACCAACGATCCAAATACATTATATGCGGTCACATTAAATTTGTCATGTCCTCTTTCTCATATCAGACTTAAAAAAAAATCTTTAACAGCTTTGCTGTCCAACTGAAAAACCACACATAGCTGCATAAATTAAGGTGACATTTAATTCAAACGAATCACCTACCAATTTAAAACACTTACGAGAAGAAAATATTACAAGTCATTTCTTTTTGTACGTAAAACTGCTATGATCATCAACTTGAAGTTGACAAATTTTTCCATTTATTTGTTACCTCAAACTTTCCGAAAGTAGAAAATTTCCCATAATTAATTCTCTCCCTTTTTTTATTTTTGATGCATCCACAATCGACAGAGTCGGCAATGAAATTACTGCGTTGAAGTGATTCATCAATTTGTGGTGAGTCCAAAAATTTTGTGTGTCTTTCTTGCTTACGCTTGGAATGATACACACACACCACACACGCTTGGCTTAAATGCAATCCATCGCTTTGCTGTTGCAGTCACGTTCCATTTCTTTTGGGAAAAAATTAAATTTTATGTAATTTGTAAGAAATTCACAGAAATTCTAATAACAATAGCAGCTGTGGAATGCTGAAATCTTTTTTATGCTTGAGTTAAAGGAAAATTCTTGATTGAAGTTTTTTTGTCTATAATTTTGGAAATAATTTTTATTCAACAATGTCTTCTACAAAGATTATTGCCGTCCTTCTACATAGGTATCGCTGGTATATGTATTTTCTCCAGTTTGTTGCTAATATAAAATTATATAATTAATTAGTACCTACTGTAAGTTATTACAGTTGACACTAGAAATACATTTTTTGCTTGCTTCTATTACTTGAGTCGTATGAGTAACATTTAACTTTTTTTTAAAATTCTTATTTTTTATTTCCGATGCAACGGCTTAGTCATATTTTTAAGTTTTGACAACTTTACAATTATGTGGAATTTTATTAGTGGCCACGTAAAAATAAATACTTTTTTCGAATATTGAATTTAATGAATGTGCACCTGATATCACATCCTTAGAATTTCTATTCGGAGTATCGCACATTAAAGTGAAAATACTTCTAATTCATAGAAATATACAAAGTTAAGTTCGTTGTATGGATTTGAGAAGTTCATACGATATTTCAGAAAGGCAACATACTGTTCATCTTAAATTATCGCAATACCTCAGCTTTGATGCAACTTAGCAAATAGAATCCTAGGTTGTTTTTGCTAACTCTTATACCCTCTACTCCAATGTGAAATTTCATCGATGACCGCAAAAAGTAACCACACCCTATATTCAGAAATATCCCCCTACTTATAACTTTCAAAATATCAACTTTATTTTATCTTACCCAGTTAACTTTTTATAACATCATAAATTTTAAAAAATCTAGGCAATTTGCTTAATTCAAAAGATAAAATCAGTACATTTATCTTTTATTACTAAAAAAACAGAAGTAAAATATAACAATAAAATTTGCAAAAGCCAAAACGAATTCTTCCGCAAGCTAACGCGCGAAACAAACAAATCATCAAATCATCACTTAATCACACAAAAAGAAAAAAGAAGTTTGCACAACAAAATGCGTCAACAAATTGTTGGCGTACAAATGATTCGAGGCTTCAACGGCACAACAACGATGGCATGGCGTCATAAAGTCATTAGACATTAAATTAAATACCTTTTCAAGTTGAACTGAGTACACAGCTATAGGAGGGTTTTACTATGCGGCAAAAGCGTCATGTGTAAAAGACGACGACGACAACAACGCACTATATCGTCGTTTCTGCTCTGTTAAAACTTTTGTGCAAAAAAATAAAATAAAAGAAAAACCTACTCATAGTGTAGATGAATAAAGGAATTGAATGAATGCAAAAAACAACAACAACAACAATATTAACAAAATAGCTAAGAGATTTGGGGTAATGCGATTTAGTTGGAGGCTAACGACTTTTGTTGGCGGCTTTAGAGTCACAGCATAAACACGTGAAGGTAGGCAGCGCTAAGAAAATGAGTTAAAATAGAAAATGGCAAATGGAAAATGTAAATGGAAATGGAAGTGAAAAAAAAAAAGGTGACGTAAATGGTTGTAAATAGTTTTACTATGGGTCTCCCCTTCGACGACGATACATAATGAGCGAAATTTACAAACAAAACGTTGCATAGTAAATACTCTGGCTCATCTGATGTGGTGGATCACATGGTAATGTTAGATGATGATGACGATGATAACTGTTACCGTTTGGGAAATTTTCAGAAAAGTCTTGACAAGACAAAACCCTGATGAATGCATGATAAGCAAATTAGGATAAGAATTGTTATAAGACAAAAGGAAATTTTCATACATAAAGTTCAAAAGTTTGATAACACAAACAGCCATCACTGAGCTTAAACTAACTGAGAGCATAGATGGATTTTTACATTACAAGTTGTGACATTGACGCAATGGAAAAAATTACGGGTTACACCCCTAACGTATTTAGAATTTCTGATTGATATCCAAAAGTGATTAAAGCGCTTAATTTAAATTTGAAGCTTATCTGAGTACATCGAAATAAGCTAGTAGATTTACTCCTATTTCTTTTTTTCGAAGAAAAAATCGCATAATCTACAACATTTCTTAAAAACAATGTATAGTTATAATATATTAGAGGTTAGCTACTACAGCTATTATCCTTCTTAGCTACTTTTAACTAAGAAAACCCATTTTTAAGCTTTGGCTTTGTAGATTGTGATATATGTATGTAACTTTTGTTCAGACTGAATTTCCTTTCAGTCAGTACAATACGAGATAATAGCGAAAAATCGTTTTGTGTGACCTTTGACCTGTAATATTTTGTGTAGAAACAAGTCGGCAAAAGGTAGCCCTTGCTATTTAACTTTAATAAATGTAAATATTATACAATCTCTCCTAATAATTTCATAATTTAATCTAAGACACGCTACTTTTCAATAGCCACCTCTCCGACCAACATTTTCTTCGAAGTATTTTCCAGCTAAATGCCAAACTTTGGCAACTTTCTTATAGTCGTTTATTACCCCATAGCCATAAACCAAAAATTAGTCACCCACACAAATGAGCGAAATAATGAACTTTAAACGAATTTTTAGCAATTACCGCAAAACATATAAATATATTCCGCAACAAAGAACAATTAACACAAAATTATATGATTTGCTACAGAAAATTTATTTGTCTGCAAACAAATTATTTTGCTTTGTTTTTAATGAACACATTTTCCACGTTCACTAAGTTATGTGTTTTAGTATACTTGAAAATTTTTTTGGAATATTGCATAATAAAAGCGCATAACTTTGTGCAGTAATAAAAAGTAAATTTAAGAAAAATTCTTAAAATTTTTCTGTTTTTTTTTTATTATCAAACTTTTTATGCTGTTGCCAAATGGCATAGTTTGCACAACTATCACCGAAAAGGCTGCAACAAAAATAAATTTTTGTTATTTTAATAATAAGAAATTTTTACCCTCCCCAATACTATAACTCTATAAAGAGCTTAATAAAAATTCAGTGACAATAGCAGCAGCAACATAAAAACCAGCGCTTAACAAAGTCGTCATCATTATCATCATCATCGTCACCGGATGTGATTCATATTCATAAGCAAACACGGCGATGGTATACAGTAAATTGCACCAAACCGAACTCAAACTAAAGCAAAGTACTGAACTCTGTGCTGAACTAGTGAACTAAGCTACAAAACTACCCCCACACTCATACACAGGCACACACGCAGTG
Organism: Tricholauxania praeusta; assembly: GCA_949775025.1. Taxonomy (NCBI): domain Eukaryota; kingdom Metazoa; phylum Arthropoda; class Insecta; order Diptera; family Lauxaniidae; genus Tricholauxania; species Tricholauxania praeusta. The sequence goes on from OX459030.1 coordinate 8,777,965, forward strand.
ACTCCTTGACGATGGCCCAGTAGAAAATTGTCAGGTGTCGATGTAGAGTAGTAAATATTCCCATTCAAATATCTGGTTGCACCATTCGATCACTATTAAAAATATCTTTTTCGTAGTACCTGTTACAAAAGTGTAACATGACATAATCGGAGTGTAACAAGACATTTGGGGACATGCTCGAGTTTTAAAATCATTAAGCCGCTTTTGTAGTAATTGGTTGACCTCTCCAATCTATAATTTGAATAGTCCTGTAAGCGGTGAAGAATATACATGTTTCATAAAAAGCAAGTAAAAAAAAACAATTTAAAGCCTTGAAATAAGTAACTATACTTCTGTTACACAAGTGTAAGAAGATTACTGTAAAAATATTTTTAGCGCTACATTGCTTCGTCGATGTAAGAATTTAATTTACTTCTCAATTAGTAAAGTTAGTTGTGCTCATAAAATCGTTACACTATTGTTACTTGTTTAAACAGCACAGTGGATATTTTGATTGTGTGACATGAGTGTAACATGACTAAAGGTCTTAAAGTCTTAGGTAGCCGTTTTTGTCGTGTTACACAAGTGTAACAATACACCAGCTCTTACATAAGTGTAACTCCTTTGAAAGATTTTATTTTCCTTAAAGGTGTAACAACAGATCCTACTAAAAGCAAATATGTAAAATTTATAAAAAGACTTTTCATATCATTATGCCGCTGTTACATAAGTGTAACTTATTTATTTAAAATGTGTAAAAATAGGATATACTAATAAATAAAAAATCAATACTTTAAAGTTGTATATTCTTTTAATGGCTGTTACAAGAGTGTAACAAGGCAACAGGAAAAATTTGTAGTGCGTTACACGAGTGTGATAAGACACCAAATGAAACTTTTAAGATCATTCAACTGCTATAAATTGAACAATAATCTCAATGTAAACAGAGTAATGGAGTACCTGATGAGCCCCAGAAAAACGTTTAAGTCACGATGTAAAAATAGTTTGACAGCTAAGTTTCTGATCATTCTGTTTATTATTATAGACCACTTCAATCCTAATTTCCAATTGGGCATATTCACGCCCTCAATCACCAATATATTCGCATGCAACTAAAATCTCTGATATTCTGCAGTGCCTCTGAACTGTGAACTGAACCTGAGTTCACTTTTCTTTGATTTCTTTTCTTTTGTTTTTTTTTTTGCCGTAAGTTTTCTGTTGTTGCAATGTGTTGTGCTCATTTAGCTTATTCCTCCTGATGTGATTTTAAGATTTTGTGATTTTCCACTTTAAACTCAAGTTGAAAATCGCACCGAACCAGTATTATCACAGCAAGCTGTCTGAATTCTTTACACAGCACTTAACCAATCACCCCTTCTCCCCCAAACTAAATTGCATTCTGCAATTCTATTCCATGCTATTTTATTCCATTTTATACTGTTTTACTTGACAATGGTGAGGGGTTTCTTGTGTGGTAGTGCCCGCATTTTGGTTTTGTTTTTCCGCATTTTCACAAAATTTTACCATGTTTTTTTTTCATTTACTGCTTCTGCTTCTCCAGAACAACGCCACTACGACAGACACTATAACTTTGTAAAAATAATACCCACGTGGTGGTGGCGGCGGCGGCTGTAGTGCTGTTGGTTTCATATTTTTGCGGTTGAAGTTTTCCTGCAGTGATGAAGATAAATTGCAACCCTCTGCTTGTTGAGAAATTGCGCCGTTTCTTTAACTTTTTTTTGTTCTCTGTTTGTTTTTTTTTGGAAGTTTGCGTGTCAGGAATTTGAAGTACGTTAAATTCATTAAAATTTTTGCATAAAATTTTTGTGGCTTTTGTCGGCTACCACTGTCTCACGATAAGCATCTTTGGCACAAGCAAAGGGTTTGAGATAAGCTTATGGTCCTACAAATGTCAAAAGTTATAATAAATGAAGGCGGCTGATGAAAATAAAATTTGCAATTAAATTGTATCAGGCAATGTTGTAGGTTTGTTCATAATCTTAAGAATCATCGAAATGTGGGTGGGTCAATTCGCCTAAAAACATGTAAATATATATAAAAATAATTTATGAAAAACTATTAAAACCAAAACAAATTAATTAAAAAGTTTACAAAAAATAAATTGTAATTTAAACAAAATTTTTAAACCTTTAGAAACATAAAAAAAAAAATTATAATAAAAATCGCATAAAAACATTTCATAAAATTTGTTCAATATTTTGGACGATTATTTAAACTTTTTTAGATATTTTGTACCTTATGCGATTTTTGCTGTGAAAAATAGCCCAGTATAAGAAAAGATAATATCACTCAAATAAACTTTCTTTAAACATGGGAGTTCAAATTGGTAATTTTTTTGGGTGATAGTTCGTTTTCGAGCAATTTTCCTTTTTTATTTATGCATTAATTATTTTGGGCAATTTTTAAGTATTTTTCGGTGCTGCCATTTTGCATAAATAAATAAATTTTTGAGATCGGTTGATGATTGCAAAATTAATGAAACTGGTTATTGATCCAAAAATAAACTGATTTAAATGGCAAATCGACGCTTACGCCATCGCGTCACATCATATGCTGTTCCACGTTCCAATTAATTTTACCCCTGTAATTTATTTATTCATTTCTTTTTTTTCTTAATTTTTTTTTACCCCGCCAATAATTCAGCATTCTTACGAAATTCTTAAGGGCAAAATATGTCGTCTTTTAATTGTGGTTAAGCGACTGTTTCGATCGTCTGTTGAAGTGCATAAATTTTTGGCCCACGTGTCATTGTTTCTTCGTATTAAAGAAGGGTTGCTTAAAGGCTGCTCGTTGTGACCCCTTTTTAATCATAGGGCTTAAGTCTTTTCGGCCGTTATTTTCGACTTTTAGGGTGGCATTTCTTAAACTATTTAACCCCTCAATTTGAATTTTTTTTATCTTTTTTATTCTCTTATTTTATTTTTTTTTTTTTCCTTCAAATTAAACCCGCTAAATATTTCTTACTTAATTATTCATGACAAACAAACAAATATCAGTAACGCTCGACAAATTTCATAATAAATACTTGTGCAAGTTATATACAATATATAAAAAAAAGGAAAAACACCAAGGCAACTCGACATGACATGACAAGAACCTTACCAACTTTTATCGGATTGTTGGGTTTGCTAACCTTCTTTCCACCCTCTATATAACATGCAAAGGTCTAATTTGTTTAAATACAACTAAAAGTCTGATATATTTTTTTTATATCAATATTTTATATTGATTTTGCTGTCATTTATTGGTCGTCGTTGTAGTTGTTTTTGTTTCGCGCCAGCATTTATTTTCATTTGGATACACTTAAAAATCATTTTGTAGTTATTGCTTATTGTTTGCAACAATTTTTCACCCTCGTCCTCGTGATAAAAAATTTTCATTAGAAAAACTAGAAAAATATTTAAACGAAATAATTTATGGTTGACTTGTTTATACTGACCATTTTCCGTTGTCGTCTAATTCATCAGGCGTTAGAGCTTTATATAAAAAATGCATCCTATTCTTGTTTCAAAATTGTATTCTTTGACGCGGTCAAAAAATTCAAAAAAATTAAAATTTATCTTGAAGTACTTTATTTTATTATATTAATAATAGTGGTATTCATCTAAACGCGCAAGTTCCCCATCTTATGCAAATTGGCGGTGTGTTTCACGAACGCCTCTTCAAATATTTTCTGCAATTTGTGGCAGTTGATGGGCATGCCATTTTTTTTGTGAGAGAATCGTATGGGAAAAGAGAGTGAGAAATACAAAATGTGTAAACAATAAATTTTTGCTGAGAGAATCGTATGGGAAAAGGGAATGACAAAAATTGCACAATTAGCAGTTTGCGCTACCAAATTCCATACGATTTTTGACAGTTCAATTGCGATGGCTCAAAACTACACAACTTGCGAAAGTTTTGCGCATTTAGATATACATATACCCATAATATTTTTCCCACACTTCTAGTATTGTTTTGCTTTTACTTTTTTTTTTTGGGTGTAATATTTCTATGCCTAGTCATAATAATTAGTAAGTAGCATAAAGTTTCTCTTCGTTTTTGTTTCAGTTTATTTCACTATTTATCAGAAGATTATTTGATACGATAAGAAAATCATAGCAAATAGAATGTGTCTTGTTTTGATTGAGTATTGCAAAAGTAGGTCAACATTTGCTACCCAACTAATATAAGGTGGCGCAAAAGTTCTCATTCGATATGCCAAAGTAGTAACTGTTTGAAAATGTAAAGCATTGCTTCTGTTCGCATATTGCGTAAATGTAGACGTTTAAATTTTTGTGCATTAAGTCGCACAGATAATTTCGGTAAAGTGGGCCTCTCTATTTTATAGTGTTTTCAATGACTTCTCAAAACGTCTGGCGATAATTTTTTCCCCGGGTCAAACGTTTTCCTTTTGGTGCCGCCAAGTTCTTTGGCTTAAACGTATGTTCTCGAAAATATTTTTTAAAGTGACTTTCAAATATTTTTAACGTTAAAATTATAGAATTTTTTAATTGCAACTCATAACTCAGTTTACAGGCTATTAAGTTTATGACTTGTTTAAGTAACGACATATCGCCTTTTTTCCATAGTTTATAGCCAAAAAGTATGCTACTATTAAAATAAAAATGACACACTCGCAAGCATAAAAATTTTATTGTAGAAAACTTAAAAAATTTAAACATGCGCCATATTTTAATGACCTATAAAATGTTTGTTAATATTTTTGCGAACCATGTAAATGTGTTGAAATTCGCCAAAAAAAAAAAAAATAATATTTTTCACACCACCATGACCACTGAATTAGAAAAATAATAAATAAAACATCATTCCTACGGTTATATGACCATGTATTATATAAATGAATTTTCACATTTTCATGCCAACGGCAAAATAAATAAAAAATAAAAGCACCCAAAATTTGTTGCAAAAAAAATACTATGGTAAACAATAAAAATATATCAAATGAAAGTTTAGCTGTCAAATTTATAACGCTGCTGCTGCTGCTCACAGTAGGTCGGGTTAAAACAGCATTGTCACTTCTTTTTTTTTTTTGTTATTATTCCACTATACTATTTATTTTTTTGCTGATTTCACCTAATGCTAAAGTTCGCGTTAGTTCTATATTTACCTTTGATATTTTACAATATATTTTTTTTTACTCTTTTAACCTTGTTTTAGTTTTAGTTATAGTCAAGTTGCTGTTGACTTTTCACACTTTCCTTGTGCTCGTTTATTTTTAATTTTCTATGTTCTTTCGTACATTTTGGAGGCAATTAAAAAATACAACGAAAACAACTAGAAAACAACAAAATAATTAGTATAACATTGTAACAATAAACTTAGTTAGTATACCTTTGAGATGCACCTACCTTCACATTTATTGTTTTTTTATTTTTCTTCTGATGTTACAAAAAAAGCTTTCAAATTAGTGGCGACTTTTATGGAAACTTGGTGAAGGCGTTCACCTATTTTAATTGTTGTTCATATTTGAAATTCCATTTAAAAATTAATTTTATTATGGTAGTAGGGGTTGTTATTTTTTTACGTATTACAGATGTCATGCAATGTTAGTTTGTGGCAAAAATTTTTGCTAAAATTTATATAAATTGTCTTGAAAGTGCGGTTAGACTAAGTACATTAATTAATTTGTAATTTGGTTTACTGCATAACTAACATCTTTCTATTATATAAAAATTAGTTTTCGGATAAAAAAATAAAACAAAAATTTAAGAAGAAAACAAAAAGTTTCCATTGCACACTTTTCGTTGTTAAAGAAAGGTTAAAAATCCATTGCATACCTTTAGTTGTCAAATAAAGCTAAAATCAAGTTGTCTAATATGAGAAGAAAACAAAAATTTTGAGATGCGTGCGCCAGAGCTCACTAGCGAAGTGATGTGTGCGAAGGCGGCGGGGGGTTAATGAACGAAACTAGTAGGGGGCGAAGCACCTTAGCATACTTAAATGTAAAGTCTTTTATATTATCTGTTCCTCCTTATTTTAGCTTTGATGTGCGTTCGGTGCTAAATCCAAATACGATATTCATTATTTTCTATCACATAAAGTGTGGCCAAAATCAGCCATTTTTGTTCCCTTTTATCAACCTACAATACCAGATATGATAACGGATGCTATATTCGTATTAAGCTTACAAAAATCGACTGAGGATGTTACCTTTGCACTCGATAAAGTAATCAAGTGGTGATCATTATCTGATCAGCTATTATTCAGGTGATGATTAGCTCTTGATCAGACGTGATCAGCTATTGATAACTTTCGATCAGCCCTTGGCTACATTTAAACCCTTTCCCCTTACGTTATTTTATACAAAAATTAAGTTTCATCTGGCTCAAGTCAATATTGCCACTGCGCGTCATTAAATCGTTTGAGAGAAATTGCTTCAGTATCGACAATTTACAACTACATTGAAGCTCTTTCATAACCACTATTATTTAAATCAGTGGTGGGCACGTAGTGTCCCTATCTGCCCTCATTGCCCGAACCGTTATTCGACGCACAAGCAAGCGAAAAAAATTCGCAAAATTTCAACGCTATCAAGGCACACCGTTGACTTGAGTTCAAATGAAAACAAAAACAGAGGCATAAGCGACGGCGCCGCAATGTGGCTTGACGAATGTAGCAATTGTTTTTGTTTGTGGTGCAATCAGGTTTTTTTTTTGTGCTGTTGGCGAGTTTGGAAATTACAGCAAAAATTTTTTAAAATTTCGTTTGTTGTTGCTTGATGTTGTTATTTCGCCCTTTTGTTAGAATTTTATGCCCAGCACTGATTTACATGCCTGATTTTAAGGTGAATATTTTGATTTCCTAATAAAATTGTCTGCTTCCTTATGCCCTTCTACTTTTTTCTTCAAAGCGTTATCTTTCTTGATGTAAAAGTTAGTATGGAAATTTATTAAATATCTAAAATCGCCCATAAAATCGTATAGTTGTGGACTCCAACCATTTTACTTTTGCAAGAAGCAAACATGATAGTTCAGTAAGCAAATTTTGTTGCCACCTCAATTACTTATTTTTTTAAAAGACCATACTTGGCAATTTGATTACTGCAATAAAAATTTTTCTATAGTATTCTTCTGGTTTCCTAAAACAACGAAAATCATTTTCACTTTATAATGGAAATTTTTTCATAGAAATTTATTGCGCTCTTACTTCTTCATATCTAAAAAAAAGGAAATAATTTCCTTCGCTAATTGTAGATTACTCCTTATTGCTTCGATTTGGCCGCTATGCATGCAATTCATTGCATCAATTTGCTGATGTAAATCAACTGTTACCTTTGGTTTTATTCAGGGAGTGCTTCCTAAAGTTTCTGTTTCGAAATCTATATCAACAATCTTTTGAATGATTTTCCAAAAAAAAATTGTACTTAAGTTCCAATTCTTATATACAAAATAAGCTTTTAATGCGGTAAGCTAACACCACTTACCATATAACTAGTGGTAATAATAAAATGCAAATTTTTTATACTGCTCAACCACTTGTAATTTAGTTTTGGTGGAACAACATTGTTGTTTGCTATGGTCAACGAAGCATAGAGGTAACAACAGCAATTACAACAAGAAAAGAAGTTGTACAAGAGTAGCAACGTAGTAGTAACTCTACCGTTCCATAACAAAATTGGATGCATATGCTGCCTTTATCTCTCCCCTAGCTCAAAACCGAGCAACATTTAAACATGATTTAAATGCAAATTTAATTGTTTCTAAAAGTAATAATTTTTTTTCTAATTTTTTCGCTCTCTCTCTCTCTCTCATTTTCTATACAGAAATCCGCCACCAACAATTCCGCTTAAACATGTCCAGAGACTATGAACTGAACGGTGTGGCGCAAGATGATCCAACACTCATTGCATTCCTACGTGAAATCCACATGAAAAAATATCCAATTCATTATCTATTTAAAAATCGCGATGCATCGGAGCAACAACAGCAGCATCTAAACTTTAGTGAACATCATGAGCTAACGCCTGAGATGGCGCATTATGTTGCCGATCTAGTGGGTGGAAAACTAAATGGCGCCGTCATACAATCACTGCCCGGTGCGATGGGCCAAATGATGACAGCGCCATGGCTGGCGGGGACACTAAACTGGGCGGGTGTCATAGTCGAACCAGAACCACGAAGGTATTTTGCGTTGCGCAAGCAAAATGCGCTATACAACAAGATGCAGGTGGTGCACGCTTGTGTGTCGCCCAATCAACATCCCAAAGAGGTGAGTGTGTGTGAGTTTGCAATTTGGAGATTTACTCTTGTTAATGTTTGCTTTTCTCTCTTTGACTTTGAACAGGTTACCATTCATAACGAGGAGGCTGATGTACGCATCAATAGTCTGCTGGATGAGGAGACATCGTGGTTTAATTCACGTGTCAAATGCTTTCCATTGTACACCATAATGCTGGCATGCAATCGTGTTGAATACGATTTACTTAGTCTTGGTGTTCACGGACATGAGCTGGAGGTAAGTTACGGATGATGCAATGATAGTGGAGTTAGGAACAAGACAAAAGAAACTCACTTTTGTAATAATAAAACTTAAGCTAAAAGTTTAAAATTTGTTTGTTGTTTTACTTCAGACCAGCTAATGTGCCACTTACGGCTTAATTTAAATAAAATCCAATAGGAAAACAGGTTGGTTCAATTATAAAAATTGATCGCTGAACCTGCGTTCGGTGCACATTTGGCTGCCTCCATCACCTTAAGTTTTTTTAAACACCAATTTTAGTTTTTAATAAAAATGATGTTGAACTTTGAGTGATTTTTTTTATAGAATAAATACAAAAGTTCGAAATTTTTGTTGGGTAAATTTCTACCAAAACTTTTTTAGTCAAACCGAAACTTTTTTTTTGTTAATAGCCTCCATACGTATAGTGTTCTTTCATAATATGCCAAATTTTTATTATATTTTTCATTTAATTTCACAAAACTACCATCCAACTGACAAAATTTTATTCATTTCAGATACTCCAAACGCTGCCATTCGATAAAATCAAGATTGAAGTAATCTCCATACATTTGCCGGAAGATCATGAAAATGTACGCATTTACATGCAGACCGTGACAAAGTTCCTCAAAGGCAAATCCTTTAAATTACAAAGGAATTTCGGTAGAAATTATTTTTATAAAAAAATCGATTCAATGAATCGAACACGAAAAAAAGATATACTACTCATGAAACAGCCTTAGAAAGAAACAAACTAAAAACAAAAGAAAATAATGAAACGATAAAATTTACTATTAAAAAATATATATACATATTATATACAAATATATATGCTAAAGTTTTACAATGCGAAAAACGGCAGCAAAGTAAGTTATAAAGCTGGAATGAATGCTGCAAAGTTTAGTTTAACAAAAGTTATATACACAATTAATGCGTAAAAAATGAGTATTTCAAAGAAAAAATTTAATATTTAAATTATTGTACGTACGCAAAAAGCAAAAACTCGATTATGAAAAAGAGATACAAATTTATGTAACGTTAGCATAAATATAACATATTGATTATTGCACACCCTTTATTTAAATGGTATATACATATAAAAATGTAACTGCTTCACGTTAGAATTGAAAACATTTTTCTTTTAATTTATTTAATTTTTTTTTTTAACACACCCTACTTTGCTAAGACACGTATTGATTGTAACAGCAGTGCTGACAAATATGCAATTACAATATGAAAGAAAACTTCAACATCATAACATAAGTAGCAAATCGACTCTTATGTTGCATAGTTTTTGGCACTCCTTCGGTTACTATTGTAGAAATTGAAACGTGTATTTCAAAAGTGGGGGCTAAGCAAGGCAGCAGCAGTTAATAATACAACGAATAATTTGTTACGAACTCAAAAAAGCATCGATTAATTAAAATTAAAATTATTACTATTATTGTATTAAAACTATTTTTGTTAAGTTAAAAAATGAAACTGCTATTATATTAAAATAAAATACATAAAAAAATCAAGCATTGTAACACGTTATCTTTAAGCGTTAAATATAAAGCCAGACTTTTGTATAAATTAATTTGTATTTTTAGTTTATAATTATACTTTACTATTATTATTTTTTTAAATGTATTAGAAATGTATTAAAAACAAATTAAATTATTGCAAAATATAAAGTTATGAAAAGTTAAAAAAATAAAACTAATCCAGCCACAATTAAAGTATGTATGTATATGTAACATTTTTTTTTCTTTTCTAAGCCAATGAAAAACAGAAAATATATATTAATTTAAAAGAAAAAGGAAAAAAAAAACATAAAACTAAACACTAAATAATTGTTAAAATCACTTGATTAACCAACACAATATACTATACACGCTTTCCTTCAACTCTTAAACAAAGTCACGCTAAATGCATCACAAAAATGTAAACAAAAACATACACATTTATATACAAATCTACGTATGACGCTCATTCAAAATAAGTAACATATAATCAAAAAAAATCATTGTTTCCTATGCATGTTTGTAAGGCAGAAATAAAAAATTACCTACTACAAATTAACTAAAGTATTCTACTCCTAAACTGCTACTATTTATACTGTTACTGTTATGCAAATCTATTGCTTACTTTTATTTTACTTTCATTGCAGAGAAAAATTGTTTATAAAATTCTGTCTGAAAGTATGCAATAAAAAGTGTCTTAAGACTATATTGCTCTAATGGTAAATTACCAGTAGTTAGTTTTCATTGCATATTTTTTGGCCCTTTTGAGATTTATTTTTTCCGATATTTTTTTCCAAAAAGAGTAATTTTGTAGTCAATAAATTTTTAAAACTTCACCATACAGTATGGGAGCTCGCTACGCTTAAACCTATGTACACAATTTGGTTCAGAAAAATATTTTTTAGCCATTTAATTTAGATCCGTTTTTAAGATACTAAATTTCGACCATTCATAATATTGCTACATGGCATACGTACCATTCAAGTGCTACACTTTTTCCAGGTGATCAATATCATGTATCAGAGGTCGGAGCAAATCATATTACCAAAAGCTTGTGATCACCAAGGAAACGCAGTTTGATCCCACCCCCCCACAAATTTCTTGAAAAATAAAGATTGCTCTATGCAAAGTTTACTCAAAAGTAATCTTCAGCAATTTTGGACTATAGCGATGTAGTTGCGATAGTTTTGATCAACTCGATAACTTTTGATAGTCTCTATTAGGTAGTACCACTAAGCGATGCAAACAAATTGAATATTAAAAGTGAAAAAAAAGAAGGCGCTAAGGTGAATTTTTTCGAAAAATAAACGATCTTTCGTTTTCAAACAAACAGATCGTTTATAATTTCGAGTTCGATCAGTTTTTCATAAATTATTCGATAAAACTTTCGATTGATTTCTATACTTAAGTCAGAGTATTAATTGAAAAAACAAATTGGTTTCAAATAAAAACTTTAGCAAATGTGGATAGTAAAGTAATTGGTTATCAAATTTTTAACTTTCACTAAATCTGTATAAAAAAATTACCTCTATTTTTTGTTGGGAACGCTCTTTAATGTGTCGAGAATTAACATACATCGATGTGAAGTTGAAAAAATTAAAATCTTTAGTTCAAAAACTAAGATTTGTGCATACCTTATGTTATTTAAGAGTTTACAATACTCGAAATTCGAAACAAAATCGTATCGCAGTTGAATAAATTTCTCAAAAATGAATTGGCTTTCGAATCGAATTGTTTTCGCATCACATTACAGAGTAAGGATCCTTTTTTACATAATAAATATAGGCCTATTTGTTGTGAACTTAAACATTTTTATATTCCAATGAATAGTTGTTGCCGCTACCTTTAGAACTCCCATCGCTTGTAAAAGAAAAAACAAGCTTACTTACTTCTTCATATTTTTGCGTCATAGCACTCGAATTATACCAAAGTCATCGATTTTAGGTTTAACAGCAAAGAGCTCTAAAATTTATTTTCCCTTCCATATGCATTATATATAAACGCAGTTTAAACAAGCGATTCTGTCAAATTGGCGCAGATGTAAATGTAACTTTTGAAGTGGACCTCCTCGATTTGTTTTTGCGTTTTCCTCAACTTTTATTTTTTTTTTTAATGGAGCTAATTTGCCTTAAATAAATGCCGTGCCGTTTAGTCCAAATTTCTTACAGAAATTAAATTATGTTATCATTGCTACCTTTTCCAGCGCTTTTCATCTCTACCTTCATATTCATCATTAAATTAATCTGTATATCATTTTGCATTTTGTGCTCACAAACATCACTCATTTCCATATTACATTTCTTGTACAAAGGTATTAAAAAATTTATTCAATTAATTTGAAAAAAAAAAACATTTAATTAAATTGCAAGAAAATTATATAACATAATTCTCATTATTATTGTACAATTTATAATTATTTAAATTTAATTATAAGTTTAGTGTAAATTTATATGCATAAAGTTATCTTTACTTTAAAATCGTTTTAATATAATTATCCTTTAAAAAAAAAAAAACCAATTGTGTTTTGTCCGCGATAACGAGTTTGTTATCGAAAACTTTTTTTTTTTTGTTTTAAATTTTCTTTTTTTATAATTTCGTTAAAACTACAAAATTTATTAGTCTGTTTTAAATCTTTTGTACTTGTATTTGTATCCCTACTCATATACTTGTTTCTCTGTATTCCTCGCTTTATATATCTTGCTCATACTTTAATTAATTGAAAAAAAAACTTATTCCAAAAATTCTTTTCATGTTTTTCCTTTCTCAAAAAAATTATATGTTAATTTTTCTTCGAAATTTTGCTTTAAAATAAAAATTATGCATAGTTTTTTTTTTTTTTTTTGTACAACTTAAGCTAAAAACAAGAAACTTCTAAATATAAACAAAAAATAATTTAAAATATAACGTGGTTTTAATTCATCTATACCAAGTATTTGCAGCGTGTCGAAAGTGTATACCCCTTCATAAGGGGCCGTACATAAATTACGTGTGAGGTGTTTTTGAAAATTCGGAACCCCCTCTCCTCTTGGCGAGATTTGATGACTTCTGGCGGGACTCCCCCTTCCTTCCGTGAGACTTTCCACGATGTAATCTGCTATAATAATGTATGCTCTTTGCATTAAAAGTCGACGTGAGATTTTCGTTGGCCCCCCCTTCACCTAGGTGAGATTCCCCCCCCCCTATTTTGACTCACGTAATTTATGGACGGCCCCAAAGCTCATAAAGCAACGCTGTAATTGTCCTGTATTTTAAGTAGGTAGCTGCTGGAAGCCTTAATGAAACTAAAATAATTTTTACAATCAACGACCTTTGTTGTTTAAGTACATATAATAAAAATCATTCAATCAACAGCTATTTCCGAAATTTTCAATTCAATTCCTACAATGCCCCCAGCTTTGACATGCAATTACAGACTTGGCCGTGTTAAAAGCGAATACCTGGCAACTCTGTTCAACAGACGAGTATCTTTTTATCTAAAGCATCCCTTGGTGCGAGAGTCTTTTCGGAGCGCCTCTTGTGACTTCGAAGATACTTACGTAGGTGGCCATTAATTTCAATGAACCACATCAAAATATACTTGAATAGATTATGTCCGGAATGTTTTGGTGCTAATACAGATTTTTATATGATAAGGGTGAAAATTATCTAAGGTTTTGTGGGCAAGGTGTTAGTACCTATGTAAAAATGTGATTATAAATATGCATAGATATGTAATTCGGCCGTGCTTATGAGTCTCAAATGATTTATTTGCAGATGCTACTTGAAAAAAAAAAAAAAGTTTGGGAACTCTTGTCGTTGGCGCATATCGTCCCTTTTTACACTAAGTGGCTTTGCAGCGATTTTTTAAAACTTTTGTTGACGTTCCCTTTTAAATGCTGCTTAAGCGGTCACAGATGGCTTAAAAAATATATATATAACCATTCAGAACAAAGTGCACAATGAGAAAAATAAAATACAACAAAACGCCATTAAAAAGAATTGATTACTTCTAATGTGAGGTATAAGATTTAATTTGAGAGATTTATGAAGAGCCCAAAGTCGCACTTAATCGTGCAGATATTTAGTACTTATTAAACTCATTTCTTAAAGCCTAATTTCCATGCTGTCTTTCGTTATCCCATATCAGGGATATCAAACCAAATTTTTGTAAGAAAGAAAAAGCATGCGAACAGAACCTAATGCGCTTGAAGAATGCGAGAGTGAATAGCATACATTTGCTATCTTTATAGCATGTGATGTCCTCCCTGATATATGATAAGATAAGATAAGATCACATGGAAATTGGGCTTAAAGCAGTCCATCTTATGTCAAATTATTGCTTTTTGTTTTGATCACTAAGCATCTGGCATCGCAATTGAATCATGTTTACATATTGCACCTTTCTTCAACTTCCCTCAGCAGATTAGCAAATTTTCTATTGCCTCGTCTGAAGACTGACATACGCTAATGTCATATTTATTTTGCGCTAATGCCCACAAAAGTCAATTTGACATTAAAGGAAAGTGTCAAATGAACCGCGTCATTTTCTGCTGTAACTGTAGTTCAAAAATTAACTGATAGTAGTGCCCGTAATAAATAAAATAATATCCAATTTGCTGCAAAAGTTAATGCTGAAAATTTAAAAAAATAAGCTATAATGAAAACGTAAGTAATTGTTCAAATGTTCAATTCGCTTTATTTAAGTGGCATATTTGCAGCTTGCGTACACCAATGCGAGTCGTGAAGACTCCACGTAGCCGTCCGCATTCTTCGGAACAAACACCTTCAGAAAAAGATCCCGTCCATGTTTACTGTCGTGTTCGGCCCCTACAATCGGATGCAGATCTCTCATGTGTTCGTATCAAGAATGCAAATACCGTCATTTTGACAACTCCGGAACAGGCGTTTCAGTACAAGTCTGGCGCCCAGAAAGAAACACAGTACATTTTCAAACATGTTTTTGATCCCTCCTCAACGCAACGTGATATTTATGCTGCTGTTGCTGAACCATTAGTGGAAAATCTAATAAGAGGCAAGAACAGTCTACTTTTTACGTATGGAGTGACTGGTAGTGGCAAAACATACACCATGACTGGCGATGCACGCCATCGTGGTATTATGCCACGCTGTTTAGACTCCCTCTTTCGTACTATTTCCGATTATCAGGCTAAAAAGTACATTTTTAAGCCGGATCGATTAAATGGTTTTGAGATTTTACCTGAAGCTGATGCGTTACTTGAACGCCAAGCAGAAATGAATCAACGTTTTGCTGGTGGTCGCGGTGGATTGCGTCGTAAAGATTCTGATCCAGAGATCGCATCACAAGCTTCGTGCGATGTACCCGCAGTGCAGGGTATAAATGAAGATAACATGTTTGCTGTTTTCGTCACATATATCGAGGTGTACAACAACAGCGTCTTTGATTTACTTGAAGAAGGTGGCATCCAGAAGTGAGTTTATTGCTAATATATATGTTTGGAAATGTTATTGGTTTAATTTCATATAGTGCTGGTATCTGTGGCAAAACAAAAAAAAAATACCTAACGTGCTCTCAATAATATAAATGTATCCGCTCTTTTTTTTTTGCTAACGCAAAATTTTATTGAATTTCTGAAATTAATCAACTTCACTTTTTGTATTAATTTTAGAACTTTGCAAAGCAAAATTATTCGTGAAGATGCAAATCATAATATGTTCGTTCATGGAGTTACCGAAGTGGAAATTAAATCCGTTGAAGCAGCTATCGAAGTATTTCATACAGGACAAAAGCGCAAGCGCATGGGTCACACAGTACTTAATGCAGAATCCAGTCGTAGTCATTCTGTCTTCAATGTAAGATTGGTACAAGCTCCTACTGACACCAATGGAGAAAATATAATCCAAGATAAACGTACTATTACTGTTAGTCAATTATCACTTGTCGACTTGGCAGGAAGCGAGCGTTCTTCCCGTACAAAAAATACTGGAGTTCGTTTGCGAGAGGCTGGTAACATTAATAATTCATTAATGACATTGCGTACTTGCTTAGAATATTTACGTGAAAATCAACAATCGTCCAATGGCGTTGGCTTAAAAAAGATACCATATAGAGATTCAAAAATAACGCATATGTTTAAGAACTATTTCGATGGGGAGGGTCAGGTATCAATGATTGTCTGTATTAATCCGAGAGCAGAGGATTATGATGAGAATACAGTAAGTAAAAAATTTTTCATCATAAAAAAGTTTCAAACAAGCTGTTGCCCTGGCTCATAAATTCCCAAAAATTAATTTCTTTAGCAATTACTTTATAAATTGAAAAGGTAATCTATATAAATAAAATGATAGCTGTTTTCGATGTTCGCATATCACGCAAAAACTGTTTGATCAATTTCAATCAAATTTATTTATGATTATTTCTTAGACGCTTGGTCTCAATCTCTAATTGGAATTGTCACGATATTCCTGTTAAATATCAAAATATTTAGGTTTTAAAATTGCTAAAAAAAATTAATAATCAATATTTTCTTCATCCTTGGAGATGCTATGCTGGCTTAAGATATGACTGTCGTAGAATCTTTGTTTTTTATTGACACTTCAAAATTCTGTATTCCAAGTTTCATGTTTTTACGACTTTTTGAAAAAAACTCGTCATGTGTGGAAAAATTCGAAGTTTCATTTTATATGAGGTGTCCTCTTGTTTGAAAATTTTTATAATTATTCAAACAAAAATTAGTATGGTACTTAAATTAAAACCTTTTTTTTTTTAATTCGCAGCAAGTCATGAAATTTGCGGAAATGACTCAAGAAGTTCAGATCGCACGAGCTGCACCAATAAAGCTGGACTTCGGTTTAACTCCTGGCCGCAGGAAGGCAAATCAAATCTTTAAAATGGCTGTTAATAACCTAAATGATTTAGGACATGCGGAAGCTAGAAAACTTGATGTCGATGTGGGTCTTGTTTACTCATTAGGTCCTGGGTTTCCTAATTTTAAGTTAGATAGTCCAGAAGCTGAAACAGCCACACAAGAACTAATGCAATATCTAATACAGCGCATTGAAAAACGAAAAATACTTTCGGCTGATTTAGAAAACCGATGTAAGTATTGTAAAAAAATGTAAAGCTTTTTAATTTAATCTAATGCATTTCTTCTCTCTTAGCTGATAACTTTCGCTTACATCTTATGCAAATGGAAAAGGAGAATCTTTCATTACGCACTGAGTTAGCTTCACTTAAGGCAGTTTATACTCAGGAACGTGAGCGTTCCTACGCAATAGAAAACAAATTGCGTCTACACGAAAGTTCAATCGATGTACTTAATAATAAACTAAATAATCGTGAACGGCAAATAGATGAGTTGACGCGTAAACTTAATAATCATCAAAATCTTTTAACTCAAAAAGAACAGGAAAAGGAGCATCAGAAAAAGAAATTCAGTTCAAAGCTTGCCATTGAAGCTGTTAAAAATAATCGTGAATTAGAAATAAAATTGCGTGAACAGCGCGCTAAATTACAAGAAAAGATGCGTATTAAGGATGAAAAACTTCGTTTGGTCTCCAACATTATACAATCTGATGACATCCCCCGTATGGTACGATCACACAGCTCAGAAAATCTTTTGGAGGCAAAGAATACGCATATTGCGCAAAACATACGCGCTGAGTCTGTGCAGACAGCAACAGCAACAGCTCGTACAGATCCATACTATACTCCACGACATATTAGAGTAAGTAAATGCTATGATTTTATTAACTGAAAAAGTTATTTAAATTCTCAAATGCCATGAAATTTTTATCAACTCAGTGGTTCTCCTCAGTTGAAATTATTTGACGTGTTTTTTTATTAAACCTCTAACCTTTTCAGGGTATGGCTGCTGCAAATAATCGCCATCGTCGATCACGTTCTGCTGGCGAAAAATGGATTGAACACCGTGCGCCAAAACCTGTTCCTTTGGGTACAATACTGCAACCATACCTCAAAAATCGTAGATCAGTTACAAAATTGGCTGAAATGAAAGATCTAACTGGTCATAAGGCAACAAAATATTGCCTAGTATCGCAGGAAGCAGATACTGATGGTGATGTCGAGACGAAACTGTATAAGGGTAATGTGATTCCTACTAGCGGCGGTGGTGCACAAGTAGTGTTCAATGATGTTGAGTGTCTTAAACAGAAATCTCCAGTTCCATCACCACATCGTAAAAGGGCAAGTAATGGCAACAATGAGGGTGTGCTCAGTGCAATCGGTACCGCATCGGCTGTATCCGGTGTAGCAAGCACAACTTCAGTGCAAGATGTCATTTCAAGATGCAAAGTTGGAATTGAAGGACATGGCAGTAAACGCACTAAAATTTAAAAACCCCAATTTTTTTAGAATTTTGTTTTAATTTTCTACAATGTTAAAAACTACATGTTTATTTTCTATTTTACTTATAGGCGGTGGGGCAACTCAAGAAAAGTGCATGAAACTTTCAGGAAAGATAGTATTACATTCATCAAAGTTAACTAGGAAGGGGTGCCTTACGCAAACATGTCCGTGTGCGAGATATTCAAGGAAAAGAATATATGCATTGTTGCCGTAAGTTTCAATCGTTTTCATGATGTTTGAGGTCAAATGTTAAAAATAGGAAACGAGATAATAGCGAAAAGCTGTTGTTTGTGAACTTTGATCTCGAATGTCTTGCATATGAACAGATAACCTTTGCTAGTTTGAATCGATGAATGTAATACCATCTTTGCTGAAAATTTCATACTTTCATTTTATACACGGCACTTTTCTACAGCCAATTCCTTGGCCTATAATATAAGTTCGCAATTATATTTATTAGTATACTCATGTAGGAATTCATTCCCATAGCAGAATTTCATCACTTCTTATCTTTTGTATTATAAAGACGAACTGATTTTTTTTTATTTTTTGTACTATAAAATAAATAGTTTCTGAAATGATTTTATGTTTATGAATTTTAAGGATTTTAATTTCAACCAGCAAATCCGAAAAAACCAACGGACACAGGTCCCGAAGCTACATTTCGAAAACCAGCGTCAAAAAAGTAAAGATTTTTGGTCAAGGTTTTTGACTTGAAAATGACTTTCGGTTGGTAAAGTCTTATGAAAGCACTATGGTCCGAAAGAAGTTAGGTGAATGAACGAAAAAATCTATGTACATTACATAAACGTAGCGAAATAAGAGTGATCCATCCACCTGCACTTTTCTCCTATGATGCAGTACGTTTTAAATTTTCAATTTATGTTTGGAAATCGATTTTTAGTGCAGAATTCGAGCTATTAATAAAATCCACTATATATTTATGTACATAAAAACAAAGTAGAAAAAAATAACCCTATCAATAAACGTTTTTTAAATGCAAGCGTAAATTGAATGCCATGGAAATATATTGCTTACTTTAGCTTGGACAAACAATTCATGCAAAATTGAAATCAAATTGATTGCGTACGATTATTGACAATTGATTGAACATCAAGACACATACGAGTGTGGATATAATACTCTACGAATGGGGGCAATACATCAAAATGAATGACGTGACAGCGCACAACAACGATGAATCCTTTGTGTCCTGTTTCTCAAGTATTAGCATATATATAGGAGCGACGGGCAGGCAGACAAACTACGGAAGATTTAATTTCTGCACAATAAAAAAACCCAGTAGGCAAAAGCAGGAGTAAGAAGGGTTAATTGGAATCGTTCTCAATTCTCTTCAAAGTTTTTTTTATATGAAATGACTTCTTTTCAAAATATAGAGGAGAAAAGTAGAACTTCAGTAGAAGTGTTAAAAATGCCTTCCATGGAAAGAAGAAAAGTAGGTGAAAATTTACTTTTAAATAAATCCCCACACTTCAAAATCGAAATTTTTATATATCTTACATCCTGTACCATAAGCTAATTAGGAACTGTAAAAAGCCATAAAACAATTGAGCTTTGTCATTCTGAATTGGCGAATTTCTGGAATGAGGCGTGGCACCTTACATAGAAATGAAAACCTTAAAATAATTTAAAGTAGAACCAAATTTTAAACAAAAACAAATCATCGGCAGCATAAAAAAAGTTTGCGAATTCCGAAAAAAGGGCATAGCACCTCCCGTACAAGCATAAGCTTCAAGACGCTGACATCCTTTTTACGTGATATTTTTTCGTTTTCATTATATAGTCTTAAACTCGCGACACCGACCGTCATCGGGATTCCCCGTCATGAATGCGATAGTAAAATTTGAATGTTCTATTGTTTCTTTTAAATAAATATTCCAAGTGGAAGACAAAAAGCAAAGCAGACACACTAACTGACACATTCCATTCTGATTCAACGATTGTTATGCTTACATGTTTGTTTCTTTCAAATTCCGCGTTGTTGCATTGACAAATTGCGAGAGTAAAATTTGAATACATATTCCGTTTTTGTCTTCCATTACATTGCCATATAAAAAGAAAACGCACACATACCAACTAACACACTAACTTGCCAATAAACGATTCTTACTTCTTTCTATAGTACGTGTGAAATTAATTTTTTGTTTCAAGTTTTCACTTCTGTCGGCACTCCCGGAGTGCAACCCGCCGGTTTTTTTTTTTCGACCGTATTTCCCACTTATTTTGTGCATTTCATATTTATGTCGATTATTTATTTTAAGACTACCGACTTCTAAATATCAATATTTTTTAATAAAATTTTCAGGGCTTAATTTTTTTACATAACACTAAATACTTTTCATATAAGCAACATAGAAATCGAAAATTCGATTTTTTTTGGTCACTCTAATATGCATATGTATATCGTTTATTATTCAAAAGCAGGATCTGGTACGGTTTCAGGGTTTAGCAGGGCTTAATTCTGAAAACATCTAGAACATTTCTGCATAATTAGTTTTAGGGCACATTTTTTCAAACTTGCCGGTGCTTCAATACCACTGTGTACGCTTACATGCTTGTTTCTATGTGTGAAATTAATTTTTTTAGCAATTTCAAAACTTAAATATTTTGATATTTAACAAGAATATCGTGATAATTTTAATTGTATTTTGAGACCAAGAGTCTAAAGATTTAAACTAAACAAATTTAATCAAAATTGGTCCAGTAGTTTTTGAGTTATTAGCGAACATCGAAAACGGCTATCATTTTATTTATGTAGATAAAATAAGAGTTCAGAAATCAATATGGAAATGTTATCAAAAAAAAGAAACCAGATCTCGAGATCAACCCCAAATTTGTAAACTAGTGTTATCTCTGTGCACGGTACGCCACTGGTGTTGTATATCATTCAATGTGTATTATGTGTAACATACGCTACATACATATGCATATGTCTACGAAATAACTACGTTACTTATAGCACATGATGTCCCTCGGTGATTTGACTGATGGCTCGTGTCCTTGCTGCAGCCTGGAAGCAATAACAGTTTTACAAAGGAAATTTGTTTATACCATTTTCATTTTGTTATACATTTATACGCGTAAGCTTGTATGTATGTGTGTGTGTGCGTGCATGTTAATGTGTCTGTGAAAAGTAATTTAATAAAATAAATTACCACAACGAAAACAACATCATCAACGACATCAACAAGCAAGCAAGGCATGGTAGATAACATTAAAAGCAACAACACATTGGCAATGCAATAACGAAGCAACAGTGGCGAAGGATAATACTAAGTGAGTGTCATGTGTGTGTATATGTTTTGTTCTACTGCCAACGAGGATCAAAGCACAACGTCAACGACGACTTTATCCCGATAATACGGTTAAGTGGCAAAACAAACTCACTCATTCCATACAAAAATAATGTGCCGCAAGATAACACAACACTATGACGCCTGGTTTAAGGCCGCATATCCTGTTCCCTTCTCATCGCAATTACCACTTTATCTCTTGGTTGACAGCAATTGTGACGGCATAACAAACGAAGGATAAATTTTAAAAAATGACGACTAAATAACGCTGAGCGAAGTAGCTACGTGCCATACTAACCCAAGAGAGAATTTTGAAAATTAAAATTTTTCTAAATATTTTTTGTTCAAAAATAAGGCAGCTGAATATTAAGCGTAAACGAGGCAAAAACAAAAAATGTGCTAAAAATCTTTGTGAAACTTTTTTGACCACAATATGCTTGATTTCCGACTGGCATAATAAAAAGGTTCAGGTGCGGACTTGATGTCAAATTTCAAGTGTACATTTTTATCCTACTTGCAGCAGGTTTTATTAAGACGAAGTAGATGAGCGCACCAGTTGGTGAAAAGCTTTAATGGCATATGAATTAAATAAAATGTGAAAACATGAAAACAACAGGATACCAGTGTGCATATAATGTAAAGGATTTATATAAAAAAAAACTTTATTTTTTATTTGCTTGCGCGCGTACTTAAAGTGCACACGCGGAAGCCATTAACAATGGAAATCCTTTTGTACGTAAAATGTTTTCGTGTAGTACCTGCTTAATTCATCTGCATAATATCCCACTGTGCATTTGGTAACAGGCGATTAAACTTAAATTGTGGTTTTTCATGGAAACTTCAAGCATGTGTAGCCGAATCATTTTGCAATTAATTACATAAGGTTTATTATTTTATTTGAATGGAAAATTATTAAAAATAATGCTTATATCTGTTGCATTATAGATTTCACAGAATGAACATAACATTTGGTTTACAGCAATAATTTCTTGTTATTCTTGTAATACCATTCACTCATTGAAATGAATCATGGTAGATATCACGCACAAATTGCCTTACATTTTAAATTTTCCTTATGAAAATGTGCCAAAAATTTAAGTAAAATCACACGCAAAACAGATATAAAATTTTAGATTTTTTTCTTACAATTTTGTTGCCTTCTTTACATTATTTTTTGGGCAATCTTTTTTAGTAAAATTGTGCTTTGGTTCATTAAATGTGTAGAAGAAAACCGTTTCTTGATTTAAGTTAATATTTTCTTATATTAAAGAGCTGGTGTTTGAGATTTCTGATTTTTTTTGTGCAAAGTATATGATTTTTTGGTGATTTACTATAAATCAATTCGGCATTGGTCAAGTTATTGTTGTGGCACAAAATTTTCTATTAAAAGAATTTTCTCTAAAATTATTTTTGATATCTGTAAATATTGGGAATAAGTTGACAAAGTTACAAAAAAAAAGAAACATTCTTATTTCTATAGCGACCATCTCACCATGTGTGATTTTCGTCAAGTTTTGTACATAGACTTGTCATGGGGAAATATAGAAAAAAAAACCGCATTTCCGTTTATTTTCGTCAACCTGTCTTTTGCGAAATTTCAAATACGTATAGCTCCAATTTGAACCGATTTCCAAGCATAGGAATTTTTCAAAGTTTCATAATGGCGCATTTTCATGTTATTTTTCTTGATCTTCTGCTATCCCATATCACAGAGGATATCACATGCTATAAAAATAGCACATCTATGCATATTCACTCTCGCATTCTCCAAGCGCATTAGGTTCTGCTCGCATGCTTTTTCTTTCTTACAAAAATTTGATAGTAGAAGATCAAGAAAAATAACATGAAAACGCGGCTTTAAGTTATCCTATTGAACATTAGTTTTCAACAGCTTGTGCTATAGAGTTTGTTATAATTTTTTCACATTTAAGTTTTTAATTCAAATATCAATACCTTTCGTACGATGTATAATACTTCTTTCATACGCAAGCCATGCTTGAGCTATATTAACCAATGCAGATTATCTTTTTGATTTCTAGGACAATATTGAATTCGATTTTTGCACATAGAGGACAGAAGTTGTCTATAGTTCGGAGAAGGTTGCTGGTAACAGCATAGGGTTTGTTCGGAAATGCATTGATGCGTCGCATCTGATGAGCATAATGTTTTGAAAAGCAAAATCTGGTATCACTGCAAAAGTTGAATGTTTGGAAATGCAACTCTGATTAATTAGATGCGCAAACTTCGCATAAACCAAAAAGGAACTGCAGAAAATTACTTGTGTTGGCGGAAAAATTAAAAATTAAAATGGAATCTTATTAAGCAGCAACTTGCATCAGCTGGCATCGCATCAGCTTGCATCTATGCAGCAGTGATGCCAGAATTTGCTGCATTTCCAAACAAACCCATACAGCCTTGATCAGCGTTGTTGATCCTGGCTAGTTTTTTGATCAGTACATAGAAGTCAAGGATCTACGTACTGACCTCTGACCTCTAAATGTTTTCAATTTAGAGATCGATGTCATTTCAAAGCTCTATGTAAACCAATCATAAGTCTCGCCAATCTCATTGCTGGAGACTATCTCAAACGGTTACTAATCGACGGAGACCATTTAGACCTATGATTATGATACGTTTTCTATAGTTTTTTGTGTAAATTTTAAAATAAAATTAAAATACCGAAATTTGAGATTTGGCTAGATTAACTAAAAATATCATTAACCCAATGGGAGACAAAAATTTAATTTTTTTTTGAAAGTCCAATTAATTTAAACATTTTATATACTAACAATTTTTATGGTGGAGTCAATAGTTACAGAAATGAGACCATTAGATGAGAAAACTTTTCTTTGAAACACCAACCGAGAAGGCATGGCTTTAGGGCATATTAAAGGTTACCATATCTTTGAACTTAAAACTTTTTCCGTATATGCAGGTAGCATATTTTTACCAGTACCATACATTGCATTCCATGACAAAAATTAAAGTTTAAATCAAAAAAAATAAAAAAAATAAATCGTTATTTTCTGCAAAACTGACGATTGGTGTGGTCACCATTGAAAAGGTTGTATCTCACGAGAAAATGCCAGCAGTTCAGCTAAAAATTTATGTGCGTATTGAGAGTAGCAGCACAGTAAAATTTTAAATCACAGCAGATTGCTTTTAAAAATTGAAAAGGTTTCGAATCACAAAAGAATAATAAAAAGAAACAAAAACACTCTGACACTATAATTGTAATGCAGTTCTTTTCTCAAAGCAAAACAAATCAAATCTCTAAAAGCCACAGTCGTAAAAGCTTCTCGCAGTCATAATAAAAATTTTGTTTCAATATGCAATCCTTTTACAAATACTTTCCATGCAATTTGTTTACATTTCAAAGGATTTAATATCTTTTCCTTTTTGGGACAAACAGAAAAAATCTCTAAACAACAAAACTTCTTTCCATAGTATCCTGCGGCGATTAACTTTATTTGTTTGCATAAATTTATACAATAGTAGCAATGACAAAGAACCCATAAACAAAACGCATTCTGGATGTGGGCGCTGTTGCTGCTGCTACTTTCTCTTTTATGGGCCATGAAATATTTATGCAAAAATTTATATTTAGATTTAATGTTTGTTGTAAATAGCACATTTTATTTCATTTCATTGTACATATGTAATTTAATGGTTTTCATAACACGCACCCAAACACACATCCTCTCTAACAATAGCAGCAGGACGCATACATTTGTAGATGTGTTGGTTTACTTGTTGAAAGAAAAAGCGTGCATGTATGAGGCATATACACACACGCTTACATATAACATATATACACATGTTTTACGGAAGAGTACGCGCATTGCGATAAGATTATTTTCATTTTTATTTTTTCACATGATAAGGGTGTGACAAGCTACGACAAGAAAACAAAAACAACAGCATTGATAAGAAGTTAATAACAACAACAGCAACAAGAGGTGACAGCAACAACTTAACATGTGTACTCGTATATGTATCTGCTGGAAAAAATATTATAATAACAACAAGTGCTTGCAGCAATAAGATACCGAGGAAACCTTCAGTAAAGTCCAGAAAACCACAATTAAGTTTTGAAGCTCAATGGGAATCTCGAATTTTTTTCTGGGAAAAATAACACACTGGAAGCCAAATTCTCAACTTCGATGAACTTCGAAGATTTTCCACATAAGACAGGAAAGAAAAATCCCCTCTATCAAACTTGGTATCTGGAAAACTTGACATAAGACCAACAAGCAACGTGGACAACTTCTTCATTGGTGTTATTTTTTTTTGTGTTGCAGCTTTCCACTATTGTGCTTAGCGCTCAACAGGCTTTTCTTGGCAATGTCGCGCAAACTCACCCTCAATTCCAGCCCTCAAAAGTATGCTACATAATATGCGAAGCTTTTAAAGTTTTCGAGCGCATTATTTTAACGACCACCACCACTTGTAGCCCACCCTCACTCAATTGAAGTCAACACGCTGTTGCTATTTGTGATTTTATTTTTAAACGTCAGCTTTAAAGCTCAATATAAAAAAAAAGCTGATTAGCCCACTTGTAACTTAAATCGAGTAGAGAAAAATCGATTTATTATACGTGCAGCTGGCGTGGAGTTAGAGTTTGGAGCTTTTTAAGTGCTGTCGTAAGTTAAGCTTTTTAATCGTTTCTTTTTTCGTCGCTTTGCAATGCAAAGAGCAAACAGCTGGCTCCTACGCAAAGCAACTTGGAAATAATATTTTTTTTACAGTGATGGCAATTATATAAGTACATATATTGGCAAAGGTTAAGTAAAGTTTTTCTTTAACCGTGTTATTTTAAAACCGTACTTAAAGAATTGGATTTAGTTAACGCGTATAAACTGACGATTTGTATTGTGTATGTTATTTAAGTAAAATATTTCAATTAAAGACTGAGTTGACTGACAACAGATTTTCATGTGTTATGAGCTTAAGCAACTTTTTTAAGCTTACATAGTAGTTAGTATTGGTCATTGAACAAGAACTTCCATCATTCTAAAGCATTAATATAAGGTTCTTTAAAACTAGATTCGATGAGCTTTTCAACTGTTTTAGGTGTGACCCCAAAACATAACAAGTTTACTTCTTTAATGATTTTTTAATATTTTGCACGACCTGTTTATGGACTTGTGTTCAGATAATTGATCCAAAACTTCAAAACTATTTTTTTTTGAAATAAGTTAAATTTCAAAATTGTTAAGGGGACGTCCATAAATTACATGAGGTGTTTTTTTTTGAAAATATGGACCCCCCTTCACCTTGGTGAGACTTGGTGAGCTCTGGCGAAACTCCCTTCCGTGAGACTTTCCTTATGATTTTTGGATGTAATATACTATACTTTCTGCATTAAAAAGTCGACGTGAGATTTTCGTTGACCCCCTCCTCCCCCTTAGTGAGATTTGGTAAGATTTTGCCGGACCCCCTCCCCCCTACTTTAACTCACGTAATTTTTGGATGGCCTTTAAGTGACTATCACTAAAATTTTTAGATTAAATCTTGAAATTCCTGATTTTCGGGCCATTTTTATTTGGGATTTGGCATGGAAATGTTTCATCCTAATTAAAGTAAATATCTCTTCAAAATGAAAAAAAAAAAAAAAAAAAAAAAAAATGAAAAAAAAAAGAAAAACATTAAATAAACCTGATTCAAGTTTTGCACATGTTTCTATTAAATTAAGAAGTTTTTTTTTGACGTCTATATTTTGGCCCAAGAAGAAAAAATAAAACAAAAATCTAACTAAAAAAGAACATCAGTTCATGATAGATTTTAAATGAGAAATTCGTGTTCATAATCTGATATATGAAAAATTTTTTGACCGTTTTCTAATTTCTTTTGAGATAATATATTCTGCTTATCCCGAGTTATCGCTAAAAGTTTTAGGGCACTTTTCATTTGAAGTTAGTACAAATTTTTTTAGAAACTTTTTGTAACAATTTTAATTTTTTTCGGAAATAATACTTTAGGAAACTTAGCTCATTACTGTTTTATACATTTCTTTTTTGTGTATGTATTATTATTTCTCATTTCAATTTATTTGAACTGAGGTGATTTCATTTCATTATATTTCGTTTAATTTCATCTTAATTCATTTCATTTTATTTCAGCCACCACTGTGCCACCACTTGCGTGTCAATTGACATTTTAAGTTTGTAGGAATCCCGAATAAAAGCTCACGGCACGCAAATACAACAGACTGACGACATCAGCTTCGTATATAAAAAAAGCCATTACATTCCTAACCTACTACTACACGACAATAGCGTGAAAAGCAGCAACAGCAACAGCAGCAGCAAAGAGGAAGCAACAATATGCGATGATTCTGTATGAGTATGTGCGTCAATATGTGCGATAAGCTGTGTGTGTGTTAGCTGGCTGGCTGTTGGCTGGCTGTATTAGATACTCGCACTTGGAAAATGCCACGAATGTCATTACCGACTAAAGAACAAACGAAACGAGCGAAGTGTTGCGCGACTCAGTAGGACACAGTCCTTCGGGTGATGCCATCGTGGAAGCTTTACAAAGAAAACGTAGATAGAAAAAACAAAATTTGGAAATTTTTTAAGTTGTGTTCTTGTCTTGAGTTTTAAAATTTAGTTCAATTTTTTTAATTCAACCTAAAACTCGAAAATGTGAGCAAATAAATTATTTTTTTGTTGAAAAGAAAATGATGTGCTAAAAACTTGAACAACTGTAGAAAATAAAAAGTTCAAATTTCTAAAGTGTTGAAAAAACTTTTTGGGAGCATATAAAAGTGAGAGTTTCAAGGGAAGAGTGAACTGAACTGTGAAGTGTGAGAGGACAAAAGACAAGTGATAGAGAGCGCAAGTTGATGTTGGCCATAGCGGAGTTGAAAGTGGAGAAATTAAAAAGAAATTAATGCATTTAAATAATTTATTATAAATACACACGCCCAGTTGCTTTAATATCCTTGATTGCTTTACCCTTACGTGACCGGTGCCCACACAAATTGTTGTGCTATTTTCACGTCATCTGTAAATATTTTATGTATTGTGTCCTTTATAATGCTATTTTTAAAAC
This sequence comes from Tricholauxania praeusta, assembly GCA_949775025.1. Taxonomy (NCBI): domain Eukaryota; kingdom Metazoa; phylum Arthropoda; class Insecta; order Diptera; family Lauxaniidae; genus Tricholauxania; species Tricholauxania praeusta. The sequence goes on from OX459030.1 coordinate 8,806,605, forward strand.
AAACTTAGTCTCTCGCTCTCTTTTACTCTCTTTTGCTGTTGGTTAAATTTTAGTTAGCGTTTTGTTGCGTGTTCACTGGTTCGTCTGTCCGTTTTAGCTGCACGTCACGTTGTACAGTGGGGTGTTTTGTGCAAAAGTATTGCTAATGTTTCTTCAACTAAGGATTTGTTTGATGCTTTCGAGTAACCTTTATAGTGGAGGGCTGCATTCAATAACCAGGCACTGTCTCTGAAAGATTTACACCATCGCGTTGGTTTCATTAGGAAATTAACTGAAGTGTTAATTTTAGTAGTAAGTCCACTAGTGCCTGCATCAAAGCCAATTTGCTAAAAAGCAGATTTTTATAAAAAATGTTTTGCAAACCAGAGTTAGTTTTGTCTCATACAGAAAAACCTCATTTATGCAAGATAATGTGGGGAAAACGTAACTCGGATAACACGGAAGAAAAAATCTTTAAACTTAAATCATTTTTTATGTATTTGAAATGATAGAATGAAATTTAATCAGAAAAATATATAAAAGTGAAAAACAACAGAGCGTAGATTAATCAATCTTTGGGGTAAAAGGCATTTTTATTCTCTAACGTGCAACTTGTTACCAACGTGGCTTAAGAAAATCCGTAATAGAACACTGCTTCAACCTGATCATTCTTTTTTTAGCTGTCATATCTTGCCAACGTTTCATCAATAAGAGGTCACTTGCATTACTTTCCGCCTTCTCCTTAATATATTTAAGGGTTAACTCAAGCGCCTTTAATCCATCTTTGTTGAGTTTCTTCCATTTGATTGTCTTCTCTATCATCTGCGATTCCTTCTTCATATCTCACGAGATGGCTGCTTTTATCGTCAGTTAATTCCTATATACAATTATTTCAGTCGATGTCTTCCCAACCAGGGATTTACTCCATGATGCTATGCAGATCTAATTTGTCTTCAATTTCATCGATTTGATTTGTAGAAAATAAGATTTTTGCCCATAACCTCTCGAGCGTAGGCCTTTTGGCAGCATCTCAAGATTGAGTTGACCGTAAATGATGATTTTCATGTTTATTGCAAGCAAACAATCTTTGAGGGTATTTGCGGTGGTGCATTTTTCTAAAATTTCTTGAAGTAAAAAACGTCGATAATGATGTTTGAACGTCTCGAGTATGCCTCTAGTTGCCTTTGACAACAAGGAGGCTTGGTTGATTGTAGGCCGGAGAAACGAGATCTTACTGTAGCTTCAATATTTTTGGTGCATTCTTACAGAAAGACACAGTGTTGGGTGGGTAGTTAAGTATTTTAATTTTTGAATGCTAATACCTATAAAAAATAGCCTTATTAAGTAAAAAGATAACAGAAAATGAATCTTTGAAACTTTTTCCCAAAACATGAAATAACTTCTGGAAAACATTTTTGAACCATCTTTCCTTTCAAATTTGAAAATTTTTTTAATTTTTATGAGTTTTTTCCATGCGTGTAAAAGTTTTGGTTTAGTAGTCGGTTTCATCATCAAAAATGACAATGTCAGGTCAAGAATGCAATTCGCCTCTCATAAGCTATTCGCTGCTCGTAAGCAATTCGCTATTTGATTTCGTACTTTTACGTTATTATTTTGAAAGGTATTAAAGGTAAGTAATGGAAAGTCATTTGATAGAATTTATCCAATTTCGCTTTATAACTACTCCACTGTACATTGTAACGTGTAAATGAGCTCAAAACACTGTGAGAGAGAGCGACGACGGCAAATATTAAACGAATGCAGTATGTAAGCAGCAAAGGAATGAATGGAAAATCATAGCAATGGAAAAAGGGACGACTAACGAAACATACGGTAATTTCACCTTTATGACAGCAGCTTTTGTAGCGGCTCCATTCGTCGTAGCTGCTGCCGCAACAATTGCCACCTTGCACCTACTCTACACAACTGTGTGCTGGCTCTGTTGTAACTTTTCCGCCCGTCACTTCTTAAACTCTCTGTTGCTTAACATGCTCACAATCGCTTGTTGGTGTTACCCCAGGGTTGTAGTGAACACAACACAACACGAGAACCCCGGACGCCCACCCGCAACCTTTGACTACTAAACAAATAAATTTAACTTCCAACGTCATCAGGGAGACAACAATTTCGCCCAATGCCTAACTTTTGTACACTCACACACACACACACACATGTATAGACCGCCGAGAGCCCCCTCTTAGAGTATACATACATACACACATACATGCATACAGCGCTATTCGACATTTTCGATTGTGCTATGCGGTGTGCTTTACGACCGAAACTCCATTGCCAGTTGTTTCCTTTGAAAAAAATTGCTTCTTCAGTTTTCGCTGTTAACTTGGCTCGTTGGTTGCTTTTGGCCAAGTTTTTTGGTTTTATAATTTTTTCTTAGATAAAAGGTGATGTTTTTAAACGTATTACTTTAATATTTAATAAAAATAAGGAATTTGGAAAAATATAAAAAAATAATTTGAAAAAAAAAATTTTTAAAGTAAAAAGCCGCTACAGCTGATACGCCTTTGGAGGTTTTCAAAAATATGTTTTCATTTACAAAATATTTAATTGGAGAAAAGTTGAACATTTGAAGAAAAAACGCACACCTTATATATTTTCTATTTGACGTCACTACTAATTCCACTTTTGTTGACGCCTACGGTTGACGGTTGTAATTTGTTACATTCTCAAACTTTGACGCTCTAAAACTAAAATAGATATTTGAAAGACAACACTAAAGATAGGAAGAATTGCTGGAAACTATTTTTTCAATTTGTTTTTTTTTTTTTTTTAAAACATTTATAGCACATAAAATAAGAGAAAATAAAATTGACAATATTCTGGAATTTCTGTTTTGTATGTCTTCGCTGCTGTTGAGTAGAAAATGGACTAAAAAAGTGAATGAAAAAGGATTTTCATGTCAAACTGAGGTAAGCGATACTTTTTTTTTTCTGTAAATTCATTAATTTTTTATAACATTACATTTTTCTCAACAACTCTCTATAAAATTTTTTATATCAAATAAACTTTACATTTCTCCACTTCTCTCTTACTGTAGCTGTCAAGCAACAGGTGTTGCCAATATACATGTAGATACACTGCTATAGATAGATACCTTTTAAATTTTTTGGATCGATATTTATGCAATTTGCTATTGTCATCATAGTTAACAAGACAACTTTTTTTTTGAAACGCGTAATTTTCTAAACTAAATCACCTACCACCCCATCACCAATTTCGTCATTATGCCAAACAGTATTTCCATTTTTGTTGACAAATATAATTTGAAACCAAAATAAAACAATGTCAGCTTACGTAGTTTTCATTGTATTACGTAGGTATGCTGAGTACGTAAACCAATATTTTTTTCATTTGTTAACTGCAATTTAACCTTAAAAGTCGAAATATGAAAACAAATATGATATGAATGTGTTGTGTTACTATTTTTAGCAATTTTTGGGGCGTTGCCAAGTTTGTCTTTTTTTTGGCATTACCATTGAAAGACAAAATAAAGGCCATTAAGTCAAGTTGAACTTTTGCTTTCATTCGAAATGTCACTTACCTGATTATAACGTCAATGCGGTTTAAAATTTTTTTTTTTTAAATTTTTAACGTAACTGACAAGATGAGATTTGATGCAAGGATTATCGAAGTCATCCTACATACGCATATACAGTGAAACCTGGCTAAGCGTTACCTGCATAAGTGGGAAACCTCTATAAGTGATTCTCACTTCAAGGTGCCAGCACTTTTGTATCCAAATACCTCTATAGCAGGGATTATTAAACCTCTATATCTGGGATATGATTTTTGAAGTTTTTGGGAGTTATCGCCTCTATAACATGGGCTTTTCCCTCTATAACTGGGACCGTTTAGAAATAAGAGCCTCTATAAGTGGGAACCTCTATTAAGTGTATATAATTTGTTATTTTGAATTTGAATATGCACGTTTCATCGGTCTGAGCAGGCTGTGGAATGGTTGTTTTAATAAAATTTCATAGAATCATTGACTTAAATAGGCTGTCATTTACAAATGGTCATTTACATAAAATTTGATTTTTTATTGAAGATTTTTTCCACTCTAAATAAAAAAGGTTCGCCTTGATCTCTCTTAGTGTTACCCCCTTTAAATGGGACAACCCAATTTTAAACCTGGTTATTTGGGAAACTGTGTAAATGGGAACCTCCTTAATTGAGACAAAAATGTTGGTCCCTTGGAGATCCCAGCTATCCCAGGTTTCACTGTATTTGTATTTTCCAAAGTATTTATTGTTCATACGAAAGTAGTACATTTTTGACGGTATTTTTAACTAGATATCCAAGTCGATAACCAGTCGACTTTTAGGGAATCTCTATTTCCCTATAGCTCTACGGAAGTTGTAAATAGTCCGTCAATTTAGCGGGTTGTTTTACAAAAATTGTTTTAATTTTTGCATTTTCCATTCATCTTCTACATCACGGTGATCTTGGGATCGTATATATGCGAGCAAGAACAAAGGCGGTAGGCGCTGTCTTACCTTTGTTGATGCAAAATTCGTGGAATCAATGAAACGAAAAGTATGTACAAGTAATCATTCATTAACGAAACAACATCTTTTGATCGTCTGGAACAAGATTTTAATATCGATAGCTATTATTTCGAGGCTACTTAAGAATTTAACTGACTTAGTGTAAATACCAACTCTACGAAGGAGATGTCATTTGGAGAGATTCTCAGAAAGGTAACCTTGTGCAATTGCAGCAATTTTGGAATGCAAAGAATGGAGCGTTCGAAACTCCTCTCGCGAAAGCACAAACTTGCGTTGCTTGTTTTCCTGTTTGGATAAAAAGTAGAGAGGAAGGTCCTAGAACCTTTTAAGAGGAAAATCTTACGTCGCATAGCAGGTGCTGTATGCGTAGAACGTGTGTGGATAATAATATTCTACCGAAAAGTCTTTGAGCTTAGAACAAAAATTGATTTGACTAATCCTGAATTTAGGGAGATGGCAAGCACCTTTAGTTCAAGCTTTGGGATGAATTTGTAGCGGCATAAAGTAAAAGTCAAGACATCAACTTTTGAAGTCTGAAAACTTAACTTTAGAAGATTCTATAAAAATCATTGAAAAGATATTTTCGTCAAAGTGAACATTGATATGATCTATGAAAAAGCTGTCTGAAACTTGACTGAGATCACAAAATTGATATTTAATACTTGACCAAGTCATTACTGAAAGCTCTCTGTCCGGAACATGTTACAAACACTGAAGCAATGAACTAACTTCATCTGTATTCGACACTTAAGAGGCACAGAACAGATCTCGAGGAAAATTTTTTACATTTCTTATCCATTCCTGATACTTAGAAACTAAATCTTTGGTCGAATGATAAAAACAACGGAAAACTTAGTGCCATAAAAGCAATTGTCAATATAATTGGATTTATAAAAAGCAGTATGTTTTGAGCTATATAATCAATATCAATATCTGCTGACAAACATTAAAGTGGAACCCTCAGAATAAATAAAATCATAGCCATACTAAATCATCTTGAGTGGGAAATACGGAGACCGGATAAATGTTTAAGATAATTGAAAGCACTCGCTAATGATTGTTCAAGTTGGAAGAGCCATATGGATGCCCTATGCTCCGTGAGGATATAAAGTATGCAAGAGAGATAAAAAAAAAGTTCTATATAGACCACAAAAAATAGTAATGGAAGTTCAAAGTCATTCAGTAAATGCATTAAATTTTTCTAGTCAAGTTAATTAAACTTTAAAGGTATTCTCATTGATTTCCTATTAAATATATATCTTATGTTTCAACAAGAATATTAATTTATATTCATATAAAATTTCGATTTCGTAATACCATGTAAAGAAAGAATTTTTTTTTCGCGCGGTTTTCAATAAAACTTTCGGCCAACGGCATTACAGGGATAACACATGTGAAGGAGTGGCCATATGTTTTTGAAAGACTCAAATTTATTTTCACTTTGATAATAAATCAAAATTCCTGTAATATTTTTGTAGCGCTTGGTTACTAAGACAATAATTTTCAACTCTTTAAATATTATGCGATATTATTCTACAATTTTTGAAAGTTTTCAAAAATTTTCAGACTGAAAGCAATTGAATTAGCTTTGTGTCACTTATATTGAAATGCATCTGTTTGACCACAAAATTTACATATTTTGAATTGCGTTCATAGTCTTTTTAGCATTAAAATTTCGAGATTTCTTTCAGGACTCTGATTTATTTTTCAAACACAATAACTTTCTACTGAAAAGAACGTATTTGTACTTACAAAAGTATAACCAATGCCAAGTCTTACTATCGTAGTTATTTAAGCCAGGTAATATCAATCAAAATAATGGTTTTCTCCAAGATATTTTCTAGAAAATATAAAGAGAAAATAAATTAAAATATAAATAATGCATAAAAATGCTCATGCAATTAAAAATACAAATAAAGAACGCATTTATAAAGAAGTATTTTCATAGCGTAATATGGAAAAATCATATTAAATTCTTGACCTTAAGCAGTAATCGTACAAGCAAACTGATAGCGTCATTTTGCTGCACATAAAATCAACAACAGCAATGTCAAAATGTCAACTTTGCAGATAGTGCAATAAAATTAGAACTGCATACTTTTAATTAAAATTGAGTGATGTTTTTCAAAAAAAAAAACAAACCCAGTGGAATACAAAATAAGAAAATAATGTGATGTGAACATTGATCTTTGAAAAGTCAAAGCTTAATAAAGTTACCGATTATTTCAATTAAAAAATAATAAAAAAATCCAACTATATCAAAACTTTTCCTGGTGAATTTCAGATTCGACTTTAAATAGAAATTTAATTACTAACACATTTCTGCAGTGACATACATAGTGGGAACATATTGGTTTTACTTGATCAGCTGGAAGGCGAATCTGACGGTAAAATTTTATACGGAGAGGCCTAAGGAGAGTATTCTTCTTAAAGCGTGTGCTTTCAGAAGCGCCAACTTCGACTCCGATCACAATCTCTTTGCAGCTTTTAACAGACATTCAACAGAACAGCACAAGAACCAACTCAGTGCCTTCGGAATAATTTCTTCAACAAAGTAAAAATACTAAGCAATAGCAACATTAACCCTTAGCGGCACCATAAGGTCAGCAATCTTGAAATAATCTTTCGAACTAATTAATACCCAAGTTTAGCCTCATGTACTATAGCACAAACGTTTTTTGAAAAATATCCCTAATAATCATTGAATTTCATTAAGCAGAGTCATCTCAGCACTTGTTCACAGTTATAAAGCTTGGAATTGGAAATTCGATTTTTTTATAAATTTTTTTCAACAGTCGTCAAAGACCCCAATGTGTCGGACTGTTATAGAAATGAAGTTGTGCCGCTAAGACGAGTTCGATAGGATTTAAGTGTTGAAATTTAAAGTCTTAATATGTAACACAGAGTGAAACCATACTCGTACTTGCCTTAATACCACGATATAAAAAGCCCTGGATGTGTGATGCAGTCAGGAAGATCGTAGAGAGCGGAGGGCAAGACAAGAGACAGGAAAGAGCATATGGCGTATGCTGAACAGTTTATGTTGTCCAAAAAAATATTGTTTTCAATTAACTAGTTGATTTTTAAGTATAATTAATAAGTTTCCGGGTTTTCTTTTAGCTAAGGTTGATGCCAGTCATCTTGTGAGTTATTTCATTAGCTGTGTTAAGGGCTTTGATATGTGTGGTTTCTTAGGCTTTGGTTGCGAGATCGTGGTACTTTGTTCGCTTATCTCTCTTAAAGTACATAAGTAGGGCTTTTACCGACTGCTATAATCTAAACCAGTGGTGGGCACGTAGTGTCCCTATCTGCCGCCTCATCGCCCGAGCTGTTATTCAACGCACAAGCAAGCGAAAAAAAATTCGCAAAATTTGAACGCTATCGAAACACAGCGTTGATTTGAGTTCAAATGAAAACAAAAACAACACACAAAGGCATAAGCGACGGCGGCGCATTATGTCTTGACGAATGTTGCAATTGTTTTTGTTTGTGGTGCAATTTCTATGTTTTTTTTTGTGATCTTGGCGAATTTGGAAATGACAGCAAAAAACTTTAAGATTTCGTTTTGTTGTTGCTTGATGTTATTGTTTCGCCCTTTTGTTAGATTTTCATGCCCACCACTGATCTAAACCATGATTTTTGTGTTGCGTATTATGCTAAAAAATCAACTTCAATGATTTTTACTAACCACCATCGAAATGCTAAACTATTGATGATAAAAAAAAATTTTTTTCTTGTTGTTCTCTACAAAACTGAGTGTTGGAGAAGAAAATATTAGCTCATACATAGAGTATTTAGTCAATCGTTGAGTGAAACTTGGAGTTGTAGCGAAAATATTGTGGTGTTTTGATAAAATTGTAATTCAATAATTACTGCAGCTGAGTTATATGATTCACAAATATATCGAAAAAGCGAAAATTTCGACATTAATGAGTTAAGTATTTCAATATACTGAAATGATTGGGTAATAACTATAGCTACCACATTGAGCTTTAGAAAATCAAAAGCCAGTAGCAGATCGTTATTTGGTCTACCGCACATATTTAGGGATAACGTGTCGTATGAGTTACGTCTGTGTACTACTTATTTTATCAAATAAGGCACTTTTTTCAAACGTGCTTGCCTTAAAATATCAATAAAACTTCTTTAAAAACTAGTCTATTCTAGTATTTTTCAATAATAATAAATGATAAGATTTATAACGTAAAGTAATATTAAAAGTAAATATTTTTAGTAAATTTTTTTTTTAAATTTTATTCAAAAAACAAGATGCTGTTCCATATCTGATGCTTTTCCTCTACTAAAAAATTTTATTATGAATGCCATCACTGACATATTCTCACCTCGTTTATCAGCTTAACATTTAATGTCGTTCAGACAAATGGCGTCAGTTAAAACATCAAAAGTTTTCACGCCAAAAATTTTACTTGCAAATCCTAACTAATTGGCATTTAAGTTATGAACTCCCAGAATTTTAGTACAATGCTGTGTATTTTATGAACACAAATTCAAACCCAAATTAAACTAATGAACACAATAAACGTTAGTAGCAATTATTGCTGTTTCACAAATTTAGTGGTGCAACTACAAAAATCCTCAAATGTCAACATTTTCGCAGAAGTCAACAACATCAACAACAATAAAAGCGAACGTATTAAATTAAATCCCCAACAATGGAGCAACAAAAATTTCAATGGCAATCAAATGGTTGACGTATTAAAATTCCATAGAGTTCGCCAACAAGCACACTCACACAAAGTGTATGTTGTTGATGAAAAGCCCACCAAATAATTTGGTATTAGTGGGCATAATTTAGGGCGCAACGGAAATTCCGAAGAAAATCAAGAGTTTCGCTTAATTTAATGGAAATATAATGTGAAATAATGTTTATTTTTAACACAAAATACAATGAAATGAAAAAATATAAAAAATTAAAAATGTGGGGTCGGAAAATTTCGAAAAAAAGCACCAAGAGCTTAATGCAAATTTAAGGCAAACGTTAAATTAAACTGCTGACGAAAAATGCTGCTTCTTTTTTACCTTTAATGGACGAAAATTGGAAGATGCGATTTCGCACGTATTTTGTGCGGATTTTGCTTTTCTTATGGAACAATTGGCATTCGTAAAAAATGCCGAATGCGTGTGTGGTGGGGTCAGTTTGATTTTTGTGCGTGGGCGAAACCCACATTCAAAAGGGGAATAAGCTTTTTGCAAGCTTTCACCACATGACATGCGCAGTTGGAGCGCGAAGTTCCAGTTGCGTGTTTCTCCAGCTTTGCTGGAAAGCTGCTGTTTTTCCAACGCATCGTAGCAGGTTCAAGACCTAAACCTACCTGATGCTCGCCTTCAGTTCGACCTGGCGAGCGAAGCAACTTGTGTGCTTTTGAACGGTTAAATAAGTTTGTGCGCCTAAAAGTATTCAACCAAAGACTTTCTTCTTTTTGTAAATCCTGACTGACTGCCTGTGTGTTTGTGTCTGACAACGCTTGTACAACATCTAAACGGTGCAACTGTGTGTGTGTGTGCGTACGTTTATCGTATCACGGTGTGCGATTTTCATCGCACTGGAGCGGCCTAAACAACAGCATATGGTGGCATTGTGCCATTGCAATATGCGAAATTCCTATAAAGCAGCAGCATTTTGTACAGGGTGAGTTTTTTGTTTTTTGAAGCATATGTTGATGGTATGTAGTAGTAATTTGTGTTTAGGGACAAGTTGTAAAATTTGTTCCATTTTTGTCATGTGTATGGTATGGCTTTTTTTCTTTGCGGGATCAACAGTTTTCCAGCGACCTGTTGAAAAATTGGCGCTGTAACTTTTTTAATAATAATTAGATATGCATATTTTTGGGCGCAAAGAGTTACTGAAAGTTTTTTGAAGCAAACCAAATTGTAAGTTCGCCTAAAATCATGCAATGACTTCAAATTTATGTTCTTTTTTTTCACAATTGTGCGACTGTACTAATTGTTACTCACTTATTGCGCCGTGATTGATGACAGCAATTTGTAGCAAAATTCTTGGTGTGCCCAACACATGTATAAGTGTGTGTAATTGTTTAAATATACGCTATACATGTACGCACATGTATTGTACATACATAATTCGAGAGGCGAAGCAGTTTGTATGAAAATTCCTTATGACTTTTATATTTTTCAATCATAAACATTTATTGCCAATAGTAAATTGTTATATGACGAAGCACGCAAGAGTATCAAGTGTTTTTTATTTCCAGAATTTAGGTCAGCTTTTCGTATTCCAAAAGAAAAATTGGTCCATATATATCATTTTCAGCGTATACATCACGGATTACATCATAGCTTGAATTGAAAAATTCTTAAAAATACATAAATTCAATGAAAACGAAAAAATTGCTGCTTTGAGAAACACTAAATAAATCAAATTATATTGGCATTTTTATTTTGCAGTCATCATTTTTATATCAAAAATGAACTAAACATTTCTAAGAAAAGCCACATCACTCTGCATATATTGGTTTTTCCTTTCTCTTTAGTCTTTTATCTCGTCACGGAGCAATGGGCGTCATAAGTTATAAATTGCTTTTGCGTGCCTAATAGTATGCTAGTATATTTTGCATAAAGAAATACGAGTTTTTTATGTATGCAAAATATAACAGCATATGTTGAGGAATGCAAAAGTAACTCATTTTGCTAAAAATGCAAAAATTCAGTCCTCTGTAAAAACTAGTACACTTTCAAGTTTACACTCTTTACATCAAACTCTAATTGATAATTGTTATCCTAGAGTCTGCTTCGATTTCATTATTGGCGATTTTCGCAGAAAAAAATGCATTAGACGCTTTTTAATTATCTGTACATGTATCATTATTAATTGAAGTTTTTGAAAATTTAGACTTATAGTCCATAAGGAGTTCAATTGTACAAAAAAGTAACATTTTTCCAAGTTTTTGCATTTTTTTGCTAGTATATCTCGAAAACCTGACGTCATTGCGCAGTTCTGACTCCTTTTTCTTTTGCAGCATACCAAAAAACATGCGATATGGTACTTCAACATCCAACCTCAAAACTTTTTTTGTGGGCCTGTGGTATTGGCAAATAAATATTGCTCATACGTCATGGTCAGCATTTAATAAGTAATTCTAAAGTATTAGCACACGTGCCTTAGAGAGGTTTTTTTAAAAAAAAAACAGTGACAAGAAAAGCTGCTACTGACTATTTATATTTTCAGCGCATACAATCAGTTGTTTGTCTCGAAAAATGCCCACATATTTATTGTACTTTAGTCCTTTACAAAGATTACTCAAACAATTGAATAGTTGAAAAAATGTTTCACCAATTACTTTTCTAAAGCATTTTTTCTATAAGAATTAATAACTCTGAAAACATTTTCAGCAGAAAGTCAATAAGTATAGAAGTAGTTTCAGTTTTTAACTATAGAGTATTCTTTAAAAAAAATCCAATCTTTTTACCATATGTCTGAAAAAATATATTCTAACTTTTATCTTAAAATATTACGCAGCTGATAATAGAAACATATTTTCACATATGATTTCATTGAATTTGTCTAATCTGGAATTTCCCTTTTTTTATCAAAACTAATAAAAAAACTTTACATGCGACTATTTCTATTACGAGATATCTGTTATCTTATCGTATTAATCAAAATATAATTTGTACATTACCATCAAATAAAAAAAGGTATCAATCGTGCAGCTGTGGGTGTACACTGAGCAAGGAAACAAAGATTTAATGATAAAGAATTCATTACGATAAACTTGTTATAGAAATTCACAAATTGAATTTACATGTAAATGGAATAGAACAATTTTATAGAGAATTTTATTGGCAGATTTGTGCAGAAAAACATTTTCCTAAGAATGAAATTAATAGTTTAAGCTTTTTTGGTCTAATAATTTTTAAATGCAAATAAAAACAAATTTATTTTATTTTTCTGAGAAGCCTTTTTATCCTACATTTAGTCACAATTTTGTGTATAATGTATTAACTGCCATATCATAGCAAACTTTAAGCCTTGGTAATAAGTCTTAGTCTAATTAAAAGGTAAACTTCTTCAAAAAAAGTTCAAGCAAAATTGTTATTAGAAAACATAAAAAAACTTTCATTTCCATCAACTACGACATTTTTTACTCAGAGGATTTAAAAAAGTGCAATAATTCGTCATATTTTCATTTGAAATAAAAAAAGTTTCACAGAACTTTTGCTTCACTGAGGGTTTTTTCAACATAGCTTTATAATACAAAATATTCCACGTATGAGAAAGTTTCTGTGAAAAAGTTTTAAAAATTTTTACAAAATTAAATATTACAATATTCAAAGCTGCAACATTCAATCGAAAACATTTTTGATTGATTGATTTGATTTTTGTTTCTTCGTTCTTGGCTTATCGAATTGTTGAGGTGTGACGAGCTTTGCTTTTCCTAATTTCCCCGCATTATATGTTTCTGTGGTGAGCCAGGTAGATTCTGAAAAATTTGACCCGCTTGCATGCTATGCTAAAGCTTGTCAGCCTATAATGAGGCTATTCTATCGATCGAAGACTTCTATACCATACACATTGAGGTGGGCGTAAGAGATATTAAAAATTATAAATGTATATTGTTGATCAGCATCAACAATGAATGAAGCTACTCGTATGTTCATCAACCTTTCTGTATGCTTTTCTGTAGAAATCACGATTACCAGAAAACCAGGCGAGATAATTTAATCAAAACTTTAGATGGGAATTAGGAAAATTGCGAAAAGTGGGCGTAGGAAAAGTTATAAAACTTCTCTATTGTTAATTCTGTTCAGGGTATTACATTTTTGGCTCTGCGAAAGAAAACACCATTCGAGTTAAACGTGAGACCAGTTCCTTTGTACTGCTGTAAAACTAGGTTAAGCAGCCAAAAATTACAAGTGCTCACTAATAAATGAATAATAAATGATAACTTATGCTCCATGAGGAGATAAATAATAATTTTTGAGACAAAAAATACGGGCAAATGTTGAAAAATTCACCGTCTGCCGGTAAACATTAGACTGGAATCTTCTGAAAAACGCAACACTCTTATATCATCGTGGAATCAATTGAGAAATACTTGAATTGATGAAATGCTGGAAAGAATTAAAGGCACTCGCGACAAATCGTACACATTAGAAAGATTTTTGCTGGGGATCTATGCTCCGTGAGGAGATATATAACAATTTTTGATAGTTTTTATGTTGTCGCTTAAACGAGTGCCTATTGTGCTCAAAACTTTGACATTAATATTTTATTAAACAATTTTAGATTTGACTTTTTTTCTCAAAATATTTTGGTCCGAAATATAGGACGGAACTTTTAAACTATTTGTGTTTATTATTATTTAAATTAAAAATATAAGCAATTTAAATAAAAATTTATTTATGATTTTTTTCACATTTTTATGGCAAAATTTTCATAAATAGGTTGGCTAGTAAACTCACTCAGTTTTTTTTTTTTTTTTGCAGTCAAAGGTAAATTTTACTTATTCAAAGAGATCCTGGTTAGCAAATCCTTAGTTGCAACTTTTCACTTAAGCCTGTAAGGTGGCATATATAAGCCACGTGTCGTCTACACAAACTACTTGGGCGAAGTTCAGTCTGCTTCATTTTAGCTGTACCATCAAAATGCTTGGCACTTGTTCGAAAGCAAAGTCTTATAATCTTTCGTTCAAAGCAATCGTAAAGCATAAAACCGCAAAACACGCAAAAAACAAGAATTTAATTCTCTCGACGTGAGCGAGACTCCGTGTGACACCAAAAGTCCTTTTATATGCAGAAATGGTACAAAGTCCTAGCTATGCATAATGAAAGTGTAATTACTTTTAATTTCATTACTTATCTTAAGCCAAAAAGCCCATTTGGCAGACAAAGAAAAACAACAATTTTAAATGCGGCATAAGAAAACTATTGCATGGCTTGGACTTTTCTCAATTAAAATTCACATAAAAAATCAGCACAAATTCCAAATTAAAAGAAACTTAAGGAAAGTAAAATCCATTTGAACTTTACATAAGATCTGAAACTTCAAATTAAGTCACTTAAAATACTTTCATTAAAAGTTTTCAAAAAAAAAAAAAAAAAAAAAAATCCTCTCTTTACAATTGAATTACTCTACCGTCAGCCTAAATGTTTTTATTTTAAGTTTTGTACCACAAAATATAAAAAGTTAAAAATTTCTTTTACGAAAATTGTTACGCCAAAAACTGCTTTATACAAAGTTTCTTGCAAACTTTTTTGGTTTTTGTTATAATATTTTATTATTGTATTATTTTACGTAAGAAGTAAGATGAAAAGCTTGAAATAAAATAAGAAAAGAAAAATTTGAAACAGCTGCATGCAACATTTGAGCCAACTTAATCCCAGTTGTAGCACAGGAAACCGCGGAAACTTCAAACTGATGTTGGTGGTGGTAGTGGTGGGCGAGGTACAGCGTATGGAAGTTGTGTGGCAACGGTGTAAGCAAGTAAAACAGATGACTAAAGCCCCAGCAGCTTAAGAAAATTGAAAGAAAAATTGTTTGAAAAATCAGCAAAATGACTGATACAAAATGTTGAAGGGTCACCGAGGGACACGGTCATGTTGCGAGTTAGATGATGATGAATGTTGAGTGCGGTAACACGTGTGTAGCGATAAGTTTTCCTGAAGACAATTCCATAGAGAATCAAAAAAAAGGGTTTTGATTTTAAGGAATTTTATAATAATCTGAAGAAAATCATTTCTTAAAAATCTTAAAATTGAGCGTATGTTTTATTGAAAAAAAAAAAAAAAAATTCATCAAAATCATTTTCTATGATTTTCAATATATGTATGTCATTCTTTTTGTAGGTATTTTTTTTCGAAAATATTTTTTCTAAGCTCAACAAATTGAGGAAAAAACGCAACAGAAACTTCGTTCAATCCTGCTAGAAAAATATTTAAGAATAATGCCTAGGTTTCTATGGAAAAAAGCACCTCATAATATTTATATATATAAAGTTTTTAAGGCGGTAAAATAAAATTTTTTGGAAGGTTTTTCTTTAAATTTTTGGATAATTTTTCTTAAGAACAGCCGCCTAAAATCTATAATGTAAAAATTGTATAAAAAGCGAATAATAGCGATATCGTTCGATTTTTTTCTGGACATTTTCAAAAATTAGTCACTTTATAAGAACGAAAATGCGCCCTAAAGTAGATTAAATATTCCGTTCAAAAATATTAGAAAAATTGCCAAAAAAATCTACGATTTAAGGGACTGGGAGTCATATTCTAAGGAAAATTTGAGCTATGCGAATAATCGCCCTAACTGAACCATTTATGTGAACTATATTCCATTTTATTGGTGGATTTGCTATGTTTTAGATATATGGGACTCTCCAAAATTAAATTTGAATGATAGCTTAGACTTCTATCCTTCTTCCAATAACAATTACTAATTCGATAATGAGATCTATTATGCGATTTCTAATTTCTTGTAAAAATACTTTGTGTGATTGCATCAGAATATTTAGAGCAATGAAATTTCCTAGTTAAATATTCAAAATCTTATGCCGGAGTGGAAATATATCATAGTTTTTAGTTTTTTTAACGGTAGTTTTTTAGGAAAACTTAAATGTTAAACCAGAAATAAAAAAAAGTAATTCAAACGTAATGAATTTCTGGCAAGTTTTTAATATTTTGCTATTAACTACGCATCGATTTTCACCAAACACTTTTCATTAATATGCAAGAAAATAGAGAAATCCACGTTCCATGGAATTTCCCCAGCAAAAAAATGTTAAAATTTTCTGAAGAAGTAAATTCCTTTCACTGAAATTACTGAGCAAAAAAGATTTTAACAAAATTTTAATAAAAAGTAAATGCCAGCCATCGCAGAAGTTTGACTTCAACTGCTGCAGGGAAAAAGAAAGGCAAGTTGAAATAAGAAACAATTTTCTCAGAATGTTTAAGAATGTACTATTTTGAATACACTAAAAAAAATTATTTTGAGAAATTTGAAAATATTGAAAAAAATATTGCTAGCAAATAATAAAATGGTTGTAGAAAAATATATCTTTTTAAGAGACGACGCAAAATTTGTAAGTAGAGATAATTTTTGCAAGAAATTTTTATTTTATTATAACACTTATAAAAAAATATTTAATTTTTGTTCCTGTTTTCAGCTGTGTTACAATTAATTGTAATGTTCAGTATAGGGAAATAAATATTTGTGTTTGAATGTTTTTTGTCATAGTCTTTTCTTAAAAAAGGACGTTATTACTTAATATACTCACCACAAACATTTTATAGCTTACCACAAAAATTTTAATAAATTAAAAATTTTTTTTTCTGTGTAATCTCTGCAATAAAAATAAAAAAAAAATTAATTTCAAATGAAAATATATTCACGGAACTTTTATAAAATATTTCTATGCTTATGCAAATGTTGAAAATTTCAAGGACTTGCAATTTAAAGTCCTAACAGCACATATACAATTGTTGCTTATTTGAGCAAATATCAGCAAAATATTGTTAAATTCTGTACACTTGATATGATTGACTATACGGCGTGAATGACTACTACATTTGAAATGAACTTTATTTCTGTGTATGTGTGTGTGGTAAGATAAAATTTCACAATTGTCTATTTTTCACTCTACGCTTGTCTGATTTACTCAATGCTATGGTCGTTATTTTTGCTTTCTGGTTGTTTTTTTTTTTTTATCAAACTTTTTCCCACATTTCAAAGAGTGAATCTGCTAGGTTGTACTGACATTTTGATTTATTTCATAGAATTAATGGATGCAACAGAAAACTCTGTAGCTGACGGACAAAAATTAGATTTCAAGTTTGATAACAAAACTAACTCGTTACGAACTTTTAGTAATTTATTAGAAAATATTCATTTGATGAAGTTTATGCTGTTACTGAAAGTAATATGAGCACTTATTCAATGCAGTTTGGAATTTCTAATTAATTGCCTGTATATTAGGTTACTATTTTAATTACATAAATTTGATTTTATGTTCATGTGATGTGATGTGAGTTTTATTAAAAATAAATAAAAAATAGCGCCTAAAACTATGCAGCTGAAATTATTTTACTCCTCTCTCAAAGCAAACTAGAAAATCTATAAAGTTGCATGTAGCACAGTTTTAGGCGCTTACAAAAATATTTGGCTGAAGTTTTTGTGGTGCGGAAAAGTTTTTTTCCCTAAAATTTTTGTGGTGCGAAAAACGTTTTTTCCATAAAAATTCATCATAATAAAATTTTTTCATGGCTTTTTTTATAACCATTTTACAACTATTTTGGTCTTCAGCAACTGACATACCAGCCCGCATTTTATCTCTGGCTTCCCTAGGACATTGAGTTTCTTTGATGATGACTTATTATCCACTGCCGGCCAGATTTGATGCATGATGATAAAGTCGCGTTGTTCACCCAACAACAGTTTGTTGACTCCTGTGACTTATTTTCAATATATAATTTGCAACTGTTGAGTGGTATGCCCACCACTCGGCTATTAAATTCAGTGATTTGCCATGTTTAGCAAGCTTGTCAGCTTATTTTGTTTCTTATAACTCTGGTACACAGCGAAGAATAGTTTGATTGGACTGGCAATCTCATTAAGAAATTATCAGATTCTAGTCACAACAAGAGCTGTGGGAATTGAAAGTGGCATGACTTTCTGTGAAATTATAAGCATTTATGCCAAGAACAAAAAACTCCCCCTAGTTTATCCTCCATTTTTGAGCCATCTATGTAAGTTCGAAGAACATCCTCTTTTAAAGGGAGGCATTGATCTGGAAGAATGTAGTGGAAGTTTTTTAAAATCTCAAACTGTGCATATAGCAATGAACTTTAGAGGGTTTTGTCCTCAGCTCCTTGAATATCAGGCTGCAATTTTTCTATGACCATAGCAAGGCAGTTTTTGGTCTGACGACTCAACTTGTTGCCATATTAATAAGTTTAACAGTAATTGTGGGAAAGATGAAGAGTATTTCAAAAATCAGTCCAAATTTTAAAATCAATTTTCTGCGCTTCAATTTTATTAATTAATTAATTAATAGTCATAATAATTGTTTAAAAAAGTACACAAAGAAATTGAAATCCTCAATAAAAATTATGATAGCGTGTTTGCTTAATAAGCTGCTTATGAAATTTCATTAATTTATCTCATGAATTGTGAGTATTATTTATGCATTGCATTTTATTGTAGCAAAAACTAATTTCACACGCCACATACTCTAAGTCAGCGATGGGCAAAACACGAAAAATGAGCCGATTGTGGCTCTCTACAAATAAAAACGCCATTTTTTTTAAAGAAAATAAGCAAAACAATTAAACACAACATTTGTATTGAGACTTTCATTATTGTTGCACCATTCAGAAAAAAAAGTAGTGAGCAAACAAGCAAACAACAATGTACACATTGAGGACAGCTTCTCTCGTTTCGTTTGATCAGTGTACTTTTATTTCTATACTCATGTTACTCTTGTTTGAATTTCGGAATTGGCTTTTGGTTCATTGCAGAGTGTTTTTGTGCTATCGAGATCGATTTTATGCTGGGGTTTTTTTTCAGATGTTGTAATTGTTGCTTTTGCTGCATTTGTTGTAAGTGGCTCTTGCTTCTCAAATTTGCACATCTATGCTCTAAGTGTTTTTAGATCTCATGCTAGATTATTTTTATGATCCGTAAAAAGATTTAAGAATTTATCTGTCGAAAAAAATAATGAACCAAAACGTACTTTATATCAACCACATGTGTTCACAAAATCAATTACCGCATTGCCACAAAAATATTTGTTTAAAATTCAAGTATTTAATTGAATTCCGCTCGACTATAAATTGAGCAAATACTGCGCTAGAGCACACAAAGCAAACTGTAAAACGAAAACAAATTCTCTGCAAGGATTAATTAACTTTGCAAACTCACACACATCAATGTGCACACACACACACACACACTGTGACCACATAAACCACGAAATCCTTTTAAGTCCTTTATCTAGTAAACATACATTAGACACGTTAGTACAATGAAAGTGTGAGTGAGTGAGTAAAATTTCGGCAATGTCCATCCCAGCACAATGATACGGAAATGATCAAGAGAAACCACACAATTTAAGCCACAACAACAAGAATTATTGCTACAACAACAAAATCGTACTAAAAAAGGAATTCTTTATCAAAAACTGATTGCTGTGCAATCTTGTGGTAAATTTTGATTTTAATTAATCAATTAAATTTTGAGCGACAAATCCAATTTGATTTTTGGGAAAATTTTCATTTGCAATTTGCAAATTGAATTAGTGTGTAATGAAATTTATATTTTAATGAAAAATTGTGTGGTAATAGAAACTCAAACAAATTAGTTCTATGCTATTCAGGGACGTGCGTAGGATGTTCTCATGGAAGAGAGGGAGTTTTTTTTTATCAAATTTCATAAAAACTAATGAAGATATGCAAAAAAAACTATCAACCAATGTATACCAAAATTTAGTAAAATTTTTTCGAACATTCGTTTTGATCGGTGATTCGGCTTGATTTACGGAACTAGATATAGTATACTTAAGTCTATTATTCAGAGTTTACTTAAGTCTGAAATCAAATATTCAACGATGTGAATTGTCGATGTAAATCAACACCAAGCTTGCTAAGCACCCAACAGTTTAATACAGTCGACTTTAAAGTCATTCGGTGAAAAGAAGGAGAGAGAGACAAAAAAGCGCTATAACCCAATGTTACCAAACGTTATGTCTCAGTTGACTCATCAAATAATAATCATAGATCGTTTTGCTTTGGGGAAGACTTCAATCAGCAGCCCTATAGACTTATAGAATTTAAAAAAGTCCAAATTCCTCCTGGGGTGCATAAGACCCCAAAATCCGCCCGTGAGTACGAACCTGATGTTACTGAATATTATTTTGTCATATTATTTTTAGACAAAATTTAAAATTAATACAGTAGCAGCATTTGATAAACGCAAATGTAAATTTTAATAAACTAAGTACGTAGATGATGATAGCCATGAAGCTGACCATATAAACCCTTTTTAATATTTAGCAAACCAAACATTATTCTCTCTGATTTTGCAAGGGATTATTTTACCGTCGTCTGCGTAGAGCAATCAACACCATGCTTTCAATGAATGAAATTTCATTTAGATTATTCCCTTGTCAATGAATTCGAGAGAACTTTAATCAAAAGTAAAGTGTGCTGCAAGTTTCTGTCGCAAGTACCAAACAAGAATGAAAGTGAACAATCCCTTCGGTAATAGAGAAGAGCATTAATAAATATAACTTTTCCAAAACATAACTGTTGGGAATGCTCACCAATATTCTTGACAAATTGATTATTACTTAATAATAACGCTATACATAAATAGCATGAAATTATTTCTTGCGCCAAACTTGATGTAAGTTTTAAGCTATGAATAAGAATCAATTAATTGTGCTCCATTTTGTATTTATTTAAATATTCATTTGTATGTTTATTAAAATGTTCATAAAATTTGGAAAAAAAACGTATTGATGCTTAACAAATTCTTAAATAGAAATTTGATAATCATAGATGGGCAAAATTTTAGAAGCAAGAGCCATTTACAAAAAAAGCAAAAAGAACAATAATTACAACAACGGAAAAAAACTCCCTTACAAATTCGATTTCGAGTGCGAAAACCAAAATAATGTAATAACTCAAAAGTCAATTCAAAGATTCAAACAAAGAAAACATGAGTGTAGAAATAAACGTACACTGATCAAACAAAACAAGAGAAGCTGTCCTCATTGTGCGCATTGTTGTTCACTTATTTTTTTTCCTGAATGATGAATCAACAATGCAAACCCCAATGTTAATTCAATGTGAATATAGCGCGTATAAAAAGCTATAAATACATTATTTTGGTTATTTTTCATAAGAAAAGTTACGTGTTTGTTCTTTAGAGCCACAATTGGCTCATTTTTAGTATTTTGCCCATCGCTGCTGTAAATCACAAATTTTACAACATTGTTAATTTATCAATGCACTAATGCTGTTTCTTTCCAAATTGATGAAAAGCCAAGCAAATATAAACAATATGCTTGTAAATTAAATTAATACGCACAAAAAAGTTAAATTTAAAAAGGCTGAGATGAAGAAATTTTCCACAAATTATTTGTTTTTTTTTTTAATAAAAATAGTTAAGCCATTGTGGTTTGTAGTTAAAAAACAAGTACTGACATTTTGGTTTGTAATTAAAAATTTTAGAAAAAATTATTGCTAGTGATGGGTTTTCCTTTTGATTTTTATTATTGTAACTAAATGTGTTGTAGCAAACATGACTCAAATTTCAAAGAAGAAATTGCGTAAAAAACTTTGCAAAAACATTGCTCTTACTTTGATGTTCCTTTTTCAGAAGAGCTTTTGTGCTATTATCCTTTTTCTCAGATTTTTCAATTAATCAAGGATACGATTTTTTTTTTTCATTTCTAATCAATTTTTTCTTGTTAATGAGGCTCAATTTTTTTATTCAATTATTTTTTGGGTTGCTTTTTCTGCAATTTCTTTCAAAAAAATTTTGTTTGTGTTTTATTTTTTGTGGCTTTTATCTTACAAATTTAGTTGAAATTATGTCTTCTTTGACATGTTTTTTTATTTTTATTTAAGTTAAATATTTTTGCATAATTTTCGCTTATTTTTTTTTGTAATAATATTTTGATCACCACTTGTTTTTTAAATCAATTTTTGTTTTACAAACAAATAACTAATAGTAGTTAGTTGTAAGCCAGCTAAAACTTAAAAATCCTTTTTCGACTCAGCCTAATATTCGTATAAAGTATATAATCGCAAAAAATTGAATGTATAGGGTGTTTTTTTTAGAGGTATAGAGCTTCGAATTGAAATAAAACACAAGAAAATCGTTTTAATGTCCATCAATTTGGCTTTATTGGAAGGATAATTTTATGCCATTAATGTTTAAATATGATTTCGGGCATGTGGCTGCCGCGGCTGGCTCGAATAAAGCCAATTCTACAGGTCCAATTTTGAACCACTTTTTCGAGCATATGGGGCCGTATGTTGGCAATAACGTCACGAATGTTGGCTTCCAAGTCCCCTAACGTTTCTGGTTTGTTGGCGTAGACGAGCGACTTCACATATCCCTAAAGAAAATAATCCAATGGTGTCAAGTCACACGATCTTGGTGGCCAATTGACAGGTCCATTCCGCGAAATTATGCGCTCATCGAATGTTTCCTTCAATAAATTGATTGTGACGTGCGCTGTGTGGCATGTAGCGCCGTCTTGTTGGAACCACAACTCATCCACATTCATGCCATCCAATTCGGGAACAAAATAGTAGGTTATCATGGCTCTATACCGGTCTCCATTAACGGTAACTGACTCTCCAGCATTATTTCGGAAGAAGTATGGCCCAATGACTCCACCAGCCCATAGAGCACACCAAACAGTCATTTTTTGTGGATGTAATGGCGTCTCAAGGGTCTCATGTGGATTCTCTTCACTCCAAATGCGGCAATTTTGCTTGTTGACGTATCCATTCAACCAAAAATGAGCCTCATCACTGAACAAAACTTAAACGTAAACTTCGCGAACTGAACCATTATTTTCGAAATAAACGATTTGCAAGCGTTGTTCTTTTGTCAACCTGTTCATGATGAAATGGCAAACCAAACTGAACATAAATGATATTAGAATTGCCAGATTTGACCATAAAATGCCAGTTTTATCTCTATTCGAAAAACAAACCTCTAAAAAAAACACCCTTTATTAACCTTTAACAAACAAACAGCAGTGTTTTTTTTTTATTATTAACTGTTGTGCAATATAATGAATATTAATTTAATTTTTATTGCAGTTATTATTCAGCATAAAATGGCACTTACATTGTACTATTGAGCCACACACAGTACACTAACTACAAAGTACACAACATTTAATTGATTAAAAGAATTTTGCATGAATATTCATTGGGTGCAATTAAAAATGTTAAAAAATTTAAATTTTAATTAAACTTTTCAATTACGTCTGAATATTCATGGGATTAAAGAAAATAATTTTATTTATGCATCAAATGTAACACACACACACACAGCCACACAAAAACGTACATGCATCGAGTAAACAACATAACTGCATTAACAAGTTTGTATGCGTGGGTTCGTCGGTGTATTTGTGTGTGGTGTTAAAAAGTATTTATTGTGACGCTCTATTAAGACTGCAATTAAAAACGCATTAAAACCAACTGTGAAGTTGAAAAGCGCACAGTCACCCTAATGTTAAATGTAGTAGTATTTGCATAGTTACAAGTACACACACACACACACAGAGAGTTGTCAACTGCAGTATTTAAATAAATATTAATTCAAACAAATAGTTTGCAACAACAAAATGGCGTAACTAACTTAAATTAAAGGCAAATAGTACGTAGTTTTGGCTCCAATAATTTATGTCAGTGTTAATTAAAGTTGAGCTTTGCATAGAAAATGTTGTTAATTTTTATATACAGGGTGTTTATTTACAGACAGCTAGGAGCATAGGGGTTTTGCAGGCAGAAATAAAAACTTAAATATAAAATTATAATTTTGAATCGATTTTTCTGCATTTGAATTTTTTGGTCAATAATAACCGTTTTAATATTTTAAATTTTTTATTAACTTTTATTATTTATTTATTATTTATTATTTTTTCGTATTTTATAAAAATCGCTCCAGCAGTTCCTAACTTAAACCAATTTTAGTAAGCTATATCCGCAACTTATAGTAGTTATATCTCCGAAACTAGATCCAAATGACGCTTTTTGATTAAGTTTTGTTTTACCTCTAAAGCGCAACTTCCTTTAAAATAAGACAATACGTGCGATTTTCGCTGAAGTTGACTTGTGCCAAATTGTGAATTTAGAAAGTGTCTCATAATTAATACTTTACTTTAAAACACTTTGACACGACGTCAATTAGTACCCAAAAAACTTCTACTTCCAATGCCTTACTGTGTTAATAGACATCAGCTGTTGGTGGCTTCTACAAGACCTCGAACACTCTCGTGCAATCTGTAATTTACTGAAATTTTTAATTAGCAGTGTTGGTGTTTCATGGACATGACTTGCTGTGTTAATGGACATGATTTTACATCAGCTGATGCTGGCTTTTACAAAACCCTTGAACTCTCTTGTGCAATCTGTAACTTACTGAAATTCCTAATTAGCAGTGTTGGTGGTGTCGAATTTATTTTTCATGGACATGACTTGCTGTGTCAATAGACATGATTTTACTTCAGCTGCTGCTGGCTTCTACAAAACTCTTGAACATTCTTGTGCAATCTGTGATTTACTGAAATTTTTAATTAGCAGTGTTGGTGGTGTCGAATTTATTTTTCATGGACATGACTTTCTGTCTCAATAGACATGATTTTACAGCTGATGCTGGCTTCTACAAAACCCTCGAACACTCTCGTGCATTCTGTAATTTACTGAAATTCCTAATTAGCAGTGTTTGTGGTGTCGAATTTATTTTTCATGGATTGCTATTTCACACATACGCATGTGCTACTCTCGCTTAAACTTTATTTCGAAAAGGACTTTGGTAGCTAGGCCTGAAAACAGTGTTGGACTGTCTTTAATTTTAATCTTTATCACGGTATATCTTTCGAACTATACTGGATATTGTAATGAAATTTGGTAAGGGTATGCCATTCATCAGTATCAATTAAGGTTTGGATTAAGAATACAAAATTTTTAAATAAAATGTCTGTGTCTAAATTTAGATCAAAAAGTTGCATTTTAAAAAATTTTTAGTTCATTAAGCTCTCATAAACGTAAGTTTATTTATTTAGACGATTCTCTTCACATGATTTTGTATAAGGAATCAGACTTTGTGTCTTATTGTTAAAGTAAATTTTTTAAAATTTAAGGATGTACATATTGGATTTTTAATATTACTTTTCTCTCGAAGCTTTGATCGTTTTATTTTTTGAAAAGCACAACATTTTTTAGACGATTATTTGTTTTATGTATGCGTTCTGCTTTGAGATCTTTCAAACTTAAGCCCATTATTGCTTGTAAGAATTAGCTAAAGATTTAATTTTAGAAAGGCTACTAATTCCATTCAAACATTTTCTTTTTACTTAAATAATATAATAGCTTTTTTTGAAAGTACCCTGTACGCATAAACTCCAAATGATGGCAGTAACTTTCGCCCGCATTTTACTGCATGTGCAATTCTTAAGTGTATTAGCAACTGCTGCTGTGCTCTACCATTCTATGTTGCTACCATAGCAGCAATTTTTAATTAATTCATTACATCAAGGAACGATGTATAACGAAGTACGACGACGCATTTGCCGGAAGCAATTTGAGGCACTTCCGTTACAATCCAAATTCACTTGGCTTGGCAGTAAAAGCCATATACAACACATACAGAGTTGTATATTGGGTTGCCAATGGCAACAAAAGACCGAAACTCAGCTAAATACCCCAATAGATATGGGGAAAGAGTAAAAGTTTGAAATTATTTGCAACAAACAGCAAAGAGTTAAACCCTCAAAAATGTCTCTATGTCCCACTGCAACACTTAAAGTGCAAACAACCTAAACAAATAGTGAAATACAGAATATAAACACTTGCAATACATGCAAAGTTTGTCGTTGTATGCCCCACATGATGTCGAGTTGCGATGCACCACATTTGGTGCAATCATGGAAATTTTGTTGCTGCTGCAATTGTGCGCGCGTGCTATGCTCGATCTCTGTTGTGTTGAGTGTCGCATCGCACCCACTTGAACAGTTCATAAGGCCACTGGCAACATTGGTAATCGAAAACACGTTGCTTACAGTGATTCTCAGTTGTTGATATTCGATAGTTTTTCTGTGTCTTAATTAGAGGTTTTTGCAATTTTTATTGATAATTAATTGAATGGAATGGCAATTCAAATAGTTGCAAAGGAAGTGTGCTGATGCTGGCAAATTTTGCTGCATGAATGGATGGAATTGAAGAAGGATGTAGTGCAATACCTTTACATAGGAATATTGAATTCAATGTTTTAGATTTTTTTGTTGTTGAAAGTTGAACTCTTTACTTTAATTACACTTAAATCATACTTAAAATGTTTAGATATATAGTTCAATATATTGGTTGATTTTGTACCAAATCTATTCAGAATAAGTCTAATTCCAACGTGTTCCAAGTAATGTGTAATTTTCAAAAATTATATTATTTTAGAAATCATTAATTCTTATGAAACTTCTTCTTCTGTATGTAGACAACATAGTATCACGTGAAAAGATTGCTTTAGCAGCAAAGTTCTCTTAAGGGACTAAATCTTCACTCAACATATTTTGCGCATATTTCTTTCAAACAGTTGGTCTGTATGCAAAATTAACTTGGGAATTGACAGCAGTAGCTGTGGGGTAGTTATTAGTGAGTAAGCTGTTTTTTTTTTAAAGTTAAGTCATTAATTATTTACGATGTATTTTCATTTATTTTGTCATTAATTATTGAAAATGTCACAAGAAAATGTGGCTCACAGCGATGTTAAAATTAGTATATATTCTGAAGCTATTTTATTTTAAGATGTTAATGAAATACGTGACGCTTAGCGTATTAAGAAAGTATGAAAATTCAGCTATTAAATATTTGGTACGAGAAAAAAAAAATAGAAAATTTCACTGCAACCACAATTCACTTGAGAAATCCTTAGAGAAGGCATGCTCTTTCAGACTAAACTTCACACCAAATATAATCGGAATGAAACTTGAAGTTAAAGAAACTTGAAATTGCATACTTAGCAAGAAACTTCAAGCACATGCCGATGAAACTCCAACCCTAGCACTCCCAAGATTAATATGATAACAAAGCATAGCCTCGACAAGCAAAATTAATTTTCAAAAGACAATTCAAAATCAAACGCCTACAAAGGCGATGGGTTCTGGGTGTCATATCCCCCTCAAAAATCAATATTTTATAAAACAGTTTTGTTAAATACATAAGGAGAAAACAAAAAGACTGTATACGCTCCAATTCGAGGAACTAGTGGAAGAAAACTGATAGCCTCAATAGGAGGACCTGAACCAAATACAATGAAATCCTAGAAAAATAACTGGAAGGAAAAATTTCCCAAGAAATATCTTCTGCAAAAGTGCAAATCAAAATTAGCAAATTATATCTATATAAATAAAATGATAGCTGTTTTCGATGTTCGCATATTACGCAAAAACTGCTTGGTCAATTTCAATCAAATTTATTTAGGGTTATTTCTTAGACGCTTGGTCTCAATCTTCAAATCTTAGTTACGCGTACAAAGTCGCGGGGATTAGCTAGTTTTTAATATAAAATTGCACAAAATATTTAATTTTGTTGGCGATTTTTGGCTTTAAATGTTGTGCTATTTTTGGTTAAGCAAAATTTTGCGGTCATTTGTGAGATGAAATTTTGAATAATTTCTATTTTGCTGCAGTAAATTGGGGAAAGTACTACCGTAGATAAATAAATAAATTGAAGTAAAAGAGAATTGATCCTAGAAATTTTTTTAAAAAAAATTGAAAGAAAAGTGTTCAAAAATTGTTCATCATGTGGGATGTGAGACTTTGGAGGTTGGCACGTTAGTATGCTCAAGACTAGAGACCCCTTCGCAGCAGTTTTTTGTACATTTTTTCCTGTTTTATTTTTGAAAAACTTTTTCTGAGGAAAATGTCTGAGGAATTTTCTACCTTAGTTCATTTGGGTCTCTGGGCATATCTTGGCCTAATATTTTTTCTTGTGGTTTTTAATTGTTTAAGAGTGAATTTTTATCAAAGAATTTTGTCCAAAGCTATCATTGCTTTATTCAGCTCACAAAGGAATATGCAAAACAACGCTAGTAATCAGCGGTTTCTCGTCTCATGAAAAATAATAAGAAAATTGTCATTCGCTATTGCAAATATTATGCAAAATCCGTAAAGAAAGTAGTTTCTCAAGCAAACACAAAATAGAGTCGTAAAACATTATGCAACTCTTACGATCAGAATCGAAAGTTCAAGCTATAAATTTTTATAATCCTAAAAAAAAAATAATTCAATTTTATTTACTACGGCATAAAAAAAGTTGTACCACTGTGCAACACACTAACAAACAGCTGTTCTGCTCAACTGCTATTACACATGACATCAACCAAACGTCCAAACCAACCAACCAACCAACGGAAGCGACCACATAACACTTTTCACTCTTTGCGCCTTTGCAGCTACTCAAGTTTTGAGTTTTGTTACTTTTGGCTATTTTCGTGCTGCTGCTGTTGCCCCCCCCCCTCCTCCCCAACTGCCGCTGATGTTAAATGTCAAAGTTTTTACGCCATTTCATGCAACATTTCAAGTACTCGTACAATAACAACAATATGCGACTAGTAAGAAGATATCAAAGAGGAAAAGTGCACTACATGACTATCTGTGAAATTTTCCATGCCGCTGGTCAATGTATACACTGTAAAAAATAGCACAAAGGAAATAAACTTGTGATGAAGTGTGCGCTAGAGTGTATGTGTGTGCAACAAATGCAGCAGCTGTAAATTTCTCTTCAGTTATTTTTTTTTATTTTTACAAAAAAAAACCACATTTTTATTGGAATATTTTTTTTTTTTGTATTTTTTTATATATCAATTTCCCACAAGCAAAATAAATTTCAATATAAAGTTTTTCCATATTTTTCTATTTTCTTTTTCATTTTACTGCAAGCATTAAAATCGTAAAATATTTTATTTTTTAACATCGAACATTTGCTGTATACTCTGGTGCATACAA
This sequence comes from Tricholauxania praeusta, assembly GCA_949775025.1. Lineage (NCBI taxonomy): Eukaryota > Metazoa > Arthropoda > Insecta > Diptera > Lauxaniidae > Tricholauxania > Tricholauxania praeusta. The sequence goes on from OX459030.1 coordinate 8,835,832, forward strand.
CGCTGAACGATATGCAGTGGCAGTGCTGCTTTTGTGCGGTGCAGCGTCAGTCAGCAGCGGCGTGCTTATTGACAGCAGATTTTTATGCTAAAAGCTTTAACTTGTTATTTTGTTGCACGCGTCTTAAATTTATTATTTCGAATTTTGCACTTTGGCAAATCGCATTAAATATTATTTGCAACATAATGCACTATGAATGTTGTATCACGTCGTGATGGTTATTACTTATTTATGCAACTGAGAGCTGTTTTCATTTTTGCATTTATTTTTTCAAGGAATACTATGAAAGCAAAAATATTTTGAAAATTTACAATTTAATGAATGCAAAGGTCATATGCTGTAGGAAAGGACAAATATTCAAAGTTTAATGCAATTTAGTTGCTAATTGAAATTGTTTGAGACACAGTATACAAATTACGAAAACACTTGCGTCTAAGCAGTGAAAAGTTAAAACACCACTGCCTTTTTTAACAATTTAAAATTATTCCTATTTTGTTGAAAGAAACCCAATTTGACACCATTGTGCACTGCTCCAGCTAATGTTTTTTTGTTCCGCTTGGATAGAGAATTGTCAAAAAAACAGCTTTTACTCTAAAGCTTAGTCCTCAGATAGGAGAATTTTTAAGTTGCAAGACAATTTTTTAAAATTGCCAGAAATTAGTTCTTTCATTATTGATCTGATTAATAAATTTTTTAAAATTGCCAGAAATTAGTTCTTTCATTATTGATCTGATTAATAAATTTTCTGCTAAAGACTTTTTTCTTCTATCATTTCAAAAGTTTTCTGCTTTCATCTAAGTGTCACTCTAGATAATACAAAGTATTTTCTTCGAAATATTTCACTTCTTTTTAACTTTTCTCTGCATAAATAATTAAACCTTATGGTGCTGAACGGAATCCATAGTGTTGCAGCTATATAGTGCGGAAACGAGTAATATAAAATGACGTGAAAATTTAAAAAATCTTTACGAAGAGTAAAAAAATAAGACTTCAGTTGGTACATCTTGAGAATGTCTTTCGCATTTCTTTAAAAAAGTGTAAGTAATAAAAAGCTATTTAAATGTTTTCATTTCAAACTTCATCAATTTAAATGAAACAATATAGGAATTTTCCAGTTTGGCATTTATCTTAGTCAGCCAGAAGGATACGGCTAAGACACACTCAACATGCAACAAATTATATTTGAACACAATATGGCACAATAAATGCTCACTTTGCTAGAAGACATGGATATACATAGTTCTAAATAACGGGTGATTTTTTTGCTATTTGTTTTTTCAGTTTACATTTTTTGACATCTCACGCATGATTCGTAACATGTGTCAAAACGTCAAAAATGCTCAATGAAATTTGCCATTTTAGCATAAATAAACTTAAAAACGAGTAGTGCTTAAAAATTATTGATTTACAATCTAAAATTGTGCTCTGTGAGAAATTTGTTCCTCTAATTTTTTATCGAAAAATATTCTTCAGCGACGAAACTAATTTTAGGCTCGATGGGTACGTCAATAAACAGAATCTCCGAATTCGGTATGAACAGCAGCCAGAGGCAGTTCAAGAGCTGCCAATACACCCTAAAAAAAGCACTGTTTGGTGGGGTTTGTGGGACGGCGGCATCATTGGACCGTACTCTTTCAAAAATAATGAAAATCGCAATGTTACCGTGAGATGATAACCGACTTTTGTTTGCACAAAATGAAAGAATTGGACTTGGTTGACATGTGGTCTCAACAAAACAGTGCCACATGCCACACAGCACGCGATGCCATGGATTTATTGAAAGTCGACTTTGATGAGCAATTAGTCTCACGTTTAGGAGCAGTCCATTGGCCGCCAAGATCATGCGATTTGAGCCTCTCATGTACAGGAACAAGCCAGCTACAATTGCAGCCCTAGAAGACAACATTGCAGCTGCCATTGTTGAGATACTAGCAGAAATGCTGAAAACAGTATGTTGAAATTGGAATTTACGGATGGACCACCGCAGGCGTAACCACAAGCAACATTTACATAAAATAACATTTTGAAAACTTAATGGCAAACATTAATGTATCGCTCCAAATAAATATTTTACTCACTTTTGCAAATATTTTACTCTTTTTATAATTTTTAAAAACCAAGCGCTTAAAAAATCACCCTTTTTAAATTATGAACGAAAATTTTCGTATGAACTTGCTGTGAACACTGATAAGAAAATTGAATTGTTTTTTTTCTTTAAAAAAATGTAAAAAATAAGATTTCTTTTAAGCTATGGCAATGGCTGTAACATTTTAAAATAATTATGTTAACGTTACAGAAACGCTCAAACATGAAAATCTTTTGAATAAAATTAGCATTTAAGTTCGTTTAGCAGGATTTCTTAACATAAGTCTTCTGTTTATTGCATTTTGAGGATTATCTTTTTCTTCACATTGGAATTAGACTTTTTAAGCTGCTTTTTTTTTTAAAATGCCATAGGTATGCCTTGAAATTCTCTTTTTAACAAGCTTTTTAAAGATTTATGAATATTAGCAAATATTTAAGTTAAATTAAATTTATTATTTTCAGTTTTGAGTTAAGCTGATTAGACAACATTTTAACAAAAACGAAAATGAAAATTTTACCATAGTGCTTTGAAGCATACTTGAGTGAAACTTCCTGTTTCAACTATAAAATAAACAAAAAATTGTATTTAATTTAATATCCTGCAAGTACAATACCAACAGATCATAAAAAACAACTACAACCTATTACTACAACAATATATAAAATCTAACAATAGAAGAATATTGTTTAACAACCCAGTAGAAATTGGTAAAGTGTAATGAATTCGATGTGAGTTTTAAGAATTAATGTCAAGTGGTAACTTTCAACATAAATAAAACTCCGTCTAAGATTTAAACATTTTCAAAGTCAGCTAAGAGGTTTGAATCGAATATTCATGTTGGGCTAGTAAAAATATTTTTTGTCTCATTTGTGCTCTCCACTTCAAACTTTGAGCGTAGGTTTTGTTGTACCTATGAATATCTTCATATCACCACCGCAAGTGATTTCATTTTCCTTTTTCTGCACTAGTTTTTAATATTGAATCCATGGCCGTATTTAGACTTTGCGGTACCTAAGGCCAGAAACTGGATGGAATAAAAAAGTTCGTATTAAATTTACATATTCCTGAGCAAAAAAAAAATGTTCCTAAATTTAAAAATTTTTTCTGCATGTATATTAAATTATCGCATATTGGGGCCCCTTGAGGCCCATACCTAAAGATGGAACTTATCCTTTTTTTTTGCTATGCAGCTCTAACTTTTCAGCTCAAACTTGTGACATTTTTTCTTCTGTTATTTACTGCTTTTCTTTTACTTCTTAGCTCCAACTTCTATTACCACTTACATTTTGCTTCTTATTCCTTACTTATTACACCTTCCAATTTAAATACTTAATTTGCAAAATTATTCCTTAACGCTTATCCCTTAAGCAGTTCATTTTACTTCTTAGCCGTCATTTCTTTATTTCATATTTTGCCTTTTTTAAACGTCCTCACTCCAGCCTCCTTTGATTTTCTACTGTTTACTTTTGACTTCCGGCCTGCAAACTTTTCACTCATTTTGACAAAGTTTTCAACCAACTGCCTGTGACCTTTTATGTCTTATATCAGACTTTCCTTCCAGTCTTTTATATCAACCTCTTGTGAATTGAATTTTATCTTTTATCTTTAACTTTGTTGTTTTAAATTTAAACCTTCTACGTCAAACTTTTTAGTCTTAGCTTTCACCTTTTACTCTTAGCATTACTCTGAATGCCTTTCATTCTTCATTTTTTGTACTTTTTAACTTTTCATACATTTTCTCTTGCCGCCTACCTGTAATTCTATCTTGTGTCCTGAATATTGTACTTTTAAACTTGGATCCTTGTGTCTTTAAAAGGTATCTTATACCTGACCAGAGTTCACTGGTCACTCCAATGGGTTGGAAGCCGTACATTGGTATAAGTTTCATCTCTGAGCGCTGGTTTTATGTTAGCTCTAAAATAAAATTAAACTCATAACAGCTGTCTTCATCACATTGATAGCCTTTCTCCACTGGGATCAATTAATTTCCTTTGCAAGTACATTGTGGCAAATATTCTTGCTGATGCTGCTCTACCTTTGCTATTTCCGTTAACCACATTGTAAACGTTTTAACCAACATAGAAGAAGAAAAATAAGAAACAGAAACAATTTCTTCTATTTATGTTTTAAGTTTATTGAAGCGTAGGAAATCAACATAAAATGCAGCAACAGCAATAGCAGTAGCAGCAGCATCAACAACATGTTCAAGGCATCCTCAAATTGAAAAAGGAGGAGTACTGTTCTTTTCAAGGAGCCGGAAAGGGAAACTAAGTGATTGTATTAAACAAAACAAATAAATAGGTTGCCAACACAAAAAACGAAACACACATACACATATAGTCGTTAAATATACACACACTTAAACGTTACTTTGCATAGTGGGGTCCCTATACACATACATACCGACTTACATTTGTATTTGTTATGTAAAATCTAATAGAATTTTGCTCTGACTTTTTACTTGATTTTTTATCTCAGTAACAACAACCTCTTCCAACAATACATTCAATTCTATTTGTTTCTATTTCAGGTGGGCCGACTATCATGGCAAGCAATGTACAACAAAAAAGTATTAGACGACGATGGCAAAATATAAAAAAGCAAAAACAACAGCAACAGCAACCTGAGCAACATTCACTTGTACCACAACAACAGCAACATCAACGGCAACGGCAACGGCAACAAATTGAACGACGACGACGATGCTGGCCAACAAGTCAGCAACATTTTCGTTGTTTAAATGCTGCAACGGCAACAACAACAAAAACAACATCAACTGTTGCTCTATGGTTAAGTTTATTGCTGTTGTTGTTGCTCCCACATGAAAATGCTGTCGTCAATGCTGAGGGAAATGTTGGTAAGTAGCGGTCGGGGGGGAAAAAAAGTTAAATGAATAAAATAATTTGAGCAAGTTGTGGGTTAATTCATTGTGGGTATCGTTATGAGCGTGTGTGTGCAGGCATGCTGCGGCCGTTTATTAAAATTATAAAAAAAAAATACAATGTTTCCCGGGGAAAGGTAAATACATTTTTTTTCTTATTTGAGCTGCTGTTATTGCGGCTATTTGTTACAATACATTAGTTGTTGTTTATGTTTCAATTAAAACTGTTTACCTGCATTTAATCAGATTAAATATCCGTTCTGTATAATGAGTGCTCTCAACGGAAATGATGTTGTTCAGAATTAGTAACTAATGTATTGCTACTTAATGAAATTATTATTATTTTCTAAAGAAAATATAACCTTGTGTCATTTCTTTGCTAAAAAGATAAATGAAATTTATGAAAACTTATCACTTATCAATGGCCAAATTCGTTGAAACTCTGATTCGATTCTGTTATCTCAAAAATGATATTTATATATTACTAAACTTAAACAAATCTCAAGTTTTTTATAAGTTTTAAGCAACCTTACACTTCAAACTTGGCCTTTAAGTTTTTTGATAAGTTTTTGTTGCTCTGAAAATAATTCTTAATAATCACTGATTTGTGAATATTAATAACACCTGTTCCACATAGAGTAGTTTCTGACTCAATCTTATCACTTTCAGTTAAGTTATTTTTCGTAACTTTGATAAGTTAAGCGTTGCTTAGAGAAAAATGTTGATAAAGTACTAAAACTAGAATATACATATGAGGTGACCATTTTTCCATAATTTTTGATTAGTTTCTAAGCATTTATAAATAGATACAATAAAATATGAATAATATTTTTAATAATTACAATATAAATAACTATTCACGAATTTGATAAATAAAGCAAAACCTTAAAAGTTTTATCGATGAAGCGCGTGTACGTTTTCTACTATTTTAAAGTACTTATCAGTTAGTACTTTTTTTGCTAACTTTGATAAGTTAAGCGTTTCATCAAAAATAGTTTTCTTATAGAATTTAAATATTTCAAATTACAATAATTATTTTATTTCCTATGATATCGAATCATTTTTTAGCACTTATCAGCTGCTTAACATTTTGCTGCTTTGATAAGTAAAATATTGCTTCAAGATTTATGTACTCAAATTTTTGCAACATGAATTTTTATAAAAATTCCACAATTTTCGATCATTTTTAATTTTAAGCTAAGAAACTAAGTTATTTTATATTTTCTGGTGCTAATAAGATAGGTGTTGCTTCTAAAATTAAATTGATAAGTGGCTGAAATTTGTATATAAATATGATATACTCAATTTTCAAACATTTCTTATTTAATTATTGCACTTATCAGATATTTTATTTTTGTTTTCAGTTTTGATAAGTTAAGCGCTGCTTAAGAAATTATAACAAAACATTACTGAACTAAGAAAAATATCACACAAACTTAATTTTCAATCATTTTTTACACTTATCAGCCACTTAATTTTTCGTTACATTGATAAGTTGAGTGTTATATCAGAAATTGTACTTATCAATATAATTTTAAGAAATTGCTCGATTGATAGCAAAAAATTTGAACAAAAAGTTCAATTTGGACGATTATTCGTGCAGTTATTAGCATTTAAAAAAAGTCACGTAATTTTTAAAACAATTATATCTCTTGTATAGTTTGATTAAAGAAATTTTACAACAAGAAAAAATAAGAAAAACGAAATTTCAAAAAAAAAAAAAAAAAAACAAGAAACACAAAAGCAAAAGGTGTCCGACTTAGCGTGGAATACCCCATATGCACTTAGGTTGATGTGCGCATCAAAATATACCTTTAATTAACAATTAAACAACTAAATGGTTGTTGTAATTATTAATTTTGTTGTTTTTATTCCCTAAGTGCCCTGTGGGAATCAAATTGTGTTTGAGCGACTGTATGTAGGTGTGCGCACTTGTGAGCAAATAACCAGAAGTATAAAGCAATAAACGGCAGTACAATAACAATAAACAGCCTAATGGTATGCAATATAATTTTAAATGTATTCACAAGCATATGCCACATGATACGTTCCTTAGTACACAGCTGTGCATTAGGGTGGTGCAATATAATAACAATAGATAATGACATTAAAAGTAAAATAGCATATCTATTTAGCACTTAAATTAAAATCAAACGGTTGATATAAAAAATGTTTTTATTCGATATCTTCAAAGTTGTACATCTTTTTATGCAATTTCTCACCTCAAAGAATTTTTATTTATTTTAATTTGAAATCACCCTATTTTACAATCGTACCCAAGGTATATTGACAGGTATGTGAGCGTGCATGTTTGAGTGCATATTTCCGTTACAAATTGTAGTTGTATTTGTTAGTTCTTTTTTTTTTATTTTGTTGTATTTTCCTTTGTTTGTATTTATTTTAGGAATTTTCTTTTGGCTCCCTGGATTTATTGATTGTTGCAACGTGTTTACTGTTGTGAATCAAAAAAACAGCTACATGTGCACATTCACAGATAGCAAAAAGTAGCGTAACGAAGGTGTGCAAAACTTAATTAAAAAAGATATTCAGATAACAACATTTTCATTGAATTGGCAGCCAGTAGTTACTGATAAGAGGCAACAAAACTGTTTTCGATTTGGAAGCTATTACGCTGTTTTGTTGCAGTGAACTCAAACATATGCTATTATGGTTTTTGCATTTTATTTTATGGGATATTTTTTTTTTTTTAACGTAGAAAAAGCTATTAAAGTATTTACATAATCAACTTTTTTCACGATAAAATTATAACTATTTTTAACAACCAGAATGTGTCTTAAATTTAGTCTCATTCAAATCATTCCGAATACTAATTTATTAACTCTCATTTTATCTACACTTATCTATCATATTTTGAATATTTAAACAATTAACATTTTCAATATTGGATGTCTTATCTGCTTAAGTCTATTGATTGGTTAATGAGCTGCAGTATAGATGAAGTATTTTAGCTGTTTCGGTATCATGTTAGAAAGACCTTTATTTTTATGTCATCTTTTCATCTATTAGTCTCATCTTGTAATTTTTTCTTTTAATAGATATTATACTTTTTTAACATTTCCTCTTAAATGCTCATTCAGCGACGAAATAAGGATTGAAATACAATTTTTTTACTACCACGCCATATTACATTGCTCGCTGAGAAACTGACAAAAATCGAGCACTTTAACCACAACTGGTCGTAGTAAAAATGCGTTCCCAGAGAAAAAGAGGAGAAAAAAGACTGGTCAGTTTCATCGGTTGTTACGAATTTTTTTTTTCATATTTTCCCAAAAAAAAAATAATTTAGGGGCACCAAGTCTTACAGTTTAAAAGCGCAAAAGAAAAGTTTTTCAAAAAAAAAAAAATCATTGTGGGCAAGACCAATCACTAGTGTCTCCGAGGAAGAAATGGACGTGATACTTTTTTTTATTTTAAGAAGGAATAAGTTCCTTATTTTCTTATTCATTTGTTAGTTTAAAGCACAATTTTCTTTTTATTTGTTCTTTTTTTAACCCAAAAAAATGAAAAAAAAATTGAATCGCTCTGAAAAACAAAAATTCCGTTGATAAGATTTTATTTCTGATAAAATCATTCCCAAATTAGTGATTATTTTTACTGCTCAACTTCTTTGAAAAGTCGAAAAATTCAAGGTATGTTAGAAAATTCGTAACTTAGCACAAAAATGAGCTACAGCAAAATATTTTACGGCGGTATTATAGCTAAGTTAGCTACTTCAAATTGCTTCAAATGAGCTTAGTATGGTCCTATGTTACCCCTGACAATAATGATTTCGAGTGAATAATCTTTTTTTTTTTTTTGCATGCCATTGTAGCAAGAGAAATAATCACAAAATACTAAGAAAGCTAGAAAATTTCTAAAAATTGGGAAGACCTTTTTTTTCTACACTATAAAAATTTTTCTTAGAGATGATGGCGATCTTAGAACTCTTTGCATTTCTGGTTTAACCTGCAAGTAAAATGTTTGTAATATTAGGAGCACCTCAAAGTTATTCCATTCCATTATTCTATTATTCGAGATGATTTTCTAGCAAATTGCAACTTTACACACTGCAATTTAGCTGTGAATTTCCTTGAATTTCAAACGCTTGCGATAAAGCAATATTTCTTCCGTCAAATACATGACTTGGTAATATATAGCAATTCAATATTTGCGACTATTTCAAGCAAAATGTGATACGATAATTGTTATTAATTATTAAAAAATAAAAGTCAGTGCTGCTTAACATGTGCGATATGCAATAATGCCAATATTTATTTCAACTCAGTCAAATGTATTAAATAAAGCATTTGCTAATTATTACCAAATCTTATCAAATACGATACAATTAAATTGCTAACTCTATGTCTATATTTTTAGTATTAAACAAAGAGAAGCATTAAATTTTTGTTATTTTTTCCAATATTTTTACTTTTTACTACGTAAATATTTATTTTTCATTTCATCTGCAATAATATTGTTTTCTCGTTTTCGCACGTACAACTTATTAAATATTTACATTTGCTCCTACCGCTTGTCAACAGGTACTGCTACTGCTACTGCCGCTGACACTATGCCACTGTGCAGTAAAAGTTTTTGCAATTATTTTTAAAGTTAAATATTTTTATTTGTTTTTGTATGTTTTCTATGTATGTGTGTAAATATGCAGTTGTGTGCCTGCACACGTGCAGCTCATGGATTTTACGGGAAATTTATTTGTTTGCTACGTGTACTATGGGACTTTATTATTTATGAATTGAAGACTCCATACAACAAAAAACTTACATTTTCAGAGAAAATATAAAAATTCATTGAATTTCATTTTAAAGTAAAGCAATGTTACTCTACAATGAAAATGTAAAGAGTCGGCTTTAGCTTATTCAGCATATGGCTTCAAAGTATAATGGTGTAATATACACTTTACATTAACAAGGATTCTCGAGAAAGCTGTATTAAATTTTCTATGAAATGATATACATTTCCAAGCAAAACCATAAAGCTACAAAATGCTATGAATTTCTCTTTAAAATGATAGCTGCAATTTTATTTCGCAAAAGCCATATCAAGTGTACACGGTAAGAGCTCCTTAACACAAAGTGTTTTCATACTTGAACACAGCGAAGAGACGACGTGTTTTTACACCAAATGATGGTAATAAATGTCAACCTGGCTGAAAAATACGACAAATCAGAGACACATACAACATTTGCTTGAAAGGAATTTGCATAACTTTATTTGCGTTAGCATTTTTCGTTGTTGTTGTCATTGTTGTCGCCGCTTTCAGCCAAAATATCGCGTTGCGCAATACTGCAGCGAATGTAAGTGCCAAAAATTATTTTCAAATACCGCGTTCGTTTTTCACAAAGTGCTGACAGTTACAGATGTTGCAAGCATTGGCTTGAAAGTAACTTTGTGCACTCATGCGTAAGTATGTGTGGGGCGCGATGTCCCAGTGAGAAATTAAAAAAAAAAATAAACTTTTCGATTGAAAACATCGTGGTGAGTGCCTTATAATGCGATTTCGGACTGATTGTCCGGCTACTGTTTCGGTTATGTGAGGAACTTTGGTTTCATATAGAATGTTTTTTTAATCCCAAATTAATCCTCATTTAATCCTCATTTAAAACGGTGACTCTACTTCTTAACGGGTACTGTGAAGTGCCAATGCCATTTTTCACGTGTTTGTGCCTCAGGAAAGTTGCTACAAAGTAAAACACGATTTGTTTGCACGTCAAAAAGATTTTACACACGCGTAGCTTGCGCAATTTGTGCATACGTACATAAACGTTTATCCTTGCTAACGGCAGCACAATGCAGTTTCAATTTCAATTTGCATTTTATATTTCAATTACAAACAATTCATAGGAAATTGCAACTTTACAGCAAAAGAGAGATTTTCGAAATTAATGCACTGAAAAGGCAACAAAAGAAGTGTATAAATTGCATAGGTATTGTCATAATACAAAATATGTGCATACGCATCACAATCATGTCAACATGTCGTATACGTAATCACTATCGCAAGAAAATATGCAACGTTTTTTTTTGATACTCTCACAGTATATGCACAATCAATATTTCTATTGCTGCATTACTTGAAGTGTAAAACGGTCTTTCAGTTTTGATTGTCAATGCATTTGCAAATTAAATATCCCCTCCCCTCTAGGCAAAATTTAATGCATCGTTCGTTTTGTGCGGATTAAATGCGTTGCATCGTTATCCCCATCATCGCAGTTGCTAACGCTTTAATGCAAATTATTTCTTCATCCTATGTGCAGTTTTCAATAAACTCTGTAGCAATTTGTTGGCTGCAACGATTTTGTTGGCACATTTAAAGTTTGTTTGTTCCTAAGTTTTCTTTGCTTTTTAGTTTTGTTGCTCTTGCAGGGCATCATGCAAAAATTTTCAACTTAAGTGTTTTTTATACAGTCGAATGCAGTGCATGCGAATAATACTGTTGGTTGCTGCTTAGCAACAGCAGCTGTTAAATCTTGTGAACTTTTGCAACTGTAATGAGTACGAAATGGGTGGATGCTTTTTAAAGTGCAAATAAATTGAAGTCTTAAATGCCAAAATGGATATTTTAACAGAGTTTCGATATGGAAATTGGTTTTCAAGAGTTTAAATTAAAGTTTGATGAGTGCTTCGGTGGTTATTGATTTCTTTAAGAAGATGAAGGGATTAAAACTTTTATTTTAATACTGACGTTGAATTGATCTCAAGTGATTTGGATGGATTTGGATTAAAAACTTCTCATTTTTAGCGTTGTTTGAACTGTGAAGCCGCTTATTAATTTTGGCAACTTATGTTTTTGCTTGGATTTAATTTTTCGCTCTATTTTGACGTATACACGAATTCGCAGCTTTGAGTTATTGAATCCCTCTAAGCTAAAAAAAAAACCCACTGGGAATATAGCAAAAACCTACTATAAGAGCTATGTGTGCCCTAAAATTTTAAAGGCCGAAAGTCTTTGGTTCAATTGGAGCCATAATGTATTGGGTTTTGGGCACAATTTGGAGCGGCGCCAGAGTCTGTTTTTAAATCCATCCCGGTTTGCGGGGCTGTCTCTAATGATATCCCTTCAATTGCTCAAATATTTTCTAAATTAATGAATCCAAAAACAGGCTTATAAGAGCAAAGTCACCACTGGTGATGTATCAATTTGCTATGATTATTCAAGCTGTCATAGAACAATGAAAAAGAACAAAATAATTGCAACGAAAGCTTGAAATACATGAAAAGGTTTGTCTTTAAGTAATTTTTTTTGGAAATTGAAGTTGTAAGTCGTTTGCAATAATATGGCTATTAGAAAACATAAGCAATACATTTTTAATCATTGATGGTCTAGCAAAATTAATCCAAAATTTCCCTTTTATCATCCTAGGTACTAATCGACTTATTATTTGTAGTTGCAATACTTTGCCACCACAATTTATTTTTTTAATTCGATCTACATTTCAAAATAAGTCAAGTTTTAGCTTTAAAATGGTGCCTTAATTATCATTTTGTCATTATTTTTACAAAAGTTATACGGCGGCAGACTTTAATTAATGTCACTCATACGCCACGTTGTACAAAAGTATATTAACGTTAAAAATTAGTTAAAAGTTTTTGGTTTTCGATTTATTTTTCACCCTGTTTGAATGTAAAAAAGTATTCAGAACTTTACAATGAAAAAATCAATTAAATAAATAGTTTTTTACTAAGTTATGTGTTACATTTTTACAAATTTTTTTTTTTAATTTTTTGTAGCATTTTTGTTACTAATTTATTTATTTTAGTTTATTTTGACATTATTCGATCAAAACTTTTTGCGCAGTTTTTAAATTGCACATTGCCTTTTTAAAGACTTTTTTCTAGTAGTACACAAAATATATGAAGAATTGCATATGATTGCGGGTCATTGCTTGCATGAAAATGGGTCAAAATGATATTTTTTTTTGAAAAATATTTTATAGATTTCTGTGGCGATTTTTATTACATTTCTGGTTTTAATATAAAGGCAATTTTTCTCATCATTTCGATCCTATTTAAGTTTGCATTCTTCTTAAGTTACATTTTGAATATAAATTTAAACGAAAAATAATTTTGATTGAGATTAATATATTGACTACATTGAAAAATAGTTAAGCCTCTAACAGTAACTTAAATTTCAAAGGATTTTAATACTTATACAGAAACAATTACCATCGCAATATTTCAATTTAAATAGCTATGCACCATGGTGAGCAAATAATAAGAAAATGCAAACTTTAAACAAAGTCAGCAAATAAATCCCACACATTCTCAGGCAAATGTTTGTGCCCTTAAAGCCTTTCGATGTAGAATTTAATTTATTTGCATTCTTTTTTAAGAAAAAACCCAATGTATTTTATGCATAAAAAGAAGAAGAACCAACTCTACATTCCATGCTCTGTGATAAATTGCGCCTCATTTTAATTTCCCTGTTGGAATTCAATTTAAATAAAACGCAAAGGCCTTATAGGTTTAATGCCATAAATAAATACTCGCACAACAATGTTGTCAATTTCAGTTTTTTCTTTTGTTCTTCTTTTTGCTCCTACTGCCTGTCGGTTTGGTTGTCAACACATTTGTACTTTTGTCTTTAAATGAAAAGTAAAATTGAAAAAATATAAAAAAAAAATAAATGGATTCTTTCACCGTTGACATTTATTTCTAGAAAATTGAGGTTTCTTTCACTTGACCTCACAATTATTTTCGTATTCTAAAAGATTTTACAAAAAAAAGGAAATAACATACATAGCGGTAAAAACAAATACAAACATAAGTACTGATACTTGAAAAAGGAAAAATAAACACCAATAATATGAAAGCACCCACACAAAGCAAAGCAACACAAAAATAGAAGCAAAGTGGGAAGTAAAAGTTCTCAATGAAATTTTATTTTATTTAATTTAATTTCTTCTCACCACTTTTTATTTTTGTACCACGCATACTAATGAGTTGCTGCCTGCTAGGCTGCCTGCCATAATGAATTTTTTTCCACTCCTTGAGGCCAAAGCTGTTTTGGTTCGTTAAGGTCCCGCACGGTTGAGTTTTTATTTGTGCGGCTCGCAATAGAGCCTACGGCACATTTTGTTATTTGAAGTAGTTTGCTCTTATGTATGCGCGCATAAAAGTATGCTATGCTTTAATATTGTATTCGTGAGTGTGTGTCGATGCTCGATAGGAAAAATTAGTTTTTGCGAATCTTAAAATATTTGATAACTTAAGATTTTGATGTACTTAGTTTGAAAATGAAACACCATTGAATATAAATTGTTATCTTTATATGTTAGTTTAGTTTCGGAAGGGTTTTGAATCTATGTTTTTTTACCTGAATATTGTCAAAATCTGATAAATGATTTACTTTTTTAAGCAACAGCAGCGGAAAAACTTTCAGAAGCTCTATATTTCAAAACAAATTCGAATAAACCGAGTACGAAAAACATTTTTAATTTTAGCAAATTTTAATTTTTCCAACATTTTCCTACCAGGTTATTAAGCAACGAACACATATGTACACATATATGTATATATGTGAATTTTCGCCCCTTACGGCAATGTGGTATGTTAGTTTAGCTATGCTTGTGTGCGTGCCATGTATATTTGTTTAATATTGTGTAAACAATTTTATCATTATTTTGGCATTTATTTGCTCTGGTTTAGTTAAGCTGACACAAACATATAAACACATACTTGCCAATCGACACACATACTTGCATACATATATAGGTATGAGAATGTATTTAATATACAATTTGTACACAAGAATTTCACTTTACTACCACAGTGTAAATATATTAAAGTTTCACTTTGTCGCTTCAAAAAAACAAATAAAATTCTTCTTTATTGGAATCAACAGTCAGTTGCAATAATTTTTGTTGTTATTGTCATTTTCAATGTAATTGATATTGTTTTACAGGACACATATTGTACATATTTTGTTTTTATTTCATTTCGTATCGTTTTGTTTTCTTTTGTTTTTATGTTTAACAAAATGTCTTCATTTGATTTGATATCACTGTATGTTGTTATTTTTGTTTCATTTTTATTGTGCTCTGTATTAATTTACTGGAAAAAAATGCAATTTTTTTTTTCTAACAACATAATGTTTCAATGCTTTTGTTTCATTAATTGAATATCGTTATCATTTTGATTAGCAAAATGAAATGTTAAAATGATGTTAATATTTTTATGTTTTTGTGTAAGAGTACAAGTTTCCCCCACACTGACATCCATTTTGGGCTGTACGTTTTGAAGCTATCTGATTTAGAGTCAGCACCTCTTACACCTTTTTAGGGATATAGCAACAATCATCAATTTTTGATTATGATAATTGAAAACAGCATGAAAGAAGACAGCATATGGACACGTAAATAGGCGAAGACTTTGGCTATGAAAAATGTTGCACTGATAAAATACTAAAATGCTCGTACTGTTTGTTATGTGGCTCTCTTTATCAGATCGTTCTCGTGTTTAAGCCCTTAGATCTTGACGTCTTGGGACTCAGTGACATTATGTATAGCATGAAAACCTATCCTGGTTCTATATTCTGTAAGGCAATGCGAAGGCAATGAGATACGCAGCTGAATAAGTTGTACTCTAAAATGCATTGAATTGCATTTTGTCTTTCGTGTCACATTGATTTCGCATTGCTTTCACATTGCTTTCACATTGCTTTCGCATTACTTTCACATTGTTTTTGCATTGCTACGTTGCTTTTGAATCGCTTTACATAGTAGGACCCCAGAAGTCATTAGGCAGACAATTCATTCCAAAGAATGTACCAGTTTTATATAACCTATTCAAAATTTGTTGCCTGCTAAAGTTTACCGCTGTAGGCTTGAGCTTCTTAAGCTGCATCTCATCTACAGCTCTACTTCATTTCTTCCCGAAAAAGATCGCAACATATCTACTCTTGCCTTGATCAGCAGATAGAAAATAACTATACCAATTGGAGATTTTAATGCACAAATTGGCAACAGCAAAAACAACTTCGAACATGTCATAGATAAGCATGAACTTGATCAACTAAACGAAAAGAAGAGCCTTCTGGTAGATTTCTGTAATACTCACAAGTTCTTAAAATAAGGCTCCTTTTTTATTCATTGAACATAAAATGACATGACGTGCACTGAGTGTTTTGAAGATGCAATTTGATTACTCTTTCATTAGAAAGATTTGGCAAGTAAATTATCTGACATTTCTACTTTGAGTAGCGCGGAATTCGATTTATATCACTTGTATTGCTGTGGCTAAAGCAAAATTATGGTAGGAAAGACTCTAGCTGCCCACATGAATGTTTCACAGTAGAATGCTTTAAAGCTTAAAACCATTACAAACGTTGCCACCAATTACATTACCAGTAGCGCCCAAAAATGTATAGTCTAAAATGAACGATGGCTGCAGTATTTCTGAGCTAAAGATTGCAAATTGCATCAGCATTATCACAATATAACTAAACGATAAAGGACGCAAAGTTATAATTCAATGCGACAATGGCCGAATACGATAAAAGTACAGCTATTCCAGAGGAATGCCTTAGAGATATTCATAAAAATGTTCTTGTGAAAGACGCTGGGGAAATGGTTCATCACCATAACTTTAGCGAGTTCTAGAACATTACTAGGAACATTTGCAGGAAACTCATCCGAAATCAATTTAGCTTGGAAAAAAAATAATCCTCTTCAAATTAACATCAAAAGTCTATTTAATACATATATCCTCTCCCAGCGATATATCCCGATTTTACGATCAAAGTCAAAAGAAAGAAAAATGTAATAATCAAAATTTCATGGCTTAAATTTTTTCCATTTGTATGTTTCCTTTTCATAGTTCCTGTAATTGCTACATGGAATTATCCCAATGTTGTTAAACGTAAGCTGTAGAGCAATTAACTGTGTGCGTCTATTTATACCGGAGTATGCTTTTAGTATCAAATAAAATTTTATGTTATTTTTTTTTTATTTAATATTTACTTACACATTGTACAAATGAATATTATCTTTTAATAAAGTTCTGGTTTTATTACATGTAATCATAATTAATTCTTATTTACTTCCATAAATAAAATGGGCGAATGAGTTTTTAATTAAACTTGGTACAGTAATAAATGAGGTCTTTGTATTTATTGCATATGTGCTAGTTAATGGGTCACTAGCTTAGTTTGACAAAATTGCTAGAAAAATGACAAAATTTATTATTTTTTGATTTTTTATCATTCAACATTTTTAAATAGAAATAATTTTATATAAAATTCCATTTTTTGATATCAGAAATTCCAATAAGCGGGATGAATTTATTTTTCAACTTTTTTGTTAACTTTTAATGGCATCGAAATCCTAACTTTGTATAGAAATTAATCATAAATAAGAAATTGTTTCAAAAACTTAAAAATCATTGATGTGATGTCTATATTTTTAGAAAAAATTAATTTTCAAAAATTTCTCATAATTTGGCCACAATATCCTCATATTTAATTAAATGTTACACATACGACATGTATGTCAAATTTCAAGAAAAATTCTTTTTAACTATAATCTCTTATTCTCAGGTATTCTTATTCATTTTACATTCAATTATAATATAATCATGAAAGATTTAAATTTTTTTTTTTTATTAAAAAATTAAGAAAGCTATCTCTCAATTCCCCGAAACAGCTTTAATTTTCAAATGTGCTAGATAGTTTTAATTTTATAAATGACATCACCATTTTTTATCCCCTGTAAACAGCACAGCTCGTAAGACACTTTTGTTAACAGTTTTTTTGCTGCACCACATCAGAGAGCTTTAATTTTCTTCATTTTTTTCCAATTTTATTTACTTATTTTTTTGTCACTTTTTCTTAGTAGCAACCCCATATTTCTTTCAAGCAACCAACATAGTTGCAGTACTCAAAGGACATCATTATCTGTATGTTTCAATCCGCTCTTTTGAGAATTTCACATTTAATGCTACAGCACGTGTGCCATTGACCAAACAACACAGCCATATGGCGTCAGCGTTACTAAAGCACTGCAAAGG
Organism: Tricholauxania praeusta; assembly: GCA_949775025.1. Lineage (NCBI taxonomy): Eukaryota > Metazoa > Arthropoda > Insecta > Diptera > Lauxaniidae > Tricholauxania > Tricholauxania praeusta. The sequence continues at coordinate 8,853,822 of OX459030.1, forward strand.
ACTTCATTAATCAGTGTCTAGAAAAAATGGTTTAATAAGGGATAAGCAAAAGAAGAAAAAACGACAAGAATAAACGAACAAAGGCAAATATGGGAGTGAGTTGCAGTAGCATCCTTGAACCTTTTGTCTCCAAAGCGGAAATTTTTGTTTTGTTGTTTATCTATAAAATTCCTTTGTCGAAGGTTTTTGTAGCCAAATTAACAACATCATTTATATAGTAGCAGGGATATTTTTTAGGGGAAAACACTAAGATTTAGGAGTTGTTGAAATAACATCGAAATTTTATACTTAGGCCTGTTTTGAATCCGATTAAAGTTGGATGTTGAACTGAGGTCCGAAGGCGGTTATAGTTCCGAAAATTTGACAGATTTTCCTATATTGTATGATCCTGAAACAAAGTCTTAGTTCCAAATATGTGATGTCTTCATATATGAATATAAGGTTACTCAAACGAAACGTTACACAATTTGACTGTTTGATTGCACTTAACACAAAAACTACTGAACATATTTTAATGATATTGTTATTTAAATTAAACTATATGTAAAGAGTATGTGAGGGTTACGTTATACACAAAGCCGACATTTAATTTATGTATGAATTCAAATTTTATGCATTGATATTTGCATTAAAAAAAAAACCATCTCCCATTTTTATGCTCAATGTAGATGAATTTGCAATAATTTTGTAACACTAAAAATTGCTACCTAATAGCATTTTATTTTTAACATAACTCATGGAATAAGTATCTGCTACAAAATATAAATAATTTTAATACATATGAATTAAATGTCACTCATACGCCCCGTTGAATGAATATTTTGCTTGTTTGTTACCATCCAACTTCTAAGCCACTGAACCGATTTTGTTCAAGTTTATATTAAAATGTACCTCTGAGTAATATATTACACTAAACTTATGTTTAATAAGAAACTAACATTTCTCTTTCTCTTTCTTTCTCTTTCCTTTTAAAAAAGTTAACATTCGAATTTCTCGTTTTTCTTTTCGTTGATATTTTATGAAAATGTTGCAATGTATCGTTAATTTTTCAATGTACCTTAAACGTTGCTACCTATCACACGCCCAGTTGGTTGTCTGATTATCCTTGCTGATACTGTTGTTTTGTTTTAACCTAACTGTTTTTTCACACTTTCTCTATTTGCGTTTGTTTTTTTGCATGTATGTTGTTTCTTTTTTATTTTAAATTAAGTAACAAATGTTCAACATTGTTGTTGAAAATAAGAACAACAAAAAGTTTTTTCTTTCTATTTGAAACCCACGCAATTTTTTCGCTTTCATCCTTTACAATTCCCTTGGTGTGAGTGAGCATGGTGTCTGTGAATGTGAAAAGTTAAGCCTTGAGTTTTATTTTTAGAAACTCGTGAGCTTTTCGGTTGAAAAGTAATACCATCATTTGTTGTTTTTCCTGAATGTAATTTTGTTAGTCATGGGCGTTGTGTACAGTAGGGTTGGGGTATCCATATCCGTTTTGTAAAGGTTTGCTCTCACAAGCTGTTGTCATCGTCGATAGCTGGGGTAAGTGGTAATTTTTTATTAACTTAAAGGAAAACAAGTTTTTGATTTATATCGTGTCTTATCATGAATATTTGAATGTTAGCAGTGGGATATCACTGATTTATGGTGTCGTAAATAAATCTTTGAGAAATACTTGTAGTTTAGCTGCGATGAAAAATATACAAAAAGGGTATGTATTTTCAAGCATAAAAGGTCGCAAACAAAGTCATTTTGCTATGAGTTTAATTGTTGTCTGTCTCAGATTTATTAAAATTTACGGACGGATGTTTTAAAAAAAGAAAAAAAGAAACAATAAAAAAAAGGTTGCGCTTCTTTATCATAAAGAAGATTAAGTATTTATTTATGCTTTATGAAAAAGGCAACAGATTTAACAATGTGACAACAGATTTTAATGGTTTGTTGGTTCGAGCTTAGATTCATTTGGCTTGTACTCTTTTAATTATCATCATCAATGAATGGTTCCTTATGTGATATGAATATCAATTGAATTTGCAAAGGCAAAAAGTATTCGAAGAGCTGTTCAAAATTCAGTAAACGATTTTATAGATTAATGCTTTGGGTGTAGCAAAATCCAATTAAATGTCGAATTAATCTTGATTGGGGTAAAATCAGTTTGGGGATTAATGCATTAGAGTTCATGCTCAATTAATTTTAGTACTAGTGGGGAAAAAGTTCAGTTTCAGCATACATTTATTGGTGGCGGCAATTAAGTTCCACTACCACAAAATATTAAGTGGAAATCTTACGCTAGCAAATGAAATCGGTTAAAATATCAACATTCATTTTAGAGTAAAAAGTCTTGTGAATCATCTAAGCCTTTCACTGTCTTACAAGGTTATCAAGAGTGAATAGCTCCCACACACTTTTTTTTTGGAAAAATATTCTTTATCATTATGAGTATACAAAAAAACCCACTTAAATACTTCTCCATTGTGACTACTGCAGCAGGATGTTAATTAAAAAAAGTAAAATTCCATTAATAACAACTATTTGTTTTCTTTAAATATAACTCATTCGTAAAAGCCTTTATCATTTCGCAATTTATAATTAGCGCATAAATCATGGCAAAATTGAATTGCTGCAAAGTATGCAACCTTTTTTTTCTCCATCTTCACTCCAACGCAAAATGTAACACAAAGTGACTTTTAAAATGTATGCCATAAAATTACTCATAAAAGGAAGAAAGATGCAATTGTAAAATGAATTTTATTCAATTTCCTTTGAGCAAAAAGTACGGTAATGCAAAGAAAGGATGCACAATTCCCAGGAATTGCATTGATTCATATTATTTTTGCTTTTGTCTTTGTAGTTACCAAAGAAACAAAAAACGCATCTACAGCAAAATCAGCAATTTTAATAATAAATTTATTTTTTTGCGAAAAGAAACTGAGTTATCTCTCCCACACTTTTCATTTTTGTTGCCCGAAAGTGGCAGAGCATGAATAAATTCATGAATGCAATTCTAAGGAAGCATTTGTTCTCGTTGCTCTCAGTTAGCACTCAATGCTCTATCTGCACTATACTGTCCATTTATGCATTCATTCAAACGTTCGTTCGTTCTTTTGTTAATTCGTCTGTCAGTTCTATGGTTTTTCTATGGAGATCTGCTCTATCTGTTGCTGCAACGAAGGGCGTCTTCGACGCATGAATAATGCGCTTCAATATTTCAATTACTGTGGGTTTTTTGTTTCTTGGAGCCAAATAGGTGGTACGACACAGTGGTTGAGCAAAGCTAAAACTAATGATTATAACGCTTAGAAGTATGCAATGAAAACTATTTGCATTGCATATTTGTAGGTGCTTTCAAGCGAAAACTTTTAAATATTTTTTTCTCAACTCAAAGTGAATGCTTAGTTGCTTTTTAATATTTCATTTCATATAAAATATAATTTTTTTTCTAATCAAAATGTCGCATGATATATTTGTCCACTTTTCGCTTGTGAACGCATCATTGTGCATGCCCACTACAATCGCTCGTTAGTAAACGGAACTGTATGAGAACGCAAAAAGTTGAAATTGCCAAAGACCAAAAAAAAAAAACAAAGGAAATAGATGAAGAACTTAAGCTGGATATAGCAAGAATTGATGATTTGATTCTTGTGCATTTTACTTGTGAAATCGAAATTTAAAATCTCACAGCAAAAACAAAAAACGCAATACAAGACATAAAGAAATCCAACGGCACAAGTACGTCAATATCTAGGCAAACAAATACACATACATGCATGCATATATGTAGTATGTACTCGTATATAACCACTAGGGGTTGGCTCTTCAGCGTGGGCATGCGGCTTTAACGTTGACAATGATGTTGTTGCTACTTGTTCATCCATGGTTGATGATACTTCATCCGTTGCTGTCTTGATATGAAGCTTTCAGCGGCTTTCAATTTCAAAACCAATGATACACACATACAAATATATGGTGGGTGTCGTTTATAGAAAACGAGAAGCCTTGTTAAAAATAAGCTTAGCAGGAAAATAATGCTGTCAAATGGCTCAACAAAGTTCTTATAAATTCTGGACTTATTTAATGTGTGCATGCGGGCTTAAATTAATTGTAAAAAGAAAAAGGTATCACACAAAATAATTCAGCTTGGAGTAGTTCAAAAAATCACCAGTATCCAAGGTCTGGAAAATAATGGAAAAAAGGCGTAAAAACGCAAAAATGTGAAAACATATGAAAAGTGTTATGACACAAAAATACGCAACCACACAAGAAGACGCGTAAAACTGCGTAGTTATTAATTAAGTCTGTAAAAATTCGCTAAAAAAGTAATTGAGGATTCCAAAAAGAGAAATCGCGTGAAAAACGTCTGAAATGCGTTAAAACCTCAAATGTAGTACAGTAAAATCGCGTTAAATTGCGCGAAAAACTGTGAAAAAAAGGTAGAAGTAAAAAAGGCAAAAAATATTGATATTTAGAAAATTGGCGAAAGTTTGTGAAATTGGGATACATTGCAAAATATTTAATAGTATGGGGAGAATCATCTATATTTTTGGTAATGGCAAATCAAATCAAACGAGAGCATTCTCATGCAAGTAACATTCATGTCCCGCAGAGCTAATTACCCTTAAGTAAAGCTAAGTGGATCTGAAATCCATTTGAGCCAGTACTTGTTATAAAAAAAACGACTTAATTGAAGATCGCACATTTTTACAATGTGAAAAGCCTGCGATTTCAAAACAAAATCTGTCTTTTTAACAGAAAGTCTTCACTACATATTGAAAATATATAAGTTTTTGGAACGCTTATGTCCTGTGCTCATGACTCAGATTTGGAAATTCTTCATCGTTCTCCATTAAAAATTCTGAGAACCATAGCCAATGAACTGTAGTGTAGTCCAGTTACTATAAGAACTGTAAGAAGAAAAATTTAAAGGTTCACAGCATGTCTTGCATTGCATTCAAATGAATTGGCATTCCAGCTGATGTCGACATCGAAAACATTCTTCAGGCTTTAAAAAATTACACCACAGTAATTTTGCAAAAACTTGCATGCTTTTTTCCATATAAGAGCTCAAAATATTGTAAAAACATTGAATGCAGTAATAAAAACTATTGAAAAAAATATCGCTTTTTCTCGCAAAGACCAAAAAGAAAAAGAATAGCCCAATGTAAAATTTCGCATAGATTTTGTGTGCCGTAGAAGATCTCTTAATATTTCGTAGACTGAAAAAATGAATTCAGATCTTCAAAAAACTTCTTCATGCGAGATTCTCGTACAAAAAATATTTTGCAAGGATTCCAAGTAGAAAAAATCTCATGATGCGAAATATGCGAAAACTTTCGGCAAAGTGCAGAAACAGGCAAAAATATCTATGCTAGAAAAAAGGAATAAATGTTTGAACTCAGAGAAGTTGTACAACATGCATCAAAAACTATCATCTGATAGCCATAAGTAATTGACAAATTTGTCGCATGATATTTATTTTCTCTGCACTTTTAAGTATAATTTATAGCAAGAACTTTTGTTGAATAAAATTTATATCAAAAATGTTCTTACAATTACTCGTAAATGTCTCACACAGCTCTCGAAGGTTTTTGCAATTTATCTTCAAATTCACAGACCTTAAATTTCTCGCAGATTACAGAAATTTGTGGTTTCGGTATTTCGATTGCAATATGTTCGAGAAATTGCATCAAACTGCTCGTAAAAAAATTTCAGCTCAAAAATCAAAATATTGTAATATATAATATATATAATCTATATAAATAAAATGATAGCTGTTTTCAATGTTCGCATATCACGCTAAAACTGCTAGATCAATTTCAATCAAATTTATTTAGGGCTATTCCTTAGATGCTTGGTCCCAATCTTAAATTAAAATTGTCACGATATTCTTGTTAAATATCAAAATATTTAAGTTTTAAATTGCTAAAAAAATAAATTTCATACATAGAAACAAACATTTAAACATAAAAAAACGTTGAATGGGAATTGAATGTGTTAGTTAGTGTGTGTGCCTTGTATATTATATTTTACCTAGTTTCATAACATTCCCTTGGAAAACTTTCTTGATATGAACATCTTATACTTGGTTTCAGTAAAAAAATGGCATGCCCACTTCTTAAAACCCACGCATCTTGCTGGACGGTACTTTTGTTAGTTGTAATCTAATTTAGTCCAAAGTTTATTTTTTTATATAAATTCGATTCGAGGATTCGAATGTAAAAGAGTTCACCTTCAAGAGACTCCTATATTATGTGAGGATCTGAAATCATCGTGAAAGAATCCTTTATTCCAAATTTATAATTTGAATGCTGTATATCAAAGTAAATTTCTATATTTCCATGTATCAGCAACAATATCCATCACTTGCTTGTCTCAATCAGTGGCTTTGACACTATATATGGCCTATAGTTATCACTTGTCTTTGTTGCTGCAGTGGTTTTTAGTTTTGTTGCTGTTCTTGTTATTGCCACAGCAGTTGATGTTGCCATTACGGAAGTCGGATGTGCTGTTGATGTTGCTGCTGCAGCTGCTGGTACTCGCTATTCTCTTATGCAGCTCAACATTTCGTTTGAACAAATAGCGGCTGTCAACATGAATAACGTGACCTTTTTACCCCAAAAACGCGTTGTCACCTCCGCCCTGTTTCCGGCACTCTCTGTTTGCTTACTTGTATTGTGTTTTGTTTATTTTGCTCTTCTCTTTTTAAAGTTTTTCCTGTGTTCTATTTTATATCTTTTGCTACAGAAATTATATCTTAGAATGCGTGATACGTTGCTGGTTGCTATGCACTATGATGATGTCTAAAAATAAGTTGGCAAAGCTTTAGGCGCAAATAGCAGAAGTCACTTTTGATTGCTGTCACGTTTTGTACGTATTTGTCTGGTTTTTATTCTTAAAAAAAAAAATTAGTTTCTTAGTAAATGGCCGGAAAATTGTGGTTTCATTTGGAAGAGTGGGGAAAAATTTATTGCTTTATTATTCAACTGAAGAAGATATTTTAAATCATGAAATAGTTTGAGAAATAAAATAATTAAGATTAAAAAAATGCAATTTGTGAAAAAGTCGAAAAACTACGAGAAAATCAAAAGATTGGAAGAGGTTGAGGAAAACGAAAAAAGCTGTTAAAAGTGGAAAAAGTCGAAATGTAATTTAAAAGAATGAAATAAATGCGCTCATTTTCTGATCATAAATGATACTTTTGTCGGGAGAAAACTGTACGCTATTTGCGACTATTTTTGAAGAGTCGTTTATGAGTCGTTTTTCTGGTCAGTTTCGACTAATTTTTGAGTCATCTTTCTAATCATTTGCGAGTCTTTTTCGAGTCTCTATTTCTAAGTACTTGCGAGTCTCCTTCGAGTCATATTTTAGACTTTTTATTCCTATCCTTTTTGGCTTATTTTTCTATTTGACTACAAAATCCATGGCGAACCTTAAACGTTATCAAATAAATTGACTCGTATAGGTGATTTAAAAAAAAAATTATCATCTAAATGCTAGATGGATATTATTCCAAACATTTTTTTTCGCACAAGGTGAGACGTAAATTTGTCTGTTCTTTCTCATTTTACCTATACACAAAAGTTAAAAAAAAAATAAAATTTTTCCAACGAATTTTTAATTCAACAATTATTTCTGACAGAAAGCATTTAATGAATTTCATTGAAATTCTTGTATTACTTACTAATTGCTTTGTGATGCCTCCCTTGATTATTATTTCCAGTGAATTACAGTTTTATACTTTTACATTTTAATTAGAAAACGTTTTAATCGACATTTGTCTATCATTAATTTTAATTATCACATTAAAACGCAGTCAAATGTCAAGTTATTTTCTTGTTATTTTGCTGTGTATAAAGTTATTAAGAGCACCAAAAACACCCACTTCTCACAACACAGCTCCTCGGCGTCACATTGAGTCTGTCACCCTACGCTGATCTGCTAAATCATTAATAAAACTCTTAAGACAAACACGAGTACCATAAATGTCAAATTTGTAGTTGTCAATGTTCCGATTCGTGCGCTCATTTGTTCACTTTTTTTCTTTCCATTGTAATACGATACGATTCTTTATTAGCATGTCTGTCATTTTGTTTAGTGCTGAGTGCTATTTGCGCGTCCATTTTGTTGTTATTATTGACATTTTTCATTGTTTGACACATCAGAGAGCCATTAAAGTTGTTGACTTTTTAACAATGCAATGAGATGAGATGGGAATGGGGGGATTGGCGACAGACGGCACATTTTGCTGTTTACCATATGATGAAAGGACGATAAATGTGTGTGTCTGTGTGTGTACTTAAATGGGGCGCGTGGGATTATTACAAAGAAATGAATTGTTTACCATTTAATAATGACAAAGGAGCAACTTACAAAGTTTCTTCTCTAGACTGTGATTTTGTGTAATGACTGAAGGGTTTCAAGCGAATAGCAGTGATTTATGTGGGCATAATCTATTTTTTTAAATTTTTTCTCTTATTTTTGATTTTGCTGGAATTATTCAAAAAGAGTAAATAAAAATAACTTATTTATAGAACTTATTTTATTCAATATACAATATGATAATTATTGAATTAAAAAGAAGTTTTGTTTTTCGTTTTTTTTAAATCATCGTTATCTATTATAATATTTCCAAAAATAAACAGAAATGACAGCAAAACATCAATCAAATCAAGTTTGCTGAAATATTATATTTTATTTCGACAAAAGAGTTTTGGTTGTTATAAGCAATCACTGAATTAAAAGTAGTGGGAATTAAGTCAGTGGGAGTGACAACTATACGAAACATTAAATTCATTATTGAATATATCATTAGTGAGTAATTTTCAGAAATATTTGAAACGTTAAAAACTAAACAAGAAAAATTTAAGGAAATAAGTGCCCTTAAGCTACTGGGAATATTTTCACAATTAAAATATCATTCTTTTTGTGTTCCTAGGATGATATATACGAAAATATTTTTCTTGCACTTGAACTTCTTTTAAAATAAGGCATAAACTTTGTCAATGCGCCATTTGTAGCTGTTTTTGGCAATCACTTTCAACTTATTTCAGTTGAACCAAAGATTTCTATTTCTTTTCTCTCAACCGTTCTATTCCAAATCACACGAGAACTATCAGGAGTATGTTGGCTTCTAACTGAAGTCTTCCAATTCATAGCTTTTTCGGCAAAACTGGCACGTGGTATGTTGTCTACGAAAGAGGAGACAGACGAGTGGGAATGAGTTTAAGCTATAGAGCAACGTGTTCTTATGAAAGTGTTTTCAATTATTCTGACACAATAATAATAATGAAAGTGATGTGAAGGCAAGTGTGATGCCTTTGAACTTCATTGCACTTCAATTATTGATGCTTTGCCAATATAACTCACTTTCTTACCATTGCTGGAAAGCTCAATGTGGTGCTAATTTGGTGCAAAAACCTACCAAAATCTAAGGAGAGTAGAAGAAAATAATTAGGAAAAAAAGATAATTTGCAAATATGGAAAGAGTAATACCATGCCTGAACTACAAATCGAAACCGAAGACCTCTTTGGGTTATAAGTGCAGTACACTTCCAATGCACCACAAGGACGGCAACAAAATTTAGAAATTTAAACCTGAAAATAACTTTAACCCTCCGATGACCGACAAGGTCACTGTGAACCTATGACGTTTTCAATGATGCGTGATTTCAAGACCGTTCAACCATGAAATTCCAAGAAATTTTTCTTCATGTTCGTAAGTTTGAAGACAATTAAACAAATAAAAAATTAATCGCATTATACGCCATATAAATAGAGAAGGCCCTTAGGGACCCTGTTGGACATTGACGTTATAAAAAATTGTAGATAATCGTAGGGTTGGATACGGAATCATTGTGAACGCATATACGTCACATTTTTTAAGAAAATTTTATGTGAATGACTTAAGGCTTCTAAAAGTGTTATAAGTTTAAAATAATAAAAAAATATTGAAAGTTTTTTCGAATTATGATATTTCGTAATATGTGACTGGGAAAATTAAAAGGGGCCTACGGTACGAAAATAAATTTTCGAGAAAAACGACTTTGAAGTTAAGAATTGGTTTTTTATGCGTATGAAAGTTTTTATAGCTTGAAACTTGTTACTCGGGGGTTTTCAGGGTCGCTGATTACGAATCTGGTATCAGATTTTCAAAATGGCGGATTCAATATGGCGGACGTATTTCTTAAAAACTGATCAGATTCGCTTTTCAAAATTCAAAATGGAATATTTTAATAGATATATGACCAATTTTTCTGAAGAAACAAACAGCAGACTTACAACTTCATTATTTATTTTACAAATATACTTTAGAGACGAACACAACAACTTAAAAAACCTGAAACAGAGAAGAACACAATAGATTAAAAACGTAAAAAATGATGCATTAAAAGTGTTTTCTTGGATTTATAACTTATGTTAACAAAGTAAAAATCTGTATAGTGTTTAAGTACGCTACATATTGAATCCGCCGTTGTGAATTTTGAAAATTTGATACGAGATTCGTAATCAGCGATCCTGAAAACCTCTAAGCAACAAGTTTCAAGCAAATTTGATCAATTTCAGAGAAGTTTGTCAGATAGGATTTTTTTGTCAATGTGTCCATGTTCGGAGTTAGTTTGTGAAAAAACTTATGCAGCTAGAAAGCTGCGGTTTGTGGCATTGAAAAGAACGTAGCCTCTTCTATAAGAATCGCTAAAAAAGTGAAAATCGATTTTTCGGGACCTACGGTTCCCGGTCACATATATCAAATTTTTCGAGAGTTATTAATTTTTCAAGCCGCAAAAATTATACAAGTCTTATTTATAATGAGTCATCTAAGAAGATATGCTATTTTTATTAACATGCTATTTTTGAACTATCAACTGAAAATTGGCAGCCGAGATCATGCGACTTAACACCAATACACTTTTTTATTTGGGGTTTTATTAAAGTTAAAGTCTATGCCAATGCTCTACCAAAGACTCAAGCACTAAAATAAAATATCGCAGATGCTATTTGCGAAATAAAGCCGCAAAATAATGCGAAAACGTATTGAAAAACTTTATTAATAAAGTGACCATTTGTAGACAGATTCAAGATGCCATTACTAAGTTCAAAGTCTTAACTTTAGATTAAAATAAAAATTAAATCATTTTTCACAAAAAAATTGCATTTTTCTATTGACTTGCCGCCTCTTGCTGTATAACCTTATACTACGACTACATACATATATCATCATAAGTGCATCTTCCGATGACAAAGAGCGCTACTGTAACTTATCATATTATTTCTGATCTGATTATTTCTCACTTTATTTCCAACAATTCAATTTTCCCCTAACATAATTAATTTAGTCATATTTGTGCGTCATTGAAAACTTTATGGCAAACAAACTATGGAACTTTAATAATAACAGCAATAAGCCTGCTTATTTTAACGCAACAACTGCCAGCGGCAAAAGCACCAACAGCAGCGGTTCCCATTATAATTAATTACCAATTAGCGACCCTTGACTTTTGCTTCAGTTAAATAAACAACATTCTTATGCACAACAAGTTACAAAAACTTTGCAGTTTAATATACGTTACGTTATGTCACACACACACACACACACATACACATGCATACACATTCCAGCATATTCTCTTGACAACATCACCGCAAGAACAAGCACTCACACATACACACACACCCTCACACACCACAAAAACATATTAAATAATTACTTTGTGTGCACGCCATTATAATTTGAAACACGTAACGTAATGGTACGTAACGTAACGCTATAATATTACATATTACGTTGAAGTAAGCAAAGCGTACAATCTTGACGTTGCAATGACGTCAATCACTTAAGAAATAAGGACGTAATGTCAACAGAGTTTTTCGTATGACAGCAGTTGATGAAAGTGGGCGGTATTACGGGGCGTTATGTTTATGTGGGCGGTACGTTAAGGTGCTGTTAACAATAAAAGGAAAATAAAAATTACGACACATACAAAATACAAAGAAAGAAAGAAAAAAAATTGCGATAAACAAAGTTGCTGGCAAGTAATTTGGCAATTTTATGTTGGTGACAATAACAGCAACAGCACACAAAATGTTAAGCTACACAGCAACAGCAGCAACAAGCTTACGTCGCATAAAAATATTGCTGAACTGAAAGAAAACAAAACAACAAGAAGAAGAAGGAAAAAAAAAAAAAGAAAACAAAAAGAAATGAAAATGAAAACCCCAAGTCCAAAATGAATGAGTGCTGAAATCCGTAAAAAAAAGTTGGCAAGCTCAACATAAAATGCAATAAAAAAATAAGCTCCGACGGTGTCATTCTTGCGAAAAAGTGCTGACGTCTACTTAGGGCCAACATGAAGGGGGCGGCATGTCTGTAAAACCCCTACGCTGCATATAAGTTAACGGTAAGCTGTGCGCTAGCGGTGTAACATTTTTCATTTTTGTGCTTAGTAGCAGTTTGAACAGCTACGAGAAATATTTTTTATTTTGTTTCATTTTGCTCTCAAATTTTTGGCTCAATCTTTCATGGAACTAATGGGCTGTAAAACATTGCCCGAGGTGAAAAAAAGCCGAAACATACAGAAACTATATAAGTTAAGAGCCATATAAAGGCTAAGTGCTAAGCATTAACTTAAGTGTCGCATGAGACAAAAAATTTTCAAAGTACTTAAAAGATGCATAAAGCTAAAACAAAGAAGTTGCGTACGACTAGAATGTCGCATAAGACAAAAAAAATGCTTTCAACTTAAAAGTTGCATGAAACAAAAAAGTTACTTTGAGCATTAATGTCGAACCAGACTAAAATATCGTACCGACCAATGAATTGCTTCTGATTCTAAAAGCGCTTAAGACTAAATAATCCCACAAGACTAAACAGTCTCATGAAACTAAAAAGTGTCACGTGAACTTTAATGTCCCAAAAACAAAAGGAAAAGTTGTATAATACTAAAAGACACATTAGACTACCAGAAAAATGTCATGTAAGACTAAAAAGTTTGAAGAAACAAAAAAAGTCGCACATCACTAAAAAATTGTGTTTGTTTAAAAAAGTCGCTTAAAACTTAAAAGTTTCATAAGATTAAAAAGTCTTATTAAACAAAAGAATCGTACAATATTGAAGACTCTCTTAATATTTAAATGTTGCATTATACTAGAAAGTCGTATCTGACCATAAAGTCACATCACAAAAAAAGTTGCATCAGACTAAATAGTCGCGTATGATTTAAAAGTCGCATAAGTCTAAAAAGACTAATAAAAATTCGACTGAAAAGTCACATACGATTAAAAAATCACATAAAAACTAGAAACTCAGATAAGACTTAATATTGCATGAGACTAAAAAGTCGCTTAAGACTAAAAGTTGCGTAAAACTTAAATGATACAGTCATCTCCAAAGAATTAAGTTGGTTATCAAGCTCTGTATATAACTTAAGTTGTTTCACAGTTTCTTCATTAGGTTCCTAGAAGGTCAGGCATCTAGTAGATATTTATCTAATTTTCACGACTATAATGTAAAGATTGTCTGCGTTTTATTGCAAACTTCGATTGAACACAATGAATTTGTAGTGCCTGAATTGCTGATAAAAGTAGCTTATTGAGTATCTGCACGTTCGAGCAAATTCCCAAACCCGTACTGCAACTCATTTCGAATCAACGGCGGAGACGGAAAACGCATTTTGGTCGATGATAATACCCGCGCTCCATTCCCTTTTGATAAGACTATGCAAATTTTTGGAATAATCAAACTCTGTGACTTACAATATTTTATGTACGTTAGAGTGTTCGTTAACAAAACCTTTTTTTTATGAGTTCGATCCCGCCTAATAGTGCTGAGAATAGTTAAAAGTCGAAAAATTTGAGTTTTTATGAATTTTTTATGAAATTGGCTATATCTCGCTATCTGTATACTTTCCACAACATGTTATAGTATTAAATGAAATCTTATAAAATTTTCTATAAATCGTGTTATAAGCGTTTATTCTATAAAATCTATAGTTATGCCACTAAAGCGTCCCAAAACCCCAAATCATACCTAATCGTCATAGATTTTCTATTACCAGCATTGCACCTTCTGATATATTCTTATTTAATCATTTGTCTCCAATATTCTTTCTGTTAGTAATAGTTAGTTACAGAAAATTCATATTTAGAGAACCAGGACTCAGCCCGATTAGAAATCAAATGCAAACTTGTTTATAACTTAAAAGAATAAAATTGTGAATGCAATAACAAGAAAATAGACGTAAAATGCTAACTTTTATGTCTTAACAGTTTTTCTACCTAACGAGTACATTTTGAAATACAAGCGCCCGAAAATCCATTTATTTTTAAAAATTTTGATTTTCAAAAAAACGTATTATCGAAAATGAACTTTTCCCAAAAATATGTATCGAATATTTTTTGACAAAGTATCGAAGAAAAAATTATTTCTGAGAAATCTAAATTTTGAATGTAAGAACGAGGTAGAATGACCCTTATGCGGCCTTAAGCTAATTGCCTTACTTTGGTATCTGATGGACGATGTGAGTACGTTCCAGCATGGTAACATATCTGCCTTTGATATGATGTTAACTTAGGCGTAACACAATATCCAACAAGATACTGCTTTGCATGAATAAATCCACATGAATCATTAAATAAAAAAGGAAGAGCCTGATCTCAGTTTTCACGAGCGATAATATACAATGTACCAAAAAAATTCGGTACAAACTAGATAGAGTTGAAATCAGAAATGTCAGAAATCAAAATTAAAACGTTACTAGTGGTTTTGATAGCTAAAGGCCATATCTAAATTAAAGCAAGATAAAGCGGTCAAAGATGTTCTTATCTAGATTTTCTTAAAATAATGTAATCGGCAATTGAAGCCAATCGTTTTTAAAACACTTTCTGTTAGTTTATGGGTAAAACCCTAAGCTTATTCAATAGGTATTATATAAGAAATTACAAATTATAATCTCAATAGCTAAATGGCTGTACAAAAATCATTAAGCTTAAAAATGTTTTCCTATACGTGAACCATAAAAACATCACTACTCGTCTTAGTTCATTTATGCCATTTTATTACAATACCCAAAATAATATTCAAATCCGTACAACAACTAATTTTGTTTCATTGCCTTTCAACGTTACCTTCAAAAAACCCATTAACACCCAAGTTCTTAAGCAACCCTAATTTAGATGCTTCCCTAGAAGGAACAAATGCAAAAACAAAAACCGACCCGCTTAATCGCACCTTGCTCAAATTAAAAAAAAAAAAAAAAATGTCTTAACTTAAGCTGGCTATAAATTCATAGCTCACTTACTCACACATATAAACTTGCAATATACAGACACACATACTGATTTGTCTGTTTCTTCTTCTTTTTGTATTTTGCAGGATGCCACTTTGTCAAAACTTTATGCTTGGACGGAAGTGAAGTCTGCTTTAATGGTAAGTTTTGCTATTTGTAATGTTTTTGTTTTTTTTTCATCTTTTCAATGGGAAGTGGATACAAACGTTTTGTATATCCGGATGTTATGTGACAACATAGTATAGATAGATGGTGCTGCTGGTGGAAATGAGAGTAGTTTATGTGTGCTGAAAAATTGAGCACAAGTTATTGTTAGTCCCCAACTATGTGCTTGTGGCTTAACTTATGATATGCTTGCCAAGCTCATTTAAATAAAGTGAGAACTAGCTAGCTGGTGAAAAATTAATGAGGGGATGTTTGGCGCAGACTTTTGAAACATCCAATCACATAAAGAATATTTCAAATTCCCAGTGCAAAATTGAGTTTGAAACTAAAAAAACAGAGAATGTGCTGAATTCGACCATTGCAAATTAAAGAAAAGTAGCAAAAGAATGATAAAAATTATCAATCAAATCTACACTTTAGACATTTTTGGGAAGGAATAATGGGGATATGATCCAAAATCTCGGTTGATTAGGTACTAATAATATTTCCAGACATTAACGTAATTTCTCTTTGGGAAAAACTGATCAAAAACCTAAGTAATCATAGTCAAAAATATAAAATTTTCTTACTACCTTTTTCATTAAAAGACAATACCTGTTTAGTCTTAAGACTAATACATTTCCCCAATATCATCTAAATTTATTCTAATTTTTTCTTTGTCGTTTTTATAGACAACATTTTCGGCAAGTGTATACCAACAACAGGTGTCGATGTAGCGGACATTGAAAAGTAAGAAAATCATCTCCTAATCAAAGTTTCTGCAGCTAACCCAAATATTTCTCAATTTCTCTAGAACACCACTCACCGAGGACCAGTCACGCATTCTTGCCACCATGCTTGAGGAAATGCAAGGTGCTGGCCTTGGCTGGGATCATCCATTCGTACAATGCCGCATACAAGGTACACTCTATTCACTGCAGAAACACACACAACTCCCACCGAATCTGTGCGCCAATCTGGCACCAAATCCTGAGATAATCGATCCAGCTAGCGCTATGGCCTTCGTTCGTTTTACTCCACCAAACGAAGACTATGCGGATGAGCTCTTCTATCCACCGTTAAAAAAACATGCTGGCAGCAACGGCATTGGTTCCATATTTCGGCAGCTGCAACAACAAGATCGTCAGTTACGGCATGATCCATCAGAATTAGAACATTTGGATCGACATCATCCGGTAGTAGAGGGAACATCTGTTTTGGATACATTCTTAGAACGCGAACGTGAGCGCATACAAGCCGAGCAACAACAACGTGAGGCAGAGCTAGAAGCTGAACGTAAGCATGCGCTGCGTAATCGTTTGCAACTCTATCAAATGCTATCGGGTTCTGAACCAGATCCAGAACCATATCAGCGTCATGCGCCACCCGTGGAAGTTGTGGAAGAAGTACCACCACCACAGTTGGTACAACCAGCTTATGTCGCGCCTTATCCAGAAGTTTCCCCCAACGAAATGTATTTCCCGGAGAATTTTGCCTCATTCAAACGTACTGGCGGCAATGCACGTCATTTGGCAAATCAATATTTGGATGCAGATGCTGCGAAAATTGGACGTGGCACTTACTTCCGCGAGTTAGCCAATGAACAAGAGCATTTTCGACCAGAGCCCGTAGTAAACCGTGAATACTATTCACATGCGCAAGTAGCACGTCCACTAGAGGCAGCTGCTTTTTTGCCCACCTATAAGCGATTGCAGGCCAATGAAGAGGAGACTAATGATTTCGAGCAAGAGGAAGAAGAGGCTGCTGAGGATGAGGAGCAAGCATTTGATACGCGTCTACTTCACAATTCGCTGACACCTTTTGAAGAGGAAGCTATCTTGGCCGCTAATAGCTATCCGACCAAGCAGAAGCATAAGAAGCCAGATGGTGTCTATACAGAAGGTGGATTGGTTTTCATACCCGAACGTGAACATCAGGAAGAGTCACTGGATGATGAGAAAAAAGCAAAAGCACGCATGCTGTTGGCCAACATGTTTGGTTTCACACGACATGAACGTTTGGATGTTAAGAAACCAGGTCCACTTATTGGACCACCACCAGCGGAGAATATAGCGAATGAAAATCAGACAAAGACACAAACAGGTAGCAAATCTTCAGCAAAACCAACAACCGAAGTGACAACAAAAGAAGTTCTACCCGAACATATTAAAGGCAGCAGTCAGGGTAGCAAAAAGAAGAAAGTCGCTGTCAAAAATCATTCTGATGAGGACCACGCAGTACATACTGTCGACACTGAGTATGCACATGTGTTCGTTAAGAACCCGTAAGTAGAGTTTTGAAAATTCGTGATGATGTTGTAAACGATTCATTGATATTTATTTGTTTTATATATCCACAGAATTGACAGTTGGCCTGATGGGGTCCGCATCATAAATGAACTTGCGAGCATTTTACATATGCAGGGATACTTTACTTATTTAACGTAAGTCACATCATATACTTTTTGACATTCAATTCATGTGTGCTCTAATGAATATTTCTCGCATGAGATATGGTATTGTCAACGAATAAGCACTGACTATTTCTCTTTAATCGTTTTTCTCCACAGCGTTCAACCGCACGAAGTCTCCTTCCGGGTGGACTCAAACAACCCCGAACGAAAGACCGCAGCAGACATTGCAAAGATCATCAATGAGAATCGCGGTGTTAAGAATAACATATTACGCCGTTTGGGTGTCACGGTACTCAATGCCGGTGTCGGTGATAAAATCAAAAGCGACCAAGATAGTGGAGTATCTGCGTCGCGCATTGAGTTATCCGAACAAGGTCCCGATGTTACACACATAATGGCGTATATGTTTGCCGGTGCTGGCGCTGCAGCTGTGATTGTTATCTTTGTAACACTGATACTAATCAAGCGGCATGACAAGAAACGTGATAAGCTTGGTGGTCTACAATCTGGCGTTACGGGTACAGAAAGCTTTAACAAAGATTACCAGGATCTTTGTCGCGCTCGTATGGCTGGTAAAGGTAATGCCGCAGAGCCGGTAGCCAGTGGACGCATTACATCACTAAGCAAGGAAACAGATCGACCACCATCATCACGTTCCAGCACATCGTCCTGGAGTGAAGAGCCGGCGCTAACTAATATGGATATATCAACTGGTCATATGGTGTTGGTAAGTGTTGGGAGTTAAAATTATAAAAAACTTCCGATGAGTTGACTACATTTCTTATTTCACAGTCTTACATGGAAGATCATCTACGCAACAAGGGACGTTTGCAACGCGAATGGGAAGCGCTCTGTCGTTATGAAGCCGAACCGAGTGCACGTGATGCCGCATTGCAACCGCAGTGTGCGACACTAAATAGACCAGGCGCACCATTACCTTATGATCATTCACGCGTTGTACTCAATCACTTAGCAAATGCAGAGGGACTTGATTATGTTAATGCATCGACAATCGTGAGTGATAGAGAAAACCGCATAAAAATGGGATTTTAAATTTTGAAAAATAAATTATTTTCTTAATTTTAGACCGATCATGATCCACGCGCACCGGCTTATGTTGCTGCACAGGGTCCTCTACCAACGACGCTGGCACACTTTTGGCAAATGATTTGGGAACAAGGAGCTGTGGTTATTGTAGCACTGTGCCGTTTACAGGAGAATGGCGAAATCGCTTGTGCGCGCTACTGGCCAGAAGAGGGTGCTGAAGTTTATCATATCTATGAGGTGAGTATTAACTCAAAAACAAACTTCCCAGCGGCAAATCGATGAATTACTCCGATTTTCCATGTATGAAAATCTATATCCTTTGTGTTGTATATTTCACAAATGAAATTGTTACTGTGATATTTTGTTTATTTGCTTGCTGGCTACCTGCTTTGTATATGGAGCTGTAGGCAGCCTGCTTGCTGGCTACCTGCTTTGTATATGCAGATGTAAGGGGCCTTGCCTGCAGGCTGCATGCTTTGTATGTGGAGATGTAGACAACTCGCTAAACTATATAGGCACTTAGTAAGTGATGTTTTAAGACAATCTGCATTTCGTTTGTTACACATTGTTTATGGAGTTGTAGGCAAGCTGCCTACAAAGCGGCCATCTCTTTGTAAAAAGAATTTACAGTTGTGACTGGAGTTGTGAGCATTACTGCCTACAATGAGTATAACTATTCATCGATGTTGTTTATAACATATTTGCCGCTGGGATATTCCTTAAAATAAACTTTCTCGCAAGAGGACATTCTATTGGAATCATAATTTCTGTTTATTTTCGACCGGTTGGCAAAATTTTTAAGTATTTCTTTCTCATCAGGTACACTTGGTTAGCGAGCACATCTGGTGTGATGACTACCTTGTGCGATCGTTCTACTTGAAAAACCTACGCACTAGCGAAACGCGCACAGTGACACAATTCCATTTCCTCTCATGGCCGCAAGGTGGAGTGCCAGCACAGCCAAAAGCGCTGCTAGATTTCCGAAGGTCAGTGAACAGAGCATTAACCGCATGTGTGGTATTTATTTAACTTTACATCCCACCCTAAACAGAAAAGTGAACAAGTCTTATCGCGGGCGCTCCTGTCCTATTGTAGTGCATGGTAGTGCCGGCGCAGGACGCACTGGTGCGTACATCTTACTCGACCTAGTCTTGGGACGCATGAACAAGGGAGCGCGTGAAATTGATATTGCAGCAACGCTAGAACATTTGCGCGATCAACGTGCCGGACTAGTGGCAACAAGACAACAATTCGAATTTGTGCTTATGGCTGTGGCAGAAGAAGTACATGCCATACTCAAGGCATTGCCAGCAAATCAAACAAATGAAAAACGTGAGGTTGGCGAAGGTGCCAATGGTGACAAGAAGGATACAGCGGCAACCGCAGCTACAACACTCAAAGAAGAGCAGGAGCATGCTGAGGCACCAGAAGAGGCATCAGAAGCTACAACATCGAAAAAGGCACAGGAAGCGGAGACGCAAGCCAAGGATGCGGGAGAGAACAACAAGTCTAAAGTGAAGTCGGAGAAAACTACAGAGGCGGCAGCAGCAGCAGCAGCTCCAAAGGATGCCAAGACCGGAGGCAGCAGCACGGGCGCCAGCAAGAAGAAGTGAAATGTGTAGTTGGTTACGAAAAGTGTAGAGCAATGAGGTGGAATCTGTATGGATAATGACAAAGGAAAGGCGGGGTTGTTTTCTTAGGTTTAAAGTATTACTTTTTTTGTTTCGTAGAACTTTTAGTTTGAATTTATTTTAAATGGTAACGTAGCCACTGAAAGGTTCGAAAAAGGCAAATATGGGTTGTTAGAAGTTGGCATAGTATTTAAGAAGATTTTTTATTATGTTTAATTTTAATTACTTTTAGTTGAAAACATTCACAACATACACAAATTAAAAACAAAATCAGGCCATCACCATGTTGGCGCATATGTTGCTTGGTAACTTTGCGGCGCAGTGCTACTCCAGCCCAGCACTTTGCTAGCGTTATGCAGCATAGGCCAACGTAGATTGTGCTGCGCCTGAGCATACATAATTTAAATGTAGTTGTTAGATATAAAAAACAAAATAAGAAATTAAAAGTATTAGTGAAAAAGTTAAATATTTGCAGAAAAAATGCGTTAATTCATTAATATGTTTATTCAAATTTAAATGTATTTTGAAAAAAAGAATTCAAATTATTAGCAACATTAAAGTATATGAAAATATAAATACATATTTAATTATATAAGGAAATAAACGTACATACATATATTTACCTTAAATGAATAATACATAAATACATATTTAATTATTGCATGTCAAACAAGAACAACAAAATATTTTAAAACAAAAGAAATAATCCCAAAAAATATCAATATCAATGTAAATGTATTTTTGAAACACAACTTTTTTCAACATGAAAATGAAAAATCAAATATCAGAGAATTCATACTTCAGTCGAAACATTACCTTTTCAAAAACTATTGATGTTTAAGTAAATACTAATATCATTAAATGTACCTAAAATGAAATCTATAAAAAAATATTCAAAACCACACCATATGCTAAACCTAAAATCGTTAAGTATACTTACAAAAAAGTAGGCGTGGCACTATAAATGCTTGGGAAACCAACCAACCTTAGTGACTTTGAGAAATTGCTTTTGAAAAGCGCTTTAGGTTTCTCAAATCTTTATAGTGCCACGCCTAGTTTTTACACTTAAAAAAAATAACTAAGAAATTGTTATTTGCAAAGTTTTCATATCAAGCAATTTTATTTAACTACTATTTGTAAAAAGGCAGCTAAAAATTGCTAAATTTTGCAAAAATCAATTTCTGAGTACAAACAAAAAATCTTCGCTTATTTATAAAAATAAAACAACAACAAATCATAAACTGCAGTTTCCTACAGATCTACACTGAACTGTGTAAAACAAAAAGAAAAAAAAAATAAATCAAAAACATGCAAAGTTTTAGTTTTGAACACAAAATTTTCGTTTTCAACTTTAACCTACACATTTCCAAATATAAAGTACAAAATCATAACTTTTAATAATTAAGTAAACTTGTGTTTTCAATTAAAAAATCATTATTTCAGCAAAGAAAATTAAAAAGTATTTAAAAAATAAATTGCCTAGCATAAATTAAAAGAATAAAAGTGTTAAAACCATAACGTGTTTAAAACTACATTACATATTATAAATGTTGCATTGCATTAAATGAGCGTTACAAAAAATGTTGCGTAGATTTAAGATTTTCAAAACAATTAACAAAGTAGCAAAACATATATATGAAACTTATATTTAAAAAAAGTTCAAAAAACGTTTAAAATGAAAAAGCATAAAATTTTTTATTTTATTTTTGAAAATCTATCTTTTCATAAAAAACTGATACCAAAAAAAAAAACAAATCTATTTAAAAATATTACAATAACTGTGGTTTGAAAACAACATCAAAACAAACAAATAAAATTAAAAACGTGGTAGAAAGTGTTATAAAAGCAAAAACAACATATGAAAAAAAAATTAAGAAAATGTAAAAAAAAATTTAAAAAATTAAAAAATCAAAAAAAAAATATGAGTTTTGACATAAAAAAAACTTTAAGTCAAAACGTCAAAAAAAGCAAATCTTTGCAAAACACAACAACAAAACTAAGCAGATTTTTCTCTTAAATAAAAAAATCTAAATGTACAATTAAATATGAAATATACATACAATGAATAAAAATACAATAAATTTTTCGTTTCAAAATATTTCAAATGAATATTGTAGTATGACATAAAAAAAAATATTTAAAAATGGTCA
This sequence comes from Tricholauxania praeusta, assembly GCA_949775025.1. Taxonomy (NCBI): domain Eukaryota; kingdom Metazoa; phylum Arthropoda; class Insecta; order Diptera; family Lauxaniidae; genus Tricholauxania; species Tricholauxania praeusta. Next base: position 8,876,479 of record OX459030.1, read on the forward strand.
TAGTAGTTACCAAGAATAATATAATTTTAAAAATGAAACATAAAACTTATGTGCTAGGGTAATAATAATAATAAAAAAAAAACATCCAACCAATGCTTAATAATACAAAAATTAAATAATAAAAAACAAATTGATTGATAAAACATGACATTGTTCATTGAAACTAAACAAATAGATTGTTCGCTAATATAACAAAAATATAAAAATTTTTTGTTTTTAATTACAAAAATAATGATGGTGTAAATTAAAAAAAATGTTCTTAAAAAAAATTATTGTTTAATAAAAATTTTGATTTGTAAAAAAAAACAATGCTTTAAAAAGCGTAAGTAAAAATACAACGCACAGGACATAAATCATAACGTACAGCTTAAAATGGACAAAATACTTAGAAACTCAGGTGGACTGTTGACAAAGGACTGTACGAAAAAAAAGTTTGAGAAGAATCCAACTTAAAGTGACTTTGAGAGTGAAAATAAAACTCGAGTTAAGCAAAATTTAAAAGAAAAATAAATCATTAAAATTGGAAGATCTGCAATGCAGAGAAAATCAAGTTATTAAGAAATCACAGCAAATACATTGAAAAAATAAGCAGTTGAACAACAACGCAATTGAGCTCATAAAAAGTAACTTATTTTGAAAAGAAACAAACAATATATGCCACAGCAACGCTATATATATTCGGCAGAGTAAGCATTTATGTACAGAAAGAATTACGTTCTTCTTGGAACCATAGCTCGCTTTAACAGCAAAAAGAAGAAATATAAGAAGTCTTGTATTTTCCATTAAATTCTCCGTATTGTGCTTGAGAAGGCACTACAGAAAATTTATTCAGTAATCAACAATGCTCCAAGGGAGAGTTGGAATTAATTTTCAAACTGACTTGAGCTTCGACTAAAACTTTTTACGAGACTAGAGAGGGCACCATTTTTTAAAGCTATGCTTAGTTTACTTAGAAAGTCTTAATGAAAATGCTGCTCTCTATTTTTAGTGAAAAATTTTAATTCGAGACTGAATACGGAAATAACAAAGTTTCGCTGATTTTTCATCCTATATAATGTGGAAAACTCAAACAGGTTTATTTCATGTCGAAGATCTGAAGGGCCATTTATTTTATATAACTGAAAAGTTTTTTGAGTGTCAAGCAACTTCACTCAGCTAGTGCTAAAATATAGGACAGAATAAATAAAATTGACCACTGTTTCCAATGAAAAAAATTTCGGAGTAGCGAAAGAATACCAACAGCTCTGTACATAAAGTTCATGTTATAACATAAACTATGCTTCTGATATAGTACTTTCAAACTGTTATATCGCCCGAATTATATGCAAAAAATTACTACTTTGACAGTGAGAGCCTCATGAAAAGCTGAAAGTCTCCCATACTTACTTTTAGAAAGCGTATATGTTCCTCAAAAGAAATTGAAAATAAAATCTCGAGCTAAATTGTATTAAAAAAAATATTACAAAGTACTGCCGACAAACTATCAAGTACACAGAAAACTGACGCACGCTATAGCTCAATATATAGCATTACAAAACTAACGCTTAACGGACAAACTAAAAATATAGTTTTAAGACAAATTAAAAACATATATGCATACAATATAACAAATACAAATAAATAACATATTAAAATGAAATGATGAAAAAATTAAAAACTGCAGACATCAAGCTTATTTGCTGTCATTAAAAAACACGAACACAAAATGAAAACTTTAAAAAATAATTCAAAAAGTTTTAAATAAAAAATTTTTGAAATTGTTATCTTTCAGTTAAAGAAAAAATCAGGATAAAGTTTTAATTTTTTATGATTTTTGGATAAATGTATTATTTTATTTAAAAGAAAAAAAAACTTTAAATAAATTATCGGCTTTCATGCATTTAAAAAAAACATAAGAGTTGTTTCAGAAACTAAAAATAATAAATATATATATTGGAAAACAACTTAATGAATTTAAAAAAAAAAAAATGTTTTAATGTTTTTTCGATGTTAAAATAAACATATGCCCAGAAATACATAAAAATGTATGAATTATTAAAGAAAACCAGGCCATAGAAGATGAGAATACTTCTGAAAATTAAAAAAGTTTAATCCATACATACCTACAAAAACATTTATTAAAGTTAAAAAAAAAAAAACAATTTTATTCAATGTATATAAATGTATTGAAAACTAAATTATTTCATTCATTACTACAAAAATATACATATAATATTTAAAAAAATGATAATAAATTCTATAAAATATAAATGTGTAAGTGTATATTCAACTAAAATATATATATCTATATCAATGTATATGAAGATATATATTGATTTGAAGAAGCGTATGAAACGAAACAATTGTCACTACTTGATTAAAGAGAAATCAATAATGTTTATAATTAATAAAAATATTATATTATATGCTAGCGTTAATTGATATAAAATGAAAAGCACACAAACAAACACATAAAAATAATTTTATTCAATAAAAATAAATTATATCTGTGTATATGAAAATATTAAGAAGATAAAATGAAACTCTTGAGATGAAAATATAAGCGCACTAAGACAAACACTTGCAGTTTGAAACTTAGCGAAACAAAAATCAATTATTTAACTGAAAATTTAAAAAACAGTAGCTTAATTTAATAAAAAAATAACAAACAGCACATAAAGCTATTGAAAAATAATTAAAATTCTGAAAAGATTTATTGATAAAAGATAAAATGAAATAGCATGGTTTTGGAAGTTAAACAATAAAAAAAGACAGTAAAGCAGTAGATTACTAAACCCAAGCAAAACAGTCAAAAATTAGCAAACCCTCAAATTACAGTAAAAAAAATAATAACTCTCACTATAAATAAAATAAATTCCTATTAGAAAAAAGCCGAATAAAATAAATGAAAATTATAAATGAAATCATATGAATTTGAAGTATAAAAATTACGGAAGTAGTTACCGACACTTTCTATATTATGTGCAATTGAAAATACAAAAAATATATATGTGTATGCAATTAAAATATGCAAAATTATAAACAATTATTATTATTATTATGGTGAAAAAGTATCCATTAAAAAAACAAAAACAATTATATATGAAAAACATTATAAAAAAAAAAGATATATGTATACATATTAATTTCATTTTGAAACAAAACACATAGCAAAATATTAAGCTAAAATAAATGGTTTATAAACAATTTAAAGAGAATTTAAAAAGTATATATCTGTATTGTATAACTTTGTCCCCCTTTATTTTCCCCTTATACATTTACTTATACTACAAATGCGTACATATTTACATGAAAAGAAAAATTTCAAAAAAAAGAAATAAATAAATAAATATTGTCTATTCTTCTATGTTTCAAGCAAAAAAAAAAATTTGTCAAAACATAACTACATGAACATATTACAACATTTATTATATTGTATTTAAATTAAACTTATTATATTTAAATATTATCAATTATTATATATACATATAACATATAAACACATACTATATATATATATTTAAAAACCATTGAAGCAAAAAAAAAAAAAAAATTTGAAATGAAACTTTTATTTTCATTTTCGCAGTTCAACATTTTGTTAGTTTCTTTATTTCTAATAATATAAAATATTATAATTAAAACTTATATATATATATATAGATATATATTATTTACTTGAACTTTTTTTCGGTTCATTTTCGTAAAAAAAAAAACAAAAACCAAAACACGAAAATAAGCAAGTGCTGATCAAGTATGTTGAAGTTATGAAATAGTGATTGTAAAAGAAAAAGAGAAGTTGAAAATAATGGATTTGGAAGACTTGAAAATGGTTGCTTGTTCTTTTCTTTCTCGATGTGGCGCAGTTGGTTGATAACAATATTTTAGTGATAAGACTACTGCAAATAATGATCTCAAAAAAAAAAAAAATAGGCAGGCTGACCATTTAATCATTTTGCAATTAAAAAAAAACTTTTTCCCAGTTCTTGTAGACCTCCCAGCCGCATTTCTTAGAGCATATATATGAAAATCGAAGCGCTATTCAACTATATTCTTGAGACAATCCGGAATATATGACACCTGAGCTGTTAAAATTAAATTTGCAATGGTAATTTTCTATTTAGACCTAAAGTATTTCAATGCATACATAACGTAGTCCTACGACAAATTCCCTTTTTAAAGTTCGAGTAGTGCTGCTATTAGATTTTTGTGTGCTGATTACGGGAAAAATTGGCAAAAAATTCCATCACGTAAGGTTTTTGAGATTATCTAATCTAAAAGTGAAAAAACACAGGTTTTTGACATATTTAAGGCTATGTAGCACCATTAATCTTTTTTTTTTTTCAAAAACTTTGTAATGGATCTTAAAGTACAATTATTTTTCTTTCAGATGCCGTTGAGTTTTCTGAAATATCTTTATTTTTCCTAAAGATCTCATAACTAGTTTTTGAAAAAAAAAAAAAAAAAAATCACGATGCTACATAACCTCAAATATGTCAAAAAACAGTGTTTTTTTAGTACTTGTAGCTTAGAATTTCTCAAAACTTTTACGTGGTAGAGCAATTCTGAGCTCGGATTCGGTTTCAGAGTATATCAAAAACCCAATACATCAGCACTGAAGTCAAAAAAAAAAAAATTTCGAATTTGTAGGACTATGTAATTAATGGAGCCAAAGCGCCTTTTCAAAAATAAATCTCCAAATAGGTGTGGTTTTTGTTCTTAAGTGTGCGACATTTTTTCTAATTTAGCACTAAGAAATATTTTTAGATTTTTTTTTTGACATAACTTTTACCCACTAAACAAAAAATTGTTTGCGGTCTTCCGATTTTGAGTCATTTATTTATACTAGGGCACATGTCTGAGAATATCCTTTTCCCATTATATAGTACTAATATTTTGTTAAGAGCAACGACCAACAATAGCATACTTGTATGTATCTACTTTTAAAAAAAAATAATCCCTTTAGTTTTTCCATCCGTCATACCATTCTATCCCGATTTGAGAAATGTAGTATTATGAATTGAAAATATTGCAGCAAAAAAAAAAAAAAAAAAAAAAATGGCCCAAATGTGTAGACAAGTTGAACAAGTTGTCTTCTTATTAATTTGCTACATATTTTCTAAATTTGAATTTATTTTCAATCGGATCGGTTCATTTGCTCAAAAGCAACAAGTTTTTGTTTGTGAAGTTACCTTAAGCTTAAACTTAACTTAGCAATAGCTTTGTTAAAAAAAGTATTTATTTAACGATAGTATAATACCGTGGCGACGATATCACAGATACAAAAAATAGTAATAAGCTACCGAAACATTAGATATTTTAGTACCATTCGCTAAACTGAAGAACTAAGCTGTAAGGAAATTTATAAAGAAATTTTATTGGTTTTCTTTGCCTCACACTTCAGCTTCCGGTGTTACTTAGATTTACTATTTTACTCCAATGACAAGCTTATGCTTTGAACAGAATCGGGACGGGGACGGGAAAGTGGTGACGGTGAATAAACACAATTGCGGCGGACGACTACTTTTCACTCACTTCAAATTGAAACTACAAACTTGATAAAATTTAATTCATTAGAAATGCAACACTGATCCGACGGTGAAAATAGAATTAGTTCTAAGTTGACGGATACCCGTCGGCAGGCTACCAGTCGTACGCCGCAATTTTGTTCAATTCCACATAATCAAGTATGTTATAATTTTTGACAGCGTGCAATCGTCGCCGCTTTCAAGACCCCGTCCCAATTCTGGGCAAAGCATTATGTTAATATATTACGTACTGCATACAAAGTGTAATTAGTGATACAAAAAACTCAGAAATCCTTTCATATTTGAGACATTAACTCTTATGCTGAATTATAAAGCTAAGCACAGAGCTCAAACTCTTCGTTAACTAAAAACACGACAAAAAGTGCCGCCTATTAAAAGATAGCCATAACATACTGCGATTAGTGTGACATGGTTTTTATAAAGCCCAATTTCCATGTGATCTTATCTTATCTTATTTTATCAAATATCAGGGAGGACATCACATGCTATTAAGATAGCAAATGTATGCTATTCATTCTCGCATTCTCCAAGCGCATTAGGTTCTGTTCGCATTCTTTTTCTTTCTTACAAAAATTTGATTTGATATCCCTGATATGGGATGAAATAAGATAAAATAAGATCACATGGAAATTGAGCTTAACGCTTTGCAATACTGGGAGATAGACTCTAAAGAATAATTGAAATTCAATTGGTTGCCCGTACACCACACTATAGTAACCGGTACTGCCAGTTACCTCTAATGATAACTTATATATTGATTACACTTAAAGTGATATTGGTAAATCGGATTACCTTTTATATTACATTTTATCACATTTTTGCAATTGATACCGATGACGTTCAAGGCAAGTACCATCAATCATTGGAAATTTTCATGAGCAGAATATAAACCAAATAATCATTATTGAAACTACTTACAAGTGTCATGCTCTTCATAGACGTACACATTTGTACTGTTTACATTTATATTTATTGTAATAACACGATAACAGCGATGAGGGTTGATAACTTTAGTTTTCCATAAAAAAAAACAGGAGATGAAAAGGAAAAATTCAATTAAGCCATCCATGCCTGACAGATTATCAAAGTGTGCCGCCGCAACATTAAGCGGCGCTTTGTTATTAAACCTCAAAGGAAACTTCCGCTCTTGTAGCAGGCGCACAGCATTTTGTAGAAAGTTTAAAATTTCAACTCAATGAAATAAATTCTAAAATTTGGCAGAACTATAAAATGTGAAAAGCGGCTAATTGATTGAAGTAAAAGCAGCTGCTTTGTTGCTGCATCGAAAAGCATCCGTCGGGGTAGTTGAAAGATTGAACTCATTTCTGTGGTGACAAGCAAAGTGAGTAAGTATGGGTATTTTTTATTTGTTGCATATGTTAATGACCTTTTTTGGAAGTTGTTCATTTGAAAACAATATGTTTTGTTATACATTGAAGAGATGCGTAAAAAAGGACATTTATTTATGTGGTGGAGGAAAAATTTCTGATTTGATATGGTGATTTGAAGATAATGCAAAAGAAGTAAGTATTTTTTTATATCAAAAGCAATGAAATAGTGCCCGCTTTAATGCCTTAGTGCCAGTAGACCAACCATTGCTCGGTTTTTAGCTTTGTCCAACGATTAAAGAAATGTGTGGCAACATTTTAAAGAGGTTGAATAATTCGAAAAAATATTGAATAAAATTGAAAAAAAATTCTTCGAAAAATAGGAATAATGTTGACAAAAGTTGAAAGAAAGCCAAACAAGTCTTGAGAAAGTCGAAAAGTTGCAAAGGCTGAAAAAGTCACATAAGATATTTTACAGATTGTGGTATTATCTCTCAAGTTTTTATTAGAGTAGTAGGTGCCAATATCGAGTGATACAGAACCAAATTTTTCAGTTGTTGAAAAGATATACATATATGATCTGCATCCGTTTACTAAATTTCATCACAATATATTGCATGATTTGGTCCGGGCCTGGTGCTGGGACTGGGATTGAAACTTGGAATTAGGACTGTTTTGTATTGGAATTTTTTAATAAGAATGCAATATTTTCCAGTAAGTAAATTAATTTTAGGTAAGACAACGTGTGCCGGTCCAGGACGGGGATGAGTATGGGACTAGAGATAGGGACTGGGGAGGCAGAACAACGTCTGCGGGTACACTAGTAAAATATATAAAGAAAACGAAAACACGTACTTACAGAATTGAAGAAGCACCGGTCAATTTTAAAACACTGAAATACGCTGCAGTGGACGTTGTTCTCTGATAGAGAAACAAAACAAACACTTGCTAAATGAATAGAATTTTAACAAAATTACATTTAAATTAACAATATGAAAAGCAATAACGAAACACAGCACTTTCACTAGCGGCTCTACCGACGGTGCCGCTTTGGATAAAATTTTGCATATTTTGCAAAGTTTTTATTGAATATTTCATTGAATTTATCAGAAGAAGACATTATTTTAACTGAATTTTTAAATTTTCTTGCTAAAAATTACGCAAAAAAATCAAATTTAACTTTAAAAAAATAAATCCGCACTTTCCAATCGAAATTAACACTAACGAGTGACAGTTGGTTGGGGTTGCCACCTGTTTTATCGGAACTGCAACTGTATGATAAAGCATCTTGCAAATTACTCAACTCTTCTTCAAACCCATAGAGTTGGCTGCAAGTTGCGTCTACTTTTTTTTAACGTCCTTGATTGATCTCTTTATAGATTGCCACAGCGATATTAAGGCTTTAAGAAACTGTCTACATGGGGAGCTATTATCAAAACAATTATACTAAGAAAACCAGGGAGAAAAAAGTCAGCTACAGACTGTATTCTACTAAAAATGTTTATTTTGTTCCTTTCGTTTGCACCCAAATGAGAAAAATTTGCTTATCCATGTTAGAACTACCTTATAAAACAAAACAAAAAGCGGTAAGTTTGAGACTAAATTGTGTTTTAGGGCTAAGTACAGCAACAAGTTACGGGGTCTCCATGAATAAAATTTCTAAATTTGTTTTTGCTCATCAAAATAAAATAATAACTGTATTAATAAATATCCTTATAGGGTTCCAACAAATCAAGATTTAGGACCTCGCTTGCCACCCTGCCGCTAGGGTACAAGGAAAATTTTGTCAAGAAATATTTCCGTGTGAACAGTGTGTAATAGCCCAAGACCACATAATGCGCAAAACTAAATCAACAAGCTTCATGCGTTTCTTTCATTTCGACACAGTCGTTATTTTTAAATTTAATCAGCCAAGTTATGTAAAACGCAACACTCACTCACATCTGCGTCAAAATATGTCCAACCAATTTAATTTTTGACAACTGAACGCCGACGTACAAATCCATGTTCACACGACGGCGAACTTGTGCATGGACTTGCGTTACACCGACGTAGAAATACCGAACTACTACGCCGACGTATTTTGCATTCACTCAGTGGCAACACAACTAGCTGTCACTCGTTACTAACGAGTAACGAGTCGTTAGTAATATTTTCTATTGTGAAGTGCGGTTTTATTTTCTAAGTTAAATTTTGGTTTTTTTGCGTAAATATTAATAAGTAAATTTAATAAGATGTATAATTAGTGTCTTCACAAGTGTTTTGTAATAAATTCAATGAAAGATTGAATAAAAATTTGGCAGAATATGCAAAATCTTATCCAAAGCGGCACCGTCGGCAGTGCCGTTATTGGAAGTGTAGTGTTTTCTGGTTGCTTTTACATTGTAAATTTAAAAATATAGCGTTTAATTTTATTGTGGCTAAAAGCAGCAAGTGCTCATATATTCTTGTTTTTTCTCAATTAAAAAGTGTTTGTTTCATTTATAAAAAATACTTCGCTCATCGCATCCGCTGTGGTGTGTTTAGTGTTGCCAAAGTCTGTGAGAAATCTTAAGGTTTAAAAGGTAAGTGTTTCCGTTTTAGCTTTTTACTTTTTATTATGCGTACATTTTAAAACAAAATTGCAGAATTAAGTTCACTTTCTTGAGTTATTTCTACTGGCTTATCCCGCAAATCACCAACAGTCTTAAGAAAATTTTAGGAAAAGTCTGGGCCTCAGGAGTGTAATAAGCGTCATAGGCTAAATGTGCATTTGAGTCCAAAGCAATCGCCTATGTCCTTATGCTTCGGCATTTAAATTTAGATGAAGAATTCAAGACTACAGATTGTAAGAACTACATATATCAACAAGTCTCAAAATATGTGTTGATGTTCCACTGCGAGTATTTTAATTGCCAAGTTTTCAGCTTGGAAAGCGTTGACATTAACTCATAGTTGGGTTGTTTGTTTATCAAATTAGTCGGAGAGATAACGATATCCGTGGCGCCACAATCTGACGATAATGTTCAATAAGACACCTCAAAATAAATCGAAAATGTTAAATAAAAATAATTGATGCCTCGTTTGGTTTTCAAAATAACTTTCACCAACAATTACTGTGGATAACGAAGCTTGTGTTGGACATACTTCGAAATCAAAACCAGATATTATTTTTTTTTTAGCTATTTCGATTTATTTTAAAGTGTTCTATCGAAACACATCGTCAGATCGCGGCGCCACGGAAATCGTAATGGTGCAATTTGTCTAATAGGACCAGATGATGGAGCACTCCAGCGCTTCCGTCGGTAAATTTCTATGCGATCCTCTTAAGCGCACTTTGCACATTTAGGAACCGATTGTAAAAAGTAATTTTTCACCAAAGAAACGATTTCATATAATAAAGCTTAGATCTGACGAACATCATAACCAAGTAATAAATTGCTTTAGCAAAATTCCTGAACTACAGCCTATCTATTTAGTTATTTATAAGAGTAAAGCACAACTGCGGCTTTCTATATACCCTCTAATATATTAGAAAAATGGATTTTTGTGACCTACATAGAACTTCTTAAAATTATATATGGAAAATTGTCTACTCCATTACTTATGTTGAAGTTAAATTTCTGTCGGTCACTGATGTAGACATTTTATTCAGTTCGATTTATCTTATATTGTTTTTATTCGATATCATATCAATACTTTTGCGCCATATCCAAGCAAATGAAGCAGCATCTAAAAACATATAATTGGCAACGCAAATATAGCGCAGTAATGTCAAAAAAGTTGCATACCTTGCGGCATAAGAGTAAATTAGTGTTCAGTAAAAAAGTGTAGCATACTTATAGGAGAAACGCTAAACACTAGCGCCAAAACATTTTCCACTAACGTGTATACCAGAAATGCCACAACTGTAGCGCAAATACTAAAAAATAATTTAATTCAAAATCGAAAAATTGTTTCAACACAACAAATCTTTGAATATTCAATGTACGTAGTTCCTTTGTATTTGAAAAGAATTTCCAAAATTTATTTTTCAAAAATTGAATAAATTACGCGAATATTGTAACGGGCGCACAGCAATGAACAGCCAACGAACGAGAAAATTTTCCGCACACACAAAACGAGAAACTCTGAATGATATTGAAACTGTAGGAAAATAGAAAAGCATACAGCTGTCGCATTGAGTTTTCCGAGGGGTGTCAGTTGCCACAGCAGTGGCAAGGGTAGATTTTTCTGCGCTGCCATAAGCGGAACAGACAGCGGTAAATGTTCTAAAGGAAAATTTTCTATGGGCTTATACTTTCTTTCATTTCATTTTTTTTTTTTGTTCATGAGGAAAATTCATTTTTGAAGGCGTGCCATATCAAAAGCGAGCCGCCACACAATTTTCGCTTTGTAACGAATCGTCAAAAGAATTTTCCGCTATTTGTAGCAGGCGCACAACGTTGAGTAGCAGGCACACTAAATTCTAGAATAGCAGTTTTCAAGAGCTGTATGGATATAAGCGTTTGCAAACTTGGCGAGTACATGATCTATTTTCGGCCAAGAAAATAGCAATGCTCTTCTGAGATGTGCTACAAATTACGCAGCTGCTCAATGTTGATGATCGTTCCCCCAATGAATGTTGATTGCCTTGTTGCCTTGTGAGTGAGCGAAATGATTTTATATATTTTCTTATTCGGAAACAGCAATGTAAATTATTTTGTGCTAATTTTAGCTTTTAATAATGTTGTCAATATCAAGGGCAGAGATTCTTAAAGATTTTTTGTTAGCCATGCTGGGAAAGTTGTGCATTAAGAAAAAATATTCGGATAGTTTTTGAAAATTATGTTTTGCGAAGCTGGAAAAGGTTATTCACATATTTTCTAAAATCCAGAAGGATGCAAACAACTCAATATACTCAAAAATCGCGGTAATGGCGTTGCAAAGGTATGAATATATTTGTATTTTGTTTTCTGCACCAAAATATTTTGGGTGGGTTAGTGGCAATTGGTGATTTTTCAAATGATATCCGAACTTTTAAAGCAGAAAACTTTTATGGTTATTCTTGTGATTTAAGATTTTAACCATTTTTTTCCGCAGAAATTAAAAAAATTATCAATTTAAACTTTAAATATAGGCCTAAACTATTCTTAAATGTTTTTTATTTTATTTAAGAATATTTTGAACGATTTCGCCTACAGCCGATTTTAAGGTTAATTAATCCTTTTTGATTTTCTGCTCACAAAAAAACTGCCTAAGATTATAGCCAAAAATTTCTGGCCACTTCATATGTTAAATTATTTTGGAAGATTAAATTTGTATGTTGAAAATTCTCCCAATAGCAAAGTCCACGATAATTTTTCTTTCTGTAGTCAATTTACTGCTCAATATTAATGAAATAATTACATTTTGTGAATGGTCTGCAACATTTTCATTCCTTTTTTTTCAATGTTTTTGTAACATCGAAAATTGTTCGCATTTAAATAATGGCAGGGATAAATAAAGAAATGCGGCATTCCTTTGAATTTTCCCTTGTTGGAAAATTATATTGGGAAAGTGCATTAAGTACGCATGACAGCTATCAAAAAGACCGCTATCAGTTTCGGTGCTTTTGTGACGCAACGTCAAAGGAAAGTGCCGACTTTAGTGCCAGGCGCACAGAACAAAATCGTAGCAGGAAAATGAAAATTGCAAATTTTGTGAATTGATGACATTTAGAATTTTTGGGGCACACACACTCTCATGGCATATGCACATATGTATGTAAAGGTGTAAGCACAAAAAAGATTTAAGAATGGAAAATAAAAAAAATCAAAATTAATAAACGATGTAGGGAAGATTTTTTTCTTTTCTTTTTAATTTGAGTATCCTTTAAGTAGATCTTTTTTAAAAATACTATTCGAGAAACGCTGTTGCCATTTTAAGTCAACAGCTTCTTATACAAAATCTATTAAGCTGTGCAACAGATGTTTTGCAGATTTCTATGTAGCAACAGCAACTACTAATTTGCAGTTGCAGTTAACGCTCCCTAAATGAAATTTCAACTTAAAATATCGACAGATATTACAATAAGAAAAATCAACAACATTATCTTGAACAAAACGCATACATTGCATATACCAACAACAACAAAATTTGCAATAAATGCGGCGGAGCAGTCTAAACATTGGCAATGCAACCAACGAAATGCTTTAAGTAGCAGTCAAAATACCGTGCGCGTCAAGGGTGCAACGCATCGTTTGTGAGCAGGCACGCGCCATATGGTGCGAGAAGGCACACGCCGACAGACGGTTTAATGAGAGATTTTTAGAATTTGCTTAATTACAATAATAATACAATAGCTTTTTGTTGTTGTTGTTGTTTTTTGTCGATGTTTTATTTGACTTAACATAAGCTGACTTTGACACTAATCGTTTTTGGTTCTGTATATAGCGAGATAACTCTGTTCGCAATGAATTGCAACAGCATATTGGTTGGCAACATATTCTTGAAAGAATTTTGTATTTCTTCAGTGAAATAACTCTATATGTTTCAGTGACCTGAATCAATGTCCTTAAGAATTTAGCTGCTCAATACCAATGTGCACAAAACGGATGCGAATCCGTTTCAACTTCGAAACGGATCCGTCAGTGCGCATTCTTTTTTTTGTAAGTAAAACGAATTCGTTTCGAACTTGGAATGGACCTCATAAACGGATCCGTTTCGAACTCGTTTTTTGTAAGGAAAACGTATCCGTTTCGAATTCGTTACGGACAGTGCGCATTCCGTTTTTTGTAAGTAAAACGAATCCGTTTCGAACTTGTTTTTTGTTAATAATAAATTTCATGTTATAAACGACTTAAAATTGCTTAATAGTTCAAAAAAAACTTATAAAATTATTTGCTCAACTTTTTTTGGAAAAATTTGAATGTTTCAGGAAAAATTTTCAAAAAAAATTTTCAAAAAAATTTTGTGTCTTAATCGACTTAGAAATGTTCAAAAAGTCAAAAAAATACTAATATTTTTTAACACTGAAATTACAATCCGTTTCGGATTCCGTTTCAGATCCGATTCGATTTCGTTTTCGTATAAAACTTCTCTCGAGAAAACGAAATGATCGTCCGCTTTGTCGGATCTATTTCGAATTCGAAACGGACTTCAAATATGGATCCGTATCGAATTCGTTTTTTGTTCAAAAAACGCATCCGTTTTGGATCAGTTTCGAACTCGTTTTCGTATGAAATTCCTCTCGAAAAACGGAAGGATCGTTCGCTTTGTCGGATTTGTTTCGAATTCGGAACGGATTGGTTTTTTGTAAATATAACGGATCAAATGAGAGAAAGATATGATTCGCCCTTGACATATCTTATATTATATGACAGGTAGCCTAGTAGGTAGCGCGCAGGACTATGAATCGCTGAGACATGGGTTCGAGACTGACTTTTGAAATTTGTAAGTCGTAAGTAAAAATTAAATTTGATATTTAAATAAAATTATATGTAATAAAGTCTTACAATTCGCATATTAAATAATTTGATAATTAAATAAAATTAATTAAAACAAAGTTCCAGATCCGTTTTTCTACAAAAAACGAATCCGTTTCGAATTCGAAACGAATCCAACAAAAAAAACGATCCTTCCGTTTTTTCGAGGGGAATTTCATACGAAAACAAACCGTTTCGTTTTGGATAAATAGTATGAAGAAACGAGTCCGTTACGAAATCGAAATGGATCTGGCAAAGCGGACAATCCTTCCGTTTTTTCGAGAGGAATTTCATACGAAAACAAATTACGTTTCAAATCACTTTCGTTTCGGATAAATAGTACAAAGAAAGGAGTCCGTTTCGAATTCGAAACGGATCCGTTTGACACACTGGGATAAGACAAATAAGTAGTTGTAATAACGTGTGAGTGAGTTGAAAATTCACCGTGTTAGGGGCAAATAGCGCATTCACACTGGCTCCAGCGCTTGTAGAGCAGCATTAGCCTTATTTACCTAAATAAGGCAACGAAAACATAGTCCAACCATAGTACAAAACAGTGTATTTGACTCAGTACCTACAGTGAAAATGTGGTCATATATTCTTAAATTAGCTTATTATATTATTTAATCATTTCAAGATTTCAATTAAAAATTTTATCATGTTGCACATAAATAAAATAAGAACAACAATTTAATAAAAAAAAGCGGCATTTGAACCACAAGAATTTTCACACAAAACTCTTATTAAATTAAAGCATAAGAAAAACGGAGCAAAACTCCAACCAAAACAAATTTGCGGATGCGAATGCTGGTACTGTAAATTCGAAACAGATTGTAAGAATTAATTTTGCAAGTTCTGAGCAAAGGCAGAAAGTTGGTGGTGGTGGTGGCGACGACCTTGCAATGTCGTTCATTTTCCATTTATATTTTTTGTGCAATGGCACAGGTAGTCAAGGCTTAAAGCAAAAGGCGAAGATGAATGGGAGATTTCGAGTGCACTCTGTACAGTTCCATATAATGACGCCATGCGCAAAAACATAATTTTTCTGTAACAGTTTTATTTTAAGGTTGGGCTTAGCAGCAGTGCCTGCATGCAACCGTAATGAATTGAATTTAGTAACAACAACAGTTGCAGCAGCAGCTTCATGTTGCAAGCAAGCAACGATTATTGGCCATAAGGTTGGTTATTTCGCTGTTAGGGGGTAATAACTTATTTATGTGACCAAGTGAAACGTAGCTAGAGCGCAAATATGTAGCTACTTGGAAGCTGTTTGCTGTTGGAAGGAAGTTTGACTTTTAAATTTGTGCACAAGTCACGATGATGTTGAAGTGTTGAACTTTTCGAAATCTGACTAATTGCCGTAGTTGAAACAACAAATACAACCAAAAACATTCTCTTTTTGTTTTTGATAAATTTGATATGGTGCTAATGAACTTCAATAATCTCAGTTATTGGCAAAATTCTCCAGAACTTTTTTAGTAGAAGATTTAAGTTTTACAAAAAATTGTCAAAAATTTTGTAAAAATAAAAAGCCATTTTTGGCAAAAACTTTTATGTGATCGGATGAAACTGAGAATGCAGTTGCTATCAAGTCATCCATATTAAAATTAAAGACAAATGCTTAGCTTAGAATGGGCATGCAATACTGATTTGCAGTTCTAAATTCTTCATAAAAATGGTTACCAAAAACTGACAATTTAAAATCACCTATCTAATTTGATTAATTTTTCTTTAACTACCACTGTAGTTCCTACGCAGTGGGGCACATTTTTTAATAAGACCAATGAGTAAAAAAATGAATGTGATCAGCCCAGTTCTTTATTTTGTAATAAGAAAAAAAGTGAACCAACTCTATCCATATCATGCACTAATAGCGCTGCCCAAACAAAAGACCACAGCCAGCATGCATTCCAAATGGTAATCGAAGCAGCAGCCAAAAACGAAGACAAAATCAGTGGGTGTGGGAAACACATGCTATCAAATACCCACTTTATGATCGTGTGTGAGGATAGGTCATGCTCGAAGGTCAACACGAGATATTTGTGAAAGAGTTTTCAAAAAAAAATCAGAAAGAAATACTTTAGAAATTCTTAAGAAAATATCTCCCAAAACTTATAATTTTCTCAACATGCACTTTCTTATTTTAGAAAAAAATCTTTGATTGCGTGCCTGGATTCCCTTCATGCTCTATTATGTAATTAATGATTTCGATCAGATTACATTGCATCAGCAGCTCATCAATTTTCATTCGTTTTGTTTTCAATTATAAAATTATAATAAATCACATTTCATTTTAATACACAAAAATTCATCGAGTCGCATTGTGATTGAATGAATTTGTTTCAGATGCAGCGCTGTAAGAGAGTGTATGTTGACACTCTATGTGTCTTAATTTTTCAAATTTTAAAAAAATGTTGTATGGAGAAGCGTAAAATCTACCGCAAAATCTATTTTTTTTTTTCGAAAAGTTTTTTTGTTTGCCTGCAAAAAATCTCATGTGATAAATATGTTAGAGATTTATTTTAAGAAATTTTGTATAATGCTTACCGCAAAATCTATTTTTTTAAAAAATTTTATTTTTTGCCTTCGAAAAATCGCATGCGATAAGTATGTTAAGGATTTATTTTAAGAACATGATAGACTTTTAATGGAAATCATATGGAATAGGGCTGCAAAAAATGATTTTCAATCACTAAACTTAATCCATACAGTATATTGAACTTTATATATAGCGTTATAACGTAGTTGCAGCGCTAACTTTTACAGCGCTACATTTCCAGTAAATAACTTAACTAAAGACCTAACGGAAAACGAAAACTTATTCAAAGCGCTTCGGATGTGCTTCAAGAGAAGCAGTAACTGCTTCCAATGCGCATCTCACTGCTTATCTTTTTCAACATACGATGTCATTGCGGGGATGCACATCTTTGGAAGCATATGAAATGCGCTTCCTTGGGTATTGAGTAGAAGCACATCTTTGGAAGGATATTAAATGTGATTCCTTAGATGCTGATAGAAGCACATTGAGCTTAAATTGAAAAAAAAAACTAAAATAATTTTTTTATTTCTCTTCGATCAGATTCGAACCTAGGCCTCTAGCGGTACGCCAGTGTTCTGTGATGCGCACATCTTAACCAACTAAGCTACTCTTATTATGAATATAATTGAGACCAAGACTATAATAGTTTTCTGTCCAAATGAAATGTTAAGTTTTTGAATTCTATAGTTGCCACTTGCTAATTCATATAATATACTTTTAGGAGCCTTAATATAAAAAGAGGCTTGGCTGATGTTAAACTACGCATGTAATAGCACTAAATGCCTAGGTTCAAACCCCTGTGGATGCGGAATAGAAGTTTTTTTGTTTTTAAATTAAATAAAATTTCGAATTAAATGCTTCCGAAGAAGCAAATCTGCTCGTGCTCCACTTGAAAGCTGCATCCAGATTTCCCGTCGGGGATTATCTTATGTATCCGCCAATAAATATGTTCCACACATCAAAACATTCAATATATTGCGGCTTACAGGATTTTGTGAATTTTAATGTTGCCATCGTTGACAGCTCTGTTCAAATGGTGTTGCCACATTTGTCTGCAATTTGTGTGAACAACATCTTCTTCTTTTTTACTTTAAATGTTCGAAAAAAAAAAACTTTTGATGGCAAACGACCACCTACTTGAGTTGGAATATATTGTGACTGTGATGATGTGGCTGCTGAGCGGCTTCCTACGTTTTTTCTTTATTCCCTGTTGGCTGACGTGCTGTTGCGGAGGCTGCTTGGCGTGTGGTTCACCTTTTATCATTTTATGATAAATAATTTTTAATTTTTCTATAAAAAAAAAACTAAACGCACGAAAAATATATTTTAATATAATTAATTATGACAAAAGTTATACGCAAACATTAAGCAGCCGTCAGTCAACGTAGGCTTCATATGATAAAAGAGATTTTGCAAAATTCGATATTAATTATTTACGAAAAATTTTAAATTAAAAAAATATAAATAAATTGCTGAGAAGCGCAGCTGCATTTTTAACTGCAGTTTTGCACTTTTTTTTAAATATTTTTTTTTCTTTTATTTCAATTTTCTTTGTAGCCATACTTTATTCAATTCATATTGTTCTTTTCTGCCAATTCATACAAAACACTTTAAGTGCGCTTTTCCTGCACTCTAAATAAAATTTAATGCTTTGATATTTCTATTTTATTTTTAATATCAAGCAGCCACTTGCAGCAACCCTTTGCAACTGCAACCCTTTCACTATGGTGCAGTTGTATCCCCAATGAAGAATGAGTAATGTTTTTTTCAAAAGTTTGTTTTGTCATGCCGCTCCTTATGTTTGTATTTGCTACTGCGCATGCGTATCACACGTGTGCTATTTTTTTTTATAAAATTTATTTGTGAACTTATGCTGAATAGTTCGTATAGCAGTGATTAATTTTTTGCATTTTTTGACATTTTTAAGATTATAAATATTATAAAGAAACTGCTTAAAAAACCCAATTCGAACTATAATCGCTTAGCAGAAAAATACTGCATTATCACCATTTCGTCACCATTTTCATGAGCTTATCTGTATAAAATTACCAAAATAATGTGTACAAAAACATTTATTTTCTTTTCAATCAAAGAAAATGATTTTTGAACTCGCAACACCCGTATGTCAAACAGCTGCACTTTCATGCAACTATAAAATGAACATAACGTACACATAGCGCAACATAACATACCATTTGTGAAAAACAAAGGATTCCGAAACGGATAAAAACAGATGTTTTGGTCACCAAGCGACGGCAAACAAAACAATCTAATACATTTGATAAAAACACACATGAAATTGAAACCAAAATGTAAACAAAAGAAAAAAGACAAATGCACAATGCAGCATTAATTTCAACGAAATCAGCACTTGCACCGAAAAATCACGTCGCTTGACAAAGCCGAAAAAAGGAACCCCTTATACGATAATTTTGAGCCTAAATGCTCTAACAATAATATGAACATATTTGTTGCATCATTGTGTATGTTAAAGTATTGTGCACATGCTCAAATTTCCAAATCAAAGAGAGTGATAAAACATTTTTTGAATGCTGCTCAAAGGTTAGCAAATGTGCTGATTTTTCTAAAACTTTTGGACAGTAGACCTCAGAGGATGTGTGGAAGGGTGTGTAAAATTGTGAGTTGTTGCAATAAATTGCGATTTTTTGCTTTTACCTCCGGTTGTGGTTTCTAAAAATCCTATTGTACTGGTTGGTGTCAAATAAAATACCACGCCCTCTAAAATGGTGTAAGAAATTGACAAAGCGTTAAATGGGAATCCGCTACGAATGACAAATAATCGTATTTACAAATAATTTTTTTTGCGCTTGCTTAAATCTGACTTATTTTTTCTAATGTTAATATGAGGCACAATAGCCCCTCAAATTTTAATATTTTGGGGTTATCTGCTCAAACAAAATCAATTTTATCGCCCGTATAGTGGTTTAAGTGTACAAACAACAAAAGTATTTTGCACTTTCTTGTGCACTCTCTTGATACTTTGGGAAAATTTTTTTGCTATTCAGTTTTTTGAAATACCTTTCAGTATCACTTAAGACCCATCCAAATTAGGTTCTTATGTCATTTTTCATGCTTGTTTTCCATTGTAATTTTCCCAGGACAATATCTTGAGAGCTAAGCAAGATAGTGTTAAATGTCTTAAGCAAAAGTAATATGGGTTCTAGAAAGTCAAAAATCAGTCGTCTTGCTCTTAAGCTCGAAACAAATTTTCAAGGTCAATTCAAGGTCAACTGAAATTTTTCAAATAGGCACTTTTTTTTTAAATAGCCGATTTATTTTCTATGGAAAAAATAGATATGTATTGTATGCAAAATGTTTTTCAGGACTAAAATTTATTCATCGTAATGTCTATTCAAAAAATAACATTCGAGTTGATCTTAAAAATTTGCTTCAACATCAAAGACCAGGTCACCGTTATTTATTCCTTTAGAAACCTCACAACTTTTGCTCAAAACCTTTATCACTATCTTACTTAGTTTTCAAGATATTGGCCTAGAGAAATTGAATTAAAGCCCACTATATATGGGAATTGGAGAAGATGCCAACGGTGTGATCGCTACAGAAAAAGAATCGAGATGTAAAAGATATAAGATGTTCAATACTCACCAATAATAAAGGCGTTGGCAACTGGAAAAATTTGAGAATAATTGGGTCTCAAAATACATGGGTCATTCCATCTATGATTTGCCTATTTTTACTCTGAGGTGTCTTAAATTGGCAGAAAATTTTTTGAGTGATTGGGCCATTACGTAGAGGATAGAAAAAAATGAGATCAAATTTTTTCGACCAATAGTTTTGAGCGTAACCAGCAACAATGATGTCAGTCTGGAGATTAAGCGGAGAATAACAATTGCTAATAGGTGCTACTACGGTCTCAGTAAGCAAATACGTTGCAGAGCTCTCTCTCGATCGACAAAGCTAACACTCTACAAGACGCTCATTCTACCTGTGCTTCTTTATGGCGCTGACGCATGGGTGGTTTCGACAACAGACGCAGCCGCTCTTAAGGTGTTCGAGAGGAAAGTTCTCCGCAAAATCTTTGGTCCTGTTCGAGTTGGCGACGACTATCGCATTCGAATGAACCACGAGCTGTATGAGCTCTACGCCGACATTGACATAGTTAAGCGTATAACAATACAGCGACTACGCTGGCTGGGTCATGTCCATCGTATGGATAAAGAAGCTCCAGCGAAAAAGGTATTCGAAGGGAAGGTCCCCGGTGAACGACAAAGAGGGAGACCATGCCTCCGGTGGATAGACCAAGCTGAGGAAGCCCTAACCACGCTTGGCATTAACGATTGGAGAAGGCGCGCGCAAAACTTGGCATAAAATAGAAAACAGTACAGTAAATATCTTAATTCGGCAAAATATGTTAAATAAATTTTGATTGAATTTCCTTCTCTCTTATAGAAAAAAAAAAATATTTCATTTATAAAACAAGTTCACTAGAAAAACTCTTTTATAATCCTGTTTTTTATTGTATGCTACAACCTCAATACATCAATAAATAATTTTCCTTAAAAAAATGCATAACTTCTCATAAAATTTGATCAATTTTTAATTGATTCTCACAGTGAGCGCTGCTCAATCAAGCATAATTCCTCCCAGTTATATGTTTAGACAACTTCTCCATTTGGTAGTTGTCAATTTTGTTTTATCGCTTCGTATGATTGGTGTAACAAATAAAACAGAAACACCAACTATAGTGCTAAAGTCACGTGTTGACAATCATCTCAACTAAGCAGGACGTTAGAGGAAAACTTACTACTGCAGTCCACGCCTATGAAATTAGGAACGCTAAATAAACAATAAATGCATTTGTTACAATAGACTGCACCTTAAGTGGACCTACCTTAAGTGCATGGTAAGAAAGGACTTTGTTTTGTACTGCATATAACCATGGTAACACTAGAAACCCTTTCCCATTAAAACGGATACATTACATACTGTACAGCATACATAAGTGTCTGCTTAAGCTGCCGGAAGTTGATTTTTATCACGCGTGTCCTTTTTTTTTTTTGTTTGAACTAAAAGGGAAAGGGAAAAGTGTATGCTGCACTTTGGTGCAGCTTTAATTTATTTCATTTTATTTGTTCACCCTTTTCATACAGCTGATGCTGTGGTATCATTAGTGTTGATATAATGATAATGTAACCAAAGTCAATTTTCCTAATTTATTTCAACAAGAACTTTCAGTTTTTTGTTTGGTTTGGCTTAGATGTCATTACATTTGGCTTTAAATGCCAGCAGCTGCTATAGATCCTTTGGTTTTCTTTGTCAACTTGTTTACCTTTATATTTTTATTTCAATTTAATTACCTGTTTGTGGTTATTTGTGTCAGTCTGACAGCAGGAAAGCAAACCGCAAGTTTTTAAATGTATCCTACTTGGAAGGATGTTTGTTATATCGTAAGGGAATTTCAAAACCGCAAATATTTCATATCCTTTTAATTTTTTTTTTGTGACAATTTATGTGCGGTATTTTTCTTAACTTAAATGCTTTGGTTTTACATTAAAAATACATTCTGCCCAAGAAATTTCTGGATTCTTTTAATGAGATTCAGCGATAAAATCGGGTATTTTGTTAAGCCCAGACGCTATATAAAATTTTGCATAATCGGATTTGGAGAGACGAAACAAATGTCCTGCAAATGAAGTTTTTTGCAAACAATTCTCAACTTTTCTGAAATATTTTGATTAAGTTAAAATAAGTCAATCTTTTAATATTCTTTATATTTAGTGAAAATATATAGACAGAAATATTGTGTGCAGATTCTTAACAACATCGTCTTATAAAACCAAACAGTTTTCTTAAAAGATCCAGGTTATTTAAAATTACGAACCAAAGGTTTGAGTCACTTTCCAGCAAGTGAAGCGAATAAAGTATTCCTCATAAGGAAGAAATTGAGAAAAATCAATGTCCCTATCCCCAGATGAAGTGATTGTTAAAAACTGAGCCTGTCAGAACTCTTTTCTTCTATTCCTTAGACTACGTACTATAAGTCAATCGGCTATTCAACTTGTAGCCATCCATGTCGCTCTTTTCATCGCTCGAAATACATCCATAGTCATCTTAAGTCATTTCTGTACATTATGTACAGTACAGTACAGTACATTAAAATACAATACAGTACAGTACACTACAATATAGTGCAGAACAGTACATTACAGAGCAGACTGCAGAGAAAAACAGTTTTTTGGATAGCCAAATGTTTATTCATCCGACAGATCTGCAAAAAATTTTCCCATGTCTAATGGCAAAATAAACTTTCAACTGTTTACTTGATAGATCAAGGGATACGAGTTAAGAGACAACCTCCAAAGCATTAATGGGTGTTTTCTTCAGAGTATTACGTTTGCACATGGAAGTGACCATTTGTACCTTGTGTGACTATTTTTATGGGCAATTTCGACTAAAGAAGGGCACAACATTGCAATTGTTCAAGTGACTGCTGTTAACAGTCGGTGAATACGAGACTAAAATATTCATTTTCACCAAGAAGTTTTTTACATAAGTAAAGTGCAATAGTGGATACTGAGCATTTAAGAGACTGAAAAAATTAGTATGAAATATTCTATATAAATAATGTTCAAGCTTCGTTCTCAAATTATATTCTTTTTATAGTAGCACTTCCAGACATTTCTCTGAGAGACTTATATTCAAACCCCCACGGAAATGCTAGCTATAATGGTACAAGCGCTATCTTAATAGCTGCTATTTCATAATGAAATTCTATTTGGCATAAGTGTGCAATGAACCATCCTTTTATGATCGAAATAGATATAACAATTTCCGGACATATTTATGGAAATCACCCTAATTCTAATAATACCTTTGTTAACTTTTCTGCATCACAAAATTTTTTAAAAAAAATATCCTTTTGGACAAATGTTAATTATAATAAAAATAAAATTAAAATTTTCTACGTGGCTGCATGAGTTTTCAAAAAAAAGGGAAACAAATTTTGTATCCTGCATATCCTTAGCATAAATTTTCTATTTATTGTAAACATAAATTACTTGCGCACGCGCCAGTCGCGTGTAGGGGTAAAAATTGCCGCGTCACCAGTTGTAAGCAGTTGTGGGATTGAAAGGTACAGTCCTACTGCCAACTGTTGGCAGCATTCAACCTGATCCACCCCTAATTTTTTAAAATTTGAATCAACATGAAAATTAGTTGTAGCATAAGTTTTATTCTGTGAGTTTTTTTCATGAAAGATTTTTAGGCTGTGCGCATTTGTTGCAGCTGTAAAGACGCTATTGAGTGAAAGTATTTTCTGCACAGCAAATAATTTATAAGAAATCAGTTATCGAACTGTAGAGTAATTGTATAAGAAAGTCGATCAGGCATCAAGAATAGTATATTTTTTGAAGCATACTTATAGTATTGCAACCACTCCTATCACCACTACCCACAAATGAAAGTAACACATACTCTTTTGCGTGCACGATTGCGCAGCAGGCAGGGTTGATACTGACAGCTGCTGTTTTTCAACACTTTCTATGTTCTGTTTCATTCGCTTCTATTTTACAATTTTTTTTCTAATGCCCCAGCGTTTGCGCCTTTTCCTAAATCAACTTACTTATCAGCTTGAAGGATCAATGATTTTGTGCTGAAGCATCCTTTCATTTACTGCTGCTGTTGCTGCAGCTATACTTAAGTTGATTATTAAGGTGCCTCCGTTAATGACTTGGCATTCGGGGCCATAATTTGATTTTAATATTTTGTTAACGCCTTATTTTGGGATCTTGTCCTGTGCGTATGCACAAACGCAAGCGATAAACATTTTATGGAACATATGATGCTGTATAGCAGGACTCTTTATGACAGCTGTCGATAATTGAATGTTTATGTGGCACAGTGGTAAAACTCATTAGAGCAAACACTTATGGCAACTTTTTTTTGATTTTATGGTTTGAGTTTGTCAAAAATGTAGACAAGAATATGTGAAGATTTCAAAAAAGAACTAGTATTCCATAGGATAACTTTCCAATGAATTTGGCCCCGCTATGTAGAGTTTTTTCTGCGAGAAAACTTTCTAGTAAAGCATTATATCCCATGTAATTGTTATGGAAAACCAAAATTCTCGATGAGCTCCCAGTAAACATTAACATTAAGAGCTCTCCTTGCACCAGAATTGTTCTTTCATGTATTTTCAACTAGTAAACCAATTTGAAAATATAAAACTTAGAAAAAAAAATTTCAATCGCCATAATCTATATAAATAAAATGATAGCTGTTTTCGATGTTCGCATATCACGCAAAAACTGCTTGATCAATTTCAATCAAATTTACTTAGGGTTATTTCTTAGATGCTTGGTCTCAATCTGCAATTAAAACTGTCACGATATTCCTGTTAAATATTAAAATATTTAAGTTTTAAAATTGCTAAAAAAATAATTTCATACCTAGAAACAAGCCTGTAAGCATAACAAAACGTTGAATGAGAATTGAATGTGTTAGTTAGTGTGTGTGCCTTGTTTTTGTCGTTCCCATGGCAATTTAAAAAAAAATAAATTATTTACTAATAATTTTGAATACAATTTTGAAATGTCTAAAAACAAAAGCTGTTTGTTTAAGAAGAAAATATGTGAAAAATTATTAAAGTTGTGTTCGAAAATTTGTCAAATAAATTTAGAAGAAATTTAGAGCTAATGGCTTATATATTTCGTACTAATATGCACCATATCATTATGACCTTAGTATGTTCTTTTGAATGTAAATAAGGTAATGGCACATTAAATTTTTTTGCCCGGTACTTTTATGTTCATAAGTGACCGAAATAACTTTGCTTGTAACTTAATTAAAAAAAAGGATCAATAAGATAAGTACTACGTCATTTTGAAAGTTCATTAAAATCGGATAAAAGCATTCTAATTTTCTGTACAACTTTTCGTTGTTGTGTGAAATTTCATTTCTGTGCATAAATCTTTCTGGTTTTTGCCAATAACGTGCATTTTTCGGATGGTTATACGTTGGGTAACTTAAGCCTGCATCAAGAATTTCAACATCTCTATTAAAATTGTCATCTATTCCTAAATCAAACCGAGCACATTTTACTGCAGACAGTACCACATCTCAATTTGAAGACGACGCCCATCATAATAACAATTCAATTTGCACTTAAGTGTCACAGACAAGCAGACAGAGAAGCCACTTCAGCCACAGGATGTCATACTCTTGGCTGACTTTGTGAACTATTATGTACCGTGCAGCCCTTATGAAATGACCTCTCCTATGTTTCACTTCAATTATCAGTAACTTATTTATGGAGCTTAAGCAGCACCCGCATATGCTGCCTCTAATCATCTCAGCAACAATATGACTGATGCTGTCGTAAATTTTAATTACTGCGTTCTATGCGTTGAATATCTCATTTTTTGCAGCATTCAAATTCTTAATATGCTGTCGAACAGCATTGGATAACGACGTTCGCCACTGTCTCCGAATTGGTTCAGAAACTCATTGCAGCTGTTCCATACGCACACACTTGAGTTTTGCTTATCCAACTTAAGTGTTCTTTTTTTAAGTCGGCCACTTTTTTCTTTTTCTAATTACAGTACCGGCATATTTTGCATTGACAGTACATGTACTTGCCATTTGTTGGTAGCCAGCAGCGTGTGTTTTTAAAGGGCAAATGTTATGGAACATGCGTGTTCTTGACATCAGCTGTAATTTGAATATGAGAAATTCTCATTTTGTTCTAACCAGCATATTCCCTAGAGCGTATGATAAAAATGTTTAATGTTTGCAAAAAAAAATAGCTACAAAGTTGATATGCCCCCTTTTAAATTTTTGTTAAATAAACAAGAGTTGGAAAGTTTATTTGTGATAAATAAAAAATTTTTTTTATTATATAATTTTATTTGCAATCTGTTACAAAACAATAAGCAAATTAGATATTAAATAAGAACTTAACATATTATACTGTGCACCAGTGTACACAATAAACTTACGTACAAAATAACTCACTTAATACAAGTTAATAACAATAAATATTTCAGACTAATTCATACAAATTATATAAGTAACATATTAATTAAAATCTAAATGGCAGATCTAAGATGTGCATTCTCTTAAGTCTTCTTACATCTTCACTTTCATCTAGCAGACTAATCGCCAAGGGATTGGGATGATTACTAAGCCTTTCTAGATATCTATTACTAAAATTTTTAATTTCTTCTTTTACTGTTGGAATATTTAGATCTCTATGTAAAACGTTATTTGTTACAAACCAAGGTGCATTAGTAATAAGCCGTAATGTTTTTGACTGAAATCGTTGTAGATTTTCTATATTTGACTTTGATGCTGTGCCCCAAAGTTGAATTCCATAAGTCCACACTGGTTTGAGGATTGTTTTATATAGAATCAGTTTATTATTTAAATTCAATTCTGATTTTTGATAATTTTTTTATTTTCTTATATTTGTTTTGAAACTTACGTGATAATTTAAGAGTTCATAAAAAAAGCGAAATCCACCCACAGTGAAATTTCCGTATGAATTTTGAGGGAGCATCATTAGTTTTGCTGCAAATAAAGAAATCGGAGTCAAATCTTCACATATAAGGCTGTTTTTGATATCATTATTTAGATAATTCATTGTTTTTTAAAAATGTTTGAATTTCAATTGCTCTTACTTAGTTATTAACAAAGTTATAGGCTTTCAAAGTCAATTTCTGATCCTTTGACAGTATTAACTCTAAAAGTCAACATAACACGTATTTTTCGAAAATTAAAAATTTTGATTTATTTTTGACATAATCAGCCAGTCTTTTGTATTAACAAATACCCCAGATCTTTTCAAACTAATAAGTCATTTTTTAATCTCATCAATTAAAAAGAATGAAATAAGAAAAGTACACACTGGAATTTCACTATAATAAATCAAACGTCAACATTTTACAGTTGCAACGCGCATTCCTAAGATACCACACATCACTTACCGAAGAAAACTAACAACCCGCTGACAATTGCCGCTAATTATGTAGATAGATTGAAATTCAAATATGAGTCACTGCTGCCTTCACGTAGACAAAAGTAACTTTTTATAAAACGAAGTTTTACATAGACCACTTTTAATGACCTTTTAAATGAAAGCACAGACAAAAAGAATCAAGAGCCAAAAGCTATCTACAATGACACTGCAATGTCAGTTTTCTTACAGAATTTCTAAGAAAAAATTTGTTTTCTTCCAACATATTTAACTTGTAAATGTCGGGATTAATTACAGACATTTTTATCTTATAGTAGATGATCTAAAATATTTTTAACAAAAATAATTGATGACCCTAAGACAATCAAAATGCGTTGTACATTTCTGAAATTTTTGTAGCACATTTTAATAAATGAAAACACAAATTACTTTAATAGCAATTTTTATTATCATTTTAAACATTTGTACAGCAAATATATCATGCAATTGTGAAATCATCGGTATAATACAGCCAAATTGAAGGTGGTGGCAGCTCAATTTCACTTTCTGGCTCATCCAAGCCATTTTCATCTAGCGTGCCACTTAAGCGCAGTGTGCCGCAACATTTACCCTGTGAAAATTAAATATTTTAGAAATAAATTAAATTATTGAAATAAAACTAAGTGAAAATTTTTCGGAGCTTTTATTGAAATTTGTGCCTTACTACACTTTAAAAACTGTCCGAAAACTTGTGCGATTTTTTACTCTTTTATGAGTCATTACTCTTTTTGAGTTTCTAAGTATTATGTACTAAAAATTTATTTGTTAAAATCACGCAATGTGATAGGAAAATAAATGAAAAAAAGGAAACTGCGCTCAAGAAATTCAAAGGATATCAAATTTTTGGTGTTGTTTTCAGAGAAATGTTTGCTAAGATATTACATTGCTTTAACAGAATTTGTTTGAGCAAATTCTCATATTAAGTTTGGGGTATATTTTTAGGCATAAGAAGGTGGTGCGCGAAATCAATCAAAACTTGATAGAAGTTAATGCACAAAGCTGATAAAAAGTGACGGAAAAATTAAAAATAAAAATGTATCCAAGAAAATCTGCTACAAAATGGCCGAAAAATGTTAAATAAAATTTCATAAGTTTTCAAAAAAAAAAAACAGTATTTTTCAATAACTTTTTTTTTAATAGTTATACTTTTTACTTGACTTAAGACTTTAAGCTGAATAGCTAATACGGCTAATAGCTGCAATAGCATAACTCTATTATTATTATATCTTATCCCAGCAGTAACTATGTTACACACAACATTGATGAATAGCTATACTCATTGTAGGCAGTCACAACCCCAGCCACAACTGTAATTGCTTTTTACAAAGAGATGGCCGCTTTGTAGGCAGCTTACCTACATCTCTATATACAATGTGCAGCAAGGGAAAGGCAGATTGCCTTAAAACATCGCTTACTAAGTGCCTGTATAGTTTACTGAGTTGCCTACATCTCCACATACAAAGTATGCTGCCAACAGGCAAGACCTCTTATATCTCCATATACAAATCAGACAGCAAACAGACAGACTGCCTACAGCTCCATATACAAAGCAGCCAGCCAGCAAGTAAATAAACAAAATATCACAGTAAAAATTTAATTTGTGAAACATACATGAAAAAATTCATGGCACTTCATCGATTTGCAGCTGGGATATTTGGCTTAAGTCCTCAATTGTATGGAAACAATGAGAACTTCGAAGACACTTTAATGTAGGTGCGTTTTATCGTGGGTTTTCAGTAAGAAGAAATTTGTTTAACTATAAGCCAGCTGAAAGACCTGCATCCGAACATTTCTGTGACAGCATAAGCCACATACAGGCAGCTGTCGATGAATGCCCTTCGACATCGATCATGTGGTGCTCATTCCCCATGTGTCTTACGAACGAATTTGCAGAGAGTTTTGAAAAAGGATTTAAAAATTTTTAAATAAAATTTAGCTTAGTCAGCAACTGCTTTCCAAGGACCTTATAGGTCAGTCCGCTCATTTTCAGCTCATGGTTTTGGCAATACAATTTGCAATTCAGTAGTTCTAGATCCATTCACTTCGAGTTAAATTTTGGTGGATAAGGTGCGCTCAGACTATTGATAATGGTAAATCAGGTCGAGTACAGAGCAATTCTCAAAATCTTTCTTCATTCGAAACTGGGTCATATATCCCGTGTTCGTATGCAGTTTCAACAAAACTGCTCATACAACTAGAGGTGCGATGACTATTCTTCGATATATAAACATTGAATGACCACAGTGGTTTTCCCGCATTTTTTCCTATAAAAGTTTTGTTAACAGAAATCGCTTATTTTTTACATGAAATCGGACTCAAAATTTTATGAAATTTTTTGGTTGATTTTTGACGATTTCACTGAAATTTATATATTTTTTTTTCATTGGAATTTTTACTATATTCAAATATTCTTAATCTACTTACGCCATCGGAAAATTTTCGCCACAAATAACTGCCCGCATGACTGTTGTAAAGACTTTTATACTTTTCCTGTATATCAAATATGGTATCCTCATCACAGACTTTCATAAGCTGTGTGCTCATTGTTAGCGTATTGATTATGCGCAAGCGACGTTCACGTCGCGTTATGCGTCCTATGTGATAGAAAACATCTTGACTCCAAATTTTGCCAAATGTCTTGCAGTGACAGCTCAACGCCACCTCGAGTATGGGTGGAAAAAGCAAACGTGGCTTTCCCGTTACCGGTGAAGTTTCAGTCTTAGGTTGGCCATCTTTATGAAATAAATGTGAAAGATCTTTGCCACCGAAAGCAGTCATATATTCCAAGTTCTAAGGGGAGTAAATAAAAGTTTTATAATTACCTACTTTTTTAATGTTTCATAATAGCCTACTCTATTCCAACTGTCTCTGCGATCCTTTAGCAACGGCGATAAATTCAACACATTACCATGTATAACTATCCAGAAATCATTCCATTTATTGTGTATGCAAACTTCATCGTATAAATAAAATTTCATATTTTTTGGCGCTAGAAATACAAAAACAAAATTTAGAAATTTTTTATATGAACAATAACTCAAAGATAAAATATATTATTTTTGCTCTGTTTACTTGTCAAAGTTAAATTTTCATGTTGTTATAAATGCATTTATTTTAAGAACTTAATAGATTTACGTTCTCTTTTTATTTCAAAGGCATAATAGTAAATAATTTACATAATCTTTCATTGCTAACAAATCCTGCAAACACCACAGATAATAACATGTCATAAAAGTGCAATGAACTGCGCAACAACAACAACAATTATAATAAAAAGAACAACAACAACAATAAGAATATAAAAGGAAAAAAATTCAACTAAAACCAAAATAGTCGTCAATAAAATGCGCAGTTTCATGACAGCGCACTAAACTGGCGTACAAAACCAATTCAACAAACCGACAGACACAGCGACATTGTAAACAAAGACAACAACAAATGCTAAGCACACAAAAAAATCCATAATAAAATTAAAAGCATTTTACACAAATAAACACAGAGAGAGAGACAACGAAAAAAAATGCAAACAAATGTTGAGAAGCGAAAAAGAAAAACAAAAGATTTAAGACACAAACTTGCTTAGGCTATACAATTGTAACGGCCGCTGCGACTGAATTTTGTATGAAGATGATGTCTACAACTTGCTGCATAGACACTTTATTACAAAAACTAAGAAAACAGAAAATCAAAAGCCTTTAAGGGATTTTCACATGACCGCCAGCCCGAGAAAAAGTGCAAAACAAAAGCATCCTTTTTGTAATTTTTTTTTTCCTTTTTTCATTTTTTACTTTGCTTGTCTGCCATTCTGTTTGCAATGTAACCAATATTTAAGATCAAATTAAGCGTGCGATTCCCATCACAAGCACAGTTCAGTGCCTGCTTGAACAGGATTAGTCATGTCGAATCTTGTTGTCGGCTCCGTTGGTCAACGACGCATATTTGTTGATGATGATTCATAAACTGGCGTAACACCCTCCCTGCGATTGTACAACTTGTTAACAGGTACACAAGCGTTAGGGTGGCCAACTTACTTGTTAGATTATAGCTTCTGTCAATGGGTTCAATGTTTTAGAGGGGAGAAATACATCTAGTAGTTTTTGGTCTTCAATCAAAACTTTTTTGAGTCATCATTACACTTTAGTTTTAGCGCGATGTTTCTGTAAGTTTTGCCAAAAATATAGGAAAATGGATGAAAATAGATTTGACTAGAGATAGAGCTACAAGATCGATGTGTAATTAGCAAAATATGAAAGCATGCGAGAACAATATTCTATAAGCGTAAATATCAATAACTGAAAGCATTTCTTAAGTGCTAAAAATTTCATTTCGATCCACGATCAGTAAATATTTAGCACTCTGACAATTTGAATAAAATTTCTTATAAATTGCTCATAATTCATTTCCACATTCATTTCGGCAATCGATTAAGGGGTTAGGGAGTCCAATGGGTTCAATGTTGTACAGAGAGTAATACATCTAGTAGTTTTTGGTTTAAAAGACCTGCAATCAAAACTTTTTTAAGTCATTAGCACACTTTAGTTTTAGCGCGATGTTTCTGTAAAGTTTGCAAAAATGTCATTTAAATCTACGATCAGAAAATATTTCTAATATTTATTTATATATTTTTCTAAACTTGGCAACCCTAACACGCATAAGTTTATACTGGTCCATACTGGCTAGCTGAACCATATGCGCTACTTAACCATGCAGTACACGTTGCCATACGCTTCGATTTCTGTTGAATTTCACAATATCAAGTTTTGATTTTGAAAAAAGAATCGTTCTTTTTTTTGCACTAAATAGACCCCAGCCAGCTCGCAAAGCTGTTGAAGGTGTGTGAATTTTGTTATTGTTGTTGTGCTTATTGACTTCTTATTGTATTGTCTTATTGATTTTGGTTCTGAATGAAATATAAAGTTGGTTTATTAAGCAGTTGAGGAGGAGCAGCCGAAACCACACATAAAAAAGGGTCACATAAATTGGTGCTAAGTCGAATGATCCTTAACTTTTCAGCAGTTCAATTTCCAGACGACTTTATGAATTAAATACGACGCAATAAAATGCGATAACTGAGGCAGACAACAGTGATTAATGAATTTCTTGCGCTGGCTTTTGGTGGTTCAGTTTAAAGTTTTGATTTTTTTGCACATCAAACCGCTTTATTTGTTAACACTTTTTTAAAATGTTTCTCCGTTCTTTCTTGAAACATAAATCAACTAAAACTTCAACAGTTTTGATGTCGGTTTCTTTGAAATTCATTAAAATTTTCCCATGCTCTGCAATCGATTGTTATCTTTGTTTTAGTCCTTTGTACGCAGTGCTACTGTGGTTTGACTTAGCACGAAATGTCATTTGATTTAAAATTTAGTGATTAAGTATTTAAATATATTTCTTTAAGCCTATAGAAATCTTTTAAAATTAGTTTTAAGATTCTTGGAAATGTGCTGCTTTAGTTAGATTTGATTTTGAATTGAATTCAGTTAATTTATAACTTTAAGAATCCTAAAAGCAAAATTCTTTGAAAATCTAAAAATTAAAGTTTCTTGCCTAAGTCTTTTGTATTTGCTCTCTTATTCTTTTCAACTTAACTACAATATACTGTGCCAAACTGACACTTTTTTCAAGTCTAGGGCCAAAAATATTTTCTGCGTCCTTGTTCAGAAATTTTTCATGCATACGTACGGTGACCATATATATGGGACGCAAATCAAGGTCAATGTGGTATTACTTTTATAGCAGAGAACTTAATACCATGTTTATTGTAAGATAAGCAGTTATGACGACACAAAATCTAAGCATTTTTTGTAAAATAAAATAATTATGTCTTCAAAAGCTTCCAAAAATAAAAAAATATTTCTAAAATCTTTAATCAGGTACACATAACCCAAAAAAAATCATAGTAAATTCTTTTTTTTCCAACGACCTTCATTTCAAATGCATTTCATTTATTCCCTACTTTTGAAAGCAAAATTTTCCCAAGCGGAGTTATTAAAAATTTTAATTTTACATTAAAGAATCTTTTTATGTGCATATCATTAAAACGCTCACTAAGATTAAGAACTAAAATCTTAAACGTTGGCATGCGCAGTAAATAATGAAGAAGAAAAAATGAAGAAAAACAAATTTGTTTATTTACTATCGCGCATGCGCAGCGCGCCAACGAACATCACAATGCGGATTTACACTTCCGCTCACAGAAAGCTTTGGGAAATTTTCACAAATATGCGCCTACTTTGCTTGATTATACTACGCATTCTTTTGTTTAAATACCAAGGGACCTCAGTTGAAATTTTTCCCTAAGGAAATTCCAATTCCAAGCTTTGCGTGCTCGCAAAATAACAAAGTAATGAAATTCTTCTTCACTAACCAAAACCATTGACAGATGACGCTGGCATTTTATGAAGATTACAATTTTATATTTCTTGTTATTTGAATTTTTATTGTTGTAATTTGTAGTTGTGCTCTTCGATGGTTCGGTGTTGCAACGCTCACCTTTAGCTGGCGTTACACTGAAAGCCTCACTGAATGTCTTTTATTTTGTTTGTCACTCAAAGATAAACATCACTTGCTAGCGACGATTTTGCATTTAAATTTGTCGCTTGTCCAGAGTGCAACTGCGATCAGCAACTGCAGCACAACAAATTGCAGCAGCATCAACAACAGGTCACAAATTGTAGAGTAGACTTTATTCCATAGTAAAATTATAGGTTTGGCATTGCTGGGCAAGTACATAAATTGTGTGGAGTATTCTCCAAGGAATGTCTGTTTGCATGAGAAAATTGCAGAAGTTGTCAATCTACTCATGGCTTATAGTGGAATCAATTTTATGTACAGAACATTTAGTCACAGAAAAAAAACGTTGGGTTTCATTACATAGAAAACTTTCAATAAAGATGTCATAATTGATAGCTGAAAATTTTTCAATCAAAAATTGCAGTACGAATGATGTCGCTTTATGCTTGTGAAGATTAAAGCTTTAGTGGGGATAAAACAGTGTGACAAGGTGAAGTTCAGTGTTGAAAAGAGGAAGACTTCAGGGAAAATAGAAAAATGTCAAGCAAAAATTATATTCCAACATCAAACGTGGTATTGCCTCCCTCATCAAATGTGATGAGATCTGCGTTATGGGACTTTGTGTTACCAGTAGCGAAAATTAAGTCATCCCACATCATGTCTCGTATGTGCCTTTATGCTGTGCGTACAAAGTGCTTATAACGACATTAGGTGCAATGACTCGTGTGTGTCTTTATGCTGTACATAATAAAAAGCTACAAAGACATGAAGTGGCATGTCTCGTAAGTGTCTTTAAACGGTACATAATAAAATGCTTATAAAGACACAAGGTGGCATGTCTTGTGTGTGTCTTTATACTGTACATAATAAAATGCTTATAAAGACATGAGGTGGCGTATCTCGTGTGTATATTTTTTTCTGAATTTGAAGAATAATTGCTATCAATAAGTTTTTGAGAAACCGCTGGATCTTAAATTTTAGGTTTTTGTATAAACAATAAAAAATTTGTTTTCAGTAGCTCACACAGTTAGAATTATTCGAATACATTGTTGATCATAAGTAGTTAAAATTGAGCTAGACTTAAAATTAATCCAAGCTCAACAAGACTCATACAGTAATTCAGACAATTGTTAGCATAAGAAACTTGCAATTTTCATACACCACTAAACACCCCAACGTTCAGTTTAAGTTTTTACAGAAAACATAAATATTCTTTTTCCATGTTGCACAACTTCAGCTGGAAATTTATCTGTGGCTTAATATGGCAATTTTTTACCCCAAATGAAACGCGTGCCAATGCCACTCTTATTTGTGATCGTCATAGACTGCTGCACTCACAACAGGCTGTCTGATTGCTTGCATTTACCAGCGTTGAAAAATGCCAAGAACTTTAACTGGGCATAAGATGATGCAGCTTTAAACTACATGACTTAGAAAAGGTAAGCTACACAATACTTTATTCTATTCCACGTACTAAAATATATTCTACAAATTTGAAGCAAAAGTTGAACTCTAAACGAAACTGAATGTTTAATTTATGCAACAAATTGCAGACCAGAAATCAACCAAGTGCGTCTGATGAACATACAAATAGAGACAGAGACAGAAAAATAAAAATAAAAAAATGCGCTAAACTAAATATGACCAGCTCATTTCGGGCGTGAAATTTATTGTAAATGGAACCAGGGATGGCACTAAGTCGTATGTTGGGGAAATTTTCAACAAATAAGCGTTCAATGTGGAATTTCTGAACAAAGCTCTCATAAACCATCAATCTATCATTTATGATAGATAAGTGAATTAGTCTTTCCTTTCCTCATATTGGGGCTCCAGAAACTGTGGAATTTTTAATTTTTTGAACTTAGTGATATTTTCAAAAAAAATGGGAGATATTTATATTTTCTTCCTTTAATTTCTCCGCTTGAACTTCGTGAAAAGGTTTTGCAGAAAAAACACTCAAAGGCCAATGGCTCTGTTCAATTGCACATTTAATAATATGGCACCCCTGGTTTTGAAATATTATAGAGAATGTTACTTTTTCGAATAATTTCAGCAGTAAATAAAAAAGCTGAAAAACAAAAGTTGCACGCAACCCCTGATAAGACAATCATTAGCAGGAGCGCGCTACAATAAAAAGCAATGATCAAATGGGGAATTTTTTAAAAAAAAAATAATAAAAAAAATTTTGCAGAAGAAAAAACTCATGGTCTACTGCTTTGGTGGCTATTTCCAGGTTAACTAAAGTTCATTGGACGTGTTATGATCATAGCGCTCGATCACTTATTGTCAGCGCGTTTGATCGTGGTGGCATATGGCATATGGTGGTGTTAAAGTTGGCAGGAAATCGTCTAGGTTGGCGAGGAGTGTGCAGATAAAGGAAAGCTGCAGTCGTTTGTGATATTAAAGTTAATAATTATGCCTGCTGCAGTTTTCTACATTGGCATTGAATGTATAATTAATTTAATTGGCAAATGCAGTAAGGGTAAAAACAATATCAACATCGGCTTATTACCATCAAAGGAGTTTGACTTTCTGCTTTTGCTATTGTTTATTTTTAATACTAAAAAAAATATTAACAAGAAATGCGGAATCCCTAAATCTCAAATAAATTTTAAATCCAATTGCAGAAAAAAATTAGCGGGAGGAAATGACTTTGAAAAATGTAACTTCTACCTCCCGGACTTCCAGCATAGTTAACAAAATTATTGCATTGCGAGTTTAATGCGCAGCAGAAATTGATTTTAATTTAAAAATACTTTCTTAAAATACGGCTTAAGTATATTGTAAGCTACGTCATATCATTAATATTTTTAATCCTGCTACAATCCACTTAAGATAATGCACGAAGTTTGCGCCTTAAGTCTTTTGTTTTTAGTCAGCAATGTAAAATACCTAAAAATAAATTTGCTGTTAATTAAACGAAAGTTTCAACAGCATTATGACATAAATTTTAATTGTTTTTTTTTTCGTTTACTTTGAACTCACGCACCGCCTACTTGAAAATGTCAATAAATACAAATTTTCAAGAAATAATAAATAAACTGGTTCTTTTGCATTTTTGCAGCACTCAGACATTAAGGTGTAAAAAAATTGTGTTAATTTTTTTGCACCATTTTTCCTAAAGAGTTATAGCATTTTTCTTTGCGAACGATACGTAAATTAAAAAATTCTTTTGTTTTTTTCCTTCTCGTTAGCTCTTTAAATGGAAGTAAAATATAAACTGTGCTTGTTTTTTTACTCAATTTTTTTTTTAATTATTGCATTTAAATTATTAACAAGTTCATATAAATTGGCGTCATTAACTCATGTTTTTGTGTCATAATTTTTTTCTTAATTAATTTAATAAGTAGATCTAGTTTGATAAGCGAAAAACTGCATACCAAGTTAATCTGCTATATCCGTTGAATAGGCGCTAGTATGGAAATTACTTTAAGATAAGAGCACATGCGTATGTTGCATAGAAAAGCAGCGAAAAAAATGTAAAAATTTCTATGTCATAGAATCAGTAACATACATATGTACATTGCAGCATATGAAACTTTTCATTGATATATTACCAAAAAATAAAATCAAAAGAACTCAATGTAAACTCTTCCAAATTAGTGTCGTTGACCGTATGTGACCAGTTAACAGGCCATGCCATAAGAAAAAAAAAAAAAAGTTAACAACATTGAAGCACAAAAAAAACGTGCCAAATGTATTAATAATAGTGACTCTATTTTTATTTGATTAATTCCTACCACTTTAAGGCTTAAATATAATAAATTAAAAATATGCATGCAATGTGGTCAATAAATAAATAAAAACTTCGGAGCCACATTTGGCTTTTCATAAACAAAGTAGCGGAACCAAATTAGGAAGTAACCAACGGACGAGACAATCATAACGAAACGTTAGGCCTCTGCAGCAAGTGACAGCACGCATGTTAAGTGTCTGCCAATCACTGGGGTGGTGCCAGTGACAACCAACAATAAATATTAGCAAGACAGCAAAAGAAACTTCTTGGTAGCACTTAGTTTTTACACCTTCGGAAGTAAATGTCACATTTAAAATTAACCCGTTTTTTACAACAAAATGAGTTGAGTACTTGGGCGTTGAATTAATTTTTTTTAAGCACTTAGTCGGCTAAGTTTTAACCCATACGTCATCTTGCCTTATGCGACTTAATCGACTATAAAATTGAGTATTTTTGAAATAAGCCCAGCAACATTTTTCTTGTGATGCTTTTGTGAACTTTAACGAATTTGAAGATATAATCCAATTGACGAAATTACAGTTTTTGGGCCTGATATCTTGCAAATTAAGGCTCATTATGCAAAACTGCCCTATCTTAAGGTGCACTCATGCAAAACTTGAAGTCATTCGGAGAAGATCGTGCCTCGAAAATTTTCCATTTTGTTAAAAATAAATTTGAAAGGCCTCACCTATTTTTCATGCTCGTGCACAAACGTCATCGTCATCAAGTTCCTGAAAGGAAACGGCCGAAATGATCACCACTTTTTGATTCATTTGAAGCTCTCCATCTTGAAATTCACAAGCGCTGTATCACAAAATTCATAAGGAATCCAATAAATTTTCGTCTTTTAAAAAATTCTTTCAGAAACAATTTAATAAATATTTTTGAGGAATAATTAAAATTTTGGCTCTAATAATTCTGCTGACCAGCAAACACTTATGTCCCAGCGGCAAATCGATAAAGTACTCTGATTTTTCATGTATGAAAAGCTATCCCTTTGTGTTGTATGTTTCACAAATGAAATTGTTACTGTGATATTTTGTTTAATGGCTTGCTGGCTGCCTGCTTTGTATATAGAGATGTAGGTAGTTTGCTTGCTGGCTGCCTGCTTTGTATATGGAGCTGTAGGCAGTATGCTTGCTGGCTATTTGCTTTGTATATGGAGATGTAAGAGGTCTTGCCTGTTAGCTGCATGCTTTGTATGTGTAGATGTAGGCAACTCGCTAAACTATACAGGCACTTAGTAAGCGATGTTTTAAGGCAATCTGCCTTTTATTTATTACACATTGTATATAGAGATGTAGGCAAGCTACCTACAAAACGGCCATCCCTTTGTAAAAAAATGTTCATGGATGTTGTTTATAACATATTTGCCGCTGAGGTGTTCTGTGTTCAACAAGAAAGATCTTATTGTACCACGTAAGTAATGGCCACTTCAAAGATTAAGTCGCACTTAAAAATTTCAAAACATTTGCAAACAAAAGTTATTCGCATGATTAAAAAGCAAAAATCTGAAAGCGGAAAACTCAACTTTAATAAATTTGTTACATAACATTCCACGATATGTACAGCAAATTAGCATTTAAAAATTTTTAATCGAATAAAAAAACATTTGTGGGAACTCCATTGTTTTCTAATTAGTGGGTATTTGCGTGGGTTAAATAATATTATAATCGTTGCATATGAATGTGAGCAGAAAGGTTGTTTACGTGAATAATATAACAATTAAAAATTAATGTTAAATTAAAAAAAAATGAATAATTCGATGTACGAATTTAATTATATTTTCAAAGTCCCTCCCGTGATATAAAAGCATTGGTATTGATTACATTTTGCTACTCCATTAACACATTTCGTTAGAGTTGTTAGAAGCTTCAATTTTCTTCAACAAAAAAATAAACTAATAAATAAAAAGAAGAAAAAAATGTTGAGGTTGGGATATCGGGTGAAATTAACAAGACCCGTTTTTAGTGACTTGTAGTGTAGTGTTAGTTAAATTTTTTACACAAATATGTTAGCTTTGACGTCTTAATTGAAAAAAAAATTGAGAATTCGAAAGTCACTCCAGAGCTCTTTAGTTTTAATACACCGATATCATGGTTGTCACTAAGACCAATAGCATCGTTGAAGACTGTAATCTTTAGCCTTTTTGGATTTGTGAATAATTTTTGTTTAATTTTGGAACAGATGTCAAAAAATAATTGTACGTAGGTCGCCGTGGATCAAAAATAGCTAGCGTTATAAAGTTATTGAAATTCATTATTGATATAAAAATTAGAATTTGAGGTAAATGTTTCTAACACTGTTCGAAAAACGTTAAAAAGCTGAGGTTCACATTATTACTGACTTTTTTTAACAGGTTTGCAATCGATCGAATATTCATAGAGCTATAATTTGGTATTTTATATCTGTCCCCAATATAAGTTTATGGACAAAATTTAACTAAAATCACACATGGTGAAGTGGGTGAAATTTATCTTTAAGGTGAATTGAGCAGTTTTTAAAAATTTTTGATAAAACAATGTTATTCATAAAAAGTTATTTTTGTTAAAAATGTTTTATAAAATTCTGGAAAAACAGATGGTACCTAAATCACATCATGATTTTAAAACATTTTTAAGTGATTTCATGGGCTGATTTTCAGAAATGAATGGAGAATGCCAATCTTGCCAGAAATGAAGAACTTTTTCTTAAACCCATATCGTACCTTTGATTCGTTAACGAATCACGAAAATAGTTCATGTTTGAACATTTTTTTCATTATAAAAAACAAAAAATCCGAAGGTTTATATTTTCTATACTAAAAATTAAGCTATTGTCTTATTTTTAAAAATTACCTTTCTCGTGCCACGCCCAATTTTTAGGATTAAGTGGGAGTTTAAAAAAGTAATTGTTTTGAATATTTTTTTGAAAATTAATAAAAAATATTAAAATTACTCAAATGTGGACAAAACCTACACAGAATAGATTCACTAGGACTGATGTTATTCTCCACAATAAAAATTATATATCCAGATTGCTTAGGTGAGCTATATATAGCACTCAATTATGGTGATGCGTATACGAATCAATGGCCACTTCCCAGGGCAACTATTTGGCAATTTTTACTTTTGAAGATGTCAAATTTTTTGAGTAGGCCAAGCGCTGAATAAATTCAAAATCATGAAGAAATAACATTTTTCGATTGGATCAAGCGCTGAATAAAATCAAAAAAATGTTGGCCAAAAATTTTTTTCGATCGACCTCAACTTATTTTTCCTCTCAATTTACCACCTCATTACAACTTTTTTTTAAAAAAAAGTATGCTGAATATTTTGGTACTATATGGGTTAAGTAAAAGTTAACGGAAATGTCAACCAATCCTTGGAGCCCAAATTAAAAAAAAAAATTTTTTATTTTAGTATTAAAAAAAAAAAACAAATGTAAAAAAAAAAATCAGAAAATATTTATTATGGATTTAATGCATAGTTTGGATGACTAAAAGCTTTTTTGAATTATAAAAATTTTCTAAAAATTTTTAGTTTTTCCGTCAGTGATAAAAACAATTTTGGTCAAAATGTCACCTATAATCACTTTTCTCACCTACACCAAGAACTTTCGGTAAAAATCGCACTAAGTAAAAGTTCTTAAAAATGATCAAAATATACACAAAAATATTTTTTTTTTACTGTAACATTTTTTTTTTCCCTATGACGTCACAATTTTAATTTTTTTTTTTTTTAAATTTCACACAAAAAATAATTTTGTTTTGTTTTTTAAAATCAAATTGAAGAACATTTTACTTGCAGCAATTTTTGATAAATATTATTCTTTTAGATGAAAACTTAAAATTAACTTGAAAACAACGATTTTTATACTTAAAGCAAGAGTTTTGAAAGAAAGTTCAAAAAACAGACTATGAATTCGTGTTTAACAGACAAATTTGAGCACACTAAGTCAGATTCTTGCAATCGAGTAAAATTTTCCTATAAAATAAGTTACGAATATGTTGAGATAGACAGCTCAATTTGAACTTTGATGAAGCTCAGCTTTTACATAATTTCATTAAGAATCTAAATTCGAAAAAAATGTTCATTCCGCCACAATATTAATTCAATTATCTCAACCTCTTATGAACTACCGGTGTTAATTTTGTATAGAAAATGTTAATTCAATTTATATATTTTTTTTTGTCTGCCATAGAAAACAAAACCAAATTCCATAAATGAACTGAAGCGTCACTAGAGTGTTTGTTTTATTTGAGCTCTAGCACTGAACATGCACGAAAAGTGTTGTAAGACAACAACAACATTTATAAGTATTTAGTGCAAAGCGCGTTAATTTATGCCAAACAACAAATTTGGAGTGAAAACACAGTCTAAAAATAACGCATAATTAAATGTTTCTGATTCAAATGAAAACAATTCGCATGGATATAAATGGAATTAAGTAACCCTTTTGTTTATAAGAGAATCAAGCAACTCTAGCGAGAGGGAGGTACCCAACCAAAGAGCCATTCAACCACAAAACAACGACAATACAACATAGGAGCAGACGGATTGCTTATAAATCCACAATAACAACAACAGCAACCATGAATGTCAGCCAACGACAATTTGCAGCTCCCAAAACGGAAGCAGACCTCAATTGAATATTGAATAATTTATTGCAAACACCAATGTATTTTTAATTTTGTATGCGAGAACTTT
This sequence comes from Tricholauxania praeusta, assembly GCA_949775025.1. Lineage (NCBI taxonomy): Eukaryota > Metazoa > Arthropoda > Insecta > Diptera > Lauxaniidae > Tricholauxania > Tricholauxania praeusta. The sequence continues at coordinate 8,919,225 of OX459030.1, forward strand.
TTTCGAATTTAAATTCATTGTGAATTTTATGTGGTCGATGAAAAATATGATGGATAGCAAGAAAAATAGTTGTATTTATTAATTCTTAAATAAAATAAGGCAATAATAATAAAAATAAATGTTTATGAGTGTAAATCTTATGAATTTATTATTTATTGTTTATGTAATTAAAACATTTTTTCGGTTAACGTTTGAAAAGGCAACACTGCCTTAACCGATTTTATACCGCAGTTCAAGAAAAATTGCTAAAAAAACTTTAAGTATTTGAAGTTAAAAAATGTTCCCACTTATTATTTTCTCTATATAAAAATCCCTTGCATTTATATATTTATTTACATATAATTATTTCCCTCATAAAGTTGAAAACAAAAACCTATGCATTTTGTTCAATGTAACAATGTCAATAAAATATAACAATTAACTGCAACCGAATATGGCGCATAATTATGGCCAATTATGGCATGTTGGTAAGACAACACAAAGCATTTGCTTTTTTTCATTCCTATGCGCGTGCACTGGCAACCTCTTATTACACACTGCACAAATAATTAGTATGTTTGTCACAATAAATTAATCAAACATAAACAAAGTGCTGACTGACATGAGTAGGCTGAATGATTTTCGAAAAAAAAAAATAGTAATCATGTAATCAAATTCTTGCTGTAATAGTCCAAACACAAGAAAATCAATATAATGTTAACATTGTAAAATTTGTAACCAAACCAACAACTTTTAGTTTCTTTAAGCCTCTTTAAATTTAACTAAAAATCAACGATATTGTTGACGTTCCCACACTTTTAACATCGAAAAAAAAAACAAATTTTCATCTATTTAAAATTCCAGTAATAATTCCGCCGCATCATCATCATCAGCAGCAGCAATATCACCAACATTATCGTCATTTAAGGGCTACTGGTATTTAATAGAATAACACATTTTTTTCGAACTTATGCGGCATCATCGTAATTATCAACTTAAGAATTTCATTAGAATAGCGCAAATAAACAAAATTAATATTCTCTAAGAAAATAGCTTTTAAAACAAAATTTAAAAAATTGTGTTGAAAATGTGACTGGACACTTTGCGCTAAGATAACAAGGATCTTGTAATCACAAACGTCTGCATCGAAAAAAAGATAGGCTGAAACGCTTTTTGTTTTTTACTTCCGTAAAAGCTTTCCCCGATTTCTCAGTTTTTCAGAGATGTCTTGGCACGTCAAGATTTCGAGATATCTCAATTTTAATACAAAAACACTGCCTTTTCGAGACACATTTGTAAGATCAAAATAAACTTTGGAAATGAAAAAAGGCGCGCCCGGACTCTTAAGGTCACAGTTTTCCATAATAAGACTTAATGCACCTATCGTTGCAGAAATGTCGGAAAAATATTTTGAGCATAGTCAGGTGTGCCCACAAGCCATATAATAGCGCGTTTTGTATTTATATTTTTATCATATCCATCTATAAAAATTTTTCGTGTAAGTCGTGAAGTTTTCGTGATAGTTATTAAAAATTAAAATTTCTTGTTTTTTCGCCTTATTGTTTGGACCATAAATTAAATTTGAGGCGTTTCCCCTAACAAGATATTTCTACAAAAATTAATAGATATTCATTCATAATTGAATATACAATATGGGCCTGCTGTACAAACAACCCCTTGCAAGAACCCTTTTCCCAATTAATTTAATAAAAATACAGTTAATAATGCCGTCAAGTGCACGTGTCTGAAATAAAACAAAAAAGTAGCGTGCGACTTTTTAGCTGTCGCTAGAACAAAGTCCTTAAGTTCAATAAAGATTACGATTTCCTTCTTTATGCGTCATTCGCACATAAATATTGTGTCACTGCGTTTTATCCGCATGTCATTTTTTGAGCAGTAGAGCACGTTTTTTACTTCTTATTTTTATATCTATATTTTTGACACTTGGGAATAACTTTATTATAGAAAAAGAAGTTGATTAGTACAAGCACTCGTGGCACGATGGCAACGCAAGCAAAAAACTGGAATAGGGCCTCTTAAATCTGAAAATGAGCTCGGGGTATGGCTACCTTAATGAAGCACTGCGCGTTATGCAACCTTTGTGATATCTCGTTATGTAAATTCTCAATCAATGTCAAAAATCAACTAAAGTCTGCCGGCAAGCAATGGAGAGAATCCCTTAGGATAAAGTTTTGTTATACCAGAAAATATATGAATCAAATATATATGATAGAAAAGCTTTGTGGTGACCCTATGCTCCGCGAGAAGTTAAGGGACACGAGAGAGTACCAAAAAATATCCTATGAAAAAATGATGGTTTTAAAAAGATTTGGTAAATAATTTCAAAAACCATCGAATGCATCAAAAAGTGTCGAAAATGAGTCAAATATTATCGAATAAGCAGAAAAATTTTAAGTGACATTGGACGAGGTTAAAGGAGTCATAGCCATCATATTGAAAAATCGTAAGACGCTGAAAAAGTCGAAAAATTATGAATGAGACGAAAATGTTTTTAAAATTTAAAAATGTTGAACAAATTTTTAAAAAATTCAAAGTATGTGCATTGGTCTGCGAAAAGCGACCTAACATATTGTCCTAATACAAGTTTTCGAAAAAAAAGCCTTTAAACTAAGCCTTCTAATAAACTTCTTTAAACTAAGTCTTCTAATTTTTCATACGATTTCTTCAATTTTTTTCTTCTTTGTAGAGCATTTGTTAAATATATAATAAAGCTAGAAACATGCTAGATTTTTTTCTTCTTTCAGAATCGCTAAAAAAAAAGAAAATCATTTTGGAACAGTAGGTCAATTTTTGTAGACCAACCACATATGTCAAAAAAATGTTTAAGAAAGTTGAAAAACATCAAAATTGTTGAGAAATGTCGAAAAATTCTATAATGTTGAAAACGTCGGAAATAAGATGAAAAATTCTTTGGAAGCTTATCACTGTAACCGGTTATACTTCTCAGCCAATTCACTACAATAAAGATTTTATTTTATGCTCGCCAGTGAATAATTTCTTGTATTTATCAGCATACATATGAGAAACATACACTCAAGCCTTTTGATTTATGGAAGGATTAATTTTATTCACCAAAATACTGCTGTGCGCATAAAATATATCTCATGTGGTGATTCATGCGGGCGCCAGTTGATTTAAAAAATAATTAAGTGGGCTGACAATTTAATGCAAGAGGGTTGAAGTTGTATTTATATTTTTTGTGCAGTTATAAAACATAAATATGTCTATACAAAGATTAGGCGGAATATCATTTCACAGATGAAAGTGGATGTCAAATGCAGCATAAGAAGACGTCTTATTTTTTATTCATGGCAGAAGAGCACAAAAGAGCGTAAGGAGAAATCAATATCTGAACAACGGACGCGAACTGAAAAATGTAATCAATGTTACTAGGGCGTGACAGGAAACCAGAGTTTTTAACTCCTATGGGCGTAAGAAACTTTTTGTTTTGCGACTTTCGAGTTAATAGGCAAATACATTTTTCCGGTACCTTTGAATTGTCATATCTTCCATTTTTCTGAATAGCTTTTTTGAGTCCTTAAATCTAAGTCTAATTTTAGAATCTTTTTTAAAAAATTATTCAAAATAGAACTAGATAAGAATAATCGCTTCATTAGACAAAGAATCGATATGAATGATATCTTAAAACTGGATAAGTGCTGTTAATGTCTCATGTATTGGTCTAACCTGTAGTCTCGCATAGAAGTTAAAATACCTATAATAACATCTATATTTATCAAACTTTTCGGTCCACCCACATTTCAATTATACCAAAAGATTTTAATTTAACAATTGATTAAAAAATAACTTAATTAAGTCAACATCTTCAAATTATCTTACTTTATCATTATACATATTTGGAGTCGCGAAATTAAAGGCAATTTCCGTGACAACATAGAAAAACATAATTTGTCATTTGATGCTCATTTTGCGCCATCGCAAATATTTATTTTTACTAGAAGTATGCGTATCTCTATACGGCAGAAGACTTTCAAAAACTCTAACAATGTATTTTAGAACCGATAAAAATATTTCACATAACATTAAACACAAGCACTCGCAATAAACACTCGACTTTTGCTTTCATTTTGCAACTTTTACCCTTTGAAGAAAAAAAACTGAAAAACTCACTTACCTCCACAAGTATTGAGCAAAAAACAAAAAAAAAAAAAAAGAAATCTCTAATAAAAAACTAAAGAATCTCACTTTGAAATAGAAAACCATACCATACCACATATGTTCCAGTAAAATAGAACTTAACCACTTGGACGCGCACGGCTGATTTTCATGGATGACTAAGAAAATCATGCTGCAACATAAAATCCGCAGCAGTAAAAGCTGAATTGCATACAAAACAAGAGACAAAATGAGTAGCAACAAAAAGTGTAAGAGAAAAAAAATACCAAAGCGATTAATCTATGGAATATTTGTGGGGGAACATTTGGGGATGCGCGGGTAAGTCGACATATGGCGAATGCAACAACCACAACAGCTATGAGTGCATTGCTGTGGCATGGCGGTAGCATCATTACCAACATGACAAGCAGAAAATGTGCGTCGTCGTCGTCGTTCCACAACCACAGAGCGTGCGCAAAGACGCAAACGCAAAAGTTTCAAGTGTAAAAAGTGTAATAATGTAACATAGTCATTTGACGAGGAGCAGCAACAAACAACAAAAAAAAAAACTGAAATGTAGAAAAATCACTGGAACGCGGTTTGGAAAAACTTTTAACTTGCAAACTCATTAAAGCCGATATGGAGCGTGTAGTGAGTGAATGATGTTGATGATGATGAACATAATGCAAAGAAATTCAAAGCCAACGAAGCAGAGCGCTAACAAAAGGAACTAAGCGAAGAAGCTTAAAAAAGTTTAATAGAAAAAAAAGCACCATGAAATATTCTAGTTACTTTTTGAAAAAAAAAAAAAATTTATAATACCTATCTGTAAGGTACAACACATATTTTTATTTGCACAAACCGCATATTAAAAGCGGATGAAAATGCTGTGCGGTTTTGCGGTTGACAAAGCAGCACATGAAGAGGAAATTTCTGGCGAGAATTAAATGGCAGATGGTGGAGATTAAAGAAAGAATGTCGGGGAACAGAGCGATAGACTTAAGACTCAAAAAATAAAATACTTAAAATAATAAAATTAAGATAATTTAAATTATTACAAAAGAAAATTCAATGAATATTTATGAAACGAAATGGGAATAACTTATTTGAATTTAATACAGTAGTATCGTGTAAGGACTAATAGACTATTTATTGCTCACAGTCGAACTGAACCTTTTATGCTGGCCGAAAAACACTCTAAGCAGAGTTAAGCTCAAAACTTTTATTCCCAAGACAACAACGATATTTTGACTTCAAAAAACCTTAAACGATATCAGTTAAAACGTATCTAACGCAGATGTATAGTGGCTGTGGTACAACTTGAAAAGGGCTGTTAACACAGCTATCAGCATAGTTTCCTAAAAGACAGTTTTATGAAGTAGTTTTATACTTCATTTGATAACACACAGAAATTTTATATTTGAAATTTGCATTAATTACATGATATAGAAAGTCTCATGCAAAATATTCCTATTAAACTAATTTTTCCACAAAGCTTCGAAGCAGACTTTAGGAATAATTAAATATTAAAATCTAGTTACACAAATACTCTGCAATAAAAAATTCTCAAAAACTTAAAAAATCGCATGTGATTTTTTAAAATCTCATGATACAAAAATCTAATGAAAAAAACGTTTTTTTTTTGTCTCATGTAATAAAAGTTTCGTCAAATACAATAATTTTATGAGATAAAGGTATTTTTTTGTCTTATACAATAAAGGTTTCGTCAGATATTGTATCAAGCCTGTATTGTAATAATATTTTAAATGAGAGTCATGAAAATCACACAGTATGAAAATCTTTATGAAAGTCTCATGAAACAAAAAAAAAATTGAATAATGTAATTGATTTCATGTTTTTATTAATTCCAGCAATAGTTTCTGACTCATATACGAATTGTAGGTGAGACTGAGTTTCATGAGAAAGATGCCTCATAGGATAAGGAATACTATAGACGAAAATCTCGTGAGATAAAACAAGAAGGGTAGCAAAACATTTCATAAGAAGTTTCATGTAAAAAGATTCTCACGAAATATCAAAAATTTTATTGAATATTTTTTAAAATCACAAGCTATAAAAACTTTTATAAGGTCTCATGAAATAAATGCTTATCATAAAATCATATCAAGTATGTGTTTCGATATTTTTCAACGCGACACAATTCTAGTGAGATAAGAGTCGCATTAAAAAAAAACTTGTCATGAAAAAAACCAGAGTTTCGTATGATATCTCTGAGTAAAAATTTTTCTGAGATCAAAATTTCGTAATATAAGAATGTCATGAGAAGTCTTTGGTGGCAGAATTAAGATTAATTAGAAAATTGTTTTCTACAAACATAAGTATGATGAGTCAAAAGTCTCGTGAGCTAAATAAAAAACAAAAATAAGTAATATTTTATGAGAAAGAATATTTTATTCTTAGACACAAAAATCTACTAGAAATTAAATCGCTCAATTTTGGGAGACTTATATAAGACTCATCTTAAGTGGAAAACCTATAACTTCATTTAATTTTAACTTTTTCTAAGATTTATTTTGTGGTATTCCGGAAAAACTTATTCCCCTTGACATACCAATATCATATTTGATTTTTAAAAAATCATCTGTCATTAAAATTTTCATAAGAAAAAAGTGTCGTGAAATACAATTTTATATATCATTTTACATCACTCGTTGAATGTGGGTCACAAAAAAAAACAGCTCTCTTTTGGTTTATGGTGATTTTATATAAAAAGTTACATGAGATAAAATTCTTATGAGATAAAATAATACAGTTCGTGGCATGAAAATCTCAACAAAAAATCTTTAGTTACCTTTGTTCATTCATTATTATAATTCCACTATGTAACTTTGACTTCCAAGTCGCTCAAATCCAATGCAATGTTGGTACTTGACTTCATCCTTTAATCTTCAGTTGCAAAATTTAGCAACTAGTAGAGATTCTCGTATTTAGATGGCCAACTTTGGCAGTATTCGGATAAGTTTGATTATTCACAAGCAAACTATTTTTAAAGAATTTTCTATTAAATTTTCTTCCATCATCAGTTCAAGAAACGAAATTATTTTCAGAGAAAAAGTTATATACTAAATATGAATTTCTGAATTTTTGATTGAATGAAATTTTTCAACTTTTTTCGATTTGATTTATTTATCTCAATATTCTGCTAAAAGCCTTTTACTTTGCTTTTACACGGCTTCTCTGCGGCTCATCAGTCCACATCATATAATGAAATTAATCTCATCTCTGCCTGCTCTTACATACAAGCAACTTGGAAATATCATCAACTTCCGTTTCAAATTTATTGTGCTGTAGCAGAAGCAGAACCCAACTAACGTGTGCTGAAAGCACTTGCTGTTAATGTGCCACCACTGGTTCGCTTCCTTTTGCGACATTCCACTGAAGGATGTTTGGATGCTTGCGGACTGGTTGACTAAAATGAAATACGATATCAGCTGTGAAATGATGTGCTTTGATTTATTAATAGCTAACTACAGGATATACTTGCATTTTTTTCGTAGTTTCACAAAATTATTGCATTTTTCTCATTGAGTTTAGTAGTCGGCAAAACGGAAGTTCATAACTTGTTGAGAGCAAAATTAAAGGCGAAGAATTTAAATTGTTGAAATTTACTACCTGTGAGAAAGTATAATGAGGTATAATTTACAGAGATTTATTTTTTTTTCTTCCTCAAATTTTAATGCAATAAAGTAATCAATCAAGTGCACAATAATTCATTCATTTATTCATACAACACCTGCAATCAATTTTGTCTACATTTGCATTGATTTTCATGGTGGCTGCCACAATCATTACTATGTAATTTATGGGGAATGAAGCCTTCTGTTCTTGCTGGTTGGCAGCTACTGCTACTGTAACAGTAGGTAGGCTTCTGCTGTAGCTACGCATGCGCAATGATAGGCATAAAATTGTATATTACAAAATTTGCCTGAAGTAAAGTGCGCTGTAATTTTTGAATTAAATTCATTGAAGAAGAATGAATTTTTTAAGATCCTCAATTTCATTCATTCATCTTATTGAAAAAGGGTTCTACTCCTTTTTGTTGTGCAAAAGAAAGGTAAAAAAATTAAATTAACGAAGTCGTTCTATGAAATTCCACTGAACTTCGTATAAGGAATGGGCCACAGTTTTGAACCAAGACATATATTGTTTTAAAAAAACTTTTGTATTCTTATAAAGACGATTAAAAGAACGATTTTTGGGAAAATATTCTTCGCATTATTGGAAATTCCTTTGTAGAGTTTTGGATAGAATTTTCCTGTGGTTTTTTGCACGCATTTTCAGTTTTATTTGGGTGCAATTTATAATTTTTTTTAACGATAGTACGAGTACTTTGGTTGATTTTACCTTACCCATACATACTCAAAATATATAAAAAATAAAAAACTTTTGAGATAATACATCTAAAGCGGTTCAAAATACAAGCATTCTTATTCATAAGAAATCTTCAATGTAATTTTTTTTTTCTTCTAAATTCCAATTTTGTCTTTTGCAGTAGTGTTAATTTACCATAAATGTTTATAGAAATTACAAAAAAAAATTACAGAGGAAGCAAAAGAATAACATTATGAAGAAGAGACAACAACAACAAAGAAAAACCACAACAACCATAAATGTACAACAGCCACATCAATACTGACAGCAGATGCAACTCTTTGAAGGAAGCCCTTTTTGTATGCGCATTCTGTCGTCTATATTCAGATAGATCGAGGCATTAATGTGGTTTATTATGAAACATGCACGAGTATTAGCGTAACTACTGATTAATGTCAGTGTTCGGCAAACTTGTTAGAGTCTTAAAAAGTTTTTAAAAACTTTTTCACGAAAAATATTTATATGGGTCTTTCAACATAGCTTATGAAATTCGATTCGATTTCCCTCTTTTTTCGCTTGGTGTTAAACAAAACTTTCCAAAAAAAAGAGGATTTCATTTCATGCTTCCCCGAAAAATGCGGACTCCTCAGTAATTATAAAAAAAGCGTTCCCGAAAAATGCGCCTTAAACAATCGTTTAGTCTACAGTGGCGCAACTAATGATGTTCAAAACTCATTTTCAACTTTTCTTCATAGATTTGTGAAAAATATTCTTCAAACTGTGGGATCAAGACAGAATCTTCGGAAACCTGGGAATGTCCTAAGTGATGACTCAAGTTCATTTTAGTCATTTAGTCATTTTCTTTGAACACCTCTTGTAGTTTACAAAGGTCTTTCTGTAAATTTATTCTAAGACTTTCCATTGCTTAAAAAATCCCTAAAACTTATCTTTTAAGGCTATGATAAGATATGTATATATACTTTTCATTATCTTCCCGACAAGGTCTATTAAGGCAATAATTTTGCTTAGACTTTGATAATTCAGGTAATAAACGTTATGATTTCTAAGGAATAATCCTTCTGACTATTATTCTTGGGAAAACCTAAGCTCAAAAAATTATCCGAAATATCTTCTGCTGAGCAGTATAGAACTTCTAGCTAATTTTCTTAGAAATTAATGCCCAAAATCTGATTTTTTTCGATTTATGCTCGACCACGTTTTACATTATTTTTGGCATTATTTCCAATTTTTAATAGATTGATTTTCGTTTATAATATGTAGTATTTCTTTATAATTATTTTTATAACCAAGAATGTTTGTCACTCCCTGTACACATGTCATTGAAACCCATCAAAATGCATGCGTATCTGTAGAAGGACATATGAACACATGATCATCACTTGGCTACACCATATCACAGCAAAGATGAACACAACTAAAATAATGAAGCATAAGCAACAAAAGCAAAAAAAGAACTAAGTTAAACTGAAAATCCAACCATACCAAGTTGAGCTTGGTGCACGCAGCACTGCAATGGCATTTTACAACTACTGGTTTCCAATTGATGAACATCACTTGAAGGGTTCCTGCAGCGCGTATGACGCGTAGAACTAATTGTCCAGTCGTCAAGTGTTGACGTCTTTTTGACGCCGCCAAGTCAGACAGTTGGTAAAAAGACATAAATCTGTGTGCGAAATCAGTCAAGCGAAGATCAGTCACTCAGTGAGCGAGTGAGTAGTGAGTGATGCGTTAGTCAATCACCAATAAAGACCAACAAACGAACGATCTATCAAAGTTTACGATCAGCGATCAACATCATAATCAACGTTGGTGATTTAGTTGATTTTAACTGTGCGGCAGACATTCGGTGTGCGTTCAGTGTTACCTAAATTGCAAAACGATGCCAAATTTGGGCAAAAATAACAGCAGAAATATCAAAAATAATTATTAATAAAAATAAATAAACGAGTTGTAAATGTCATATGAGTTGGAACAAAATTTATAAAAACAAAAAAATCACCTTGGCGTGAGAAGCAGTGATAATTACCACAGTGAATCGCTTGTAATACCCAAATTTGGTGTTGTGACATGCAGCTTCAGTTGGTACGGTTTTAATTAAGCGATTAAGAATTTGCTTTTAAGCAAAAGAAATCGGTGTTGTGTTCAAAAACTTTGTCACATGACATTGAATTTTGGAGTAGTGATATCTTGTGCAAACTTTTCAGCAATAACTTCAGTGGTAATAATAAGTGACTTTATTGTGAAAAAAAAAAATTAAATGAAAACAATAAAATGGCAAAGGGTAGTTGAAATCGTCCAAAGAAAAATCGCAAAAAAATTAAGCTAAAAATTCTGACAAAATTAATAAAAACATTAAAAAGGATTGATCAAAATAAAACTTCTGTAAAAAAATGTCAGTTTGGTCAAAATTTCTACAATAAATAAAGCTCAGAACTTAAGACGAAACAACGCTTAAAATGTTCTTATATATCGTCAAAAAATGGTCAAGATTTGCCAAATTTTTTAACTTCATTTGCCCCTATTACAAGACTTACTCTGCATCGGAGCATAATTGGCCCAAAACCAAAAATCCTTAAAAATAGTTATCAAAATAATTTCGAACTTTATCATATTATGGTTTCATTGCTTTTTTTGGGCTTTGTTTCATTGAACATTATTCCCTACAGTCAGAAAAAATTGCTCAAAATTTGATGTCCTCAAAAAAGATTTTCAAAAAAAATGGGTAAACTTGACCATAAACGAAATTAAATTTTTGCAATAAATAAAGGAAAATTTTAATATAAATTTCAAAAAAAAAAGTTTTGCAAAAAAAAACTCTAGTAAAAAGAAATTAAGGTTTGGGCATTTTACGTGAGATGCCTAGGGATGTTTCTCAAAATATCTTCGACCAACATTTTTTTTTTGATATATTTCATGATTTTCTTCAACTAGTCCTAAGAATATATCTGCTTTCATATCAAAATTTATTAGAATTTTTTAGTTTTTTTATAAATCTTAAGCATTTCTAAGAAAAAATGATCTCGAGTTCTATTATTTTATTCCACTTAGTTTTTGAGATATGTCCTTTCAAAAAATTTTGAATAGATTAAAATGCAAAGTTTGCAGTTATTTAAAGAATGGATCGAAAATATTGTTTTTGTAGAGAAAACCTTACACATGTGTAATGAAAAATTCATAAAATATGGCATTTTGATTACTTACGAACATTGCGAAAATTTGATCATTGCATTGAAAAAGAAATTGTGTGAAACTTCACAAATGTGTTGCTACTAAAAACCCTACAAATGTTAAAGTATGACTAGTATATTTTAAATACGATACAATTTTTTAAATACGAAACAGTTAAATATTAATGTTGAAACTTCACAAATATTTTCGTATTTCAAATTTAGAAAAGCTCTACAAATGTCACAATATGTTGATATAAATTAATAATAAAAAATGTTTTAGAAAAATGGCTTTAAGAAAATATCAATCCTGATATGAAATAACAAGATGTTGTTAAAATTGTTCAAAGTGTTAATGCCTATAAAAGTACATTAGTTTATAGGAAAATTGCGCCTTAAAAAATGATAAATGATTTTTTGGAAAACAAAAAAAAAAAAAATTAAAAATTATTTTCTGAAATATTTCATGATAAAGTTCATGCTTACGCCATTTCGGAAAAAGTTATATGAGTTTTCTACAAAGACTTTTAATTTATGCCAAAAATATTTACTTCAGTACCTCACAACTCTGAACTGACTGATTTTAGAGGTCAGCTTTAATATCAACTGTTGAGTATATTATTGGTAAATGCCTAATGATTAAAATATAGAAGCGATTTTTCCTGACTTATTAAAAGGTAGTTTTTAAATTTGGAATTCTGAACGTTTTTAAATGTTGAAAATTGGCGTTATTATTTTTTTAAATACCCAACATTCGACATAGCTTTTACCATAGATTTTTTGTACGACTTTTCATTAATATTTAAGTATAAATTCTTAGATCGATTTTTCCAATTTTGTGATAATTTTTTAGGCAGTTTCGTCTACACTTAAAGTTTTCATGTATTTTTTATATTTTTTTTTATAATTAAAACATAAAAATTACCACATAATAAACATTCAATTTATATCCACCATATAAGGCGATTAATCCCGAAAAAGGCAAAAACTGACAAATTAATTTTTATAGCGCAAAAGTATAAAGGAAAAAAACACAAATTTTATATTTGATTTTATAATTTTTATTTAAACTGCATAAAATTAAATAAAAAAACTAAAACTTGCAGCAACAAGTGGAACGCACGACTCAAATCCGTTTTCGTTGTTGAGCGTGCGTAAATTAAACCCACGTTAGCAGTGAAAAATTAACACAAATTGTCCCCGTGGTGACATTTGCGCCCACCAAATTTGGTGTGCAATTTAAATTTTTACATTTTCTAATAAACTACAAGTTTTTACAAAAGAAAAAAAAAAACAACAAAACACATAGACAAAATGTCGTCTAGTGTTGTTTTGAAACATACAAATAACAAAAACAATAAAAACACCAATAACAATATCATCAACAACAACAACCAGAATAATACCAACAACACAGGTCACACGTCTTATACAAAGAATTCCAGCAATATGGGAACCAACAGCAGCATTAGTAGCGACATTGGCCACAACAACAACAACAACAACAATTCTAACACCAATCTCAACGATTCAAGGACCCAACTTGCAGCGCCCACTTCATGTCAACGTATAAGGTATTCATTAACAAACTCACTTTTTTATCAGTTGAATTTATAAATTTTCTCAATTCGATTTATCGAAATTTAAGCTGGTTACCATCATCGTCATCATCGTCATCATCATAAAGTTGATTTTTAAACGTTTCTTTGCTTTTAAAACTTTTTCGCCATTTTAAGGCAAAATTGATTTAGTGCGAGATTTCCATATATTGGGCGTTTCTTTTTTTGTTTCGTTTGTAAGATAAAATCTGGTATAATTTTGTAGTAAAAATTAGCTTGATTTGTTTCATTTATAATTAAATTTATCAATTGAGATATTGTTCTCATCATACCAAAATTATTGTGAGTTTTTTTTTATATCCGCTAAGTTTTTGTGCTTTTTTCTAAGTATATAGCATACATTTGAGGAACTTTTTTCAAAATTTGCTCATGGTGTGCCTGGAGCAAAATCTGAAATTCTGCTTGGGATGAATGCTGGCATTAGTTGAAAACGATGTAGTTTGAAACATGATATTTGAAAATCAATTGTAATATTTGCTTTTTATTTTTTGGTTCCAAATTCGTATATGATTTTAACATTTCCTTATCGCACATGGATTTTCAAAAAAAATGTGTAAATTTGTAAGAAAAAACAACGATTTTCAACATTTTTTGTACTTGTGCCAAGCACGACAGTTCTTATGGAAAATATCTGAGCATTTCAAAATTAAATAATTGACTTTCTTTTAATTTTTGTGCACTTATAAAAAATTATCCAAAATAATTCGTATCCTTTTTACAATTGTAAATTCGAAGTTTTTAACATATGGACCTAGCTCATCTCAAAATCCAGACGATACCGAAAATAATTTAATTTGTACATTAAAAATTTTTCTGGAAAATGTTAAAAAAAAAAATTATAAGAATAAATATTTGAACATCCATGTTTCAAGCAAAATTTTATTTTTACAAAAAAAAAATCTTTTTCCTTACAAAAGCTTAAAATAAAACTGAAATGGTCAAAAAAGATTAAATACATAAGTGGAAAAAATGTTGCAAGTGCAGCAAAATGTTGATAAAGCTCAGAAATGTTGAAGAGCTTGAAAATGTTGCTCGATCGATTAAATATTGATAAAGTCAAAAAATTTTGAAAAAATCGAGAAACGTGGAAGAAATTCGAAGGTCGAAGAGTTTCAAAATGTTGAAAAACTCGAAAATATTTAATGAGTCGAATAAATGTTGAAAGAATCGAATTGTGTTGTAAAGGCCGAAAAATATTTAAAAGTCGATATTTGTACTTACATTGGAAAAGTCGAATGTTGTTGAAAATATTAAACGGTCGAAAATTGTTAAAAAAGTCATAAAAAATTAAAAAATTGTTCTAGCAAGTATTATTTTTTAAACCAACTAATCAAGTTTTCGAAGTGCAAATACGGAAATAATGTTCAATATCTGACGTCCCACTTACAGGTTTATTTTGGGCAATTTTTCCTTTAACGAGTTCAATTTTAGTTAGACCCAAGCCCCCTGGTTGGGTAGTATCCCTATATCAAGTGTCCGGGACTAACCCGGCCGGAGACATGATAAGAATTTAAAAATTTCTGAAATAGTGGGGAATTTCACGAATTATGTAAAAAGGAACTTAACCCTTTCGCGACGGAGTTTTATATTCACAACAGATAACATTTTGAAATTTTTTTTTTTTTTTCAAAATATGAAAAAAATAGTACAAAAAATATGGTCTGCATGCTTGATAAGTCCCGGAATCCTTTCCCATTAAGCTGCATAAGCACAAATTTGAAGTAGTCCTTTGGTTTTCTTTTCAAATTTATTTGCAGAAAATATTGAAAAAAATTGCACTATCAATTGAAATATTGGGATCGATAGGTCCCACGTAAAACACAAACTGGGACAATACATCACAAGATAACAAAAATTGAATGCAACTCGCTTGTACTGATTATGGTAAAAAACAAAATAAATATTTATGACACATGTTGGCTATTCAGATCGACAAAATTTCTCAACACATGTCAGTGAATCTAATGCTACACACTTGTTAGTAATAATACTTTTTTAAATATAATTTTGCATAAAGAAAACATAAAACTTGAATTGGGACACTTCAAGCAGGGGTTTCCATTGACAATAAGGGTAGGACTTAACTTTGAAAGTATCTGGGACGTATTGTTCAAGTAGTCGCGAAAGGGTTAAAATACCAGTTTTTCCAAGTTTTTGGCATCAAACAGAACGAACTTTTCACCATTTTACGAATAAATTATAAACAAAAAAAAATGTCATCAACTTTTTCCACAAAAAAGTTTTATTTCTTACCCTTTTAGGTAAAAATAATTCTTTGTTTTTGTTTTTTAAAAGACCGGAAATTTTTCTGTACGACTTGATAACCCTTGGCCCATCCAAGCCATTTTGACGATTACTTATTTTCTTAAGCTATAATTTTTTTGGTGGTTCATTAATTCAAAAAAAAAACATACAAGAATCACCAGATTTGGAAATTTTGCTTCAAACTTAAGGGAACTTATCCTTAAAATTTAAGAATCTTCATATTGGAAGTCGAGTTTCTCGCGTTATTATTAATGAAAAATCACTTAAAATACCTTTCGCAAAATAACTTTTGATAATATATATTTTTTTTTGTTTCAAAGTAATTTTCTTAGTAAAAAAATTTCCACGTCCGATATCTCTTTTACAAAAGATTTTCAAACGATTTTGTCGCGCCAAATTTAATATTCGTTTTTTCTCATTTATATCAAAAAATTCCAGACACATGGAATTGTTTTGTATTTTTGTAGGTGAGAAATGGAATATATTTTGACTAATTAAATAAATATATTTTATTGCTCGTAATACTGCTAACTAAATTCATTATTATTATATAGGCAGAACTATTTTGTTCTTTAAAAACTTTTCAATAATTTAATCCTTTTTCTTTTAAATTTCAGCGAAATTTTTCGACGTTCAATTGCAAGCAGCATACAGTCAAGCTCGAGGGAAAATACCTATGAAGAGGTAAGTTAAATAAAAAAAAAAATACAGCATTAATATTAATGTTTTTTATGTATATTTTCACTACAAAAGAAAATATATCAATTTTTTTTTTATCAGCTAAGTATTCAGATTTTTTTAAATTTCATATGACACAATGGAAAATAATTGCGCTATTAATATGCTAAAAAGGACCACTACAAAGAACAAATGCGTAATATGTCCTTTGCTCTAGCAATATATGTTGAAGCAGCTCAAATTTCATCTTTGTTGATATTACAAAAAAATATATATCTCGAGGGATGTTACTATTTTTCAATATAGAAAACTCATATTTTTCATAACTTCAAATTTCATAACGTAAATTTTAACAAAAAGACAGAAGAAAATCAAACTCAAAGAAAAGCAAAAAAAAAATGTAAAAGAAAAGCAAAGAAATTCGACACTTTGCTTGAAATATCAATTGAGAACATCTGATTTACTGCACAGGATAATGCGCGTTGCAGATATCAACGATTCGATTTCGGTACAAAATTGATGCAGCAACATACGCGTGCTTGTCAGCAACATTGGATGTGTGAGTTGCCGCCAAGTGTTAGTTTTCTGCTTTCTTTTTTTGATAGCAACCAGCTGCTGTTTTCGCTGCAAATGATCTTCTTTCCATTAAAAAGGACATAATTCATGTGTTTGTGTGTGTGTGTGTTGTAGGCTTTAAGAAAATGTGAACCTGAAATCTTAAGAAAACATAAACATCCCCTTATATGTTGGTTAACTGGCATAACATTTTGCAGCCGTTTCTTCACTTATTCTTTGATTTTGTTCAAATAAGGACAGCGAATAAGAAGAAGAACTCACATAAGGGAAGATGACAAAAGTGGCATAAAAGCGAATGACCTGCTTTGGAATGCAGGAAACATCTGCTGAGGCGACTCCTTAAAAGCAACACTAAAGAATGCTTGTAAGATTTCCTAAATGCTAAAGGTGCAAGGGATGCGCTCATTGAGTGCGAATACACTGAAAAAATATGTATGGAGAAATAATTACATTTTTTTTTTAGCTTTTAGAAGATTTTAGCTATCCGGATATTACTATACAAAAACAATTTGTCCAAAAATACAAAAGTTAACCAAATAGTTTTCACATGAGAAAAATGTACCAAAAAAATTGAGTTATTAAACTTTTTTCGGGACATTAATCTATTTTGCGAAAAAGTCTGATTTTGGCCATTATATCTGTAGGAAAAAGCTTTTACTGAATTTTTACTTTCAAGACGATTTTTATTTTTTGCAATTAAACTGCGTTAATTATTATAAATAGTAAGCACAATGAAACTTGAGGGCATTAAAAAATTAAAATATTTTTCCAAGTGTATTAAGCTGAAAACAATTTTAAACATGTCCTTATTAGCACCAGCATAAAAATAACCTACGTTGGGGGCCAATTTAAAAAAAAAGATGAATTTATTTTGTTGTATAACGACTGCATCTGCTGCCAGGCACATTAATTTTAGCGTCATTTACACAAAGAATATCCTTGTGTTGTCTTTCTTGTATACAGCACATTATGTCGTAAAGGAATTTAAGGAGCGTGCAGCAAGTTGTTTAAGAAAAAATGCAGTGAACCGTAATAAAAAGGAATGACAAGTAGCTTAACATCATACCAGTTTTCTGTCACTTGCTTCCTTTTTAATAAAAAATTAGAGCCAAAAAAGGATAATAAGGATAAAAGCGTACTTTATTAATGCTCTTGTAAAAGTAGACAAGGAAAAGGTGTTTCCTGTATTGATAAAAAGAAAGTGCATATTTCAAAAGGAGCTTTATATTTTCCAAGTAAGGATATACTTAGTTGGAGTGTATTGAATACTTCAGCGCGTGTGCTATAACATGAAGATTTTCTTAAAATTTTTATTTATTTAATTTTTTCTTTCTTTGAATAAAGCTACCAACTAACTTTAAATGCAACTTTTTTTTGTAATAAAAATAATTCCACTTTTTAATTTAATTCCAATGACCAAATTTGGCTTCACTTCTAGTGAAATCTATAGCAACAAGCCAGCTGTATATACAGCGACAACAATTATGTACGATAACTTGATATCAACTTGATTTTAACCGCAATAGCAAAATAAGCAAAGCTATCTACCATATTAAGCAAACAGATTCTATTTCAACTATTACCACATTTACACAGAGGAAAATTGATACGCACCCATATATACACACACACACACTCGCGCACATATTAGAGAGTCATATCATATCAAACGTTTTATTTAGGAATCTATAGGCACTAATGGCGCACGTGATGTTTCGTGGCGCTACCATATTTGTGCAGATTGTCAAATGATTGCAACTCAGGTTGAATGTGCTGCAATCCTTAGAGTATTTCACAAATACAGCGAAGACTGTTGGCAGATAGAAATCTATTGATATTGAAACAAACGAAGAAAGAAATTTTTGCAAAGAATTTTTTAATATTTTAGGTCTGAGTTCAACAAGAAAATGAATTGAGCTTTTGATTATAACATATAGACTTTGAGCTATCTCAGGTTTTCGAGAATATGAGATTCTTATGAAATATCATTTATCAATCATATAACCCTTATATTTTTTCCAAGTCTAAACTGCCTTTAATAATTCATGTTAGATCAAATAAAAAATTTGCCTGAATTGAACACCAGGACTTTGCCTTGTCTATCTTTGGGAGGGTGATCTAAAGGTATTTTTTTTTTGGATTTTGTCGACTTATTCAAAAAATAGTGCTAGCGAAATTATACTAAATTACAAAATTAAAGAGCATACAAATTACATGCGATTTTGTTTTTTTTTTACCCAAAATAAAAGCTATTTTTACTTGACTTAAAGCTTCAAGCTAAATAGCTAAGCAGGCTTACAGCTGTAGTAGCTAAACTCTTTTTAAGCATTATTATTAGTATGAAATGGCTAAAAGTTGACTCGTGTGTAGCATTTTTTACATAATGCAAAAAGTGCAATTCTCGAGAAAAAATGAGGGTTTTCCAGTTTTTCGGAACTTTTGGAGTCTTAGTTCAGAATATAACATATGTCTTTCTGTTAATATGTACTTAATTCCAATCAAATTCAGCTAACTTTAGGACCTTTGAAATCAGCCATTTCCGCCAAGCGAACTCCGCACAATATATATGGGAGACGGCTTTTGTTTCAACTGTCTTAAATTTTAGCTGATGTAGCTTAACTTAGTTTGTTTAAAAATCTGTATACGTATAAGTACCTTCTTTGGCTTAGGGGTGACCTTAGACATCTTAGCATAGGTCAGATATTTAGTTTTATTACGAAATCTGGATGGTTCAATGAGAGGGTATAGTCAAGTATCCTGTGGTATCACATTGGACTAAAATATTGTCTAAGTGAGTCGGTTCGTAACTGACTGCCTCTCCTACCTAATTTAACCTTGGCTTAGGGGTGTTAAGGATCAATGAAACTCATAAATCAATCGTATAGTCAGATTCGTGGCCATATAAGTAGTCATACAAACGATACAAGCTAAATCCAGGGTTTCTAAGTCGTAGAGAAACAATTCCCGGCCTTCTAAAAAAAGTTTTTTACTCAAATGGTACAAAGTAAAATATGATTTTTTGGGAAAAGCGTATGACCTATTTATTTTTTTTTTTCAGGTCAGCAATATAAAAAAATTGGATAAGATCTGAAACTTTTCTATGGAACTTTAAGTCCATGTCACAAAAATCGTCCAATTCCGAGGATTGATATGAAATTTCTGACACTGCCAGGCCAATCCCGGTAAATTGGTAGACCTGGCTACATCACATAATAATATTAGTCAATTTTTTCGAATGTATCGTTTCCATACAAATTTTTGGGGCAATAAAAGTTTGATATTATAAACCTTAAACTTCACCGATTGATTCTCAAATAAAACTTTAGGTGTGTGCTCTTGAAAGTTAGGTTATTAATCAATATATCGAATAAGATAATCCCTTCTTGTTCTTACTTAACTTTAGTAGGTATCAACATCTTCGTTATTTCAATAACATCTATAATTAAGGGCAGTACTTTAATAGGCACTGTCTTATGTTAAAAAATTAGCGAATGCATAAGGACCATTGTATCCATAGCGGACTCTGCCAGGCATTCATTAAGTCCCAATTGAGACAAAGTCAAAGTTCCAAGCAAATTTGCCGGCGTCTGTATTTCAATACACTATTTTGCATACAAGTTAGGCAGAGGTCAACAGACTTGGTTGCATATATTGTCGCGCCTAAATTGGGACTAAGTGACTAATGTTAACTTTTGTTAAGTTTTCAATGAACTCTTCAATTAAGAACTTAAGATTTTAGATTGACAATAATTTTTTCTTATATATATATTCTGAAAGAAGCTTACAAGTTCGGGAATTGTAGAAACCTTAAATATATTTTTAGACTTCCATTGTGTGTAGTCGTGATTCCAAGTCATTCTCACATACATATGTTGGAGTTTATTATACTCGTATTGTGAAATATTAAAGTAGCTATGATACTCATCATTATCAGCTGCAATTAAAACTCATTTGTAGAACTAAACAAAGTTAATGCATAATAAAACATATCATATTAAAAAATACTATTTATAAATAAATCTGATTTTTTTTTCAAATTATAAACAAATTTTCCATTAATTCCAAACATCAATAAATAGCTTATGAAATATATACAAAAATTCAGCTACTGTTGGAAACTAAAAGAAACATGCAATTATTGTAATATAGCAGCTAATGTATTTCATTTACGAGATATCAAACAGTTGCCGCCAAAAGAAAAGGTTTTCATACTTGAAATATTCTCAAGTGTTTACTTAAGTAGTTGGGTTGGATACTTCTTCTTCAACTCGTATTGATGATGGTATTGAAGAAAGGTTCCCGCCAGTGATTATGTGTCTGTGACAAATGTAACATTAGACCTCGACATGACATGACTCTAACAATGGACATCACTATTCATTAAATAATATTTACATAAAAAAACCCCAATTGAATTCTTCTTTTGTTGTTATTAATAACACTTTTGTTGTCAATAAATGTTGTACGTGAGCTCGTTTAGTTGTTGTTTTTTCAAAGGTTTTTATGATTTTTTCTTTCTTTTTGGTCTTAATTTATTTTTCTTCTTAAATATCAAATTGACGTGAATTTTCTTTAAATTACATAGCATAAAGATATATTGCGTGCTATGCGTTATTTTGGAGTTTTAGGCTGCGTGTATTTCGATCTTTTTCTTGTAACTTAAAACTTTCTTTTTAATATTCAAGGCATATCTTGGGAGTATGTCTTCTGAAAATTGTTTTTTACTTAAAAGTTCTAATAGCTGTGAAAGAAGTTATTTATGTAATTATATTGTTTGCATTAAGCTATTTATTAAATGTTTGTCTTTGTAGGTCAAAGACCTCACATCAAGCTTGAATTCTACATGAAGCAGCTTTTTTTTACATAAAAATCTTATTTTCAAGGAAAATTTTGCGACTTGCTATAGTTTCAGAGGACCTTATATTCAATTACATTTTAATTTCGACAGCATACAATTTGATTAACTTAAAAACTTCACAAAATCTGTTCAAATAAAAGAAGTTACCAACTTCAAAGCAAACAGTTGCTAAAAAAACACTTAAAAAGCCTTCTAAAATTCTTTGTGGCTTAATATCGCTAAGTCTTCTTTCAGACATATAAATTGTGAATAAGTATATCACCATTTAGAATTCATTATCGGCTTAAGGAAATGATGACGCCGAGTAAAAAAAATCAAACAACTAAGCTTCCCATTCATACAGTTGGTTTTAACACCATGAAGCCACCAAAAAAAAAATAAAAAAGTCGTAAGACTTATTGCTGATGTCTGCTGTTATTATAGGTATTCAGCCTTTTGTCGCTGACTTGAGCTTAAATTCGACTTTTATTTCAGTTTAATTTGACTTTGCAAGTTTCCTTGCCTGAGGTCGTTCATTCATTCAACACAAAGTGTCTCTTTTTTGTCCACACAGAATTTGTGGTTGTTTTCTTCTCTTTTGTTTTTGTACTTGTGAATGAATTGATTTTTTTTTTTTTTAAAAAACTTCACTACTGAATTTCCGTTGAATTATATTATGACTGAAGTAGGAATATAAGAAAACATTGTATCAAAATAAAAACATCACTTTAACTTTTGTAGTAGTCCTATAAAAAGGTTAATGATTTCGATTTTTATTTAAATTCATTTGACTTTTCTGTTATGAGGCGTCGCGACGTGCTACCTCATCTATGGTAGGTACTTGCACGAACGACTTATTCCGTCAATGGTTCGCTGATTTAATTGATTTCCAGATAATTTAATTTTTTTTTTAAGGTTTGTTTTGTTTAACTTTTAATAAATATTTAATTGCCACAAAGTGTAGGCTTACGACGCGTTTTATTTTGAAAAAAAAAAAATAAAACGTTTGTTTTTGTTTTATTTAAATTACTTTGTGTTTCGTTGGAATGTGTAGCGTGGGATAGTTATTTTATATGGTTGGGCTGAGCTTTGTATGTTTTTTTTTTTTAAGTTTCATGGTAAAACATATTATAAATATTTCAGTTTAATGTGTGATTTAGTAAGATTTATTAAAATTTGTTTTGAAGCAATAAGCATTTGAACACTTAGGTTTTGATATTTAGAAGAATGTGCAATATATAAATGAAATTTTGTGCCACAAGTTAAGTGTTTCGTTATATACCAAGCTCTATTAAATTTAAAAAAATATGAAACTATATTCATAAACATATTCCGACTTATATTGAAAAATCGAAAATTTAGATCTTTGTTACTTAGTCGAAATTGATATTGATTGATTTGAATGAAACTTCATAGATGGATTTATTTTATGTCCTGAGTTGGCGTATACATAGGCTAGTTTGAAATTAAAAAAAAAAAAATAGATAATAAAGGTTGTGAAAATGCTTTAAGTTCAAAATTTTCCCTACAAACAGCTTATTTTGGCATTCACACTGCCATAAAAAGCTGTATTCGCAAATATGTATTTGCGAATTTTTCAAGGCGCGAACGTACAAAAAAGTATGAAAATACTGAAAATACTATTACTGTTCTATGAACTATGCTGGAAAAATAAAGAAATTACTTTTCACACCGGTGCACTATCCCAACATCTTTAAATCAAATTTTTTACACGCTTTCCCAAAGCACAAAGTACGATCTCGAGGTGACTAAGAGAAGTTTCTGACTCCTGATATTTCGAAGATACATTCTTCAATCTCGCAGTATAGAAACTATGATTATTTGACAACCAGGACCGCATTACTACCAACGACGTGCTTTAGGGGCGGCAGGTTTTGTAGGTGAGAGTTTGATTAGGGAGATAAATTTTTATTAATTTTTGAAAATCCCCCAAAAAATTAAAATATTTTCCAGGGAAGATGAGGCGCTACTGGGCAACTGTTCTGCTGCCTTCTACATTCTCTCAAGTTACTAAAATGTTCCATATCCACACCGAAGCAAGGCATAGAAAAGGTGGCGGTTGGTCTTTCATTGACACAATATAAGTAACTCCATCAGTTGAGCTGGCACCAAAAAAGCCACGGAAGCACGATATTTTAGGGGATAATCAACATGCAAAAAAATAATAAATAACGAATTTGAATGATTTAAAAAAAACATATAATTATATCGGGTAATGTTATCAATAATGTCCATTGAATTATAAACTTAATTCGCTATAATAGTTTACTTGTCTTATACGTCAAAATAATGCTCAGTCGTCGATGCTGCGAATTTTCAATTAAATTTATTTAGATTTTGAAATTGGACTTCTTTAGCAATACCCCACTAATATAGTTTTATAGAGATAATATTTACTATATTTAATATTTTTTATAGTTACGATATTTACCAGTAGCCTACTCCAACATAAAATTCTCTTATTTCAGAGTCAGGGCTTTTGTTGCATAAACATTATACCATAGTTAAGAAAATAAATACCAAATAAACAATTTCATCTTTTTAATTCGCAGAATCACCCTCAGCCTATGTGTTGTGTACCAAAATTAAAAAAAAAAAAACAAAATGTGCATGTTAAGTTTTGTTCATTTTCACTTGTTAAATGTTTCTATCAACACCTACGGTATAGAGAGGGTCCCTAAATGTCGCCGCTACACTTGAAAACTGATAACCCAAACAAATGTTTACAACCTGCCTTTGTTTATGAGAGCATAAGATGCTGCGCGTATCTGTGCCAGTCTTAATTAAAGTGTGACCAAATATACCTTTTTTTTTCTTGGCTCAAATTCCATTGTTTATTTAAAGTAAATTTGTTTATAATGCGCACAGTGCAGGCTTTATTTATTTATGACTTTTTTTGGGATCACGGTAGATATGTTGTATACACATACTGAAGAAGCTATGTAACCGCACACGTCTTAGGTCGGAATACCTGCTTTTGTTGAAGATAAACGTTTACTATCCTGCCTATTTTTCACCTTCATCTTAATTAGTTGCGCCTTTTTGACTCATTGCCAGCTTAAGTAGAAAATTTATTTGAATGAATAATCTATGAAATGTTTTTAAATTTAATTTTGGGAAATATTTTGTTATAATGCAGAGCAAAATTAATATTTTGGCAACATACTGTGATAGCAGCACTAAGAATTTTTTGACATTTCTAAACATTGACAGTTCAAACGAAACCTCAGTGTGGTCTAACAGTTAAGAAAAACAAAAAAGGTCGAAAGAGATAACAATGCACCAAAAACTGCGGAAGTATATTAAGGGAAATCCCTGGGAAAACACAAAGACAAGTTAATTTCTACTAAAATATTAATAAAATGTAATGCATGATAGCACACGTTGGACAACGTATGTATGTAAGGGATGATTTCTTAAGCGTTTGCTTTTTGAAAACTAAAAAAAGAACAGAAAATTTGCAAAACTGAATAAAATGTTTATTTCAGGCAATACATCAATTCATGCCATTTATTTTTTAAGATTATTTTATGTAAATGTTGCCCGCGGCTATGCCTGTGATTGTCCATCCGTAAGCTACAATTTTGGCATACTTTTTCCAGCATTTCGGCCGGTATCTCACCAATGACAGCTGTAATGTTGTCTTTCAGGACTGCAGTTGTAGCTAACTTGTCTCTGCACGCGAGAGACTTCACGTAGGCCCACAAAAAATAGTCTAGTGGGGTCAAGTCGCATGATCTTAGCGGCCAATAAACTGCTCCAAAACGTGAGATTAATTGCTCAAAAAACTCGCCTCTCAACAGGTCTATGGTATCGCGTGTCATGTGGCACCGTCTTGTTGAAACCACATGTCAAACAAGTCCAATTCTTCCATTTTGGACAAAATAAGTCAATAATCCTCGCACGGTACCTTGTTACATTGACTGTAGTCTGGCGATTTTCATTATTTTTGAAAAAATTCGGTCCAATGATGCCGCCGGTCCACAAACCGCACCAAACAGTGCATTTTTCAGTGATCGTTGGTAGCTTTTGAACTATTTCTAGCTGGTCTTTAGCCCAAATTCGGCAATTCTGTTTGTTGACATACCCATTGTGTCAAAAATGAGCTTCGTTCGAAAAAATTTAATTTTTCGCAGAGCACGAAATTCGATAATAAAATTGAATAATTTGTAAGCGCTGTTCGTTTGTTAATCTACTTATGATCAAATGGCAAATCTTATTTAGCATTTTTGGTGGTAACACATTTTACCAATCATGCGTAAAGTGACAAAAAATTTACACTGAAAAAACAAATAGCAAAAAAATCACCCATTATTTCATTTTGAGCTGAAAAATTAATTGTGTCAAAGTATACTCTGTTAGGTACCACTGTGCGCCGCTGCCCCAATTATGCTCAGACTATTATGAATTAAGTATCAATTAATAAATATTTGAAAAAAGTGCGCGATGAAATAGTTTCTAATATTTATTCAAATTTATAAGGATATTTAACCAATATCCTGTGCTGGATTGTATGTTAGAAGTATACTGAATTGTTAAATTGAACGAAAGGAAATTCTTCATTCATCAAAATTTATTTTGTCGCCTTCAAAGTTGGCCCCACCGTTTGCAAAACAACTACGTCAGCGCTTAATCCAGCCCTGCACACATTTTTTGTTGGCTGATTGACGAATAGTCTTCAGCTCTATCAGCGAATTTGCTTTTATGACTTCAACCATAGCTCAAAGCGTCTTCAGCGTAGTGGTAATTTTAGTTCCAGGGAACAGGAAAATGGGAATAGAGTCATATGAGGTGAAGATTTGGTCAATGGTATTGGTTGGACTTTTAGCTTAAGACTTAAAAATGACGACTTTATATGATGGTGCATTGGTTATCCGGCCGTTTTTACTGGACATATTCATGGCGCCTAAATAATTATCCTTATTTACCTTTGAAGGCGAAAAATAAATTTTGATAAGCAAATAATATTGTTTGATTTTATTTAACAATTTCGATTGCTGGCATAATGTATTGGCTATACCACCTAAATGCGCCAAAACACAAAGAGAGCTTATAAAAAAAGTTTCAGATCAGCAGCAGTTTCAGTACAGCAACGTGATATTTAATTTTCTTTAGGCAATATTTCCTACACCTGAAGCTCTTGCGAGTGATGGCGCTATTTACCATACAAAATATGTAAATAATTTATGAAATCTACAGCTTAAATACGCTACAACTTGCAAAGCATTAAAGTAGCCATGTTTCTCACGTAAATTGGGGTAAATTGGCCGGACATAGTACCGTACATATACCGCAAGTGTATTTTGATGACCTAAACTTTCTTCAGCAGTTCATCTTCTGCTCTTGAGAGCGCTAACTCGATCAAATATCAATCAGACCGAAAAGCGTGCACTCACAGTGAGCCAGACAGTTAATCCAAATTGATTGCCATATCATGGGAAAAACTGTGAAATGCAAACTCAGGCTACTGGCTGACTGACTGACTGACTGTGCAACTATAACAAATTTTTTTTTTTGCCATTGTAATTTTCGTATTGACCTTCTCTCATTTGGCAAACAAAGTGGATGGAAGAAAGATATAAAGCAAGAAAGAAAAATCGTGCACAATTTACTACAATTAAAGTGAAAAATTGCTGGGAAAATTTCTACAAATAACAGAAATTTGTACAAGAAATTGAAGAAGCAGCAGAACTAAACTTGAAATGTAGGAAAATCTATTTAGTTTTTTGTAAATTGGCTTAAATTGTTTTAATTGCGTTTTCACACTTTAGACTGTGTTCATTTTCGTTGCTTTGCTTTGGGCTTTACACTCTGCTGCGCTACACGTCATTATAAAGATTTGATTTTTATTCAAAACTTTTTTTTATTATCAGTTTTTTAGTGATAATGCATGCAAAGTTAAGCAAAAATTATCAAACGTTGACAATAAAATTTTTAATTTTCTCTTGCTAATTTGAATTGTGGCAACTTCTAGCTGGACTGGACTACCTCAAGAAGACTTTCTCGACACGATTTGTTGTTGTCGTTGAGTTTATGTTTATTTGTTTGTTGTTTGTGGTATTTGTCATTTGTCATAGTTTTTATTGCGAACTGTTAATTTTATACTTGACAACTTGTAGAGGAAGTTTTAGCTGCGCAAGCGCTTTGTATTATGAGTGGGCAACATTTGCGTTAAAATCTTCAATGACCTCTTTTCTATTTTGAATAGTTTTTTTTTCGAAATTTTTTGCAAAGCTGTATTTCACTTTCAGTTATATTGTTTTGGTCAGAAAGTTATCATCTCTTTTTCATATTTCAAAATTTCTTTATATTGCTAACAAAGACAATGTCTTTGCTTATTATTACTAATAGGTATGAAAACATGTTTTAAGTAGCTGAATGATTTCATTCTCAGTCTTTTGCTGGTTACGTAAAAAATCAAATTTGAATTGAAATTTATGTAACTTATATTCTTTTTGTTCAAAAGTATGATTTGCGATTTTTTTTTTAATAAATAGCGAATACTTAACAAAGACTTTTCATGTGTGAAAAATTTACACAAAGCTTAAAATTATCCGTTTAAGTTTCTTCGCAATAATTTCATCGAAAATTTCTTCGCCAACATTTCCAAAATTAAGTGGAAAAAAGCACAAAACGACGGGATAAAGCGCCAAAAAAACTTTAGTCTTATTCGAAATAAATGCTCCCGCGAATATTGTTTCTTGAAAACGAGTTCCCTAACAAAACTTTCTTCTTCCGCATTAGCAACTCACAATAAACACTTTTAAATGTTTGAAAATAAGTGCTTTATTTATTATTCAGAAGACTTCACAAGTTCACAAAAAATGGTTTATATGCTGGAACTGTCTCCAGACTTATATTAAATATTTGATATAAGATAAATGAAAATTCAGCAACAAGTACTTGTGTGGAAATCGTTTTTTTGAAAAGATTTTGCCAGCAATAGCTCCATATTTCGATTGGGCTGAAAATTTGACTTATACCATTTTTTAGGAAGAATAAAATGTCTTAAGAATTTACTCAACCAATGCGATAAATTTACAATTTTGCCTGTTTTTTTCTTCTTATTTTAAGCATAAAGCTTCCAAGCATTTTGATATGAAAAAACTTCATCAAAATATTTTAATTTTAAATTTCCTTTGGGGGTCGATTCCCTCTTATTTATACGCCAAAAAAATTATCTTGTAATTCTGAGATAAAAAAAGTTTCGAAAATCTGCTGTTTACATTCAACAACTTAAAAGTAAATTTATATTTGTGCAGCATGTTCTTGCACCTGTTCCCGACCGCAGTAGAAGTCAAGCAATAGATTTTACTTGTGTAAAAAAAATAAGCAAACATGTAACACTAAAAAGTTATTCAAATCATAGAAAGGACACTCAAAGATACACATGCGTACGTGCATACACTTGTAGATGCCAATGTTATGTAACGGAAACAGGTGCATGCAGCTAGCACCAAATTACTCAACAACACACAAACACTGGTCTAGAGTTGATTTACCAAGGCATAGCGCACCTTGATAGTTGCGAGATATTAAACATTTTCCTGCAATTTCAAATAGATACGAATCAGTTGGTGCTCCAGCATGAGTGCAAGTGACTCAACGCCTCATTAAGCACAACCTTTGCAACAACAGCAACAACTAACAAAAGTCACCACTGTGTAACACGTCAGTAATCTGGGTGCTATATCTGTACCGTTTGCTAAATATGGCCGCACAGTTGACCGCATAATTGCCAAATGAGTCAAATGAACCCAAGGGTTTCCTTAACCAAGCGCACCATTGTACAGCATCAGCTATTGGTTGCTTAAGGTGTATTTGCTGTTCAAAGTTCGAACACTCAACATAGCGAGCGTAGTACCTGCATCTATGTAGACAGAGTTTCATTCGTTATGTTACGAATGCGAAAAAGTTCATTCATCGTTGTGGAATTTATGTGACCGTTAAGAAGTTTGACAGGTTGTGCGAATGTTGGTTTATGTGGGTTTTCGTACTCAGAAGGGAAAACAACTTTTGGTTGATATTACTTGGTGATAATAAGCAAGAGCTAATTAATTATACTGAAAATAAGCTAGTAGCTGCATAATTATTGTACATGCCTGTTAAGAATCAAAGAAATGTGGAGAGCAACTCCGGTTCATTGTAGATTATTTAACTTGAAATTTGTTAAAGAAATTTTAACGAAACGGTGTGTGTTACACTTGTGTAACAATCAAACTTACAGTTTTCCACTGTAGAAACTGTGAAAATTGGAGAATTTAAATATTTTATGTTATATACTAAAAACTTTAGGAAATTGTAATATGCAATTTCATTCACTCTTTTCTGAAATAATTTAATAAAATAAAGTGTAGTGTTTCATAAAAGTAACAGAATAGTTTAGCGACTTATAGCGGGTAATCTTTACAAATTAAGCTATTTTTTTCATTTTGTGTCATCTAGCTTGTTAGTATTTTGGCTAGGTTTTCAAAACTTAACATACGGAACATTGTTACAAATGTGTAACATATGATTTTTACCGCTTCCTTTTTAATACATTGAAAAAAAAAGTATAACAACAACACTTCTGTTCTAAATTTTCATATGGGAAAAAATCTTACGTAAATAGTGTTACAAATGTGTAACACACATTTTGCGGCTTAATATCATATCGATTTGATCTAATACAGATTTTTTTTATTTTATGTCATCTAGCTAGTTTAGTTTAGTGTTTTGGCTACATTTTCAAAACTTAACATATTGAACATTGTTACAAATGTGTAACAAATGATTTTAACCACTTTCTACTTAATATATTGAAAAAAAAAAAATGATTATAATAATAACAAAACTTCTGTTCAGTGCTCTAAGTTTCCATATGGAAATAATCTTATGTAAATAGTGTTACAAATGTGTAACACCCATTTTGCGGCTTCATGCCATACCGACTTTGACCTGATCATACCTTAATTTGAATTTAGTGAATTTCATTATGTTAGCAAGAAAAATTTTGAGAGAGTCAAGAAATGTTTAAAATCGAAATTGTTGTAAGATTTTGAAAAAGGTGAAATTAAATGACTAAAATTTGTTAGAATATTTTCATAACTCTTAAATGAAACAGTATGCGTCATTGTCACATTTCAGCTAGTACAAATATTTTTCATACACGCTAGTGTATGTGTATAATCAAAACCTTGAATTTTAGAACATCCCTCCGGAAAGTTTTGTTACAAATATGTAACACCTATTTTTTTTAATGATACTGAACCAATTTAAGCCAGTGTGTCAGATTTTTCAATGATTTTTTATATTCAAACATTTTAACACCACAATTTTAAAATCGTCTGCAAATGGCGCCATAAGTTCAATTTGTGAAGCGCGTATCGAATATTCACTTTACTTTTCATAACCTACATATAATTTTAAAAATAGACTAATTAATATGTTTACAATAAAAGTAAAATTTAGGACTGACCGTATAATATGATAATGATAGTTAGTTAAAATAATATTCTAATAGAAATGTTTATGTGGTTTTTCACTCCTCAGCCCCAAGTATAGGAATTCCTATGAATTTCTTTCAAAATGCCGATTTTTTATTCAAAATCAATCAAATTCATAGACGTTGATACCGACAACCAAATGGCACTCAATTAATAAATCAACAAAAAAGTAATTTTTAAATTTTATTGCATGTGTCAGTCATTTATTTAAATCCGTTTCGAAAACAAAAATTAATTCTAACATAACTTTAAACAATATTTTGCCGCCCAAAATGATGGATCATAATTCGATAAAAGCAACAATGTCCGATGTCTAAAGAAGAAATGTGTAGACGAACGTACAGTGTGAGACTGTAGTGACTGAACTGACCGTGTGTTAAATTACTAGGCGGGCGCCCAATCATTAATCGTGCGTAAACACAAAACCTTCAAATGGAGGCAGCACATCAACCGTCACTGGGCTCATAACTTTGGTTAAATTTTTAATTTTCCCGCAGAAAGAACCAATTTGTAGATTAAGAAGTTGTGGTCGACTGATAAGATTTTAATCGGCGTTTAAAAATTTACACTGACATTTGGTGCTGCAATATTGTTATAGGGACTGTTTCAATATGATATGACATTAGAAAAGGAATATTGCTTCTTGTTTCTAAGAGTTTAATTTTCAACATATTGTACTCGTATTGTATATCAAAAATGAAATTTACATAATTTTATACGCATATGTTTAAGTAGGCAATGCTATTTTTGAACTCACAAAGGTTTTGTATTCTTATCGACAATTAAGTAACATATTCGTTAAATTAATGTATTCATGCCAATCAAATGAATGTTAAGAACAGCTGCTCTTTTATAAATGTGAATGATCAACCCAACATGACTTTGACATTACAGAAAGTTACGTTAAACTGTTAATAAGATGTTGTTGCTTATCTCATTTTTGTTATCAATTTGTAATACTTATGTACAAAAGGACGTTACATAATTACGAAACACAGCCAGATGCTGCAATTTTAATCAAATTAATAAGAACGTTGTTGGACAAGTAATCAATAAAAGGTTCAGGAATAGGCTAGACAATGAATCGAAAACACCCTTAATCTAAGAGTTTTTTGTGCATCAACGGAATTATATAAAACTTATCGATTAGGTTTTTGAAATTCTTGAGGTTATTTTTTGAAAGCTTAAAATGTTTGCTCTACAGTAATGCGGTAAAGCTGATCAAAAATATATAAAAGACCAAAATACCACTGCATTTCTATGAAACTCTGAAGACCTGTCTTTAGGAAAGTTTTTTTATAAAACTTCATGTTACGTACTACCTTGATCAAAAAGTTTTAGGACTTTATTTTTAAAATGAAAAATACAAGTTTATTCATCAAAATCGATATTGTCTCCTTCAAAGTACTCCCCATCGACTGCAATGCACTTACGCCAACGCTTGACCCAGTCCTCAAAAGCCTTTTTATACTCGACCGTCGGTATGGCCATCAGGGCCATCTTCGATTTTTCGATGACCTCTTCTCGGCTGCTGTAACGCGATCCGCGGAGCGGTTTCTTCAGGTGGCCGAACAGGAAAAAGTCGCAGGGAGCCAAATCAGGCGAATTCGGTGGATGTTGGACGGTATTCATGGAGTTTTTGGCCAAAAACTCACGAATAATGATCGCATTGTGCGACGGCGCGTTGTCGTGATGCAAAATCCACGAGTTGTTTGCCCACAAATCCGGTCTTTTTTGGCGAACTGCTTCACGCAAACGTCTCAAAACGCCCAAATAATATTCTTTGTTGACGGTCTGACCTTCTGGGAGGAATTCATGATGCACAACACCTCTGTAGTCCATGAAAACCGTGAGCATCGCCTTCTTTTTCGATTGAAAACGACGTGGTTTTTTCGGTCGCGGCTCATTGGGTGAACGCCATTCACTCGCTTGATGTCTGGATTGCGTGTCGTACTCGTAAATCCACGTCTCGTCACCGCACCGTCTGCGCACCGTTAAATCCGTTTTTAACACAAAATTTAATGCAAACTCGTTGCTGCAAAGTTGATGACATTTTTTTTTTTGTAAAAAATCGAAACCACACACAAAAGTAGATGCACACAATACGGCGTCACTTCAAGAAATGTCAAGCTGTCAAGCTGAAAATTTGACATAACGTCCATGACACTTCTACCAACACAACAAAAAAAAGAGAATTGAAATCGGACGAACGAGAGCGCCACACGGTGACGAGTCCTAAAACTTTTTGATCAAGCTGGTATACTTGCAGCAAATACATTTTTGACTAGTTGCAGACATATATCCATCGAAATTCACCGATGAGCTTATCTAGATATCAGTAGAAGTAGGGAATTCCTAAATTGATTGAAAAAATATAGATGTCATACATAAAACTATTTATTAAGCTATAGTAATGATGCTTGAAATCTAACATATAGGTTTCGAGATGCCCAAATATCTCTAAAATTCGAACGTTTTTTTTTTTTAAAAAACTTTATTTTATATCATATCATATCTTTAATGGCCCTACTCTAGAGATATTAAAAAAGAAAGAAAGACTCTAAAAACTCTTTAAAACACCGCCTTTACCGCCTTTTCTAACATGCTTATGTGATTGCAACCAAGTGGCTTGCTCTCACCAAAACGGGAACTAGAAATGGCCATACCATTTAATTTATTAATCTGTTGAAATAGGTAGTGTTTTATATAGTTTTAAAATTATGTTCTTATAACTGTTTCTTAGTCTTATTTTGTTTCATAATGCTTAGAGCAGATAACCGAACCAATGTCCACCAGAGACGCTATATTTATTTGAAAAATTTAGCTATATCTTGATACCGAAGACTTAAATTTCAATAATGCTTTCTGGTAAGCATTTATAAAAGTTGGTCGAAAATATTTTTTTGGGAAAGGTTGCAGAATACTACCCCATTGAAGTTTCACTCCCATTCTCATATAGAATTTAAAATTCTACTATTTCTACCTAATGCTGGCAGCATATATTTTAAGTAAGGTTTCAAATTTAATTTATTTTCAGTCAATTAGAATCATTGTAGTCGGAATTTATTATCAACAGATGTTTGCATTTATGAAACTAACAGCCACATTTACTTTGGTCTGATGCTCGAACAATAGTGACAACGAAGCCACAGATCTTATTGGTCAACATAATTTAAAAAAAAAATGCTACCAACAAAAATAAAATGTGACCTTTTGGTCAGCATATGTGTGCAGCATGCTAAAAAGGGATTTTGATTATTGTATTGTCAAATCAAATAAATTGTTGGGTTTCCTACGGCAGCAGGTCACGCTGATTTAAAAAATTCAGAAAGAAATTTAAAAAAATATATGAACTTTTTTTTTCTATTTTCGCCGTACTAAGCGAAAAGGCCGTATCTCAAACAAAAAAAAAATATCCGAGATTGTTATGGCATCGGAAATGTACTTCATTTATTGCTGGTCACTTAAAAAAATCATCGAATATGATCTCATTGAGGCTAAGTTTTTGACTTTGTATTCATTTGCTCATGATTTTTTTCATACATAAAAATTTATTTATTTTTATTTTTTCAACTTTTACCACCTTTAAAGTAGCCGATTCAAGTTGAAAGCTGCGCCAAAATGCGTGGTGGTAGCCAGTTTTTTCGTCTTTTAATGATCTCTTTCAATTTGATATTACTCTCCTTCAATTCCTCTACCATACACTTATGCTGGTTTACTTTTTTTTTTC
Organism: Tricholauxania praeusta; assembly: GCA_949775025.1. NCBI lineage: Eukaryota > Metazoa > Arthropoda > Insecta > Diptera > Lauxaniidae > Tricholauxania > Tricholauxania praeusta. The sequence continues at coordinate 8,954,072 of OX459030.1, forward strand.
TTTTTTGTTGTTTTTGTGGTTTTTTAAATCGCTTATGTTCACTCAACCTTGGCAAGGCCGTTGAAGCCGGGCTTTTATTTTTTAAGTTTTATTTATACATATTTTGTATCATCGATTTTCTTTCCTTTTTTTAGTTTTTTATTCGTTCGGACAGCTGAAAGTTGTGCGTTGTATTTATTTTCAATTTGACCAAAATAAAGGTAGGGAAAACATGATCTTGTGTGTGAAAGAATTTATGGAACGGAAGTTGACGAAGAGCTACAAAAAAGATAATTTTACAAATTGTGTTAAAAATTCGTAGGCTTGGGGTTATCTCATTTTGATTCTTTTTTTTTTTTTTTGTTGCCTAATGAAATATGATCTATAATTTTTTATGTGGTCACTTTTAAGCAAGTAGTTTTGAATTTTTTCTCATATTATGTGTGAATTTTTATTAAAATATTCTCATTTATGTAAACAGCTTCCGTTTAAAATTTTAAACAGCTCCAGTTTATTTCTCAGAGTATGGAATCTCTAAGTATGGATTTATGATATGGTAATTTTATCAATCACAGTACAAGTAGCATCTACTTTTGGTCAAATTCGGAAGGCCAACATTAATAAACTTTTCAAAATTAAACTTTATCGAGGCAAACTTAAAAAAAAAAAAGGATAATCACCACAATTTTTATCCCATAACTTTGCAAAGTGGGAACATCGTTACTTACCGGTATAAAAAAATATATATACTGTAGTGAATTGGTTGACATGTAACGGTAATCTTATCCTGAACATAGCCTTGGTTCCTGGACTCAAGTGAGCCCCCTATTTGAGCTAGATTAAGGTATTGAGGTTTTCTGCGTTTGTTGAATGTTCTGAGGAAAACTATGTTGAAATACATGGGACAGGGGGTCCAACCCCGGTCGATGAATTGCTCACAGAATCAAAAGAGAAGGCGCCTGGAGTAATATGCGTAAGGGATAAAATAGGTAAAAATCAAACCACGTGGTTTATGAACGCTTCCAAAGTTTGTATTGAGGTGTAAGAAGAAATAAAAATTGAATAAAAATATTTACCTTCATTAAAAACTCCTTTCTGAAGACTTCACTTTCACCCCATTAGAACGCGTATAAGAAACTTTTTTTATTTAGATTCCCACCACACAGTTCTTATGCAAAAAATTCATCAATCTGAAGTCAACACATAACTAACCGTTGTTTCCTATACGAAAATTGAATAACAAACGATTTGATTGAAACAAAATTGAACGGAGAAAAATTTAGAGAAAAAACACAATAAACTCACAGCAAAACCTATTCGCTCATTAACTTAATCTCAATGCTCAAATGCAGCTTAAAACTAGGACCATGCTACTCACAATGTTGTTGTTGCTATCTCGCTTTAACCAGTTTTCAAAATTGTCGCTGTCGCTGTTGATGATCGCACACAACAAACACCCCGGTCTGCCTACCATATGTTGTTATTATAATTAATACACACATTGTTATTGTTGTTGTGCTCTTGCTACCACAAATGCAGTTGCTCGACAGCGGCTCTTTGGTGTTGCTGCTGCTGCTTCTGTTATTCACTATCGTATATCTTCTTCTTCGTCTGCACGTTGCTGGCTGACTTTCGCAATACACAACCGACAACAACCAACTGTGTGGTTCAGTGAGAATTTCACAATCAGTTGCTGTCAAACAATCGTTGCGTGCGGTTCATTGAAACGGAAAAAAAAATAATTTTTTTGATTTTAGAAAAACGAAATCGGATTATAAAAACAATCATCGTTTAATTGTGAAATAAATGCATTATGTGCAAAATTTAGAAGAAGAAAAAAAAAACCAAATTATAAAACAGTGTGTGTGAAATTGAAAGTATAAACTGTTTGCAAAATTAATATACATAAAACAGTTTTTCAACTTGAAATTTAAAAAGAAAAAAGTTTAAATGCAAAAATTCGCGAAACTTCAGCTTTTAAAATAAAAATTTTTTTCGAAAGAAAATTTAAGAATTTTAGTTAACATTTTTTTCGTTTGAAACAACATGGTACGCAGTCTTGCACAGTGGACGAAAACTTTAAGTTTTCCATCGCGTCTATCTCCAAATCGCAATTCGAAAGATTGCACCAATCTTAATGTAACTAATCCAGCACCGCCACCTACACCGCCCAGAAATAAAACGAATAAAACAACAAATATTTGTTCAACATCGCGTTCATCATCGTCCACAGTATCGTCTTCGACAAATTCATCTGCATCGGGTGGTGGTGGTGGTGGCGCTGCATCGCCATCGCTAATGATGGGTAATAGCAACAACAACAACATGCCAATAACCGAATTGGAGCAAATTGTAAGTGTAGTAAAAATTTTAAGAAATATTACAAATTTTTCTCAATTCAAAAAAAAAGTATAATATTTTTATAAGAAACGTGAGTGACACTTGAGCTTGCTTACATATTTGGTTGTTTTTTTTTTGTATTTTTGCGGAATTTTCTTAACTAATATGTTTTAGAACATAATTTTCACGTGTCACTCATATATCATTTTTTTGCTATAAAACTTTCCTCTGAGCCTTAAATCAATCGTATTTCAATCTTTTTATCATATGTATAACTTCAGTGAGTGACGCATCGAACTATATGTTTAAGCTTATAGCTTTCCACTTTCAATTTATATTTAAGAAAATCTCTAACTTCATGTGACATTTTCTTTAAAAAAAAAAGTCAACAAGAACTTAATTTTTTAAGCGTCACTCACATTTCAATTATTAATAAGCTAGTTATAGACAAAATATTGTTTTGTTAAGGCTATTCAAATATGTATTTTAAATATTGGATAACTCTAATCGTTCTAGCAATCGCTTAGTCGTAGAAGTCACGCTAAAATGTTAACCCTATGTTAACTTTAGCTGTAATACTGTTAACTCATTTAGCAAAAATGTATTATCCCCAACAACTTTTTAAAAACTATTTTGACTTTTTAAAAGTTTGTTTTATAAAATAGATCTGCTTTCATGTCAATGGAGTTCAAGCTCTAAAGTTTACAAGCTTTTGAAAAGCAAAATATTTTTTGATTGTAAAAGAAATAATAAATTTTAATTATAAGTGTTAATATCAAATGTATTACACTATCGATTGGTACTTTTTCTTAATTTCTCATATTAATAATTTCGTATTTATCAACTATTTTTCTTAACTTAGAAAGTTTCTATGCAATTTAGTTGTGCAAATGTGACACAATTAAAGAAATTTCTTACGCGCCACATAAATTATATTTTTTTTAACTAATTACCCAAGCATTAAGTGGCACAACATACAATGAATGCATACAACTTCAATTTTTTCATATAATATTTAATAACATAACTTGGAAATTCCTCATTAAAGTACAAAGTTGTTAATCATATAATTTTTAATTAAATCAGAGAAAACTATGAATATGCGCCAAATATTGATGTAGGAAAGTTGAAAAATATTTCAGTTATGGTCAATGAACATCGAATAAAAATCATGTAGTAGAAAGTATATGAATTCAGATTAAGTTGACGTAACACTATTACATTAAACCTTATTAAAAAATATTTCGAAAATATTAAGTTTTTAGAAAACTGTCACAGACTTGTAATCATCAAATGAAAGTTGTAATTAGGTTAACATTTTTTCCCTAATTAATATATTAACTAATATTAATATGCAATGAAATTTCATCTTTTCAAAGGCTTTTTTAGCGTATTTTGGCAAAAAACACAGAAATGCTAACATGCTGTTAATTTTGACAATAAATTATTGTTCTCGCGAGATTTTGAAAAAGTGCTGCTGCTTTAAATATAATTGCTTTGTAAGCTTGAAATACCTACATATCACAATTGTGACAGCGAGATAAGCAATAGCGTTATCCATTTATGACACTTACCCCCTTTAATGTTTTTTTTTTTTTTTGCAAAATAAAATGGAGCATGTTCCAAATATTTATCTTGCGTTTTTTTCTTATCAAAAAGCCGGCTGTGTAAATAGTTGTACAACCTATTTCTTTTATCAAAAAACAAAACTGATTGGCCACGCTTTATGCAAATTGCAGCATTTACTTAAGCCATAGCATTAAGCAGTAAAAAAAATACCAAATAATTGGGGCTTATTATGCTTATCATAACATATCTGTTATTCAGCAATCAATCAATAAAATGTTGCAGATGTCAGTTTTATAAACATTATTGAAATGTTAATGTAGCAAAGATAACATTAGTCAATATGACCTAAATATTAAAATATATAAACATTTCAACCATTACGCTAAAACCTATGAGAAGAAGTTGCTTATGTAAATAAATACATAAAAATATTTATTTTGTACAAAATTTTTAATCATTTTTTTTTTCCATTTTGGTGAACAACAAATAAGCTACTTATTGATTTTTTTCTAAAAAATTTGATATACTCATGGTTGGTATTTATATATTTGATATGATAAATAAAAGTTTTGAAATCTTAAGAAATTCGTTTAGTTTGAGATGCCCATATTGATAAGAGTTCATTTGCCCAAAACAAATATGGTCAGCCATAAAATTTTATTTTTTGCTTTGATGTTGACTTTCCCTTTTCTAATCTGGCACGTTAATCCCTGCGTTGGCTACTGTAAACTATAGTCATAAAATTTAAAAACTCTATTTTTCACATGTACTTCAACAACGTTATCAGTAAAAGTAAATACTTTACTTAATCATAAATAAACATAAAACTTTTTTGTGCGATTGGTATTCGTTGTTTAAACAAATTTTTAATTAAACTTAATTTCAACTTTAATAAAATCTTATTTGTTGAAGTAGGTAATGAATAAAGCTAAGAATTTAAATTTATTGCTTACACAAATGTTTTCAAGTCTTTAATTTTTTGTGAATACTACGCATTTATTTTACTAAAAAAAAATATGTGTGTATGTTGGCCCAACTTTCAAAGCTTTTTATATAAAAATTTGAATTTGAATTAAATAAATAACTTTGATAAATTTAAGTAGTCATATCTGATGAGATATCAAATTACTTCTTTTAAGCGCCAAATCGTACTCAGTGACCTTGCCTTTGATTTTGACATCAATATTCAAGTTCAGTTCGAGGTCAACTGTGATTTTTAAAGGTTAAGGAGCTTAAAGTGCATAAAAAATGTCTACCAAGTTTCAAAATGGGAGAAAGTAAATAATATCGTTATTTTCAATAACTAAGAGGGCAGTGGCAGTCAGAATATTCAAGAAATCGATTTTTCTGCATTTTCTCAAAGTATAATATCTTAAAAATATATCCTGAAAATTTGAAGTCAATCCGACAATTACTTTTAGAGTTATTCGACAATAACCAAAAGGCTCTCTCTCTCTCTCTCTCTCTCATTCAAGTGTTTTCGTCAGTCTGTTGCGTTTTTCTCAAAACTATGTTTTCGGAACTGGTGACCACCGTAACTCGAAAACCGCTCGATAGATTTCAATTAAATTTCCACAGTTTTTGAAAAACATAAAAAGCTAGTGCTTGATCGAAGGATTTCATTTTTTTTAAATATCGATTTCTTATGAACAATTAATTTTTGGTACTTTGCCGAAAATCTGGGGGTAAATTTCCTGAGGTCACCATTTTGTTGATTTTAAACAAAAAACCATCGATCAGACATTAAGTTCTTTTGGTGAGAAGTGTAGATACATACATCCAATTCTTTTTAATTCTGTGATTTTTATTTTAAAAATCAAAAATAATCGTTATTTTGTATTTCTATTGTTCAAAATAATCGTAATTTTTATATTTTTAGCTCATATATTGACGTACATGGCCGGTGTACATTTTTATGTCACTACCCATGATTAAGGATATGTTAATAAGCAAATTTGGACAAAAAGTGTTCTAACTAGCAATGAAAATATCACAATATTGTTTCTAGAATATTTTATCCAGTTTTTCTTTAAATTTTTTGCTAATTACTTTTATGTTTCCAATTAGTTGACTCAGTCAAACCTGAGGTTTGAGCAGAAAATCACTCATAAGACATATTTATGTTGGAAACTTGAACTCATTTCTGTGCTTTTTTTTAAAACTTAGATGTCCCAGATTTGTATTGTATATAAATTTTCTATTACACAGAGAAAAATAAATGAGAAAAACTACCAATATCACAATGAATGATTTCGTTTCCAATTTGTTGTCAAAAGCTGTACATACGTGATTTTCTATTTTTAACAGTGGGGGACGTTTTGTTCCTATTATGTTTTTTGCACCGACCTATGAAGCTCGCAAATGGGCATTGTTTAGCACTCACTCTACACTGTCCTTCTGCTTATGCGAAGTCTTATGATACTGTGCGATACTCTTCGACGTTTTTATTTTTTTTTATTAATGCTCAAACAATTTTTTCCCATACTATTAAAAATGGCTGCTTAAACTTTTAACATCTTCAAGAATATGTTAAGTCACTATTAACTCTGTATATTACACTCTAAGCTGCTTAAATCTACTCTTCAGATGCAAATTTATTACTTCTTAAACAATGCTTTGTAAAAATAAGCCCATTAAAACTTTAACACCAGCTTGAAAACATATGTCATTTTGTGCCAACCAACAACATGCATGTTTGTGGGATATTATAGCATAAAAATCAATTTTATTTTATGCTTTGTATATTCCTACATTTATTCCTATACCATACAGGATGTGTCTTCACATATTGCGCTGCCAACAATATTATTAACAATTGTCATAGCAACGGCCACAACATGATATCCACATATGTCTTACATGCACGCAATCTTAATAAAAGTTTTTTTTTTCCTTTTATATCTACAAATTTTTTCGCACCGTACTTTAAAACAAACATTATTGAGGAAGAAATAGAAAATACATATGATGCACACATCATTATTTCATTTAGAAATTTTCCCAGACCTTTAACGCGTACATGCACCGATCGGCAATGCTATTAACATTGACTTATGTGTATTTGCTAGCTGCACTTTTCATAATGTGTTTATTTGAATTTATGCTTTGACTTCATTTTTATTGGTTTTTCTCCCCACAATGCATATGTTGAAAATGTGGTACAATTGCAAGATCAGCTAAAAGATCACACATTTGCAACATAATGACATTTACAGTTTTTTTTTTTCATTTATGCTGCAAGCACATGTGCCAACCGTGCTGCAATGTTAAATTAAAATTGCAGCTACTAATTGTTATTATTTTTAATGCTAACAGTCAGCGGCCAAACCGTTAGATAGTCTGTCTACACTGGCAAAATTATTTTTGCTTTTAAGCTATCAACAATCATGAAGACAATAAAGTCATTGTGTAGCATTTTTTTTTTACAGCGTTGCTAGCCATTGCTGCATTTTATATTAAGCGTTTTTTCGGAAAATTCCTCGCATGCCATGTAAATTGCAAAAAAAAAAAACATTTCTACCACTTCAATGCTCAGTGATCGTGCCTGTTGCAGAAGACAATCCACACGACTTAACAACAAGAAATGCCAAAGTTAAAAGCGTCGAACGCTGCTGCCGCTGCTGGAAAATTGTTGATTATGCAATATTGTTGTACGCTTTTGTTGCTGTTGTTGTTGCTTCTTTGCTGTATTTTTCATGCTGTTTACCTGTCTAAACGAGTTTTTCACTTCGCATACTTTAAATCAACAACACAAAACCGTGTGACCATTGCTAAGAGCACACTCACTTTGTTAGGAAATAGAGAAATTGTTGTTCAGTTGTTGCTCTAGTGTTGGCCACAGAATTCATCCTTGGAAAGGTAAACTTGTTTGCAATGACAACAAGTTTTCTTTATTATCAAGACAACAAGTTTTCTTTATTATCTTCTTCTTCCGTTTTCTTTAAGAAATTATCTTTTCATGGTATTTTATTGTGGCATCCGTACGAACAGCTGTAAACTGTTCGTTCAGGAAGTTTGAAGTGTGCTTAATTTAAATAATTTGTTATAAAATTTAAAAAGTTTCTTTTAAAAATTGTAGAGATAATAGCTTAGTTAATTTAATTAGGTGTAGATTTAATCTTTATGCGTTACATTTTTGCTTAAATCCACGAATGCTTCATTAATGCAAAAAATGTTAAGTACTCTTTGATCACTGTTAAGCTCATTACTCTTAAAATTTTAACACTTTGATATTTACAATGACAGTTTCTACTACCAAAATATCTACTTTCTAGGAAAAAGTACCATTTTCAAAAACTTTTAACAATATATTTTTAAAATTAAGCAAATTAAGAACAAAAAAAAAATTGCACATTATTTAAACAGCATATGCGCTGTTAAGCTCATAGCTTTTATATTAAAAATGTCATAGCTACTATACTTAATTTTAAATAATCCTTTAAAGCTAAGGCATGTTAAATAAATAGAATTTTCATTTTGTCTGCCTTCACTCTTAAGCTCATATCAGCAAAAGTAATGAATTTATTTTATTGTTAATTTTTGCCGGCAGCTCTTCATGCACACACCTTTGCTAGTGTCTGCTGCAAATAAAAAAAAATGTAAGCTATTTAAAATATTTAAATTAGCATATCTGTATATAATGCGATTTTTTCCACTAGCATGTAAGACAGAACATGCCACAACTGTTGTGTCTGACTGACTGCAAACGGTATCAATGACCGCAAAAGTGTTGTTGTCTACGAAAGAATGCGCAACATCAAGAATTTTCCAAACAAATATTACAAAAAAAAACAATTCTTTTTTAAATTCCACATAACTAAGGCAGACATACAACAGTTTTGTTGTTTACATGATGGACACGAAAATCAAAAAAAAAAAAACTCGTACCTACCTTCCTCACATTACAATAATGATGATGTTGAGGTTACTGATGATGATTGCCACAACTTCAAATGCTGCAATGTTGTTAGGGTTAGCGGTGTTGGCGGCATTACTGTGCACGTCATTTTAAATGCGCGCAGGTTGTGTATACTGTTTTAAACATCAATTGATGTACACTCAACTATGTATGTACATAGATATTTATGTATGTCTAATGTCATTGAATTAGGATGGATCTTTACTTGGAAATGTACATCGAAATCTGTTAACTATATGATATGTTAAAACTGTCAATATTCAATGTTAAGTTCAAATTATCGATAGTAAAACGATGTCTTACTGGATGGATATAAAATTTCCATGATTCTATAGTGCTATCGTACTATGGAAATTATAAGAAAATTTTAAGCGAATTCTTACAGTCTATATATTTTTGAGCAAAAAGTCACTTAATTTTGTTGAAAGTCTTTAATATTATGAAACTTATAAGCTTAACAGTAACAAAAAATAACTTAACAGTTTCCAACGAAGCAACAAATCATTGCTTACAAACAATTTTAGAAATAATAAAAATATTGATATTATTGCGTCTACTTTAAGCATGTATTCTTAGTTACATTTCAGACAGTGCTAAAAATTTCTTTTGGTGTCATAGACTTACCTACTCCAGCTGTTACAGGCTTAACAGTACTAAGCCATTTTAGTACATGCTGCAGTTTTTTCTTCAACTTTGAAAAGGTTTTTCATAATATATTTCAAAAAATATAGAAACAAACTGATATTTTTTTAAAATTATAATATATTCTTAGTAAACTTTTGTTTTTATTCATTACAAAACATAAAACGTAAAAAACTTTTAACCTTAACAGAGACGAAACAAAACTTAGCAGTTCTTAATACAATTTCTACAAAAACTTTTGTTAATAGAGCACTACTTGATTGACACTGTAAAGAAAGTCATATGTTGCATCAAGTGATATAAGAAAACGGAAAATTAAGGTCCACCCTAATTTACGTTCATTGTAGACATTTGTAGAATTCTCAATTATTTCTATATGGAAACGTTGCACATTGCAATCAAAGTCATTTCCGTCTTTCAACGGTTCAAAGTATTTTTTTTTTGTTTTTTTTTTTCACTTTATGGTTCTTCCTTATTTTCTATCTTAATTCGATATCTATTTTGTCAATAAAAAAAAAATGTTCACATTGAAATATTTTTGAGTAGCATGCATGGTTTTTTTGTTGCGCTTCAATTTTAATCCTTGTTTCCATATCGATTTTTCATGTTGTCATGTAGCTGCGTGCGCGCATGCGTGTTTTAATATTTATTACGAGGGTTGTTAGTCTGGGAAAGTTCTTACGAAAACAGGTTTAAATTCTGTATTTTGTAGCTTAAAACGAGACTGTAATTAATAATTATGGTAGGTAGTGTTAAAGTTGTATTTGAGAAAAATGTGTAATTGAAATTTGTTATAAATATGCAAGCTTTTAAAAGAATTCGTTTTATAAGGAAATCTACTATTTATTGAAATTAAGTGCTTACCCAACATAAAGCTCTTTGTCAGAAGGTCAAAACGTGAAAAATAAAATAACATGTTTTCAGACCGAAGATTTGATAGCTGTGGCACTTTTTACAGCTGAAGATTGCTGTCAGCTGTCCTTAAATAATACATGGATTATAAAATCTTTGGCTCTAAGGCTTTGAAATAATACTTAGCAAATATTGACTCAAAAAATATTGTTATTTTGAAAAACAATAGTTTACGAAATTGCAAAAAAAAAAACTTATGTCTGAAAATTTTGTTTGGCATAAAAACTTCAATATTTCTGTTAAATTGGCTACACTCACTGTTAAGCACATAGCGACTAAAACAATGGCCAAATACCAACACAAATTTTACGTGCCATATCTCTTAAGTATATATTTTCTTACACAACTATAAGTGATAAATATTTCAACAATTTAAAAAACTATTAAATTATTAAAGTGAAACCAATTCTTAAATTTACTGTAAATACTGTTAAGTTGTCTTAAGCCACTGTTAAGCTCATAACTTTATTATTATTCAAACTTTTAAACAAAATTAAACGATTGTTTGCACAAAATAGCTTGCTATATCATAATTTATTAACATTTCTTATTCCAATCTCACAAGTTTTCATGAAATTATATAAATTGAAAAAATGTTTTCAATATTAAAAAAAAATTTTACATTAGTCGCTATAATCTTAAAACCCACACATATTATGCACCAACTTTACAACAAATTTTTCAAACCTATGCAATTAAGCAACGTGCTGAATTTAAAAATTTTTTTATAATTTTTTTTTTTTTGCTGTATAGTTTTTGTAGAAAACCAAAAAAAAAAAACGCTTAACGCCAACTTTTTCTTCGTATGCAGCGAAAAATGCAGTTGAAGCAAAACCTCAAGGTTAACGTGTTGCTGCGCTCAAATGCTTTGCTCGATTGCTGTTGTTGACATACAAAATTTTAAGCAAAGAAAAATCTGATAAAAATAGTAAAAGACAGACAAACAAAATGATATCAAATTATTGGGTATTATTGTAAATGTGCTATTAAAAGTTATTAAAAGTTCAAATAGCGTACTACCAGAAAATGTTTCATATTAAAATATTTATTACTCCAAAGAATGTTAAATATCTATAACTATAAAGAGCCATAAGCCGATTATAAACAGAAGAGGAAAAATAAAGAGAATAAACGCTAGTAACAATAAAAATTAAAGAAATGTCAACATCATCAGAGTATTGACATCATCTTTTTGTAAAATGCAAACAGAGGAAAATAATTTTTGAAAAAAAAAACAAAAGTTACGTGTAACTTATCGTATGCGGAAAAATGCAATGTAAGCAAAAGTAAAAAAAAAGAGAATAATAAATATATTGAAAAAATTTATGGGAAATTAAAAGAGCAGCTGTTTTGTGAGCCACAGTTTAGGTATTAAAATATATCAGTTTTCATATACATATTGGGAGTATAAGTTCCTACTCATATTCTATAAAAAAAAAGAACTATGCAAAACTATTGTTCTCTGCTAAAAGATAAAAATTAAATGGATACAAAATTTGAAACCACGAATGTTATTGCCAATATGAAACATCTGGAACTATTGCTTTTTCTAACTATGGGGGTAGTCGAATGGCATTGATAATGCGAAATACGAACTTTTATGATTATAGTTAACATATTATGTTTTAATAATATACTACTTATGTAATGATTATATGTAACAAAACCTGCATATTCTGACAAAATATTTTTTCACTTTATATAAAAGTGCTAAATTAACACAGCTGAGCAGTTGCAAACGTGACGATTAAATTAATGCCAATGGAATTGAAATAATTTTGACACTCTTAAAAATGTAAAAAATGCATTGTATAGATTATGGTATTTAATTTTAAAATTATGTTTACGAATATATATTTTTTCATAGAACTTAATAAATAATTGCTCGTGATTTATATTGCATTAGATAGAAAATTCACATATTACATTAGATAAAAAATTGGAACAGTCGAAATTTTCGCCACAAAAAAGTTTCGAAAGGTTTTAGAGTGAAAAATCTAAAGAAAATTCTTTATTGTCCAAAAATAGAACAGTCGAGATGCTTACCATAAAAAAGTGGCTAAAGGTCTTTAAGTGAAAACTCTAAAGAAAATTCTTTATTTTCGAACTCAGTTTAACTTTTACTTTTCCTATACTCAAATGCAAACAGTTTGCTTTTAAAACTTCATCTTTCCATATTTCACAACAATTTGCAATCAACTCTGTTGCATCTGCTCTGACGCGCCGTCCAAAGCTGCGCCCAAACATGGCGTCAAAATAAACGGATTTCAACATTTTATGTTTAACCCAAGTTATAACTGCATCTCCATTCACCAGCATAAGTTGGCAATTCTTTAGTTGAATTTTTTGTTATTTTTCCTGCCAAAGACATCAAAGATAGCAGCTGCATATTTTCCCAACTCACCTGCTTTTTTTTTTGTTGTATGTACGCTATTCGTTTTTATTTTGCCCCCGTAGCTCTATGTGTTACTACCATTGTAAGCTGAGCCACATTTTCAAGCTGAACAATTTCAAAATTTGTATTAAAGCCACGCTCACTCACATGTTGCAACATGTTCAGCGGCGTTGTTGTCTGCTTTAAATGTTAAAGGCCGATCATAAGTAGAGAGTCTGAAGTTACCATAATCCGCTGACGCTTCAGCATGAGAAAACCTCTTCTACAGTTTGTGTTTTTACAGCTTGCAAATTAAATGCTGACATAAATACAAAAAGAAAAAGCAAATTCTCAAGCGAAGCAATTTAGGCGCACTTACTAAAGTATAGTACACAAAAAAACTGGTACCCATTCATTTAAGGCGAGTCGTACTTTTTTGGACATTTTTTGCAAACTTCTTTTTTTTTCTTTTGGTTTATTTCAAACAGCCTTGCCTCACCTTGCTTCAGTGTATTGTAGCGGCTTTAATCGATTTCTCGCGCATATTGACAATAACAGGTTAAATTTTTGGTAGGTAACTCTCTCTCTCACTGTTCTACAATAATTCTTTGTAATGCTCAGTTGTGCTCTCTTTATAATACTAGCGTGCTCTCAAAATAACTTTATATATGATTTGCCAGATCTTTAACCAACATTTTCCCGAGATATTGCATTCTTTCTCAAGACTGTTTTTTTCATCGACTTTTTCTCATTGTTGACAATTTGCTCTCTTGAATGTAAACTTTTCTCGCTATGTTTTAATCAATCTTGTCTACCTGTGCCGATCTTGTTTTGCTGTACAGCTGATCAGCTGCTCATTCTCTCTCTACTGCTCCGATTTTTCATGCCTCTATAACTTGTTTTATCATATTTTATTTTATTTGATCTCTTGTTTTGTTTTATTTTATTTTATTAAGTTTTATTTTGCATTTCTCATATTTCTTGCTATGTATTCTCATCGTTCAGCATTTAGTTTTTTTTTTCTCATATTATTTTTTCACCTTTGATCAGCTGTTTTATTTTGTTATGATTTTCTTGCATTTGTAAGCGGATGTTGTTTTTATAAACCAGTCTGATCTACATGATATTCATAAAGATATACCATACGAGTAATCTTATATGTACTCGTATATCTTAGTTGATAAGGCGTTATTTTATAATGCGAGCGCAGCATTGTCTTAAATGATCATGTTCATGATAACGTCGTTCTTTGAAGTTGATCATATGTATTTTCTTTCTTGCTTTGCCTGTAATGGCAGCTGTTTTTTAATAGGCGTAAGTAATCCAAATTTTATTTTGATTTCTATTGGTATAAAATAAATACTTTAAGTATTTTTGAGCTATATTTTTTTAAAGCAAACTTTTTATTATTATTCTGAAATTGAAAGCTTCGATATATTGAAAATTGTTTCAAAAGTTCGCGCGTATATCAAAACCTTAGTCCCGACTTTATCTCCTACGGGTAGATGATATTTTGAGCAAAACACAAATTTCGAAATTGCACTCAGAGAAAAATATCAATGGTTTTATGTTTGACTGTTGAGCTGTTCTTGTGTCTTTGTTCGCGTAGCCTGTTTTCTGTTTCAAAAACTCATCGTTACTACTATAGAAATTTGGAATTCTAAATCCATATTGTATATTGGCAATAATTTTTATTTTTGTACGACACTGATTTTCTTCTATATTTCTTTATTTTAATTTTTCGAAATTAAACTCGAACAACATCGGCATTTCTATTTATTTTATTTAGTTTTGCTTTGAAAATCTATTTACTCTCACGTTCTCAAAATGGCTTCAATTTCAGCACGCATAGCGCTCACTAATGAGTTTACCTTTTAATCCTTATTCCATGAAAAAACAAGAACAAAACGCACATTCACAAACACATTAAATTGCCATTAAATGGTTTGTTCTGTTTGCATGCTTGTTTTTTTTCGCGCTGTTATTATATTTTGACAGAACAATTTTAAAACTTTAATAACTTAATATTGAATATGAGTATCGTTATAATTTTTATTGGAGATTGAGACGAAGCGTCTAAGGAATAAAACTAAATAAATTTGATCAAAATCGATTCAGTAGTTTTTGCGTGATGCGCGAACAACGATGAACATTACTATGACTTTATTTATAAAGATTCAATGCTTATGACTTTTTTATTCAAGTGAAGCATTTTAGATTCGGATTCAATTAAAATTCGCATTGTTTTAAAGTGATTTCATAAATGCTTCATAGTAACAAAGTGTTTAATGTAGGTATGTATTTCAAATACTTTGCAACTTCAAAATGCAATTTGAGGTCTTTTACGATTGAAGTAAATTTGAAAAATTTTATTTTCAATACTTTTCAAATTCTTTTATTACTTTAAAGTTGTTTGTGCTAAAAATAAATGGAAAAAATGTTATTTTTACAATTTTCAATTTAATAATTTACGGCTTTTTCCAACCCGGTGTTTTTTGCTTCTGGGGAATACATGAGTACTCTTAAAAAAATGCTCACTGTCCATATTTGAAATTATTTCTTTCTCCTTCATAATTTAAGAAAAACACGCTCGAAAAAAGTGTGGGAAAATTTTGTAATGTACAAACAACAAATGATGTCAAATGCGTCAATAAATACAAATCAACAATTAACATAATTAGGCATGTACCAAATAATTAGAATACTAAATTCAAAGTTAAATATGGCCAAAAGCTTACCATTGAAATAAGGTGTCAAATGATAAAAATAAACATTTACAAATATAATGGAAAACATGGACTGACTTAAATAACATAGACAGTTGTTAGCGATAAACTTGGTGGTACTACACGTAAATACGTTTACTTTTTCCAAAAAATTTTATGACTTATTTATTTGTACAATAAATCATCATCAACTTCAATGGCAGTGGAATTTTTCTTTACCTATAAACTTTCAAAAAGTATTATGGCATTTTGTTTATTTTTAAACACGCACTTAGATTTTATTGTGGTAACGAACAGCCACACGTGCAACAAAAAAAAAAACACAAAATATCGAAGATATTTGAAAATTTGGTTTCTCTTTCAGGAAATCATTATCAAATAAATAGGGGTACTTTATTCCAAAAAAAAAAAACTACTTACATATATTTTCAAACGGAAATAACTTAGTTCATTAAATTGACTGAAGCCCAAAAATAAGTAAATATTTACATTTTTCAATCCACAATATCATATCTTAAGATATATTGGAATTTAAACTTAAGTTGTAGAGAAATCAATAAAAATAAGCACCCTTTTTTGTTTTTTGGTTAATGATGAGCTGTCGCAAACTTAGCATGTGGAATTTTTTTAAAGTCTTCGATATGCAGCAGTTGCTCATATCAAATTATAAGTTGCTTCAATTTGTACGATTGCTCCATTGTCTACATACGTAATGCTCAAGGGACCCATGCAAAGTTATGTTGCTGTTGTTTTTCTACTTTTAATGGCAGAATTTATGTTGTTTTCTACTTCATCAGCACTTAATTTCATAGTTAATTTTTTTTTCTGTATTTTCTTAATAAAGAAGCTGTAAATATATATTAACCATACCCTCTTATACTTACAAAGTTGATGTTATAGCAGCCCATAAATGTTGACTCCACAAATTTTTCCACAACAAATTACGCTGAAAAATGCTGCATCTCTCAGTTGTAATGACGACATGTTAGATATAAATAATGATCTTTGTTTTAGCGTTTTTTACGAGCATTATTATCTTATTTTGTTTTATGCTTGTTTTTCTCTTTTTTGATTTTCTTGGGTTTTTTTAGATTTTTTTTGTAGCTGCGGTCACTTGTTTACATGGTTAATAACTCATAAACATCAAGCGTCATCTAATGTCTCTCTGTTGTGTTTTATTAGATTTTCCTTGGCATCTGATGTTGCTACCACACTCGCGTTTAAAATTAGTCAGCTTACCACATGCTTTACCTTGTATAGTGCTTAAGTGCATTATCTTAGGTATTTAAGCAAGACTTAAGCAATGTGGTAGTTATGACTTTTTGTTTAATTAGGTTAATTTTCTATGAAATATCTAATTAGCTAACTGATGCTAAAATATTTTAAAGTGTTAATATTGAATTACACGGCAGCTGAGCGTGTTTTTTTGAATAATTTACTTATAGCTGGATATAAAATCTGTTCCAAATTCATAACTGACTATTGTTTTTATATTTATAAATATTCAATTGTCTTGTCGCTAAGTTATATCCCATATGAAGTCATATTTTGTAGCACTTGAGGTACAAGCTGATCTCAATTATGATGACATACGAGTTTCTAGAAATCATAGATTTTCAAAAATGACTCTACAAAGTGAAGTTTAGATTTATATTTCCCTATGCATATCGGAGTGCTGATTGATTTTTCTGCTCCAATCAAAATGTGTGTGATTCACTGTGGTCAAATGGAAAGTTCAGTAGGTAACATCATTTTTTTTTTTTTTTTTGAAAATGTTAGGAATTACGTTCAAAACATGGCGCTTTTTTAAAAAAAAAAAACTTTTTTTTTAAATACGAAATTTAGTTCTGTATGGATTTTCAAAATTATTATTATATATTTTTTTATCATTTCCTAAGATATTTATGACGCTTATTCGATATTTGGGGTCAAATGATTTTTACAATATTCGTGCGTTTATATCAAGGCAGGGCCTTCCCAAAATAATTTATCTGAAAAATCTATCAATTTTTTTTTTTAGGAAAAGTTGATGACCTTTTGCTTTTTTTTAGTCATTAATAAAAAATTCTTTTGATAATCTGTTTTTTTTTTCTAATTAACAAATTTTTCCCAGGCTCCCACGGCCTTGACATGCAATTAACGGCTTGGCCGCGTCAAAAGCGGCCACTTGGCAAGCCTATATCAAGGACACCAATTCTTTAGCAGCGTATTTGATCATACTGGAACAATAGCGTGGCTAGAGGGGGACGAAGGGAAGGATTGGGGGATGCCAAAATGGTTCTTGGTATTCATTGAGACGATGACTTTTTTTAGTACATTTTAAAATTTTTTGAAAATTTTTCCAAGTCACAGGTGTCTGATTAGTTCTTCGTCTCAGGCGCTAAATATTCACGTGAAGGTCCTTTAAATATTTATATAGATAGGTAAATATACTTATATATATGTATATGGATAGATTAATAAATATTGTTCGATTGGTGAATGGAAAAATGGATATACATATACTCGTAGATAAATGAATAGATGTATAGATAGATACAAATATATGAGGCGCCGAGTTGCGAAACCGGCCAAGTTTTCGAGTTTCATTTGCCTATGCTGGATAGATATATAGATAAATTGCGATAGACGGAAAATAAATATACAGGAATATATATAAATAGACGGACAGATTTGATAATTTATACCATTTCAACCAGTATTCACAAAATTTGATAAGAAACGATAAATTTAAGAGACTTAAAAATCTCAAAAGTTCATTCCACGGATCCTCTGTATTCGTCCGTCAAATCATATGAACATACATATATAATTTTCGGGTAAAATTTTTGAGCGGGGTCTGATGTTTCCGTGTATTGAACTTTTCTGTTGAGATTGTCAAGTATTTTAAATCTTACGGCTCTGGTAATGGCTCAACCTTTAGTACCCTGAAAAATAAGCGTAACATTTTATTCACCATCAGAATGACCCTCACCAAATTTGCATACCGAAAGTCTTTTAGCGCCAGCATTGTAAAATAATTAATGATACTAAAATTTTTTTGCAAATTCTTTTCTCACAAATTATATTTTAGCTAAATAAAATTTCATAAGACTAATTTTTTAATTGAAAAATTTGTGCCTAAAATCATTCCAATGAAACGGGGGTTTTTTTTTCATAAAAATATTACAAAATAATTATAAATACCTAAGGCAGCTACAAAACTGTAATACAACTTTAGGCGATTGATGATGATGTCACGCCTAAAAGCTTAAGAACTCACGTAATAAACATTAAGTTCAAACAAAATCAAATGATGTTAATTGTGTTATGCTCTAACAGCACAGCTTAACACTTTCTTCAAAAATGTGGAAAAACAAACTGTATCTTAGTATTAATCAAAAACGATCGATTTCAGTTTGAATATTCTATTAAATTGATTTTTCACGCTGCTATTTTTTTGGTTAGACGAAATTCACTACAGCTCCTAACATTTTCATTAGGCATAACAAAGTAATTAACACTTTTCTAAGTCATTATCTTTTGGTATTTGCCTTTAAAACATATGTATGGTATGGTATATGGGTAGGTAGGGAAAAACAATACAATGTTATATCTTAAATATTGTTATTTACATCAGCGTTAAATAAACGCTTTGTTTCTTATGATTTCTGTTTTTTTTTTATTGGGCTATCTTTGGGCATTTTATTTATTTTTCCACATATTTCAAACAATTCCGCTGCTTATCTCATTAAAAGGTTTTTGTTCACTCGCTTACTTTAACGCTCCCAGCTGGGTGGTCGCTGGCATATTGTTTTGATCAGTGACTGTAGTTTATTTTGATATTTTTTCGGATTTTTAAACTTTTGCCTGTCGTTTTTTGTCATTTCTTTTGTAAGACTAATATTTATGCAAAGTAATTTTGCCGCAAAATATTTAGGCATTTTTTAATGACATTTGTTTATTTGCTAATAAAAGCAAACGTTGAAAATTAAATTTGACAAAAAAAAAAATGGTGTAAATTTGCCGCAAGTGTTATGAAAAATATTTTTATCAAAAAATAAATCTCAAAGCAATTAAAAAATGAACATTAAATAACTCGTATACTTGACATATGTTCATCGCCGCTTCTGTGACATTTTTTCTTTACAATTAATCTAAATTTTTATTGCACTTCGTCGCATTTCATGATTTCATAAATTTCCACAGAAATATCATTACTCTGTTGAACTCAATTTCAATTAATTAAATTCTCATATCCGAAATATGACAACTCCCCTTACTTAATTCCTCACTCTGCGCCATCTGTTGCGTAAACATTGTGCTAATTAATGTAACCGCTGCAGTCTTTGGAAACTGCTTTTTAATTTACTTAGCTGCAGTTTCACTTCCAGAAAAAAAATGATATTTTTTTTATCTGCTTTAAGTATTCCTTCTTTAGCGTGCATTCTATATCGGCTTTTTTTTTTAAGAAAAAATAAAAAAAAACGAATGGAATTGTAATAAAGAATTGCCGCGACATTTCGCAGATAAGGTCAATTCAATTCGAGAAAAAGAAAACGCTATTTAACCGGAAATGATTTTTACTTTAAAGTATGCGCATGGGAAAGACAGATTAAGCGAACGAAATAGCTTGCGTATTTAAAAAGTGATTATGGGGGAAGTAGCCATAAACTAAACACTCCATGAAGGGGTGAAATTGTTAAAACAAAAAACATATAAATTTGATTAATAACTTTAGTAATTTTTTTGCATTTTAATTACTCCATAATTAATATTAGAAACACATATGTATCTATGTATTAGGGTGCCCACATCAACAACTTCATATTTAATTTTTTGCTTGACCGTTTGAACCTGTGAAATTTGCTAAGAAGTTTATTTTCTTATAAGCTACTTTAAGTATTTGGTGAAATTTTGATGGGAGTTTTTGCTAAATTTTATAATTGAATTAAACATTTTTATTCCACAAGCCCTTTAATATTATTAATTATTTTGTAACACACTTTTAGTAAAATACTCAAAAAAACCACCCAAAATTTAATCGAAACTTCATTTTTATGAACTAACATTGAGTACTTTTTTTGCATACATTTTCTTAACAGTTTTGCAAATAAAAAAACCTCAAATAAAATGAGCATGCATGTATCACAGTCTGGTTATTATATACCCCGTATGCTTATAAAAACGATAAAAACATATGGTTTGGTTGCCATACAAATACCAAATTATGTAACTTCGTCATATTGCTGTTTTTTTTTGACAAATTTTGCAAGCACAGCGGTTGCTTTTTTTGCATTTTTATGAAATTCAAGCTCTTGTGACAACTTTTTTTATGAATTGCAATTCTACTACGCTTGCAAATTTAATTCACAAAAAAAAATATCTGCTTAAAACATATGTGAATAAATTAATAGTATACATCGTTCTTTTCATAAATGATATCACTATGAACAGTTTAAAAAAAAATTGGTAGAAACTAAGAATTAAAAGAAAGGCTGAACTATTTTTCTACGTACCCATTTTTCTAACAGGTTAATAATTTAACTAGAAAAGTTATTACTTTAGCACTTCCGTTGCAGTTTGACGTACTCCATCATTTCATGCCAAACATTAAACTTGCTATTCAAGCGTTAAATTTTTATATTTTTTCGCTAGAGACATTGGAGATTATTGCCACGCTGCTGCACAGTGTGCCAAAACACAGAAAAACTAATGATTTTTTTTAGTGTCATTCATTTTAAAAATTTTTAGTTTCTTTATCAGTCAATAAGTTAAATTAATCATACTCTTCAGTTTAGCTTAAAAATAATAACAAAATATCTTGAGAGAAAAAAATGCCATGAGAGAAAAAATTTCATGAGAGATGAAAATAAATAGTAACAAAATATTAACTTTGACTTAAAAAAAAAATATCATGGGAGAAAAAATTTCATGAGAGAAAAAAATTTCATGCGAGAAAAAAATTTCATGCGAGAAAAAATGTCATGAGAGAAAAAAATTAACGACAATTTCCATGTTAACGTAATATTTATTCACTGCAGTTTGAATGAAGAAACGGGGCTGTATTCTAATATAGGTCAAGTTGAACTTTTCACTAAAAATCCCGTGCACTTTTTGTAGAGAATGCCTTGAATCTCCCAATGTAATTATAATACAGATTCAGCAACATTTGGCATTTGAACATTGGGCTGGTTCTTCACTTTCGCACAACTTGAACACCACAATTTCAATATATATTGGGTTGGAACACATTAGTAAAGACAAGAGGCTAGGCAATATAGCTCGACCGCGCTTAGATGAAACTGTTTGACGTTTCCCTATATGTAATGGTGTAAGCTGCATGTAATTAAGTTCCATCGTGTAAAAGTTACATGCTATTTTTCTCGTATAAAAGCTGAAGTATTTGCTGAGATTATTTGCCTAAAGGAAAATTAAAAATTTTACTAAAAATTACAGAAACACTGCAAATATTTAATAAAAAATAAAATAATTTTCATATTATGTTAGCTAACAAAGCCTATATTTGCTGATTATATCAACTTTTCCGAAATTCTTCTGTGCACATTTTTACAAATTCCACCACACTGTACAACAAACAATTGATGACAACGACGATAAACCAATGACGACAACGTTCTCATTGCTGGCGTCTGATAGACGCAATAGAAATCAGTAGTCCGCATAGTCGTCGTTCTCGTAGTTGCAGCTATAAAACTTCAAGAAACAAACGCCTTAAGTAACGGAAGTTAGGTAGCAACTTAAGCAGGGGTTAGTTAGCGAGCAGCAATGCAAACATGCATTCAAGTGTGACAAACGAAAAAAAAAAAAACAATTTCACATTTTCCATTTGCCACTAATACCCTGTGTTTTCTTCTATGCTATATACTTGTGCTCCTTTATCTGCTAAAATGCTTTGTTTATTTTCTATACAACATCATATTTGTACATATGTATGCACATACTGTAGAGTGCGGCAAACCCTTCACATAATACGCATGTTGACTAATTTTAAAAATTCCAAACCCTAAAAAGATAACGACGCCATTGGGTCTTATCAGTAAAATATGAGTACTGGTGCTGATGCGTGTTAAAATGCCTTTAAATATGCTATGCATTTTATGCATTAGCGCATTACAGTGAGTGACATGTTAAGGTCTAAATAATACAGCAATCGCTAATGAGTTTTTGTTTCAAAAATATTTTCGCCACTAGAGATAAAACAGAGGTGGTGTTAGAAAAAAATATTACATTTTATTCAATGAGAATTTCAAAAGTTTTAAGGGTGGTTTAAAGTGTTGAATAACTATCAAGCAAATGTTTATTAAAAAACAAAATTTTTTGATTAATAAATTAATTTATAAAAATAAAGTTATTGTTTATAAGATAATTTATACTTTTCTTTCATCATTGTAGATTTATCCTGGTCCCGATCCAAAGCAGGCCATTATGGGCTCACTGGTATTTTGCATTCATCATAAACAAGGCTGTAAATGGTCCGATGAATTGAGAAAACTTAAGGTAAGTTATTCTCTACTGATAATTTTATTTCCGACTCTAATTTTATTTTTATCTCTATTCTGATCTGTATAGTTTAAGACTTCATTTCATTTTTTTTTTCCTTAGTCCTATTATTTTTATTCTATTCATTTTTTCTATATTTTTTTTTTCTATTTATGTAGATTTTCCATCCTTAAATTTTATCTGACATTGCAATAGTGTACTAAATTACATCTCTCATCAAAGATAATGTATTATTTATTTTTCCACTATCACAAATTTATTTAGAAGTCGTGAAAAAATCTTCACTATCACTCAATTTATTTATTTATTGGTGATGAAAAATTATTCACAGACATTAAGGGCCTATACCAGTGTAACCCATGAAAAATTAGGCGATTTTCGCGAATTTTTTTAAAAGAAAGTACTCAATAGAATATTTTGAAGTTTGGAGCTAGATTTTCGGCTATATTTTAAGATTTTTTTTTTACAAAAATATTGAAAAATAACATAGTTATGTGCTGTCTTCGGAGGTGCCAAAAAAAAAAGTTCCTCAACTGCTGACATGATTCCGGCAGAATGAGTAGTTGAAACAAAAAAATTCAAAAAGGTTATTAAGGTTGAAGGCATTTCCTATACAATGACCTACGATTTTTGAAAAAATTTAAAAAATTAACAAAATGGCGTAGTTCTGAAAAAAAGTCTCTTTTTTTGGGATAAAAAAATGGTCGTTTTTTTTAATTGACAATTTTCATCCAATCAAAAATATCGTAGGTCATTATATAGTAAATATATTCAAGAATACTCAGTTTCAATTTGAAGTCGATCATTCAATTTCTCTTTGAGTTATCGCACCGTCAAAACAAAAGGGCCGCAAATCAAAATAACGAGTTTTCGAGTTATGTATACTTCTATATAGCTCATTATGTGATCTTAATTTTAGTTTTACCACCATATTTCTAGCTCAATCAATAACTTCTTAAATGCATTTTTAGTTAAGGGATATTTTGTTCTGTATTTTTTCTTTACAAAACAACACCGCCTCATTTCAAAATATTAATATTTGGTTGTTAAAATAAAGAAAAAACAATTAAAACAACAAAGCCTTAAATCAAAAACGATATTTTAAAATATTTTCTTTTTAAGTTTTTACAGTAGCAAATCAAAACAAGGCGGTAAAGTTCTTATAAACCAAAAATATTTTCAATCAAAATAATTACAACACTGCCACATCCCCAAATATGTCAATGTTACTCTATAGATTTGTGAAATAAGTTTGTAGTATTTCAGTTCAAGACTGTCATAGCTATAAATATGGCTGTCTTCAAATTCAGTGGAAAAGAGTTCTTTAATCTCAATTTTCTCGAAACTTAAAATTTTGAGATGCGGCCCTCTTGTTCTGACGGTGCGTTATGATGTCAGCAATTTTGAAAAATGTCGTTTCGAGAAAAACGCGTTTAAAGTTTCAACTATCCCGGTTTATACCTGCAAGCGGTCGCTCTTTATAACGCTGCCATTTAAAAAATATTCAAGATACGACCTTGCCGCTTTCACAGGATATTTTTGAAAGTATATACTATCGAATAAGCCAAAAAATAAAAAATCGATTTTTTGAAAGTGTCACACTGGTATAGCCCCTTAAAGTGAAAAAATATTTCTTCAAGCATTTCATTGAATGGGATGTATCACGCCCACTTATGTAAGTTTACTTCCTTTTTTTCTTGTTGATATTCATGTCACCTACTGTCTTTGTGTGTCACAAATTTCGCTTCATAAGATTCTTTATCATGGTAAATTAAATAGTTAGTGTAATGCCTAATCGCTTTTCATCAAAACCGTTCCCTTTCAGGAAGCTGAAATTTTGGGAGAATATTCTTCAAGCCTGATTCTATAATATAGGCATATAGGACTGCAAACTTAAAAAACAAACCCCTGTGGGTATATCTTGTCCGTGTTTTAAGCCACACGAAAAATGTGGGCGTAATTTGAGATCAAAGGGTGTTATTACTCATACAACCAAAATACCTAAATCTCTATAGCTTGGCACCTAAATAAGACTTTTTCTACGATTTAGTAAGTCGGTTTTTTCGTAAAATTGGGCTTGAGCTATAAAGCTCAAATATTGGGACAATTATTTATATACCTCTAGCTAAAATATAGGCAAAACAAAATATAAGTGCATTTACAAAATTTTCAAAATAAACAACCTAAATATACATTGTAATCACTATCATATTTCGTTGTAGAATATTTAAGCAAAGTTATCGCTTAAAATAGCCACTCAATAAGGAATTACTAAAAACTATCAAAGTACCTACATATTTCATTGCCTGAAATTCAGTTTCTGTCCGAGCATCACCTTTAATTATTTTAACAATTACATAAACTTTTTAGTGTACTTTATAGTTATTCCTCTAACATTTTTAACTTCATTCTTGAAAACTAATTAGAGACACAAAAAATGCGACTTTTATAACTTCATTCATAAAAACTTTGTTAATTTAATGAAATTCCTTGAATTCAAGCAGCAAAGCTAAGCATTAAAAAGCGACTGTAAAAAATTAACATTAAACATATGCTATGAAAAACAAAGGCAGCATGGTATCTTTCCTTTATCTAATGCTGTGTTTCAAAAGGTTACATAACTGCGCGACGCCCATTTGAGCCGCTTATAATGTTCTTTTGGTGCGCTATTAAAGTTTTTTCCCATTTAATTTTTGTGCCTCTTTAATGAGTTGGTTTGTTACTTTAGTTTTTTGTAAGCAATCTGTTTAATTTCAGCGCTGGAATTAAGTGTGCAGTGCCAAAGTTTAGCAGTTAAGCTTTTAAAAACTTCTTTTTTTTCTCACAGTAAAATCAGAAACTTTATCACCTCAGTTGAGAACATAATATTTGTTGAATACAAATACATTTTGAATAAGAGCAAGTTGGAAATGTTAGAAAACTCGATATGTCATTTTCTCTTTGTTTCTCTAGTTTTTGCATTTCCTAATATTCTATTTTAAGCTGCTATTTATCCTATATTTATTCTTACTTCATCTTCTTTTCAGGCTCATCTGAATGTCTGCAAGCATGATGCCACCCAATGTCCCAATAAATGCGGCGCTCAAATTCCACGCATCATGATGACCGATCATTTACAATACACTTGCAACTTGCGACGCACCAAATGTGAATTCTGTCAAAGTGATTTCTCTGGTGCCGGCCTTGAAGAACATGCCGGCACCTGTGGCCAAGAACCCATCTACTGTGAGGCCAAGTGCGGTCAACGTGTGTTACGCGGCCGTATGACACTACACAAATCAAAGGATTGCGCCAAGCGACTGCGCCGCTGCTTGCACTGCACACGTGAATTCTGTGCCGACACATTGGCGCTACATGCCGTACAGTGCCCGCGAGCACCGATCAGTTGCCCACAGCGCTGTGAGGTTAGCCCAATTGCACGTGGTGATATGGAAACTCATTTGCGCGATGAATGCAAGGCGCTAGCAATCGCATGCACCTTCAAAGAAGCCGGCTGTCGTTTCAAGGGTCCACGTCATATGCTCGAGGCGCATTTGGAAGCCAACGCCGCCTCCCATCTTTCACTCATGGTGGCACTCTCTTCGAGACAGGGACAGCAAATACAAATGTTAAAGTCAGCGGTGTCAAAGCTTTCAATCAACTACACTGGTACATTGCTATGGAAGATCACAGATTGGACAGCAAAAATGACTGAAGCACGTGGTAAAGATGGCCTTGAATTGGTATCGCCACCATTCTACACTTCACAGTATGGCTATAAATTGCAAGCATCCATGTTTCTGAATGGCAATGGACCTGGTGAAAATACACATGTCTCAGTTTACATTAAGGTGTTGCCTGGCGAGTATGATGCTCTGTTGAAGTGGCCATTCTCGCATTCAATTACGTTCACACTTTTTGAGCAGGGTGCACAAAGTGGTCAGGGTGGTGTAGCTGAATCGTTTGTACCTGATCCGACTTGGGAGAACTTTCAGCGTCCTTCAAATGAGCCGGATCAGCTTGGTTTCGGTTTTCCACGTTTTATCTCACATGAACTGTTGCATAGACGCCCATTCATCAAGGAAGATACGGTGTTTTTGCGTGTCAAGGTGGATCCGAGCAAAATTGTGGCTGTTTAACTCAAGCAGCGAAATAATGAATGGGAACTATACGAGTAATGTGCGTGCAAAGCGAAATTTAGTTTTAAATATTTTTAGTTTTAAGTCATTTTAGTTTCAGCGTCGAACTGAGAGCTCTTATGTAAATACTGTGTATTTAAATCAAAGAGTAGGCATCTGTATGTAAATAAATGAAGAAATGGATGCTTTCTTGTTTAGAGGCGATTAGAAAAAGCAGACAAAGAGAGAGAGAGAGTGAGAAGTGTAGAACGACATACTTCACAGAGGTAGACTTAAGCTGCTACTTCTTTAAGGCGGAGGTGTGTCTCATTGAACAGAAGTTTTATCAGTATCGTTTTTATACTTTCAACTAGATTCATTCATGCTTTCTTATAAGAAAAAAAAGTCCTTATAATGGATGATCATATTTTGATTTGATTGTGAACTCGAAAGGTAAAAGAAAGAAAATTTTTAGTCATTAAAAATATTTTGCTTATATCATTAACTAACCATTTCAGGCGGTGTTTAAAAGTCTATAATTAAGATTAGTATTAAGTTTTTTTTTTTTTCAAATAAAACAAGTGCTGGAAATAAACCAAAGTAATACAAAAATAATGAATTAAAGCGGAAAATTAAAGAAAATTTGGTCGTTTATGCAACGAAATTGTATGCGGCAATAACGAGTTCGTTACTTAAGTCTTTTGTTTAGTACTGCAATTTTTTATTTTTTCGTTTTAAATTAAACTTAAGCGATTTTCTTAAATTTTATATGAATATTAAATAACATAATTAATCAAAAAATTCGAATTGAACTCTGGTAGTTTTTAATACATTTTTCCAACTTTTAGATTTTGCATGTAAATATTATAAAGCATATTTAACCGCGTTTAAGCTTACAAAAATTACAAACAATTTATCGTACTTTTTCAACAAAATAAAAACTATTAACAATTTTGAAGTCATTAGTTTTAATGTATTTAGCTTTAAGTTGAATATTTTTCGTTTAATTCAAAACATAATTTTTGTCATACATTTTTTGTTTTAATTATGTACTTTTAATGAAGTCTTTTTTATGTTCATGTCTATTCATGTATAAGCAAAAAATTACATTAACAACGAAAATATTTGAAAATAATGAATAATTTGATAAAATTAAACCGTTTGTTTTATTGAAGAATCTCAAAAATGGAATAAACACTTTTCAGGCAAAGACTTTGCTATTGCTGACTTCATCAACAACTTGAAACTTTCCTGATTATTTTATTGTTTTTTGACCGGATATTTCTGCTGCAATTGCCTTCTGCCATACTTAAAACTGTATCCAGTATTACAGCAATATATACCGGATAATTCCCCGTAGTCAAAAAACGACTTTGTTTTTATTTTTGAAATACGTTCTCCTAAGATGAAAAATTTCAACACACAATGTTTGTGTTACACATGGAATTAGTTGACTTTTAACTGCGAGGGAGCTTAAAATTTCGTTTACCAATATTAGTGCCAATATTCGTAACACTGAAACCATCGTTTAACAGTTCACAACAAAAAAACTGCATCAGTATTTCTGCATGTACTGCTTGTGCAGCTGTTTTCAACTAATCACAATATGACTCTATTAGTAACTTTCATACAGACATATATTTATTCATCCAAAAGTTAATAAAAACATTGCACTGAATACTACTTTAATAATATAATCGAATACTTTTTTCCACTAAAAGGTGTATGTATAATAAAAAAAATTGGAATGTTGACGATTAAATCATTTAAAATCATTTAGTTAATCCTACAAAGGAAATAATTTACAAGTTTACATCAAACTATGGCAGTCGCTTCTTCAATAAATTTTCCAATTTTCGTATACGCCCACGATCTCCTGTACCACCAGAACTTACTCCATTATCTGAATTTTTATCTGATGAACTACCGCCAGTAAAGCTGCCAACGCTAAATATAAAAGCGCGTTTCGAAGGTGTAGAACTACCAGCAGGTTGAGCACTATTAGATGCAGTACCATCAACTACTGTTTCAGTTGACATTTGATTTACAACATCGGCATTAGCATCTAACGAGGCTTCTATTGCTGCTGTATTTTCATTTACTAATTCAGCACTAGCGCTGTTATCTTCAATCGAATCGGCTACACTTGAAATACCATCTGCTGCTGATGCTGACGCAGATATAGTGCGTTTAAAAAGTTCAATCAATTGTAGCTGGTCAACGCGCTTTACCGCTTTCATATCCAAAATCTTTTGATATTCGGCAATAGTTATATCCGGCAGTAATTTCAGCACTTGTTGTGTAAACTGCAAGGATGGTTGAACTGGCGTCATCACAACTTTAATTATCATTTCGGCACGTGTCATATCCTTGACCACAACTTTAGTAAAACTTGTTGGTGCCTTGCGATTTACACTCGAGCCAATAGATGGTAGATCAAGCAATGCTGTTTTCAAGCTATGCGTATCGAGTAGAAGTTGTTCGCAACCTAAAACATTATTCGAGCCATCAGAGAGCGTTAGACGACATTTGTAGAGCACATTAATGAATTTTGGTATAAATGTGTTGACAAATTTATGACAAAATTGCGTGAAATATTTGCGTGATGTTGTCAAGTAGTCACGTATAATCGGTACCGTTTGTTTAAAGTTGGAGCACATTGAACTAATGAATGCACTCTGATCGCCAACATTGCTAATGGTTTGCCATTGTACTTTGGCCATGGATTGCAGTGATGGTTCACAGCCGTTTTCGAGATCTTGCACCAGTAATTGTATGCAGTTGGAAATTATTCTGTAGTTTAAAGAGGAATTTACATTTTGATATCATACTTTAAAACAAATGAAGTATCTACTAACCTATGAAAAACATCCTTCTCCTCAGACATATCTATTTTGTTGACATACGCTGGTGTCACTTTCTCTTTAAGTTTATCCTCCAATTGTTGCACCGTCTCCAAACAATACTCAGCAGTTGTTAAGACACAACAAATGCGTATTAAATCTTCTTTGGAAAAACGCTGTGATTCACCTTCTTTTAAGAAATTGTGAAAAACTTGTCCAGCTGCAGTGGATAAATTTTGCATATCACGCGTAAGCAACGACATGCTCTTGCCAATCGATGTTGATGTACTCAGAATTTTGGGTGTGCTGAATTCTAAAACTTTGCTGGCATATTCGCGCAGATATTTTTTAAATACCATGGCCAATTCATACATTGGTTGATCGTTGCTCAGTTGATTACATTGAACCATGCATTTCTTGTAGAAAACAAACAAGTCAGCCGAACTTAAAATAATAACTGAAAATTAGGTATTATTTGCATTTTATCATACCATACTAACATTGGATAAACTGTTGTTTTCATTTCGCCAGGCTTAAATGGCTCCTTTAACAACTCTACAAATTTTTCCATTAGTTCTGCCAAATTACGATCTATGCTTTTAATGTAAATGCCCAAGTGCGCCTTAAAGCAGCTGCCAATTTGATCATGAAATACTCCAATAGCTGGTGCTGCATTCGGATCGGCATTATCGGGCATTGTTAAAGGTTGATCTGTGGCTACTGCAGCGCCGAGCGTAACACCAGAGAAACGTTTCGAAAGCAACTGCTCAAAGGCTTGTGTTTTATTTATTGCAAAAAGTAATAGACGCACATCAATCTCATTGTTACGTTTGACCATAATCTGTGATAACTGCTCTCGTGTTAGACGACAAAATTCCACAGTAATGCGCTCGGAAACTTCCCAATCTAATGGGAAAACAGTTCCAAATTTATCTTCAAAATCTAGTAAATGTCGTTTGAGCCAGGCATAGCGCTTATCGATTTTATCCAACCAAGCAATGTCTTGATTTTCATGAAACAAATGCAAATATTCTTCGAGTTGCTGAGCTGCAGGTAACAAAAAAATTGTTTAGGAAATGAGAAGAGCTATTTTTTTAAGAGTAAAATTATTGAAGTACAGGAAAGAAAAATTGAATTTACCAATAAACCATTTTAGCAGCTCTTTTCTAACTTTTGTATCCAGCACTGATACCACTTTGCAAGCGTCAGTTAGCTGATTAAGGCTCAAACGTTGATTTTGTGCTCCGCCTGCACTTGTAGGTTTTGAGGAAAAGGCCTGCTTAAAATCCTCAGTGATTTGTTGCGCCAACGTTGTTTGTATTTTGTCAACGCTTTGAGAGAGATTCTACGGAATTGCACAAATTTTATTAATAAGTAAAATTAACAATTACTATTGGTTTAATTGGCTGATATTCATATTCGCTAAGATACATTCCAACAAAAAAAATGCCAAACTAACGCACCTTTATTTCCTCAATATCGGAGTATTGCTGAAAATGTTGATTTACTTCGGTAATTGCTTGCAGCGGATTAAGTATTTCACCGTACAGTCGCTTCTCTATCAATTTATTCAAACTCTCAATACCACCAACCAACATATGCAGATGATTTAATGTCGTTATGGCTGAGGTGAGATTCTTTTTAGCACAGTCCAGCTGTTTGATATCGCGTGTGATTTCCTTAACCATTTCCTCGGTACGTTCGGCTCTGGTCTTCACATCAATTATGTGAGAATACAAACTGGTTATAACCTTTTGCGCCTCACTTAAAGCCATTTGACCATCCTGGCCCGTATTCGTTTGCCCCCGCACAACCGAACGTATATTATCATCGATCAGTGAGACTTCACATTGCATGCGTTGTATGGTCTCATCGATACCGGCCAAACTTTGCTCATTTGGAAAAAGCTGATTAATATAATCAACTGTATTGAATTCCGGTGAGTCCATAGGATCGTCGGTTTTGAGAACCTGCCAGTAAAGGAAGTTGCAAATAATTTTACTGATTTGTTCTTTAACCATGAAGTCAATACACTCACCTGGTCAATTGCATTTTTAACTTCTTTTGTAAAATGAATTTTATTATTGAGCATGCATTTTTCTTGTTGTTCTACAGCTACTGCAGCACTATTGACTTCTGCAGAGTCAGCACTCATTTTTAAAATATTTAATAATATACTTTTTTTCTTTACACTTTTCGTTGCAAAATTTACACAATCGAAAATTCAAATGTCAAATGCAACATACAACGTTGCCACTTTTAGATAATTACGGTATGCAAAAATTGACAGAACTGGTTAATAATGGAGTTGATACCTAAGCCGTATGTCCCTTTTTACACTTACCGAATTTACAGTGATTTTAAGTATTTAATTAACAATTCCTTTTCAAACGAATTAAAAACATTTTTCATGATAAATCGGATAATGTTTTGCAGTAGTGTATCCCTTAAATAAATCTTAAGCTCTGTAGTTATATTCTCAATAACTACGAGTATTTATTTAGAGACCATGCTATAATTATGAATTTGTTAGTAACATTTACAATTTCGTTAATATTGCGTTAATTGTGTAAAGTTATTCAATTATGCTATAAGTATTGTCATTCACTTGTTTATTATTAACAGTTTATTGACTTGGATATTGGTTAAGCTTGGTTCTTCAGAAAAATTAATCCACCCATACCACGGGCCTATTAAAATCACACTATCTGAATTAAAAACAATTTCTCCCATGGTTATTTATAACATGTATGTATTACCTTCACCCTCAGACTGGAGCTGTTAATCTTTTGAACTAAAAGGGTATATTGATAATATTAACATCATCGCTGCCTCCAAACGATAACTTTGCAAGTTTTTTACGATAATGAAACTGTAGCATTGTAATCTGTGTAATTTATTAATGTAGCTTTCTATCATGAGGACAGCAGAATCAATTATTTTTAAATTCTACTGAATCTACTTATCCAAATCCATGGCTAAAAACAGGTTAATTTTCAATTCCATTCAAAATTAAATTTGGAATTTAATTACTTTTATCACATTTCCAAGAATTGTAATAAGAAAATTAATTTAAACCTTTATCGAAGAGTATGAAATGAACTTGACAAGTTTTTATTCAAAATTTATATGTATTTGAAAAATTTAGAAAAGAATATAATAGATATAATTGTATACGTATTAAAGCTAATAGAACTATAACTATAATAACTTTCATTGGAAAGATAATACCTCTTATGCTTCTTGCTATTTTCAGTGTCTTCTGTGATTAATACCAAATTTCTAAAGACCAACAAATGACAAGCCACATAAAACCAATTTGTTGTAGTGCACTAAAATTACGATCATTTCATTTCAGCACTTATGTTGCTACTTTGTGCTTTGTAAGATTAACTTACAAATCAATTTATTTTAATACTAATAAATTTATAGTTTTGAGATTATTTGATCAAGCTGAAATAGTAATATTCATTTCATTATCAAAATTAAGAATTACGATACACTATAAGTATGAAAGCAAAAAGTTTTACTATATTTTAGAAATAAACGCTAAGAGCATCTACAACTGCAAGGGCCGCCAGGTTCAGAGGAATAAAGCGAGTTCAGTCGCCGAAGAGAAGGCACCATGGGCAAATTCTTATAGAAAAACCAACAGTTAGAAAAGCTCAGTTTAAGAAATACATTGAGTCTTAGCGTTTTACTTTTATGGACATTCTCTCCGATTATAGAGCTCGTGCGGTTCGAAATCTGTAATGCATATTGCGAATTGATTTCTATAATACATAAGGTTTTCAAAACTACAATCCATCCATATATTAAGTTCACTATTTTGCTTATATGATCGAAATATTAAAATCTTTAAACTAAATTCTGTATAATCCCAAAACTTAAACTTGTTTTTGTTGCTTGAAGAAATTTGATACAAAAGCAAAACTTTCTCTACACAAGTTTAATAATATTTAAACTTTAACATACTTCCCAAATCCTATACCACCTACTGTGACATAAACGCACTGTTGTTGACCGTAGAGTTCAATCCCAGTCCAGATGTATCACGTTGTGTAGCCATCGCAGTACGTTGGTATCTCGAAATATGATCCAAAGAATGTGGCAAAATTGGTCGTACACTGTGAATCTCAAGTAGCGTTAAGTTGTCCAATTTAGCATAGGTACCTTCACCCTTAATGAAAGCGTCAATGGAGGTGCGCAATTTAGATTCACGAATATCGAAGATGTCTTTGATTATTGTGCGCAGCTCCTCGCAACGCGGCACATCATCTGGTGCAGTACTCATAATCAGTTGTGCTTCAATCATATAATGTTCACTGGGCATTTTAGTGAAGAATCTAAAACAAAAATTAGTCTCATGGAAGTTGCTCAAGTTTTAAGAATAATTATTACCTTGATTTCTTCTCCTCCTCCTTAATCTCTTCCAACAACTCTAAATCCATCCACTCCGGTGGCACAATTCGACACTTTTGTTGCTTGCGCAGATGAATCGCAAGCCACAGCGGCACATGTACTGGCATACCCGCACGGAAGGGTCCAATGCTACCAGATATCAAGTGTATGGGATCGAAAGAGAAGTTGGGTATAACACCAACTGTGGATTTTTCACCGATGAATTCAATTACACAGGGTTCCATGACGGACAGGTAAAATTACTTTATTTTGCTAACGCTATCATTTTTAACCGCCAAAATATACCAAGACAAGAAAAATGTAAACAAAGAATTTGACAGCTGTAACAAAACGGCAGCGTTTAGAAGGTGTAAAATATCTAATCAAGCAAATCTGACGTCCTGGTAGGAAAATTGAAATGAAGCTCTCTATACATATGTAGTCCCATATTTACACTCCTATATTTACACTTCTACATTTACACCAGTTTAATTATTTCCAGTTTTATGAAAATGTTTTCAATTTTTGAATTTTAAAAAGTTGTAAAATAAATTTAATTTCTATTTTAAATTTCCAAAAATAAATAACCTCAACAAGTTTGTTAGAAAATTAAGTTATACATATCTGTATGAGTACGCATATAATTTCTTGTATATTTCAGCAAATTTAGTTTATAATTCGTGCAAAATACATAAATTCTATTTTAAAGTACAATTGACACAGTTTGTAATACTAATATATTTTTGTAAGGAGTATTGCAGGAGAATACAATTTATAAATAAAACTTCGGAGATTCAAATTAAGAATAACAAATTTTCAAGCAAAAATAATACTAACTAAGTTGTGACGTTTCTTAAAATATCTAGGACCTATACAAAATAAATATAAATTGAAAATAAATAATGCATTTTAAAACAACTAAAATTAAAACATTAAATGAAATCATTAATTAAATTAATAAAGAAAAATGAAACATAATTATTGATCTTTTAAGGTTACAGTACAATATGATGTAAACAATTGCACTTTTTGATATTAATTAGATTAGTAAAAGAACACATGTGCATGAGAGTGGAATATAAATTGGTCGATCGTGAAATTTGGCAATCCAATTCTTTAACAATAAAAAAATAATTTCTGGGAAATCATTAGATACTGTTTCTGCTTATTTTGTTTTCCATATAAATATGTATGGAAGAGTATCTTTTTTTAAAAAAATCGGAAGTTATTCGTACAAGATTTTTTTTAACTTAAAACTGGTTTCAGTTTAGCCAATTGTAATTTTTTTTTTTTTGTATTTTCAACGATCGACTTATTTAAGGTCCACCCTACTGTGTATTTATCGTTAACTATTTATGTAAAATTAAATGGTTTCAGTACGTGGATCTAGTTTGTGTATAGCCTGCATTAAAGTTAAACCATTGGTTATGTTGATGCCCTTTTTTTGCATTTCCGTTAAGCGATCAGTAATTGGTTTCTGATCGCGACCACGTTGCCACCTAAAAAGAAGTGAAAAAAAAAATATAAAACTCAATTCAAGCAAAATAAAAAAACTTATAATCATCATCACCACAAATGTGCACATGTATGCAACAATGGTATATACAACGGCAATAAATCGATATCACACAGAGTGTCGTAGCGACTCAGCGCCAATGTTGCCCAACGATCAGCTGAGGGGTGTGGCACCGGTGAACTTGTGCATGCAGCCACCAAACGACACAATATCAAAAGCACCGGACGTGAACGATCCATAAAAATTTTATTCAACAAGCGAAAACAATTCTCAAGCAATGGTATTGCTGACTCATTGCGTCGATCATCAAGTAGTTGACATGCTTTTGCTAGCTCATGGTTTTGTAAAAAATTCAAAAATGCGAGTGTGTCACGCAATTGGCTATTACTTGCTATGTGTGTGAGGAATGCCTCAAAGGCTGCACTACGCTCTGCTATTAAATCGGCGGAGAAATTTCCGACAAGCACTTTATTGGGGAAGTATAGTGTGGTGAATGCAGTGGGAAAATCTTTTTTTAACGTCAAATATAACTTCCGAAAATCGGTGTAGCGTCTTTCGATGGTAGCTGGATTGGTGTCAGCAACACTGGAATCTTGACGCACCGATAAGTTGTAGACAACATAGCGTTTCACTTTGATATCTTCACCTTCTGGTGGCATTATACGTGCGAGTAAAATTTCAAAACGTAGCAGCATAGAGCCGTCACTGGGAAGCACTTGTGGTGTGTTAGGTGTCGGACGTTCCCATAATTCTATAGAACGAATAAGATGCAAAATAACGTGAAATCGTTTTTAAAACATGTAAATAAAATACTAACCTTTTTTTGGTACTTTCTCCATAGGAGATTGTATTGCCAAGGCTCCAGTCTCAATTCCGACAGGACTGTCTAAGTCTTCCAGGTTATCCGGGTCATCAATGGAATGTACTTGTGTTCTTCTGGTCATTGCAGCACGCACTAATCAGAAAATAGAATTAATAATTCAATTTCGCTTTTCAACACATAATTAAGAAACAACAATACAGTGGCTGAACATAATAAGTTAATAAAATAAAGCTTATTTAGAATGAAAGTGCTCTATAAGATATATTTTTTTCAATCTATATGTTCTCTATGAACCATATTTGAGATATACATGTGGTATACGTATTGTTAAAATTGTTTAGCCCATTACTTTAATGAATCTTTTGATGTCATCAATTCTGCTAGTACCACTCAGCATATTACGTAAATTATTATTCTTTATTTTACATAAACTTATAACAGATTTTATTTAACATAGCATGTTAAATATGTATATTTTGGGAAATTTTACTCCTATTCTTATATACATTCAACCAATTGCTGCTTGTTTGAATAAAACCGTTTGTGCACCTTGCCTTTTAGTATTTTCCACAAATTTTCGATCAAAAATAGATCTTAATATAAAAATATAAGTGGTGCTTAATACTTTTGACCACGACTGTATATGAATATTTAAATAGTACAAGACAAATAAAAGTACAGTCAATCAACTGAAGTTACATGTAAATGTTAACACAATGCACAATCAACAAAACAATGAATGAATAAAATTATTTGATTATTTACTCAAGCGAAATTTTAGCTGGACAGTACTAAGCGAAATTGAATTTCTTACACTTACTATTCCACCGATTAGTAGTTAAGTTTTCTTACTGGGATAGAGCTAAAGCTAGCATTTATTACTGCATTTAAATAGAAGTAAACAGAAAACAATAAAAACTTATTTATAAATAAGCCCTGTATGCTGACGTCACAGATAAATAGTAGAGATTAAATTTGTTAGGAAATTCATTTACGCACAGTTCTGCAAAACAATTAAATAAATGATGTTGCAACGCAAAAGAAATATTCACAAATTTTCCAAATTTTTAATATTAATTTGCTATATTTAGCATATGAAATCATTAATTGATTTGTGATAGATGCTTTTCTACTACAGACCCAATTACAAAATGAAAAGAAAAACACTCACTCTTTTACTTCCCTTCACGGGAAGCGTTTGGTTCCGCGAATTCCTTTCTCAATATATATTATCACTTTTCCGAATCAATTAGATGTTGGTCACTTTAAGGTGTGCCCAATTGTGGCAGACACAGTGCCGTCCAATATAACAAATAAGCACCTTTCTGTTTCGGCAGCGCAATCCTTTATCGTTTCCCGCCGTCCGATGAAAGCGCTAAAATTGTACTGATGATTATTCATGTTTCTTTAGCTAAGTGCATTCCTTTGTTCTTTATGACAAATGAAATGTAAATTAAAACTTACGCTTTACCCCGTCGATTTCTGTTCGAAGTCCCAAAGTGCGAAGATGCACTACCTTGCGAACCAGCTGTTGTTTTATTTTTTTGGAAATTTCTTTTCTCTTATCTTTCTTAATTAAATGCACGATTTTTTTTCAACTGTTGATATTTAGTTTATTAATTGTTTTGGTGTTGACTTTTTATTGCTTAATTGTTTATTTTGGATTTATTTTCTGCAGATAGCAAAAATTGTCTGCTGTTTAGTTGTCAAATAGTTATGAATGAATGAGTGTTTTCTACAAAAGCGAAAGTGAGTGAACGTAAATTAGTTAAAGTGTTGCCAGACTACTTACACTAAATACAAACTTTGAACTATGATTCAACATGATTCATATAATTAAATCATGATTTAAACAAATTGGTTCAACTTTTTTAGCGGGGATTTCAATCCAGACACATATTGAAATCCTGAAATTATTCGGGATTTTACTTACACAAGCTTAAGAAACAAGTTCATTTTTCCCCGTAAAAATACCGAAGGCAAAAATGTTGCTGAGAGTGTACTAATTGTATAGGCGGTTCAAATTACATATGTAAGTAATTTAATAATATCTATTATATCAAGTAGTTAAGAGAGGTAAAAAAAGTTACGAAAATCCTTTCTTAAGTGCATTATTTTTAAGAATCATTTGAAAGATAGGTTAAAGGGTCGTCTATAAGCCCCGTGGCTTAATTTTGGCCTCTTTGGAACCCTCAAATAATGCCATGAGGCTTTTTCCCTTAACCCTCTCGCCACCTATTCATTTATTCGAATTTTTCTTAAGTTATGTTCAAATTTTGGCGGTTAATTTCATGTTTGAAGAAAGTTGATAAAAAATTTGTGTCACATATAACATGCAACGCAATTGTTAGTGTATTTCACTAGTTTCGATGTCAGTATAAAAAATCGACTACATTCTTGGGCTAGGACTACATATGTATGTTTATTTAAACGCATGTTTTAGTTTCAACATTTCAACGCGCGTTTTTTCAGCTTCGCCAGGCACCAAAATAAAAGTGGGTGCATTTTGGAAAGAAGCTGTTGCTCCTCCGATACAATAAAAATAATATAGAGACTATCCTCAATGAATTCAAAATGTAACTGGTTTGATTTTAGATTGCGAATTTTCGAAACATTAAAAATAATTCTAACGGCCACCCTAGCATAGCAGAAATTATAAAACATCTGGCAGCACTAACTGACTCCATAAGATGACGTTTGTTGTGTCAAACGATGGAAAAACAAAGCAGTTTCTTTTGTTCCTCCTAAATTGATAAAGTAAAAACTTTAGAGTAAAAATTATAAAAAAAATAATCACAAAAAAGGGAAAAAATAAGATGACGTTGCCTGAGTTTTTTGGTTGCACTTTCATAGCCTTTGGGCCGCCACTGGCGATGTTTGTTTTCACTATTGCCAACGATCCGGTTCGCATTATCATCCTGATTGCTGCGGCCTTCTTTTGGCTGCTCTCGCTTTTGGCATCCTCACTGTTGTGGTTTGCCTTTGTACCATTGCGGGATTTTTTGGCATTTGGAGTGTTCTTTTCAGTGTTATTTCAGGTACGTTGAATGTTATGGAAATAAAAAAAAACTTCCAGTAAAATTGTTTGATTTTAGGAAGCTTTCCGCTACGTCATTTATCGCATATTGCGTCGCACAGAACAGGGACTACAAGCAGTGGCGGAAAACACACGCATTACGGAAAACAAACATATTCTTGCATACGTGTCCGGCATGGGCTTTGGTGTGATATCTGGTACTTTCGCCTTGGTCAATGTGTTAGCTGATATGGTAAATATAAAATATCGTAAATTTGCGATATCTTTGTTATCTAGTTTTTTTTTTATTAAATTCTAATAATTTGTTTTTTCAGTCTGGTCCCGGTACTATGGGTCTCAAAGGAGGCTCAGAAATCTTCTTTATCACATCAGCTGCTCAAGCACTTTCCATCATTTTACTGCACACATTTTGGAGTGTGATTTTCTTTAATGCTTTTGATACCTCCAATTATGTGCATATTGGCTATGTTGTGGGCAGTCACTTATTTGTTTCGCTGCTTACACTGTTAAATGCAAACGGTGGTCTTTATACCGCTACATTGTTGCCGAATTATATTGTAACTATATTTACCGCACTTCTAGCTTTTAAGGTAGCCGGTGGTAGCATGCGTTCATTCCAGCGTTTTGCAAAATGCCAATAAATGTAAGGTAATTTTATATGTAGCTTACTCCTTAATTTTCTACGATACTTCCAATATTTGATTGTTTATAACATTTAACTAAAGTATAGCTTAAGAATTATCATATTGTTTAATATCTCAGTATTTGTTATAATACCAATAGTTGACTAAATTTAACTTGAGGCGCTGACCTCTGAAATCTAATAAAAAAAGGTAAATAAGAATTATAAAAATTTCTTACTTTCTTGTTACTTCAAGAAAAATTAGATCTGAAGGCATACTCATTATAATTTAA
Source organism: Tricholauxania praeusta (assembly GCA_949775025.1). Classification (NCBI taxonomy): domain Eukaryota; kingdom Metazoa; phylum Arthropoda; class Insecta; order Diptera; family Lauxaniidae; genus Tricholauxania; species Tricholauxania praeusta. The sequence continues at coordinate 8,994,667 of OX459030.1, forward strand.
GCAGTTGAAAATATTTTAGTTTTTTTAGAAATTTATGACTCTTCAAAATTAAACAATTTCCCTTTTTCATTTTGTGTTTTTTGTTAAAAAACCATACATTATAAATTACGTAGAAATAAAAGAGGAATTGTCTCCAAAAACATAAAATTCAACGTAAAGGTAAAATACCATATTCTGGTGCATAAATTTTCAACGGTAGTATTTTTTTCCATTTTGATTTTGTAGCCATGTCTAAGTTAGTTTCATTTGCCATAAATGTCATGTTAAGTAACATATTTCAAACTTTCTTTTTTCATACTTTTTACTCAACAACACTTTTTATATAAAATATATATGCTTTTCTGATTTAAACTTCAAACCTAATGCACGATTGACTTACCGGCCCTATGATTTTGGAGAAAATTTGTACTTAAAGCTTCCAAAGTAATCAGAGTTTCCAACGCCATATATGTACTATCCGGTTGAAGCAAGATTTTAATGAAAAGTTGCCGCTGTGAAAGATTAAAGGTCGGAAAAATAAGTTTTTTTATTAGAAAATTATAAAAAAATAATAAATTAATGCGCATAATATTCTTATTTATTGAATAAGCTTTTTACTTGATTTAAAGCTTCAAGCTTAATAGCTAAGAAGGCTAATAGCTGTAGTAGCTAAACTCTATTTTTGTTTTTTTTTTTCTCTTTCGATTGGCTGAAAAGACAGTAAAATTTATTATTTAACCCCGATTATATTATATTTAATATACGCGCATTTTTGTTTTGTAAAATTGTGCCAAAAGTTTGTTACGTTTGACCGATTATTTTCATGATATTACTCCGTGAATTGTAAAATATTGTAAGATACAAGTTGTTTTGATTGATTTAAATCGAAAAATGTACTTAGAAAATGTCATTTAATTTTTAGACGGTTCAGAAATTTGTTTTTGACCTCATATCATGAAAACGGTTGGTCATACGTAGAAAAGTTGAACTATGACCTTGAATGTCATGACAAAGTAGAACGTACCTGAATAATGAATGTGTGATTTTGTTTGATATTGTCTTGTCTATAACTTATGTTTCATTAAGTTTCTGTCCGGTCAATCAGAAGTGAGATATGAGTAACAAATTGATCTTGAATAGTTTGAAGAAGGAATATGTTTTCATAAGACAACCCATGTGCTAATACATAGCAAAATATTCAAGATCTCTTTGTTTTATAAGACAATCCATGTGCGATGTTAAAAGCAATCTTAAACTGAGAATTTAGCAAAAGGGCTTAATTAAGAACTCAAATAAAAGGTCTTAATTAAGATTAACTATTGTTGTTTCGTATTTTTTTTTTAAAACACGATCAAATCCTAAGTTTCTCTTTTTAATAAACTATGTATAAAAGCGCGATTTATTTGAATTCAAAATTAATATAATATAACGTAAGAAATTGTAATTTGCTTCGATATTTCAATGGACTTCATCTAAATTTGATAATATTTTACTACGCGAAATTCTTTACGGTCTCTTGTTCTAATCCACCATTCATTATTGTTATAATCAGTGAACATCGTATTGTGTCTGATGATGCGATGCGATCATCATCACTCATCATCACAGGGCATTTTAGTTGCGTTTCTCATTTCGTCGTGTTCGGTTGACTTGGCGTTAAAACTACCAGCTACAGTACCATTCAAAAAATATCATTAACTCTTTTTTTTATTTGTTACTGCTGTGTGTTTTTCTATTACTGTGAGGTATCATCCACATTGTGATCTTTAAGATTCAAGCAAAAATAAGTGGAAATAATTTATTTACTCACTTACTTGCTCAATTGACCCGATTAAAAAAAAAAGACAATTTTTTGCAACAGAGTAAAGTTGCGTGCAAATTAGTGAATAAATCGTGCAAAATTAAAAAGTCACAACATTGAAAAATTAGAAAAATATTGAAATCCATTTCTAGGATAAATAATAAACAAATCACTTAAAAAAACTACTGATAATCACTGCAAGTTCAAAGTTAATAATTTCAATCTAAATTTCATTATTAAATTACTTTTTATGTGTAAGACATTTTTCTTGCAATTCCTGATATGTTTACTAGAAAAGTGTTTTTTTAAGACGCGTTTGATTTTAACATGAGATAACCGAACCGAGTTTGACACTCAATAATTGTCGTTTGATTTCATATTAAGTTCATCTTTTTTAGAGGAATGCAGATATTGTATGATTGTGTAAAAAATATGTAAAATAACCATTTGAAACGACACAAATGATCGAAATTTTATTTAAAGGCTAACTAATGCAAATTTTGTTTTGTAAACTTGCTTTAGTTTTTAAGACAATCAAAACCAAAACCTTGCAACTGCAGTTCCGGGACAAATCTAGGCGTGCTTAGATTGATCTGAAAGTATTCCGAACCTGTGGGAAAAGCAAATATAAAGACTATAGGGGCGTAAAAAACAAAAATGTCTGTGTGATAAACAAAATTTCATTTTCAGTTTTTACCTAGTCGTCAAGCCTTTGATATATGTATGTGTCCTTGCTTAAAAATGCGAAAAACGCCTAAGAAATCGACATATTTGAAGCCGTATCTTACTGAAAAGGGGGCGAAGGCTTAGAGGCGGCAAAATTGTTCTCGTACAATTAAATTAAAATTTATTTTTCATCAATAACTTCCAAATTTAATTAAACAAATTTGTTGGACCTCATTTTTAAGTAATTTAAAGTTATTTTGTTGAAAAATAGAGCTCAAATTTATTTTCAATTAAAAAATATTTCACATTTTGCTAAGGTCTTTGTGATGTAAAAAGTGTGATAATTTTTTTTTTGTAAAATTAAAAATTAATACTTTGGTGTAAACAATTTTTCTTTGTATCAAGTTTTCTAGATCAATCAAGTGCCAGCAATTATCTAATCTGTGAAGTAAAGGATTATCCATAAAAATCTTCAAATCAAGTCAAAGGTTGCGATTCGAAGACGCTTTTGGTTGAAACGCTATTTTCAATTCTTCTAACGTTTCCAGATCAATGCAGCCTACGAATCATCACCTTTTGAACTATATTTACCACATTTTATAGCTCGTAGATTTGTTTGCAAGACCTTTTGCTCAATATGTCTTATCTGGTAAATGAAGGTAGCAGAACCTCTTATGGTTACTGTGCAATAAATGACGTCATATAAAATGATGTGCAAAGATAATTTTTGTACAGCAAACCTTTGTGCGCTCAGATGTTGATTTTCGACTAGACTACATTTACATTGGTTATGTAGAATAGTGATCTGTCGGGTCTCCACTGTCTTTTGTAAAGTTAACATTTTTAACATAGACAGGGCTGCCAAGGTTATCAAGTTTTTCCGTCAAAAAAATAAAATTTTTTAATATTACCGATTACTTTTTATCATTTTAAAGAAAAATTATTTTATTTTGGGAATGCCGGGAATTCCTTCTTTTCAACTTGGCTACACTGATAGTTTATCTTTTTAATCATCTCGGAGCCACTGGCTATGCTTTGTTTCAAATGGTATACATTTACTTTTTATTTCCCTCTGAAAATGACAGTCCAACATATATCTTAAAAATCTAAAAGCGCTTTGAATAAAGATCACTGGTTTGTTTCACTAATTGTAGCTGTGATAATTGCCCACTTTCTAATTTATAGAATTACGAAAAGATTAAAAGCGCGCTTATTTGACTGTTATCGATTTAGGGTCAACTTTATTTGCATTGTACGGCATAATTCCTTTAGAATCGAAAAAGTCGATTTCAAAATCATTAGCCTCAGTAAATAGATTTCATTATCATCATCAGTAAAAGTAAGGAAAACCTTAAAACGACATTACATTTTTTGTAAATGGGAAAGAAAGGGCTGATACTTCAGCATTCTTAAAGATCACCCTCTGAAGGTTGTTTGTTATTCTACCAGCCTATGTATCTATTGCTTGTTAATCAGAAGCATTTCTTTAATGTCTCGTTATTTCATACAGAGCAAATTTTTTGCATTATCTTGAAGAGTCTTGCTACCTGTTTGTTTCCAGCCGCTGGGTGTTTGACTTCATTTAGTTTTTATTTTATATTCGTAAGATCTTTTATTATTCTTGGTATAAGACTTTTCAGGCAATAATTTTTCATACACGGGATTTTCTTTTCATTCATTCTTCTTTTTGCGTACTCTTTTATAAGGACTGTCCCATAAAAAACTTGCACTTTTATTTTTTAAGATTATACTCTACCTGATAATCTTATAGGTCTAAAAAGACAAAATATTTATTCCATATAAAGTGACGTTTGATATGATGTATAACACTTGAATATAGCACTTCTAACGACAAAGATGTCTAGCAAGCAAGAAAAAGTCCGCGAACTGATTTTGTCCACATACCTGCAAAATCCAGGGTTAAAATATTCAGCAATAGCAAAAATAGTTGGTGCATCAGAAAGAACTGTCAAAACGGTTATTTCTAATTATAAGAAGCGTCTACCTGTTTCACGAAAAAAGGGTTCAGGCAGAAAACCAGAATTTTCTAACCCAAAGGTAGCGGCGAAGGTGAAGCGCCTTTTTAGGCAGAATCCCAACACGTCAGTGCGAGATATGACGGCTAGAGCAGGTACATCAAAATCTACTGTGCAAAGGATAAAGGAGAAAAGTAAGCTAAAGACATATAGAGTTCAAAAAGTACCAGACCGTTCTGATGAAAAGCAGTTGATGGCTCAGATGCGAGCCCGAAAATTGTATGAAAGGTACCTGACTAAATTTGACTGCTGTGTTATGGACGACGAAACTTACGTTAAAGCAGATTTTAAGCAGCTACCTGGGCACGAATATTATACATCACCGAAAAAGGGGAATGTGCCTAGTAAATTCAAAGAAAAAAAAATTTCGAAATTTCCGAAGCAATATATGGTTTGGCAGGCCATATGCACCTGTGGCCTCAGAAGCAGCTTCTTTGTTACGCAAGGCACAATCAATTCCAAAGTTTATATAGACGAGTGCCTCGAAAAACGTCTTCTACCATTTATTCGTGCACATGAGGGTACCGTGATATTCTGGCCAGATTTAGCAACCTCTCATTACTCTAAAGCTACGATGGAATGGAATGCAAGTAAAAAGATCAATTTTATACCAAAAATAGCAAATCCGCCTAACTGCCCAGAGCTTCGCCCAATTGAAAGATATTGGGCTCTAATGAAAAGAGATCTTCGAAAGAGTGGCAGGACTGCAAAAAATTTTCAAGACTTCAGACTTAAGTGGAAAAGATCGTACCGTACTGTCGATGAAACAACTGTGCAAAATTTAATGAAGGGCCTTAAAAAAAAAGTAAGAAATTTTTATAGAAAAAACAAAATTGTTAATTAGTTTTTAGATATTTATATTCTGAACACTAGCCATTATTAATAAACAAATAAAAAAAAACCAAAAAAATTGCAGGGTATTTTTTTTATAACTAAAAAACAAAGTGCAAGTTTTTTCTGGGACAGTCCTTAGTTAAATTAATTTAAAGATTCTTAATGAAAAAAACCGACTATACGTATACTCGGAACTGCTGCAAATATTCCCTTCTATTTCCTTCTTTACAAAGGTACCATCATACCGCCCTCTACAAACGAGCGAAGATTTCATTTATGAGATTACAAAGTAAATCGTTGCCTTTTCAAAAGCAATCATTTTCCAATTACTGCTCTTAGCTATTGTTGCTGTTCTAATGAAATTATTAAATTTATCCAAGCTTTTCGCATATTTTATTGATGCAATTATATATACGCGATGAATACGATAAATTTCAAGTTTTGCAAAAGTAAAAATAATAGACTTAAACAATAAATTCCATGCTGTTTTTTTATAGCATAGACATCATAAATATGTTATCATAAAAAAAAGGTCATAATTAACAAAGTATAGTATGAGTATCATATAAAGGATGGGTAGTAGTCTGGTGGTTTTATTTTTAAATGTTACATGGTTTTTTGACACTGACCGCTCAAACATCATCAAGCGATATTTGCCCACCCTTTATGTTTGCCTACTATATGAGCTGTGTTTTCTGCGCTTGTGTCAGCTTATACATTGACACGGCGAAAAGTATTTTAAGTTTTCAATTGTTTATAATTAGTAAATTTCATTAAGTTCGTGCTTTAGTGTTTATGGGGTATGCTAAATATCACTAAGATAATTTCTAATAGTTGAGTGACTTTTAAATTTAAATTTTTTATTTTATAGCCCAAAATTTAAGTGACCCTAGGTCGTGAATTTAAAAATTCAGAGCGGATGCTTCTTTTGATGCAAAGAGCTGTACAAAATTTTATATTTTAATTAAAGAAAAAGATTAAGCTTTTGGCTTCTTACATCAACAATAGTCATCAAATGAAGTTAGTTACATTCTAAACAATTACATAATGTAAGTTAAAAAAGCGGCCAGTTTGCATTAATTGAACAATTATGTAACTACTTAAATTGTCTCCAATACACCCACATTGTTTAGATACTTTTATTTTTTTTTTTTGTGTTTTCTAATACAAGTAGTAATGTAATACCAATAACAATTTAAAGGGCGTATGCAGAAAAATTTGGGGTAGAGCTCTGATCCAATATCCAAGATCCAAGTTAATATATTGTTTGATTTAAGTAGAACAAAACAGTACGGATATTGTACGTTTCAGCATGTTTGCGTCACACAGTTACAGCCTGGTCATAGTTCGTCTTCAGCGTGGAATAAGATAAAAATTCAGTGCCCTGCATCGAATGTGCTGCTATACTGTGCTTCCTAAGAAGATGCAATCGGTGAAAAAGCTCGAAATCGTTTAGATATCGTTATCATTTATACACTGTAAAACGCAGTTTAATGTAAGCTGTGACGTAGCGTGAACATTTGCCTCCTGGGGCGAAAATCTAAAATGCCACCAAAAAAAAATTTTTGCTACTGAAAAAAAAAAGTTAATGTCTGTTTACATCATAAATTCTCTAGCAAAATGTGGAATATTTTTCAATTAAAAATAGATTCGAACCCTCTTCTTCCACAAAATAACATTAAATTACTAAAAAACAAAAAGGTTATAGATCAAAAACAAATTTAATAGTGTGAATAGCATTTTGCCGTCATGCAAGCTTTTGGTTTAGTGGTCCCAAATCGTGTTTTTTGGTTCCAAAATCTTTAGAGAGCTCAAGCTTTGTCGGAAATGCACATTTTTTTTCTTCTTAAATTTAAGCTAACTAAATTGCAAGCAAATCTTCGGAGCCCGAATTTTGAAAAAATATTTTCGTTTTATGTATATGATTTTAAATTAAAGGCCAATAAAAAAAATTTTGAAAATATTTTTTGTTGGAGCACAAATCCTCGAAATTTCAAGAAATTCTCGGACCCGAATGTTCAAAAAAAAAAATTTTTTTGTTTTAAGTTAAGGACTATATATATATATATTTTTTTTTAACTTAAGATACCAAAAAATTCAATTTTCTTTTTCAAAATTTGACGATCTGTTGGAATTGCAGTTGGTCTTAACTAAAAAAAAAAAAATGGTTCATTTCCGAAATGATTTGCATAACTTAAAACAAAGTATTACAAACAAGTAAATTGTTCCGCGCTTTAAAAATCGTTTGTTCGAATGGTGACTCATGCTGCCTAAATAAATAAATCTGACAAAAAATTCAATTAAATTGAAATAAGTTTTTTTTTTTGCTAAAAGTGTATCAAAACTTAAAAATGAACAACTAAGTGACCAATATCAGTTAAAAAATAAGTAAACGTCCAAAAATGTTTATCACCACAACAAAAACACCGAAAATAACAAAGAATAAATCTACAAAAACAACAACAACAACATCCAAATACAAAAACAAAAGTACTACAAATGACAACAACTACAACTGCGATAACGACGAGTACAATCGTAAAAACTACACACGGAATACACGCGCGCTGCTTACGCTCACATTTGTGCTCTTCACATTAATTAACATATCCTGTGTGGCATGCAGCCGCTCACATTATGATCGTTCTGCAAAGCCCGCAAAACTTGAAGCTAAGGTCGGATCATATGTCGCCTTCAATTGTCACATAGATTTTCCATATGATTTTCCAATACCATATGTGGTGCATTGGAGCAAAGATGTAAGTACAAAAGTTAAAGGGAAGACAAGAGGACCTTGAATTACATGCATATAATATATATGAATGAGTGTGCAAATTTGCATCAATTGTTTAAATATAAAAGAATTTTTAATAATCAAAAAAAAAAAGTTTAAGGATTAAAGTCCTTATTCCTAAAGCGAAAATTAAATACTGAATTAACCTAAGGTTTGTAACTTGGGTACGTACTTCTAAAATAAATGTTTAACTTTTAATCGCGGAGCAATTAAAGTTAAGAGTAAAAATTAAAACATACCCAGCACAATTAACAAGGGTATTCACACGTAGTATTATTTTTGTATTAAAGTGCTAAATTTAAGCTTATTGTAATCTGTCAATAGCTTTATATGCAGTTTAACAAATTCTGCTGTATTTAATCTACAATTTAACACTTTAAGACAAAAACACGGCTTTACGTGTGAAGACCCCTAATGTTTGTTTTAGGTGTTTTTTTTTTTTTTGAATAAATTTAACTTCAAAACCAAAGTGTTTATTTAATTGAACTTTACACACCAAACGCTCCAATTTTTCTCAATAATCCTTAATTGAAGTAGAGCAACATTTAATTGAAGAGTTATTTGATGTGTCAACACCCCCACACAACAAAATTGCTGTTGTTATCTGTCAAATAATTAATTCTCACATTTATTAAATTAGTGAACTTTAAAAGTATTTTATTCGCATTCTTTAAACTTTTGGGGTTAAAGTCTGTAGCTGCAGTTGAAAAAAACGGAAGATCTTAAAGTTTTTGCGTAGAAAAATTCATGGTTTTATTTATTAACTTTTGTTTTCTAATATGATTTTCCATTTTATTTTATATCAATGATGCTCGATCACTTTGTGGTCATGTTAAGTCAATTGTTTGCATAAAGTTTAATTGAATCAAATAATTTTTTTATTAAATGCCATGATTGTGTGACATGCAATGTAATGTTTAAAAATGTTTAATAAAAGAAAAAAAAAGGAAAAATTAAATTAAATTATTAGTCATTGATGATGTTAAAAAAAAAATTGTCATGTAAACATTTTCGGTTTTTGGCGGAATCAAAAACTTTGTATCCTCATAAAATGACCAAAGTAGCTTCCAATATGTAGATAAAATTAAGTCTGAGTGACGGCTACGAATACATGCTAAAAGGTTTAAGGAGCAATAATTATATCGTTTCAATAACGCATACACTAGCTGATGTTCTTCTGCCTTATTATTTATTAACTTCAAAATTATCACGGACTGAAACCCAAAAATCTTGCTTTTCAAAAGATTTTACATGCCGATATAATGATGCGAGGATATTTTTCTTATTGGTTCACTAAACGCCAAAATCGCAATTCAAATGTTTTTATGGATATGTTTTCGAGATATGAATTTTTGCATTTTTTCTCAACTCTGTTAATATCCGTTCTTGCCCATATTGTATGGGCAGAATTAGTATCACAACTAATTAGGACACCTAGCCTATTCATCCTATTCCGCTTAATCTGCGGTTTGCATTTGAAGATGGTGGTTCCGCGGCTTTATATAGCATACAGTATAAGCAGCTGTGATCAGGAAGCTGCGGCCTCCTTCACATAATGCCACAGCGAAATTTAATGTTACGTATATTTGAAGACCACAGAGTCGGTTTCTAAACCACCAAATCGAAGGATGAATTACCACTATCGTGGGTGCCACCTAGGATTGATTTTGTGTTGACTTTTTATGACCGCCTGATCGTGAATTGTTCCAACAGGTGGAATTTCACCCCATAGCTCCATAGTAGTAACTAAAAGCATACTATTGAGTCGTTATCACGAGCCAGAACTTAAATGTTATAGTCACTCTATTGATGAATTTATGAAATTTTGTTTTGCCTGGAAAGTTTTCCGGTAGTTTTGAAAATGAGTAATTTTATAGATTTCGATGTGCTCTTGTTGAATTTCAACTTTGCCTCGTATTGTTGCCGCTCGCTCCGCCATATTGAAATAATGTAAATGTAAACAAAGGGTTTTATTAGATTCGAACTACAAAACTCAAATTGGTACACAATGTATAATTTTTGTTCTTCCTCCTTATGAAGTGACTTGTCCCAATGTTATTCCCAATAACTAAATTTCGAAAAAAAGATAACTTGCTCCACTATCATTCTAACACGCTCATTTATTACGATTGCGTCAAAACTACTGAGCGAATGGCAAAGTTGATGTTCAGTAAAACTTCTCAAGTAAAACTGTGACTAGCGAGAAGTTAATATTTCTTATTTCAAGTGAAACAGCTTTAGTATCTTTACTTCAAGAAATATAATTATTTAATAAAATTATTAACATATGTACATGTGTTAAGTGTTGAATATATCAAAATGTCAAAGCTTAACAAAATATTTTGACATACTTTACTTGAATTAGATATTTTGTTTGACATATTTTTGACACATGTTCAGCATATGCAAAATATTGAATTACACCAGCAAATACGAGTATCAATAATTTGCGGGTAATTCATTGTCAAGTGGCAACAAAATGACAGCATTTAGCTAATGAAAAGCGCTAAATATTGATACAGCTTACAACAATAACAACAATGACAAACAACATTTAAAAATAAGATCAATTTCATTGTAAGCAGATGCTAACGATGCTCATTCAATTGTTTGGTTTTCGTTAATAATATGCAAACCAAACAATAATTTTTCATTTAATTTCATCTGTCTATGACAGTAGTTGGTTATTGCTTGTTATATCAAATGTCAGAATGATGTAAAGTGTTAATAACAATTTTATTAAAATGTTTTTGCGCTTAGTAAAATGCAATTAAAATAGTGCATTGCTTTTAAAAGCAAATATTTACATATGTACACACACATATTTAGTATGTATGGATATTGATGAGATCACTATCTATGTCAATCATACAATGTGACAAAAATGTAAGAGATTTACAGATACTGCGATTGTAATACAATGTAAATAAGTTATTGCCTAACCGAACCACCTTTCAAAATAAAATCGTTATTTCTCATCCCTACCCAACAGATTAAGTTTTGTTTTCAAAAAAGATTTGAGGTACTCTAACCAAATGATTCCCAGCGGCAAATATGTTATAAACAACATCGATGAATAGTTATACTCATTGTAGGCAGTAGTGCTCACAACTTCAGCCACTACTGTAAATTCTTTTTACAAAGGTATGGCCGCTTTGTAGGCAGCTTGCCTACATCTCTATATACAATGTGTAACAAACGAAAGGCAGATTGCCTTAAAACATCGCTTACTAAGTGCCTGTATAGTTTAGGGAGTTGCCTACATCTCCACATACAAAGCATGCAGCCAACAGGCAGACTGCCTACAGCTCCATATACAATGCAGGCAGCCAGCAAGCAAATTAATCATAGTAACAATTTCATTTGTGAAACATACAACACAAAGGGTATAGCTTTTCATGCATGAAAAATCGGAGTACTTCATCATTGCCGCTGGGTTATATTTACTTCGCATCGTCATAAAAGATCATTAAGGAATATTTTTATTAATCTATGTACATTAAGTCTGAAAATGACGATGCATTGAAAAACATAATTTACCATGTTGAGAATAAGTTTTTAAAAGTGGACTAGATTAGGCAAGATTATGATGGAGTGATCCATATGAATAATTTTTTTTTTTATTCTACAGATCTGCAAATGAGGGTGTTCTGAATGTCATTTCTGAAGTATTTTTTTTTTGCGAATCTAACTTAAGGATTGTTACATCACTTTTTGAGATATCAACGGTTAAATAACTAAAAAACTGGAAAGGACTTTCCTTTTGTACATACTGAGGGTTCATAAAAAAATGTTCAAGCATTTTTGAATTTAAACATTTGATTAGAGTTCTGCACTGAAAAAACAATTTAATTACATATATCGAAATCTGGTAATAATTAACATATGATATATTTCATATAGACAAAATATTTGATATCAGATAAATATAGATTTACTTAAAATTGTTTTGACACAATACAAACCTTTTTAATTCAGTCAAGCAAATCTCATGTTTAGCTCAATAAATAACGCTTTAAATTTTTTATCACGTTAGAGTAATATTTTACAAAATTTGTTCATTGTTAACAAATATTTTTAAAATCAAATACATTTACTTGAAGGAAACATATTCTTTACTTTGTGTAGAAAAGAGCAGTAAAATCATATGCTTTTAACCAATATCATTGCTAATTTGCTACACGCATACATACCAAAGCCACTGAACCCAAACTTAGTGAACCATTAAGTTTAAAAAAACAATATAAATCAAATAACAAATCCGCACCTGTATAGATAGCTACACAGATTATAAGAGGTGCGCCATTCAATAAAAATGACGATGATTTCAAACGGTCCACATCAACAGCATAAAAAATTAAAACAAAATGCATACGTTTTCAGTATAATGAACACGCGCAACTATCGGGTCATGCGTGATAGAAAAAAAAAAATAAAAACAGACTGACCCATGGATAATGTCGTGGATTCTCGTTACGCTGATTAAACTTGCGCTTAAACTAACAACGTACGGCAGAGGGCGTTAGAAGTTTTTAATGCAGTTGAATTTATCATTTGGATTAATGAAATCAACATGGGGGCGTTAGAATAAAATGGTCTCGTTTAATGATGACGATAAATGAGCAGGCGTGAGACTAGACAAAAAATATAAAAAATTAATGCTGGCAAATGCATTTGATATGAAATGCAATGCATTAATAAAATCGGGTTAATTATTAAGGTTACATCTTAGAATTCATTTTCAGACAATCCGGAAGTCTTTGAGATTTTCTCAGAAAATATTTGTACTGTGACTTAAAGTTAACGTTGGCTGCTTTTAGAATTACATATGTGCAATATTAAAAATTGACGCTAACTCGGTCATAAATTGAATTAAACTGCATTTATTGTCGCACATTTGTAATGCTGTGACGATTTTTTCATGGTCAAATTTAGCATTTGATAGAGGTCATGTGAATTTTCTAGCGTGCTTGTTGCTTCTCTCTCTTCTGAATGAAAATTTTGTTTATTTCAGTTTTATGTGTTAGTGCTTTCTCTATCAGCATACGCTAAAAATTACTGTCAAATCAACTTATGCTCTCAATTTGTTTATTATGTTGATATATGGGGTTCTTTTTATCACAGCTACATAGGTGAGTGATAACACAGACAATTATTATATTTCTCTTGTGTTCACATTTGTCATTTGTGACAAGTTTTGAAAATTCAATTGAAGAAATTGTGTGTACTGAAAATTAAAGCATTTTGCAATTAAAAGACGTACATAAAATATTCAATAAACAAAAGGTTTGTTCTTATATTTTTTGGACTTAATCCTGTTAAACTGTCACATACGAGAGAGTGATAACATTAATTCTTCTGATTTACTTCTGTAACTTCAGACAAGAAGCGTATATCAAATCCTCGCTCATCCGCGCTCTCACTCACAGTTTTTCGAGTACGGAAATGCTTTTCGGACAATGTCTGCCCTAATCCCGTAAATATAGTAATTTTTAAATAAGTACTTAGTATGGAAACACACCTGACATCAAAAACATGAAGTTTCACATACGTCCAAGATTTTAGCTTCATAATTTAAGGCATTACTTTTGAAATAGTCTTCTAATTTTTGTATATATTCCAAAGTTCTCATGTTTTATTTTGCTTTGTTCAGTCAACCAAAGATAATCTAAATGCTGTAACTTATCTGCCTTTGAAAGGTCGATAAGATATGTAAGCACATGCATAATGTAAGTAAAAGTATTATGATGTCATCATTTAGATATCGATTGTATCAATTACAAAAGCAATAATTCAATTGAGTATTGCAATAAAAGCCACACTTCGATCAATGACAACAACAACTGAATTTAAATAACAGAATTGAAATTACACTGGAAATCGTATTAGAAATAAATGATCGCGCTTAGTGTGAATATCATCACTTTCAGCAGTTTGGTATTTTTCTGAACAAAATTTATTTGTTGCACTTCTTCATTTCTGCTGTATGTAGAAACATATTGCATAATGCAATTTTCAGACGTTTTTGATTCCTCCCTGCACCCTTTTCACACCATGTATCGAATATGCGAGTATGTAAAAGTAAAAAGCTCAAATTTGATGCAAATTTCATGAGCGATAGATCATGTTTTTTGGGTAAGCTTTCCTTATCAGTTTTTCGGCGATTTTCCTAAGGGAAAAATATTTCATAATTTGAAAAGGAAAAATTTTCTGTGAAATGGCTAAAAAATTTCGGGCGATTTTTCATGAGAAAAATTTTAGATATATTTTAGAAAAAATTTTTTGAGTCAATTTTTTCAATAACCTTGGGCAAGCATTTATTTTTTGATTTTGGATGTTATAAGAAATCGAAACAATTTTATGTTATATAAACATATTTTCCAAAAAATATATTCGACTCTTTTGATATAGATAGTATATCATATATGTATGTTTTTTTTTCTGACAAATATTTTTCTATTTTTACGCGATAATACTTTTTTTGCGATTTTGCCTACAGTTACATAGAGTATGAAGGGTGATTTTTTAAGCGTTTGGTTTTTGAAAATTAAAAAAAAGAACACACAACTTGCAATAGTGAATGAAATATTTATTTTGAGCGATACATCAATTGCTGCCATTTATTTTTTAGAGATTATTTTATTTAAATGTTGCCTGCGGCTATGCCTGAGGTGGTTCATCCGTAAGCTCTAATTTTGGCATACTTTTCCAGCATTTCGGCCAGTATCCTTATACGATGTAAATATCTTTTCCAAAAAATATATTCGACACTTTTAATATACATGATATGTTTTGTTTGAACTGTCTTTTCTAGTACTTGGATATTTTCAGAATGTATATAAGTGTTATCTATTAAAAAAATCCGATTTGGAAAAAAACTGAGTTACATATTTTCTACATTAAGCTAAAAATGTAGTTTCGTTCTTGTACCTCTGAGCCTTCGAAATGAGAATCAATTTAGTTATATTTCGACTCTAAGGTCTTTTAGGTGGGACGTATGATTTTAATTTTAGAACAAAATTTATAAGATTAAAAAATTAATTTCAAACGTGATAGATATGCATTGGTGTCAAAAACACATTTCGATTTTTCCCCAAACGCTATCATATTTGGGCAATTTTTTACTTTTATTTGGGACCAATCACGGAATTTTTTCTTTAGTATTTTGACAAATACCCTTGAAACCTCATATATATAGTTCATAGAAGCTTTACACTCCAAAGTATATTGTGATGAAAAGCAGTAACATAATTAAATTTTAAACTAGACCTTAAAAATCTCGAACAGTGAACTTGAGCGACGCCACAGGAAACTAAATGTATTGGCAATGAATTATCAACAACAAAAACGACACGTGACCACAACTGTGTGGTTCTCAACATAAGGGATGCGTATGCATTTGGGTCAGTCGTCTGAACAGTGGGTGGTCATAAATTGCATTGTAGGCCTAGTAATTCGTCATCAAAGTCATTGGTACTGTTGCCATTAATTGGTGACTGTTCGTATGAGTACTTGTCAGACACACGATTGAGGGCGTCTATTCAACGGAGGAATAGTGTATGAGAATGTGCTGGATGTGTGAGTAAATCTATTTACATGTATGAGTGTGTAATGGTCCCCATCACATTGAACTTAATTTAATTTTCCATGTGATTTATTGTTATTGTAATTGTGACATTATTAGCAAATTACTGCTGCTATGAAATAATCTGATTTGGTGTTGGTGCAAATGTGCATGTGTGTGTGAAAATTGTAATGCTTGGCTTTGTAATAAATTATTGTAATTTTTATCTAAGAGTTTCGACTTAAGTTGATAAGACAAATAGTTGAAATTACACTTATAAATCAACTTTTTTTTGCAGGGTAAGAAAATCTTTACGTGGTACGAAGGTGAGGTCTCAACAAATGAACTCTTTACTGGACGCCTTAGCATGGTTGCTAACCATGCGGATTATGGCAAAGCCTCCGTAAATCTAACAGCAATACGTGAATCCGATCAAGGCTGGTATCACTGCCAAATCATTTTTCCAAATCGAACGCCAAGCATACGTAACAATGGTACATTATTCCATTTAACGGTGCAAGGTATACGCGTGTAATTCAAGAATTCTAAGATTGCAAATAACTTATTTCAATTACAGGTGGTTCTCTTATTAAAATCCCGCCCGTCAATCAGACTATTATGGAGGGTCAAACTGCATTCTTTCATTGTGTAATGAAATTTCCAGATAGCTCTGTAGCAACTTGGTTTAAGGATGGTGTACAATTGCAAGATATGCAGGAGTTATTTCGTCGTTCTTTCATGGGACCCGATGGTAGCCTCAGTATTGATCCGACTATGATGAGTGATCTAGGCGAATACGTTTGTAATGTACGCAATAATGAGGGAGAGGTGCAGACGGCGAAAGCATTTCTCAACATACAATGTAGGTACATTTTAAACTTTGCAAAGGACTGCAAGGGGAAATTGTTTCTCAGTCAGTTTAGCTCGAATTTGTGTCACTAAAGCCACTCCTTAGGCTACAGAGCGTTGGGAAAGTACTGCCAGCTGTACGTTATCTGGGATCTAAGTACTGCCAGCTGTACGTTATCTGGGATCTAAGTAGTTTTTTTAGTGATAGTGATTTTTGTCGAGAAAGTTCAGAAAAACATCTTACAAATATTTCAGCCAAATTGATCGTGAACTAATTTTCTAATGTCTTTCAGATAAAGCCAAGGTAATTTATGCTCCACCAGAGGTATATTTACCCTATGGTCAACCTGCCGTGCTTGATTGTCATTTTCGCGCTAATCCACCTTTGAAAAATCTACGTTGGGAAAAAGATGGACTGCTATTTGACTCATACAATGTACCGGGAGTTTTTTACAAAATGAATGGCAGCCTCTTTTTCGTTAAAGTTGATGAGAATAATGCAGGCAGTTACACTTGTACACCGTATAATGAACTTGGCACCGATGGTCCATCACCTGTTATCAGTGTTATTGTGCTGCGTCCACCAATATTCTCCATAACCCCCAAAGCAATTTATATACAAAAGTTGGGCGAGGAGGCGGAGATGCCATGCGAAGCTATTGATCGTGATGGCAACAATCGTCCAATAATCGTTTGGAGTCGTGTAAGCTAATATTTTTTAAGCTACTTATAAGTATAGTCTTGTAATAGATTGCTAAAATGCTCACCTTTTTTAGAAAGATGGTCACCCCATTGCTGAAGGTCGTCATACCATTGAGGGTGGTAATTTAACGATAACAAATCTTATCGAATCAGATCGTGGAATGTATGAGTGTGCGGCTACTAATGAAGCTGCTACTATCACAGCCGAAACGGAGTTGATGATCGAAAATATTGCACCTCGACCTCCATATAATTTGACAGCAAATAGCACTGAGACGTCTATAACAATTCGCTGGCAACCTGGTGAGTGTTATTGTGTTGTATGTCTTGTTTTCACAATCTGTAAATGAAAATGGTGTTGGTATTAGTGTTGGTGATGGTGTTAATATAGGTAATGGCTTATATATCATAAATGCATTATCTCAGTAGTACATATCACAATATATTTTCATAACAGAAAAACATTATCTTAATGCAAATATCAATTATTTTATTTCAAAGAAAAGTCTTCTTATTTTATAGCAAAATTTCGTTACTTCAAAGAAAAGTATAATCTGATTTCTTATTTAGAAAAGTTTTTGTTTAAATTTCACCCCAATATATTTGTGAATGACACTCTATGGATTTTGATTTTCCTTGTCATTCAGGTGGGATGTTTTTTTTCACATAGCTAGTCAATCGCTATAGAAATTATAACTGATCTTTAAAAAGTTCATTATTATTGTCACGAAATGTTTCGACTTTTCTGGAAGAGAGTTTCTATAAACTAGCGAGAATTCAAAATCAATAATCAACTTAAAACAATTGCAAAAGCAAATATATAGGCATATAAATATAGTATGTCTAACTTAAAAATTATAAATTACATACGAAATTGAAGGCGGGAACATAGATTGCAATAACAAAATCAATAAAAATAAATTAAAGGATGAAAATAATGAAGAAATGTAGATGAGATGGCAGTATCATTTAAGGGATGACTCCTAAGACGCTGCTGACTAACTTAAAGCATTAGTTTGTGAATTGTATAATGTGTAAACAGTTTCATATAGATTTGTGAATTATTGCGAGAAATGAATGTAGCAATTATTTATTGACGCTGAAAAGTGTTTTTTTTTTTCAATTTCAACACAATTCACTGATCGTACTAGTTATAAGTAAAGATCGTAAGACTCTTTGTATTGTGTAACCCCATTAGCAAAGTAAAAACTTGACCACTAACTTTATCATATTTCGATCCCCAATTTTGAAGCCTAAAGCTTTACTAGTATATTTCTCATGTTTGCAAATATATGTACATGAATCTCAAAGTTCTGTTGTGATGAGCTTTTTTAAGATTTGTGAATTATTATGAAAAATCAATAAAGCACATATTTTGTAAGCGCTTAGAAGTGTGTTTCTAATTGCAACGCAGTATCTAACATAGCTATCAAATAAGCAGAAAGTAAACATTGTAAATTTTAAAAACTAAATTGCCTAGCACTATCGTATCATATCATAATTTGACTAAAACATTGCCAACCACATTTTCATATTTGAAAAGTTCACATGGTTACTTACACACGTTTTAAGTTCTAAAAATATTTTCAAAGTTCTTATATGCTTAATAATTTTACAGATTATTTTATAAATTATACCCACCCAAAAGTAGGTAAGTTAATGAAAGTAAGATTATCTTGATGCCAACACCAAAACTTGGGCGCTAAGCCTCACTATGACACTTTATTATTTATTTGAGAAAATATGCAAATCACTAAGATTTTTGTATGACAACAAAAATGAAGCCGAATATATTTATTTCGAATTTTCATTTATATCAGAAAATTAAGCATTTGTTATTCATTAGGTTACTTACGTCCAAATCTAGAGTATACCGTTTGGTATCGACTAACCGATGCACAAGAATGGCGCACAATGCGCATCCTCAATAAAAACATCATGGAAGCAACGCTGGATAATTTAATACCAGGAAGCGAATATGAATTTATGGTACTTAGCCAGGATAAACATGGCGATGGTATGTTCAGCAAACAAATACGCTTCTCAACACTACGTAAGTGATACCAGTCATGAATTACATATGTATATGCAGACTTTAAACGTTTCTTTAATTCCAGCAGCTGCGGAGGAAACAGAATCCGAGCTGAACAAAGATGAAATTCGACCTTTGGGCGTTAGTCGCTTGAGTGCGCCACGCAATCTTAGCGCCGTTGCTAATGCACAGGGTTGGTTGCTACACTGGCAACATCCACAGCAAGGACTCAACGGGTTGCGTCTCTATACGGTGCGTTGGTATAAGGAACCCGAACATATGTTAGTTGGTACTGCTGAAACTTTAGACAGTTACTACCAGTTGCGACATCTTAAGGAAGAGTCAACTTTTATGGTGCAGGTGCATGCAATGTCCAATGATGGCGAACATGTTGCTAGTTCTGAGTTGTTGATTGAAGTGCCTTCTCATAGAAAAATGCGTGCTTTGATCATTGGTAGTACTGTTGGCATACTCTTTCTGATTTGTGCTCTATGCACGTTTTTATACGTAAAACGTAGTTGCTTGCGACATCTAGTGACCAGTGGTGGCAGTGGTGAACATATAAAGGATTCCGAAAAGATGAATAACACTTGAGCTGGCTGAAAACTTTTACAAATAATGATATTTTAAGTCAGTTTAAATACGAAACTTGGTTGTTTTCTTCAAAAATACTCTATTTTGATTTCTCTATGACAAATGTACTGTATTGCGCGATTGGATGCTTAAATACCATAACTATCTTAAGTGCTGCTTTTTCTTAATAAACTAAAAAGATAGGTTCATAATTTGCCCAAGCAATTGATAAATACTCTTTGACTACTTTATAGATATTTAAAAATTCGTTACATTTTAAGTTCAAATTGTAATTTTTTCTTTCGATTTTCAGCGTTTGTAAGTATTTCTTTCCATGTTTACTAATGTAATTTTGTATAAAAAAAAAATTTAATAAAAATTGTACGTATCTACGTTTCAAAACATACATAAATCTGTGTTATTATTTTTTAATGAATAAAAATTTTAAATAAGAGCTTACCGCAAAACACAAAATATCCCGTGTTATCCTTGTTCCCAGGGATTGTGATTCAAAAATCTCTTAGTACTGGGATTATCAAAATGATTAAGGGCCCCTGTAGCCACTGGTTGTGTATGTTAATTTTAAAGTTAACTTAAGGCGCCTGGAACAGAGAATTGAGAGAAATAAACTTCATTTCATTCACTCTCCAAAAATCGCCTAAAGAATTTCTTTAATTAAATTTTGTCAAGTGTCAAAAGCGAAAAAAAAAAATTTCAAAATGGTAATTTAACTAAATTGCTGTCTACCTTTCTTAGTTGAATTTCTTTTTGAGTATAAATTCACTCTTAAACTTTCAAATTATTTAACTAAAGTAAGAACTAAACTAAAAAATTAAATTCAAAAGTAAATATACCCAGCTATTGTATGTAATATACTATTGTTTCGCACTGTACATTTAAATTAATGTAGAGAAATAAAATGGTTTATGTATTTGATAAAAAAATATAACTCTACAGAAATGCATACACTATCTCCAACTAATGGTGTGTGGAAAGGATATCAAGATTTATTTGAAAGTATAAGATGGTGGCTACAGAAAAAATAATATTCTAAAAAATTTTACATTGGTTAGGGGCCGTCCATAAATTACGTGAGTCAAAATAAGGAGGAGAGGGGGGTCGGCAAAATCTCACCTAGGGGAGGGGGAGTCAACGGAAATCTCACGTCGACTTTTTAATGCAGAGAGTATACATTATTATAGCAGAATACATCTAAAAATGAAAAGGAAAGTCTCACGAAAGGGAGGGGGGATCCCGTCTTAAGGGGTTACATGTATTTCCCTATTTTTTTTTTTGTTTTTCCATTTTTTTTTTTACTGGCTTAAATATACTATCTTTCAAAATGAACAGTAGCAAAATTTCGCATTATCACTTTATTTTGCTTATAAGAACAAAACTAGTTTGGATTTTGCTAAGCATGACATCCAAAACTTTAGCTATTTCGATAATTTTGCACTTCATGTTCTGCATGATTTATATCACGTTTAATTAGTAAAACCTTAAAGTTGTCGAAGCATTCGTTGTTTCTTCGAAGCATTAAGCTATAAAGTATACACACCTACATATGGTCTATGAGATTAGTTATAAACTTTCCGATAGAAATTAAATATGAATAACCTAATAAATAAAAACGTTTTAAATAATTTCTTATCAGTTAAACTAATTCAAATTCATAATATTTTGTGGTATTCTAATCAAATTAAGTCGAAACGCTTGAATACATAACATAGGAAACGATCGAGTGCTGATGCACCAGACAAAACTTTGCTCTTTTCGGCGCGCTACAAACTATATGCATACAACGAGCTTTGTTTGACAACTGGAGGGTATGAGGAAATTAAATGTCTGCCAGCTTTTACAGTCAGTCTTTGCTATGTTCATTCAATTTAAATCCTTTCAGATTCACAGGCAGATTGCTGTTGTGGTGTTTGTTTTAGAATTTGACATGATTTTATGATACGGGAAAAGTTACAACTTCTTATCCTTTTAATAGTTTTAAAAGTTGTCGTTGTCTCTTATAAAAGTTTGCTCTTAATTTAAAATCAAGATTTCGTATTAAGAGCTTGAAATTCCTGGAAAATAGTTAGCGAGCCAAGTTTGATAAGGCAGGATAGTTGAAGTAAAACATAAGCTTTGTTTTTAGCAAATAAATGAATTACATTGCCCATTATGATAACGTGCGTATGACAGTTGGTCAAATAACCCCAATCTTTGGAAATGCTGAACATTTATGTTATCAAGAATTGTTCTTTAGATGTGCAATGGAAAATAAGGTTCATTTCCTATAGTTCCCATGGAAATATAAATTTTTCGATACCAACAGGTATACCATGGGGAAGGAAAGGTTTCGTTACAACGGTAATGGCTCCATAATAAAGCCAGCAGATTGAAATCCTTTCTAGTAATTAGAAATTTTCATTTCCCACCAAGCAAATTATTAGTAAACGTGAATCGATTTGCATTAATATATCGCATTACCATATTATTCGAAATAATCATCGATGAAAAGTCATGCACCCAGATTATTGCTCGTGATAATTACGATAGCAATTGTGGCAATAGCAACAGCAATAATTGCAATTCAATAAAATGCAATCGCGTATTATAGACAGCACAATCATACATTCGTCAATGGTGTAATTTACTCTTTTCGTTTCGTTTGCACTCAAATTAACGCGGTTGCACCTGTCATGCACTCGGCGGTACTCCCATTGTAATCAGCAGTGTTAGCAATGCTGTGTCCTGATTCACTTTTTTAAACATCATTATCATGATATCGGCTACTTGTACGTGTTTATTGTACGTCTTAGTACATTGCGTTGCAACGGCAATTTAAGTTCATTCCATTTTATTTATTGCAATTTGTCCTCAGAGCAGAGTTCAATTGAGTTAACCCTTTTTTTGTTGTTGTTGAGACGTTGTATTTTTTTTTAAGAGATATAAAATTTCAGAATTCAGTGGAAGAAGGTGTTTGTCAGTTGGGTACATTTCTGCACTGAAAAAAAAAATTGGAGTTATATTTTTTAAAAAAAAATTGAATTGATTATTAAGTTTAGGGCCAAAACGACAACTATCAAATTAAAGTTTTACTGAAGTTTTTATTTGGCATAAAGCTTCAAGTGAAATAGCGAAGTGAGCTAATAGCTATGATAGCTATTCCTACTGAAAGAAGTGTTAAAAAAGTTTATGATTTTTCTGGGTACGCCTAGATAGTTCTCATAAGATAAGTGCACTTCACCTCAAAATAATTGACATTTCATTACAAATTTTTTGCAGTGTTATTTAAATTCAGTACATTCAGTAAGTGCATTCATTGTAACTTTTTGTTTGTTATGCATTTTGGCGTAATTTTACAATCGACTTGAACTGACTGATATTTGATTTGCATTTAAAATAAATAAATACATTTAGGTTTATTTGTTTAGAATTATTAAACGATTTATTGCTGTTTTATTGTGGATAAACTATGCGGACGGCTTAATTAACCCTGTCATTTTGAGTGGCATTTTGATTTTAAAGAAATATCTACAAGTAGTAGAGGCTGGTTCGCATGCACGAGGAAAATTAAATGGAGTTATTGATTTTTTATCTCAGATTTTAGTATTAAGTTACAAATAAATTTATTAAAATATTTTCTTTTTATTTAATAGAAAAACATAGCAATAACATCAGAGATTTGCTTTAGTAAAAGACTTAAAAATTTGATTGGAATTTTACTATAACACAGCACGGTTTTGAAGTCCAAGACATTAAATAAGAGTTATTAAGAAAGCTCACATCGTTAGTAGAAGCAAACGCAATTTGACTCGCCAGCAAGATTTTTATTTCCATGACTTGGAAGAGTAGTATGGTAATATAAATTTTCTTTACAAAATGATGTAGACTTTGTGCTTACATTGAATGAATTTATTACTTTTTTATAAATTTGAAATTTAAAAACAATTTGAATTTAAGCAATTTGAATATGCAGCGAAGTTCCCATTATGGACAGCCCCCATAACCGGACAACTCAAATAACCGGGCATATTTCAGCATATTTCAGAGACACTCACTGACTTTTTCATACAAAATACATTCCGATAGCCGGACGCTCCAGTAACCGTACAAAAATACTGCGACGGTTATGGGGACTGTATTTAAATAGCAGGAAATTTTCCCTAAACTGTTACAGCAAAAGCCGAAAAACAAAACACTTGTATTTGATCATCATTTGTTAAGTCTGGAATATCTCTGTAACTGACAGCCGACAGCCAACATATAGGTCTTTCGAATGCGCACTGACACATACATACATACATGTATTAAGTTAATGTTTAACATGTCGTATAAGTAAAATTTTTATTTAATTCAAATTCGACAAGGCAAATGTTGCTCATACGACATGTTGCACCTAAAGCTTTCAAATGCAAAAATTAAGTAAGTGCTACTACTTATAACAATTTAGCTAAGCACAAAAAAAAAAAAAAGAAAACAGTAAAAAATCTATTTGAAAACCATTGAGTTTGTTACTTAAAGGTTATGAATTCAATTGATAAATATTACGGAAGTCAATTGAGGTTGATTCATTCGAAAAATTATAAATTATAAACAAGCGAACAATCTTGAGAGTACATACAATATCGAGGTTTCATAAAAATCAATGCTGTTTTAAAGAGTTCTATAAATTTAAAAAAACCAATGATTTCTACTACTATTTTCATCTACGTACATTGTTTTAAATTGTTCTATTTTTAATTGTTTGAATAAACTCTAATATTTCACTGAACTTTCAACTGAAATTCATCTAGAAAAACTTTATTTTATTATTAGTAATATTCGCTTCAGTATATTTTATGTAAGCCACACAGACATTACACCAAATCAGTATTAGTAAGATTATGATTAGTAAATATTTGAACATTCACAATAAAACTAAATGACATATGCAACTATACAGTATACTTAGTATATACTTATTAACGTATATATATATATGTGTATAATGATATTTTATTGCTTAATCATTTAAAAAATATTTACTTTTGCTATTAATCTCTCAGCTGCAGTTTATGGCCTTTGAACACTTGCTAGTTTTTTGCTTTTTTAAACAGGAAAAATCGTTCATTAAACAACCTAATTGCAATTAATAACATATTTTTTCATTTAAAGGCAACGATATTATATTGTTCGACAATTACTAGATGTAGGGGTAAAGCTTAATGTCTTTTTTTTATATTTGCATATGTTCTTTGGTCAAAGTTTAGCGCAATTAAGAATCACGTTGTAGAGCTGCAATGATTTGTAAACATCTATGCTTTTGAAAGGTATAGGGCCCTTTTAAAAGACATAAAAGAAAAGACACTTTAGGAAAATAATTTCTTTTGCAAATAACTATTTAATTTCATATGTAATTATATTAATTCTTTGAATTAATGATGAAAAACATGACATCAAAAAAAAAGTATCAAAATAGATAACTGACTTATTACTTGTTGTTCTTTTTCGTAGCAGCTGTTACGTTTTTCATGAATTTTATTTTTTTTTCTAAGATTCCAAACCTTCGTCGTTAAAACGATGCTTAAAAAATTAATTTCTCATTATTTTTGTGTTAGTTATAGCTGCTTTTAAATTATCGCTCACATATGCTATTTCGGTATCACTTGTCGTATAAGTAACATTTAATTAATGAATGCAGAGAATAAAATAATAGATGTTCGATAGTTTCCTCTTCATTTTTGTTGTAGTAGTGACATCTGCTGTGGGCTAACATGCACATTCTCTGAGCATGATATCCTACACGACAGTGTCCGGTTATTACTCTTACTACGGCCAAGTGAAAAAACCTAAATTTTTCTGTAGAAAAAACCTAACTTTTGGCCAATATTTGAGTTCAAATTTTTTTACAAAATTTTTACTTTTCAAAAGTTTCTTACGTTTCATTAATGCAAAGTTGTGGGAACTTTAACTATCTACAAAAAATAAAAATAAATTCTGCGATAATCTAAGCACCTGCTGTTGGACACCTGAAATTAAACAGCAATCAAGTATTTCATGTCATTAAAATAATACCATAACTTTTTTTTTGATAGAAAGAGCTTAGCTACTACAGCTATTAGCCTTCTTAGCTATTAAGTTCACAATTTTGATATAAAACCAAACATTTTTCTACTAGCTCACTACAACTCTATTAATTCTCAAATTAAATTAATCTACGTACTCAAATTTATTAAATCAAAACTATTTTTTACGGTCTCTTATCAGTCTTAACCCTTTATTTGTCAAACCAAATAGAACTTTTAATCAGCGTTAAGGTTGAATGACTTTTTTTGTGTCTATATTTTGCATTTACATTATAATTTTACAGATTGTAGCTCCAAAGTCTTTGGAATATACGCGTTTATATTACTAATATCATGACCAAACGTTATCAGTTGTTGGCAGCAAATGAATGAAAAAAGTTTCATCAGTTTGTAATCAATTGAAGCGTTAAAATACGCGTTAATAGCAGCAGAAGATAGCCAAATTTTTTTTTATAATAATGCCTTCACTACATAAATTTTTAGATAATCCACATGGAATCATGAAATTTGGTTTATTTTAATAGCATTGCAGTGTGACTTAACAACAATTACCGAAAAAAGCACCACTTGGCTATTATCATTATGTACAAGCAATTTAATAAAGTAATATCACTGTGTTGACCAACTTAAAAAAGCGTTTAGCTTATGGGTATGTGAAGTATTGATTGTATGTGGCCCATTAAACAGTCCACTGGAGCATTTGATTAGTTTAAATGGGCTTCCAGGCAAATTTTCTGATAAAACGTAAATTTTTTTTCTTTTAAAAAATAGAAAAAAGTTGTTAGCTATACCAATAATTGAAAAAATTCACTCTTCATTTTGAGTAATGTTTGAAAAGTACAATGACCTTAGCTTTACTTATTTATGAAACAAATATTAAAAAAAAAACGAAGAATTTTAAGAATCATATATGTATTTACATGATCATACTGAAGGTCTATGCAAAACTTTATTGAGTTATACATAAGCCTGTGCTTCATATAGTAAAGTCTTCAATAAAAATTTCCTTTATTTCCGTGTTTTCAAAGAACATAATTATGCCATAAGCTTTTGTAAAAACAAAACATCTTTCGCAGATTGTAAAATGAGCCACACAGTGTGTAAATTATGCATATCACTAAGGCAAAGTACAAAGTTCAAGTCAACATGTTTCAGCTGCATTGCTCCAATGACAGCTGTAACGACTCGTGCATAACTTGCGTTCACTATCAACTTGTGTACTCAAATTGCACTCGATTACAATGTGCATGGCATATTACTACTACAAAAACAAAAAAAAACTACCACAAAAATATAAATGCCATAATCACAGTAATTCATAATCTCACAATTTTTTTAGATGCTGCAATATTGTCGTCGTTAGCAAATTTTAATCAAAAAACTTAGAAAAGCAACCACAACACATCAACAATGACTACAACCAAAAGTATAAAAAAAAATTTAAAAAAAAGCTAAATAAATGACAGCACGCTTTTAAATTATTATTTGTTGTTATTTGGTATTAGTGCTGTTGTTACTTCTTTTTTATGATTATTTTGTGTGCTACTGATAACAAATGGTTTTGTCAACAAAGTTTCCTGTTGCCAGTGGCAACAGTAGTAATGTAGCAACATTTAATGTTCGCGCTTAGAAACATTTGTTGCTAGCAACATTTTTTTATTTAGCAATCGGTGGTACAGTGGAAAAAATAGCCATTATGTATTAATATATGATAAATGCATGAATCACAGTACACTCATTCCTCGTATAACGCGGTTTCTCATAATGCCGTTTCGAAATTTTCAACAACTCTTGCTTTTATGAGGAGGTTTCGATCTCATTCAATATTTTAATTTCGCTTAACGCTATTAACTATTAAAATACCTCTACTGTTTGTATTGAAACTTAGGCCTGTATAACGCGATTTATATAGCTTGATATTTTATTAGCTTGTTTCCGGATTTTTAATAGTTGAAAAAAATTAAAAACTTCAAAAATTTACCAAAATTAGAAAATTTTAAAAATCGAAATATTTTAAAAAATTAAAAAAAACTGAAGAATCCAAAATTCCAAAAAAAAAAAATGTAAAAATTTCAAAAATTGAGAAAATATCAAAAACTTGCAAAAATTAGAACATTTAAAAAAATTGGACTATTTTACAAAACTGAAAAAAGCTGAAGAACTAAAATTCAAAAAAAAAAAGAAAAAAGTATAAAAAATTGCACAAATTTCTTAAAATTTTTAAATTTTACAAAAGTTGAAAAAATCGAAAAACTTAAAAAATTTTAAAAAGCTGAAGAATTAATGATTCCAAAAAAATATAAAAACTTCAAAAATTGCAAAAATTTACAAATATTTTTGAAATTTTCATAATTTTCAAAAAATTGAAAAAGAGCTAATAAATTAAAAATTTCAAAAAATTCAAAAATTGCAAAAATTTTCATAATTTTCAAAATTTAAAAAATCGAAAAACTTTTAAAGCTGAAGAATCCAAAATTTTAATATATATATATATAAAAAATTTAAAAATTGCAAAAAATTTACTCAATAAAGTCTGCCACCAAAAAAAATTTTCGGCTCCCGATTAATCTTTCGCAGCATTATTATTTTTTTCTGTTGGTCAGTATTTTTTCTATGCAAGCCACTAAGTTTCGTCAAATTTTTTTGTTATTCAATAATTAATTTTTTTTGCCACCAAGCATTTATTTTGCAACCCAATCAATTTTTTAATTGTCACAGAATAAATTTCCGCCTTGCAAAATATATTTGGCCATTCATTAAATATTTTGCTGCTCTATAAATTCTTTTTACTGCCCAATCAATTGAATTGCCACGCAGTAAGTTTTTTGTCAACTGCGAAATCAATTTTTGCCTATTTTTTTTTTGTGTTGTTAGATCATAATCTTAGTTAAAATTTTTTATTTCAGGTTATTTGTTTGCTCTCAACAAATCTTTTTTGTCTTCCGATGAAATTTCCGCTCTATTAATTTTTTTGTCGCTCAAAAAACTTTCAAATTTTTGTTATGAAATCAATAACTTTACTCTGCCCAATACGTAATTGATTTTTTCTCCACGCAAGAAATAGAATTTTTCCAAACCAAACCAAAAATTCTTTGGTGGCTAGTAATTTTTGTTATGCAGCTCAGTATTTTTCTTACCAAAAAATAAATTTCTTCGTTGCTCAAAAGATTTTTGCAGCGCAAGAAATTTTTGTTCGCCACCCAAAGAAGTTTTTTTGCCGCTCATTTAATTTTTCTTGCTACCCACCAAATTTTTTGCTTCCTCAATGGCAACAAGGAATAACATTTGAGTTAAGGCAATTTTTTTGTAATTTATGCGCGATATTTAGTTTAAGTTTGGAAAAAATATGAAATTGGCCTTAACTCAACTTTGACTTAATTTTTTTAACCCCGCTTTAGCTGATATTCCCTGTTGTCACAAATTTATTTTCTTCGCCACCCAAAAATATTTTTTTAATTTAATAAATTTGTTTGTCTTCAAGTAACATTTTTTCCGCCGAAAAATATTTTTGCTGCTCAAATAACTTTTTTGCTGCTCAAATAATTTGTTTGCTGCTCAAATAATTTTTTTGCCACCCATTAATTTTTGTTTGCTTTCAAATTTTTTTCACAGTGTAGCAACTAACCGGTTTATTTACAACAACTTCTCATTTATTTTAATCTGTCAATTTGACGCTCTATAAGAAACAAAAGTGAAAATCTGTGCTCCCACGATAATATAAAAAAAAATCTATCTTTTCATTTTTCAACCCGTTTGGCCATAACATATAGAAAAAACAACCAGTCAATAAACAGCTGATTGTCAGAGAAGGGGAGAGCGTTAATACGCATAGAGCGTAAATGTATATACAGATGCTGAGAGCAAGCGTAAGAACAGCAGCCTTGCTGCATGTCTCTCAGATACATAATAGCGGCAGCAAAAACATATCCATGCGTAGTATATACATAGAAACTAGAAAATCGTATACTTTATTAGTATGAAACATGGCAAAATAAACTTGAAAACAGTAGCAGTTTGAGTACACATGCACTCAAAGGAATGTAGCCGATACAGGTTCAATGTTGCTGCAAGGCAGCAAGACGTAACGACAACTATGAGATTAAAAACACATAGTATATCCACTAAGTTGAACATTTTTAGAGAAAAAAAATTAAATTACAAAGAAAAAAAAAGTCGCAATTTCATATCACAAATGTTAAATTATAAATTCAAGCGAAATGTATCCAAACAATTCGTTTTGGGAGGCAGGCAGCATATTGAAATGTATCTAAGCAACAAAGCAATGTAGTTGAGAGCTTCAGCTTCGCGCACGAGGTGAAACCATCGCAAATGCGAAGCACACAACAGTTCTTTAGCGCATTCGAGGCGAAGTTGTTGTCTACACAAAACGCGTTCCTAATAAATAGCAAAAAATAAAAAATATTAATAATTTGGAAGAACATTTTTAAATTTATAAGATTTACACTGTACGCGTGGCTCCATTAGATTTTTATTGTTGTTATGTTCTTCGGGAAATCAAATAAAAATAAAGTATCTAAGAGATGCTTTTTGTCGATTAGCAAGCAACTTTTTGGAAAATAGAAAAATTAGTTGAAATTTTACGAGCGTTTAAAGTTTGTAGCAGAACAACGGCAGCGAATAGCAAAAAGCTTACGAAAAAGTTTTTATTAAAAAAAGATACATCCAATATTTAAAACAAGTTCTATCTTAGTAAGAAAATTAAAAAAAAATCATCTATCATCTTACCGATAACCACGAAAAAAAAGTGATTCAATTCGGCGACTGTGCCAAAAGTATCTGCGAGATACATGACATTCGTCTGTCGTCTCCATTTGTGCAGTTGATTGTTGGTGCCGCTCAGCGCTATTTACACACAAGCTGAGGTAAATACAAACGTGGTGTTGTCTAAGCTTATTTTAACTACATATTTACATACATATATATTTAAATTATAGTCTAGAACAAAAGTTAAAACAAATCGAAAAAAATCCAATAAGATACAAAACACAACAAAAAGTATCTGCGCTCAAACATATGACTGACCGGGAGTGAGTTTTATTTGTTGAGGGTGAGAAATGAGCATCAAATGAGGGTAGTTACTATACAGATTTTCCCTTTATGAAGAACACACGCTGCATTACACCCTCAAGTTTTAAAATGCGTAGCTAGTTTTTTTTGTATCTGGGAAATATACGTACTTACAGATTGTAAATACATTGTACTTAAGGGAAGCATACCGCTTGCAATCGCATTTTTACTTTGTGTTTTTATTTTTCCAATGGAAAATTGTTTACGATTTTTGTAGTAAATTAATGGAATTTTTATTTTTCTCTTCTTTCGACTGTCTGTATCTGAAGCTTTAGTATCTAAATACATAAAATTAATTAGTGATGTTAATTTTTATTTTTTTTTTGTTTTTTAACTTAATTTTTGTTTAGGTTCGTGTTGTCTATTTTGTTTTTAGCTTCCTTTTTGTGCAGCGTTTCGCTTGAATAGATTCTGTGTTTTTATTTTTTATCTTCCCGATAGCTTCCACTATGCTCTGTCAGATGCTTTTTTTATTCTCATTCTGGCTCGGCCTCTTTTGAATTACGCTCTCTTGAGATTTGAAAACTCTGCGCATGTTTCATTCCCCAGATACTTTGTTGGATTTCCATTAAAATTTTAAGTTGGTAAAAATTTAAAAATTTTTATAATTTTTTCTTACATCCCTTGTGTTGTTCGTTCATTAATGGATTACTTTGGAAATGTTGTGGCAAAGTGTTGCCATATTATTTGGATATTTTGTTAATGATATGTAATATCACACATTAATGTTATTAGCCATTTGTTTTGTTAATGCCTTGTTTAATGTTGCGGCAATATTAGATAGTTACAATAATTATAAAAATGCTATAAATTTAAGCAAGCCAATCATTTTTATGCATTCTGTTGTGTTTTGATTAAGTGTTGTGTTCTTAATTTGAGTGACTTAGATAAAAAAATAACTTTGCCTTCTTCTACTTTCTTGATTAACTATAAGCAACAATTGCTTATAATTAATCAAGCAAATAGTCAAATTATCATTCTTTATGTCACTGTGCATTTGAATACAATAATACGTAAAAATGTCACGTTAAAACAAACTAAGGTTCGCCCACTGGGTTGAAATTACAGTGACAATACAAAACAGTTCAGTACCATTTCACCTGAATAAATGTCTTCGCTCATCCTAGTAATAAGAATCATGGTATCATGCTGCCCAATCCCTATCTCTATCACTTTCTTAGGCTTGTATCTATCTCCATACTAAATTTTATCAAAATCGATTAATTGCTTTAGCTTTGAAAACACAATTACTCTTTAGAGGCGTGGCACTGGCTCACTTAAAAACAAATACCTTTCCTCAACGTACAATCCATCTCCTTAAGAAATTTCATCAAAATCAAACTATTAGTATAGCTGTGAAAACACATTTTATGGTTAGAGGCGTGGCAACGCCCATTAAGAATAAATATTCTTCGTTAAGATTCAATCTATCTCCAAGAAAATTTCATCAAACGGTTTATTAGTTCAGCAGTAAAAACTTATTTATCTGTTAGGGGCATGGCACCGCCCATTAAATACAAATATCTTTACCGAAGAATTAATTAATCTCCATATTTAATTTCATCACAATCAGTGTAACAGCATAGCCATAATAGTGTTTTTTTTTTCCCCCACTTACAGAACAAAAAGTTTTAATTTCCTTCCTTAGGGTTCAGTCAATCTCCAAACCAAATTTCATCAAAATCAGTCTATCAAATTATAATTTACTAGCTAATCCCTGCGACTTTGTATGCGTAGCCTGTTTTTTATTAAGTTGTAATCGAAGTTATTTCGGTCACTTCTGAACATAAAAGTACCGGGCAATAAAATTTAATTTGCCATTACCTTATTTACATCCAAAAAGACGTTAACGCACCAGGTTATAATGATATGGTGCATATTAGTACAAAATATATAAACCACTAGCTCTAAGTCCCTTCTTAATTTATTTGACAAATTTTCGAACACATCTTTAATAAAATTCCAAATATTTTCTTCTTAGGCAAACAGCTTTTGTTTTCAGACATTTCAAAATTTTATTCAAAATTTTTAGTAAACAATTTATTTTTTTTTTAAATTCCCATTCAACGATTTGTTATGCTTACATGCTTGTTTCTATGTGTGAAATTAATTTTTTTAGCAATTTTAAAACTTAGATATTTTGATATTTAACAATAATATCGTGACAATTTTAATTGGAGATAGAGACCAAGCGTCTAAGAAATAATCCTAAATAAATTTAATTGAAATTGATCAAGCAGTTTTTGCGTGATATGCGAACATCGAAAACAGCTATCATTTTATTTATGTAGATTAATCTATTTTCGTAAATATTTTTTTGAAAAAAAAAAACATGAGCGAAATTTAATAAGTGGGTCTTGTAGTTCCTATACAAGCAAAAAATTCTGAAAATTTTCAGGCAAATCAAATTGAACTTGGTACAGTAAAATTTAGTGATACAGGCCAGCGCTGGACAAAATGCTGTCGGCGCTTCTCTGGTGATCGTAGAAATTGCCATATAATAAAAAACTTTGAAATGTTATGACAAGGAAACTATCCAAGAAAGGTTAGTAAACTTGGTGTGGAAACCTTTGCTGATGCCAATAAGCATTGAACAGAAAACATTGGCATGACTTCTCCCATACAAGATCCTATCCCATAGGGCTAGATTAATTTTTTACTTTACTGTTGTCATCCTTCCGATGCCTGCACAGGCAGCTAGACCTCTAAATTTAAGTTCGCTACGCTGTATATGAGTAGGTTCCTTTCAAAAGATTACATTTACCAATAGCATTAAAGGTCAACACCGTTTTTTATATAGAACTACTATCAGTCAATACAAAAGTGGTATTTATATTCAGACAATTTTGAAAATGAAACTCTCCGTGAATCCTTTTCAAATAAAAACTGAACAGATAAGTTTACTGGACGTGTACCTCCTTACATTGCAGTAAAAAATAGTTTCCTGTCCAGAACTAATACAAAAAAAGCTACACTGAGGAAACTATTTGTTTGAATAAATCAAACTATATTCCATATAACGCAATCAAATATTTAGTTGAGTCAAACACAAAATACTTGAACTGACATATACAAACATTTGATCCAAGTACAATATGTTTGATTCAAACAAATATTTGATTGCTCTATATGAAATATAAATTTTTTATATTCAAACAAATCGTTTTCTCAGTGTATATATAAATTTTTGTAGGGCTACTGGAGCTGAGCCCCATATAAAAAATAAGTCTTGAACAACTTCAGCAGTATCGAAGAAAGTTTTTTGAATTTTATACATTAGAGCTACACAATTTTTTTTCGAATTGAAGCTACCACCGATCTCAGTTTGACCACGAAAATGTGTTGGTTTCGTACATTTTTTATGCTTTGTATTAATTGAAATGATAACCGTCTGGCAACACTTTTATATGTACTCGTATAAAATGAGTTTGAAATGTACTGTAACTGGAATGAAGGGATCAGAGGGTAATCAAAACACCTACCCCAATTCAAAGTATGATAGGACCAAATCAAAAAAAAAAAAAGAGAGTCAACCAAAAATTAAATGTCAACAGACGCAAATTAAGAAAAGAGAGTAAAAGAGCAAAGAAAATTAGGCGCAATTCAATTATAAGCTAAAAACGTTAATGTAATGCAAAATAAAAAATATTTAAATATTTTGAAATACAAAATATAATATTTAAAAATTACAATCTAAGCTAAAAATAATAGCAGAGAAAAATGGCACAGTTTCAAACCCTACAAGACAAAGAGCGAGAGAGAGAGAGTGAAATTTCGCCTTTCTCGCATGCTGCACAGTAGGCGAAAGAGTATTTCAGACAAGTGGCAGTTGGGCTGAGTAGAGCAGGTGGTATAGACGATATGGTCGCCAATTTGTGGTTTGGTCCAAAAAATCTCACAGACCGTGCGACGTCGTCGGGTGCAGATAAACTCACAAAAACGAACGTAACAATTTTTGCAACAAACGAATGAAAGCAACAGCAAAATTTTCTGCAACACAGCAGCCACATTCACATTTGTAAAAGCAACGTCATACGACGAGGTGGCAACGCCAACAGACTGTTTGTTAGATTTTTCTTTTTCACATTTGCAAGAAATTTTGAATGTTAAATTATTTCTGGTATGAAATTCTTTATTATTAAAAGTTGTGATAGTTTTAAAAAAAATTAAAAAAAAATTCAAAAAACTGTGCGAAAATATTATGCATTAAAAAAATACACAAAAGAGTGTATTTTGTATGTTATTTTGCCATTGGCTTAAACTGTTAAGTGCAAGTGCACCTAAAAGTTAGCACATGCATGCAGTTCGCTGTTGAAGTCTGCAGAAAGGCGTGTTTTATATTCAGAAGAAAAAAAAAATCATCAAAATTAAGAGGTCAAAATTTTGCTGAATATTGTGTGAGTTGGTTGTTTTTTGTTTTGATCTCATTGTTTATATATTTGGCATATATTCGCGCAGAGGCCAATGAACTTTTATGCCAAAAAAGTTAACATTTTACAGGCTTCGTAGTAAGCGAAGTAGTGAGATTTGTGCAAAAATATGCTTTGTTGAAGTTTTTCTAGAATTTTGAGCATTACATATTTTAATAAAAAATATTATAAAAAAAATTTTAACTGTGCATAAGAAATATATCTCTATACAGATGGATATAAGAGCTTTGTTCCGACTGATTGATTGCTTTCATTTAAAGTGATAAAATATATAATTTTTGCAAAATTCAGTTGGTGAAATTTCCCATAAAATATTATGTTTATTACGTCTTCAAATTCAACACTTTTTCACAATTAAATTGTTATTGAATTTTCGTTTTTTGGTGTCTAGACAAAAATTTTTGAAAAAAAAGTAAAACAATTTGTTTTTTAGTTTTTTAAAAAATTTCATTACTGAATTTTATTGAGAGAAATTTAATTTTGAAAATTTTAGAGCATTGCTATGCCCTAGAAATTAATGAAATATTTCCTTACATAAAAAATATTAGTAAACATATTTTTAAGCTTTTTGATTTGAAAATAGGATAATTCAATTTTTCGAATTTTATGTTTCAAATATTTTTATAATTCTGAAGATTGGAAAAAATTAGTGAAAACTTTAAAATTCAAACCAAGAACTCATCATGAAATGATCTATCAGAATATAAGAACATACATAGAACATAGAAAGTCACACTAAAACAGTTCATGATAGTTTCAAAGTAAGCATAATTTGAATTAAAATTGCGCATGTCGAAATCAAGAGAGTATCGGTTGCAAACTTTGCGGAATAGTCAGCGAATTCAATTCCAGCTATATCAAAATGACTAGGTCTTCTAGCTGGTGTTTTGCTTCTTGTTTTGCATTCATAGTTTTTTAATAAGTGATTTGTAGTATTTTTAATCTATATAAATAAAATGATAGCTGTTTTCGATGTTCGCATATCACGCAAAAACTGCTTGAACAATTTCAATCAAATTTATTTAGGGTTATTTCTTAGACGCTTGGTCTCAATCTACAATTAAAATTGACACGATATTCCTGTTAAAATATTTGAAACTTTGGATTTTACATAGGCGACGAATTCATTTCATCATTTCAAGAAATCATGTGAGTTTTGGTGAATTTAAAGTTGAATTTTTAGTTAACTTAATGTTAAACGTTTCATTATGAAATGACAAACAATGCTGACCAAAAATATCATGACACTTTGACATGACACAAGCGTGATATGTCAAAAGATCACTTCTGAAAAAAGTACCACTAAATGCATCACCCTAAATTACTAACACTATATATTTTTTAAACTATATCACACTTATGTTATTTAAAAAAACATCTTCACATAACAATATAATTTTTGCTGAAAAAAAAAAAAAAAAAAATTAGCCATCAGCTTTGTTTTTACTGTGGCAAATCAGAGCTAGGGTTGTTTTTTTCCCAATTTTTTTCTTGCTATTTTATTTCCGGTGCTGCTCAGTGTAAGAAAGAAAAAAACTTTTTTTTTTGTTTTCATCTTTTGCTTTGGTTATCAGCAGCATGTGGGTCAACTTAAGTGCAGCTGTACCTAAGCTGTGATTTATGGTGTATTCAAAAAAAGAAAGAAAAAGTTACTAAAATGTGTGATTGTTATAATTCAGTTGAAAAAGTTCAAAGTTTTACTATTAGTCATGAAGCCACAGCGGTTTAATCATGTGGGATTACATTTTAGTTTGTTTGAATTATTTAATGTGACGCTAAAGCTTTAAATTATATTAGTTTAATGGCACATTTTTGTGGTGGATTACTGATAATTGTCTAGAAAATTAGTTCAACTTGGCGATAATTTCAGTTAAAATTATAAAAGTTTGAATTTTTATACCACGGAGAGATATTTGGTACTCCAAACTTTTAAGTTAAGCGAAATAAAATTAAAAAAAAACTCATAATAAAGGTTGATTTTTTAAGCGTTTGTTTTTTGAAAATTGAAAAAAAAAATAGAAAATTTGCAATAGTGAATAAAATATTAATTTGGAGCGATACATGAAGTCATACCATTCAAGCAAAAAGGTTGATTTCTTAAGCGCTTGGTTTTTGAAAATTGGAAGAAGAACAAAAAATTTAATAAAGTGAATAAAATATTTATTTGGAACGATATATCAATTTCTGCCATTTACTTTTTACAGCTTATTTTATGTAAATGTTGCCCGCGGCTACTTTTGAGATGGTCCATGCGTAAACTCCAATTTGGGCATACTTTTTCCAGCATTTCGGCTGGTATTTCATCAATGGCAGGTAATGTTGTCTTTCTGCAATTGTAGCTGACTTGCCCCTGTTCACGAGAGACTTCACGTAGCCGTACAAAAAATAATCTAGTGGGGTTAAATCGCATGATCTTGGCGGCCAACGGACTGCTCCAAAACGTGAGATTAATTGCTCACCAAACTCGCCTCTCAATAGGTCCATGGTATCGCGTACCGTCTTGTTGAAACCACATATCAACCAAGTCAAATTCTTTCATTTTGGGCAAAAAAAACTCGGTAATCATTGCACGGTACCTTGCTAAATTGACTGTTGCGTCGTGATTTTCATTATATATAAAAGTACGGTCCAATGACGCCGCCGGCCCTCAAACCGGACCAAACGTGCATTTTTTAGAGTGCATTGGCAGCTCTTGAACTGCCTTTAGCTGCTCTTCAGACCAAATTCGGCAATTCTGTTTGTTGACATACCCATTGAACCAAAAATGAGCTTCGTTGTTGAAGAAAATTTTTCTCATTTCATTTCAGATTTATCACAGAGCAAGAATTTTTTTAAATAATTCAATGATTTGTAAAAGCTGTTCGTTTGTTAGTCTATTTATAATAAAATGGCAAACCTTACTGAGCATTTTTGGCGTTAACACATGTTACGAATCACGCGTGTGGTCTCAAAAAACTTACACTGAAAAAACAAATAGCAAAAAAATCACCCGGTATAAGATTTACGTGTTGCCATCTTTTTATACATTTTATTCTAAATGATCACAAAAATATTTTAAGTGATTTTATCTTGATATCACAACTTAATTACTTTCGTAGTATGTACACTCCAAAAATATTATAATACTTGGTAGCTGCTTTTCTTCGAATGGATGATTTATATCAGCATTTTTTTGTCTGCTTTTAAAGATTAAAACAAGATTTATTTCTTCTTTTTTATTAAAAACGTAGCTCACTAAAGCCTTGAAGAAACTTTGAATGTCAAAATAACAAAATGCAAATATCAAATGAAAACAAATAATAAAAGTAAAGTCATAATTATGCAATAATTAGCCATAGGAAATTAAAAATTGGCAATCTGGTTAATCTGTTTCTGTAGCAAAAGTGAAAAAAAAGGCACTGATTTTAATTGTAATGTCTCGGAAGCGAATAATTAACAGAAAAATGTTTCAAGTGCTACTATTTTTCATATTGAGGTATGAAGCAATTATTTTTATTACACTAATTAAATAAAAGAATTCAACATGTGTTGCAAATTGCATTATTTACTGTTTATCGTAAAAGAAAACAAATTATTGTAAGGAAACTTGAAGTAAAAACTATTGAGCAAAATTAAACATTACAAGTGATAAAATCCTTTTTGATGAATTTATCACTGGCAAAATGGTATTGTTGGCGATTAGAGTTAGATGAAATAATTGCTGCAATGCCATAAAACTATTAAGCACTGGCTAGTAAATAGGTTTCGTTGATATGAAATTTCAACCCAATAAAAGCGTGCACAGGTTTCAACTGATATAAAAATTCATTCGATTTGCTGTTTTGAGTCAATTTTTATTAAAAAATTATTAAAGAAAAGTAAAGCAATTGCAACGAAATATTAGATTTTATATTTTGATGCTTATTTTAACGAATGATACATCGAAAAGTAATAGAAAAAAAAAATTTAACAATAAAAAATAAGACACAAAAACTTTTCTCAATAAAAACATTAGAAAAAAATCATAAAAAATAGCAACAAAAATTATATTAACAAAAAAAAGAAAAACAAAAAAGAAATTGCATCAGTATCTCTCTCAGATAAAAAGAAAAGTAAAAATTCATAGACTATGTATA
Source organism: Tricholauxania praeusta (assembly GCA_949775025.1). NCBI lineage: Eukaryota > Metazoa > Arthropoda > Insecta > Diptera > Lauxaniidae > Tricholauxania > Tricholauxania praeusta. The sequence continues at coordinate 9,034,189 of OX459030.1, forward strand.
TAACAACCATAAGAGTGATAAGAAAACAAAAAACAACGAAATGCTCTTATCATCACTACACACAGTTTGTTACAGTAAAACAGTTAATGCTGCAGCAAAGATACTCTAACCAAAGTGTGTTGGTTGGCATCTTGAAGATGCTCTTGCGCTGAAATTTAGTTAGAAACAATAACGTTAGCAACAGCTACAGAATTTTAATGCCAAACAACGCACGTACGTGTGATGTGAAAAAAATTTAACTTAACTTGAATTTACTAAAGTTAGGTCAGGGACGTCTAGCGCCACCTAGATATATCACTGTGATGGTGGTGGTTTTTAGTTATCTTATCACGCGCTTATGTGTGCGCTGCATGTTGCTGCCGCCACCTACTCGTAGTAATATTTCTTGCAACCGCGCGCCCCCCACACAAAGCAAAGTTAGTGAATTTTCATTGACTCTAAGGCATTTTGTTGAACCATTTTCGACCGTTGTTGCCGTGAAGCACATTGAGTTTCTGTCGGATGTTGGAGAGATTTTGATGACTCATTTTCGATCGTTGTTGCCGTGAAGAGTTTCTGCTGGGTGTTGAAAATATTGCGCTAAACATAAGCATTTAGAGATAAGAAAAATAATTATATATGGAACTTCATAATTTGGGTCATACTTTACATGAAAAATATTCCTAAGTTTCAAATTGCCAGTTATTTTTTGGACAATTTTTCAACTTCCGTTTGCAGAAGGCTTTTTGAGTGTTTTTTTTTTTTTTTAATTGAAAATTATTTAATCGAATTAACAGTCATTTGCAGAAACCGATATTCATGTGAAATTTCACATATCAGTCGACTAAAAACAAAATAAATTTTTTTTTCTAATTATAAATTTATAAAATTGAAGTTGGTATAAAAATTGCGCTACAACTTTTTATTCTATGAAAAGGATTTCAAGAAATATCACTTAAGTAAAACCGTCCAAAATCTCATTTCCCATTTTCCGTAGAATTTTTAACTGAATTCTAATATTATTTTTTCGGCATTTCGTAAGAACTTCAGTTAATGTACACAATGAGTTAAGCTATTTATCTTTCGTCAGGGTAGCAATTTTTGAGATAAAAATAACAAAAAATGTAGCTACACACCCCCATAGCTGCCAAGCAACATTTAACGTGTCAAGTACGCGTGGCTGTATGCCATAGTTTTTTTTGTTGTTTTTTTGTCGTTTCTTATTTTCGTTTCCCATTTTTTTCCGCATTTTAACTTTCTTTGTTATTTTTTTTTTGTCCGTTGTATGTATGGGTGTATTTGTGAAGGTGTTAGTAACATAAATTTTTTTTTTTTTTGAGTGTTGAAGATTATTTTTATTGCCACATTATTTCACTGGTAATTTTCTGATGAAGACTTTCACTTTTTAAGCTGATGACACAGTAGTGCCACTGCTTCAAAATTGTGCGCAGGACATGAGGTTCTTTTTGAATTTAAGCAAAAATTCTACAATTTTAAGACAAATTTAATGTAAAAAATTATTTAATCAGTGAAGTTTACTCGTAGTTTAAAGAAAAATTGGAGGTTGTCTTCAGCTAATCGCTGTAGTTCATTAGCCTGTGCCAAATAAGCTTATCGTTTCATCGACTCGATTTATTTTTGTGTTGAGGGGATCGCACACAAAAGACTTCAGCTGCAGGGGAGGAAAAGGGCGGGGGTCGTAAAAATAGACAAGTAAGGGAGGGGGGGAGGGTCTAGGCCTTTTCGGAAGTCTATTTTTTTTTTGATTTTTTGCTCATAAGAAACAAATAAAAATTAAACGAAAAGAGAGGAGGAGAGGTTGCATACTCTTTTGTGAATAACATTCAGGGGAGGGGGTAACAAAGTCCAAAAAAGTGGAAAGCAAGGGGGGGTGAGAGTTAAAATTTCAGAATTTTTGACGACCACCCCTTATTAATTTTGCGACTTAATATTAATTATTCAATTTTCTTTTGTATCCCAACAACATTCTGTAGCCAAGCTAGCTAACGTAAGGTATTGCATTCAGATTATCCTAAGAACGCTGCAGGTTCAAATCTCAATCGAATCCTTATTCAAAAATTTGAATCCATGCGCGCAGTATATATGAAACATAAATTTCGATTTTTTTTATAATTTTGTTTTTGTTTGTGGAAATTTAAGGTAACCTGGTTTGCAAACTTTTTGGCAAAGAATATGTAGGCAATCTGCCTTCTTTTTACTAACTTTGTAAGTACATGGAGGCATGAGCACCTTGCCAAACTGTACAGTTAATGTGTCTCTCGTTTGTTTGTGTCAATAGATGTAGGAAAATTGCCAACAAATCGCTCATATCTTTGCTAAAATTGTGGGCATTACTATCCACAATGGGGAGTTATTTAGGTCACATTTGCCGCTGGCTAGTTAACTTATTAAAATTGCTTATTAATGTAAAAGTTATGTTATTTTGACAATTTTAAGATATTTTGACAATATGCCCTAGGCAAAATCTTTCATATGTGATAATTTTTCAACAAAAAACATTCAAAAATGTTAGAATAATCAATCTTTTAAATTTTGAAGAAAAAAATTTACTAAGAAAACAAAAATACAAATAAATAAGAAAAAAAAATAGAAAAAATTAAAATTAAATAAGTAGCAAAAAACTAAAACCAAATAAATTTCAAAATTGAAAACAAGTCAAGTTCAAGATCGCTTTGTGTGAGGCATTAAAAATTTCGGTAGGAATTAATGTTTTTTTTTTTTTCTTTTTTCAAAGAAGTCTACATTTGTCTTTCAGTACAAAAGTACAGAGTGCGTACTTAGCAGAAACTAGAACAACAACAACCAGTTTTTGAGACTGGGTGTTAAATGAAAATTAAATTACATTTTACAAAACATAAGTTTTTATAGATAAAGTGCGACTTTTTGGGAGAATTGCTTTTAAAATAGTCTACGAAAGTGTAAGTTATGACGCCATAAAGTAGCATGAGTGCGTTTAATTGATATGGGACATAAATTATGGGGCATGGGTCTCTTTTAAAACGAATGAAGTTCAAGAGAAGTTCAGACAGACATAACACTTAAGTTTGTAGTAAAAGTTAATTTAAATATAATCGCTGAACTAAGGTTTTACTTATCTTTTTATTGAGTTTCTTAAAGTATTAAGAGACATTTTCAAAACACCAGTAAAGTTTTATGGTTTTAAAAATACATAAATGTGAAAAACTTTTTTTTGTAGAACCCTTTCCTTAAACTCCCCCAAAAAATTCTGCTTATCGGTGTACATGGCATACTAAAAAGTGTTAATTTTCGTAATTTTATATAAGAAAATAATAATTATTTTTATATTAAGAATATTCCAAAAATTTGAAATTTCATTTAAAATTAAAACTTGTCATTTTTTTTCGTAACTTTGATAATTTTTTTAATAGTTTTTAAATTATATCTAAAAGCATAAAACAAAAGAAACCACCGAAGAAGTACTTTCTGGATTCATTGAATAATTTTCAGATAGGAGCACAGTTTTTTTTATGTTATATTTTTTTCTTCAAATAAATCTGGTAAATCAAGCCTTATCATTTGATTACGTCATTATGATTGATATTTCGATTCATAAAAAATGCAGATAAATAGTTATCGCTTGGATTATGACTTTAATTTTTTAATACTTTCGGAAAGGCGCCAACTTTAAAGTGGCCTGAAATTTATTGACTGATTAAACCGGTTGACATCAACGTTTTGCATTTGTACAAAAACAACCAGTTGTTGCTATTTTACTGAATGAATTTATACACGCGACAAGAAGCAATTAATGTTCATAGACTGAATTTACGAAAATAAACGAAAAGAATTTTAAATGTCATTCGAAAAGTAATTTAATCTGTTGCTTTAAATGTATGTTTGTAAGAATTTCTTTATTTATTTTTAGCAAGTTTTAAAAAAAAGATAAATTTAAACAAAAAACGAGTAGACGAGAAATCAACACGTTTCTACTTTTAATATATTTGGCAGAAATCGAAAACCTTTTTTCATGTGGCCGGTATATATTTTTTACTGAAACTCTGTTTGGTGAAATCATAATGTGAATAATATTATTACTAAGTAGTTGCCAGATTTTTCGAGAATTGCTTACACTCAGTGAAAACAAAAATCGAATAGTGTGGCAGTCAGCTCAAGATCCAACTTAATACACTCCACATCCCTATAATTCTACAAAAGTTCAAAAAGCAAACTCCAAATTGCTCCGCATTTCTGGCAAAGAGGCAGTGGTGATGTTATTTCTTTTCAAAAGATTGGATCCGGTCATTTAATATCTAGTGATTATTAATCATTTTAATGATATAAAAACAAAAAACTAATTTTGACCAAAAGTAAAATAGTGATCCCTTTTAACATTAATTTATAAAAATATAATTTAATATTAATTTTTCCGTTTGTCGTTTGTTTGTAAATGAGAATATTTTGAATGTTTAATTTACAAAAAAAAATTTAAATTTTCTTTTTTATTTGATTAAGGAAACATAAAATTTATAATTTATAGCTTATTGGCCTTTTGTAAAATTTTCAAATTTTTTCCAGTTCATCAAATATTAAAAGGAAAATTTCCACTGCTGCCATAGTTTTCAATAGTCACGCTTTTTTTGTTGTGTTATATTGAATCCCAGTTGCATTTACGCCTACTTTTGTAACTGACTTTTTCATTGCATAACAATAGGAGTGCCAGCCGGGTTATCAAACACACACACACTCACACTGTTTTCTATTTACACAATTGTGTATGGGAGTATACTTGTATGTGTGGTGCTAACTATGGCGTAGCAAAGTGTATGGCATGGCATTTTTGAGTTCAAATATCGATTTTCTTTGCTTTCCACAAATGTTTACTTTGTAACGCATGGTTCTGGTTACAAAATAAATATTTGTTTACAATAGCTTATAAAAATTTAATTATTTTATTTGCTTCAATGTAAAATATCCACACAAGTACAAAATTACGAAAAACATGCACACTTACAATTATTCAATTGTTAGCATTTAAACTTTAACCTGTGATAATTAGTTACTGCGCTGAATCCTTTAAGAGCTTAATTGCTAGTAATTAAATGAACATTTGAATGACGTTTTTATTTTGTTACATTGTTGCTGGCTTTTGGCAGCGTAATCAAGCATGTAAGTCAGTTGTGTATACTTATTTATAGAATATTTATTGTCACAATGATAATCGATAACAGCAGCTTTTGGTAACAAATAACCAATCTAAATAGCATCAGTTATGAGATAAAGAGCCTTGTGATGTCTTTTAGATAGTTAGATGTATTAGGGGGTATTTTTTTTAACTTTTTCTTATAGAATTTCAACGACTATTTCTTATTATATATAGAAAAATCTCTCTACCAATCTAATTGCAGTATTCGAATATTTAAAGGTCGTTTGAGTTCGATTAGACTTTTTCAGAAATGAAATATTGAAGAGAATTGAAGGCACAGTTCAGATTAATGGTTCTCAAGATATGGAGCTATTAACATGGGTTGCTTAGTTTCAACAAATACTATATAATTACTTGACTCATGATAGATAGCAAAAATGATAATTTGAATACCTTGAGAACTGTTGATCTGACGACACCATTTATTCTTTTCCTTAAAAAAACTTTTATTAATTCCACAATGTTTTGGGTCTATCTTTGCAACTATCTCTCTGCGGGTGCCAAGAGAGAGCTAATCAATGAGTATTTTTAGCGTGCTTCTTGTTCATGTAGTCATTATCTTCGCTGCAGATTTCAACAGCAAGCTGAAAGAGAAGTTTTCCCAGCATTCTTATTGATCATATGGCCCATTTAAAGAGCTGTAACTTGAAAATATTAGACTTGAAGCAAACCATTTAATGAGACTTAAGAAAATTATTTAAGAAATGCCTTATAGTTATCTGAAAATTCAACACTATTGTTCAAAATTTGATTGATGCTTCCGCTCATCTATACTATTTATGTAAAATTGCTTATATGGAAATGGTTTGTAACTTTTTGCCGCAAAATATACTGAACCGATTTTAATAATTTCTATTTTAAAACAACATATTTGTGCTAAAGAAGGTTATTGCATACTTTTATTTTTATTTTTTAAAGTGAAATATCATTTAATTTAGCATTAAGTTTTTGCAAAACCATACACAAAAACTGTGTTTTGCTTTTTTGTTGCTTGTGCTGCGTCTTTAATTCTGTGTTGTGTTTGCTGTTGTTGTTGTTTTTTTTTTCTTCTCATTTGCACCGTTTGTGTTTGGCTTCGAAGTATAAAGAACAAACTCTTTTTCAATTGTTTTTTTTTTGAAGAGAGAAATAAAATATGATGCTTAGAGAATAACTTTATTATGAAAGCAAAATATCACGGGCGTGTGCGGGTAGCACTAGTTTTTATATAAGAAAAACTTCATTGATTTTGAGAGACTTCTAATATTCAAATAAGTAATTGCTTTTGAGATGAATTTCCTTTTTTATATTCTACCTTAGCAAAGCTTTCATAAGACCAAACGAATAAGGCTGAATTATGTTACAGGATATCCTGATATTCTGTTTAGGTTAATAGCTCGCGCTCAAGAGTGAGATAGCGGCGATTAGTAAAATCAATTTTCATATTTTCAAAAATTTCTCAAAATCGATCTTACTTCGATCTTACTCTGAATTTTCAGCTCTGACAAGATGAGATCCCTTTACGCTGATCGCATGATATTTATACAAAAAACTTATCAAGAGAATAAAAAAATAGAACAAAAAGTAACCACCCTAATGTTTATATTCTATAATTTGGTATCGTATAAGATAACCAAAATATTTTTTTGTAGCTTATAGCAATGACAGGATAGTATAATATATGCCATACTATATTTGAAAAGGATATCTTCAGATAGTTTGTTGCTGCTTTTGTTAAGACATTTCCCACTTTCAAAAGTTATCATTTTTTGCCCCTTACATATTTTGAGATATATTTTATGTCCTTAAAATTAAATTCATAGCAAGTGCTATCAAATTCAAAATTCTATACAAAGATTTTCTTTTGAATTCATTTCTTTATTAAGCAGTAAAATCGTGCTCTAATTAAAACATAAAAAGTTTAGTACAGCAAAATGAAACACCTACCAGTCGAGTAATTATAAACAACTTGACAGCGTTTTAGCACCACATGAGTATAGTTAACTGTTGGCTTCTTTTATATCATCGGTTTGCAAAGCTCTTCCTCTCTACCCACGCTGACGTGGAAAGATTTTGTTTGCGTACTGTATTGGTTAAACACGTAAGACATAGTACACCTACGTTCCTTTTTTGCGTAACGTGTAGCATGAAAGTTTTACGTTTCTTAACTTCTTGCAAAACCCTTTAGCTTTTAGATACATAACACTTTCGTTTCCTTGCTAGTGCTTAATTTTATGATGCAGCACAACACAGCATAGCAGTAAGAATTCCAAAGGACTTAACGACTTTGTGGAGTGCTGTGTATGTGTACAGGATTTTGCTGTCAAAAGTAAAGTGGATTTAATGTATTTTTGTGCTTGTGCTCGTTCTACTTATAACTGTAAAATAAGATTGTTGTTGAGTTTCTTTTCCGATTTTGAATATATTTTTCAGAGTATGTGTGTGTGTGTGTATTTAAGTACGAAACAAATTACCTTGGCAAAGTACTTTTCTTTTATGCTTTATGTATGCACATAATAGCGCGCCTAGCTGTATGCAAGGTATTTTTGAATTAGATGATGAAATTCACTGTAAGCAATGTAACAAAATATTCTATGATAATATTACGAGCATTTCCAACAGCTATTGTTAACTTTTTTCAGCGAATTCTTTTTTATAAAATTCATAGGTATATTTTCTGAAAAATGGTTTCAATTAAACTTAAATATTTATAAAATATCAGTATGGTGGAGCATTCAGTGTAGTACAGTCAAAAGAAAAATTTTCTCGGATATTAAAAAAATTGGTAAAAGAAGTGAGAAAATATAATAACTTTAATTCGAAAGAAACTGAACTTAAAATATGAGACGCAATTTTTTCATTTATAGAAAATTTTTTTCCTTTTTCGTTAAATCTAAAGTTCCTTGTGTTTATGACAAAAAAAAAATTGCTTGATGTGATATTTGCGTTTGTTGCAAAAAATAAAACAAAAATCAGTATTGCTATTTAACTTCTTTTTTCTCCTAAAAAACAGTTTTATTAAACCTCTAAGAATGTCAACTTTTAATTTGATTATGTCACAATAGCAACTTTTTCATGGAACACGCACTGCAAAAGTCCTTTCAATTCGCGTAAATGAACTAAAAAATTTAGTACACGTTTCTCGAACCACGCCGCCTTATGCATGTAACTTCTACTTTGTCTGGGCAAATAGTAGATAGAGTTCTAACAACGGTCACGACATGTCACTGATTATTTGTGCGCTGGTTTACTAAAACAGACGCGCTCATTTCGCTAAGTTTTTCCATTAAAACTTTTATTATTTGCATTAAATTATGCCGTTTTGTTGTATTTTCTGTACTTTCCATTAATACACAAATTTTAATAAAATTTTCTGTGCCGGCATAATTATTTACAAACATGAAAAGACAGTACACTGAGAGAAGAGTATTATGTTTCCAAAAATTAATATATTTTTGTTAGACGAGCTCAAAATATATTTATTATTATTTAATAAATTTTGGTAAATATTACACAATCTTGAGTTGAGTAGTGGTATTCATAGAATTTGGTTGAGTGGATCGAAGAAACTAAGTTGTGACACATAAATATTTGGTAATCCCATTTTGATTTGACTTTACTCAATTTAAATAAAAATTTTAAAAAATTCTTAGCAACTTTTACTAAAAAAGCAATTTATTACCTGCTGCTTTGAGGCATTTATAATAAATATCAATGGATTCTGCGGAGTATGCGGCACATTAACTAATATTAAAGATTCATTTCTCTCATAGCAAATATATACATAATTTGTTAACTATGACCAAATCATGGTACATACAATGAAATCGATTTCTCTTGGGACAAAGTAAAATTTGCTTCGCCTAATACCTTTTTGGCTGCTATCAATAAGCGAATGTTATTAATGTATGAGTAATACAAAAAATGTATTTTGTCTGAAGCAAATATGTCATTTGCTTACTATTGACAAATTTTGGTAAATATAAACAATTTATTTTTTTAGTGTAGCATGAGCGTTTTTTCACATCCAGTGGGCTGGGATGTACAAATACTGAAATGTTTTGTTAAAATTACTGGAAAACAAAAAATAAGTGAAATTTCTGCAACAAAAACAAATAAATTTTTTTCAAATGAAAATGGGAAAAGTTTCGACTAAATTTAGTTAAAAATTGCCCAAAGATTAAAGGAATAATTAGTCAAAAAATCTCTGAACTTCAGACTTTTAATGCTACAGAAAACTCTGCCAAAATTTTTAATGTTTTTTATAGTGAATTTTTGTTTGTGTTATTTAGCTTTATAATTTAATTTTAGCCAACAAAAAAAACTTGATTAAGTACCCAAATTTTTAGAACTCGTTTTAGAGCTACAGCAAAGATTTTATAGAAAATGTCATTATATGTATAATTAAATTTTTGTCACATTTCATGTGTCATTATATATATAATTAAGTTTTTTTCACGTTTTTATTTATCACATTAAATTTATAATAATAAGCGTCATGTTGACTAATTCATTTTAAACTTTACTATTTGTTTTTTTTTTCAGATGACGCATCACATCAATTCATGCTGATTACCAAAGAGGAATTGTATAAAAATTCTATAAAATTAATAAATAATTTATAGCATATTAAGAGAAAACAAAACGTAGTGAAAAAATTTGAACTAAAATATATGCCAATATGCAGCTTAATGTTTAGTTTGTGCTAGTGAAATTTTTGGAAATAAAAAAAAAAATGCATTTTCAATAAAAATTTAAGCTGCGACGAATTTTGAAATAAATCCAGAAATTAACTTAAAAATAAATTTCACATTAGTTCGTATACACAAAATAAAGCAAAAAGTTTAAAAAAATATGGATGAAACCGTAAATTTACCTTTGATGTCAAAGGATAAAATCAATATTGCTGTTGTTTTACCTATGAACGCGGCTGTCAGTTATCAGGTGGGTGCAAGCAAAAGCAGCAATATTGATAGCAGTAGCATAGCAGCGACAGCAACAACAACCACCACCAGTTTAATAACAGCGGAAGCAGCATCACAACAACAAAATGTCAGCAACAACATCACAAAGACTCAAAATGATTTGATTGGAAATAATTTTAAAAATGGTGCCATGAATCATAGGTGAGTGAATGTTTAGTTTCCTTATTTTTTATTTTTCATGGAAAAATGTTAAATGTTGATGAGTTTAATATATATTTTTAAATAGAAAATATTTTCATTAACTACAGCTGACTTCGTGAGAGAAATTTGTTCAGAAAATTTCTGTAGTTGTCTCCGAGTATTTAGAAATTTTTTTCATTAATTGTTGGTATCAGTTACATATGTTATCTTCTGTTTAATATGTCATTTTTAAAATTTAAAAATGTCCTAGAAAAATTATTGCACTTTGAATTACATATGCAACTTATTAGTCATATTCGCTATTTTAGGTGTAAAAGGACTTTTAAGACTTATGCGACCTTTTAATCTTTCGTGAGTTTTTAGTTGCTTATGTGAAATTTATGTCTTAAGTGACTTTTTAGTCTCATGGGACTTTTAATTCTCATGCGACTCTGAAGTCGTTGCAATTTTTTAGTCTTATGCGACTTTTAGTTCTTATGTAACTCTTGAATGTCATGCGAGTTTTAAGTCTCATGTGACTTTTAAGTCTCATGCGACTTTTAAGTCTCATGGGACTTTTAATTTTTCTGTGAATCTTTCGTCTTATACAAATTGTTGGTTCTATTTGAAAATTTTGAAAATTTTAACTTTTCAAAAAAACTTTCAATAAAATAATTATACAAATATAATTCAAGCCGTATATCAATCATTTATATTAGACATATTTTTCTTAATCGAAAGTAATACCTGTTTGAAAATGTTTTAATCTATCATAATATTTACCTCAAAGTTTACATGCAAGTTTCTTACAAAGACTTTATAGTTTCAGAGCTTGCCACTTCTTAGACTAAATCATTTTGTAACAAAAATTTCAAATACTATTCTATTACGTACCGTATCTATCCGAAGTCATAAGTTTTGAAGGCTCGTTATTGAGTTTCAATTCACTGTTTGGGTACAATTCTAAAATCTTAAAAGCATCATATGCTTAAATTTATATAATGTAAATTATACCCTCCTAAAATAAAGCATGGCAGGCTTCATGCAATATTTAACAAGAATCAGTTATGTAAATTACTATAAATTGATTTGAGGGAGCTTTATAATTTCCATATAAATTATGCAGCTGTCACGCACTTAATATAAGGTTTCAACTTATGAATACTTCAATACAATTACATTTTTTTAAGTTATAAAAATGCCATGTTATTTTCAATAAACTTCGCATGTGAGATTTAAATTATCATTCCGAGGAAACAGAGATATTGGTAAAACAAATAATAAATCAACAATTTAAACGACATTTAAAAAATGTGATACTACCAATTATAAACATATGATATTCTCAATTTCATGTTTACTGTGGCAAAAAAAAAAAATCCATAACATTACAAAAACAAATCATCCTCCCATCAACTGCACATTCAAGCACCTTGAAGTATGCAACAAAAAATTTAACAAAATTCTTCAAGCTCGTAGACACATGTTGATAGTTCCATTCATATTTTTAAAGTCTTTCGTTTATGTTTTACTTTGGAATGACCTTTTGACCTTTGCTGCATACAAATGTACTAGCTAAAATTCTTTTAATTTTTTTTCACATTCTGCTTTACTAAACTTTAATTCTGATGCCTTTTAACTGTTGCGCACTTTAGCATTTTCAAAGTTCTTCCGCCTAAGCTTGAGCAAGGTGACACATACATACGTGCTGCAATGGGCTTTACACACACCCACATGACTGTACCAATAGTCATTCACTATGACAATAACAATGAGCAAAATGTAGAATAATAAAAAAAGGCCTTGATTGCACCCACTGTCAGCCGAGTTAACCTTGAAAATAAAACCCTGTAATCAACATTTACGAGCATTGAATACGAAAATGTTTTACAATTGCAAGGATTAAAAATGTAGAGAGCAATGGCAACGTGGTATACATTAGAACGTTAGCAAGGTGGTTCAGATGGTAGCAAAACATTTTGCTAAATAATTCATATCTCTTAATATGAGTACATGATTGCAAGAAAATGTTATTTGGAATTATGTTGATTTTAATTAATGCTGGGTGGATTTAAGTCGGCTTGGAAGCCGTTTAGGAATTTAGAATGAATATATGTAAATTAATTCATAAAATTTAAGCGAAGGCAATTAAGCTTGAAGTTACGAGCTTTTAATTAAGTATCATGATATTTTTGTTTCAAATTTGCACTCGAATATTTAGCAAACAAAAACTTCATATATACTGATGCTATAAACTATATAATTTATACATAATTATTTCAGCAGACTTCCACTAACTTTTACTACAAAGTAAACAAAAGAAACTTAAGAACTTTAACAATTTACATATCAACTAATAAAGGAAGTCCTAGAAAATATTATTAAGTTTAAAGGAAAATATTACGTGCAATATTTTTTAAAAGGCTTCCTTACCATAATCTGCTTAAGTAACAAAACAAAAATTTCAGAGGCATAGTAAAAAAAAAACGTAAAGCAGATTTGTGACAAATAAGGACAAAATCAAGGATAAACGAAAACAGAAAAAAAAAAAATGTCCCGTTCTTACGGTATACAAGTAGGTGTGTCTACTGTGTGTAGTTTCACATGAAAAATGTATGTATGTTTATTTAAAAACACTTCAGTTATAATATATATTTTTTTAATTTTTGCTTCCGGTAATTTCCATGTCAAATGTAACAAGAGTTTATGTATGTGATATTTTTTCCCCCATCAATTCAAACTAAACGAAAACAATCGTTGATAAAATGGTAGCAATTTCCATTCCATTTGCAATCCTCTTTTTTAAAATTTTTTTCATATTTTACTTTTTTTTTAACCACATAAACCCACACAGTTTGTGGTTAGAAAATGTACAGACATAATACCTTTTGATGGTAGATAGAGAATATATAGTAAAGAGAAAATTTATTAATCGTTCAAGGACACTACACAGTAAATCGTTTTTGTCGTCGACCAGTTCTGTCAGCATGGCAAAATAAATAGGATTTCTTAGTTTATAACGTTGCTATTGAGCTGAGGTAATAAATGTTAAATGAACACTTCAAGGAATTTAAAAAAAAAAATGTTTAAAATGAAATCTTCTGAAACTGCATTTTAAAAGAGAAAAATCATTTAAAAAAATTATTTATAAACTGACGAAAAATTGAAATGCTCATTTTTTTAAGGAATGTTTTTATGCTCTCATATTTCTTGTTCAGAAATTGGATTTTGGTTGAATTGGCTAGACGCTAGTCTGACGATGCTTTTATCGTCCTGGTTAACTTGTATTTCTAAAACCGTCCATACCTCAAACGTTTTTTTTATCACAAAATCTCCAAATCACATAATCAAGCAATTTCGCACTCACATCACGTGACACCAATAAATCCTTGCACTTTTATTATTTTTTGCTTGCTATCAGTGTCAGCAAAAAGTTACCAAATAACCATAAATATGAATGCATAATCGTGGAAACTCAAAATAGTTCCAGCAATAATTCAGGTCAATTAAGACATTTGATTTATTATTCTAGGGCATTTAACGCACAACAAAGCAAATAAGCGAAAACACGCAAGAGCTTCTTTGAAATGAATGGACAATAACTAAGCATATGTCCTTTATCAAAATGTCAAAAAAAAAGTTATAATCCCAAAACAGTCAGTAATCCAAAAAAGTAGAAGGAAAAAATGCACACGCAATGTGTGAAAGTTTTCATATTCTTTTATTAGGTTGTTCTATTTTGAGACAGTTTATAAAAAAAATGCTAATTTTTATTTTGCAAAAGAGCGCATATCTAAAAATAGTTGTTTTTGACCAAAAATATTTGCTTAGCGTATTTGGTATATAAGCATATGCATGGAATTTATCTATTTGCACAAATTGACACTTGACATTTTGGTTTTAAGCTAATATTTCGTATTATGGTATAACAAATCAATGTCAAATACAGTTTAACATAAAGGATGTTGACTTGATGAATGACATTTGTTGGAAACAACAAGTTTTATGATACAAAGTTCGTTAAAGTTTTGTATTGTATTTTTGAATACTTTGATTAATGTTGAGCTATTTTTTTTCATCAACTTAAATCAATATTTTTGCTTTAAGTTGGTTTTTGAGTATTTATTTATTTAAATTTTACTTTCACCAAATTTCCACACAATAAGCAAGCCAATTGTTTATTAAGACAAAAAATTTTCAATAAAATAAAAATCAAAGATTTCTATAATCAAGCGCAACACCTGTTCATATTGTTGTTTATATACGCTTAGTATATAAAAAAGCGCAAAAATATAAGCGTAATTGAAAAATATAGATAAAATGAAGAAACAAGCACAAAAATAAATTAACAATCACAAAAAAAATGCAAACAAAATCACCAATAAGCAATTTGTACAACATGACGTATGAGCAATATTTTTATATTTTATCATTTCGTGCGTGCAAAGGCAAAGTTAGTTATGCAAGTTTAGGCTAAATATCCGTGCTGTTTTGTGTATAGGGGAAAAAAGTATCGATACATAAATAATAAAATATCGATAAATTTTTTTATTTTAAATATTGCAGAGTTTATGTTAAAGTCTACTATTTTTGAAATAAGTTTAGTCAGCGACGCAAAACATATTTTTTATTTATTTAGCGTATTGATGATATTTCTTCTTCATGTGTACATATATCGTTTCCATTTAAAACCATAACATAAACATAAATTTTCTTTAATTTGAATTTATCTGCAGGACGCAAGCATATTCTGCTTCTCTCGATTCATTAAAAACAGCATAATTCGTGACTGCCTAATTAGTTTTATTAGACCATTTTTTATGGTCTTTACATTTGGTTCACAAAAACACAGTTTTTTAAGAAAAAATCATTGAAAATAATTTTAAAGTTTTCAAATTTTTGCTTAGATATTGCCGATATTTCATTATTAAATGTCTTAAGGGCACACAGTGGCAACAAAAGTATTTTAAAGTTATGGGGCTATTATTTAATGGTATATTGCATAAAATAAGTTCTTCTACGTCCAGTCCTGTCATTTGACAAATATCAAACGTACGTGTTATTGAAAGTGTTTCCATGGCCGTAAATTTATTGATTGTACGGTGCGCTAGTGCTAAAGCAGAAAATGGTTTGACTTCCATCTTTATTTATAGAAAGTTAAAGCCACACAATAATTGAAGTCTGCCAACTGTAGCGTGCACATAAGTTATGCCAATTGGGCAACAGAAGAACAGGCATTGAATGATATTTTTTTGAATAAATTTTTTTCAGCCAATTTCGTCTTTATTGCACGAAAAGTTCCCAGAATACGTAACTTAGAGATTGGCCTCCAAGAGTATGCGATTTGACGTCATTGGATCTCTTATTGTAGAGTTACGCGAAAGATCTATTTATACAGGAGACACTCTAACTCAAACTTTATTTAAAGCCAACATTATTCAAGCTATAGCCAAATCACAATCCGAATTGTACGAAGAAGCCAACGAAGCTCTCGTGGGAATATTTGATGTAAAGATGTAAAATTTTGAGTTTTTCGTGCGTTTTTTAACTTTAGTGTTCGAACCACAAATCGGATAACTTATTATTGTGTTTGAAAAATTATGCATTTTTGATTATTCGAAATTTTTCTAAGAATATTTCCAGAGTTATTGAATTTTTTTATTTAGAATGCTTAGATGAAATAACAGCAACGATACCCATTAAAAAAATGTTCAACATCCGAATGAACGATATTTCGCTAACGATACTTTCTAACATCTCTAGGCCAAACGATAATTGCAAGTAAAACAAGTTTATGAATCATTTATTGTTGTAATTTTGTTACAAACGATTACACCATGTGCTGCGAGTAATATCGCACAACAAAGTTTCTGTTCCTCAAGTGCATTTAATTGCATGAACTCAATTTTATTTTTGTGAAAACTTTTTTTTTGCTTCAAACTCTGGTTGCGAGTATCATTTCAATAGTTTTATTGTTGTACAATAAAAACAGCAGCAACAGAAATTTCAGTAAAAAGCTGACATGCCACATTTCATGTCAGCAGCAGCTTGAAAGTGCAGCGTTTCAATTGTGGTTAAAATTGCGTTTATTTTCGTTTTCTTCGAAGAGGCCAACTGCTTAAGTTTAACCTACTTCGTTAATAAAATTTATTGTATATTTCGCTATCATAAAAAATTTTACGTACATGTGCATATTCAGAAAAGAAATAAACTATAACATTTTCCACACTATACTACACTTTTTTGTTATGAGATATGTTTACTACCTTTTATTGCTACTTTAGCAGTAAAATCGATTACATAGCAAAGTGATGTGGGATTTTATTTTTGGTTACAGCGTGCGTCATTTTTTTTGGGGTAGCTTTCAAATTGGCTTTTCTCCTCTATTCTTTACGTTAAATGTTAAAAAATGGTTAAGTACGAAATCGTTTAGGTATGAGGGAGTGTTTGGGAATGGCAGCAGCATTTCTACGGCTTAGTATAGGAAATAATTTTACATTTACCCTAAAAAGTTCACAGAATACTTGTAGTAGTCGTTATAAATAGCATGTTTCTTTTTTTTTGGAGTGTTTATTTAATAACCGTATGGGTTTGACCAATATTTTTTACTCGTCCTTATTATAGAGTTTTTTAATGCTATAGTTTTACATGGGGAAAAAATTGTAGTTTTACTTAGACGAGTACTTTCTAGTTAACATTCTATGGAACACAAACAATATTAGTATTGAAAATACTGTATAATGACAGTTTTAAGTTCAAAGTTATGGTTTTGTGGAACAACTTAACATGACGTATGAGTAACATTTCATTTTTTGCTACGGAACTTCTGACTGAAATTTTTAATATATGTATATGTAATAAAATTGTTCACTTCTTTAGTTCTTTCCAAAGAAATTAAAAAAAATTTTTTTGCAGTGCATAACACCATCCTTATATCCTTTTCCATTCAACTGCTGCAGCAAATTCGTTAGTTTCTTCTTTTATTTTTTTATTCCTTCAACACTTTCAAAAGTTCAAATTGCCGCTTGCTCTACTAAATGTACATGCGGCATTTCATTTAGCACCATATCATATGCCATTCAACGGAGTAACGGCTCGATAGCAAGAAATATTCAATTGGGGACGTCGAGTGAACGAAAGGAGCACAGAGTTTCAAAAGGCAGAGTCTTTGGATTTTTTCAACGAAAGCGCCTCGTTTAGTTGTCGTTTGAACGCGAAGCGGACATTTTCGATTTGCCGCTTTTTGGTTGTTGTTTTTTGATTTTTCTTCTCTTCATATTCATGTCACATTTGTTGTGGCAATTGTGTCCTTTTCGTATGAAATATCCTACCAGTTGTAACTGTTGTGGTGGTATATTCTTTCGTTCTTTCTTGTGTGTTGTTCTGTCGTGAAATGTTGTGGTGCCAATACGAAATAAAAAAATTTAATGTGCAAAAATATCAAGTTAAAAAGTTATATAACTTTTTTTTTTATAAAAGTCATTACGCTTATAATTCATACAGTCGATTTGCATATCTGCATTTATTGCTTTCAAGTTCCGGTTTTGTGTTTTTCGTAGTGCGCGCATTGTGGACAGAGTTTCATTTTGGTTACTCATCGGCAGTGGTTTTTTTTTCATTTATTTATAGTTGGCTGTTCATTATTCTCATGCGGCTTTTTCATTAAAATCTTAAGTTTGGATTTGTCGTTTCGTTTTCAGGGCGTGTCAGCTGATACAAGTGATAGAAATTTTCACTTGAATAGCTGGCAATACTTTTTAAAGTTTTGGTTTCCTACTTTTTATAAGAAATCTCCATCAATAAAAGCAACTTCCTTAATCAATACGACATAACATACTGCATAATCACAATATGTAGTTATTTTTTTTTTTGAAAATTTTTCTTTTTCAAATTTCAAAAATTTAATCAGCAAAAATCATACACTTCAGGAAAACTGCTAATGAGGTCACCAAACGTTTTCATTCCGTGTTATAATAAAATTTAGCTAAAAATACAGCTTTTCTTGCATGGGAGATGCCACATCATTTGTTAAGTACCGCTTATGTTGATTCAAAGAAGTAAAAAATTTAAAAATTTTAGTAACAAATGTCGCTTGGATCTGTAGTCTTTAGTTTCGGAGATGTAGACATCGGAAATTGCGGATAAAGCATTTCTAAAAAGCTGAATATGTTGGGAACTCCTGGAGTGAACTATGTGAGAGATACTAAATGTATGTGAATGACATCAATTTTGTGAAAATCTCTGCAGGGGTTCCCAACTTATACCGATTTTTATATATTTATATCCGCATCTACAGAAAGCTATGTTTCCGAAACGATATCTGGACATCACTGTTTTGAATACATGTTTTTTCTTGGAATAAAAAGCGATTGTCACCAGGGACCGTAACGATTATGAATTTTCTGAAAGAAATCACTGCGTAATCGTTATAAATGGATTTATATTTTTTTGGATCCGAAGTAATCGTTATTTTGAATGTATATTCTTTTCAAGCAAAAGTAACCGTTACATTAGATTTCTATTTTTTCGATCATATATAATAGTTATTTTGGATTTCTATTCTGTTTGATAAAAAAAAACGTTATTTTGGAAATATATTTTTTTCGATCAAAAATAATTGTTATTTTGGATTTCTATTTTTTCGATCAAAATAAATTATTATCTTCGATTTATATTTTTTTTTCGATCAAAACTAATCGTTGTTTTGGATTTCTATTCTGTTCGATCAAAAATAATCGTTATTTTGGATTACTATTTTTTTCGATCAAAAATAACCGTTATTTTGGGATTTTATTTTTTTCGATCAAAAATAATTGTTATTTTGGATTTCTATTTTTTCGATCAAAATAAATCATTATCTTCGATTTATATTTTTTTTCGATCAAAACTTATCGTTATTTTGGATTTCTATTCTGTTCAATCAAAAATAATCGTTATTTTGGAATTTTATTTATTTCGATCAAAAATAATCGTTATTTTGGATTGCTATTCTTTTCGATCAAAAATAATTGTTATTTTGGATTTCTATTTTTTTCAATCGAAAGAAATTATTATCTTAAATTTCTATTTTTTTTCGTTCAAAAATTATCGTTATTTTGGATTTTTATTTTTTTCGATTAAAATTTATCTAAGCTTCTCGTCAAAAGAAACTCATCTGTATACTCAAACTAGCATTTCGTGAGATTTCCTTCATTGTGATTTTTTTGACTTTAAATATAGTAAATAACGATTATTTACGGTCCCCGATTGTCACTAAACTTGAACTAAGCCAAAAAAAAAAAAAGACACAAGAATGATAGTGATATTTTGGATTCTTATTAAGGAAAAAGAAAACAATCAATTTTGTCCCCAATGATAAAGTTTTGAATTGCAAAGCCAGGCTAAGACTGAAAAAACCAAATTTTTTCCTGTGAATAACAATAGCAAGCCAGACTATGAATTTTGATGTTGGACTTTTACTCTCGCAAGAGAAGGTATCTATAAGAATGACCAATGGACCGGGTCAAAAAAAAGATTCAGCCAGACACTGACTCAAAAGTTAGAAGGACCCTTAAAAACGATATCTTTGTCATTTTTTTTTCGTTCCGAGAAAAACTAATAGAGCACTTTTGATTCTCCTGAAGGTTCTTTTTGGCTAAAAAAACGTGTTTTTTGCTCGTAGCTTTTTTTCTTCACAAAATCGATACCTGAATTTGCTTGGATAATAAAATTAAATTAAAAAATTTTTTTCTATTTTAGATAATATTCGGTCCCAAAATTCGATTTTTTCACATTATGTTCTTATGAATAATGTTTAGCTACTACAGCTATTAGTTTTCTTAGCAATGTAACTATTTTTCATCGTCTAATTTTTTAAATTGTAAACATATACTTTTGGAGTTTGTTTCCACCTGGTAGATAATCGATTATATTTCTTTTGTTTCTCGAATCAAAAAAACAAATTGTAGCTTAATTTACTTTAATTTTTATTACGAGCATTATTAAAGTTTCTGATAATAAAAATTACGCCCTGCCATAACTACCGTAATATCAGTGCAATTTTACTATTGCATGCTAGTTAGGCTCCTATTTAAAAATAGAACATTACAATTACAATCAACCTTCAAATCAGTTGTAACTAGCAATTAATCTGCTCGTGTATAGTCTGAACAGCTGTGTCCTTTCGTATGTTAAATAAGGACACTATAATGAGAATAAATTGTGTGGGAATCAAAACAAACGCAACGAATTCTAAATAGAAAAAAAAAAAAAAACAAAACGAAAAGTCACAAGATACCTTAAAATCGATAGTCATTAAATAGTGCTTGTCCAAGTGACGTTCTCGTCGGTGGAGTATTAAAAACCTTTTAAATACGAAGCTGTGTATGTGTTATATAATCAAACCAACATCCCAACGGGAAAATGTATCACTGATGCTACTTTTGTGTTTCAACTCCATATCAATTTTTATATTGCATGTCATTTAAAAAGTATCACTGGCATGGGCCTTAGCTTATTATCACATTTAGCTAGCAAAAAATCACTAAAATCATTAGATTATGGAGTAATACTTAGGCTAACAAAGCGAATCAGACCTAGATTCAAATTAGTCAGCAAATTTTTAAAGCAACTTTTAAAATGCAAGTCAATTATTTTTTTTATTAAAAAAAGTTATTTGGGCTGCAACTAAAAAGTTCTTTAGCAAACGTTTGCATCAACTGAGTATCATACCGACGTATTTTGATTTGAGCGATTACGCACTTAACAAGTTGCTGTATAATGGAAATTTATTTGATTTAAATAAACATTTGATTGCTCCATATAATTTATACATTTGTTGTATTCAATCAAATCGTTATCTCAGTGTACTAATGTTGTGTGCAGTCTAAATGCATATTTTAATGCAAACAATTGAAACAAAGTCATTGAACTTTGTTAGCCGCCGTATAATTCAAATTAAATATAATGTCCCGAGTGCACTTTACTGATTAGAGCTATAAATATCGGTTTTAATGCCGAAATTGACAAAACCTAAGCATATTTCTTCTGATTCTGCCCAGCAGAATGAAACACTTTATTTAACTTTATTTTTCGTATCACTCAAAAAACTTTCTCACATAAATGTGATATCACAAGATATGCCAAGGCAACAAACATTTTTTTCCAAGAAAAATTTCACAATGAAAGATCTAGAATCTTCTTTAAGTTGAGAGGCTTCATAGTAATAATATATACCCCTTTAGTCTATGTGAAGCGGTATTGTCGCCAGCCTAACCTAACCTAACTATACATTCAGAGAAGAATTTTATGTTTGATGCCACCATAAATAAGCTCTCATGATTAAGTTCCATAGCTGAAAATGTTTAAATTGAAAGAGAAAGATTTTTGATTTGAATACAAAAAATATTCACATTTGATTTAAAGTGATTTCATATATGGCCATTTCCATGGGTCCCGTTCGACCGTCGAATACGTTTAGAGTAAAAAAAGTCAAAATAAAACGGATTTTTATTTTGACAATAAACTTAACTTATAGCACCTAATTAGCTTTATAATTGGTGCTAAGCTTAAATTTGAGTAATTTTTCGTTTTCAAGATAATTGCAAAAAACCAAGGTGTCGCACGTGACAAAAAACTTCCGTTTTCGTAGAAATGCCCATATAAAACAAGAAGTGCTTGGTGTAAAGGAAAAAATTGTGATTTCAAATACTTCAAAATGGTATTTGAAGTTTTTTTTTGGGTTAAAGTAAAGTTGAAAAATGTTATTTTCAGTGCATCTTAAATTCAAAATGAATTTAAAATTGTTAGTGTTCAAACTAAATGGAAAAAATGTTATTTTTACTATTTTCAATTTGAAAATTTGCGGCTTTAAGCTATAAATAAATTTTTTTAATTTTTAACATCATTTTTCGCTGATTGTAGATGTCTTTTTTTTATGAAAATAGTTTGCTTTATTGTAGCTGCAATTTGCAATGTTCCTTCATTTTCCTGTTGGGATGTCAATTAGCAATAAAAAAAAAACTTCTCAATGAGACTGTCTGTGTTTTAATGAAGTGGAATGCATTAAAACGTCACAGCTTTAACGTATAGCATACAGATCATTTTTAACGATATGTTAAGGAGCACTCTGCAAACCAAAATTTCACAAATTTTAAGTGCAGCGCAGAAAAATTTAATTCAAAAAAATTTAATTAAAATTAAAGTCGTCAGCATATAAAAACAATTGCTTTACATTCAAAATCGAATTTGATATATCATTCACAAATATAAAAATGCTTGATATAATTACAATAAAAAAAGAAAAACATAGCATTACAATGTGACAGTAATTATACAAAACTTTTAATTGGGGTCATATTGCGTGCTGACAAAAACTTATTTATTTTAAGAAACTTTTTACTTTTAATATAAAATGTATCAATCATCAAATTGATAACTAAATAACGAAAATAATCAAGCTAGAGGAATTTTTTTTTAAATCTAATTGAAACTAACTAACTTTGTCCTGGGTGTTTGTTTGTTATGTTACAATGCATATGTTGGTGTTAATTTGCGCAAATTAACACTAAAGTATAGATCATTTTTAAAAAAAAACAAAATTTAAGAAAAAAAAAACTCATGAAAATATTGCGAATTGATAATCGCGTGCAAATTAAACAAAAGAAACACAAACAGATGCCGCTCCGGCAAGCGCCAATTTCAGTGCAAAATGGACAAAGTTCAAAAATCGCACATGAAACTCTTTACTAATTGAACTAAATGAATATTTAATTGACGAACACGAATCTGCAACTGTAATAAGATCGAGTGCAAATTACTCATTTGTCGCATTGTTTGTCGGATGAAAAGATACAAACAAACAAACAAAAAAAACATGCTACAGATACAAAATTGTACAAATGAAGCATATAGCATGCTATTAGCTATCTATCTACAGAATTGCAAGTGCAAATTAATAAAAAACATGAAATTGAACATTTGAAATCAAAAGAAAGAAATTAAATACGCACTTGTATCTATTGCTGTTAAGTGCTTTGGTCAGAAATAAAAAAAAAGTTATATAGAATAACGTTAAGATGAAGAGATATACTTATAAAGAGATTGTTATATTACTATATAGATTTAAGACTGTTAGCTTAAAAGATGAATAGGAAAAGTTATAGATGATTAAAAGATAAAGATAAATGTTAAGATATAGTGATAGAAAATATTGAATTAAGTAATCTAAGAAAAAAATGCGAACAAAAAATTTAAACTAAATACTATGTACATAGTTGACTGAAACATGTTGAAAAGTCAACAAACTATGTATAGACAAAAGCTTAGTTACAGCAGTGAGATATTCGATACATATTCTATCATAGTTTTGAAAAGTTTTCAGGACACCATCATCTATGTAGGTAAAATTTTGCATGAAACAAGACTTTGAAAAAACTATTGCAGTTTTGCCCTATAAGCCTGAGTTTCAGAAATATTGAAACTTAAAAATATGAGATCTCGATAAATATAATAATATATTAAAATTCACGAAAATTTTCTATCGCAGAACAACCACTGAAAGTCTTCCTTTTTAAATAAATCAAGTCTTAATATTAAGAAAGTTTTCAAGTAAATGTAGAAAAGTTAATTAACTTTATTTGATCCTTTTACCTTCTTTGACGTCCTTTTTGATTTCTTTCAATTATCGTTAGGCTATTGATAATATAACTAACTTCCGCAAGAATTCCAACATATGTAAAACAACAATGTCATCCATCTATTTAAAAAAGTTCTTGAAATGTCTCAGAAACAAGTATCGGAAAACACACAGGTGCAAAGATAATATCTACATAGCAAATATTAATTTTCTTGTAAACATGTTGCAAAAAAAGAACTACCTTGCAAAAATCCAGAATACTAAAAGTAGCAGAATGACAAGATATATAGCTTTAAAGATAAAGTTGCAAAAACAATAAAAAAAATGATAAAAATTCGCGGAGATACTAAAATATAAAAAAAAAACGAGATAAATACATAGAATATGAAAATTGTTGAATAGAAAACAAAAACAGATGAGTAATTCCACTTTTTTTACGGGAAATGAAGGCAATAGAGTGTTTAAATTGAGTTTAGAAAAAATTCATAGAGGTATAGATGCAAAAATACTGAGAACATTATAATAGTAAAAAGTAATATTATTTTTTTTTTTTTAAAAAAAATATGCAAAAATTTATTCATAAAATGGTTTCAACTGAAATTTTGGTGTAGGAAAAAATTCATGACTTAATTTATTTTTGCTTGTTCAACAAAACTTTGAAGTGTATGTCACAAAAATCATTCTATTCAGATATTTCAGAAATTTTTGAATTTCTACCAGGCCCAGGAAATAGAAATATGTAAAGTGCAAAGATACAAAAAAAGCAGTAGCGGAGCTAGGTAGGGACAACCCTAGGCACAACCCGGGTACACTTTTGAATATATGATGAAATTCGATGATATTTTTTTGCTTACATATTTTTAAGAAAATTTAAAAATTTTTTCCACGACAAAAGGCGTCAAATCAAATGTGTTTTTTTAGCTACACGCGCCAATAATTCTAACTTCGCTACTGTAAAATGGAATACCCATACATACAGCTGTTGACAACTAATTGGAAACGAAATCATTCGTTGTGTTATTGCTAGTTTTTCTCATTTATTTTCCTATGTGTACCAGAAAATTTATACATAATAAAAATGTGGGACATTTGAACTTAAAAAAAAGTACATAGTTGAATTCAAATTCATAGCATAAAAAAGTTTTATGAGAGATTTCCTGCTCAAACCTCAGAATTAACTGAGTCAACTAATTGGAAACAAAAAAAAAATAACTTGATAAAAGATTCCAGAAACAATATTGTGATCTTGTCATTGCTTGTAAGAACACTTTTTGACCGAATTCGCTTATAAGCATATCCTTAATCATGGGTTGTGGCCAAAAGTTGTACACCGGCCATGCGGAAATCAATTGTTTGGCTTTGAAAGACGACCATGAGATATCAGGCGATGGCAACACAGCTAAATTGCTCCGAAAAGATTGTATTCAGTGCACTTGATTATTTCGATAAGTACGATAGAACAAAAAAATGTTCCTCGCAAACAGGGACCTCGTAAGACTTCTGGGTACAAGGATCGCCGTAAGACTGCCGCTCATAGATGCAAGAATGTAAATATGTTATTGTTGTTGTTTAGATCAAATTTGTCACCGTGTCCATATCTCACCTGAACTGCTCTGGATCGTGAATATCGCTATTATGATATTGTAACGATGTATAAAAATACAAGCATAGAAAGTCAAAGCTATAAAGGCATATAAACTTCTAGTTAAAATATATCCAGATCTAAAGGCTACAAAAAAAAAAAAATGCACAGACACAAAAACTGTTTTTAACCATTTGTATCTAAGCCTAGGAAAGTTGTCTCAGATAAAATTCAGAGATACAATCTAAATGTCTCAACAATACGTGCAAATCAATTACACATGTAATTCCTAACTTCCACAGAATACAAGTAATTGTAGATTCAAATTTAATTTAATTCACACTTACAGATACAGATACAAATATTACTTGCGCCACTCATAGCCATATATCCCCTAAATGCAACCAAACAAAACCTGACAATAGACGAAAAAAACAACGCCAAATTAGAATGTGAAAAATAAAAAAAATAATTTCGTCAGCAAATGAACGAACTTTGGACTCCTAACTCTTTGCCCGTCGAACGTCAGCCGTTACGCGAATGCAATCAAAAGTTTCGTTGTGACGCATCGATACTTCGCTATCTGTGTGCTGTCTGTGCTCTTCACTTCACTTCACTTTAAGATACAACACATATTGTTATGACATACACATTAACATACATAAAAATGTACTCGTCAGAGTCCGTATCCAACAGTTCGTTCACATTCACAGGAAAAAAAAAACAAAAAGAAGAACAACAACAACGACGACGACGACGTTACCAAGAAAATCAGTTGTTGGCTTACTCAGAGTCAGTCATTTAAGTACATCTGCACCCAGAACTGCTGATTTTAGGTGCACATGTACTTAAAACAACAACAACAACTACAAGAACAACAACAGCGTAAATAAATCCGCAAATACAAAAAACGAATAAGATACAACACGAAAACAACATAAATACAACTAAAACAACAACACGAAGAACAGCAGCAGCAAAGCAAAGCAAAAGTCGTGCCCCGCATCCGCACACGAAGTCGACGAAAAGCAACAATAACAACAAATAAGTCAGCACGATAAACAAAACTCGTATCCAGATACATACACAAAACAGCTGCAAACTATTTGCTCCACCTCTCTGTACCATTCGACACTCTCTGCACTGCTCAGTGGAGCAGCGCATATGCTGCTGCGTATCGTTCGCTTCTTGGGGACTGCAAGAATTGAACGTTGGATAAATGGACAGAATAATGAACGTAGCGCATGATTGGAACGAAATAACAACCGCCAAGGCTGTTGGCAGCGTTTGCTGCTCACGTGAATTGCTGCCACAGTTTAAAAAAACAAAAGGGGGAGAGAGAGAGGTTAAAGAGATGAAAAATTTTTGTAATAACAAAACTAAGAGAAAGACCTATGGTACAGGCGAGTGAACTCGATGTTTAATGAATTAAATTGATGTTAAACTTTGACGCATTGCAAAAATATTTCCTTTCCTGATGTCATCATATATTCTGAAGCTTTGAAACAAATAATGGTCGCCAGGGTAAGGGCTAGACCCGGCGGAGACCCAAGAAATAAAATAAATGTCTTGTGTGTGTGACGTGTAAGAAAAACACCGCCCCAGTACACAAAACCTCTCGTGCAATGGAATATTTTTCCCACATATCAGCGAAACTGAAATTGTCCCTTCATTGACGAAAAAGAAAAGGCAGAGATAATATTTATAGAGACATACATAGCTATTGCAATTTTCGGATATGTGTATTTTTCCATCCATAAATCTGAAGACCAGTGGTGGGCACGTAGTGTCCTTATCCGCCCTCATTGCCCGGACCGTTATTCGACGCAAAAGCAAGCGAAAAACATTCGAAGAATTTCAACGCTGTCGAGACACAGCGTTGACTTGAATTCAAATGAAAACAAAATGCAAAGGCATAAGCGGCGGCACCGCATTGTGTCTTGACGAATGTAGCAATTGTTTTTGTTTGTAGTGCAATTTGGTTTTTTTTTTGTGCTGTTGGCGAATTTGGAAATGACAGCAAAAAAACTTTTAAATTTTGTTTGTTGTTGCTTGATGTTGTTGTTTAGCCCTTTTGTTAGACTTCCATGCCCACCACTGTTGAAGACTATAAGATCAATTTTGCGAATTTTAAATTATCAGGCCTATTCTGATTCCAATTTAGTTTGGAAGTCTGAAATTGATTGTCAACAGTTCTTCTTAATCTAATTCCAAAAAGGAATTTTCATCTGGATGTGATTGGCCCTCTTAAGGATCCGGTCCGGACTTAGCTAATCCGATAAGAATACGTTTGGTAGCACATGAAGGTTCAGGCTAACTGGACCAGGCAAAATTAATATGACACTGATCAGTACCTGATGCGGCACTGGTATGCTGACTAGCCTGAATTGTTCTTGATTTTGCTAAGCTGAGCAGGGTTGTGTAAGATTTTATAGAGCTCCGGCCCTTGCCAGAATCGTCCAGGTCTGTTCATGTAATAATAATAACTTATAATAAATGAAAATGAATGAAAAAATGCATGAAAAGTTAATGATTTGGCAAAACTGATCAGGACTGGACATTTTTTAGGGCTGCAATATGGCTGGTCCTTCCCATACCTAATCTGACTAGCCTGAATTGTTCTAGTTTTGACTAAGCTAATCAGGGTTTTATGAATTTGTATAGGATTTTCCATAAAAGGAATTAAAGAAGCGAGCCATCTCCGGTCTTTATCAGAACAGTCCAGGTCCATACGTGATTTGGCAAAAATTGATCAGGACTGGATGAAATTTCTTAAAGTTTTTCCTGGTAGGGCTACAATATGACTAGTCTCTCCCATATCGATCCTGATAAGATTCACATATGGCTGCCCGTAACAGGGTCCGCCATTCCTTACCAGATCCAGTGCTCATTATGATGAATCTTTTCACCATTTTTCTTGTAAAGCCTAAACCAAAATAGACGAGACGAGACGTAACGAGTAAGTTCGAGTGTATGTAAACCAATGTTGATAGCCAAAATGAACCAACGTAATTGATCGAAAGTGAACGAAACATTTTGACGAGACGAGTTGTTCCGTAAGAACCGAACTTCAAAACGTTGCTACTCGTCATAACAGCTTTTTTGGTTCGTTGGCTAGCGTAACATTTTGGGTTAAATGTCAAAACAGACGAAACGAGTGCTAACGTTCGTTCAATTGCTACCGTCTCGTCACGTCTATTTTGGTTAAGTCTTAAGACACATTATTTATCATGAACCTGTACAAGGTATTTCAATTTAATTGTTATCTAAGAAATATATTTTCCAAAATCCTTACTAAGTCGGTACACTCCAGATCAAGCGCTGACTTGAATGGGCCAAATTTATTGGCCTCGAAAATACCTCAAATCCTTTTTTGTTCTTCAGATTCGCATAGGAAGAATTTGATATTCCTTGTTGAGAGGAAATGATAACCGGAACGAACTATGGCTTTGAGCGATACTTGATCAACATGAGCTTTGTTCGACGGTTTTCAGTCTTGTAGGATAGTCAAAGCTTTGAGCTGATATTCATTTTTTAACACTCGAAGTATTGTCTCTTTATGCTACCTGTACCGTTGTTAAGATCTGAATATTATGTCCCTGCTCGCTACTGGGTCATTATTTTAAGTCTTTTTGAGAAAAGAAATGTATCCGTTTATCTCTTAGTTAATAGAACTTTCTGGAAGAATTTTTTGATACAGTTAAATTCAAACTTGCTATTCTTTGACGCACCACACTATACAAAAAAAAAAAGCACAGGATATATGTGAGTGCAACCTTGCGTTCAACATATTGCATTTAATATTTTACGATCAAAGCAAGTCAAGGTTTAGTTTGCCAAAGAATTTAATGCATAAAACACGTTTTTAATAAAAAGGCACAAAAAAGTCATTGATTCATTAGAAACGGAAATAAAAATAACATTAAAAATAATTACAATATTTGCATGCAAAGCGCTGCAAAGAAACACAATATAAATCCAATTAATAAAGAAATTGTGAAACGATTAGATAAAATTAAATTTTTGAATAATTAAAAAGTTATTGATAAGAATTTTAATATCGTAAATATTTAATTAAAGTGAAGAAATTTCTTACAATTTAAGATTAAGAAAAATAAAAAATATAAAATTTAAGAACGTAAGATAAACGAAATGTGAAATACTGAGAAGATAAGAATGCCTTAAAGTGTGGCAGAGTACAATGCCCCAAAATTATTAAGATATCAACGCAATATTTTTATATTGAACTAATTTTTATTTACTCAACCTTAATAAGAGCGCCATCAAAATTATTGAATAGCAACATTCTTTTAAGAAATGTGTGTCAGCAACATTTTTGCGAGCAACATTTGTCTTTTGTACTGTGCGGAAGTGTTAATGAATTGCATTTACCTTAACCGAACACATTGTTTCTTAAACAACTTAGTAAATAAAGCTGCAAAATTAATATAGTAAGGTGAAAAAAAAAAAAACAGCTGAACAAAGAACTACGAGTACAATAACAACGTAACAACTGAAAAAACATGGGCCAGCAACATCTACACTTAACAATGACCGTGAAAAAAAATGAATGAATTTATTTGTGAAAAAGTGTAAATGAGTAAAAATAATTAAACGCAGCGAAAGAGTAATTTGCAATTTAAGAGTATTCAAAGTGAGGGAGCAAGAAAGTGTGAGAGAAAAATAAATTGTAAACATATTAAAGATACGACGGAATATACATATGTTGCAGCAACATTATGCATTAAATATAAGGGCTCTGTAATGTTATTCAGATAATCTAGCTATTTATAATTCGAATCTTTCAGAACTTAGATAATTTAAAATTCAGAAGATTTTAAATTCGGATTATTCAAAGTACTGATATGTTAGTATTTGGACAAAAAATGCATTAATTTTTGTACTTTTTTTAATTTTAAATAGAAAATAATGTTGAAAATCAAAGAATTTTTTACCATACAAATTAACTGAACTTTAAAAACATCTTTATTTGGATTTGTCTAAGTTATCTGATATATTTACAATATTAGAGTAAAAGCTGATGGATAACACTTCGCTTAGCAACAATCTAGAAACAACGAGTCCTGAGCCACGCAGTAATACATAAAAGTTACGAGCAAAAAACACGGTTTTCTAGCCAAAAAGGACCTTCAAGAGAATCAAAAGTGCTCCATTGGTTTTTCTCGGAACGAAAAAAAATAACACAGATATCTTTTTTAAGGGTCCCTCTAACTTTTGAGCCGGTGTCTGGCTGACTTTATTTTGCTTCATACAAGTCGACCCGGTTTATTGTGTGTATTAGAGGTCTGCATGAGTGCACTCGAAATGATCATCATATAAACTTCCAAATGCAATAAACTTCGAATGTTTGAACTTGTAAAATATTTTATGTGTGATTTTTGGCGGAGAGCCGGCAGTAGAAAAGTCTAGTGCATAAGATTACAGGATGAGATGTATGCCAACCTCTCTAGCTTGGTGTTTCGATTTCCTTTGATTTGATTTAAGGTTTTTGTGCACAAGGGCTCGATGGACCCACAAAGTAACGAGTGGATTGATGGTCGTTTCTAGTGAATTCATGCCGACCTCTAATACCTACAAGCTTTTTGCAAGGCTCAGATATGAATATAGATAAAGATTAATATAGTAAAATATACACAGCTAGAAAAATATAATGCATAATTTTTAAGAAAGGTAAAAAAACCCAAATTTTTAGTAAATTTCATTTTTGGCAAACTTTTAAGTATAAAAAGTATTAAAAACTGTTTAAAAGTGTCTGTTATTGAGCTTTTTTAGTTGAAAATAAATTTACACTCATATTCTTTAAGAACCCTGACAAAAATGTATATAATTATATATTATATAATTGGCTTTCGCCTAGGCAAA
Organism: Tricholauxania praeusta; assembly: GCA_949775025.1. Classification (NCBI taxonomy): domain Eukaryota; kingdom Metazoa; phylum Arthropoda; class Insecta; order Diptera; family Lauxaniidae; genus Tricholauxania; species Tricholauxania praeusta. The sequence goes on from OX459030.1 coordinate 9,065,517, forward strand.
GTGTTGTTATTGTCTGTTTTTAGAGCCTAACCAGTTGTCAAAATTATCTTTAAAATCTTTTATGCAAAAAAAAAAAAACTAGAAGTATAAAACCAACTTTACCTAAAAACAAATAAAAAATTGTAGTTATTTAATATATTACTGACTTTAGCATAGAGCAGTAAAATATCAGTTTATGCGCCGTCACTGAAATCAACATTATCACGGTGATGATGAACACTCACATTGAAATTTGTTAAACATTCGGCATGAGAACAATCGAAGGGAAAATAAAAATAATATAGAATCAAATGACAAAATGTATTTGTAACATTAAAAGTGAAATAAACATTTTATTGATGTTGATGTTGCCGTTGACATCAACGGAAACTAAACAAAATTCAACATGATACCATCACTTCCCTTGACTGCTCCCACGTGCACTCAAGGCAGCATGTTAACACCTCAAAGTTATGCAAAAGATATGCAAACTGAAACGCTCTAGGGCGTTGAACAGATGAACTGATACACAAGCAAAAATTTAATTCCTTGAATCCGCCACTGAAAGTAGTGCAGGAAGTTTGGTTAAATGTTATTTTCACATGGATAGCTCGACTTTTGCTGTTTTGCATACATAACAGTCAATGATTGATTATATCTGAAAGTTATGCGATACACAGTTGGTACGAGAATCGGGTGACAGCAAAGAAAAACAAAAGCAATTATCAGAATAAATAAGTTAATGTTGTGTAAGGAAGCGATCAGATTGCAATAATAAATATAGATAGAATATTTGCACAGATAGAATTATTTAGTTAAACATGCAATGTAAAATAACAAATCGTGGTGGTGTCAGTTATACAAAAATAAATTATTATTACAAAGGCTGATTATGTGAAAAACAAAGGGGATGCATTAAAAAAGAAGACACTGGCCAAAATAAAAGTATAGTTATTTTAAAAGCCATCCTTGGAAACTTATAACAAATGCTAAAAGTTGGCAGATATCCGATATGTGTACCTTCCAAAAAAGGCACTCTTCAAAAAAAAATTTTTCAAAAATAATAAAAAATGCCCCATTGACTCCTGACGTAGTATATTAATGATCAAAAATGATTTCTTTTTTGATATTTTCATTAATTGAAGAATTTATTTTTCATAAAAGCACATCACCCACTTCTCGGCCTTGATTGTGAGTGAGTACCATGCTGTCATCTGCAATTTATTTCATAATTTGAGTTCAAGCAAATTTTTGTGCTACTGCTGCTGTGATATCTATACTAATTGTTTTTATCTTAATTAATTTTATGTCACATCTGATCTAAGAAGCAACATCAATAAGACCTGAACATTTCTGTGATACGCGCAAGCAATTTCAGTGGCGTTACGCTTTTCTGAGTGGAAGCTATATTGTGGGGAACTTTGTCAAAGTACAGAAACTTAACAGAAATTTGTTCCGCAATTTATATGAATTTAATTAAAAATTTTAAGCCATTATTGGACTGTTCTTTGCAGTTACTCCGATTTTGGCAATCGACTGCTTATTTTCCTAAGAAAATATTTGAAAAAAATAATCCCATGAATTTCACATAACTTTTGGAGTAAAGTTTTCATATCAATTTTTTGGCTAAAGCCAAATTTGCCAAGCAAATTACTGAAAATAACAAGAAATATAAAATTAAAGCATAAAATTATTTGAAAAATAGCGCACAAAATTTTTGTGTGAGGTTTTGCAAAAACTTAATTCTAAAAAAAAAAAAATATTTGATGAAAAAAAAAATAAGTATGCAATATCCTTACTTAGAACAAATATGTTGTTTTAAAAAAGAAATTATTAAAATCGGTTCAGTATATTTTGCGCCAAAGCATTACAAGCTAATTCTGTGTAAGCAATTTTATCTAAATATTATAGGAAAACAATTTCAATGGAACGATTAGTATTAATTAAAGCAAAAGGTATGGGAATTTTGATAAAACGCTGTACACAATTTAAATTTATAACTTTTTAAGAAACAATTTTAAGAAATTAGCGATATTTTTTAATTAATCAGTGAAGTCAGTCGAATTTCAAAACCCCCTTTGCATAAATGCAAACTTTGTACTGAAAACAATACAAATTCAATAGGTAAAATATACGAAAACTTCACTGTTTGCAGAAATTCCATAAAATAGCTAGTGCCAAAGTGTACTATTAAGTAGTTACGAAGGCACTAGGTCGAGCTAGGGGTGAATCAGACTTCCACCGCTCAACTGAATTAAAATGTGTTGTAATGAACGCAACGCACGCAATAAAGCGCTGTTGTAGACTCGTAATATTTGCTACTGATTGCAGCTATTCTATTAAACGATGCTAGAACGTTGAGCACATCATCAACAGCATTCACAGAGGTTTTTGTCACTTTATGGCGTTTTTCATCATGCACTCATTCATTCATTCATTCAATCATTCATGCTTTCATTCAATATGCGCTCATTCCCTTAAGTATGCATTTCAACGCACATTGATTGTGACACTTGAAAGTAAAAGAAATGAAAGAATAAAAAAAATAACAATAATAGCATAAGCAGAAATGGACCGAATGGAACCCAACAATGAGCTGAACTAAAAGCAGCTTGAAACAGTCGTTGCTGAGAAGCTCAACGTAATACGCGGATTTAATTGTGCGGAAAAAATCGAAAAAATTGTGATAATATTTAAAAGCTAATACAGTTCGTTAACGCAAATATGAAAAATATAAATAAATTAAAAAAAACATAAATTTAATGAAAATAAAAGAAGGACCTAAGTAAGGAGTGATATATAAAAAGTGATGAAGTGTTTAAGTTTATAAATCAGAAAATTATACTCTACTTACTTTTCACAAATACAACAGAACAAAATGTCCTATACATCCGGCTGCAATATTCTTGATAATTTAGAAAATCCCCACGCTACTCAACCACCGTTGGCATTTGCCACCACTACCAACATAGGTCAGGATAATGTGGGCATATTATCTTCCTCCACATTGGATTCAATGAATTCACAGTGTAATAGCTCTGATAGTGGTTCACAGCTGCTGCTGAATATTTATAAAAACTCTTTCATAAAAACTGCTATTAAGGAGGCGGATGAGCAGGCAGTGGTCGACGCCTCCAGCCTAAACAATGCAACGCAATCCACAGCTGCTGCTACTGTAGTACAAAAACAAAAGCCTCGGCTTTCAGAAAATGTAACCGATACGTTAGAGGTGAAGACTTGCAATGTCAGTCGCACTTTAGCGCGTCCTTTATCAATGGTGCAAACAAATTGGACAAAGCATGGCTACGTAAATACGCTACTGCAGGCAAAGGATGTCGCACAGAATCCAGTGGGTGGAGATATCTGGAATGACAAGAAAAAGTATGAGTATATGACGTAAAGTATGCAAGGTTTTTTTTTTTGTTTTTAAATAACAATAGAATTTATTTTCAATGAGGAAAAAGTTTTTTTAATTTAGTTTAGTTTTTTTAATTCTTTAAGGTTTGATTACCAAACTTGTTAGTGAGAAAGTTTATATTATAAGATACTATTTTTCTCGCAAGAACTATGGAGTTATAACAGCATTTTACAATGTAGAGCGTAGTTAAAGGAGATCTGTGTCGATTATAGGAAATTCTATTTACTTAACATTTTTCCGATTGTCAACATTTTTCAACTTATTAAACATATTTCGATTCAAAGAATATTTTTTTACATTTTCGAATTTATCAACTTATTTTTAACTTATTCAATAATTTTCGACCTATTCAATATATTTCAACATTTTTTTTGACATTGTAATAAATATAATTTTTTCAACAAGTTTCAACAATTTTCAACACTTTCAATATTTTGAAAATTTTTATTCAACATTTTTCAACCTTTTCAGTATTTTTTCGACTTTGTCAACATACTTGTGTTTCAACTGATTCAACAATTTTCGACTCATTCAATATTTTTCAACCTTTTCAGCATTTTTTCACTCTTCTTTTTTTTTTGACTTTGTCAACATTTTTTCGACTTTCTCAACATTTTTCAACATATTCATTAGCTAGGACTTTTTCAGCATTATTTTTAATATTTTTGAACATTCTCATAATTTTTCGACTTTTTCATCATTTTTCTACTTTTTCAATATTTTTCAGCTTTTTCAACATTATTTTTCAACCTTTTCAAAATTTTTTCAACTTTGTCATTATTTTTTCGACATATACATACTACATTCATCAATCTATGTAAATTTTTAATATTTTTGACATTTGTCGAAATTTTTTCAACTCAACATTTACGTTTTTTAATTTTTTCAACAATTCTTAGCATTTTCAACATATTTGATGTTTTTAAATATCTTTCGACTTATTCAACATTTTTCTGTTTATCCTTTTTCAACTTTTTCAATATTTTCCGACCAATTCAACTTTTTTGCAAATTTTTTCAGCTGTGTTTTATTCGCCTTTTCGTTATCTACATATGAGCAAATATACCGACCAAGTTGCTACGTTTCCTACTCTCTGTTTGTACGAGTACTCGTTGTTGTTCTTTCTATTTTTCAAATTTTGGATTTTACTAAAATAGCCTGTTCTTCTTTTCATTTCAAAATGCATAATAGATAATATTTGAGTTTTCTGGGTAGCACTGACACTTATAGAACATGCTATGTATACATAGCAACTATAATTTTACTCGCTAAATTTGTGATTTTTTTTTTCGTTTATCGTTGCAAGCTATAGATATGTAGCTAGCAGTGGATGGTGAATAAAATGCAGCTTACATTTGCTTTTCTTAAAAGCAAACAGCTAAAATACCCTTTGCTACGAATATATAAACTATTTTATAACAAAATAAAAAATAATTTATTTTTAAAGTTTTGTAAAAATACAATAAAATATATTGATGTAAACCAGCTGTAATATTTTTAATTTTTATTATATTTCATTTTATATTAAATAACCATTTTCCTTTGCGTTGCAATTAAATTTTAAACACAATTTATCTCCAACTCATTTTTTCTTTTCAGCTCACAAAATAACCTCTGCAATGGCAGCATTTCCGGCAATCATATACTTGCGCCGAAAGTTCAAAACAGCAGCAACAGCTCTAATGGTCCGAAGAAGGGTACCGTCACACTTACACATCTGCCGCAAAGACCACCCGTTGATATCGAATTCACGGAAATATCATATTCCGTGTCGGAAGGACGGCGGCTTGGCCTTAAAACCATATTAAAAGCTGTATCGGGCAAATTTCGCAATGGTGAACTTACCGCCATTATGGGGCCATCGGGTGCGGGCAAAAGTACGCTGATGAATATTCTAGCAGGATACAAGTGAGTAAAGCGTATTATTAAATAATGGAAATAGTAGGTAGCATTTGTTAAGAGTTATGAGAAATTTAAATATACACGGTTGAAAAAATAAGTATAAATTTTCATACGAATATCAGTTTAAGGGTCGTTTTATATGAATTTAGGTATAAATTTAATAACTTTTCAACATATAAAAACCAGCTATGCGGCCAGTTGTTTATGCTCAATTTTGCCTAGTAAAACATCAACATTCTGTAGCCGAGCTAGCTAACGAACGGGGTCACATTCAAACTATTCTAGAAATGAAGCAGGTTCAAATCTCTGTCCATTGAAGTTGTGTTATTCAAATAATTTTATAAATAAAAATTGTAAATAAATTTAAATCAGAAAGAAGTATCTGTTTCCGGACTCGAACCCATGAATTCTGTGTCTCAGTCAAACGTTCTAACAACCGACATAAATATACATTTTTTTTACTATCGTTAAAATTAAATATAAACTCTTATTATAAAATAGAATTTATACGTCAACCTATTCTATACTTTTCAATATAGAAACAAATATGAAATTCATATAAAATTTTATAACTTCGGAACTTATAAGATCTATACGATTTTTTTATGGATTTATATGAATAACTAAAAGTTATTAATTTTATACTGATATTTTCAACCGTGTAGAATTTGGAAATTCATAATACCAACAATCAAGGAGCCAATAAAAATATTAGCCATTTTTCATTCTTTCTTTCTTCATTTCCTTTTGAACTTCTCTGCCTTATAGATGACATTTGAAGATTCCTTTGGGGTTGGTTGGTTGAGTTTGCCTTTTTGAATTGACTTTGACTGCGACATGATTTGCTCATTTCTTTGCCACACTGTCACACACACAATTGCACGCAGCTTACAAGCTGATGACATATTTTCTTCGCATTTATTATTCCATTGCCATTTGTTTAGGACTTAGTAGAGGCGTTTGTGGTGATGCTTCAAATGATTAAGAATACCATTTCCGATTATGTTTTGTTTTTTATTGTCTTGTCCATTTGCTGTTGAATTGTTGTCTGGGTTATTTATTAGTTGAGGACATAGAGTTTAACAAGATTATTTGAGAAAAGTCCTTTTGTGCATAGTACGAGTATTTGTAGAAGAGTGGCCTTTTTAATAGTATTAAGATTAAACGTGAATATTTAATATTAAATTTAATACGAAATATGTTTTTTCCATTAGGGGCTATGAACGAAAATTAACAGAATAATTTAGGTGGCACCTTGTGATAACTCAAGCATTCCATTTAAAGTTTTATTAAATGCTCGAGGGGTGTCGACGGCTACATTTTTCTTCGTTATCCTTAAAAATCTTCACTTTTAGTGACTTTCATTGAGTTGCTTTCATTGACTTGGCTCAAATCAGACTTTTTTACTTGAATTCCAAATTGACGCTGATAAGCCTATGCGTTGGCTTCCACTGAGCTCAAAATTGACTTTGTACCGGCAATCAAGCTCTACCGTCTGAAATGCAGCCTAAGGCAAGACATATAGAATAACAAAGGTTAGCTACTACAGATATTAGCCTATTTAGCTATTTAGTATAAGGCGTTGAATAGAGTAAAAAAAAATTAAAGGCTTCTAAGTATAGAACTTTCAGTGAGTATATATTCTGAAGAAACTGACGCACTCTGAGTAGTATTGAAATAATAAATTTCTAGACGCCCCTGTTTTTTTAATTTTTTGTGATTAAGAGACTGGTACCATGTGAAAATGAGTTTTCGGTAAACTAAGATCTTATATGATTTTTTGACATTTGTGGGGATTTCGAATAGGGTTTTGTTGTTAAGATCGGTGGTGATCCTTCAAGAAAAATTGTGTAGCAGCTCAAGAAAATTGAAAAGCATAAGGTAAACTTTTTTTAAAGATTTTGTGTGCCTTTAGAATTTGGCTAAGAGCAATTCTGGTTTCTCAATCGTAATTTTTTTCGTTTTTTCTTAAAAAAACATTTGTAGTGTTTCGAATTGAAAGTTTTGCTATTTGAATTTTTATTGGATATTGAAGATCAGATGCTGCTACCTCTAAGACTTTTTAATTAAGAACTTTGTTTAGAACTTTTGTAGGCTTTCCAATTTTATTGATTTATTCGTCATTCGGGAAAGACTTAATATGAGGCTATTACGTTATCTGATAAATATAAGACAAGTCCTAAAGCAATCTAAAGTTGATAAATCATATATATGACTCTATAATTCAATATTCTATTTGATTTTTTCATCTTTTATTTCCAGAACATCACAACTCAGCGGCAATGTTCTCATCAATGGTAAAGAGCGCAATTTGCGCCGTTTTCGTAAACTCTCTTGTTACATCATGCAGGATGATGTACTCATTGCCAATTTGTCCGTACGTGAAGCCATGATGGTAGCGGCCAATCTAAAATTAGGTAAAAATATGAATAAAGCTGCCAAGAAGGTTGTGGTCGAAGAAATACTCGAGACTATTGGTCTCTTTGAATCAAGAAATACACAATCCTGCAATCTTTCCGGTGGACAACGCAAGCGATTGTCAATCGCTTTAGAGCTTGTTAATAATCCGCCAGTTATGTTTTTCGATGAGCCCACATCCGGACTTGATAGTTCGACATGCTTCCAATTGATTTCATTGCTCAAGTCTTTGGCACGTGGTGGACGCACCATTGTATGTACCATACATCAACCATCGGCGCGTCTTTTCGAGAAATTCGACCATTTGTATATGTTAGCTGAAGGACAGTGTATGTATCAGGGGCGTGTACGTGGCCTAGTGCCATTTCTGTCATCGCTTGGTTTCAATTGTCCATCGTATCACAATCCTGCAGACTATGTGCTTGAGGTAGCATCCGGCGAGTATGGTGAGGCGTTGCCTAAGTTGGTGTCAGCAGTGAATAGTGGCATGTGCAAAAAATATAGTCATAAGGATTATGGTATTGATTTGTCAAATACAAAAACGATTGCCAACGATATAGTCAAGGGTAATGGTAATACGGTGAGTAAACTAGGGATAGGGATTACTTAATGTTGAAAGCTAAATAAATTCTTTATCACTGCAGACAATTACATTGGAAGATGAAAAACTAAAATTGGACGATGATTGCGCCGACTTGAGTGTTGTGTTGAAACCACCAAATTTTGAAACACAGCAGTCACAATCCTCTGACTGCACCGTCATTAATATGCCTGAAAAAAATGACATCACCACCGTTGTACCATATGGTGCCAATGAAGATAGCTGTAGTTTAAACTCCAAAGGTGGACATAGTTCTAATGCTGTTGGTGGTGGTAGCACCACGGGAGCTGCTTGCACTACATCATTGTTGGATTCACATGAGAGCGTCATTACGCTACCCAACACATCGACATTTCCAACATCTGGTTGGACACAATTTTGGATATTGCTAAAACGTTCCTTCCTAACTATAATACGTGATCGTATGCTGACGCATATGCGACTTGCCTCACACATTATTGTGGGCGCTATCATTGGTATGATTTACTATGATGTCGGCTATGATGCTTCTAAAGTAATGAGCAATGCTGGCTGCATTTTCTTTACCACATTATTTACCATGTTCACCGCCATGATGCCGACAATATTAACTTGTAAGTATGGGGAGGGGGATTGTTTTAAGGATTGCTAATAATTTCGGTTGCATTTTATAGTCCCAACAGAAATGTCAGTGTTTGTGAGGGAACATCTCAACTATTGGTACTCGTTAAAGGCGTTCTATTTCGCCAAGACAATGGCAGATCTACCGTTTCAAGTAAGTGATTTGGGGACAAACCTTGCCAAGGCCACAGTCATTATTGATATTTTTTTCTTTCAATTCTTACAGATTGTTTTCTCCAGCGTTTATGTGATAGTTGTCTACTACTTGACATCGCAGCCCATGGAATGGCAGCGCATTTCAATGTTCGTATTCATTTGTGTGCTGACTTCATTGGTGGCGCAAAGTTTGGGTTTGCTCATAGGTGCTGGCATGAATATCGAAACTGGAGTTTTCCTTGGACCGGTGACAACAATACCAACGATATTGTTCTCAGGTTTCTTTGTTAATTTCGATACTATACCGGGTTATTTGCAATGGGTGACATATGTGAGTTATGTGCGCTACGGTTTTGAGGGTAAGTTAAATTGCAAAAAAGTCTGGAAAGCTGAAAATGCTTCAATATATTACTTTTTAAATTAAGGTGCCATGATCTCAATCTATGGCATGGATCGCGCCAAATTGCAATGCACTGAAATCTATTGTCATTTTCGTAGTCCAAAGAAATTCCTCGAAGAGATGTCAATGGATAATGCTGTCTATTGGATTGATGCAGTGGCGTTAATTGCTACATTTATTGGACTACGCATTATAGCGTACTTTGTGTTACGTTGGAAATTACATTTAATACGTTAATTTAGTGTAAGTGTGTTTGGGTGGACTGAAAAGTGTGAAAATTTCTTTATAAATGGGTGGGCATTATTTGGGTTTAAGTTAATAAAAAATTTGTTTATTTTTTCCTATTTCAAATTTATATGTGCTAAGCTAAGCAAAAATAGTCTTAAGGTGCATACACATATTTTAGGTGCTTTAGTTTTTACAAACATTTTTAAATGATTTTTTTTTTTTTATAAATTATCAAGTTGGAAGTAGCGGAGTTTAAATTAAATTTAAAAAAAATTTAGTATACCAAAAATGTAATAGTAACAAATTGCTTCAATAGAAAAAAAGCTGGCATACTGTCCAGTTGGTATGAGTGACAGTAGTAAAGTAATATGGAACTGATTCATAATAATAATCTCAAAAATTATGAAGAACTAAGTATATATAGTGAAATAAAAACACATAGTCCATTATTATTTTATAAAAATAAAAATTGAAAATAAAATTATATAAGTGAGACATTATATAAAAAATATAGTTTATAGATTGTATAGTGAAAAACTTTGAATTATATGTATTTCTTAAACTTAAAGCATTTCATGTATAAAAAGAAAGTTCTCTTATATATTACATATAGACAACAGTAAATTTCTTTGCATATATTTATAAATTGATTGATTGATTCTATGTAGATATTACGTGTTATAACCGTACTATATAGTAGGTTTTGTGTATTTTTGTCATTAGTCAATTATAAATACCAGTAAATTTCCTAGGGTAACTTATGTGTGCAAGTAGTAAGTCAACGAAATGATGGAATTTTTGTGTGGCTTTAAAATTTTTATAATTTATTTTTTTTGATATATAAAAAGACACGCACTGGCTGAATTAAAAAGCACTAGCGAAAAAAAAAACTAATTGAGAAATAAATGCAATTGATTTGCTTAAAATAAGTTTTATTAATTAACTTTGTTAAATTTCAAGCTTTGATTCGAAAAAGCTATTAAGAACTATATGCCAGTTACTTGACTTAAAAAAAACTTAAATAAACAGTAAAAATAAATATTTTATTTGCTGTTGAGATAATTTTTTTTAATTAAAATGCAGAAGATGAAAAAAAAAATATTTTACACTGAGTCAAATTTTGTGCTTATAATTCTTAAATAAAAAGTCACAAGAAAAAAATTTCTTTTTTTATGGAAAAATTTTTTTTTTTGTTACAAAAAAAAAATTTTTTTAATAAATTATAATCGAGTTATGGTTTTTAAATATTCAAATCAATATTTACTTATAATTTCAAAAATTTTTTTGGCAAATTTGTGTTAGAATTTTTTTTTTTTTTTTTTTTGATATGAAAAAAAAAAAATATTTTTTTTTATCAATTATATGCTCATTAGTTATGGTTTTTTAAAATTCAATTTTTATAATTTCAAAATATTTTGTGCAAATTTAATACAACCATAACAATCTCTAAAACAAAACACTGCAAAACAAAATCAATCTTCACGAAAAATACATCACCACATAAAAAAATAGCGTTTTTAGTTGAATTTCACACAAAAGCACATACACTGCGAAAAAATCGAAAATTAAATTTTGATATGAAAACGAATAATTACATTAAAATACACAGAGAAATAAAAAGACCAAAAAGTGCTAACAAATGCAGTCTGACTTACACAGAAAAATTAAAAAAAAAAAAACATAATTACAATGACATAAAAAAATTGTTTATAGAAATCCAGAAAAAATATTTATATTGCGAGAATGGTCAACTTTCTTGAATTTAAGATGCTTGATATATTTACATAAGTATGTTTTCGAAAAGACATCAAAAGTTATATGTTAATGAAATTTTGAAAATTCTGCAAAATTTCATACTCAAATAATAAAATACAAATTAAATTCAAATAATATAAGATAAAGTTAATTATAACAAAAGAGCTTTCAGCATTGTGGAAATTCTGAAGCTATCGTCATGAAGTACATAATATGTATTATAGTAACTTTTAAATCGGAATTTGAATATTGAAACTCATTTGAAGATTGCAGAAAATGAACTGAATTGAAAAATATTTTTTGTGATAAATAATGATATACCATATGAAAATATTTTTTAGCTCGGTTGATGACTTCGAAAAAAAAAAAAAAAAAATCATAGCTATTTCAAAAGTTAAAAGTCAAGTCATAAGAATCCATAGAACAGCTGAAATTTTAGTCTTGAACAACTTTTTTAAAAGTTTTTTATGAGATGCATACATACATATAATTACTTTTAAAATGATGTTCCATAGATAACTACTGAAATTTTTGAAGTATTTCAAAAAAAAAAATATATCATTTCTCTGATGTGCATATCTCGTGGAAGCTTATGTATTTGCTAACGAAAACTACATATACAATAATGCTCTAAGTTTCATTTCCGAGTAAAAGTGGAAAAAGCACATAAATTTATATGAAATTTACATGATTGGAAGTATACAACATGCCCAATATGTGCATTAACTCAACCAGCTATAAAAGTGATTTTGAGAAGGTTGACGGAAAATCTCACAATATTTACACAAAACTAAATCATAATCACAAAAACTTTGGAATATTTTACCAAACATGCAATAAAAAACTAATTGAATGTTTCAAAACAAAACAAAACAATATACATGCTATGATAACAAAAACATTTTAATATGTGACCAAGTGTGTTGCATAAAATAAAGATTTTTAATAAAAAGGATATATGTATAGTGTGTCAAAATTAATGAAACAAAATGTTGAAGTGAGGCAAATATAAAATATACAGTAATTAATCAAGAGATAAGCAATAGCGTTATATACCATCTTCAAGCAAAATTTCAAAGTTTTCTGACGTTAAAATGTGCTAAAGATTTCTTATTTTCCATTATTTTATTAAATTAAATTACAACATATTTACAATTCTTAAATAACTAAGCCATTTTAATAAAACCTTAAATCTAAAATAATAAAAGGCTTGATCTATGACACCGATAAAGAAATATATAAACATCATAATAAATTCTGAAATCTTTACATACTATATATCACATCTATAAAAAGTTGCTTCCGTCCTTAAGCCATACATACCAAACTTGATAATTTTTGAATCAATATTTCAAACTTTTGATACAATTTTGTTTGTTGTATGTAACAGCTTTCATTGTGTAGCGGCATTACAGCAACTGTTTTGAGATCTCTCATGAGACTTCTTTATGATACTTTTGTCATCTCGTCGCAAATTTGTATCAATATTTTTTTTGAGCTGTTTTACATATAAGTATTTTCGTGTATAGAATCTATATTTTGTTGCATAGTGAAAATATTTTCTAATTTATTTATTTTTTCAACTTTCAAAGAACTTAGTTATTTTGCGTCACTATAAATCCATACAAAATATTTAAACAAAAATCTACTGTAATAGTTTCAGTGAATACATTAGAGTTAAAATTTAAGATTATATGGATAAAATTAAGCAACAACATTAGAATTCATGAATAATAAAATAATGCGTAAAAATATTATTGCAAAACAAAACAAAGTAATAAAATATTAGCATATAAAATAATAAATAAATAACTCTTCACATCAAAACATATTCCCTACAATGTTTTGTATTAGACAAAACTCCATAACTATTTATTTTAAAATATTTTGAATTGCATTATTTAACTAAATCATTTATTTTGCTTTAAAAGTTTTAAGTGTTTCCATATGATTTATACAAAAAATCTAAAACAAAACTTTCATAGTTTCACAACATATCCACATTGATTTATAAAAATAATTATATAATAAAACAAAAAAAAAAAAAATATTTGCAAAGATAATATATAAGAGAGAAAGCGTAAGGATTTTTTAATATTAATAATATTGGTTTGTGCATTAAAGCTATAAAAAGAAGAATATATTTGAAATTAGAAAGTAACTAATATTATTAATGTTTTACATTGTGATAAAGCAGTATTTGCAAATTAAATGTTTGATGTTATATCAAATAAATGATAATTAAGAGAAGCTGCAAATTGATTAAATTAAAAAAAAATATATATATTAAAAAAAAGATAATTTTTTAATCACATTTTGTATTTAATTTTTTACTCGTTAACGCGCTCATTCTGATGCAGCTCTTAAAATTATGCTACTTTCCTTTTTTTAAATTTAGTACTGAATATTTGTATGCCTATGTATTTAGAACAATTTTTTTTGTTGCATATTTTTAGGAGTTTGCTGCAAGTGTCATTTGATACGCGCTTCAGAATAATGGTGGTTAGTCTTAAAAATCGATTTTATTTTAATGTTTGATAATTTTATTTTATTTTATCCAACTTGGCGAACTGTATTTCTGGTGATATACACATTTTAATTATTGCATATGATATTATTTTTAAAATTTATTTGTAATTTTTATAAATTATATTTAGACATTTATATATTTTATAATTTTCTTAGTATGAAATATACAAAAACAATAAAAATTAAAATTTCACACTGGTTTTACATTATTTTTCAATACTTTGCTAAACAAAAGCCGCAATTTTTGAAAATAACATCAGAAAAAAAATCTTTGCGTTCAGTTCTATAAAAAACAATATTGGTGACAACAGATTGCATTGGTTTATACGTGAAATGGAGTCAAATAGATCAGAAAGTTTTCCCTTGTATAAGACAACAAAATACTTTCGAAGATATTGGATGTGACACCTCGTCACTTCGATGCATGCTATATGTGATAATATATATGTTGTCAAAGTCAGTAATATTGTTAATGAGCGTTAAGTAAACTGAGACCTGCTACTCATTATAGTAATCTGATTCATGATAATTAAGGGTATTTTTTATATCAATTCGTAATCTATTCGCGCGAGAATCTGCCTGTCATTTTCGGTTAAGGTTAAGCTGCAAACTTTTACTGACTATGGTGAGGAGAATTAATATCAAGACCTTGAATGAGGTTGATATTATTATGAGGCCACTGGCATAGCAATAAGATCCCTTTTCCGAATCTTAACGAAGGTGTCTACGAGCCATGCTTTGAATAGATGTTCTTGTTTCTAAATGTGAGTAAAGTTACGATAGATAAGATAATTTTGGCTTAACTTGTCATCCGTGGTTGAAGAAAGATAGTTGATAGAATCATAAATCTAGCGAAAATTTCTGATTTCTGCGGTTTGTAAGGCTTTGCCACTTACATTAGATTGAGTTCTGAGGGCAAGTATTGCAGAGCTTTTTACTTAGATGATGATTAGATGAAGTTTTAATCGGAGCCGATAACAATGCTTATCCTTACTGTTACGTTAATGAGCTATACTTCCAAGGTCTTTCAATGATTATTTTGATTTTTCATTTTCACAGATTTAAAAAAAAAATAAATAATGCTAAGGAAAACCATACCGGAGCAATTCAAAAGTTGTGAAATTTTGAAAAAAATAAGTCATATAAAAATGTTTCTATGGCATGCTCTTAGTACGAGTGTATGGAAATTGTCAAAATTATTTTTTTTTTAAGAAAATTTTATAAAATGTACCACTAAATTCAAATATATGTTAGTAGAAGAAAAAGAGTCGGATTTAGCGCAGAAAACTTCGTGGGAACGATAAATTTTTTTTTTTTTTTTTGTAAGAAAATCCTGTTTTCCGAAACTCATAAGCAACATTGATAGATTAAGGACAATAAAAATGTTTGAACAACTTCGAGTTTTCCTGTTTTCGTATATATTCGTAAAAAGTAAGGAAGAGAAAGAGGTTCTTGCCTTGGATAATTAAAAGTCTCTAAATGTGAAGATGCTCCTGAATCTAAGAAACCGTCTATAGCGAAAAATATTTTATTTTATAGCATACATTGAGTTAAGGATATTCTGAAATTATTAAAATGACATAAAAAATGCTCTGAAAAAATCTCATAAGCCAGAATGCTTCGATCATTAAGTTCATAGGGGATAAAATAATTTATTAAAATGTCACTTTTTAACTTTTTAAAAAAAAATTAAAGATTGGAGAAATTTTTTTTTTAAGAATTTTACAGAATTCAGTATATCCAGGCACATAGGCTTAAAAGCTTCTCTATATAGCTTTATTTTCAGAACCATTTTGTTTTGTTTAATTTGATTTATAGAATAGTGGATACCTGCAGTTTAATTTCAGCTCCTAATAGTAATAATTTTGAAATATTTTTATCGAAAATTTGTACACTCTCCAGTAACCTGGCTTTTTTATTTTTTTGTTAAAAAATGTTGAATAAAAATCATAATTTTTGTGAATGAACTACAATAAAAACATGGTAGCTACTGATAAAAATCTTTGAAAGTTTCTTAAGGTCGAAAGATCCTTCAAACAAATTATGGCGATGTTGAAAAACCAATATCCGATATCTTTTTATATCATGATTACATAAAAAATCTTCTCCATTGAGTCATGATTCGGATATATCATTTCTGAAGAATTATAGAAGAAAAAACATATAATTTTTATTTTAAATGCTTTTTTATTAACTAATTTTGTTTTAGATTAAGATATTCATAATATCATGAAAAATAATGCCGGAAAGATTATTTGAAAAGAAAATAAGTAGAGGCAGTTGACTCTTTAAAACCACCAAAATAAATTTAAAAAAAAATTATAAAACTAAGAATTTCTAAAACTAAAAGCTTTAGCATTAAATCTAATTATCCACTAAAACATCACAATAAATAAGAAACAAATAGCTCATCAAAAGCTAAGCAAAAAAAAAAAAACCTAAAAAGACTTGAATGAATTTTTTGCCAAGTAAATATTTTATGGGACGAAATGAATTTTTATTATATTTTTACATTGTTAATGCTTTTTATAATTTTATGTCAAAATGGTAATAAAAAAATTTTTATTTTTTTAAGTTATGTAGTTGATAAGTTTATAGTATGGAAGAAAAAAGCAGCATTAAAATATTTTTGTAGGTTGTCGTGATATTTTACGAAAATAACGTTTTGGCATTTATTATGATTGATTTTGAAGATTTATGCACTTTCAGTAATCATATAATCAACTACTTAGTTCTAAATAACATTAAATAAAAATGTCATAATTTTTAAATAAATTAAAAAAAAAAACAACTATACAATAAGAATAAATTAATAAAAATTAATACATACATATAAGAACTAAAAACTTGAATTATAAGAAAATATTATAAGAACTCAATAAAAAACCATGCATTAAATACACTGAAATCAATGTTTTATAATTTTTTTTATGACTTAGGAATTTCCATAAACGCTTAATCCGAGTATGCAAATTATTTCTTCGCATTGACTTTGAGTTTTGAGATATGACACTTTCAGTCTCGAAAATTGAATTTTTTAGCGCGATCTTTATGAAAAATATCATTTCTAGAATTCAAATTTAGATACAGAGTCTTTCTAGTGGTCAAAGTATTGAGAAATTCCATCTTTCATTTGCTGGTTTCATGGAAAAAATGTAATGTCGAGAGTCAGAAAAAACTTTTCGAGGTCGCTGAATCTGATGATGCAAACCGTTTTTAGGAATTACCTCTAGAAATTGACCGGGAGACGTAAATTTGAACTCTTTTGAAAATGTTAAATTTTTCTTTCATGTCAGGATATTGCCAAAGAAGATTTTACCCCAAGAAATGGTTTTCATACTCGAATACAGCAACCTCTAATTGAAATAGAAAATAAAAACTTTACGGAAAATTTCAGTGTAATTCGTGCATGGTACTTAATGCAGTTATAAAAAAAAAGAAATTTTAAAATAAAAACTAAATTAACATTAACATCAAGAATGATCTCTTAAATACATTTTTAAAAAGTTAAATTCAACTGAAATTGATCTAACTCTCTCAGCAAAAGCTCTAATTATCATGCTCCTAAAAATATGCAATGCAATGCATGATGAATAATGACGAACAAATGCTAGAAAATCTAAAATTGCATACTTTTAGACGTCAAACTTAATGTCGCTTTCATTACTTCGGGTACTTCTTTAATCCCCTTATAATTTACAGATATACTCTTTTCTATAATTTTTGGAATTGCTTTTCAATGCTCTATATGATAATGAAAAAGTATTACCGTTAAAAGCATAGAAAAGTTTGATAGGTTTTTTCAAAAACTAATATAGATACCGATAATACGATGTCATTATTAAGACTGTAAGAGAAAAACCGCTATCGAACTTTTATCATTTCTTGGCGTCACGGAAGTCGTAGCCTCCTTAAAGAGCACCCTAAAGAGCAACCACAATCTAATGACGGTTTTCCAAAGAATACGTCAAAATAAATCGAAAATGTCATAAAAAAATCGATGCTTTAAATTAGACCTCTGTGGGCCAATAACTCAAAATCCTATTACACGATTTTGTCGTGTCGCTTTGAGCTTTTGTTGAGGATGCCAGTAACAAGCTTTCTGCAAAATATCGGAGCATTTGATTGAAACCTATTTTTATACAAATATTGCGTGTTTTTTAGTCAAAGTCTGTAGATGAATGCTGTTTGAATAACTATTATTACAAGAACTTGCTTATATGGAAATGGTTTGTAACGCTTTGGCGCAAAATATACTGAACCGATTTTAATAATTTATTTCTTAAAATAACATTTCTGTGCTAAAAAAGGTAATTGCATACTTATTTTTTTACTTTTTTAAGTTAAATATCCATTTTTTAAGGATTAAATTATCACAAAAAAATAAAAACTCACACAAAAATTGCCGTTTGATTTTAAGTTGCTTAAGAGATTCTCCTTATATTCTGTATTGCTATTGTTTTTCTTATCATTTGTACATTTGGCTTCAAAGAGCAAACTCTCTTTCAAATGTTTTTTTTCGTTACTTTTGAAGATAGAAGATTGAATAGGATGTTAAGAAAGTAAAATCGTTATAAGAAAATAAACAAGACGTGCGCGTGCGACGCCGCAGGTACCACTAGAGTAAACATAAAAATTTGAAGATATCACTAAAAACATAAAATTTAGTTTTGAAAAGAAATACATAGTACATATATAATTTGGTAGAAATATTTAATAATAATATTTTAAAATCGTAATATTTGCCTGTTGTTCAATTTTAGTTAAAAATTAAAAATTAATAAAGAACATGTCAAAAGTGTGACAGAGGTTAATACTAAAATGCTCATTATAAATAGTTCTTGCAGCATCGACTAGTGATAAGTGTACTGTATGTACTACATAAATAACATAATAGCATATTAATGTTTTAGCCATATACTATGTAGTATTATATATTTACTTGTATTTAACATTATGAACATAATATTTAGAGATATAATCACGCCATTTACCATTTGAAATTAATATGAAAAAGAACTTAAATATCCAGATGCATATGATCGCATTAATTTTAAAAATATATCTAAGCAATTCAATGTTATAAAAATCACACACGAGGCAAAGGAATAATTGTTAATGTTAAAAACATTTAATTCTAGTCGTTACATATTATGATGAAATCGTTTATTACATAAGTCATAATTATAAAAATCATAACATTACAATATATGAAATATTGAATTTATGTTCATTTTTAAGTTTAGTCATTAAATTGAATTAAATAAATCATTTTATTTATAAAAAAATAAAAATTAAAAATTCTTTTATTTTCTTTGACGCTCATGACGAGGTGAACTACGTGTTATCAGGGAGATAGCATCACAAGACATGCACAATTTGCGGACTTTCTAATATTTATTAAGTTCATAATTGTCTGAACACAATTCTGTGTGTAATACCTCAGCTCAAAATGACACACGACTTACTGAGATTTCATACTCCAAAGGTGTTTTAAATTTCTGAAATTAATCTACTGCAAGTTTTTTTTTTTGACTCAAAAAAAAAAAACGCTCCATACAGAGCTGGATTAATATAGGGCTATGGGCTATGGTAGCCACGGCCCACAAGCTCAAGGAGACCGAAAAAAAGCGCTGCATTAAGTTATTTGCTAGTCATATAGGTAGGACTAGGGCTCGGGCACCGAGCTCAAGGGGCCGCTAACATGACAAGAGGTTGTGTGGACTAATTCTGTGTTAAACGAAGTAGTAAGACATTTTTTTTTTAATGTATACGCCACTGTGGGTAACAGAATTAGCTCAATATCGGACTTCATAGCTTTCTCAAACTACAACTAACCTTTTAACTAAAAGGTTTAATTTTTTAGTTGCTATCTTTTAAGGTGCCAATATTGAATTTGGTAACATTTACATACATAGCGACTCCAAATCAGCCTTATTGCCAAAAATCGTTCAATTTTTGTTTTGTGCGTGTCTGCATCATTTCCTTTCAGACAAAATTTTCTCATACAAATACTCAATTTCTTTTCTGCCCTTAGAAAGTTTGAAGTTTTTAATTATCCAATTTTTTGTTTGACGACTTTAGCTTAATGTTGCCTACACTCTAGTGAGTTAAAACTCTTTCAAAAAATCCTCATAAAAAATTTATCTCAGTTGAGGAATTACCTAAATCCTTGCGCTAATGTCATGAATTTTTAAGTAATTTTGCTTTTGCAAAATGTTGGTGATATTTTCTGTAGACTACGTCTTTTTGTTAAATATTTCCATTCACCTGCCCAACAGCATTATACGACAGAGTTGACTATAAAACTTTAAGTGTGTTAAAGGTTAAATCAAATGCAATTACCTAATGGAAAATCTATCTACACAGTAAAAGTCAGGTCGAGGAAAAACGTAAGACCGGCTTTTATGCACATGCGCTGTTTCAATGTTTACTACTATTTTTACTATTATTTTTATATACATTTTACTACATACATTTTGTATACAACAACTACACAAAAACAAAAGAAAAAAAAGAAAAAATAAATGGTAATTGTGTTGTTGATTTGTTTGTCATAAATAAAAAAAAAGAAATAGTTAAGAAATGTTGAAGTGTAAAAGCTCAAATAAGCTTTTCGCTGCAAGTTGTAAACTCTGTTGCATTTTCCGCACACTCTTTTCTAAGTTTTCTCCTATGTTTGTGCTGTAGCTTTACGTTTGTTTTTCTTTAAGGCCTGAACCTGTCAGAATCAAAAAAACAATACTTTATTTTTGATTGGAAAACTTTAAAAAATTTTCAAAAAAGTCATAAAAAATAAATACAAAGTGTGCAGTAATTTTCAAAAATGAGCGATGCGTAAGCTATTCAGATATATAGATTTTCATATTATATAAAAAATCTCAATAATTTTTGATTTACTGCATATCTTATGAGATAATCAAGAAAGTCTGAAAAATTGTGATTTATACAAGAAGCGTATATTATTCAAAACGGCTTAACTGCGTAAGATCTTTTTTGTGCAAATAAATTTTGTATAATTTTTCACTTCTACAAATATTATTTTTAATTATCAGATTTTCACGATTTAAGGAATTTAAAAAAAAAAGTTTAGCTACTACAGTTTCTAATTCTTTTAGCTATTAAGTTTAATGCCTGAACTTAAATCAAGTGCAAAAACACATGTTCCAAATACATAAGTTAATATTATGACAACTGACATGAGGCAACATTCATGTATTGCATATTCAAGTTCCAGAAAGTATCGAGTTATATTTAAAATCATCGGAAAAATTGTTAAAAGTACCGAAAAGTAGTGAAAAAAGTGGAAGTTATCGAATAGTATCGGAAAACAAAAAAAAAAAAACAAAGAAAATCGAGTGATATTGAAAGACATCGATGAAGTGAATGGAAGTGTATAAGTATCGAATTGCATCGATACTTTATAGAATTTGGAAAGCATTAAAAAACCTTGAAAAAGTTAATGAAACTACCGAATAGTCTCAGAACCATCGAAAAAACAAAATCATATTCTATAAGTAGGACTATCGTATTTTGGAGAGGGGAGTGTAAGGGGGCGGTTGCCCCAGCCGCAAAGACTTTGGGGGTGACAAAATAGTCTTTATAATATAAAACAGAAATTTTGAGTTTTGTTATAATTAAGAAATTTTATAGAGTTAAGAACCTTTTTTTGGTAAATAGGAATTGTAAAATAAAAAAATACAATGTGAGCAGGACGTTCTTTGTAATTTCATGGAATTACTCATTTCGTTAGGATTTTTGAGAATGGAAAAGTGCAGACCTTTTCTTTTTTTAATTATAATAAAAACTTGTTTCTAGAAAAAAGAATTAACGATGCTAGGGGGAAGGCGACAAGTGACCTCTTCGCCCCAGGCCGAAATATTTACGGTACGCCCTTGCTGAGTAGCCGCATTTATTGCTTAGTTAGCGAAAATTATCGTCACTGGTTCACAAGCCAATACACAAATTATTAATGTGGATCCCTTACATACATTCCGTAAAAATAATAGTTTGGTGTGGTTTGTGCCAAATGGCATCATCGGTTCTTATATTTTTTCGTAAATGAGAAAGAAGTTGCCTTGATGGCAATCGGTATAGCTCGAGAATAACCAACTTTTTATGGCCCCAATCGGAAGATATTGATTAAAGAAACATATGGTTACAAGAGAATCGTGCTATGTGCCACACAGCCACATGCTGATTGATTCATTGCATTAAAAGTTTGGACGGTCAATAATCTCAAGAAAAGTAGATGTCGTATGGACTCCAAGCAGTTGTGACTTAATACTTTTGGGCTCTCATTGTAGGTCTATCTAAAGTCATTGGTCTATGCCAATAAGCCAGCAACAACTGATGCATTAAAATTATGCCCTCATACATAGAATAAAAAGGTTGAAAATCGAACTCATCGTATTTATCTCTGTAAAAGGAGTAGCTGTGGCCATTTGAATGATATTTCTTTTAAAGCATAATTGCATTGAATATGCTTCAAAATGAAATAAATTTGTTAGGCTTACCTCACTTTGGTTTGGTTCTATTCAAGAAAGCAAATTTTATTGGAAAACCCTTTATGTATTATTTACGTTTTGCTATTTCTGCTTTCAAATTTGACCGCTAAGGTTCAATAGCGCTTCAAATTCAAAAACAAAATTGCAAAATTGAAAGGTTTTGTTTTGATTGACACTGATCATATAAGATATTCAGAGGCTGGAAACAACAGACTTGCAGCTGAAGATAAGAACTTAGAACTCATACTTTTTTTTTTTTTTTTTTTTAATTTTTAATTGAGCAGCTTCTTATCAGTTTAGACCTTCTATTTAAATTTTTGTTTTTTTTTGTAATATGTAGCTTGCAATTTTTTGTTTATTGTTGTTGTTACCACAAGCATTTTTTTTGCAATTGCCGCAATTTTCATTGCGCTCTGTCTTCATATGTACATTCAGTTTGCTTGCAGTTGCTTTGCTTATCGGTTCACTATTCTCAGCTTAACGAATCGTTTTTGTGTGCTCAAAACTTTTGAGCTTCTAAATAAAACTTTGTATTTTTATAAAATTATTCTTTGTCAACAAAAAAACATAATTTTTTTTTTAATTTAAAGATTAAAAGTGCCTTATACCAAACTTCAGAAAATATAAGTAAATTATGTGCACCGGTTGAAACGAAGCCCGCGCTATAGAGAAAACACGCAATAAATTGCATTATTAGACATTGTTATACTTTAGGGAATATACTTAGTTATTTATTAGTTCTATCTTTCAAGTCAATTATGTATCCCTCATTGGGTAACTTGACAAACCCGTCGTCAGCACACAGAATTTTTCATAATACGGAGCAAGAAGATTACATCGAAAGTCTGATTGAACAGCATAGTCGGTAAGTACTTAGTTTTGCATTTAAATAAAACTTTTGTTCAAACTGCAGCAGCACCATAAGAACAACGCACTTTTTTTTCAAATAAAAAAAAATAAATTAAAATTAATTTATAGCATGCAATATTTGCATTCAGTTCAAGCGCAATTTAGTTGTCTTTAACTTAAGTGACATTAGAGTGCAGAGAACTTTTACGAATCATTAAAGAAATTGTAATCACAAGACTTGTTTTCCTAGCAAATCTTTGTCGTAAGCTTTTTGTTTGCAATTTGTTTACATTTTTGCAAAATCAAATCTTCGAGATTTTTTGTGTAATTGTGTCATGCGTATGCCAGTAAATTGCAATTTTACGGTTAGGCTTGAAATATTTAACAAAAACTGAAGTTCGTTGAAAGTTTACAGTATTGCTTAAAGTGGGCTCATGTTTTATTGAGCCCGAAAATTTGTGAAAAAATAATTTTCAACGAAAATAATTTCCACAGTTGCAGTTGTCCCTAAAAATCACTCGTATTATGGTAGTCGAAAGTCCATTTCATCGAATTCTGAACAATTTTTTGAGTCGATATAGACACGATGAGTACCAGTCAACGTTGCCCACGTTTAGGCAGTTAGAAAAATGATTGAGTGACAGCAAAATGGTCAAAATTTTAGTGGGTATATGATCAAGAATACTTGTCTTTGCTCCGGGTGACATTTTTTGCAGGTACGTCCCGGCTATCGATAAATTCGGCGCTTGGCTCCCATATGTGAAGTGGTAATTATTTCATTTGTTTTTGGGACGAACTTGAGCTTTTTTCATTGCACAAACTTAAATCATATGCCCATTACATCACGGGGACCACATTAAAACTCACCTCACTGATGTGGGATTTCGAAATGTTTCTGCACTAAAAACCTACTCAATATCTGCATTGATGAAACTTAAATCCAATTATTTTTGGCAAAAACTTTAATCTATCGTAGGGAGCTAATAACATTTTTTGAATTCTTATGATGTTGAAAAAAAAAACACATTATTTTATTCAGAGGCAGACTTTAATATTAGTGTAGACATATGAGAAAATTAACGTCTGCCACTTAACGAAATAATTTTTGCAAATATAAATCACTTCAATATGTCTGCTTTTTAGCCAAATATTATTTAAGTTTGATAAAAACTTTTATCTAGCGTAGTTAGGGAGCTAATAGAATCTTTTGAGTTTTCATGAAATTAAAAAATAAAAATTTATTGTTTTATTCATAGGCAGACTGTAATATTAGTGTAGATTATGTCATAAACAATGAAAAAATTAACGTCTGCCACTTTACGAAATAATTTTTACCAGCAAAAATCACATTAATTAAATCAAATTTATCGTAGTTAGGGAACAGATAGAATTTTTTGAAAAAAATGCATTTCTTTATTCAGAGGCAGACTTGGATATTAGTGTAAATTATGTCATAAACAATGAGAAAATTGAGGTCTGGCACTTTACTTTGTACAAATATATATCACTTCAACATGTCTGCTTTTTAGCCTATTTATTTTTGACAAAAACTTTCATCTATCGCAATTAGGGAGCTAAAGGATTTTTTGAACTTTCATGATATTGTAGCGAAATTTGGTTTATGCTAGAAAACTCTTGAAATAAATACCAACGAAAGAAAACTAAACGATACTAGCTAGCATAAACATACTAGCACCATCTAGCGGCAAAATAATAAACTGAACAGACGAGAGAAATTATCGCCGTCGTACAACGTACAACGCCATCTAACATCTAGCATAATAGCTAGCTCAACGTCAGTGCGCCATGCGCACCATTCACCCTTGTGGTGAATTGTGGATAGTAGTAGAATGCACGCTACAAAGTAGCACTGGTGGGTTGTAGAAAATGGTAGAATATACGCCACTTAGAAGGTACTGGATTATTCGAGAGAGTGATGACTGCAGTATAAAAAGGGTTGTCATCTGAGCTGAAGACACAGTTTGAGTTAGAACAGCGAAACAATAAGCAATAAAGTGAATACAGTGTGATCCGTAGTAGAACAAAACAGTTTTCTATACAGTGTTAAATTAATATTAGAATTTGAACGTTAATAAAATAAACCATTTTATAACTAAATAAGTTTGTGTGTTTTTAATTGTTACACAATCCAGTGATCGAACTCAGAAAAGTGTGAGAGATCGAAATTATCGTCAAAGAGACAGAAATTTCGTAACAATTGGTGTCAGAAGTGGGATTGTGTAAAAGAATTAACAATCAATTTAAAAAAAAATAAATAAATAAAAATGGTCAAGTTTGACGAACTAAAAGTGGATCAACTGAAGAAAGAGTTGCAGCAGCTGAGTCTGCAATCTACTGGCGGAAAGGTGGAGTTACAGAAACGCTTACGGCAGGCTCTTGAGGCTCAAGGTGTAAACCTGGAAGAGCACGAATTTTATAGTGATGTATCAGAATCAGCAGCGAAAGTGGAAGAAGCTTCTGGATCAGCGGCAAGTGGTGAAGTTGTGGATATGTCAAAGTTCGAGAAAATGTTAATGGCGATGACGCAGACAATGAGTCAAAATGCACTACAGATGAATAAAATAGACCAGAAGTTAAGTCAGAACGCGCTGCAGATCCAGGCCTTTCAGAAAAAAATTGTTCAGAGCTTAAGTCAGCACGCGCTGCAGATCCAGGCGGTTTCGGAAGAAATTGATCAGAGCTTAAGTCAGAACGCGACGCAGATCCACGCAGTGAATCAAAACACTGAGGCTGTTCGAACGGAGGTGCACAAAATGGAAGAAGTTCAAAATAATTTTAAAGACGTTAATAAAAGGATTCAACAGTTGGAAATAAGCGAACCAACCACTCAAGTGATAAGAGAAATCAGCGCAGAGAGGCTTAAGGCACCCTCGTACGATGGAACAACGCCATTTAGTGTTTTCAAGCTCCAGTTTGAAACAACATCTGGTCACAATCGTTGGGATAACGAAAGCGCAGCTGCAGCGCTAATTGTGGCATTAAAGGGCGCAGCTGCAGAAGTATTGCAAACGGTTCCAGTGGCGGAGCAGAAAAACTACAAGGCGGTGATGGATGCCTTACAGCGAAAATATGGCAGTTACCACATGAAGCAGGTTCACAGGTTGGAGTTGAAAAGTCGTATCCAGAAATCTGGTGAGTCCTTGCAGGAGTATGCTGCGGATATTGAGCGATTGGCACACCTTTCCTATCCTGACGAGTTAAGTGTCGTAGCTGAAAAATTCAAAATAGAGGCGTTTATTGACGGCATACGTGACTTAGATACAAAACGCGAAACAATGCGGAGCCCGAAGACAACATTTAACGAAACATTAATGGTTGCCCTCACTGAAGAGATGATTGCGTTGACATGCCGCCCATCACTGAAAACTCGTCGGATAGAGGTGGAGGCTGAAAAGAAAAATTCATCGTTCGCCAGCGGTAGCTTCAGCAGAAAATGCTACAACTGTGGTAAGCAGGGACACATGGCACGTGAATGCAAATCACGATCTGCATCACGTTCACCAAGTAGAAAAATTGAAAATCGGATGGAGGTGGATTTTAAAAAGAAAAGTTCATCGTTCGCCAGCAGTAGCTTCAGCGGGAAATGCTACAACTGTGGTAAGCACGGACACATGGCACGTGACTGCGAATCACGTCGTAAACGATCTGCATCACATTCACCAAAAAGAAGAATTGAAAATAGGGTGGACGATGGCGAAAATGGTAGCGGGCAGCAGGCGCGTACGTGGAATCAGGGTTCGATTCCGGAGAGGGAGCCTGAGAAACGACTACCACATCGCAAAGAAAGCCAGCATGAAAATGCGGATGCATTTTTCCGTCGTCTATGTAAAATTGAGTGTTCACGGACGGAAAATAAAGCTGGAACAATTGATGTGCGCCGTTTGAACGTTTTGCCTGAAGAGGAGGTAAGATGGGACCAGCGCAGTGATCGGGATCGTGGTGATCGTGAACGAGAGCGTGAAAAGGAACGTGAAAGAGATCGCGAGCGTGATCGCGAACGGCGTGAAGAACGCGACAGAGAACGAAAGCGGGAACGTGAAAGAGAACGTGAACGAGAGGAGGTTAGAGAGCGCGCTGAAAGAGATAAAGTTGAAAAGAAGGATCCAGAACGGCCAGATAAAGATCGTGAGCGCAGAAGAAGAGAAAGGGAACGCAAACATGAGAAAGAGCGAGAACGAGAGCAGTCACGCCGAGAACGTTCTCGAAGTCGGGAGAAATCTTCTAGACGTCGTTCTAAATCGCGTAAAAAGGAACGTGAGAAAGAGCGTGATAAAGATCGCGACAAGATGGAAGCTCGGTGTGACCTGCGAGCAAATACTGAAAGGTTCAAGAAAGGTCAACTAGTGCTGCTACACAACCCACAACGGAAACGAGGCTTGTCTCCTAAGTTTCGGACTCACTGGGATGGACCTTACCGGATCGTCACAAGGATTAATGATGTTGTGTATCGAATCCGAAAATACCCCGGGAACAAAAATAAATTTAAGGTAGTCCACATCGAAAGGCTGGCACCTTATACTAGGGACGGAGAGACTCTTGTTCGGGACGAACAAGTTTAAGCGGAGGGCAGTGTAGCGAAATTTGGTTTATGCTAGAAAACTCTTGAAATAAATACCAACGAAAGAAAACTAAACGATACTAGCTAGCATAAACATACTAGCACCATCTAGCGGCAAAATAATAAACTGAACAGACGAGAGAAATTATCGCCGTCGTACAACGTACAACGCCATCTAACATCTAGCATAATAGCTAGCTCAACGTCAGTGCGCCATGCGCACCATTCACCCTTGTGGTGAATTGTGGATAGTAGTAGAATGCACGCTACAAAGTAGCACTGGTGGGTTGTAGAAAATGGTAGAATATACGCCACTTAGAAGGTACTGGATTATTCGAGAGAGTGATGACTGCAGTATAAAAAGGGTTGTCATCTGAGCTGAAGACACAGTTTGAGTTAGAACAGCGAAACAATAAGCAATAAAGTGAATACAGTGTGATCCGTAGTAGAACAAAACAGTTTTCTATACAGTGTTAAATTAATATTAGAATTTGAACGTTAATAAAATAAACCATTTTATAACTAAATAAGTTTGTGTGTTTTTAATTGTTACACAATCCAGTGATCGAACTCAGAAAAGTGTGAGAGATCGAAATTATCGTCAAAGAGACAGAAATTTCGTAACAATATTAAAAAAAAACGCATGTAGAGGCAGACTTTGATATTTGATATTTGATTACGTCATAAGCAATGGGAAAATTGAGGTCTGTCACTGTACAAAATAACTTTTAGGAAAAAAATGGAAAAATAAGACACTACCTTCTGTAAGGCACCCACTGTCTGCCTTCTGGAGAAAATTATTTTTTCTTTTATCTAAAACATAACGATAATAAGACAGCTGGTGGAAGTGCTGATTTCTTGGAATACAAATTGGATTTGAAATTGAACAATTTAAATACCATGTCAATGAGGAAACTCGGAATTGTTATTTACAATACTATAGCAGAAATATTGATCCCTTTGTGAATTCAATTCCTGGAATCAAAATTTTTAATTGAAGAAATGTAACAACATTACATGAAATTGGAGTCTGGTATAGACTTTTCCAATTTTACGACAAATTAATATTCTTTTATCGATTCAATTTTAGAAATCAAAATTTTAATTTCAATTCTGAATTTGATTCTTTAAGGAATTGAAGATAAGAATTCAACTGCACTTTTTTCTATGACAATTATTTGCACTATTTGATGATGGAAGATTGGAAATGAATTTTATCGGTAGTGCAGATTTTGGTACCACCATTTGCAATTAAGTTTTTGCAGCCAGTGATACAAAAAGCTGAACATATGCCAAGCATGGAATATTCGGGAAAGAAGGATACTATCGTAGAAGGAAAGTCAACATTTATTTAGCAAACTTTCCTACTACAAAACCTGCCTTTATGATGTCATAAATTAACCTTCGAATTTTTAACAATAAATGGTGACAATTCATCAAACATTTTAGAACCCTATGAAGGGCTATAACTGGTATCACTGTATCAATGTTGCGTATACTGGATTTTTCTGCTTTTTTTAATGTTTTGTAATATATTGACATTAAAGTGATATATTGACAAGGCAAAGTTACTACAAAAACAGCACGTGTTGTAACCAGTTAGAGAATATTTTATTTAATAATAATATACTTTTAACGAATTAATTGATTTATCGCCGTCCTTTGACTACATCATTTTATTTAACTACTTGGTTTGACAACCTGGGTAAGCAATTTATAATTTATTTGAGTTGCAATGTCAATGATACACTTACCATATTTTCTATGATTTATTGCAAATTTTTTCATTCAATACTAGGGCCATCGAGAGAGGGTGGCTGTTGTGGGTTTTATTATTTTTTTATTTAACAGCTCGTATTGTTTGTAAGGTAGGAGGTAAATAATATGACATATATTTCATTATTATAATAAAGGAAAGAAAGTATCAAAAGTTGCGAGCTTTCAAAAATGCTTTTAATTTAATTTTCTTCAAGTTTTGGTCAATGTCTCATGAAAATTTTGCATCAACTTTTTGTGATTAAATTTACAGGTTTTATTGCATTTTGATTACAAAACTGCAAAAATCAAACATAAATGCAATGAAGTTTTTCAGCAACTGCAAAGTCCATAAAAAAAAACTTAACCTGCAACCTTGGAAGAGCAAAAAAACATAAAAAGCCTATAAAAATCTGTGCCGGTTTTTTTAATGTCTTTATGTTTTAAATTTTTTAATCTCTTATGATTACATCTAACAAAAGTTTTTTTTTTTCTTCAATAAAAACGAAGTAATGAAAATTGTTGCTGATATTGCTGCTCAGTTGTAATTATACCAGAAGACATTGAGGCAACCAATTTTGTTGCACATTTTGTACATACATGCATATGTACATACGTATGTAACTAAGCATGTCGCTATATACTCATATAATGCAATGTTTTTTTTTTTCAACAAAATCAACTTTTGATTGATTTCATGCGTTGATTTTTTTTTCTCTCTTAGAAAATTGTTACTTCTACAGCAGTCGCGAAGAATAACTACTTTGACAGCACTTACTTTGCAGTAAAATAAAACATACTAAGCATTTCTGCGGCTGTTGTTTACCTTGATTTACCTAGAAGTTTTAGGTCAAGTCTTGTAAAATAACTTTGCTTCATGACAAAAACATACACATAAGTGATGTTTATTTATGGAGTTATTTAAAAATTAAACATAAATAACATTATGGTATGTGGCAAGTATATAGTTAACATGGGAGTCGTTTTTGAAGCAGCACAGTAAAGTTCACTTTCTTTTTTACTGCATAACTTAAGCAAAATAAAGGACTCACATAACTGGCTTTGACAGGGTGAGCATAAGCTCGATTCCTACTATTCCCTTATCAAATTATATCAATTTTATAAAAAGAAAAATTAGATTCGAAAAGAAGTAAGTGTTCCCTTTATTACAATGTTTTTATTTTTTATTTTCAATATGAGGGTCTACAAAATTTCGGCATTATTTTAAAAGATTTGGCAACTTTTATCATTAGCCGTGTTTTATTGGGTTTGGTTAAACCAAAAAGTGAATAAAACGCAAAAGTTCAACTTTTTTTAATTCAGCTACTGACCACTTGGAGGCAAATTATAACGTTGCTACTGACCATTAAAGGCCTGACTGTGTTTGACAGAACATCTGTTTTAAGACATCTGTCATAACAAAAACGCAAAATTTTTAACTTATTTTGAAAATTGCAAGCGGAGTTAAAGACTTAATTGAACTCGTTACAAATTCATCCTCTTCATCATCGCAATCCTCCTACTCAAAAATGCCGAGGTCTCTTTTTTCCTCCACTTTCTGCGCCTAAATAATTTAATATTAAAGTTTAATAAATAAAAAAGAAACAAATAAGATCTTACAATTCTTTCACATTCATATTCAATTTTGAATAGAAAAACAATATTTATTTTGATAGATTGAGTTTTTTGACATTTATCACAAAGTTGCCGGATATATTTGATTATTTTAGGTTTGTGTCTACATCTTCTTGCGATAAGCGTCATCTGTTGTTCACTAGCGTACAATTTAGCAAAGACAAAAAAAGTTCAATCGATTGAACTAGAAACTGAGCTGGTTCACGAATTCGTATGAAATTTTGGTTTAACCAAACCCAGTAAAACACGGCTATTAATGGAAATTAAAATTTTTAAAAGTATTTTATTTTACCAACCCTTGTCCATTGATTGTTATCTAATTTAAATGTTGCTCATACGACACGTTGTGCCTGAAATGCATGGAAAGTAATACTTGAATGGCTCGAGCTTTTATCCAAATAATGGGATATGGATAATTTAAACATATTTGCTAAATAAAACCACGAAGTTTTAGAAAATCAAATCGAATCAAAAAAGTATACTTTTGTGACTACGTTATAACAAAAATTATATTATTAAAATGAGCAAAGAATCAGGAATTTTTTTCCGAAAATTCATTGCTAGGATATTAATTTATGATCTAAGGGATGAACCGGTGGTAAAAAAGGTGGTTTTTGTGTATATATGTATATTTCGGATATCAAAACTTTTTATAAATTTCAGTTTCTCTCAGTTTACTAACGTAATTTTCAGAATAAATAGATAATCACTGAACGGTGCAACTCCATTCAGTATAATTGGTTTTTTATCCCATCAATATGTCTGATTATTTCGTTAATCAACTCTGGCTTATTGGCATAGACTTTACGTTTGTGATAGCTCCAAGAAACGAAGTCGAAAAGTGCCAAATTGCAAGATCTTGCCAAGAAATTAAGATGTACAAAATATAACCCATTTGACTTTAGTATTTTTTTACTGCAAATCTTATTCATGACAAATATTACCAAAGGCTCAACACGACAAATGTCCATAATAAACATCAAATCAAAATCAATTTTTGACCTAAAAACAGTAATTTATTTTGAAAATATTTATATATAGATATTTTTAAAGTTAGGCTTTCGGCATTTTTTATATTTTAAAAACATTTCTATAGATTTACCTAATTTCAAAATTCGCCTAAAATTATGCCTCAAAGTTTACACTAATATCAATGGGCATATGTTTGTTGACAGAGGAATGCAAATGTGAAGAAGAATTACTATCGCGTCTTTTTTTTCTAATTTTGACGTCAACAACAAAACGGACTGAATGAACGTCAAAGCATTGAAATAATTAAAAATTCACAACACAGACACATCAGCAAATCTAAGCTTAATGAATTAAAGAATAAATAAATGTGAGAAATATATTTATTTTTTTTTCTATAAGAACATGTAATAAAAAAACAACAAAATAAAAAACAAATTTAATAAGCTATAAATTGTTGGTTACGTACTCGGATGTCAACAAATAGAGAAAAAAACAAAACAAAAGTAGGAGCAACTACAGCGATTGAATGAGCGATAAGTCAAATAGTACGTGTCTGAAACTACGTTCAAAATTTGATGCAAAAAAAAGATCAAAGGAAAACGAAAAATGCAACAGTTAAGAGTAACTTAACTGCCTAATAAATAGATAATGCAACATTTAATATTGTAACTCTTAGGTACAAAAAAAAATATTTAACTATGCCATAGTTTTCAAATTAAATCACAAATTATGCGAGGAGAAAGTTATTATTACGACATTTTCACTTAATTGTAACAGCAAGGCTGAGTGTGCGAAAAGCTGCTTTTCCCTAAACATTCGCACATGGATTTGCAACCAATTTTTTCCATTGCGTTACTATTTTGTTGTTGTTGTGTTTTGCACTTTTGCGATTGCATCATTTTGAATGCAAGAGTGGTCTTTTTTCTTGCACGACGGATATTTTTTTTTCTATGTTTCTGCTAGTTTTGCATTTTTTCCACAGCAGTTTGCATTTTTGTTTTTAAAGGGAAAATTGTGTTTTTTGTACTTGCTCTAAAATATGTTTTTGAAACATTAGCTAAGAATTTGCTGTAGATTTCAAAAATGCATAGCATTTTTTCCTGAAAAATTGTTTTCGATATATCCTCAAAATACCTTTTTTGGCATTTTTTTCAGTTATTAAGACAGATCTCTATACATTTTAATTCGATTGCCATTGGATATAAGATAAAATTACCTTTGAAGCAATAGAAAATGTATGCAGTTCGCATAAAAATTGATTGAGATATTAGTAATTGATTGAGATATGGGTAAATAACTGAAAAAAATAACAAAATGAGGTTTTTTTGAAGATATCTCCATATCGATTCAGTTGACATTTTTGAAATCTTCGCCCAAAGTACATAGGAAAAAGCTTACGAGAAACCTGCTATCAAGTTGAGGCTTAAATTTAATAACTAGTGTTGTGAAACGGCCCAAAAAACACACAACTTTTAAAATATCTCCCGCAAATTACAAAATTAAAACAATGAAACTGTAATTTCGAGTTCGTTCAATTATGACCTGATAAATATTTTTATTTCGCCTTCAGAAACAATCGCTTGAAATTTTTCCACATGATTCATACGCTAGTCGCTTCGACATATTTTTTCAGACCGTGCACAATCAAAACAATTTGCTAAGGTAAAAATAAAATTGATGAAAAAACTGAATTTGAGCAACTCCCCCAATTCGAGGTTGACAACAATCTTTTTTGATGAGCATAATTTAAGGGTTTTATTAATAAGCTGAGTCATTTCAAAATTTTTTTAAATTATTCTCATTTTCATAATTTTTTTCTTTTGTTTTTAGTGCTGAAAATGATGACCCCCGAAAAGTAAATTCCGACTCTTATATACAGTATGTTCGCGAAAAGTTAAGTGCCATAACAATCTCGCATAAAAATCAGTGATTGGATTTATGTTTTGTGGAAATTCGAATCAAGACTTGGAATGTACTTTTAGAAGGCGAATTTACTTTTTTGTCATGAACACTAAAATTTACTAAAATTCAAAATAATTTAAAAGAAAAGTCATTCGAATTGTTTTACGCATAATCCACAAAACTTTACAAAAATTTTCTAAAATTTACTAAAAAAAATAAAGGTAATTTTTAGAAAAAGTACTGAAATTCGACAAATTTACTCAAAATTCGTCGAGTGTATTGACACATATTATTTACAACGCAAATGTACTGAAAAAAGTACAAATGTACCGAAGATTCCCACTGATGAATTAAAAGTTACACATACGTCATGTTGTAAAGGGGGAAAAAATATTAAGAAACTGATCAATTTAATAACTTTATGAGTGACTATGTTCCATATAACCCAAACATACCCTATTGCTGTGGTAAAAACAGTTTTTTTTTGCAAATTTTTGCTATTGCACCGTAGTGGTTTTGATGTCAATGTTTGTTGTTACACTCGTCAGAGGTGTGCACTTTTTATTTACTGCTGTTAATACTTTTTTTGACATTTCGCAATGCTTGTGTGCTGCACTCACTACCCACTTGAACCGGTAGGCATGCTGGTAATTTTGATAGCATGGTTGCCTGGGTAAGCATTGATGGTTGCCTTCTACAATTGCTATTTTTACTTTTTTTTCCTTAACAAACAAAATAAGCAATTGGAAAGATTTTTTGAGAAAAAAAATCAATATAAATTACTGCATCCCTTTCTGCCTTACATGGTAAGGCACAAAATAATACTGGGAGTGAAAAAACTTTCCATTTATATAGAAACAGCACAAAGTATGCTACATAAAGTTTTGTTTATTTTACATGCAAAAAAATGCTTGAATGACTGACGCGCTGTAATATATAGCCAATGGCTCAATGGTCCTATTTGAAATGCTTAAGAATTTTTTTTTTTTTTTTGAAATTGTTTTTTATTTAATTTTAAATTTAAAACTAAATTTTTTACCCGCTTGGCATCTCTTAATCATCTCAGCTTACAAAATGACCACATTCTATATTTGCTAATAATGTTAGTTAGTTAACATTAAATGAAACCTACTCCAGGTCCCAGCTGGGTATTTTTGCAGCTGTGTGGGTTCGTCGTAAGCACGCGTGCATACGAATGTGTGTCTTTTTGTTTTTGCTATATGTGCGCTCTTTTTGCTCGCCATTTGACGTTTGTTCACTGCCATTGTCGTTGGCATTAAATTGCAGTTTGTTGCAAATTGGATCAAATACACAGTAAGAATATTTTTGTGTGATTTTCAATTGGGGATTTAACGCAAAATTTAACACTTTTTTACGTTAAAGTAAAAGCAATTGCATTAGTCGATTTTTAGTGTAGTGCAATTAATTTGATTGCGTTAAAGCATAGGACCTTGATTGTTCTATTTTAGTTAAGCCTACAAGTTTCTAAAAATAATTGTTATAATGTTAAAGATATTAAAGGCTTAAGGTTAAGAAACTATTTTTTCTTTTATTTATATCTTGTGATTTAATTATATATTGTTTTAAATTACTCAATATAAACGAATTTTTCAAGGAATTTTAATAAGGAGTAATTTAATTGTAAGAATGTTTTTAATGGGGAAAATCGAAGTATTTTCTTCAACTACTTTTAACTAATTAAGTTTTTAATTTGTGAATGCCTTTGACGGCAAGTCTGTAAAAAATTCCACTTAAGTATTCAAAAAAACTAACGCTAACGTTGACTCTACTGACCCAGTATCTTAGTACAACCTGAAAAATTTTGCATATTTTCCAACTTCTTCAAAATTTTAAGCTCTCAAAATTTCTGACTAATTGAAATTTTTAATATTTTTCAACTTATTCAATATATTTCGATATTTTTCTAGATTTCTGACATATTCGGCTTTTTCAGCATTATCCGGTTTTGTCAACATTTGTCGAAATTTCCAACATTTTTCGGATTTTTTACCTTTTCTTTTAATTTTGTTTATACATAAAATAAAGTTTTTTAAATATCTTTTTGAATTATATTGTATTTAAAATCATCAGTTTTTAATTTATTTGATGATTACTTTTTGAGTCAACGAGGCCTTTGTCGATCACTTTATTTGACTTTAAGCTTATTACTCTGATATTATAACTATAAACTGTCTCCAAGATCAAAAATTAGTTTTTTTTCTTAATGGGATCAGATCATAAATGCAGATTGGCAGTGTCACCATGTTACCTAAGTTCTACCTCTCAAAAGTACAGGTTAATCAAAGAAGGTCGGAAAAATAAAAATATTCATTTCAGACCAATTCTTCCTCTACCCAAAAAAGCTTTAATGGCCACAAAACCTCTTAACTGTCGCTTGATAGAATTTTTTAAAAATCATTCCTCAATAGTGTCTCACTGTTTGCACTCTGGCAATGAATATTTTTCAATTCCTGCTTAAAGTCATAGCTGAAGACTGGCTTTTACCACGATGACACTTAGCAATGTTACAACAACAGGACTATTATGGTTTTGTCAATCTATTCGAAGATACTGACAAAAATTCATCTTACTAGAGTAGGCGAGAAACTTTTCAAGAAACATCAGGCAGGCTTTCGCTAAAATAAATCGTGCATTAATCAAATAAATACTCCAATTACTATTATGAATCATATAAAATGTATGAAGGTACAGAATGATATATTTAGCGCTGCAATAAATGTTAAGTGTGGTTTGTGCCCATTGAATCTGCAGATAATATGCAAGCAAAAACTTTGTCATCGAAAACTTTAAAAAAAGTTGACAACTGTCGAAAAGCATCGAATGATATAAGAAAAGAAAGTAGTTGCCGAATAAGTATCGAAAAAATATCAAATAGTATGGAAGAATTTAAAGTTAGAGAGTTTTAAAACGTATAAGA
This sequence comes from Tricholauxania praeusta, assembly GCA_949775025.1. NCBI lineage: Eukaryota > Metazoa > Arthropoda > Insecta > Diptera > Lauxaniidae > Tricholauxania > Tricholauxania praeusta. The sequence continues at coordinate 9,102,640 of OX459030.1, forward strand.
AAAAATCAACGAAAGTCGAAATATATCGAATAGTATCGAAAAGTATCGAACTATTTGAAAAATATCGAATAGTGAAATGTCAATCAAAGTTGTATATTGTCGAATAATATCGATTTAAGACAAAAATGTATCAAGTCAAAAAGTTGATAAATGTCGACGAATTAAATGAATGAAGGATAAATGAAACATCGATAATTCTCAAATGATATCGACAAAAGCGATAAGTATTGACAAAGTAGTTACCATAAGTCAAAAAGTATCGAAAAAAGTTTCAAATGCAACACTAGCGTAAACTGGATTGTTGACTTCACTCTACTTAACAATCATAAAATGTAAACTTTGCACTGCAAAGTAGCGATATGGATAAAATACATACGATATTTTAATATAATAAAAACAAAATTGCGCAAAAAATTAGCTTTCATACTTAAAAGGTTATTTAAAATTTTTAATTACTAAAAAATTTCAGTTTTATTTTTTTTTTCTCTCTTTTGCATAATTGTAAAACGTAGTAAGCAGATAAAGATATATTGCATATGTATATAACATATGTATATATAAAATTGTTTTTTTTTTTATATGAAATTATTTTAACCTTCAGTTTGATAGCTGTAATAAAACATTAACTAATTTCACGCTTGTTGGTGGGTTAAAAAAAAAACTAAAACATTATATAGAAAACTTCGATAAGAATTGTAGCGAATATATCTGTGCCAAAAATGATAAAAGTCATTTTAATTGGCAAAACTTAACCACCGCGCCAACTGTCAACTGTTGAACATTGAATGCCAAGTTTAAGCCATTAATTTTTATGATGTATGACAGATAAACGTAAGTTAATTCCAACTTAAATATACGATGGACTATGCTAACTTGTGAATGTAAATTTTATAGCACATGAAAATTTAACTACCTTATCCATTGAGCTTTAAGTGTCCTTTTAATTTTAAATTCTTTTAATCTATGAAGTTAAATTTTACAACATGGCATGGCGTATCCTTGTCGGAACCAATAAATTTTATTAGTCAATTAAATGCAAAAAATACCAATGACTGAACTTTTTTCCGTTGCTACGTTTGTTGGAAAATTGTAACTTTAAATGACAGCAGTTAACAAGGTTTTTGTTTTTAAAATGAAAAAAACTTTTTTTTTGAAAATAAAATTTCGGAGTAGTCAACGTTTATCCAGCGTTCATTGTATTTTGAAGTACTAACAACATATTTTAGCGATTTGAAAATAAATTGCTGATATAAAACTTGACATATAAAAGGCGTGGAATTGACTTCAACATCGTCTTATTGAGAAAACAATGCAATGATTCTTAATGAAACTCGGAACAAAAATATTTTATGAAATATTCGGCACAAAAAATAATTTTTCATAACCGTGAAACTTCTTTTTCTAATATTTTGTTAACTCGTGTAATTGCTTGTCGTACACAACATAGCATATATGTATGTATGTATGTATGTATGTTTGTATTATAGTTACAGATAATTCTAACGTACAAGTATTTGTCAGCGATAGAAAAGTTGCAATTGCGTTGCTTATGAATAAAAGATATGGGTATTACGCTGGCACAAAGATAACATGTGTTGTATTGCATATTAAATGTATAACAAATTATACTTTTCCCATAATAAATTTACTTTGGGAAACAGAATCGTTGCATTGGAACGAACCCATAATAAAAATAAAAAATAAAATTTATTATTATAAAATCAAAGTTCAATAAGGTGACTAATGGAGTATTGTATAATGGATATTAAATAGCTTTTTAATTTGAATACAAATTTACCAAAAGGTTTTTCGCTGTATTTTATTATGAGGTAAGAACTAACTATAAATGAATTTAATTAAATTCATTGAAAAAGTGCTAATTTGATTCAGCTGAAGTAGAATGAATATTTTTTTTTCGCTTCTTTGAAGAATATATAAATGTAAAAACCCTAATAAAAAATTAAAAGAAATTCAAGAAAAAAAAATTAAGAAATATTTTTTTTTGCTTGTAAATATTTTTGTGCGAAAATTACCTGAAGACTGCAATTAGCTCAAAGATTTTTTTGTGAAATTTAAAATGTTGTTTTCTTAGGAATGATCCAGAATGCAAAGTTACTTAAAATCATATACTCGCGTTGTTTAATTTCTCAACTTACTTACAATATATGTGAGTTTTCCTAGAAAAGCTAAAGCTTGCCTTCGTCCTTAGCAACAAAATGAATGTGTTCAGAAAAATTATCTAAAAATAATGATGAGTTACAAAAAAAAAAAATCCAAATGGATTTTGGGCTATTTTTCTTTGAGTAAATAACACTCAAAATTTAATATTCTTTCTGAAGAAATTTTATTAGACATTTTTTTCTTTTTAATTCAAAAACAAATCTTTTCTAGAAAATATCACTTAGAAAAAAAAATATATTACGAAAGTAATACAAAAGGAAAACATACGAATAATCAAAAAATTTTGGGAAATTTTCCCAAAAAAAATGTTAATTTTGAGCGAATATTAATATTTTTTCAGGCGTTAGTATATTGGGCGTTTTTTGTTAACTAAAATTTTACGTCAACTTATTGCTTTCATTTAAGCACTTCAAAACCCAATACCTAAATTTAGACATTTTTTTATATATATTCCTTTTTTTTTTTGTTAAAGTAAGATTAATTTATTACCTATATATTAAGAAAAAAAAAACGCAGCTGGTAAATTGCCTTGCTATCAAATCAATCAATAATTTTTTTTCACTACGAAATTGGATTAGATTACCTGGAACAGCTGTAAACGATTTTTGATAATCTAAACTTTGCCAAGATATTACCAGATTTTTTTTTTTTTTTATAAAATCTCCACGCGTCATTTCAATTTAAATTCAAGTAATTAAAGATAAGCTGACGTATGGGTAATTACTAGAATATTTATTGAAGAAATTAGCAATGGAAATTGTTTCATATAACTAAAATGCTAGATTGTTTTTCATAGTATTTTCCATATTAAAAAGCAACAATTTAGCAGTTATTACAATTAAAATTTGTTTTTAAAAGAGATTAATTGAAAATCAGTTTTCAAGATATATAATAGAGGGCCAATGTACGCGAACGCTGTAGTATGGGGAATGATTAAAATTGCAATATGGCAACAAAGTCACACGTGCACTTGTAAAACAGTAAAGTTCAAGTTTACTTTCGCGTCACATTTGCTTTTACAGGTCTCTGATCTATATAAAAATACAAGAACTGTCAAATGCCGCCTGTCCCTGCGTTGCCGCGTATACTGGCTCTCCACTTATAAAAGAAGAGATAATTTTATATGAGACGCAGGTTATATAGCTTCCACTAAATAAAACTGTATGCAATACGAATGTATTTCTGTTTGTTCTTCATAAGTTTCTAGAATCTTTATTCAATCTGACATCCATAAAGAGCTATAGGGATTTGTTCGGCGTAAGGGATCGGGAATCAAAGAATAAAAAGGTGAGGCACCTCATACTCAAAAGAAAAAAAAAAAACAAATTTAACAATTAAAAATTTGGTACTTGCATCTATACAATCCACGCTTAGGACATTTCGAAATGTGTTCGGAATTGAATAACTGAGCAAAATGCTGTATATTAGTGCCAACAGCATATACAAGGCTTGAAATTTGTTATATGGGTGTATATTGTACACATCCAACCAACCGAAAAATGTGGACGTAATTTGACAGCAGGGTGTGGTTTCCCCCTTCAACTATAATAAATAAAGCCCTATATTTATGGCTGCTAAAGTTGTGCAATCTGACACCATGGATGAAAATAGTTTATACTAAGACACATTGAAAATGTTGACGGGACTTAACAACGGAGAATGCGCGGACGTAGTTGCGGAAATATACAGATCTAGTAATAACTTAATTTCAGCCTTTTCATGAGGTCAAGACTTTGGTTATAGCTCACATAACGTTAGCTTTAATTTCTGATAAAAACAATTTACTTAAATGGAAAAAAGATAAAAATAATAAATTTGATCAAATGAAAATTCAAAAATTATTGAAAAAAAAAATAATAAATTTGTTCAAATTAATATTATTAAATTTAATTATTGTAAAAATACATCAAACGCAAGTGCGTCAAAATTTTGTTTTCAACTTCAAATTATGATGGGCAGCATAAAAAGACCGACAATATAAGACCAACTGTTACCAATGCCAATTGCCCATAAATGACAAATTGAACTTGAGAACTAAGCGAAAATACCATATTATAAATTAGGGTGTTTTTTTTTTCTGCAAAATTTTTTTTACTGAAATATAAATTGTTATTTTTTAGTATATGTGACAGGGAAAGTTAAGAGGGACCAACAGGTCGAAAAAATCGATTTTCACTTTTTTAGCGATTCTTATAGAAGATGCTAAGTTCTTTTCAATGCAACAAACCGCAGCTTTGTAGCTGTATTAGTTTTTTCACAAATTCATTTCAAACATGGATACATTGAGAAAAAAAAAATGTACAAAAAAATCCAATGTAACAAACTTCTCTGAAATTGATCAAATTCGCTTGAAACATGTTACTCGGGAGTTTTCAGGGTTGCTGATTACGAATCGGGTATCAGATTTAAAAAATTCAAAATGGCGGATCCAATATTTTGATGAGTTTCAAGAAAATCAGGTCAATTTTTTAATTACTTGACCGCCATATTGGATCCGCCATTTTGAATTTTGAGAAATTGATACTTGATTCGTAATCAGCGACCCCAAAAACCTTCGACTAAGAAGTTTTAAGCCATAAAAACATACAGGCGTATCAAAATCCCCTTCTTAACTTCGAAGTCGTTTTTCTCGAAAACTTATTTTCGGACCGTAGGTCCATTTTAACTTTCCCTGTCACATATATAGAAATAGAGATATATACCCAGTGAATTCGAATTTGAGCTTTTTCATACAAAAATATTTGGGGACAATACCATTTTTATTGAAAATGAGAATATTGAGCCGAAATTATTTAGGCTTTAAAAGTGTCATAAGACAAATAACTTTTACTCAATTATTATCTAGGTTACAGGATTTCAAAATCAATTTTTTGTCAGAAATCAGCATTAACTAATTGGAATAAACATTTTTAAGAAAAATTCTCATAAACAAAAAATTTCTCAGAGTCAAATGTGTCAGATTAATGGCTCCAAGGACACTCAACCTTATAATTGCACTGGGTCGAAATCATTAAGTATGTGTTCCACGTTTAGTCATCTATAACTTGTACCATTACATACCTAACTTCTGTGATCGTTTGGCCATATAAATTAGTTAATGCTGATTTTGCACCAAATATTGACTTTGAAAGCCTATAACTTTGACAATAATTAAATAAGAGCAATATGCTCAGTGACAGTTTATCAGCCTTATCTCTGAAAATTTTGTCTCAGGTTTTCCCATATCAACGAAAAATGCTATAATTTTTATATGAAAATATTTAATCAGACAAACTCAAAATATTTGAATTCTAAAATTTCTTGATGTATTTTCCTTCATGTGTTTATTCAAAAATTAACATGTAAATTTAAAAAAATTTAAAAAAAAAAACACCCTAATGTACATTTAATGCGACTAATAAAATAAAAAGATAAAAGTTCACTATCAATTTAATTGAGTAAACTTGTGTACCTTTGTCGTCAATAATTTTGTGTGTCCACTTTTGTACTGCCGCTTGATAAGAAATTCCACTGGTAGTGACAAAGTCCAAAAAACTTTCGCAGTTGTAAACATAAGACAACCACTGTTTAATTAACAAAGTACAAAATGAAAACGAAACTATTAAATTTCTTATAAAGGGTCTTTTAATTGAAACACCTGAACTATGCTTGAGTTACTTATTATTCTGTACTGTCTTTTATCTCGAAAAAGTTTTGAAGTACTGAAAACGTATGAAATTTAAGAAAATTCAACTTAAAATTCACATGATGATGGTTACCGCAATTCCAAAGAGTCGATGCTTTTATTGAAACAACCTATAAAATTAAATGTATACCAATGTAATGCGTATGAAAACAATTAAGATAATCCTTAATAGAAAGTTGTTGTTTTTTTTCAATAGCAATCTTAAAATTTCTGAGTTTTACATTCTAAATTTGTTATTAATCTGGTATGACTAATAATAGTGCTATGTAAGAGCAATCGTGATTTAATCATTACCCACTGCTGGAAAATTTATAACGCGTGCTTTTTATCAGTGATTTTTAATGGCCGAAACGGGAAGTTACTGAGGAGTACATTCTCTAGCAAATCTTTGCAATGATACATGTGGTATTCATTGATATTTCAGTGATATAAAGAAAATTGTCACAGAAATTAAATATTTTCTAAAGTAATTTTCATAAAATTCGTTCTATTGAAATGGAAGTATGTCGAATGAAATACTAAAGAGACACCATCTTTAGTTATATTGTATAACTTATAGGTAAGAAGCAAAAATCTTATGTTTTTACTAAAAGTCAGTTGTTCCTATGATAACAAACTTCTTGAAAAAAAGAGTTATGTTTTAAGAGAGCACCTCGGAAACAAGCAAGAACATTTTTGTTTTCAATTTTTGTTTCCAATGGACTTAGGTCCATTTTAACTGTTTTCGATAAATATCACTTCAAAAGTTGTAAATATATGCTAATAGCTAAGATGGTTATTAGCTGTAATAGCTAAACTCCATTATTTTTATGAAACATATGTGAAGGTTAGGTTAGACCTGGAAAAAAACTGCGACGCGATATCGAATTGTTTAAAGTTTGATCTATTATGATGAAAGCATAAAAAATTATTCCCAAAAGAAGCAAAAACTAATTTCCGAAAAAGCGGACTTAAGTTGCTGCACGAAATAGCCCCCAGCGTAATAAGCCCTAATAAAAAACCGTCCGTGAAAAAATGTCCAAAAAATATGAAATACTCGTAAGACCCAAAGTAAAGCAATAAAATAATATAATAAAAATGAAATAATTCCTCAAAAATTTTAAATTAGCTCCAAACACATAAATGAAATAACGACCAATATTATGGCTTTAAAATAACTTTCAATTGAGTAGCCTCCAACAATAATAAAAATAACAATGTGAACCCTGAGGCCATCCACTTATCATAGTGGATAACGAAACCAGCGTTGGACATACATACTATAACCTGAACAAGGATTTTTCAAAACTTGAATTTATAGTCAAATTTAATAACATCCAAATAAAATGATGTAACCCCCAAAAAGGATTGAATTAAATAAGCCCTAACTGAACTTTTATTGTGGTTGATTTCATTGAAAGTTATTTTATAAATGGAATATATGATATGCTCAATGAGAACGAATGAAATAAACACCAATCGAAATGAAATAGTCCCCAACTATTGACTGTTATTTCGTTATGAAATATTTAACTTCCAAAAATGTACGAAAATTTTGGGGGTTTTTTCATTAAATTGTTTGTGCTTATTTTGTGGGGAGCTATTTCAACTTAAGTCTTCAGTCCGTGTAGTAAATTATATTTATTAACTTTTATGCGAACATAAATAATACCTAAATGAAATAGTCCCCAAACATTGACTGCTATTTTATTATGAAATATCTCCCAAAAGTGTGTGAACATTTTTAGGGGTTTTCGATTACTTTTTTTGGTGCTTATTTCGTGGAGGGCTATTTCAACTTAAATTTTCAGTCCGCTTAGTATATTATATTTCTTAATTTCTTTTCGAACATATCTAAAGTTTAAGTTGGTAAGTTTTGTGATTCAAAAAGATTTCAAGAATTTTCATTCTCAATGTATATTAGATTGTACATTATTTCCCAAGTTTCCATAATCTAGAAGCTTGGTTTATCCATGTTTTTGTTAAGACATAGAAAATTTTTGACATCAAGCAATTTTTATGTCAGCTTGTTACCGATTACAGTGCAACTTTTAGTGCAGATGTTAAGATTTTGTCATTGTTTCGTTTCGTAAAATCATTAAAACCATCAATCAAAAAAATAAAGATTCAATCAAGAGGAATCATTTTGCCGAAGGCTCAATTGCAAATATTTTATGAGTAATAAGTTCGATAAACTAAAAAATTATTTGACCTTCAACAGCGAAATGTCCCTGATCCTTCTTGGCTGATATATTATCTGGAATTCTTTTTACGTTTTTCTAAGACTAAGGTTGCGTTCCAACATTTAGTTGTACTCTCTTGTTTCGCTGATTCTTTTGCTGCACTAAATATTGAATACTTAAGATGTTAGTTCTTCCAGAATTTGATGTCTTCAAAGAATCATTAATAACGTCTAAAAAATTCTTTTGTTTTGCGAGCTGTATTTGCTAATTAAGGTTTTATTCTTTTTATTTTGAACTATTTATAGAATATGTTGGAAGAGTTCTGTAAACAAATAAAATCATTGTTAACTTTACAGCTTTGTTTATGTTTTCGTTATTTTACATATTGTTTTTTAAAGCTTAAAAATTACAATATTTATGTAAATTAGACCGAAATGACGCAAAACGTAAATTTCTATGATGCGGTCTTTTCCAACGAACTTAAGAACAATTTCTTATTAGTTGGGAAAACGAATATAACATGTTTTTCAAATTCTCGCTCTGACATTGTAACTAACAACTCTGGTCAGAATTGTTATCGCACTTTTACAATTAATGCCAACCACATCACTTTTTCCGGTTAGGCCCGAACAAAGTTCAAAAAGATTGCATGCAAAGCATAAAATGCTACGCATAATAAAGTGAAATAAATACTCTGCGAGCGTATGAATAAATATTTAGAATTGCTGTGTAATTAAAATGAACACCTAATCAGAAATTTACGTTTGTTTAAGATAATACTTAGTAGCTACATGGGTAGCAATTTAAAAGAAAACTTGTTTTAAACAATTCTTACTCGTACTTTGTAGTCACAAATTAAGAGAGACGATTAAATTTAATATTGAATTGAAATGAAACTTGTTGTATTTTCATGTATATAGTACTCGCACCTATAATTAATAACTGGTATAACGGAAAAAAGGCGTTTGTTACAGTAACCACCAGCGCCGGTTACCTTGACAATGAACCTGTAATCGTTGAGGGCAGACATTGTTTAAAGTACAAAAGGCAAAATAATTACATTTAGGAATACAACAGTTTCTTTGTCTCAAAACATACACTGACAAAAATATTAATTATATTAAAGCTACAGATGAAAAGAACAATGTTTCCCTAGAAAGCGTTGAACCCTTTTTTCTTACTTTAACTCTGTATTGATTAGCAACGAGCTGACATATTGGAAATTTTTCATTATCAACAAAGCAACTGCTAAACTGTCAAACAAAAATTATCAGTAAAATGTTAATGTCCCTTTTCTTTGATAAGAATGTTATCAGCGGAAAAAATAAATAAAGGAAAATAAAATAAACTTAACAACGTATACATGCAAGTTACAAATTAGCACTTGCTGACCATTTAATGATAATACGATACTAATAAAAATGAAAAAATTTCGTTTAATTATTGTTGCCAAACCATATACTTTAAACTGTATCTATGGGTTGTTAATCGATATGCTGATAATGAAAACTTTTCTAATGACTAATAAAATCATAAAAACATCAAGGTTATGCTTAGCGCACACTTTGAAGATAAAGTACCAAGAGGCCGCACGGTTTTCAATTTTATTTTTTATGATTTCTTCAATAAAAAAAAAATGAAACTGAAAATTTCTTTAAAAAATAAAATAACTTGTATGGAAAGTGCAACGCCTACTTATTTAGCTTGCCCATTAACTTTTGATTCTGTGAATTTCCGTTACAATTTTGGTTGTCTGACAAAATGTCATTACGATTGTCAACATGGTTTCCTTAATATGAAGAAAGTGCCAACCCACTTATAAAATCTCAACCAGCCATAACTGGGCATTAACTCGTCAATTCGTTAATCGTTAATTAACGAAGATAACATTCCGACCAACGGATAGCTTTTAAGGTAACTTTAAAAAATGTTAACCTTGTTAACTTCCGTTGGACTTTCTTTAAATTGCCTCAAGTCCGTTAATAAATAATCCAGTACCTACTATTTACCAAAGATTTATCGCAAGCACCGCGCCGCGCCGCGAAAACACGTTCTGGTAACAACTACGTTCCGGTTAATATCGCTGGAAACGTATGACAGCTGTTGAGTAGATATAGTAAAAAAATCCATGAAAGAAAAGTTAGAAGAAGCGTTACGACAAGAAGCTGCAAAAAGTTCGAAGGATAGAGATAGTTTAAATGGAAGCAGCAGCGCGCGTAACAACGACGATGATGAGGAAGACTTTTTCAATTCTGTCACTCAGTCCAAAGAAAAGCCTAAGAGCCACAAATCTTTAAATAGTAAAGCTCAAAATCTCGTCAAAATGTGGCAAGACATGAAATCAAAAGACTTGGTCAACGATGCGGCATTCCTCGGGGAACTGATATTCATAAATCTATTTATTAAATATAATACTGCTATACCCTCAAGGGCTGCAGTTGAAATTCTTTTTTTCCACAGGCAAAGATAACTTAACGACGAAACGAGCCTCACTTTCAGACGAGAACTTCAACATATTAAGGTTCATGAATATTCCACCACACTCCAATTATACAAGTCTTTTCTTGTTCCTAACCTGTTTACTTCCAGAACCCAATCCATCAGTTTTTATAAGAATATCACTAACGCAACGATATAAAAATTGCAATTTTTATCACGTGTTAACGGATTACCGATTAACGTTAACTTGCGTTAAGTTTTCTGAAATGTAACGCTTTAACGTTTAACGAAGTTAACTTTTTTAGCAACGGATTAGCGATTAACGAAGTTAACTATTTGATTAATTGTGCGCAGCTATGCAATCAGCTTTAGTCGAATGAAAGTTTATAGTAAGCTAAGGTGACTGCGCTGTGGTACCTCAACTAAGTTGGCTATTATCTTAAGTTAAATTGTTTGAATACAAATATATAAGCAATGCTATTTCGCTTCTTTTTCTTTTTTTGCAGTGTATTATTGCTAGTGCGCTTGTACAAAAACAGTTACTGCCGCTATGCCAATTCAATATACACGCTTTTTCTTTTGGATTTGGAATACTAAAAGTATGATGCTTAATTTGATACCAATCAAGTGTGCTAAAAGAATCCAGAAGTTGCTTTAATTTTAATTTTTTTAAAAATAATAAATTTTTTAACAATAAATAAATACTGTCCCAAGTTCTCTCTAATCTCAGCATTTGAAAAATGCGAATTTTGTGATCTTTAAAACATCTCATTAGAAAATTGCTACGGAATGGCAGCCCTAGTATCCCCATAAAATAATTATACAAATGTATCAGAATTTCAATAAAAAGTTCTGAGTCTGATTAGTTTTCACTTGACTGAATACAAATCATTTTTTCTAATAAGAAACAGCGAACAGCTGTCTGAGAAATTTAGTACAAAACTACAATGCACTCATATACCCACACACCAATTTCGAAAGAGAGCGTACGAGTATTTTGTAAAGAGCAAGCGACTGAGCATAAGCAATCATATGAGTCAGAGTTGCCATTGCGCAGCAGAATAATAGAAGGATTTAACTTAGTTACAAGTAAAGCGAATAAAAAGAATATAAATGAAATTAATTCTGATATCAAAGTGTGTTCGTTGTTGTAAAAGCAAAAAAAAAACGAACTGAGTGCGCATACACATGGCAACAACAAAAACCACCACTAGCACATAATACAAAATAACAAACACAAAGTAGTAACACACAAAAAAAATATATAGAGAATACAAATACAAAAAAAATACGTACAATAAAAAGCCCAATCAACAACAACAACAACAGCAGCAGTAAGAAAATAAAGAAAAATCTGATAATCAACGTCGTTTGACTGACTGACGACTGCGCCTTCTTCACTCATTTCAATTTGTGGTTCGATTCAGTCGCGATCGCACCGTGAGTGAGAGACGAACACACTTTAAATTAAGTGGGCCGACCGTAGGAATTAACAGAGACAAACGATTCGGTGGTTGAAATTTTTCAGTTTTTTTTTCTTTTTTGGGGAAGAAAACAATCAAAAGAAGCTGAACCCTAATACGGCACTAACTTCGCAGCAGCTGTTCTCGTTAAAGTGTCGAAAATCAGTAGATAAATAAAAGAAAGAAAAGTTGTTTCTCGAGTTTTGTGTACAAAAAAAAAAAAAGAAAACGCAGTAAAATAAAAAGGGAAATTCAATTTTTCGAAAGTTTTAATCGCTGAATCGAAAAAGTGTTGTTCTTATGGTGCTATAAAAATTTTAGAGATTCTCAAATCACTCAAAAAGTTTCTTGCATTTAAAAAATAATAAGAAAACCCTCAAAATGGTCGAAAACGACAGTAATAATTTGTTAAATGATAATAGGAATGGTGGTGGCGGTAGTAATGGTGGCGTTGTAATTGTGAGTATGGGTGCCAACAGCGGCGGTGGAAATGCTAAAGCGCAGATTGTACCAGCACAACCGAAGACCTTACAACATCTGCCCAAACGTCCACCAGTTGATTTGGCGTTTCACAATTTGACATATCGTGTTAAGGAAGGCAATCGCAGCAGTAAGTAGAAAATTTTATTATTTATAATCATCCAGTTACATTTAAAGTCAAAAAAAGCCCACAAGATTCACAGACTGTTTTTTTTTTCAATCACATTTTCTTTCTTATATACTGTTACTCCCAATTTTCTGTTATTTTATTATTTTTCAATGTTTGGCTCTGTTTAGCTTTTTTTGTTATATCTATTGTTTATTTTTTCATTATCTTTAAGTTTTTCTATTATAGTTACATCCTTAACTTTTCTCCCAACAATAAGAGTTTGATCACAGTGTGCTCAATTTGTATTTTTTTTAAGTTTTCTTTGTTCTTATTGTCTCTCATGTTGATTGCAGTGTTGCCAGCATCAAGTTTTTTTAATAGGAAAGATAATATTAGTACTTAAGTGAGAATAGGTACCTATTTAGATATTTATACCTATGGCAGAAATAGTATTAAAAGTTTTTTGATGTCAAGTTTAGATTTGGAGATATTTGAAGTTAAATTTTTAATCTTTTCTTTAAAAAACAGCCTGATTTTAAAATATCAGATTAAGTTTCCATAGTTGGGTCCTTAGATCTGGTGAGATTCGGAAAGTTCTTGATACATATTATTTCTTTCAGTTTCAACTACTGAATTTGATCGTTCTCTGCCATTTTCAAAAATACCATTTTACTAGTCTTTAATCTTTTGATATTCACTAAACTCCTTGCAAGTGATTTAACATCTAAATAAATCACAAAATATTTATTCAAAAACCGTTAGAAACCAAGCGCAACAGCAAAATGTTAACGTGTCGATGATTCGTTCAAAGTCCGCTTATATTCATTGAATATGCAAAAATATATATAAACAGTAATAATATTTGCATAGTTTGTGTTCACTTTTCAGTGGTTTGGTTATTTCGGCACATAACTAAAAGACTTAACATATGAAAATAGCATATTTGACTTTTATAGTTAAAATGTATAAGAAAAAAACTAAAAGAAGAAGAGCTAAAGAAGGAAAAATAAACCAGTGATTAAAAAATTTGCAAACAAAATATATATTTTGTAGTATTTTTATTGCCAAATAACGAAAAAAAAAAAATATGTATAAGAAATACAAATTTTATTCAGATATCGAAATTTTCTCGAAGTATTGTTCAATTTTCAAAACCTTTTTATTCAGATGCTGTTATTATATTATATAATTTTACATTGTCCGACAATAATTGCAACCCAAAAATATTTCCCATTAGACTTGTTTGACTCAAGCGAAATGCCCAAAACTTGCATAACTCAAGGGATGTGCTCAAAACTGCATTCACAGACTTATACCATTCGACTACAGTTTTGAAAAATCTCATCAAATTTTTTCCATTTTCATGCCCTTTTTTTTTTTGTTAAAAATTTCTATAAATTTACAGCCAAAAAATATCAATAAAATTTTGGAGATAGCTTTAAGATATTGGCGTCCGAACCATTTTTTGGATCTTTGGATATTCTTTCATTCTAATTGCTGCTAAAAAATTTTGTCCGCTTATTTTTGTTTAAAAAATGTACATAAATTAAGGTGTTTACTTTGAACCTTTTTTGTTATTTTTTTTTTAATCTGCCTATGTTTTAGCGTTGGATTTAAAAATAATTCCCATAAAATTTCAGCATCCTCGCTCAAACCCGTAAGCAGCGCGAACAAAGTTTGAGTCCGTTTTCATTGAAATTTGACAGAAAAAAAACGGACTTACTAAAACGTAGAAAAATCTGCATTAGGTGCAAAGAAAATTCTAACAATATATATCCGAACGGTTTTTTTTTTTTTTTGCATGCCAATGAGCCTATATTCAATATACATTGGACCTAAAGAAAATTCTGCCGAAATTTCGGCTTCCTAGATCAAAACTGTGAACCGGTCTCATAGGCCTAAGTTTTATCATTGAACTTAAAGAAAATTAAATATTTCTGCAAAAATTTCAGCATCTTAGATCAAACCTGAAAACCGCGCAGAACTTGTTTTCCATATAAACTGAGAAAATGTTTTTTCTATGTTAATTATATGAGAAACAAACCCTATCAGCGCCGTTCACAGGTTTGATCTAAGAAACTGAAATTTTGGGAGTATTTTCTTGAAAATCTAAGACAAAGGAAAATATATTAGGTAGTGGAATGTTTTTCTTTTATGGATAACTATTTATGCGGTTCGCAGGTTCAATCTGCGAAGCTGAAATTTTGTGATAATTATTTTGCGACACAATGCTAAAACATAGTAAAAAAAAATTCTACAAAATTTTCCAAATAAACAACCTAAAATACGTTCTACTGTTATCATTCGTTTTTTCTCATAACAGCCAGAAACTGAAATGTTTCTTTCTTATCTGTTAATAATGTGTGCATGCCCAAAATAATTGATGTTAAAATGACCTTGAAAATATACACTCAAATCAGTTACGCCAATTGAAATGACACCTACAAGTTTTTTAAATGCTTTATTATCAGATGGTTAATTGGGTCAATCAGACCCACTAACACTCAAAATAACTGGTGTTCAAAAAAATCTAGTTGTAATTATACAAGTAAGCTGACAGAAAATGTATAGAAAAGTAATAATGTTACAGTAGTAGATAAAAGATAAAAGACATTCTGTTGTATAGAGTTTTAAAGGCACCCTTAAGTTATTTCCGATGATGTAACATATTTGATTATTTCGTATCTTTCTCAAACTTTGAGATTTTTGTGCTTATTATATGCACACTTTATTTGCATAGTTTTCGTCTATTAAAGCACTGATTTCTTCAGAAAATATAATACCTTAATGCTTAATTTATTAGCTTTCATTTGATGTGACATAAGCATTCATAATTCAATATTTTGCAGACAAATCAACAGACTACAGCATGATTTTTTAAAACATTCTTTTGTTTAATTTAAAAGAGTATGAAATCGCATCTAAAAATATATAAAATGTCAGCACTATATTTTAATAAATAAATAGCTTATCTTTTAATTTACGGTACAATAAACATGTGCGCCCTAGAAAATAGTTATGAAGCAAAAAAATAAAATAAAAGAAATCAATTTAATCAAAAAACTACCGAACTTTGTGCTCAATAAATTTAATCACGTTGTTGCAATTTAGCGATAACAATGTCAAAATGTCAGTTTTGTAAAGATTAAATGTTTAGAAAATGAAATGCATTAAATACAAGTGCTTACTCGTATAAAACTGTGACTTTTATTTTGTTCTTTTTCATATAAAAAAAATATATATTTTTATTAGCCAACAAAAAAAATGCATTGAATTTCATAACAAATTGTGAATTTTTGTTTTTTATTAAAAATAAAATTTTAATAAAAAAAAAACAAAGTATTCGTGGCAAGCTGGGAATGAACTTTAGTACAATATTACAATGACAACAACAACAACAACTGTAATACGCAATCATATGTAATACAGTGCTGCTTTCAGTATGCAAAGTAGTACCGGAAATGAGGCAACGACTTTATTTTGCATGCAAGTGTTAAATTAACACGAGCGACGACAAGTTAAATTACATGAAAAGGAAAATGAAAAATCTAAAAGAATTATACAAATAAAATAAATGACCTAAACATTACTTATTGTACTGAAATATTAGAAATAATGAATCTTAAATGAAAATTAAATAATGTGCGAGCAGCTAGTTTATATAGGAAATAGTGGATTTAATAGATTTTTGGAACAGTATTCAATTTAAAGAGACTTTTGTACATATTTTGATTAAAAATATATTTACAAACAAAGATTTTTTCAATCCTTAAACTCAAAAGCAATAATATATGGGCATTTGCACGAAAACTGAAGTTTTTTGTCCCGTGCGACACCTTAGTTTTTTGCAATTATCTTGAAAACGAAAAATTGCCCAAATTCAACCTAAGCACCAATTATAGAGCTAATTAGGAGCTATAAGTTTAACCTATTGTTAAAATAAAAAATCGTTTTATTTTGACTTTTTTTTTACTTTAAATGTGTTCGACCATGGAAATGCCCATATCGTTACTTCCTTTAAGACTCGTGCTCAACATTACTATCAACTTTTATATAAGTGATAAAATCAACAATGTTATAAATAAATATGGTTTTTTTTTAATTTAACAAAGCACAGCACAAAGAAAAAATTTCACCTCAGAACCTTTTTTTTTTGTTTCACAAGAAAAATGTCTTTATAAAGGCGGCAAAGAAACAAACCGCTTTTTTTTAACAACATTTTTTTATGCGTCAGCAACATGCAACCAACGCTGGTGCGTTTCTGTCATAAATTTCGCATTAATGGGTCTACAATAAAACAAACAAGAAAACTTCAGTTAAATATAAACAAAGGAAAGGTTGGTAAAACATAATGCATGACACACCTTTAATCAATTTAAAAAACAATTGAAAAAATTAAATTCTTTTATGACGTATATTTTTAAATAAATAAAATGTAAGGAATCGATTTCATCATCAATCGTTCTAAATTGAAACACTTAAAAGAATTTTATTATATTTTCTAGAAAAAGTTTGTTGATTATTTTAAGTAACTACATCTTTACTAATTAACGTCTGTAACTCATTAATGCTGGCATTCTTATTCTTCGACCTTTTGTATTATTCATAAATATGAAGTTTTTATACCTTGAACCTTCTATAATTTTTTTTTTTTTTTTTGCAAACATGCGAAAAGCAAAATAAACTTTGCACTTTTAATTAGTACCTTTTCGGTGCTTAATTACTTGAGCTTTTTATTTGCTAATTATCTATTTTTTGTTTGTTGCCACTTGACATAACTGTCTAATTTGCATAAATTCTAAAGACTTTTAGTTCTTCAACGCTTATTAGAATACATAACTAAGTATTTTGAGATACACTAAAAAGATTTGTAAACAAAATTTAGTTAGAGTTGATGCCGCTTTCTCACGAATTTTTCATTAATTAAGAAAAAAATTATCGCATCTCGTCTGTCTTAAGAATTTTGTATTGACTTTGCTGATAATGATATATTGCGTATTTCTTCTTAGTGATAATGAAAATATGCGTAATAGCGCTGTCGCCTGTTCAAGCTTTTGTCTTGTAAAATAATTTGTTCATCAAAAAAATGATTTCAGGCCTTTCTTAATATTTCAATTTAAGTATACAAGCTACTTTTTTGTTTAGAAATCCTGCTAGGCCACAACAGAAAAATACAAAGAAGAATCGCATTAAATAAGGAATCCATAAATTGGCTTGAGCAAAACGCAAATCAGTTGATGAGAAGTTAAATCTATACTTTTATTCATATAAAATTGCTCACATGGAAATGGTTTGTAACGCTTTAGCGCAAAGTATACTGATCCGATTTTAATAATTTACTTTTTAAAACAACATATTTGTGTTAGAGAAGGTAATTGCATACTTTGTTTTATTCTTTAAAAAATATCCTTATTTGTAGAATTAATTGTTTTGCTAAGCCTCACACAAAATTTGTCGTTTTGCGTTTTCGTTGCTTAAGTTGATGCTTCTTCTTAAATTCGGTATTGTTACATTTGTTTCTCTTTGCATTTGTACAGTTTGTATTTGACTTTAAATTTTTTTTTACTTTTGAAGAAAGATATTAAGACAGTAATTTCATTATGAAATGTTATTCACTAGCCTTTGTAAATGTCTGAAAAATCTTATAGTTTACCCAAAACCTTTTGCCATCAATTGAAGGTATTAGTTTTACAAACCTTATTAAATCACTGGAAAATATGTAACTTATACAAAAAAAAAAATCAAAATCATAAAAGAGATAAAAAATCACGGGCATTAAACATTTAATTACAATCAAGTAAAACAAGTATTATACGCTTAAGCTTAAAGCAATTTAAGAAAAGATTGTTTTAAACTTCAATTTCAATGCTATCATAATCTGCCTGTCTCATCAAATCAAAGCACAATTTTCAAAATATTGCAATGTTATGAATTTCATAAGATTTTCATGCAACGAATCCGCCAAAGTCGTTGAGCTAAACTCTTGCAAGCGTTGTAAAACGGTCTGTCAAACTCAAGGACACCTCAAAACGCAATGGTGCGTAACTTTTTTTTTATGCTTTTTATCATATAACTTGTTCATTTTATTTACCATATGTAATGTTAAGAAAAGTCAACGAAAGCAAAATCATATAAATGTCGAAAGACCAAGCTATCTAGCTACATACTAACTAACTGAAATTAATAAGTCACTTGAAAACCAGAATCTTGTGAAAATTCAAACTTAGCTTAGCGCACACATAACAAGCAAAGAGTGAGGTAGGAAGTGCTGTATAAAAGACGATCATCATCGACGCACATGTTTGTCTAGCAACTCTCAAACATCTGGCTTATGCTTCACTAGATTTGACTCAAGAAAAGCAGCTTGAGACTACAAATTTTTAGAGCGAGAAAAAAAAGCGCCGACACTAAATTTGTCAATGTTTTGCATTTATGTAGGTCAACAATGATAATTTTGACATTCTTGAAATATTTTAGCTTTTGTACGGAATATAAAATAAATGATTATAAATTGTGTGTTATTTATTACGAGTATTTAAAGAAAAACCTTTTTGGTATTTGAAAACTTTAAGGAATTTCGCTTAAAAGTTTAAGTTAAATATTTCTTATTTACATCTAATTTATGAACAGCTGTCAGTCAAACACACTATAACTTTGTTTAATATTTGTAAAGTTTTTTAGCACAGTAGCGTTAAATTAAATATTGACATTATTATTCATAAGTACGTTCAATGTTCAGAAAATAAAATGAGAAAAAAAAGAACACTTGCTTAAATGTGCTGAATGTATGTTAGTTGAGTATGGTAGGTAAACTTATAAACTATATATTGATTTTACTGATGAGGTAGGTGCGTGAATTTTGATTTTTTAACCCTTTGTGACAGCCTCAGATAAATTTTGAGAGTCTTATAAATATTTTTATTAGACCGCAACTTTTTATAAAGTTGGTGACCACTGATTTTCTGAAATCATGTGAATTTCAAATATCTTTGTAGATTACTGTATTGGCTAAAATTGCTCAGATTATTAGCGAAGAAAAAGAAAGTTATTGGTATAAAAATTAAGCTGAGGAAAAAGTCTAAAATATACATAAATTTGCGTCCAAAACCATAAAAAATTGACACAAAAATTAAAATTACTAAATGAAAAATATTTTGTAAAAGAGATATTGGATTTGGAGCAATTTATCTTAAAAAAATTAATCTCGAAATTTGTTGCGCATTTTACAGAAGATTTCATTTTTAACTGTGTTTCCTATTTTTTCAAGATATATATATTTCTAAAAAATCAAACTACGGAGCAAAAAAGTATAGTTAATTGCCAAAAAAGTGTAAACAACCTCTTTCATCCTAAGTTAGATCAAACAGCAGGGTTGCCAAGTCAAAAAAAGACAATTCCCGGCCTTCTCAAAAAAAAAAAATTTCCCTCAAATGTTAAAAACTCAGCGTTTTAAACAACACTGATGATGCAGGCAGTAATGCTCACAACTCCAGCCACAACTGTAAATTCTTTTTACAAAGCGATGGCCGCATTGTAGGCAGTTTGCCTACATCTCCATATACAATGTGTAACAAACGAAAGGCACATTGCCTTAAAACATCGCTTACTAAATGATTGTATGGTTCACCGAGTTGCCTACATCTTCACGTACAAAGCATGCAGTCGACAGGCAAGACCCCTTACAACTCCATATATAAAGTTAGCAGATGATAGACACTCTGCCTACATTTCTACTTGCAAAGTATGCAAAATGTTAGGCAAGCAAAAAATTTTTTCAACAGATTAAAAAATTAAAATGA
Source organism: Tricholauxania praeusta (assembly GCA_949775025.1). Classification (NCBI taxonomy): domain Eukaryota; kingdom Metazoa; phylum Arthropoda; class Insecta; order Diptera; family Lauxaniidae; genus Tricholauxania; species Tricholauxania praeusta. Next base: position 9,122,958 of record OX459030.1, read on the forward strand.
AATTTTTATTTCATTTTGACGACAGTAAAGAAATGTACATTTATGTCGGTTGTTAGAGCCTTTGTTTGGGACGCAGAGCGCGCGGGTTCAAATCCAAGAACAGATATTTTTTTTTTTAAATGAAGTAGAAGTAGTACTCTACTTATTTGTTGATGAGCCTTTTTTATGTTTTGGTCAGAGCAATATTAAAAAATTGATTCACTAAATGGTAAAAACTTCAAAAACTTTATGATTTTTTTCTGTTCGTTTAACTGAACTTTGAAGTCCATGTCGCAAAACTCGTACAATTCTTGGCAATTTCAGAAATTTAAATTAACTTGTACCAGGCCTCCGGCTTTGACATAAAAGTCAATCTCGGACAGTGTTCCCCAAAAGTTTGATACCTAAATTAAGTTTTGTATCAATTTTGTCAATATTTCACTTGATAAAAAAGGGTTAAGATTTATGTTTTTGCAACAGAAATGATTATGAAATGCACTTCATAATATGGTAGCAAAAAAATGTTTATATATTCAATAATTTAAATAAAAAAAATTACCGCATGATAAGCGTTAACGTAAGTTATTTTTTATACTTTGTTTGCGAAAATCGCAGTTTTTTTTTTGCGTTATTGCGTTTTAATTGAATTTAATAGAACAACAAATTTGTAATTTTATTGGTTGCGAAAGCACTGCACTTTATCATGTTGTTATTGAGTTATTTGCTTTAACTTTTTACCAAACAATTGCTGATAAGAACGAAATATCTTAACATATATAGATAAAAAAATAACATTTTTGTTTAAATTAATTTGTGTTAAAATTTAAATGCTGTGTAGCAAAAATGTAAAGAATGAAAAATATCAAGTTTTTATTTCCCGGTAGTAACTATATAAAAATGTTTTTTTTGTTTTTTTCTTTTTTATTTTTTCATTTAATATAGCTGTATATGTTTTAACCAAGTTCAAACCCACGTTATCAATTGTATTTCATTTAAGTTTCTGGTATATATAATAGATTTTGTTTTGGTTGAATATAAAAAGAGAGAGTGATATTTATTGGACCATAAAGTTTATTTTTCTTTGTTTAAATTTTTGCATCACTTAATTGCCTAAGTTTATGCATGAGCAAATCAGTTAAATATTTATAGAAAAAGGGCGTGTTTTTCTGCAAAAATAAACTGCACATTAAATGTTCACGTTTTAGGCGTTAAGAAAATAATTCAATGAAATATTAAAAACGTTGGCCCAATGTAAAAAAAAAAAACTAATGAGAGTGGATATATTAAATTTTTTTTTTTTTTTTTTTGTTTGTAACGATTTACTGTTTTTATTTATAAATGCTGGCGCTTAAGCTTAATGCCGAATCATTTGACAGTAAATTGCGAAAGAAATGCGCGGAGAACATAGACACTTTTGCCAAGATTTTTTTTGTTACTTCTAGATATTATACTCAAGCCTTGGGCGCATAATGTTAATGTGTATCGCTGGCTTCCATTTGCATTTAATTGACCTATAGTAATTAAGAAAGAAGTTTGAAAAACCACTTAGTATTCAAAAAAAAAAGTAAATAAAATTAAAAACAAAGCTTAATACTTAATAATGATTAATTAAACATGTTTTTTTTTAATTTTTTTTTTTTAAATGTTGCTAAAAATCACCAGACTAACGCTGACCTTCAGTGAAATGACGCTGATAAAAACGATTTCAATTCTAATGTTTATTATGCGTCAAAGACGCAGCAAGCGGCTGAGTAACACTTTAAAAGTTGCATAAGCTTTGCGAAAATTCTAGATTGGATATCGAGTTATCAAAACCAGAAGTGTAAATAATAACAAAATCGCTACTTATTTGCATAGCATAACTTAAATAACAGATTTAAGTTTATTTTTCTCAAACCAAATCAAATAGAAACTTAATAAAGTTTTATTTACGTTTTATTGACGATAATTGCTGCCGCGCCTTCGGTAATGCATTTTCTAGAAAACTTAAATTAAATTGTTTACAAAATTTGTTAAAAAATCTTTCCTCTTTTTAATTTTCAAATCGCACCTTCCTTTTAACATGTAGTAACAGTTATTTTACGTTTATTGTGCTACCGGTTGTTGTTTTGAAATCTATTTTTGTCGTTTAATTTGTTTACAAATTTTTATACAGTTGCACAGTGGGGTAAAATGTGTCAAAATTTATGACTTTTTTTTTCAACTAGTAATATTAATGTTATAATATTATAGTGTAGAAAAATGTAAAGCATAAAACGCTCTTAGCGTTGAGAGAATTGCTTGCAAATTGAGCGTGCTCTCACGAAGTCTCATAGTCCTATCGTCTTGTTAAAATACTCGTAGTAGTGAATGCGTGTGAAAGCTCAAAAAGCTTTTTTTTACTCTAAGTGTCTTTATTCAGGCATCCGAAGCTTTGCAAGTCTTTTGCTCGTTCGACCGCAACAAAGTTCAGTAAGTCACTAGTCGATTAGGTGACCAAACCCGTAATTCCGCATAGTTTCGGAAGAGCATTATTTCGTTCAAAAAGTTCCAGACATTAAATTTTATGTTTGTTGGGGTTTTTTCCAAGTGATAAGACTGATGAGCTGATTATTCCATGTTGAAAAAAGTCAAGCCCATGATTTGTGCTCCGTTTCTACTGAAAGATGCGGACTTATCGATTTACTTTCGTATTGTAGTTTTTATCATGCCCATTTCGGCCACTTTAACCGATTTCAAAATTTATAGCAATATTTTTGTTTTTGTTGAGCTGTTTTTTTTTTTGGCAAAACTAAAAATCATTTGTTCCACAATATGAAGGGTACCAGCTCCGTTTATTCCGCATTTGTCAAGCGTTATCTCCAACGTTTGTGAGCTGTCGTCTGACCACGCTTTTCATTGTTTTTGTTGCAAATTTTGATTTATTTTTTTTTTTTTTATTTGTTGACAGCATATTTTTATTTTTTTTTTGCTGCTTCCGCATCTTGTGTGTCTGCGAATATTTTTTTTTTATAAGAAAAAAGTTTCCTAAATATTATTATTTTTTTTTTTTGTTTTTATTTGTTATGCTGTTGCTGTTTCCACATTCATAACAATCATTTCGCAAAGTGCGCCCAAAGGCCATTCACCACATATTGAGCAAGTGGTGCTGGTTGGTCATCTTCGCTGTTATCTTGCGTGAATTTTTTTTGCCAATTTTGTAAATAAGACAAAAAAAAACATATTAAATATAATTTTCTTCATTTTAAATTCCTTTGAAATTTTTTCTATTATAATTTTGGCTTGTTATGTTGTCATTTTTTGTTATTTAACTTCTTTGGTTTGCTTAATCGTTGGCATTATTAGCAAAATTTTAATTTTATTTTTTTTTCTGATGTAAATTGATTATAATTATGATGTTATCGAAATTAATTGTAGTATTTTAAACTTTTGTGGATCTTATATCAAGAATTAAAATATATATATAGTCTTAAAAACACTGATAATTATCTTCGAAGAATCAACGTTTTGAATAAAAAAAAAAATATTTTCAAAAATACTTAAAAAGAAGAAAGCATATACCCAGTGCTACCAATTAAAAATCTGGGATTCAAAAACTTTCATATTCGAAAAAAAGTTTGAAAAGGAATATGCGGATTTTTTGCCGAAAAAGTAGGTTGAGCCTACTATGGCTATCTTTATGCATACGCTCAATTTTTGACATAAATCAATTTTTATCATAGTTCTGCCTCAAATGCAGTTGCTTTCTTAATATATTTTCTATCTTGTCAAATAGTGGGACCAAAAAATTACTATAAAAATGCCCCAAAGAGTCTCCTTAGAAAAAAAGTATAACTGAAAGTAATATTTTAACATTCTTCAAACGATTACTTCATCGACACTTCGAGTGTTTCACGCTGTGCAATTGTTAAAACAACTGCAACAATAATTTCGACGTATTATCTAATATGGGCACTTGACAACTGAAGAATGACAATAACAATTAAGTTGGAGACAAAAAAATTAAACTTTTATTTTCATTAGTTTGTTCTATTACGACATACAAATAAATTGAAATTCTCAAGCAACATTATTTACTATAATTTATTTAATTGCAAGAAACGTGACAGCATAAAAATTTAAATAGCAATTTATAATTTTTATTTTATTAGCATTCCCAACGCGAACAGCACGGTTTTTAGAACTTAATTCGATACAAGGTTTAAATGACTTTCAATTTCCTTCCTTTCAACAAAAAAAAAGGTACTTCCTTTCAATTAATTACAACAAGCATGACATATATAGTATATATCATGACATATTTAATCGTACACTCAGCACAAAATCTATGTTTTTTCTGTCTCTCGCCTATTAATGTTAATGAACTTTAATTAGTGATTTTGCATTCAACACAATGCTCACAATAGTTTTGTTTGTTTATTTGCATTTTTTTTTTTTTTTTTCAATTTTTTTAGGTATTTTATATTGTCCAGCAACATGTCAGTTGTTTTGCTGCACAATTTTGCATTTGCATGCATTTTATTTATTTTATTTTTTTTTTTAACACACATTCTTTGAATACGTCTGGCGTACGGGTGTTAATCGTATTAACTTTACTGCAGTACTTTTTTTTCAGTTTATTTGTAGTTTCTCCGATTTTCGTATGCATGCGTGAAGGGTATTGACCTGAGAGGTTCAATATTTTGTTGACGCCGCTTTGCTTTGTGTTCAATACAAAATTTATTGCTTATTCAATATATACGGTATTGATTTTGTAAATATGTACCATACAACAATTGTAGATTCGGTTGCTGTTGAGCGCACGCTTCGGTATTGCATTGTCTTTCAAATACTTTGGAGTTGGTTATTGCAAAAGACAATTTTATAATTTGATCAATATTTATTGTTGCTTTGAAAATCTTGATATTTAGAAATTAAATTTAAAAGTTTTAATTTTGATTGCCCATATATTTTTCCATTTCGCTTAGTTACTAAAGTGTTTCCCAATGAAAACTACAACCCAAATTGGCATAGATTCAAGTTACCTTTTAGTACTCAAAACGCTGATTTCTTATAATGCATGACTTATAATCTTAAACGCCAAATTGACTGTTTTATTAAGATTGAGAAAAAAGCAAAAAAAATTGTAAAATTTTTTAAACATGCTATAATTAGCAACATGAGTAATCTGTGATCAAAACGCAACATATCAATTTTTTTAGTTTTAACAAGAGCACATTAAAATTCAAAAGGTACTTGATGAGTGAAGTAATTTGATTTTGCACTTAACGTTTTTGATTTATAATGTCAATAGTAAAGTGCAAAGTTTTGTAGAAACGCTATGAAAGTATTAATTTTCATAAATGATTAATATCTGTGGACATTTGATAAAAGAACCTCTGACGATCAACGGTATTAATTCAATATCGCGTAAGTCTTGCGTTGAAGCAAAGAGCTTATGCTGTTTTGAGTTATTACCGTAGATCGAAAGAGTTTGTTTTGTCAAATGTTCACAGAAATGTAGGCTGAAACCGAGTTCTAAGAAATGCAATTCTCTGGTTGTCGTAAGCACTGCGTTCCATAATTTTTTATATTCCAATGAGTTTCCGAAGTTTTTCCGTCAACAGTTTTTCAGTAATATTATCAACATATCTGTAACGTCTCAACACTTGAATCTGGAAATCCTAGAACTTATTAATCTTAACAATTTTATAAGAATCCAGCGAAATAAAAGTAGATAATTGACGAAAAACTGGCATACAGATAATAAATTTTAGTCAACCTTAGAGATCAGATCAAACCTCAGAGCTTTCAAAGGTCGAGCTTGACGCATTTCGTTTTCTGTGTAAGAATTTTGTGGGCCAGTTTTATTGCTTTAGGAATAGAAAATTTTCAGTTAACTTGCATGCAAAGAAAATTGACTAAGATATATTTCAATTACTTATTAGGATCAATCCTCCTATTTGTACTTCTTATGGCATTCGATTTTAAAAATGACTTCAGTCATATGGCCAACATGTCTATAATTCTGGAAATCTTTGTTGATTAGTTTTTCAAGCATTTCTGACCGTAATACAGTCAAACTTCCATATAGCGAATACGCACGGGACCAGAAAAAAAATTCGTTATATAGATATAATTTTTTTTACTATTTATTTAAAGAAGTCAATAATTTTGGTATGGACTACACTCTTTTACTTTTCTCCTTCAACAAAATCTTCTAATACATTAAAAGAAGCATACATATTAGTCGGTACGTTGCTCCTTTTTCCCAGAAAGTTTCGAAATTCGTCAAATGTCACGCCTTCTACAACTTTTTTTATTATCAATAATTTTTTTTTCGAGAGAAAGGCTACTTCGTTGCAACATTTTCACTTCTATCACTGAACACTGACTGAACTATAGTCACCATTAATAGTGAAGGAACTTTCTTTTTTTTCGATTGTTGTTGTTTTCATATTTTGGGGATCCCCTTAAAATCTTTTCTTTTTACTCTGTATGTATGTAGTTTTATTGACATGCGTAATAGAAAATTATTTTAAAAAATTCGCTTTAAGGAGATCAGAAACGCTTTAAAGTTTGATTTTCAGGAAATTCGCTGTAAGAAGATCAAAATACACTGAAAATAGAACGAGAAAGCTGTGTACTTCAACTCAGTTCGTAGTAGAGAGAACTTCGTTTCATAGAAGTTCGTTATAAAGAAGTTTGACTGTATTTGTTTTTTATTATGTTTTTGTCTATATTTATCTTTACTTTAACTTCTAATTAAAACAACATTTTGTCCATATTAAATATTTCGAAACAAAGCTTTCGTGATCATTGATCTTAACGCTTGATCTTAACTCATTTTTGAATGAATAATATCTGACGAACAAGGGGTACTGATTATTATCTCAATTTGGTGTCACTTTATTTCACTTTTTGTTTTAAAATTCCTTAAAAATCTTTTTTAACTACTGCTATGTTGATTAGAAAAAATGTGTTGATATGACTTATGAGCTAAAAAAGTAAAAACATTTTCTTGAGTTAGAGCAGTGGTGGGCAGTTAGTGTCTCTATCCGCCCTCATTGCCCGCACCGTTATTTCGACGCATAAGCAAGCAAAAAAAAATTCGCGGAATTTCAACACTATCGAGGCACAGCGTTTGACTTGAATTCAAATGAAAACAAAACACAAAAGCATAAGCAACGGCTTCGCATTCTGTCTTGACGAATGTAGCAATTGTTTTTATTTGAAGTGTAATTTGGTTTTTTTTTTGTTCTGTTGGCGAATTTGGAAATGACAGCAAAAAAACTTTAAAATTTTGTTTGTTGTTACTTGATGTTGTTGTTTCACCCTTTTGTTAGATTTCCATGCCCACCACTGAGTTAGAGCATTAATTTTTTAAGCACAACATACATACTTTAGCATTTAAAACAATAAATTAATATATTTTTACTTAATTTTTCAGATGCCAAATCTATACTCAAAGGCGTCAGTGGACGCTTACGTTCTGGCGAACTTACAGCTATTATGGGACCATCAGGTGCTGGCAAAAGTACGCTGCTCAATATACTATCTGGTTATAAGTGAGTATTAGTAATTTTTGCATTTTAATACTTTAATAAGACACTGTCAAAAAAACAAAAAAAATAACAAGGGGCCGGTTAATTCACGTATTAACTTGAAAATGCAAATTTTAATTTGTTTTTATTTCATTTTATTTTATTTTTAACTTAACAAGATCCCTACTTACTTTATTTAAAAAGTCATAAATTAAGAAGCCACCTGATTATATAAAATGTTTTTCACTTCCCTTAGTGTACCATATTACCAAAATAACTTTGTAATGTCTATATGTGATAATATATTTTCGTTATACTGAAGCGAACTTGATCCTGTTTTTCTACAGCTCATAAATAATATAAAGCCAGCAGAATGTGCACTTAATACTCCTTATTAGGCTGTAATAAAATGTCATAAGACTTCTTTTTTATTTTAATACCACCATTCTTTATTGAAGCGTATTTTATTTTACGTAGAATGTTTTGATACTTTTTTATTTCATTTACTGACCACAATAAACTCGCCAGGCCTTGTGCAAATCATAAAATTTATAAAGAAAAAAAAAACTTAGAAAAAAAAACTAAAATCGAAACTAGAAACTTGGACTTTGAATTAAAAAAAAAATACAAAAAGAAAAAAATAAGAATTCGGTAAAACACACAAATTATCGTATTGCCATTAGAATAAAATACGACGTAGTAATTAGGGGTAATTAAAAAGCTCGATATGTTTTGGTTCTTTCCTTGAACGACTACGACAAAAGGCATGAACTGTCACCTTTTTTATTCTCACATTATCCTTGTGCTTTATTTTGTTTTCGATTTTTTTTTTTAATACTATCTAGTTAGGAGCTGTCCATTAGCTACGTAGTACAATTTTGGGGGGCGCATTTGAATCTTGCCATGCAGAACTTTCTTTTGAGTTTTCGTAGTTTTTGGCTACAATCTAGATCTTTTAGTAGACTGAATTGCGTCAAAATTAATAAAATGAAATGTGCACATCTCCAGCTGCTTTTAAAAATCCGATTCTCATACAAATCAAGCGACGAAAGTGTTAATAGATTGTGCACGTGTTGCAAAAAATTTACAAGTGAAGTCTGCGGAGAAGCATTGGAGTGGAACCGTTAGGGTAGCAGAAAACGCGGCCATCCGAATTCATCAAATCGCTAGAGCATAAGAAATGTACTTATATCGAGGTAGTTTTTGAGAAAATTAAAGTACTCGCTAATCTTCTTGCACGTGAGAAGAGTTTTTAGGAAGGTTCTATGCGCCGTGGAAATCAAAAGGGATACAAGCCAATGTCCAATATAGAAATTCGCAGTATTTTTTTTTAATCAACCCTTACAGAACTGTAAGTAGAGTTGAGTTTTAGCAACCGTCTAAAGGTCCTTTTGCGCACAACTCAAATTTATGTGCCATTTTGTCAGTGTGAACGTCGGGGCTCTCACCTTTACAAACGTACTCTGAGAAAAGAGTATGCGTAGAGTAGAGATTTTTAAATTATTTAGTGTAATCATCAACAAATTTTGGTAGATATTACAATGGCTCTCTAGTTGGAAGAAAAGGTTGCTTATTGGACCAAACATAATATTTGTTCGAGTACGTTGAAGAAATTCGATTGGGTTAAATAAAGGGTGATCCTATACCAGATCCCTTTTCCAACTGGGCTGTTTTGACAGCTGTCATGTGTGAAATGGCTTGTTCATATGACGTTTGTGTTCAGTATTCAATACGAAACTCAATCATGAATAAACTCGTGTTATTCAAGGAATACCGGCCGATGTGCTCGAAAGAGTTGTCAAAAATTGGACCATATTTATTAGGTAAAAAGGGTGATCCTATACCAGATCCCTTTTCCAACTGGGTTGTTTTGACAGCTGTCATGTGTGAAATGGCTTGTTCATATGACGTTTGTGTTCAGTATTCAATACGAAACTCAATCATGAATAAACTCGTGTTATTCAAGGAATACCGGCCGATATGCTCGAAAGAGTTGTCGAAAAATTTACCCACAGAATGTACTATTTAAGAACTAGTCGTGGGAAACATTTGAACGAAATAGTTTTTAAACATTGAGTTGTAGGAACCGAACTATCATTCCAAGTAAAGATTTGCATCAATGCATTGATTTTTATGTATTTTATTTAGAAAACAAAGTAGGAAGCTCTTATTGGATCACCTTTTATATATTTGATAATCATATTTTTATTTGATTTATTTTACTTAGTATGAAATGTAGGTATTTATGATAGTGTCGCTACCAATGACATCTAATATAAGAATGTGACGATATTGGTAATATCGATGTATTTATAAATCGATATTTTTAAATTTGGTTTTTTTGCTCATCGATTTTAACAACAAATTGATATTCATAAATGTTTACGTACGTTTCAGTCAAATGCGATTTGATAAATATTACCAAATATATGGAATATATAGCATAATTGTATAATATATTTAGGTAATTATTGCCAAAGGTATGATTAATACAACAATATTATACAATTCAGTGGAATGTGTTGCGTGTTAAATTATATCAAATATTTAGTTCGCCTACATTTATCAAATATATAATTTGTTAATTATTACCAAATCACGATACATACGAATAAAACGTTTTACCTGTGTACTTCAACGCTTGCATTTTGCTAAATCAATATGGAAGGCATGTAGCTTATGGACAGCTCCTTAAGTAATCGATGTGATTTCTCAATTGTTTTAAATCGATTTTTGTATGAAAAAATATATAAAATTAACATATTTGATTGCTGTTACTAGCTGATAATTTATTCTTTTGTTAAGCTACACATACAGTTCTGAACAGAAAATTATGCCAACATGTTTTTTTTTATATTGCTGCATAGTTGGAAGTATAATTTTTTGATAGTTTTGTAAAAATCATAATATTATTTGGTTTTTCAGCTCCAAAGTCAGCTCTTTCTTTTTTACAATTCACGCTTAAATATCTCGAAAACAAAGAACTCTTTTTCTAAGAAAGTTATTAGATTTTCTTAAGTTACACAAAGGCAACTTTTTGAAAATTAAATGAATTTTTGTATGAAAAGTAGGTACTATTAAATTTCTGATAATTGCCTAAAGTACTTGTTATTTTGCACATTACTGCCTGCTACTGCATATGTTGTGTAGTATCTACTTGAACAGCTGACTCACAATTAAGTTTCTGATGTGCTATTTACACACAGTTTTAAGTATTATTTATTTTTTCGCGATAATGCGAGTATTATTTCACTTTTTTATTGTTCTTCGGTTACTTCTACTATTGGACTTTGGCACATTTATGTGCTGTTTGTTCTAATAAATTTTTTTTTTTTTTTAATTAGTTGATGTTATTATAATTGTGTAAGTTTCAAGGAAAAAAAAATGTCGCGTACACAATATAAGTAACTTTGCCATAATCCTCTAGCATTCAGTTTTGAGTCAGCATGTTTTCCATTTATAGTTCTGGAATTGTTATCGCTTTGTAGAAATAATGCTTTTTTGATAGCAGTGCTAAATATTTAAGGCTCTTTTATTTCATTACTAATACTTTCTTTATTTTTATTAGAAGTAGGAAAAAAACATGTTTGTGTTTTGACATTTTATTTGAACATTCAGGTCAATATTTAGTCGATTTTTTCGAATAAATTTACTTTGTTATTCGAATTGGATTCTGTTATCGTCATTGGTATTTATTTTCTTATTCAATAATATATGAATGTTTTTGTTTATCGAAGAACTGGCTACGTAAAAACTTAGATCATTTTATGGAAATTTCATTATATTTTTAAAATGATTTTAATTAGTTGCTTAAGGATCCACTGGACCACTGTTCGCTTTAATAATAAGCAGACTTCTCAACAAAAATTTTGAAATTTTTATATAAGAAATCTTTTAAAAAGATGAAAGTGCTATTTTATTCAAAGACATTTTGCGATCCTCTAATATTTTAAATGATTTTTTTACATTTAGTATTTATAGAGTAGTATTAAAATTTTATGTTTCAAAACATATGCTTATAAGAATTGTAAGTAGCGATTACATCTACAACATTTGCGTTCACACGCGCATAAAAGTTGTCGCATATATTTTTTTTTTTTAAATTTTCTAAAGTTCTCTGTTTCCCTGGATAAAAGCAACTTTTACTAACAAACGCTGTAGTTACAAATTATAAATTTTTTTTTTTGGCCTTGGCAATAATTCTTGAATAATAACTTAATTATAGATAATTACCTTACTGACGTTTAATTTTGAACTTACAATTAAAAACAGAGGATAATATTTAAAAGAATTGATTATATTATTAAATACAATATCAATTTAGTACAATTAAAAGCGAATGTTAATATTTAGCAGATTAAATTGCAAGCACAGCTCACATTGGCGAGACACGTGTCAGATTTTGTGATATGACTAAGAGTTACATAGCAATGGGCTCAATTTGTCGCGTCAGTGATGCGTGTCAACTTAAATGCAACGTAATGTTAAGTCAGTTGAACGAAATTTTTTTGAGTCACAAAGTGTATAATTACACAGAGTAACAAGAATTTTGATGGATACGAAATCTTTTAATTTGATTTAAAAAAATTTTAAAAAAAAAATACATATTTTTGTTAAAAATATAACAAGAGATTTTAAGGCTACGCTGAGCACGCAGTGAAATGAGTCTTCACACGTACTCTTGTTTTTGTGTTAAAGTGTTAAATTGCAGCTTAAAAACGGCACATTAAACTACGCTTAATGTACAATTAAACACTTTAACACAAAATCAAAACTACTTATGAAAATTCCTACTAAAAAAATATGCCAAAAATTTCCAGAACTATAAAATTTCTTTTAAATATTTTCGCATTTTAGTAACACTAATTAAACTTAAAAGGATTGGCCGCATTTGTGTAAAAGTTTTATAAATAATTTAATTTAATAAACTACGCATGTAAAAATGACAAATGTCGAAAATAACGAAAACAAATGCGCCTAATTAAAACCCTTTTGAAATTCTTAAGCATTTTTTATTTTGTTTTAATTATTTAAATATTCTGAGCCGGAAAAAAAAAACCTATAATGATATGAAAAAAAAAAAAACAAATTTATCTTGATTGCAAAACTAGTTTTTTAGAAAAACATACGCTTTACTTTTGAATATATAAAATTTGTTATTTCTTCGTTTGCAATAAATTTTGCCTAAAACGACTTTAACATATCCATTCCCCAAGCTGTTGTGGCAGTTTATTTTTGTTTTCGCCATTAGTATAATTTCAATATACACGTTTTTAAATTGCGTTGAATATATTTAAATTCCAATTTAATTTATTTTCAACAGGTTTTGGACGTAATAATTGACGTATCGTATGTTTTATATTAAGTTTTTAGAATATCGTCTCTTAATCCCATATTCAGAGTGACGACAATCAAAAATGTTTTCAGTTGTAAGCAAGAAAAATAAGAAATAAATGTGAAAACATTGTTACATATTGGTTTTCTGTCCTTTTAAATAGCTTTTACTTGATATACAATATATAGTTGTAATTTCTTTAATGATTAAATAAAAGCATAGCTCAGACAAAAAATTAAATGATACTTTTTTTGGACAAAGAACTAATTCTTTAATAAAAAAACTACATCATTTTTAAGCAAATTTATCACCAAGAGACTGAAAATTTTCAAGAGAAATTTAACATGAACCCCTAAGCAATGAGATCGAACCGAGTTAAATCGTTTTCAAAATCCTATTACAAAAATTGCCATGTACTGTTGGTTTACTCAGAAACCATGCCCAAGATAACCATTTTCTAGATTTTTTTAGAAAATTTGAGTTATAGGCGATTCACACTGGAATCGAAATCAATTTCATTTTCATTTATTTTGATTTCGTATCGTAGCTTAAACAGTATGTAGCTTCCTCAATGACATCCCTGACATCGCTGACATTAGCTTTTTACTTTGACATTAGCTAACTCCTTTTTATTTGACATAAGCTGCGTTAAAATGATCTGTAAATTAAAAACATTTCATTAAATAAAACTACTATTTAACACAAAAATACTAATACCTTTTATGTTTGCTTTTTTTGTCCGGCTGTTTGTCTATTTTCTTTGATTTATCAGCTTTTTGATGACTCATTATTTTGACATAAGTGGGAAATTCAAAAGCTTTAAAAACTCATTCACAAACCTAATTTCAAGTTAAAATTAATGGATTTAAATGATTTATTTCACATTGAATTTGTATACCAACAGAGGCTGGCACTAATATACAAACCCCTTAGAATCCAAAATGAAAGAAATTTCTTTATATAATTTCATTCCATCAGAAATTTATGACTTCTTAACTGTGAAAAAAATATAGAATTTTTTCGCAACATGAATACTTTAGTTTTCATCTGATGCATAGCCTATTTTCCTATATATTTATTTTATTTTTCACTTTTATTAACAACCGTCTTTTTATTTATTTTCAGAACCTCCAACATTGAAGGTGTCGTAACTATGAATGGATCTGAACGCAATATAAGTGCATTCCGTAAGCTTTCCGCTTATATTATGCAAGATAATCAGCTGCATGGAAATCTTTCGGTACAAGAGGCCATGACAGTGGCAACCAATCTTAAGTTGAGCAAAAAGTTTACAAAACCAGAGAAAAATTCAATGGTAAGATATATCAAAGTATTCATTTATGGTTTGATTTCATACTAGTTATACCTACGGCTTCGCAGGCACATATCCCGTTTTCTTTATGTCATAATGAAATTACTCTCTTAACATCTCATCTTCAAAAGTAAGAAAGAAAGAAAACAATTGAAAGAGACTATGTTCTTTGAAAAAAAAAAAAAACAATAATAGTTCAAGAAACAGCATACGCAACGAAAAATCAAACACCAATTTTTGTGTTTTATAAAAACTTAATCCTAAAGTAAAGTATAATTTACTTTAAAAATTAAAAAAATAAACATACGATAACCTTTGCTAGCACAAATATGTTGTCTTAAAAAATAAATTATTAAAATTGGTTCAGTATATTTTGCGCCAAAGCGTTACAAACCATTTCTATATGAGCAGTTTTATATTAATACTAAAGCAAAACTTATGAGCTCGAATTTGTGTTTATTTCTGCTATTCTGTTCAGTTTTATTCTGGAACATTTTCAATACTTTAATAGTATATCGTCATTGTAACAAGAAAGTAAATTATATGATTTTTATAAATTTTTAAGTAAAAAGAAAACAAAACAAAATATTTATTTTTACAAAAATTCTTTAAAATAAAATAAGTTAGCTCCATACTTTAACTTACTTGAACAAATAATTTAAGACTCTTACAGCGCGATTTTTTTGTCACAATTTAATTCGGTTGACTTTGTTTTTATCACTAATGATTCTGAAAAGCTAAATATATAAATAACATATAGGATAATTATTAATAAATTTAAGAAAATGTTTTAACCTAAAAATAGAAATTCCTTAGAAAAAATAGTCTCTCTTTCTCTCTCATACATATTTATGATATTTTGGTACCATTTATGATGTTGTCTTTCATATTCGATGCGAAACAATAAAATGACTTTGCAAATTTTGCTAATCATTAAATAAAAAACTTCCAAAAATAACACCAAAGATATAGGTTTTTTTTATTAAAAACCACAATTGATTGCTCAGCATTTTCATTGTTCCCTGCACAAGTCAAAATTTTTAGATTCGTCATCTACAGCAAGACACGAGTAAACGTGCTTCTACACAAAAGAATCTGTCACGTTCAGCGCTGTATCTATGCCTGACCATTTATGAAGTGTTCTTAAATAAATAAACAAAATTATAATTTGCCCAAGTATCAGAAACAAAGAAGATTCAACATTTACAAAAAACTTCTTTATCTTTACTTATACTACGATCTGATATAAGCCTAATAATACAGCGAAATTTCCTGGAATTAAATAGTTTTCTAATGAATTTAAAACTTGCAATTAACCCTTAAGTAGTTCTCATTCAAAAATATGAAAATGTTTCCAAACACTTTTGAAATATCATGCTATTTCCATTACCTAATAAAGCTGACACCTTTTGTTTTATATTTAATGACTCTCATCCACTAATCGCAAAATATTTTTTTACATTTCCAGATCGATGACATCTTGCTAACGCTCAGCTTGAGTGAACACCGCAACACACTGACACGCAATCTGTCCGGTGGACAGAAGAAACGTCTCTCTATAGCCCTCGAACTGGTGAGCAATCCACCGATAATGTTTTTCGATGAACCAACATCCGGTTTGGATAGCTCCACATGTTTTCAATGCATACATTTATTGAAAATGTTGGCCGCTGGCGGTCGCACAATCATTTGCACAATACATCAACCATCGGCGCGTCTTTTTGAAATGTTCGATCAATTGTATACGCTGGCTGATGGACAGTGCGTTTATCAGGGTAGCACTAGACAGCTGGTGCCATTCCTTTCAACATTGAATTTAGAATGTCCTAGCTACCATAATCCAGCGAGTTATGTCATTGAAGTAGCCTGTGGTGAACATGGTGATCATACACGTAAACTGGTCGATGCCATCGATAATGGTAAACGTGATATACGTAACTCTAATGATTATGCGAGCATGAAGGCACGCAACGATCTCGTCAAGGTGCACAATTTGAAGACTTTGTTGGATAAAAATGATGCTGCTAATGCAACGAGTGGCAAATATGAGGAGAATTTAACATTGAATGCAGGATTATTGAATGGCAATCTTGTCAATGATATTGTTAAATATAGTGACTCAAATGCTGGAGTGTCGGTGGTGTCAACCAATCAGAAAGGTGACGCTATACTTGATGTTGAAAAGGCCGACAATTGCACTACAGCGTTGCTATCAGCAGAGATTACCTCACCAGAACGTTATCCTACATCACAGTTTCATCAGTTTTGGATTGTATTGAAGCGTACGCTGTTGTTCAGTTTTCGCGATTGGGTAAGTTTCAGCAAAAATTTTCATTGCATACTTATAGGCTGATATTAATTAATCTCTCTCTCTTTCTCTTTCTGTCTAACAGACTCTTATGTATTTACGTTTGTTTGCTCATTTGCTGGTTGGTTTTCTAATCGGTGCTCTCTATTATGATATTGGCAATGATGGTGCTAAGGTTTTGAGTAATCTTGGTTTCTTGTTCTTCAACATGTTGTTCCTGATGTATACTTCGATGACAATTACGATTTTATCATGTAAGTTTTACATATTTGCTGTGTGAAGAAATAGAAACTTCTTGCAAATAAAAAATTCTCAAACAATAAGATTTATATAAAATTAAATTCATTTTTCAGTTCCCCTCGAAATGCCCGTGCTGCTAAAGGAAAATTTCAATCGCTGGTACTCACTTAAGTCATATTACTTAGCCATATCAGTAGCGGATATACCATTTCAGGTAAGAATTTTTTACTTAAAACATAAAAAAGGAAATTCATTACGAAAAAAACACCCTCTCTCTTTTGCAGGCTATCTTCTGTATTGTCTACGTAACGATTGTCTATTACTTTACCTCACAGCCCTGGGAACTTTGCCGCTATTCCATGTTTTTGGGAGCTTGCCTTATGATTTCATTTGTTGCACAATCTGTTGGTTTAGTTGTTGGCGCCGCCATGAATGTACAGAACGGTGTATTCTTAGCACCTGTAATGTCTGTGCCATTCCTGCTGTTCTCCGGTTTCTTCGTTTCCTTTGATGCTATACCAGTTTATTTGCGCTGGATAACATATTTGTCCTACATTCGCTATGGTTTCGAAGGTACCGCCTTGGCCACTTATGGCTACGAACGTCCAAAATTGAAGTGCCATCAAACATATTGCCATTTCAAATCGCCATTAACTACACTGGAGGAGCTCGACATGGTGAATGCGAATTTCACGCTAGATATCGTGGCCTTAATTGTGATCTTCTTCGTATTGAGAATTTCAGCGTATCTGTTTTTGCGTTGGAAATTGAAAACAACGCGATAGGGTTGTGTATTTTTTATTTTTATTTTAAATTTTAATTTTTATTATTTTATTTCTTGTAATTTTAGTTACCATATTTTTGTTTTTGATCGTAAGTTTTATTTGTGCAGAATCACATCAAGGATTTATTTATGAATCAAGCCCTATTGTTTTAATTTTTACTTTTAACTTTTAACTGTGTTTTTTGTTTTCTTAAGTTATTCACAATTATTTTGTAAAATTTTTAATGTTTGATTTTCTGTGTTATCTCTGGTGAGATCATAATTAACAGAAAATTTGGGGTTTTTATATTAATTTTAAGTGCATACATAAGTAGAATATCTACAGTAAAAACAAAATATTATGTAGATATAAATTGTGTAAGTAATGTAATTTGCAAAGAAAAAATTAAAAAATAGCAATTAAAGAAGAACAAATTTAAATGGTAACAGCTTTTTTTTAAATAAACTAAACAATAACTATACACAATTACAACAACAACAACAACAAGAAACAAGAACAACTAATTTGTAAATCAAAGGCTGTTTTTATACTATTAGTAAAATTAACAAAACAAAAGAAACAAAAATCAAAGCGAACAATGTCATTGTATAAACAAATCGAAAGCACATAAATTTTTAAAATGTCAATTTTTATACCATACCAAAACACAACACTAAGAAAGAAAAATGCGTAAATTAATTGTTTCACAAATCATTAAAATAAAACATGTACTAATATGTTATTTAAATTTAATTTAATGATGCTGTGGAATTTAGTGTATATTTTTTTACATTTATTGTTTAGGGAAATTTAAAATAATATTAATATGTTTACAATACAAATACGAACATTTAAGTTTAAGTGCATTAAAAATATATGTAAAAAAAAACATTTTCAAATTTCAAGAAATATGAAATAAACATAATTTCGAAAAATTGAATTTATATTTGTTTTGTTTGGTATACTCCTATTGGCACATTTTTTAGTAACATCATTTGATATATCCTGGGGCAGTAATTTTTCTTTTTGAACGATGCTGATCCTTGCTGTTGAGTCAAATGGACCTTGCTAAGCTTAAATCTACTATTGTTTTAAAACCACATCAGGTATTTGTGTATGCATCGTTAGAGACTATCTCCTATACCATGTGTTTATCGAGAAAAGCAAATGTCGAGAAAGTTTTAGATTCCTCGGTCCAAAAATAATCAATATTTAGAAAAGGGAGATTACATTAGAAGGGAAACTTCAGAGCTTTTTTAGTTTAAATACCTACACGGCTTTGACTGGTGCAAAAATTACGGCAAAAACCGTAGCAAAAGAAGTAAACGAGAAGCTTTTTTTGAACAACTTCATTTAATCAGAAAATCAAACATAAACTCAACACGCAAGATCTCGAACCACGAACTTAATTTGACTGCCAACTATACCTCTTTCTCAACTGAGATTATGAAAAAACGCTGTCCAACGATAGGCCATATGATCAGAAAATATGTTAGAGAAATTTTGTCGGATGGCACTTTGGTCGAACCCCTAGGATAACAGATGCTGAGGAAGAGCCTAAAGAATTAGTTATATGAACTTGGCTAAGACGAAAAGTAATAGTTAGTAGTAGTACTTTTCCAAAGGAATCTTAAAGATTAAACATTTGATCTCATCGATTTTGCTGAATTTTATTAATAATATTTGACTAGTCGGTCCATACCACATACTTCCATTTAATGAGCGGCCAACCGGCATGTGTCTCAGCGAATTGTATGGGTTCTTGCGTAAAATTCGTCCATAGAGTCCAGCCTCAACCAATTGACAAACGACAGTTTGTTTGGATATTTGTGCATCGTATTGATCAATTATTTCGCGTTGGAAGTCTGCAGCAGTCTTACGTGGATCCAATTTTGCATGCTCACAATCTGGCGATCCTTGTACCCAAAAGTCTTACGAGGTCCTTTTTTGCGAGAAACATTTTCTGCTGTGGCATACTTAGTGAAATGATCAAGTGCATTGAATACGATCTTTTTGGAGCAATTTAGCTGTGTTGCCATCGCCTGATATCTCATGGCCGTCTTTTGAAGCTCAACAATTGACTTACCCATGGCCGTAATATAACTTTTGACCACTACCCACGATTAAGGATATGCTAATAAGCAAATTCGGTCAAAAAGTGACTATATGACTATATCACAATATCGTTTCTGGAATCTTTTATCAAGTTTTTCTTTAATTTTTTGCAAATTATTTTTTTGTTTCCAATTAGTTGACTCAGTCAAACCTAAGATTTGAACAGAAAATCTCTCATAAGTTTTTTTTTAAGCTTATATGTCCCACATTTATATTATGTATAAGTTTTCTGGTACACATAAAAAAATAATTGAGGAAAACTACAAATAACATAACGAATGATGTCGTTTCTAATTAGTTGTCAACAGCTGTATATCGTAGTTTTAACTTTGGCTAATTTTAAATTTATCATTTGCCATGTTAGAGATAAGAACTAAGAAATTTTTTTTTTTTTTTAGGTCCTAACATTTTTTTTTTTTCAAAGTGTTGATATTTACAGAGATATAATTTTTTCATATACTTAATTTGATTAAAAGTTTACTTCAACAAAACTAAAATATCAATAAGTAAAATTAAATTTTTATATAACAAAGTAGTTCGTGACCCATATTCTCTGTACTACGTAGGAACTGAAACCACGTTGAACCATGGTATAAAGTATCCTAGCTCGATCCTGACGATTCTGGTCAGCCAGTAAAGAAAAGACTTAAAGCAACGCCTCTTTTGAAAATACAGTTTTTCAGCCTCGATGTCTCGTGAACTAAGGTTCAGTGGACAAAGCAGCAATATTGTTTTCTAAGTCTTTATACTCATTCAAAATTTGAGCCACATCGGAGAAAGTCAGTTCCGAAACCGAATAATTTTTGAGTCCGATTTTGATATTTATATAAAAATCAAAAATATCGTAGAAAAAAGTCAAAAAGGTGTGTCAATGAATGACCGATATATACAGTTGTTGACAACTAATTGGAAACGAAATCATTCGATGTCTTATTGGTAGTTTTTCTCATTCATGTCTTATGTGTACCAGGAAATTTATACATAATACAATTGTGGGACATATAATCTTAATAAAAAGAACACAAATGAATTTAAATTCATAGCATAAAAAAGATTTATGAGAGATTTTCTGCTCAAACCTCAAATTTGACTGAGTCAACTAATTGGAAACAAAAAAAAATAATTTGCAAAAAATAAAAGAAAAGCGTGATAAAAGATTCCAGAAACGATATTGTGATATTTACATTGCTTATACGAACACTTTTTTTACCGAATTTACTTATTAGCATATCCATGGGTAGTGGCCAAAAGTTGTACATATACCGGACATGAGCAAGTCAATTGTTGAGATGTACAAATATGCAAACGAACTGTCGCTCTTCGATTGGTTGAGGCTGGACACCATGGACGAATTTCACGCAAGAATCCATTCGTGCCAGTTAAGAAGAGGAAAAGCCGCATACAATTCGCTAAGACGCATGCCGGTTGTCCGCCATAACTTTGGAAAATATGAATTTTTATAAAAGCGCGCATCAATCTAATTGTATCGAAATTATATACCTTTCATACAACTTCCACATTTTGAAAATTATTCTAGGGGTTTTAAAGTTTTTTTAATGTCCATATCTCCAAAACAAGAAGTGTTTTCTTCTTATTATTCCATATTCGTTGTCAGTTTTAAAAGCCTCAAATGGAAAGTAGGGTAGTACGAAGTGCTCCTAAACTCTAAATTAAGTGCATATTTATGTCAACGATATTGACAAGCACACGTGTAATAAATTATTAATTAAAAATATCTTATAAAAAACAAGTGTTATTAATATTTCTCCTATTCACAATAAATTAAAAATAAATAAATCACAAAAAAATTAAATGACAAGGCGATAAATGTTTCAAGTCCATTTCCAGGGCACGCGTGCACAAAATTGCATACCGCTGTCAGTTAGTGAATGATTAGCAATCTTATAGTGCCTACAACTGGCAATATTTCGCACATCATAAATGCACTTCCTTTGTAGTTGAAAAAATAGATTGACTTTCTAAGGAAAAATAATGAAGGGAGTGAAATCCACATGTTAAAAATGCATTACCTATTTCGACAAAAGCCTTACATGACAAGCACAACTGGAGCGCTGGTGATGATGAAAAAAAAAATGATTGCAATTCGAAATAATGGGACAACTTCAATCGATAAGTGTGTTATTATTTGCAAATTAATAATAATTTGCAATTCATTAAAATGCATTAAAACTAAAAAAGTTGCAATTATTACAATTAGTCAATCAAAGGTAGTATAATGAAAATGCTGTAAGTGACACTTAACCTAATAGGTTCTCTAGAAAGTCATATGATGGGAAAAAACACAGGCTACATGCAGCAATTAAAGCGAATTATATTTAAAATCAATAACTTGCAAGAATCAGATAAAGTGGAGACACAAAATGGAATGTAATATTATATCTATTTTATAGGTTGATCAGCGCTTACGGGTTGAATGGACTTAACTTTTCAGGGCCTCAGAAAATAGCACTTGTTTTCTAACGCTAAAATTTTTATGGGCAAATAATGATCACCCATTACTAGATGCATATATGTTCAGGTACTAAATCAAGTATTTATAAATTTATTGTACAATTACGCTTTTAATTGTAGTCATTAAACGTTAGGAGCTTCATTTTTATGGGAATTTTGATCCCTTCTTTCATTTTTATTGCATTAAATCAGAATATATATGAGTGCATCGTTATTCTAAGTATTTTATTGCTTGTGGGAAAGCACAACCTACGTGAAATAAAGTAGAGAATTGAAGGCAATCGGAACTTTTTTAGCGGCCCCACGACCCTATGATCTGCGAGGTAATAAAGTACCCAAATAGATGCTTGCTACTTAAATGAAAGAGCACTCGGCGACCCTAATGGTGCATTGTGATGCACGAAAACATGGTAAGCTTCTGTGTAACTTTTCATCCTGATATGTTCGGAGTTAAGCCCGAATTTCGAATGAACTAAACAAAATCCTCTAGTGCTGCACCAAGTTCATTGATCAGTTTCTTTAGCAGTTTGAAATCAGTCATAACCAGAGATTAAATCACTTGTTCGTTTACCTGGTTCTGCATGGAATTAGTGTAGTGGTATAAATGTCATTCGCTCTAGTGACACTTCTATTCTCCTAAAAGTAAGTGTGTGATAAATCCACATGTCTTCTACGTCAATATCTTCGAATTCGTATCACAATATAAAATGTTATCATGCGTCTATAACATGCATCATTGATCGATCTTCATCGTTTTTGAAGCAGTAATTTCCAATGACTTCGACTAAAACAATGCGCTTTAAAGAGACACATTTTTTTTTTTGCATCCTCTGCATTACATGAGGATTTTCTTCAATGTTGCTGATAAACATAACTATAGAGTAAGAAATGTGTCTCATCAGAGAAAATTTTCTTCAGAAATTTAGAAAATTCGTTATTTCCGTTCAACAATTTTAGATCGTTGTGGGGTGTTGATAAGCGATCCATTTCGTAAATGTATCATGAGAATATCAAGTTTGATATATAGGGAGAGTTTAGTATTTTAATAAAACTTCGCAGCGTGAAAAAATAACTTCTTCGATTAAATATATATATGTTGCTCTATTTCAGCGATGGGCAAAACACAAAAAATGAGCCAATTGTGGCTCCTTACAATGAGCATGTAATTTTTCCCGAGAGAATAACTAAAGCAAAAACAAAGCGAGCGAACAATGCGCACATTCTCTCGTTTCATTTGATCATTTAACTTTTTTTCTTTCACTCATGTTGTTCCTGTTAGATTCTTTAAATTGGCTTTTGATTTATTACAGAATTTTTATTTTTTTTTTGTGGCTATCGAGATCAAATTTTGGTGGTGTTTTTTCTGTTGTTGTAATTATTGCTTTGCAGTAAGTGACTCTTGCTTCCAAAATGTTGCCCATCTATGCTTCTATATCAAAGACAAAATATTTACGAGATTTTGATGTTTCAAATATTCATTCCCTTCGTCAAGTCACATACATTTTGGATTGGACTTGCAAATGGGGTCTAATGTTTCCGCGGAAATATTGCAAAGTCTCTTAAGCTTATCATCGATTGTTTTGATGTTTTATAGTAATTTGAGTTGAATGACTGTTTATCTTTTTAATGCATTTTTACTATCTACATACATAACTATATCATATTTTGTTGTTAATAAATCATATATTTGTTTTTATTTCGAAAATCACGTTCTATCAAAAGACTTGACGATAAAATTACTAAACTTTATATTGGCAAACGGAAATAAGATGTTCTCATTTAAGCACGCACCAATCAAATGATAACTTAGTTATTAAAACTTCTTGTAATTAGTTGAATATCTTACGTTTAACTATAAACGTGTATGTTTTACATTGTCAGTTGAAAGAAGAACAAAACAAATTATGAGTTTATTTTAAAGATCATTTGGTGAAAATTTTCCAGAATATTGAAATATTTTCAAGTGATATTTTACAAGTGAAATGAATGATTTTCATAATTCTCTCTTAAAGTGAATATTCTAACAAAATGGTAGTGAATATTGTGTTTTGTGTTTTTAATTATTGAGGCTTATCATCACAAAAATTCTTAATTGAATTTTAATCGAATTTACAGTCAATTGCAGTAACCGATATTCATGTGAAATTTCACAAATCGGTTTATGCTTTATAAACAAACATGACAAAGATAACAAAGCATAAACCGATTTGTGAAATTTCAATTGAATATCGGTTACTGCAATTGACTGTAAATTCGATTAAAATTCGATTAATTAATAATACTCAGTCGACTAAAAACAAATTAAAGTTTATAAAAAATTCTTTTTAAAAGTTTACATGCTCAAATGCAATTATTAGCCGGATTAAGACATAGAAGGGATCCATGGATAATAATTAGATGGGGGCCCCATATAGTTAAACATAAAAAAATATTTTTTTTTCTTTTCTCAAATATATACGTGTATTTGAGCTCGTTATTTAAATTTATATACAAAATAGATTGAAAAAATTTTTCCAAAAATTATTACTTTAGCTTACGATAATCAAGTTTCTACAAAGTTAAATATTTTGCGATGGTTTTCTTATTGTTTAACTATTTTGAAATCTTAGCGATGTCTACAAGCATCACTTCTTCAACGACCTTATTAGTAATCCCTTTGTTTTTCAATGTGTACATTGCCCCTTCAAAGTTTTTTTTCAAAAAGATCCACAAAAAGTTCAACGATGTAATTTTCCTTTCTAATAAAAAAAAAAATGCTGAAATGCATGCACTAAAACCGGAAATTACACTCAATAGAGTCAACGCACAAACAAAGCAATTGTGATTGTGCACAAATATCAGAAGAACTCACATTATGATACGATTTTTGACCGATGTACCCTAGGTCAGGGAATGTTTATGCGCAGTATAATGGATAAATGATGTAATGGATACAATTTCAGACCATACAATAAAAAAGAGTTGCGCTTAAAGCAAACAATCAATATGAAAACAAATCACAGCAAAAAAAATAAACAAAATGAGGACGAAAATGAATCAACAGATTGAAAAATACACACATGTACGAATATGTGTGTATGAGTATGCAAATAAAAATATGATATACAGAATAAAATTACAAGGAAAAAACATATGCTGATAGCGACAAGCGAATGATTCAACATGAAAAACAATTATTTTTATCTCTACAAAAAGAAAAAAAAAACTTTTATTTTTACAATTGCGTATCTTGACAAATTTTCTTCACACTTCTTTGTAGATAAAAACATTAAATCGCACTTTTCTCATACGAAAAAAGGAACGCAATAATGCCAATGGTTTTCTCCCTTTTTGCGACTTCTTAAGCTTTTGCGCGTCATGCTTCATTGTTTTTCTGCCCCCAAATGGATAAAATGTGCGCACTACCTTGCATACAATACAAATCTATGACTTTTTTTTTTGGAGACAGCTATGTTGTATTTATAAAGTGACTTTTTAATGAGGTCAGAAAAAAATTTTTTAGAAATAAAAATATTTTTTAAAGTAAATTCAGTGACAAAAAATCAGGGATAGTGACTATATGTAAAAATGATTTTTAGGTGGTAATTTAATATTTTTCCAGACTATTCGTCACATAAAGCTTAAGCTTTCCAAAAATAGTCGAATTAATAATTTTTCATAAATAGGCTCCCTTTTCAGTTTTTTTTTTTTTTTGATAAATTTTTATCCGAAATTATATTGATTTAAATTCTTCTGTTAAGAATCCATTTTTTTAGTTTTTTTATTATATTATTATATAACATAAAGTTTTTTTTTTATTTTATTTTATTTTATTTTTTTTTTTTTAGTTTTAATTTTTTTTTTTTTTAATTTAAATTTTTTTTTTTTAATTTTTTTTTTTTTTTTAAGAACAAATAACAGTCGTTTTTGATTGTGGTTTTTTTATTTTTCCTAATTTTTTTTTTTCAATTTAATTTATATTTAGTATTTCTTATTTTTGATTATTTTTTTTTTTTTTTTCTTGATCAAAAAGTAACCATAATATTGTATTTAAGCTTTATCGAAAATATCCATTTATTTTTATCATTAACCTCAAAAGTTTAATTTTTTAGTTTTTTGAAAAAGTTTTTATTTTTAAATCAATTTTCGGTAAAATATTATTTTTTTTATAAAAATAACTATAATTTTTTTTTTTCTTAAAGAATCGAAATTTATGTTTATTTCTTTATCTAATATTATTTTTATTAGAAGTAAACGTCACTATATTTAATTTACTCCATAAATATAGAATTTTTTAGGCCAATATCTCGAGAACTAAGTAAGATAAATTTTTAGGTAAAAATTTGAGGTTTCCAGGGGATCATATAATAGTAATCTTGCCCTTGAAACCAATTTTCAATTTTTTTAAACAAAATTTTTTTTTTGATAAATTTTAGGTTGTGAAAACGAAGGTATTTTTGTTCAAGAAATTCTTAAAAATAAGATGATTTCATATAAGAACCAGACGTATTAAACAAAAGAAGCATTTGATACGGATTTAACTACCCAAAATACCTGAGGAGTCTATATCCTGTTTTGATTTCGTATTTCCATACCAACGTACTTTCATGATTCCTAAGCTCGCACTGCTTTAAATTTGACAAACGAAAAAATAAAATTTTTTTTAAGTAAAATCAACAACATTTAGGAAACGCTGTACAGTAAAACTTAAATGCAGCACCACAACAACCTAATCGTATCCAGTTTTGTGTTCAATTCAAGTCTTCGTCGAATGCATACAATGCTGATGCATGAACTCATAGTATCTATGTTTTGTGTAATCTATGTGTTTGCTTGTGCCTCTGTGGAGAGAGTTGCTCCCTTTTGTAATTTGTTGCGGCAAAATGAAAAAGAAAATCCAAACAAAAATGCGCCACAGAAGTATTCTACGTTAGTAAAGAAAGAAACGTCGATGCAACAAGTTCGTACAAAGCAAACACAAACGCCTTGAACTTGTCAAAACTTTTAATTTAATTAAAGGTTTCTATCTTGTTAATCTTGTTATCTAGAATTCAAGATAACTGTAGATTAACAATCTAATTGCGTCGGTTTGGTGATGAATTATCATTAGTGAAAACTGCCTACAGTCGTATTCATTGAGTTCGTTCAACTGCAAGCATACTGAAGTGCATCATTAAGAAGTAGTGAATAAAGTGCTGGAATAAAAATACATAAAAATAAATGAAAACAAACAACAAAATCACACAACGAGTCTTCCATGTCGAATGATTAATGCAACGGTTTTAGAACTTCAGTGAATAATTTTGGATACAAAATACAAATTTTTTAAGGTGAGTCAACATTACAAAGCTCAGATGCAAATTATACGTTGCATTTGTTAGGTATTACCATACTTATGAATATCTTCTGACAATAATTGCTATTCAATTATATCTGTAGTTTGTGTTTGCAAAAAATGCTAAATAGATAAAAACTTTCAGTACCACAGTTGTTGCATTCAATTTAAATCAAATTGAAATATGAGCTAATTTTAAGCTGGAAATTCTCATATTACAATATTTAAATTATCTTTAATTGATATAATCAAATTTTCGAAGAAATTATAGCTTATACTAAGAAATTATAGTTTATTCTGAGGTTACACTAAAAGAAAAAAGTTAGTGTTGTTATTAACAACTTTCCTTTGTAATGTAAATTGGGTACTATTCTGTTACATAGCGAATTCTATGTAGAATATAATTATATTGCGTATAGTGGAGCAAAATCAACTAAGTCTTATAAGTAGAATTTAATAATTGCAATTTTTGTCCGTCGAAACGAAGTAGCGAGAAGCGAAAATCGTATAATAAATCTCTATTCCTCATAGCTTTTGAGATATTTCGCATCAAAAAATGTTCAAAAAAGTAAAAAAAAAAGTGTAGGGTCATTTAAAGACTGATCGACATACATGGTATACATAAATACATCATATTTATATAAAATTGCTTATGTGGACAGGGTTTGTAACGCTTTAGCGCAAAATATACTGAACCGATTTTAATAATTTTTTTATTAAAACAATATATTTATGCTAAGAAAGATTATTGCATACTTATTTTTTTAATTTTTTAAAGTTAAATATCTTTTTTTTAGGCTTATGTTTTTGCGAACCTCAATTGTCGTTGGATTTTCGTTGCTCTTTTTTATCTTTTTTTTTTTTGTTACTTTGAAGAGAGAATATAAAATAGGATGTGAAGAGAGTAATTTCATTACGAAATAAACAATGTGCGTAATGAGTTGTTCAACAGTTTCCTTTAAATTTGAATAACTTTTAAACTAATGGACCAATTTGAATGAGGAAAACGTCATTTCATTGCTTATGAGATGAGAAAGAGAATGAAAAACTGAAAGTTTTTTTCAGAAAAGTTCTGAAAAACTGCCACCAGATGGAGCTAAAAGCAGTTTGAATAGTTTTAATTACTTCAAATAAAAACTTGCAAGCTAGAAATTCATTGTAGCCATATGGTAGACTTTGTTGCTTAAAAATTGACGAATTTTCAGGAAAATAGAGTTAAATTAAAAATTTAACCCGCCCTATTGCTTATATATACATAAAATTTTTATTTTTGCTTATAAGATTTTATGCACATTCTGTTTTCATACAAAAATGTATGACAAACTTTTCTTTTTTTTTTTTGGAAAATTTGCCGAATTCTAGTAAAGTATCTAAAAAAAGTATTATATTTTTAGTTGCGATTTTCAAATGAAGGAACGAATCACTGATTTTTTAAAGTTATTTCTAATACAAATTGTTTTTTTTTTTTTTGCTGAAATGAAAAAATTTTTCTAATTTCAAATAAACTTAAGTTTATTGCTTTTTTTATCATATGCACATACATATTTTAAGCTTTTAAGCCATTTAAAGTTCATTTTACGAAGCAATGACATTTATTCAACCCTATTTTGTTTGGAAATTTTTAATTAACACTGCTTAGCAATTAAAATTATAGACATATTAGCAATCAGACATTATAAGTAATCAGCCTTTGCTCCTAATTGTAATAAAATGTCGATGATTAACCAAAGTTCATAGCACTAAAAGTGCAACAAAGAATCAATAATTATTGACTTAATTAAATTATAATTTATATTTTGTAAGTATGTTATTTTATTAATTGAGAACCTCTCGTTGAGACTTTTCTTAATATTAGTCATTAAAATATTTATTGCAAATGACTTTTAAGGGAATATTCATATTCGTATGTCATATTTTTTTATATTGAAAAGTAAAGAATAGGTTAACGTATAAGTTTTATTTTATAATAAAAGCTTATATATAATTTTAACAATAATGAAAAAACATATATACGAAATCATATATTTTTCGAACACGTAAAGTTATTACACGATCGACCTTAATTTTTAATTTTAATACCTAACTTATAACAACTGTTTATCAGTGAGTATAATTTTAATTTTTGCATGTCACAAAATAAATCTGACTGATCGTTATACATAAACAATTGTTTATAATTTCCAAAAAAATACGCTACTGCCGCCCCACGCAATTAAATAACAACGAGTTGAAAAGTTTGTAACCCTTTTAGCAACAATAAAACATGTGAAATATATTGCATGTTAAAAATATACTATAAAATTAACTGCAAACAATAGAAAACTCTCAAACATTTTGCTAAATTAACGCTACTGTGCTCTCACAGTAAGAAAAAATCGCATGACATAAATCGAGCCAAGCAGTTGAGCGAGAGAGAATAATCTTGAGAAACACCGGCAAAACCGTTGCATTTGAGACTCATTTCGTTTGTTTATTGTAAACAAAACAATGTGAAATGGCTTTGGCAGCTGGAATGGTTAAAGTGCTATGTGAATTGTGATGTTTAATCTATTAGACTTTATTTATCGCAGAAATCATTCAAACTTATTGATTCCGTATCTCATTTTGAAACATTTTTCTCATTTTTTTAATTGAAAAATAAACATGTGTAAATTTTTTTAAAATTTTTTAAACAATCTGATAGGTTTTAAAAGAAATTTGTTCGCATCAGTATCAAAAAACTTAGGTGAAATTTTGTTATTGAATCCTTAAGCATCAAAAATGCTAGCATCCAGCTTAAATATTGATTATCAAATTCAAAACAACAAAATTTGGTTCGACGAAATAACAATTTCTTACCTAACTTTAATGATAGTGTGATCCTTAACCCAGATGTTGATAATTTTAAAAAAATCATAGAGTTTTTTTCCACTCTTACACCCATGCATTCGTGTTACATTTATTTTCATCAGCTTACTGTGGGCTAGAAAACATTTAATTTTTCTTACTGTTAATACTTTAAGAGGCGACTGTAGAAAAATGGCGTGTAAAAGATCAATCCGTTATAATTTGTAAGAATATAATTTTTTTTCGCATACATATTTACTGAAATAAAATAAAAAAAATATTTATCGGTACAACTACATAGAAACAGTCAAGTTAAAAAGTCTTAAATCGCAATATTTGCGATATGGGATTTTTTTAAGAGCCATTTTATCAGCATGAAATTAAATTTAGCACGAATTCAGTTCAGTTGAATCCCCTATAATTTTCATATAAGTTTATTTATAGAAAAGTTATTTCGTAAGGGTTCAACTTAAAATCAAGCAAATTGAATTTTTGTATGACACTACACTACTAAAATGACTAAAATGATAGAGTGCAACTGCTGGCGACTGATCATTTATATGCTCTGATAGATTACAATACGCAGCAGAATATAATACCGGTGTTTCAGGCACATGATAATTTATCCACTTCAAATGAATGTGTGAAAGTCAAATATGAAGGTGGCGATTCGTTCGAACACTATACCATTTTAAGCTGATTCTGTTATGGTGTCATTGCAAAACACTTTTTTTACTTCATTGGAAATGCTCTCTAACGACCGAAGAAACGTTTGGTCTACAAAATTTCTTTATGGCCAACGATAACTTTTTCCCCAACTAAATTAGGCAAATTTTTCTTGATTTTCTGGTGTAATGTTGTCAGCTGTTTTCAATGGAAGTCAAAGTCAATTAATTTTCACCATCATTATTTTGACGTAAATTTCGCTTTTCCACCATTTTGAGTGGTTTCATATAAAATATATAAAATAGCGCAAAAGTAAAATTGCCATTTAATTGAAAATTATTTAATCGAATTTACAGTCATTTGCAGAAACCGATATTCAAGTGAAATTTCACAAATCGGTTTATGCATTACCACTATTACAAAACGCTTTTAAATTAGCAAAGTGGGTTGCTGTAGAGTCAAAGCTAACTTGTTGTGGAACTTTTAAAGAGCAAGTATCAGGCGATCTCAAATTCACATCAAATGGATTCCTAGATGAATTCGTTGGAATTTCGGTAAGCTTGAAGTAAAAGAAGAAATTTTGAATTTCTGAGTTTTGCGCTGTCTAACCATTTTTGTACCAAAAAAAAAAAAAATTAAAAAAAAAACATTTTTTCGGCATTTAATTTAAACTAATATTAAAAATCGAGAACTTTTTTTCAAAACTCGGGTTACGACAATTAATTGACATTTCGGTTAGCTTTTATTTAAAAAAAAGAATTGTTCATTTCCGACAATATTTGGGCTCTCAAGAAATTTTTGAACCAAAAACTTGACCTGGGACCACTGTGCAGCGACGCGCATTACTTTCAGAGGTGCGCGGAGGAATTAATTTATTTGGTATAGTAACTATTTTGCAACCATTCGGAAAAAATAGTTATTTCTAAGGAAATTCAACGAGAAATTTAGTGATGTTTTTTTTTTAATTGCAAACTAAATGTTGTTGACTCTATAAATGAACTTAAAACAATTGATTTGTTATAAGAAATATTAATTTTTCATGTAATACCATAGACAAAAATTTAAAAAGAAAACTGATTTTTATTAGCTTTAAAACTATGTAAAAAATTATTTTTCCGTTAAAATTTACCACAGATATAACAATTTGAATATGATCATAAAACACCATAAAACGTTTAAACTTCACAATTCGATATCTCTCAATTTCTTCGATAACAAATAAATTCCCGATACACGTGTTCACTCAAATAGTGCCTAGATTATGTAGAAAAAAATTTGGAGCGTTTTAAAAATGGATGGGCCAGAAAGTGCGCGATTTGTAAAAGAATTTCTCATATACAGACTGCGTATACCACAGTCTTTCGTTATCAGTTATGAAGATATTCAGTGTTTATTTGATTTACCAAATAATGCTCAATCGTTTTATTGAATAACTTAATAAGCAAAAGTCAAGCTGCTCTTGATTGCTTAGTTTTTTTCAAAGCAGCAATCTATAGATTGTGAGTAACAACTCAATCGACAAGCTCATGAGTTGAACAACTTAATACAATCTCCTCCAAGTGCTTTGCTCTAGATTGTGCCCCACACTTTGTTATATTTCACAATAGTCAACAACCCTTTCCAGTGCTGATTAAATACATTTTACTCAAATGCTTTAATTTCCTCATTCAATTTGTAGAGCAACAGCCAGCGAGCTATCGTTCAATGATCACTTTGAGCTGTGCGATCAGTTTATCGTACTCAGTGCGCGTGAATTTCTTAACGATAGGAACAATTGAAAGCGATTTTTTTTTTTTCGTAAATTCTCATAACAAAATAAAGGCGTGCAACCGATTTGATCAGACAGTGCCGTTTGTTTTCGTTGTGCGCGTGCAATCCGTGAGCAGCAGCACCAACTGACACATTTAACTGTATCGATTGTACGGAGCAAGCGTTGGTGCTACTACTCGATCGCTGTGTGTGTGTTGTTCATAGGAAGCAGTCGCAATTGTATAGAATCAGTGCGATTCCTCCAGTCGAACGGTACAATACAAAGTCGCTAAATTCGGTAACGGCGAAGTGTTTGAAATCTTTTGTTTATAAAATGGAAAATTAGAAAAATTTAAAAAAAAAAATACAAAAAAATAAAATTAATTAAATTATTTGAAATAATATTCAAATAAGTGCACAAGATAATAAGTCAATAAAAAATAATAAATCAAATTCAATTATAAAAAAAATCAAGCAAAATTTAAAAGCGTTTATTCATCGCCTAAGTAGTAGAAACGCTCTTGACTTTGAATAATTTTATCAGCTGCGCTTAAAACCGAAATAAGATTTATTTTAGTTTTTGTTCATTTTTAAATAGAGTGTTGCCAACGATTACATTTATTTTTTAATGAAACTGTAAGTTTACGATTTCCGGACTTTGTTCAATTTCTTTTTACCGAATACTCTATATATGCGGCTGTTTTTTTTTTTTTTTGTTTACTAATTTGATTAAATTTAATTTTATTTTCCCATTTACATAAAGTGTTAAAGTTCTCTTTGTCATTGCTGTCGTTGAAGTCTGTGCTTTTTTTTTTGAATTTTTTTTAATTCATTTGTGTTGAATTTAAGGCAAAAAAAAAAAAACATTTTCTCATTTCTAAATGAAATTTGCAACGTCATTTTTACCCTCATAAGAAATGTAGCAGCTCGGTCATTCGATGTTTTTTATTTAAATTAAATTTACATTTGTTGACATTTTAGTCTTAAGAAAACTTTTAAGCGTCATGATTATAAAGTTCAAAAGACACAATTTTTTAAAAAAATATAAAACATGACGTATGCGTAATATTCAACTAATTAGTTTCAAAACTTAATATCTACTCCAGTGTCTGTGCAGTTTTTCTCACGAAATTCTTTCGGCGCGCTAAAATTTGAAATACAAATTCTGTTCAATATTTCTGAGGGCAACAACTGCAATGTCTAGAATTTTTTTTTTGAGGTTTTTTTACACTACACTCGGAGTCTATTCACTTTTTCCTTTCGTTTGTATATAAAAGTATGTAGGGGGTATTTTACGCAAAATCGGACATCATTTAGCTTTTGTGTCTGTAATTTTTTGATAATATGTTTTTCTTTTAGTGCTAGTTACGACTAACCTCTATGATTTTTTATCGAGCTATTCTAGAGATATAAATTTTTGGAAAGTTTTATTTTTTTTTTTTTAATTCGGCCATATTAAAATTTTTTTAAAAAATTTATTTAATAAAACTATGTTCATGTAAACAGTAAAGATAACCTCTTGACACTAACTGGGTGAATTTCTGCAAAAAGGCGTGGTATCACTTAAAAAAACAAAAACTGCAAAACCCTGTGCTACGAGAATTATTAAAGGCAATGCAATCAAATCTTACAGAGCGACTAGAAATACTTCGGCATATCCCCAGCGCAAATTTGATACATTTCCAATAAGGGGAGGAGAATCTACTTTATAATTTAAAATTTTGAAAACATATACAAAAGAGATTCTTTAAAGTAGTATACGTACAATCAAATCCTACAATTACCCTGGGCATGGTTTGTAATAGCTCTGATGAAAAATTGGGGTTAAGTGGGGGGCATAGCAACTCTGCTTGAAAATATTTCATGTTCTTATGACAAGAGAGAGCACAATAGCTAAATGCTATTCTCCATTTTTAAACTTGGAAATATTTTTCTACTAAACTACTAAAAAAAGGTCCTCACTTTTATTCCTGGAAAACTCTAGCAAAATGAGTTATATTTTAAATTGAATTAGAAAATCACCTCCACATCCCATTCTCTCAAATTATTTTCCATTGACTAAAAAAAAAGGTACACAACATCTTATAAAATTTTGTAGCTATGTTTAAAAAAATTTTAATTTTTTTTAGTTGCGTCCTGGGCAGCTGCCCCCTTGTCTCCCTAGGCACGCTACTGGGGTCCCCATTTAATTTTTTGATGCTGCCTAGTTCTACTAAGCAATAATGGAATGACCTGGTTTCACCTGCACAATTTAAACAAAAATATTCAAATAAGGCTATGTATACATATAGACGGTAATAATCGAAATATATGTCGCAATATACCGGGTTAATTGAATTCAATTTAAGTAAAAGCACTGATTGATTGGTAAATTCACAAGAATCATTCATTACTAATGACTGTAAGTTCAACTAGAAATAATTTTCAATTAAGTTAATTAATTAATCTTAAAAAAAAACAGTCAGCTCGTACCTGTTGTACAAGTTTTCTTGCGCTTCATAAATTGTAATAGACAACACGAGCTGCAACTTTAATTATTGCCCACTTACAATTTTACTTGGCGTTTTTATAGATTCATAAAATAAGTGAATAGCAAAGTTCCTTGTCCCTTAGTCATTCAAATCAAAGTTCAACAAACTAATATTTAAATACAATTAAAATACGCCTACCCCTACTGTTGGAAATCAAAGTTTACGAATTTTATATTCAAAATAATCTATTCATAAGTTAGCAATTCCAAGAAATGCTGATGTTGCAAATGTCTTATCAATGCAAATTATTGATGCAACATTAATGGATGCAATTAAAATGCAATTAGAATCATTTAATAATACCACATAACAACAATAAAATATTGGTCATAAAAGAATTAATCATTTAATAATCATTTGCATTGTCACGGATGGATCAGTTTTACAGTGTTATTTTCTTTCATCATAATATATTTTTCGAAAATTAAAAAAAAATTTCAGCTACTGAAAGTTATAGCAAGCTAAAAAAATGCGAGACGAGGCGGAATCAATAAATTCATGTAAAGTTGCAACTCTTATTTAAGCTACCAGTTCTTTATATAGTTATAAATGTTTTTACATTTAGCTTAAAATTTTTTAAATGTAATCTATTAGAAGCTCTATTATTATTAAGAAATTATTACTACAACTTTTTTAAAATGTTTCAGGTTGAACGTTATAGTTGGGGCAACTAAAGATCACGTTCAGCAGTATGTATTATAATTAATACGTAAATATTATATAATTAAGACTTAGAAACGCCCCATGAACGCTAAACTTTACTTAATTTGCTTAACGTCACAGAACATTGTGAGAAATTTATTTCATAGAAACGGAAATGATGTAACAGCAGTAGGTAGAGTAGGTAAAAAATTCATGAATTTAGTCTATCATTTGCTTGGTTTAATTGTTAAAAAGTAAAATTTGGCAGAAATGCTTAGCAACATAATTTAACAACAATATTCAGTAATACTTTTTTAACAATAATGATTAGTATCAACAAAAAGAATGCATACAATCATATTAATGTATCACTGCTTTGCCAGCAATTCTTATCAACATAACGCTACAGTAAGGTTTAGCAACAATTTTCATAAACAATGATAAAGAATAATACTCCGCTTAGCAACTTTAACAGCAACATTGAGTCTTGTGATACGTAGGAGAATTACATATCTTATCTGCTGTACGAAGCAAAGCATAGAGATAAATACAGATAAAGTTCAGCATTTTTGGCTGAAATGTAAGGAATTGAACCTTGAAGTCTTCGATTTTGATGATTTATTTATGTTTTATTTCATTAGTTTATAATTTGTTACAAATATTTCGGCATGGTAAATAACAGAACTACTTTTTAAAATGAGTTTTTTTATATGAAAATATCAATTCGATAAAAAATTTATGAAAACATAAAAAGTAAGAAATTACTTGATCTTTTGAACAAAATATTTTTAAAGATTTTATCTTCTATAAGTCAAATGATATTTTCATATAATCATAATAATTGTCTTTTGGTAATTTGAGTTTGCCAGCTAACGTGCCGATTGTGCAGTGCCCCGTAAGAACCTCTGTAAGAATGCAGATCTTAAACTATAAAATAATCATTTTCAGTGCCAAATTCAGTGGAGAGCATCCCTCCAGTAGTGTCGGACCTTATCAAAATAATTAGGTCTATTGTGCTATATCTAGTTCTAGTTTAGAATTATGGTAGTGGTTACGCGTGCATACCTTATGCTCTGGTGACAAACCTAATTCTCTCCCCTCCAAGCTCGTTCGTTGACCTAATAGCCAGGCATCCATGCTTTAAAAAATACATATAAAATGTATTAATATCATACTCTAAAGCGCACGCAATGACAACTTATTACCGCCATAAATTTTTACATGATTACAAAGAGCATAATAAATTTTATTGAACCACTGCAATGTTTTGTCTACGGGTGGAACATTTTCGTTACGATTTTATTTATTTAATTAAATCATTTCAAAATGCGTAGCACCAAACACAGCCTTCAAAATTAAACTGGCAAGCTGGAAAGAATATAAAACAAAATTGTTGCCAACTTACGAGCAGAAAACGGAATAGGTTGCGACAAAGCGGATTAATTTCAGGGTTAAATAAAAAGAGAAATTGATTTAATTTTTAAAGTTTTCTTTTTTTTGATATGAAAGCGAATATTATACTATTGCAAACAAAATGTTTTGGCATATTTCACAGTCGAAGTTGTTCATAAATGGCAAGGTCATAATAAATTCAATAAGAAATTTGATAATAAATTTATGCATTTTAATTAAAATTTATGCAATTTACTTAGAACATGTTCTAAAATTTATTGCCAAAATTATATTGAAATTTCAACATAACATTTCAATGATTTAAAAAAAAAGAATAATTTTCCAAAATTGAATGTCAAAACCAGTTCAAGCTATAAACAAGTTACTTAAATGCAATTTTGGAATTTTATTTGCAAACAAAAACTAAAATAATTTTCAGTAGAATGTATAAATTTAACTTAATAATTTACGAATTTCTTAATGATCTGTTGCAGTCTGTAAGTACTAAATAATTAGTGTCATGGGAGTTCATTGAGGGCTTGTATGACAAGTTACTTGGAAAGTTCATTGTTTCACTAAGTTAGCAATTTATTCTAATTATTCTATATTATTGTAAGTGCAATTTAAATTAAAACCTGAATGTTTCAATCAATCTAACGCTTTAATTATATAGAGATTTTAGTATACTGCCGAGCTTTTGTTTTAAGAATTGTGTTTGTTTTTAGAAATTTCTTTTCGTATTTAATATATGGAATTTAACAAAAGGTTTGAAAAAACATTTATTCGTGAAACCTATTCAGCAGATGTCTTCGCAAATGATTTTGTCAAAAATATTCATTACACAACCATGTCAGTCATGCCCAGTTTTGTCGCCAATCTTGAATTTTGGTCGATTTAAGCTTTCACCAGGGTCAGTCACATTTCTACCGTCGATCGACGAATTCGTGGGGATTTCACGAAGTTCGTACTCTACAGAAAAAATGTCTATTCTAGAAGCTATGAAACTATTTTGGAACATTCACAAAAGATGGGCGCTTTCGCAACATATGTATTTTAACATTCCTGGCCAATCTGCACTGGCTGAAGTTGACATTAAAATCGGTAGTGAATAACAAATCAACTGTGTTAGCGAAAAGGTTACTGACTCTTAATCAGTGATTTCACATTTTCTGGTCTCTTATCTCACCAAACATTTTCAAATTTAAAATAAAATATCGTAAGATTTAAAAACAACCAATTGATTGAACTTCGATTAGGCTCGATATACATTATGTATTAAAACGTTTCTAATTTTTGTGATTTTTCAAATTTTGCAGACAGCGTAAAATTGGTAAAAGCCACGAGATGCGTTTCATTAAATATTGCATTTATTTACCAAAGTATTTCAATTTATACAAAATTTTTTAAGTTTTTTTTATTCCACTCAAAATGATTACACTCTCAATTTCCTTGTATGTGATTATTATTTTTCAATTACATAGTGTAATATATTTTTGAAATTAAGTTGCCAAAAGTTATTAATTTTTCATTATTTTCATAGAATTTATCGGTCATAACTTGACGGCTGCTGATATTGTGATGCTGTATGTAACTTCTCGATTTGTTGACGTAGATAAAACTCTTAGCGTAACCCTGCAATAAAAAGTTTAATGGCTCTGAATTGCATGATCTTGGCAGGCAGTTGACGTCAAAAAAAAAAGTGAAACAAAACGATCTGTGAAATTTACACGGCTAAACGTCACCCGATGTGTGGCAAGTTGTGCTATTTTACTGAAACACATTAATATCTTCGATTATATTTTAAAGGCAAAGTTTTATCTACTTTTTTAATAAACTGCGATGCTAAAATAACAAAATATCAGTAAGTTCACACATTTTTTTCTTTCTACTGGGGCAGTGAACATTTGTTTTGGAAATAGGGCGCAAAACAGTCTATGAAATAGGGTTGCCCTACATTATTAGCCTAGTTACGCAAATGGACGCCGCTCCTGATTTGTTGAAGTTAGTGGCAATTTTAGTCGGAAAAAGAACTTTTGGCTGCTGAGGCTTAAGTTTAATTTTCAACCCTTTCCTATTATAAAAAAAGTAGAAAGTACCTTTAGAAGTATTTAAAATTGTTTCTCTTTTATATATCTTTCTCTTCTTTAGCGATAATATTTACATTCGAGTAAACGCTAATTTCACAGATAACAAAAAGAAACTCTGCAATATTGCAAAGATCAAAGCTATTGGTCAAACAAGTGATTCAACATATCAAACCAAAACTAACACACTTTTTTTATAACGCACTCTTCCGTTGTTGTCCAGTGAACGGTGTTGCATTAAATTAAATGTTACGTCGCTGTAATAAGTTGGCAACGCTGCTGAGGTTATTGTCGCTTGATCTTGAACTGAGACATGAACTGAGTATATTTTTTATAGTTCCACGTTGCTACGCTTGCATTTAACGGACAAACATTTAGATACAACACAATCAGAAACAGAAACATTAAATGAAAACGATTAAAAGAAAATATATTATTAAAGGAAATTAAAAAAAGTATCTTGTTATATGCAACACATGACTCGCTCCCAGCAGCTAATGAATGCCTTGATTTTAATTTAAAGCCAAGAAATTGAATTTTTTTATTTTATACAAAGGGTGTGGAGAAAAAATCTTCATATTATTATGCCAATTTTTTTTGTATATTCACTACAGTTTCAAAGATCTTTTATCGGGCAAAACTTCCCATTGCTCTAGTGAACTCAAGACCTTATCAAGCAGCAATGAAAGAAGAAAATTATGTCAGTCACCCTTTTTGTCGTTTATTTTTTTTTTGTTTTAATCAAAAAAGTAATTAAAAAAATACCGCTGCGATTATAAAAATTTTCATTTTAATTTCATTTGTTTATTTTGGTGTAAATGTTGAGTCATTATGTTTCAAATGGGTTCAGCTTAAAGTAAATAAAAGGTTTTCTTCTAAATGTTTTTTCTGCTGTTGTGATTAAATTGCCATTTATGGTATCTAATGAGTTCTTTGACTTTTGACGATTAAATAGTTGTTTTTCTTTTTATTTAATACATTTTTGTTATTGTTTAGTCGTATTATTAACTTTGTGATAAACGTATGTAATATAAACTTTTTTCTTTTTTTTTCAAATATGCTATTTGCATAGTTACAGTGAATTATAATTTCACTAAATAACAAATTATTTCTTTTAAATTTTTTAATTTTCGTTGCTTTTACTATAAAAATAAAATGTCTGTGCTATATAATTAAATTTGTTTAGGTTGCCCACTGTAGAATATAAGCTCTAATGCTAAGAAATTTGAATAAACTGAGTGAAAATGTATTTCATATATTTATATATGTACAAGGTTCAAATTTGATAACGCAGAAGGTAATGTTTAATTGTTGACTAATACTACTTTTAGTCTTATCGTAATAATATTATTAAATAATATTTTGTTTAAGCTACGTCTAAGTCTAGACTTTAAATATCAATATATACAAATAATTTTTAAGTAAAATTCCATTGCATATGTAGCTTCGGTACTGTTTGTCACTGGGTCTACATACAGTGAAATTCCCCATAACCGGACACCCACCGTCGCAGTATTTTTGTCCGGTTATTGGAGCGTCCGGCTATCGGAATGTATTTTGTATGGAAAAGTTAGTGAGTGTCGCTGAAATATGCTGAAATATGTTTGGATATGGGAGCTGTCCGGTTATGGGGGCTCTGTCCGGCTATGGAGAATTTCACTGTACATATCAAAAATATTTAAAAAAAATTAGTAACTGATTTCTAATCAAGCCTTCGAGTTGCTATGTTTAGTTTTTGTGACTGTAGAAAACTTCGAAGAACGTTGAAAAGATCGAAATATGTTATGAAATTCGATATACATATAGTATATGAAAATTTTCGTAAAACGTTAGAGAAGTCTTGAAAAAAGTTCTTCGAAAAAAAGTTGAAATTGAAATTTCGAAACATATTGAAAAATGTTGAGAAAGTCGAATATTGGCGAGACATAGTGATATATTCAAAAAATATTGCAAGTGTTGACAAATTCGCATAATATTGAATAATTCAAAAATAATAGTCGAAAAACG
Organism: Tricholauxania praeusta; assembly: GCA_949775025.1. Taxonomy (NCBI): domain Eukaryota; kingdom Metazoa; phylum Arthropoda; class Insecta; order Diptera; family Lauxaniidae; genus Tricholauxania; species Tricholauxania praeusta. The sequence continues at coordinate 9,164,196 of OX459030.1, forward strand.
TTACAAAGTTCGAAAAATAATGAAAAAGTGGGAAAATGTTAGCGATGACAAAAAAAAAGTTGAGAATCGTCGTAAAAAGTTAGAGAACTCGAAAAATTACACAGGCCGACAAAATTTTGCTCAACTATTAAACCAGAGACTAGGCACGCGAAGTCCAAATCTGTGCTCAAATTTACTCTAACATCTCAGATTTTCGAGATATTCTAACCTAAAAAATCAAAAATCACCGTTTTCAGGTTTTGGAGGTTATCTTACACCTCGAATTAATTTTTCACAGCAAAACTACTAGCAGCAACTGAAAGTACTAATATTTTCCTTCAAAATACATTTTCGATAGTTCCGTTCCGATTTTTAGTTCTCAAAAGATATCAATTTCAATCTGTAGTATTTCGTTATAAGTTTAACACGAGCCATTTGAGCTAGGTTGCCTAATTCTTTGGCATTAGCTATTTCAAACTCGGCAGTCGTAAACTTCAATTTGTATTGAACTTCGTTTTCAGTGAAATTTGCTCCATTGTGCGCCACTAGTGCTCAATGAAATATATATTTATTTAGCTCTTAAAATAAGTGGCTAATCAATGTTTCGTTACATTTCTTCCACATTGTTTGAAATTCCTACACTACAGAAGGAAGTCGGCCTGCATACTTTTTTTTTAAAAAAAAGAAATGATTGTCAAGTTTATCGCATTGAACAAATATTTTAATTTCACATTCTGCCGTAAAGCATTATTTGCACTATGGTTTTCTCATGGGGAAGAACATACATATTCACATTACTCTGTCGTAGGCATTAATCATTGTGAACAAAAAGCAGTTCAGAATGTGCACTAAAATGTGTGAAAATTACAAAGCAAATTGAACTATTGACAACAATTAAAGTTAATAATTACAAAACAAATAATTAATAATAATAAAAAATCAACGATCAGTGACTAATTTCATCGTAAAACTAAAAACGTGATAGATTAAAAAAAACATTCGCTCCATACGTAAAATTCTATGTATACAATTTGACTTAAGCTTAACTTAGGAAAAATAAAAATCTCTAATATAACCAGTGGGTCAGAATACGTGTAATCGTTTGGAAATTTTCAAGCATTTCATTTAACAGAACCATAAAAAAAATCTAGATCCGTTGAGACAGATTGGAACCGCAATTTTTTCATTGATTTGCTGAAGAGCAACAGAACTTTTGTTTATGAAGTTAACTTAATTTACAATAACTTTTTTGACAAAAATGATTAATTCATTTCAATGTAAAAATCAAATTATTTACAAATCGATTTTAAAATTTTATTTTACAGTCAGCGAAATTTGCATGCAACAATGAAATCGCACTGAGCATTTGTCAATTAAACGAGTGCAAAATACACAAAAAGAGCATCATCCCACCCAATACAGCAGCCGTCATTCATTTCAATATACAAAGATGGACTCCACCGATACTGGCTGCAGTGATTCTTACAATAGCAATAAAAGTCACAGCGGCAGCTCCTTGAATTACAGCTGTGATATCAATGAGATCAGCGTCGAATTAGTTGATCAGTCAGAGGATGCGATAGCGTTGAATGGCTTAAAATATTTACCAACGTGGCCGGCGGTTAATTTGGAGTTTCGCGATCTAACCTATACAGTTTCTGATGTGGATGAAGGTAATTGTTTTGTGCAACAAAATTTAAAAAAAAAAAATCGCTTGCAATAAGATATCAAAGTTCAAACTCATGATCGATTTGTTCGATTGCTTTACAAGCAGCTGCACTGATATCAGTCAACAATATCGATATTTTTTTTTTATTTTTTTGTACTTATAGTTTATATGTATAATATAAGTATATACGAACAGGCAGTGACTTTAATTGCTATTATTAATGTAGGATTTGCATTGCAAAAGAACTTCAAATAATATTATGAATTGTTGGACGGAAAGTCAGCACGTTGCATTTTTTTGCATCAAATATTACGTCATAATTAATGGGAAAATAAAATTCTTATAAATGTAGTTAGCTAAGATTATTAAATATGTAAATGGATTGATGAAATGATGAAATGTTTATTGAAAAATCACTTCAACACTTAGCACGTGTCGCATTTATCAGCGTTTAATTGCTCCCTCAGTTGTACTAGGTGAGGAAAAAAGTTGATCCTTTTTTTCTTTGTTATTTCGAGGTATTTGATAAAAGACAATTCTGGAACAATCTGTTTTAGAGCAACTTTACGACTTTTAACTCCATTGACTCACTCGACATTCTCCCTAGTTTTGAAAAGGGGACTGAACTTTGAGTATAACAAGCAGATCATCTACATACGATCGAGTTTTCGCAACCGATTAATTGACTTCCACCTTTAGCGAACTTGGTCTTTGGTTATTTTTTTCCTTACTTTAGAGCAGAGAACTCCACGACTGACAAATGTTTTGGTAATTGTCCCATTTTTTGGGTTATGAGCACGGACATAATCTCCCAATTTACAATATTTTTCATACTATTCGAAATTTTTTTTAAACCAAGGGCAAAAACTGTATTGTTATTTGTAGTCATAACTGCCAAAATAATTGTGCGGGCTATGAACCAATCTTTGAAGGACACAAGCCGAAAATCTGCACTCTCTGCTAATTTTTGTAGATTCGAAAAGCTTTAATATTCGTGGTATTCCAAGCCCAATAATGTTCTCTAATTATGTTATTCAATAGTTTTTGCAACAATGATTCATTTGAATTTATGTTGAGCAAATTGACTTCACTTCTTAAAAATTGCATTGCCAACAACGTCAAACTTTTGTTAGGCAAAAAAAAGTTGCAATGAATAATAATATTTCGCAGGCAGTAAGCATCTACAAAGACTTTTTATGATTTGGCTGTTGCTCCACAACATGTCAGTCAGAAGCCAAATAGGTAGTAATTAAAGTAGTTTCGTAGGAGTCAACTAACTAACAAATGACTTCATATTTCAAGCCACCACAAACCGACAGATGTTTGGAAGACAAATGACAAAACTGCAGTTACTGCAATCAAGAAAATGAATGACTTGCAATTAGCTCGGTAGCTTACGTTTTTAAATGAAATTCCCGCGCTACTTTACAAAGAAGGTAGTTACCCAGCAAAACGAGCAAAAGGGCTTTTTCGCAGAAATTGAGAGAAAAAAAACAACTGAATTGCATCTTAAAGTGGGAAAAAAAGCATAAGTTATTTTTACAAATAAATAGATTCATTAAAAGTAATTAAGTTAAACGGAACTAATTGAGACATAACTTATGAAGCATAAAATTATAAAATATTTACTTTGTATTTAATTAAGACTAAACTTTAATTAACAGGTAAAAAGGAAATTCTGCGCGGTGTCAATGGTGAATTTCGTTCATGTGAACTTACCGCTATTATGGGTCCCTCGGGTGCGGGTAAGACAACGTTACTTAATCTGCTGGCGGGTTTTGGGTATGTTACTCAGGTTTAAATTATATTATGATTTCTTTTCTATTAAATCAAAGGTTTTCCTACATTTCAACAGCGCACAAATGTCTAGTGGTGAAATTAATATAAATCATAATCCACGTAACCTAAAGGTATTTCGTAAAATGTCACGTTATATCATGCAAACCGATGTATTGGATCCACGTTTTACCGTATTGGAAGCTATGATGTTGGCGGCAAATCTCAAATTGGGCAATGAATTGACAATTGCGCAAAAATTGGAAGTTGTAAGTTTTTTTTTTTTTTTTCAAAAAAAAGAGCTAATTTTTATAAAAGACATTACAAAAAAATTTTTAACAACAAGAATGCGAGCTTGTGTGTGCATACTTTAGACAAGACGTGAATGAAAGTGTTAAGAATTTTGTGCTAAGAGCCTTGGTTTAAGAGATAGCGAGGCTCAAAAGCTGAAATTTCAACACATACTTTTTTTCTAAAATTTATTAAAATTCAGTATAAAGTTTTTGAATAATCATTTTTGTATTATTGAAAGCAAAATTTATTAGATTATTAGAACGAAAAAGTGTCTAATGTTAAAAATATTTTCTAGGAAACTTACCATTGTGTTTTATTTTGCATCTTCTTTAATTTTCTTCATTTTCTGATGAAAATCTAAACTGGTTCTAGAAATGCACCATTTATTCAACATGACCATTTTATTTTTTTTTTTTAAGATATTTTCGAATTCAAGCAAAACCGAAAAAACACAATTTTTTTTTATTTGTCGTAAATCATTTGAATGAACGCCTAACAAACCTAGAAAATAAAAAAGAAATATAAATAAAAAATATTTTTTTAGGAAAAAGTTTGAAATGTCGTAACATATAAAAATGTTTATTCGTTTTTGATAAAATTTACAGAGTTCAAAGTTATTTCGACGAACTATAATATCTTACAAAAAGGATTGAATATAAATTGTGTAGGCCAAGGTCTTATTAATCTAAAATCGAGATGGTATTATTCTATAACCTTGAACTTAACATAACTATTTGTACTGCGAAAGGGAGCTTAAAACGTCGTCGATCAAACCATTATGTTATTAAAGAACTAAATGCAATGACCATATGGTGAAGTTTCAGTAGGAACCAAGGCTCATAGGATAAAAATTTAACATATATTTTTATGTCATATCGTAGACAAAACCTAAAGAACATTGAAATGTTTTTGAAATGTCTCATCAACAGAAAGTTAAGACATAATTTAATCTTACAGATCGATGAAATACTATGTATGTTGCGACTAAAGAATGCTGAAAATACGCAAGCGTTGCGACTTTCCGGAGGGGAAAGGAAGCGACTCTGTGTAGCAATGGAGCTAGTTAACAATCCACCGGTAGTGTTTCTCGATGAACCAACAACGTAAGTATTTATTGTATGAAGAAACAACATTTGAATAGATATATACTTAAGTTATTATGTACCATGATGCCATAAATTAAAGTTCATTACAATTTGTGACAAATCGGTAGAGAAATCGAAAAATTGAGATCGGAGATGTGATTATTGTTGCCGAAATGATTATCCTTCTCTACGGATTCTAATAAAAATTTCTTAAAATTTACATCGAAAACTTGGCTTTTCTCTGAGATTCTTTTTAATAGTTTGTGCTCTGAAAAATATTTTTTTTTGTGAAAAAAAAAAATTTTAACTGCGGCACAGAATTTTAAGCAAAATATTGAATTTTCTCATCAGGCTTAATTTGAAAGTAAACTATTTTTTTTTTTTTTTTTGAAAATAAACCACTTTCTACTTTAGTGTAGACTCAATTTTCGAATAATCAAATCTACTTTCTTTTCTTTTAGCGGCCTTGATGATCTTTCCAGCTCACAATGTATTGCATTGCTGCGACGAATAGCTCATACGGGACGCACAATCATCTGCTCAATACATACACCCTCGGCCAAAATTTTCAGCATGTTCGATAAGGCATATGTGCTGTCAGAAGGTCAATGCATATATCAGGGCAGTGTCGCAAATATTGTACCATATATGCGAACTATCGGATTGCATTGTCCGTTAACTTACAATCCCGCCGATTTTAGTGAGTAACAAAAAATCACACAAAAATAAAAGTAAAATCTCTCAAGAAAATTTGTTGAAAAACTGCATTTTACAGTAAATTTTTTTTTTTCATTTAAAGGCTATTGAAAAATATCTTTGTTTTTTTTTTTTTTATTCTAAGTGTAATTTTGCTTTAACGTGTAGCACATTCTATACTTAAGTGGCACGTGGAAGCAGTAGCGTACCGTGGAAGAAGAGGTAGTTTGCCGCTCATTGCCAACAGAAAATATTCTGTGGTTTTCATATTGTAGAAATTTTCTTACAAAAAAAACATAAAAAAAGTTCACTCTTGGTCCTCGAAATCTCTAGCAAAATATTTCACATTGAATTACAATATCACCTATACATTCTCCGAATTAATTTTTCCATTTACTAATAAAAAAAACGGACCATTTTTCCGACCCCCAAGTGATTGCGCACGGGACGGCCGCCCCCTAGGTACGCTACTGCGAGCATGCATACATATTTGCATTATTAGACGTAATAATTATTTCTATTGACTTAATTAAATAAATTATTAATATGCAATTCAAATCTTTTCAAATTATTAAAACATGTGTACATATATTAAATAATTACACTGTACAACATAAGCAAATACATCAAGATTTTGGTAGCAGAAAAGAGAGCTCATATTTAAAAGTGAATTGAAGTTAACATATATTTTTGTAAAAATATGTATAATTACATATATACAATATTTAAAGTAAACCTTGCCTTCAATTTAGTAAAATTTTGAGAAAAATATTTTCTTAGAACTTTTTAACCTATTTACTCCTAATCTTTTGTACCTATTTGATTTTTTCTTTGTCCTCTTTAAAAGAATTTTTAAATGTTCCTATTTGTTATGAGAATTAAGTATCAAAACTTAACAAAAAGTTGTGTTTAGGGACCATCCATTAATTACGTGAGTCTAAATAGTTGGGGATGAGGTTCGGCAAAATCTCACCAAGGGGGAGTGGGATCAATGAAAATTACATTTTTATTGCAGAGAGTATACATTATTATAGTCTTACAGAAGGTAGGGATGGCCGCACCAGAGCTTACCAAACCTCAGCAAAAGGAGGTGGGTGTCCGAATTTTCAAAAAAACTCCTCACGTAATTAATGGGCGGCCTCTTACGTACTGACCGTATAAGTAGAATTTACAGTTTCGTTTAACACTCTTTCATCACTGACTTTCGTTTTATGTTGTTTAACAATTTCAAATTTAATTCAAAAACATTTTCACACATTTTTCAGTTATTTTAAGTTTAAGATAATCCAAAGTATGTTTTAAAAAATTATTCACTGACTGAGCCGACCTCAGCTGTCAAACGAGACCGTGGAGACGTTAATGACTCGTGCACAATTAAACATATGCACTTTATGGCTAACGCACAATACGGACGGTTGACGGAAATACCGCCAGCATAAAAACCGTTGAACGGTGAGACCGTCGCAAGTTCCGTTCGAGTAAACAGAATTACGACGGGCGACGGTCGACGGTCGACGGCAAATTCAACTGCCATTTTGTAGTTCAATTGATTTATGTTATTTTTATGTGTTCTTATGAATTAATAAATTAATAAATTTTCATAAGCTGATTAGAAATGCAACACTGATCTGACTGCCGGGACGGTAAAATTAAAATTAAGTCCACCGTCACCGGTAGCGGTTTTTACGTCGCACGGTGCAATTCCTTTCCATTTCGTTCAATCAAGTGTGTTGTAATTTTGTCAGCGGGTAAGCCGCTGGCGGCATTTTCGTCAACCGTCCGTATAGTGGATTAGCCATTATTACGTTGCATGTGCACGTACAAATCTGATATCAGTTAGCGGATTGTATGTTGACGTACAGTGTTATTGAAAAAATGTAGAAAGCTATGCTTTCAATAACTTTATTTTAATCATAGTAATATGCAGCAATTTTCTAAATAAAGCAATTATATAAACGACTTCTTTGATACTTAGTCGAACTATCAATATAACCATGTGTTTAATGGGGTGTAATCTAAAATCTAATTAAATAATCATAAACCTGTTAACTTTTGAGCTCTTTCTCTTGTTATGCCAATAACCTGCTCAATTATACCACGCCCTTTGATTACTCACCTCACCTACATACAATGATTTGATTTAAGTAACGTGCTAATTGGAGTTAATTAACCTTTTTTAATGAATTAAATTATATCTGGTATGCTAAGTAATTCTGATTAAAAATCTTTTTCTATAAAAAAAAAACAATAATTTTTAATTGCTTTTGTTTCTATTATATTTCTCTACAACAAAAAGTCATTGAAATTGCTTGCCGTGAATATGGCAACGATTTTCAAGATTGTATGGTCACAGCTGTGAGTAATGGAAAATGCTATCGCTGGACGCCAGAATATGATAGTAGGCAACACAAATCTGGTTCGCCAACAAAATCTGATACCACTTCAGGTGCTTCCTCTTACAATGAAGAGTTAGAACAATTCCAGGAAGAAATAAATCCGAAATTATTACGCTCCAAAGCAAGTTGGTGGATGCAGTTTCGTTTATTGCTGATCCGTATGTTGACACAGATGTGGCGGGATAAGGTGAGCACAAACAAGCGTAACATATTATAATCTGTAAAATCTTTTTCTCATGAAATATTGTCAATACTACAAAAAATATTTTACTCCATTACTCGGAAATTTTACGGCCATGAAATCGATGTGTTTTCATCTCCTCTACAACATTGATTTTAATTTCAACATATGGCTTACTTTCCGAGTTATTGAGCAAAACTTTTTTCGACGACCTCTCACAAACAGGCCCAACGCAATTCGATGGAGATAGAGACATAGGTAGTTGTAGAGATACAGATAAAAATGAAAAGAAAGAGCGAGAAACAAATTGTAGACATTGGGGTGGATTAATTTGTATGGAGAAATATTTTTTAGTCCGGAAACTCTATTTTTCTGAAAGTTCATCAAATTATAAGCAAAAAAGTCCACTACACCATATGGCTTCAAGGAATTTCGAGCCCGCGAGTTTTCATTTGAAGTAGTTAAGACTATTCAAACTGCTTTAACTGCCATCTGGTGACAGTTTTCAGAACTTTACAGTTTTTCATTCTCTTTTTCAACAGTTTTGTTTAAACTTGAATAACTCCGAAACTAATTCACCGATTTGAATAAAAAAAAACGTAATTTTATTGCTTATGAGTTGAGGAAGAGAATGAGAAACTGTAAAGTTTTAAATACTGTCACCAGATGGCGGCATAAGCAGTTTGAATAGTTTTAAATACTTCAAATAAAAACTCGCGGGCTCAAAATTCCTTTATAGCCATAAGGTGTAGTGAACTTTTTTGCTTAAAATTTGATGAACTTTCAGAAAAATAGAGTTTCCGGATCACTTAAAAGTTTAATACGCCCTAATAGACATGAGTTAGGAATAATATTTTTAGCAAGGGATATTGTGAAACAGCCAACGCATGCAAAGTCACGGGCAATAGCTAGTTACCAATAAATACCAGTAAGAAATTAAATTACGTGTAGTACGAGTAGTACAAGGTAAGGAAATAAACGAAATGACACGAGTTTGTATTCGATTCTTTTAGGTATCGCTACTTATTACATTTTAACGCATAGAAATCTTGTATGAATGCACTTATCCAGTTACTTCTTACGCACAAAATATTAAATGATTTAATCGAAAGTCACATGTGGAATTTAATATAATTTTTATTTTCTATTTTCAGTCTTACATAAAATTAAAATTTTATATGAACATCTTGTTAGCGCTGGTAATAGGCGGCTTATTTAGAGGCGTGGGCGATGATGCAACAAAAGCACTATTTAATTTTGGTTTCATCTTTACAATCGTAATTGCCTACATGTACTTGCCAATGATGCCAGTGTTATTGCAATGTGAGTGATGGAATATGTTAATGTTACATGATTTTCTGAAAAATGCTACTTTCAGTTCCCAGTGAAATAAAGCTACTAAAGCGTGAATACTTCAATCAATGGTATCATCTGAGTGCATACTATTTTGCCATGATCTGCTCAAAAATACCGTTTATGTTATTTGTTGCCACCATATATCTGACAATGATTTATGTCATGTCCAGCCAACCATTGGAACTATACAGATTTCTTATGGTATTTTTGGTCGCGATACTTACTGCTATGACCTCAGATAGTTTGGGACTTGTGATATCATCGCGCTTAAGTCTTGTGGTAAGTTCTCATAGAATAGTCTGGAATGTGATACAAATATGTTCAATTATTTTTATATATTTAGAATGCCATGTTCATGGGGCCCGTGATTTCTGTGCCATTAATTTTATTCTCATGTTATGGTCTTGGTTACGGCAGAGAGGTCTACATTTCACCCATAGTACGCTTCTTCATGTCACTCAGTTACTTACGCCATGGCACGGAAGGATTGGTGGAATCACTTTATGGCAACAATCGTGCAGATACAATTTGTCCAGAATACTTTTGTGTGTATAAGAAATCGAAATTTTTACTTACGTTGCTTGGATATGAAAACCTCAACTATGTCTACTCGGTTAGTTTTCTTATTTCGTACTACATTTTGTTTACTTTACTCGCATTTATGCTGATAAAGCATCGTCTATCAGCAAATGCTTCGAATTATGTTGTTGTGCAGTATGTGAATCGGTTCCTGAGGAATTACTTAAATTTCTCATCGTATCATTATTGAATTGAAAAAAAAAAAAAAAATATTTTTGTACAAATTAATTATATTTTTAGAAATCTCGTAATTATAACTTTTTTTTATTGATATTTTTAATTTCACTCAAAATGTATGTTGCATCACTTAAAAGGAAAATTTAAATGGTATTTATTTTTAAGACAAAATTTTTTACGAAAACAGCTTTTGCCATTGACTATTTTATAGTTTTAGAAAAAAAAACCATTGTGATTAGTTTATTCAAATACTTAATATTTATAATACATATATAATATAATATTTATAACGTTCAATACGCAATTAATGGGTTTCAAGTGATATTAGATATAAGATAGTTGCTAAATTAAGTATAGAATTAGTTTGTGTTTTTGATAATAAATTGACATTGAGTTTTAGTAAAATTTTATTTAATTTTTTTGTAAATCTCACTGGAAATGCAAATCGGTCAAATTAAATGAAAAAAATATACCATTTGGAAAAGAAGATAAAAATATATTTTATTAACATTGTTTAGAGACTTGTAGAGTTTATTAAATATGTTGATCTTGTTCTAAAATCGTTCACATTTTTTTAAAGGGGATACTATCTTGTAAAGGAAATACTTTCAGGCTTTTCAAAAAAAGTTAAGCCATCTTTTATCTACGTAACAATATAAAAATTTGTCTGATTTGTAAGCTAAAAAAATGACAGCGAATAAGAGAAACAAATAAATAAATTCGGTCAATTTGGAGCTGACTATTGATAAAAGACAGATATTAATATGAAGCTAAATTGCACTCAAAATTAAGTCAATTCCATTGACATCAGATAAAGTGAACGCAATTACAGATTTACATTAGTACAGTTCACAATAAGAATTAAAGTACATAAGTGAAATAAAAATGATTGTGATTAATGAACTAAGAAAATTGTAAATTTATTGCTTCATAAAAAATGGGACATACACTTACACTTATCACTGGTTATATGAACAACAGCAAATAATTCAACGTGAGCACCCTGCTCCAATAATATCTTTTTTCAGTTACAAATAACCTTTAAAAGGTTTAAGAAATAATAATAAAAATAAACGCGTATTCACATACAAGTAGCAGAGTACAGCACCTGGCACGCAGTGCTTTTTATAGCGCTAAGTGATTTTGGAAAACTACTAATGAATAAAACCGGTATTTTTTACCTTGAACGTGAAAAATTACTAAAAAGGGGCTAAAATAATTTTTTTTTTTCAATTGACCATTTTTGCGAAAGTAATGTTCTTATGTAAATGCGTTTAATTGTTGTTTTTTCTTTTTGAATATCTGAAAAATTTTATAAAAAACGAATTTACTTTGGGAAACAAACATTTATGTAACTTAATTCTACGAGTTCGTTTCTTAAGTCTTTTGTATTACTACAAGTCAGTTTACTACTACTACTACTACTATTACTACTACTACTACTACTAATACCTACTGTAATACCTAGGTAAAAATGCGGTTTGTACCAGAATGATTTTTATACACTAAGTGCTCGAATGAATATACCCTTGGAACATTGAAAAAATTTCCAAAAGTAGGTTTTATAAACCAGCAGGTTTAGCATTTGTATCAATAAAAAGAAAAAAAATTAATTAAATTATAAAAAAATAAAACAGAAATCACTCCCCGATTGAGGCCTTGCGACTTGTACAATTGAAGAACCACTGTTAAGAATTAATTTGCCAAACATTTTGAAAGCACTGAAATATAGCTTTGAATAGAACCACAGCAACTGCAATGCATATTAGCAACAACCAATACATTCACACCACTTAAAGATTTTTAATAAATTATTTTTTATTAATAAAACAAACAATCGAAGAATTCTGAAAGAATTAAATTTAATTCAAGCACTTCTTGCATTTTATGTGAGCAAATGAATAGATTTTTAATGAAACCACTTTTAAATTAACAACAAAACAATGGCTGCTCTGCCGACGCCACAGTTTTAAATGTGATTTTTTCATTTTTACATAAATTTATTAAAACATTTTATTGCTTTATCACTCGAAACTTGTAAATAAATAGATATTACCACTTTTCATAATTTTATTATTAATATATTATTGCAAAATATGCAAAATTTAACGGAGGAAATAACACGCAAACTTCACGCGCAAAAACTGAAGCACGTAGTAGACGTGTCGACTTGTTTGCCAACTTGGTTAACCAACCAAAGTGTTGCTACATACTTTATGCATCAAATTGGTGCACGTCATTTTTTGTGTTGAAAATCGCTCATTGTTAGTGCAATAGCTGATTAGCATTTTTGGCAATATATGTAAGGACTGTCGCAGAAAAATTTGTCATATGTACAAATGTTATAGCTCCTAAACTACTGCATCAAAAATTATATATTATATACCTACAAAAATTTTTGAAAAACTTTAAAAAAGGTCATTCGATTTTTTACAGCAAAATTTTTCAGCAAAATTTATCAAAAAAAAGGTAATTACTACTCATGAAACTTTGGTACCAATATATGTACATAGAGCAGTAAATAAGAAAAATTAAAAAAAACAAACTCTAATAGACGTTGATGTAGAACAGACCCTGTTTCCAGTTTCAGCGACCAATAATCTATAGTATTCATATAGTGACTTAAGCCTTAGCGACACGACTTCAATTTTATAATAGTCCGGCACATTTGGGTCTTTCACGACCTCACGTTGAAAAAAAATTTGTAAAAAAGCAAATTTTCAATTCCAGGCGTCCTTACTGTGAAAAGTGTTGAGATGACTCTACTTTATGAAATTTAATAATTATTAGTGATATTTTTCAAAAAATTTTTGTATTTATTAGTTCGAAAAATGATTTCAAAACTGCCGTGGGATTGTTCACGAACCCATAGTGCCGCTATGGGTTAAACTTTCTTTTAGTTTCAAAAAGTTTTATGAGTTGCAGGTATAGGAAAGAAGACAAGCTCATAATATTTGCATTTTCTGGTGTTTCATTGAACTTTGAACCTGGGAAAGGATGGCGTGCTAGATAGTTTCTCTCCTTAAATTAATGCTGCACCAAGCGAACCGTATTCTAGCAACTACGTATTACATAGTAGGTAACCCCTTAAAGAATCACATTAAATTGTGTTGCCTAAAGCTTTGCTAAGCTATTTGAAAATACTAACAATTTTTTTTTTATTGTATAGCAGAGTTCTAGGGGTAGCAGAAAATTCTTTTCTTACAACACATATTGCATATTCAAAAAATTATATCCCCAACCTTTTATTCCCATAGGTATAGGATACCTAAATTGTATGAGAAATAAGTTTTAAGTCGCTACAGCTCCTGCCAAAATAATAAGAAATTAATTTTTTGAGTATGATTTTACAGAAGAAGCTTTAAAGTTTAAAAATAAAGTTGAAGTTTAGAAATTATCCAGTCAGGGTTCTAGTCCTACCTATACCCTTAGCAATTCCAAGATTGATTGCGGAGCTTCCCTAAGCTCAGGGGCTGGAGCTTTACCCTCATACAGCCCAGCGCTGCTAATACAATATGAAACTTTCCTACAGCCACCTTTTGGATTGATATCAATTTGAACAAATTTCATACTAGATTTGATAATTGAAGACGGATGAAAGTGGATGAAAGTATCATGTTTAATAAAATACGTACAGGCATAATGTCTATGAGCACCTCAGGAAATGTTCAAATCGCGCAATTTTATTTTAAAAACTATAGAAACATTCGCACAAATATATTGCTCTGCATAGTAAATGAAAAAACGAATATTTCATTATATCACTTTCATCCACTCATGTCTTTCAATGATCTTCAATATAAATAAAGTTTCTCATGGTAATTTATTTTAACACATTTTGAAAAGAAGCTGATTTTTAGTAAATAACTTAAAATTAAGCCCTCAGAAGACAAAGGAAAATGTCATCAAATAAAATAAATCGCATGAAATAATAAATGAAATTCTCTCAAAATTACAGAATTTCATGCGTACAGCTCGTAGTAAATATTAAAAGAAATATTATTTCAAGTGAATGAGCTCCAAAAATTGTTAATTTATTGCATAACTTAAAAACTGGAACATATGTAAATTAACAGCCTAAATTGACTTTAAAAACATAAAGCCAATTCTTACTCGGCGACTAGAATGACGAGATAGTAGCCAACCAAGAAAAGAGGGGTAATATTTATCAGTTGATAAATAATGTATAACATTAATTAAAACACCAAGCGAAATATGATATGAGCACGCTGCTCCAATTTTGTTTTTTTACAGTTACAAGTAACCTTGAAAAGGTTGACAACTAAAACCAACTTCGTATTTATGTACATGCACATGCAAGCAACAAAGTACAGGTCCTGCAACACAGTACTGCTTAAAGCGCGCTAAGTGATTTTGGAAAATTACTAAGAATATGAAGAATGAAACTGGTTTCACATATGACGGAGCGAAGATGCCTTGATATATTATTTTAATTGTCTCAGGTCAGTACGTTTTGGTTAAGACACATACCAAGTTAAGGCAAAGCTCTTAAAACTTAATGAAAAATACTTTCAGTATAAATTAAGAAAGGAACTATGAAAGACAAAAAACAAAAGCGAAAATATCTTTGCATAAATATAAGATGTTTTAAGTCTTCAGCTTCTGCCCACGACCAAAAACAATAAAGTAACTTGTTCTGAATTTATTCTTTAGTTGAATTTGCATAAAAATAAGAAAGAATCAGTAAAACGTGCGAAATTAATTTAAAAATCTAGAAATGGGATGTATTTAAGTTTTATTTTAAATTGCATGTCAGTTGCGCGCAGGATTTCCATTGTAAAAGTTGATAATACAGTACGTGAAAAATAGCTAAGTGCGGCTTTAAATATATATTTTTTTCAATTGTTTCTTCTTGAAAAAATATTATTCTATTTTGAAAATGCGTAACGCTTTCGTTGTGCTTATAGCTGCATGCTTAATTGGTGAGAGTTTAAAATAAAATAAAAATTGTATATGTATTTAAGTTTTGTGAAAAAAGTTTAGAAAAAATAGTATTAAAATTTTTTAAATGTTATTAAATCAATAATTGTGCCAGACGTATATAAAAAGATGCCGCAGCAACGAGAGTTCGTTTCTTAAATCTTTTGTTTTTTAATTTTTAATATAACTGCTTTTTGACTGCATTTTCGATTTGCCAATTAATTTTACTTAAAGTGGCGCAAAAAGTTAAAAGAAAAAACACCCGTGTTTCACAAAAAAAAAAAATGAAATCTCAAAGAAAGGGATATAATTGGTAATAACAAGTTAATATTTCATATTGAGTAAAACATTGATTAGAGTCATTTTGAACGGATATTGGCAAGTCATGTCAAAATGTTTGACTCAAAAAAGTATCTAGTTATTCTATATCAAATATGAATTTGTTTCATTCAGTCAACTAGTTTTCTCAGTGTAGAAAACGCAGAAACCTTTATTTTGACCTTTTTTATAAAAAAAATGTTATTAAAGTGAAAAAAAAAATAGGCATCAGCTGAATATTTGTTTTAATAAACATTTTCTACACAGACATATTAGTACTACATCAAATGTTTAGGTTCCCTTTTGAAAAAATAAAAAAAGTTAAGAACGTGCTATTACACTCAGGGAAAAATCAAAGATCTATGTCCGATTCAAATAGAGCAACATTTTTTAATTTGGATTCAAAAAGAATCCATATTGACTTGAAGTGATTTGATATATATATTGTATTTATAGTTTCAAGTGACAAAGTGATTAATCTAAAATTAAAGTGCTGTAATTTCAAATACTTTGTAACTTCAAAATGCAATTTAAAGTTTTTCACGATTGAAATGATTTTAAAAGATGTTGTTTTAAACGCAATTTAAAAATGTTTGTGTTAAAAAAAATGGAAAAATTGTTAATAATACGATTTACAATTTGAAAATTTGCAAGTTTAAATCAAAAATAAAGTTTCAAATTAGTCCTGCTCTTTTTCCCTGAGTGTAGGCGTGTCACCTCCTCTAATGTATGTAAAATACATGCATATCTTGAAAGCTACTACTAACGTTTGATACAAATTTTAAGCTTTCATTCGAAGATATACTTCGTGACAACAATTTAAGAAGTGACAGTTTATGGCATAAAATTCTTAAGACAACCATATATATTTGCAATATTAGCTTAATTTAATTATCAACCATATTCCTATCTCAACTGAGATTATAAAAAGACTCTGACTACATGATTGGGAGAACCCTAGAGAAAACTGTCGATGGGCCCACACAAAATAAGAATTGATATAAATTTGAAGCTTGAAATAAAATTTCAACCGTCTCGTTGACAATCCATGATAAGGTCAGGATTCTTTAAGACAACCAACCGTATACATTTTTTATAAGCTCTAGAAAATCTAACAATTAATATATCTATGTAAATGTTAAGCTTCAATATCATACAGTTTATTTTATAAGTATTTTGACCATTTACAGCCACCTCAACGCCTTAAGACCCTGAACCGTTGCCAAAACCACCCCACCCCTCCCCACCCACCTAACCCTTGCTTTAATGCATAAATACTGTGTTGTTTCGATAAAAATATTTATTGACTTGTATCTTACACGAATTAACAAAGTTTGTTTTCCTTGAAATGAAAAGTACGTAAATTTTTGAATTAAGGTAAAGATTTTAACTATGACACTCATTGAAATAAAAGCACAGCTCGGATTTAGCGTAAAGTTTTCAAGTAATTGTCCGAAATCTAAACTATTTAAATGTCAGCGCTTCAGAAAAACACCCTTTATAGACTTCTAATTAGAAATTAAATTAATTTTTCTTATGACAACAAATGATGATGACATTTTCTCTAAGTTCAAAGTTTCTGAATCATAACAAACGAAAAAAAAAAAAATTTCCTCCGAATTCTTTTAAGTTGGTTTACCAAAAAAAAACATGTTTTCATTCATTTAATTTTGTCGGCAGACGTGAAAAACTATATAACACCATATAGATTGAATGTCTAAGACTTAAAGAACGTGCAAAAAAAAATAATTAATGAGTTATCTATTGCAAACTTTTTTTTTTCGTTGTCTACCAGGCCTATTAAAATCTGGTTCTTTATCACCAAATAAAATAAATTTATTCTTTTGGATAATTTTTGTTACTAAAATGTAAATATAAACAATATATGTATGTAGAACATTTACAATATTTGATTAGTGAGCTAAGGTATTAGTAGTAAATAGTTTTATTTAAAATAAAATGGCAATAGAATGAGAGTTAATTTCGTAGGCGTAACGCTTTTTTTCCAAAGATTTTTGTTTTATCAAAAAAAAGTAACTGGAGCTAATTTAGAGGTGCAGAGCAAATTTTCTTCGGAAATCAAATTTTCAGTAAATAGAAGGCCTAAGGGCATACCCAGAAAAGAAAGCTAAAATATGGAATCAATTAAAATCGAAGAAAAATTATAAAAAAATAAATAAAAAACTGTTAAAAGAGCTTGCGTTTATTTCGTATCAGTTGGCATCATATCTATCCAGAAATAAATACAGCGCAATAATAAAAAAAAACAGCTTTATATTTTTAATTTACAATTTGAAAAATTTTTTAGCCATCGCGGACTACGTATGTATCAGACTTTCAAGTGAATTCGTGTTTGTCCGAGAAGCAATTTTAATTTCAATTATTATACCGCTTAAGTAAAATAACACACTTTATGGAATCCTAGATATAAATTTATGATATCATCACCATCGTCATAATAAAAATTTATTCTAAATGAAATTTTTTTAATATCGGGCTTAAATTCGAATTTGGTCTTACGAGAAACATGTCTTCATTTATTTCAACTTGCCGTCAGTCGTGAACACAATACAGACTGGTTATCTGAGACTTAAAGAATTTACAAAAAATTGAATTAATAGATAATTAATAGAACTTTATTTTAAATTGCATGTTTTTGCTTATTAAAATCTCGTTCTTTTATTATTACCAAATAATTTAAATTAAATATTTTGCATAATTTTTACACACTGTGTGTGTGTAATTGAAATATATGTATACATATAAATAAAATGTATTATATGACATGAATATTCACAGACTTCTATTAAAGTATTGTGGCGATAAATAATTTGGTGAAATATACTACAGTGTGCTCGCGATAACATTGAATTTCAAGCCAATTGAAATCAAGCCTGTTAATTTTTGCGAGATTGTTCATATTTACGAAAGGGGACGTCCATAAGTTACGTAAGGTATTTTTTTTAGAAAATTCGGATCCCCCCTCCCCTTGGTGAGGTTTGATGAGTTCTGGCGGACCCCCCCGCCCCTCCCTTGCGTAAGACTTGCCTTATAACATTTCAATGCTATGATAATGTATACTCTCTGCTTTAAAAAGTTGACGTGAGATTTTCGTTGACCCCCCTCCTCCCCTATAGTGAGATTTGGTGAGACTTTGTTGGACCAACTCCTCCCATTTTGACTCACGTAATTTATGAACGGCCCCAAAGGCGCAAAAATTGAAAAAAAAAATTGAGTTTCATCGATGTAGCAATGTTTTCATTTTTGGATACTCTGAAGGGCGCATTTTTGTTGACACATTTAGAGATAGCGTTTTCTTATTTCACGTATTGTAGACTTTCTATTCCAAAATATCTGATTTTTCTCTTAAAAATCAAAAACGTATGCTTTTTTGTAAGCATGTTTAAAAATTATTAACATTAAATTATTCCCTTAAAAAACGTGTGCAATGCAAATATGTAACTAGGGGATTCGCCAAATTTTCAAGCGCTTGAAAATCGTTAAAAATTTTTCATAACATTGATGTTCATATTTTAGAGCTTTTACACAAAGTTCATATTTTGGAGTAGTCAATGTTAGGTAAAAAGTGTTCATATATTGGGATGTTCCTATGTTGGGATGTTAATATTATCGCGAGTTCACTGTATATTGTAAAGATGTAATATTACAAATAAGTTTTATATATAAAAAAATAGTTTCTCAATTTTTTCAGTCTTACGAAAAATTCCAATACAAAAGATTCTTCATTTAATTTATGCAATAAGAAATAAAATTACAATTTATTTTATTGGAATATTGGTGACCCCAACAATTAACATGCACAGCGACGTATATGAGGCGATTACCGATATGCAGCAGCGGTACTCTTCAACTGGCAATGAGTTAAAGGCACCACCTGCCATTGCTTTAACAAACTCATCACCAGCAGCAGGAGCTACTTACGCAGACCTCAGCAGCTTCGCCGCATGTGCTCAGGTGCCCCAACTACATGGTTATACAATTAAGAATATTGAAACCTGGTTCACACGCTTAGAAGCGTTCTTTCGAATCAACGGGTCTGAAAAAATGAATCAAGATCAAAGAGATCAAGCCATGTTTAACATAGCGGTACTGTATATGGAAGAACGTTTACATGAGCAAGCCTTTGATGTGATCCACAATCCGCCGGAAAGAAACAGATATGAAACACTTCGCCATATCGTTATCAGCAAATTTTCTGCGTCGCCCATGGCCAGCTTGGAGCAACTAACGCCTGAAATTCAGCTGGATGACAATAAGCCTAGCCACATGCTAACACAACTACAACGTGCTAACGTCACTCGCGACCAACAACTCACAAAGGATTTGTGGATTCAGCGATTACCTGTTTCAGCACGCGCTGTTATCGCAGCAGTTGCTAAAAGAAACCCTGAGATGACGTTAGAGCAATTAGCATCCATTGCCGATGAAATTATCGTTGCGGAGCGAGCGATTGATGCAGTTTCGTGTAATACATCCAATTCATCGCATCAAAATCAAACAGTCAATGCAGTGAGCCGCACATCTGCATTGGAACATCGCATAGATCAGTTGGAAAGGACGCTTTCGCGAATGGAATTGAAGTTAAATAGCAGTCACTCAAATTCCATCAAACGTTTTGATAAAAGATCATCAACAACAGAAAGCAGTAGCTCGCACCAACTCAACGATGATGAAATTTGTTGGTTTCATAGGCGCTACGGTACGAAGGCTATGAAGTGCACTGCTCCTTGCAATTTTACGAGCGTCACTCAAAAGAATTAATTAACAAAATCAGTCGCCGATCAACCGACACTACACTCAGTGCCATCTTCAACTGCAACCATTCACAAGAGACAAAAAAAATCCAACAAACGACAGGACTTCAAAGGGAAGTCCTGCCAGAAGTACAAATGTACTGAAAATGCCACCACTGTTGTAGAAGCAATGCTTGTTCGAAAAAAAAGAATTTAACTTAAATAGGAGGCGTGGTAGGTGGGAGTTGTAAGTAGGTTAAGTTGTTATAAAAGCTTGCAAGTTTTTATTTTCGTTGCAGAGTTTTAGAAAATCATTTAAATTGAAGCCAAACGTACCCAAGGAGTTGAAATATTACAAAAATTAGACATCTCAAAAGAAATTTTTAAATTATGTCCTAAATCTAAAATACATAGTACGGGTTTACATCTAAGCGCGCAAAACCCTCGCAAACTGTGCATTTTTGCGCTCTCGCAAACGAACTGTCTAAAATCGTATGGAAAGTTTTTTGAACAAACTAGAAAAGTTTGCACGACAATTTGTTAGCGCAAACTAACGCTGCTAATTGTGCAATTGTTGTCACTCTCTTTTCCCATACGATTCTCTCACAAAAAAAAAATGATATTCTGATCAACTGCCACAAATTCCACAAAATATTCGAAGGGGCGTTCGTGAAACACATCGCGCAAAATTGCCTTTTAGCACAAATGGGAAACTTGCGCGTTTAGATGAATACCACTAGTGAAGAAAATAAAAATCAACACCAATTTTTGGTCAATAACACCTCTACGCGCAAATATCTAAATCAGCTGATCGTTTAAATTTGGTATCTTGGTAATTTCATATAAACATACATTTTCTGTACAAATTTGGTAAATCTCAAAACACCAATTTCAATGCAAAAAAAATAAGCCAAAACTTATCGTACAGACGCTTCGTTAGCCCATAATCTATATGATTTTTCTTCTCAATAACTTTTTTTTGATTTAAGGCATACTTTCATATCATGATCTCAAAAGCTTTCTTTGAAGAATATTCTATTTAGCCTGGTGTTAAGTTCAAGATCAATATTTTCAATTTGAGTCTAATAAAAAGAAGCTACTTCTCATCATCAGATTATAAGGTCTAAGTTTCGACATTTCAGTCAGTCAAGACAGAACGGTTTTTTTAAATAGATTACCATAAAAAAATATATAAACCTAAATGATTTTGTTCTTTGGTCAAAATAATTTTTGCAATATTTGATTCCTTTTTTGAGATTTAGGTTTTGAAAGAGGTGAAAGAGGATAAAAAAACTGCATAAAAGCTTCAAAATCTCATATTAGGGTCTTTTTTCAATTGATTATTCACAGCTCTTAAAATAAGTTAAAACCATTAAAAACAAGTAAAGTAATTTTTGAAAATATGCTATATTTATAATAAGTGCAGTTATTGTATGATAATTTTTTAGATAACAATTATTGGAGATATATTTTTTGAATCGAATTAAAATATTATTGTAACTAAAATATGATATAATTAGAATATTCATATTGAAAATTTGAATAGTTAAATGAAGTACATTTTTGAAAATATTTTAGTTTAGTAAAATTTGAAAAATAGTAATTAATTACATTACAATTAAAACAAAATTTTTAGAAAATACTCTTGTAAATTATTTTGAAAGAAACATATGCATATGATTTTTTTTTTTTTTTTTTTGAGTAATCGCATACTGCAAACGAAACTTTTGAGCTATTTAAGTTGAGCACAATTGATTGCTGAGGCTTTCAGTCTTTAAAGTCACACTGTATTCTGGCGAACAGGAAAAAGATGTTGAAGGTACCCGAATGCTTTGGTCCGTCGGCAAATGTATGGTGATTTTATGTATCTACGACTATATATCCAGCTAACTCCCTTAAGATGTTGATGATATCAAGTAGGCTTTAGTCTGAAGGCAATTGTTTCGAATGGTGACGCCTTCACAGTCTTTAAAGACACCTTGTGGTCTGGCGTACTGGAAGATGTTGAAGATGTTACGAATGCTTTAGTCGGTAGGCAAATATTTCATATTTCGACGTCTAGCGATTTTATATATCCATGATTATGTATCCAGCTAACTTTCTTAATATATTGGTGGTTTCGAGAAAGCTTTAATCTGTAGGCAATTGTTTCGATTGATGACGCCTTTACAGACTTTATAGACACCTTGTGGTCTGGCGTACTGGAAGGAAATGTTGAAGGTATCTCGAATGGCAAATGTTTCAAATTCTGACGTTTTGACTTTATCATTTGTTTCGGCGTACTGCTAAAAGTGTTGTATTTGATTTAGCGTTGCACGAATTTTTGAAAGTTATCAAATGCCATACATTGTAACGATCAGTCACCATACATATATTTTGTTTGCTGTCGGATTAAATGAAATATGCTTCTTCTATTCAACAAGTGTTTCAGCATTTGATGATCTGCGGTTTTAAGGACATTACACCCAACTTTTTATATACTCGCAGTTTCTGTGCTTAGCGGCAACCATGTTTGCAATATGCGATCCTCGGTTTTTTTTTTTAATTTTAAAATTTTTTTTTTTGATTTTTTAGCTTGTTATGGTGTTTACAGAGACTTAGAAAGTTATAACTACGTCGATACGTATATAAGTTGACAAATTTTAAGTTCTCCGTCTCTTAAAACCTCTTCATTTCTTGACGGAAATAAAGAGTACGTTCACCGGTGAAAAGCCGATTTGCTGATCAACTTTCACCGTTTCAATAGTCTGCTGCTGACCGACTTTCATCGGTCGTGCAATGGTTTCATCTACTCGCTTTTTAAAGCGGATGATATTCTCTTTACATTTGTATTAGATTTGATAGCCAAATTACAAATGCTGGTAAGGATTTTATTGAGCCGCCCTGGTAAGCCCGTTGGAATGTGCCTTCTTCTACCTGAACAAGATATTAAATCAAAACCATTATAATTTAATACCTTTGAGTAGTATATTGAAGCCCGTGTAAAGCATGTTACCCTTATGTTCCCAAGTCTCATGTCCTGGTGGTTAAGAGCCAACATTATTTCCCGTATTGCAATATTTTATAAATTTGAGTGATACGCGAAAAAGTTTTGTCTGTGGACTGCTCTGATAAGTCCATCGGAATAAGTCTCTTCCTGCCTGAATGAGATATTGAATTAAGATAAGGCAATGTTGCCCTCATGTTCCCAAGGCTCAAGGTCCTATTGTTAAAGAGTCAACAATTCCCTTATTGCAATATTTTATACATTCGAACGGCACAAGAAAGTTTTGTCCAATGATTTGTCCTGGCAAGTCCGTCGGACGAGCCTTTTTCTGCCTGAATGAGATTTTGAATCAAATCGTTGGTCACCACTACTATTTAATATGCATTGGATGTATATTGAAGCCCTCATTTCCCCATGTCTCATGTCTTGGTGGTAAAGAGTTTACATTTTCTTTATTACAGTACTCTATACACAACGTTGAGGCGTTTCATTTGTATTCAGCAAGTTTTTAAATTTACAGATTCTAGTAAATACAATTGAAAAATTCATATTGAAAAATTTTGAATAATTACATTTTTGATAAGTTATTATGTCTTAGGAAATTATTTTAATTTAGTGGAATTGAATCAAAACATAATTTGGATATTTTTTAAGAAAATACAATTGAAATAATTACTTAGTTTTTTGTTTAATTTTTTTTTTTTTTTTTTTTTTTGATCGCATATTGAAAACAAAACTTTTGATAATATACAAGTTGAGCATAGTTAAACGCCAGTTGTACACTTTAGCGCTGTTGAGATATTAATGTAGAGCACAGTTGAATGCTTTGACCAGCTAACTTGCTCAATACAGTGAAGGATGTCACGAAACAGCTCGCTCACGACGGCTCTACACTACAGTATCGGTATCAACTGATCTTAGCTTTGTGCGATTCTAATGAAAGATGATTTTGCTAGGCAAGTGTTTCAGCCTTTATACCCAACTTGATATATACTCAGTTATTGTGCTTAACGGCGCAACTATATTTGCAATATGCGATCCTCATTTTTTTTTTTTAATTTTTACATTTTTTTTTTTTAGTTTTTTTTTTAGCTTGTTATGGTATGCACAGAGACTCAAAAAATGATTATAGCGTTGATATCAGTATTAGCACTAAACCATCTGCCATATCTTTTGATTGAGTTCTCTGTCTCTTTAAACCTCTTCACCACTTGATGGAGGCGAAGAGTTCATTTACCGGTGAAAAGTCGATTTGGTGATCAACTTTTACCGTTTTTTCAAGTCTGCGGCTGCCCATTGAATGTGAAATTTCTTTCACTTTCGTTGGACGTACAGACATTGTTTACCTTCCTACTCGCTTTTTAAAGCGATTACTTTTCTCTCTATAACATTTACGATAAGTTTGGTGTCCAAATCAAAAATGCTAGTGAGGATGCTTTAAGAAAAGGTTTTCCGGTCGAGCCGCCTTGGCCACTAGTCGAAAGGTGCCTATTCTTGTCTGAATGAGATATTAAAGTGCGTTGCCCTATCCCCAAGTCTCAGGCTTGGTGTTAAAGAGCTAACATTTACCTTATTACAGTATTATGTACATAACTTCGAAGCGTTTTATTTGTATTTAATAAGCTCAGCTATCGTTAGGCGAGAAAATGCGAAAGTTAATTCAGGGTTTAACTGTTGCCTCCAGCGAAAATGCTAAGAGTAAAATCCCAATTTATCCCCTAATAATTTTGTTGTTCCCTACAAATGCCTAATTTACAAATTCAAATAGAATTTTCTATTAATGCTTGGAAAATTTCAGACTTTTCAATATTTTATTGAATTTTATGCAGGGGTTTTAGTTTCCGAAACATGGGCGAAGGAAAATATAGCTCTATTCTAATTATCATAGCATTAGTTGTTGATTTTCAGCAAATGTTCGATTAACTTTTATCAGTTAACGAGTTTGAGTTTGTCACATCAGACTTTATATTCTACATTTACTCCCCTTTCATGGTTGGCTACTATCTCGCGTTTTAGTCGCCGAGAAGAAATTGGCTGTACGTTTATAAAGCCAATTTTTACTCGGCGACTAAAATGGCGAGATAGTAGCCAACCATGAAATGGCTGTTAACTCTCGCCAAATTTACTCCGTGTGTATATTTTAATGGCTAAACGAAAATCTCAAGTTGCAAAACTAAGTTTAAAAGAGAAAATAAAAAAATGGTTCCAGGATTTATGGAAAGACAAGAAACGCATTATCGTGTACATCATCGTGCTTGCTGTTGTTATCCTGATGCTCATGTTGATCATCATATTGTTGGTGTGTGACGAAGATGAAATAGAGGAGAAGTTTACAATTCTTACAGCCGTGGGGAAAAAAATGGGGATCAAAAAAGGTGCCACACTATCGCCATTCGAAAAAGATTGTCTGAATACACATAACATAAAACGCGCACTGCATGTTGATACTCCCCCAATGTCGTGGTATAAGCCCGCAGCTAATTATGCCCAAAATTGGGCACAGACAAACGCTAACCAAGAAAGATTGTACCATAGCTCGGGAACGAAGTATGGTGAAAACATCTTTGCGAAGAATGGTGGTGACGTAAGTGAAGCTTGTATAAAGGCAGTTGATTCATGGTACAGAGAAATTAAAGATTATGATTTTGAAACATCAATATATTCATCAAAAGTTGGCCATTTTACGGCAGTGATATGGAAGAAATAAACGAAATTAGGCTGCGGAATAGCAAAAGGTAAAAAACAACTTTATATATGCTGTAGTTACTATCCAGTAGGAAATTCTAAGGGAGGATTCAAGTATTATGTGAAGAAATTAAAATCACCTCCTACTACTCCTAATTCAACTACTGAAGATGCAACTTAATCGAAACAAAATTAAATTAGCTAGCATGTACAATATGCTGTATGAAAACAACATTTTTGAACAAAAAATTCCAATATTCAAAAAAAAATAAAAAAACTACAGTTGACTTTTTTTCTTCACATAATACTTGAATCCTCCCTTAGAATTTCCTACTGGATAATAACTACAGCATATATAAAGTTGTTTTTTACCTTTTGCTATTCCGCAGCCTAATTTCGTTGATTTCACGAAAATATAACGATACTTGTGCCTGAAGTGTTTATAGACATATAGCATCTTCCTCCAAAACCACATGTTATGAAAGTAAATCTATCGCCCCAATTGCATATATAGCATCAAAGAGAGTTTATTCTACGTTTAATTACATTGAAGTTCTTACAAGGATTAAATATATATCAATCAATAAATAAATAAATAAATAAATTACAAGAACCGAGTTTAGGCCTCGATTCCTCAAAAACAGCATTAAAGAGTTTATTTCTTGCAAAATGCTTTCAAAATCCTGATAAACCGTTTTTCAAGCTCATCAGTTCATACACAAAAATGCGAACATTTTTTTTCAGATAAAAATCGCAGAGTTATCTCTTCGATTTCAAACAAAAGCTCAGTAGCTGAGCAAAGAATAGCGCAAAAGAAAATAGATGTGTACTTTTTTTAACAAAAATGGACCTTAAAAAAGGCAGATATCAACAAGATATTCTCGCCACAAATGCCTCTGAGAAGGCCTGACGATAGATTCAACAAATTAGATGTAATCGACACGTATGCTCATGATAGGGTCTGACACTATCTAACATTGGACAATTAAATGCAACTTAATTTGCACAATATTTTAGTTCAGAAATAGATATGTCCGACGCTGTCTTGCATTGGGCAATATTATCCATTGAACTAATAGGACCTGAAATTCACTAGACCAATATCCAGAAGGAATAAGCTATCTATTCAAGTTCTTATACGTTCGTTGAAATCGTTTTTTTTTTAACATCTACTTCCTCCTACACCGTTCAATTTAAGTAAAAGTAAAAAGTTCTGTTCACCCTTCTTACTCCTACAACTGCGTAAGCGGCAGTCAGCGCTTACTTGATGCTTATGATAGTGCTTTACTATTTAACATAAAAAATTTTACGTACAGAAGTTAAACACATCGAAGCATCAAGTTGACTAAGGGCACGCGGGTACGTCAAGCCCGTAGAATCTAATAAAATTATTAGATCCTCCCTTGCGGGAATAGAATGAAAAGAATGAGTCAATTTACTATGTTCAACAGCAATTAAATTAATTGTTTAATGTACTATCTGTAGTAAGGTAAGTTTTCCACCTTACTGAACACATGCCTTGACCCATAGTAATTCGAAATACGAATAATCTCTTACTTCTGGCAAACTTAGCTAAGTCACTTAAAAAAATTGCATTTCATAATTTTGCACAATTTTTGTTAACGGTTTTTTTAAATTATATATATTATTTATAGCTTAAAGTTAACTTGCTTAGAAGACTAAAAGTTGTAATAGCTAAACACTATTGCTATAACTTTTCTTACAATTTAAACACATTTTTTAACTATAAGAACTGCATTTATTTCATTGTCACAGCACTGTACTCTGGTAAATATGTTAACAAAGTGGGATATTGCGATTCTTTGACAGTAGAGTTTATGGCTTCCCTGGTGGGAAATGAAATACGTTCGATTCTTGATCCTAATCAGCGACCATTGTACAGATATTTGCGTTTTGATCTATACACAAGACGTAACATATATGAACGTCAGATGCTACGTACTGGTGACCAGGCAGCGCTCTTAAGATCTAACTTTAATCCTAAATGGCCAGTTAGGTAAGTTTGACAATAGTATTTCTTAATTAGTTAAATAATGTTTGGGGGTTAACTGCTCCAAAGAAATTTTTGTTTTACTTAACCGTTAGTTAACAAATTTATTAACTGCTTACTAACTTATGGTTGAGAACAAATATAAAATTTATACCGAAGTTTTAGCAAAATTTAAAAAAAAAAACAAGACTGCAACGTTTTAATTTTTACTTTGTAAATCTTACTATCTACAGAAACTGTAAAACAGTAGCCAAAAAAAATTAAGCTGTAATACCCATGTTTGAAGCGGTAACTAATTAGTTAACTACACACATAAAAGCGCAGCTCTTATGTGAAACCAACGATTACAAAATTTGAAAAAATCATTATTGAAATAAAATACAATATTTTTTCTGCAGAAATTAAATTGAAGGAACGTGTACAATGTTTGTCAGAAAACTGCAGTTTTTTTTTATTTAGTAATAAGCTAGGTAGCTTGACATATTCTTAATATAAAGATCTATGTAAAATTATACCTTATACATAATCTTACAACATAATCTTATTATATTTGATGTCTCCTTTTAGATTTTCCATACATGGCTGGAATGGCAATACAACGACCTGCTCGAATGCAGCCATAAAAGATGCCTACCTTGCTTCAGGTGATTACAATGTGATATTAGTCGATTGGAGTGATTGGTCGTTGGATATAAATATATTTCGTGTTATAAAGCTACTCAATGATATGGCTGAACAGCTTAATGCATTTGCCAGATTTATAAACAAAGTATATCATATACCATTTGCGGAAATGTATTTAATAGGACATAGTTTGGGTTGTCATGTCGCAGGCGTCGCTGGTAAACTACTTAAGCCGTATAAGTATGGTGTAATTTTTGCACTGGACTCTTCGGGACCAGTAACACGCAATTTTGGTCTTGAATATCGCATTCAACCGACTGATGCACTTTATGTAGAATCCATACAAACTGATGTTTTTGGATTTGGTTTTCCTACCAGTCATTTAGGTCACGCATCTTTCTATCCCAATTGGGGCGTGGGACAACCACATTGCCCAAATGTCACCACGATGGAACCCGATTTTACTTGTGATCATTTTGGTGCACTATATTATTTTGCAGAATCTATATATAATCGTAAGGCGTTTGGTGC
Organism: Tricholauxania praeusta; assembly: GCA_949775025.1. Lineage (NCBI taxonomy): Eukaryota > Metazoa > Arthropoda > Insecta > Diptera > Lauxaniidae > Tricholauxania > Tricholauxania praeusta. The sequence continues at coordinate 9,193,234 of OX459030.1, forward strand.
AATACGTTGCAAGAATTTTAAAAGTATTACAAACTATAAGTGTGGCTGTGGCAAAAAGGGTACAACTTGTCAAGCGCAAGCTTATATGGGTGGTGATCCAGCGGTGCCGAAACGTGGTGTTTATTACTTAAGCACAAGAGATGACATGCCGTTTGGTTTTGGTGGAATGTGCCACATGAGAAGCCCACTAACGCCAACTGCAGTGAGACTGAGTTAATTTATTTTATGTGTCGTATTCCTAGTCTTAATTGATAAATAAATTGTATAATAAAACATAATATTTTAAATTATTTGTTTGATATAATTTTATTGAACTGTTGTTTTGCATATTTTATTGCATTTCACTGTTGTTCAAACTTAATGCGCTGCACAAAGCTTAACTCATTCATTTGTATAGTATTTGTATGCATGATTTTATGTTCACATTTTTTTTTTCTTTATTCTGTTACAGAATGCAACTGCACCCGCACTGCAACTTTTCTTTAATTTATTTATAATATTGTAATGTTATGTTGTCATACTTTTCTGTTAATGCTAAATTAAAACAGTTACTATTTTTAATTACAATTTAAAATATAATTTAAACAAAATTACAACGATATTATTTGCTTGTGTATTAAATTAAATATTTCTTTAAATTATAATAGAAAAGTTGAATCGCTTGGTAGTGTTTGTTGGTCTAACTATAAGTAAATGGGACACATAGGACTCAAGGGAAATAGGAAAATTAATTCGCTGTTTCTTATGTTTTGCATTCGACGACTAAAAAACTAAGTTACATTTATAGTTAAAATAAGATACAAAAAAAATAAAACATTATTTTAGAAATCACCCAACAAAATGTAATTTTGTTGTATTCTCTGGATTTTTGTTTAAAATTTAAATTAAAAACTAAAAATTACGCAGTTTTACACTTTTTCGCACACGGTGGTTGTTGGCCAACGTCGTCTTCAGCGTGTAGTCAATTGGTTTCCAAATGCTTAGCCTCTTCCCATGAGAAACCCGCACGTCCAAAATGTCCATAAGTACTTGTGCGCTGGTAGATGGGTTGTCTCAAATTAAGATCCCTTCAGAAAACAAAATCGGATGATTAACATGTTATAAATTAACTAAATCATATTTGTCACTTACTTAACAATCATACCCGGCCTTAAATCAAAGTTACGCTTGATTATTGCGAGCAATTCTTTTTGTGACTTATGTGAGGTACCATAATCGAAGACAGTAATCGATAATGGTTCAGCCAGGCCAATGGCATATGAGACCTGTACCAAGCAACGTTTGCATAGATCAGCCTTTACCAGCGATTTGGCAACCCAGCGTGCAGCGTATGCCGCTGATCTGTCAACTTTTGTGAAATCCTTGCCAGAGAAGGCACCACCGCCGTGGGCGCCCCAACCACCATAGGTATCAACAATAATTTTACGGCCGGTTAAACCAGCATCGCCCATTGGGCCACCAATGACAAACGGGCCACAGGGATTAATGTGTACAATTGTATTGGCATCGAAATATTTGGCGGGAATGACTTCTTTAACAACCTTTGTCATGACCTCAGAACGCAGATCATCGATTGGGATTTTTTCAGAATGCTGCATAGATACTACAATTGTGTGAACGCGTTTAGGTACAGCGGACCCTTGATTGAAGAGATATTCGCAGGTGATCTACACGATGTGAAAAATTTAATAAATGACAATTTATAAAGAGATAATATAAATCAAGCAGAATAATTCAAAAACAACAGAGTGACAGATTATAAACAACGAAATTCGATTACATGATTAATATGTAAAATCAGGTCAGCTGTATATAGCAGATTTTTTTCGGTGTAGCTTTAACATTTCACTGTTGTTTTGAAAAAACTGTCCGATCTTTTCTTTTTTTCAAATTTAGTTTTGATTGTGCTATGAATACACACCTGTGTCTTGGAATCGGGGCGCGCCCACCAGAATTCTCCGGATCGGCGCAGTTCAGCGATTTTTTCATTTAATTTGTGTGCCAATACAACTGTTAGAGGCATACATTCTTCTGTTTCATCGGTAGCATAACCGAACATAATACCCTAGAAAATTATACGATTTTTTATTAAGTAAAAAAAAAAACACTCCAAAATAAGTACGAGTAAATAAAAGTAACAGCTAGAAGCATTAGTAAGGATGTTAAACATAGGAAAAGCAATAGTACATAGTAAAACAGATATGTAGGATAAAAAAAAGAGCCAATTTATAAAACCCAGAGCATACAGAAAATGAATAATTGATGGAAAATGCACTTGAAAGAAAACCATAAGAAAGTTATAGCTAACTAAATAATTGGACCAAATCGCTTAAATCAAAGTGAGTTTAAATTAAATTTTGTGCAAGGATTTTTTATTATTTTTTTTTTTATGAATTTATTACGCTACAAATAAAAAAGAAAAAAATAAAAACTAACACCATGACGTGCTACTAATAAAATCGTTTTTACAAGAACCAATTTGATGAAAAAATTTACATCATAGGACGATATAAATGGCAAAACTAAATTAATTTGAAACGCACGTGCAAGCAGTTGAGAAGAATACATAAAAACAAAATTGTATTAGCAATAATTAAATATTATTGCCTAGTTCGCAACTATGCACATATGTATGTACATACATAAACACTCATAGAATTTTTTTTTTTTTTTTTTTTGTAGTTTTGCAATGAAACAGTGTATGTTACGGACAAACAATACAAAATATGCTATGTTATAAACAAATTTGTGTACGCCACAAACAAACAACAAAAATGTAACTTAAATATTTTGAACGTGTGTTTCGGTCTTCTTTTTTTTTTAAGTTTAAAAGAAAAATTTCTATGAGTGTTTTTTATGAAAATTATTACTGCACACCTGATCTCCAGCACCGATCTCTTCATCGGCACGATTTACATGTACTCCGGCTGCGATTTCTGGCGATTGTTGGTCCAATGCTAACAGAACGTTGCAGGTTTTGTAATCGAAACCTTTTTTTTTTTTTTTGATTGATTTGTTGATTTTGGTTTGAGGAAAATAAGAAAAAAAAAAAGTGCACACAAAATATATGGATGTAGTTTTTAATTTATAAAACAAATGAATAGCAAATATATAAATATGTATGTATGTATATTGTTTGTTTTAACATTAGAATTTTAAGCCCCAATTTTTTCTTAAGTAAAAAAGAACATATACGACATAGTTTGTAAATGATATTCCCTGTTGTATCGAGGCTGCAAAAAATGTTTCCCAAATACATACATGCAATTGTATGGTTTTATATTTTTCAAATATCTCTTTTGTGATGTTAATTATCAAGCCTTAAATGTTGATTTTTGAATTTGTTAAAATTTAACCTTAGAAAAGTGTTGCAAGAGCTTTATTGATATTTAAAAAAGAGCTGAAGTTTTAATACATTTTTAGCTTGATAATTAAAAAAAATACGTAAGCTGAAAGTATAGGGTAAAGGCTGCATTTGCTTCTGAGCTTATATTTTTTTTTTTTGACACCTGTAATGTCTACAGAGGCCCACTTACAATTGCACTTTATTTACACGTGCATTTTTTGTATTCACTATGCCGAAAATAAAGGGTGAGATAAATTGAATATGAAAACTTAACGACATTTTTTATAAAATATCAGAATGAAATATGTGAACAATTTTTAATAAAAACTGCAAATATTGAAAAAAAATCGGATTTTCTTTCGACGTCATCCTATGTATATTTAGGCTGCGTTGAGTGAATAAAATAATTGCAAAGTCCTGTGTAGTTATACATCGCTCCTACAGAGCTCAATTTGTAATTCTTATATGTATAAAAATGTACCCTTTTAGTATGAATTGCTAAAGACCGTGTGTTGCTAGTAGTCCGGTAGTTGAACGATTTAATATATTTTTTATTCCTCCGATTATTAACTTATTTTTATTAAAAAAGAAACACTTCGGAATATCGGACGACTAAATTAAAATTATTCATCCGGCGACTATCAGATTTCTAGCCACTTCGATTTTTAAAATTATAAAGCACTGGTAACTTTAATATGTAAAATATTTGAATGTAGTCCCAAAATCTTAAAGCAATCCCTGTGAAATCTTATTTTGAAAGTGCAAAATAAATGATTACTTAGAAATAGTAGCGCTGTGTTTAACAAAGATTCAAATAAAAATAGCACTTAATTTTATTCATTCGGCGGAGAGGTTAGACTCCGCTCTGAAAAAATGTATGTGATTTGGAAAGCAACAAGTCTGCTCTTTTCGACGAATGAATTTTTAGAGAACGCAAAATTTTATTTTTATTTGAGCCTTTGAATACATAAAACATGGTTTTGAAAAATATAACAATAAACATTATGAGATTTTTCAGCTGTTTTTCAAACTGAAAAATTAGTCGATTCGAAAACTCCTATTTGATGAGTATTGATTGACATGCTCGGTTTAATTTTCTTATGCATATTTTTGTTTAAAAGACTATTATTAATTTTTTATTTGCCCAAGTGATTTAAGAGTCAGCAGTAAAACAAATTTGATTTTTGCTTGTTATACCTGATCACCAGCACCAACGTCATCTTCTTCGCGATTAACATGAACACCATTAGCAATATCAGGTGATTGCTGCTCAATTGCTACGAGCAGATTACATGTTTTCCAATCGAAACCTTTTATTTGTACAATTTAAGAAAGTAGTTGTTCGTTTTAATTTTGTTTTAAACTTGGGATTCATATATAAATTTATGTAGAAAACTTGACTGAAAGTCCCTAATATGTTCATCTGTTCATATGAGGCTAAAGAGTATTTAAATAGAGGGAACTTACCTTTAGATGAATCATCATAACCAATGTGTTTAATAGTGCTACGCACAACGTCTTGATAATCCACTACTGCTTTTGATGTAATTTCTCCGCAAAGTAAGATCATGCCGGTTTTTGCAACAGTTTCTGAAAATTAGAAAAGCATAAAAAAATAATTAGATAACGATTAAAAAAAAATTAAGAGAAGGTACATATTTTACGGTACTTAAATCGCACTAAATAACGTTCTGGTTTGATAGAATAAAAACAAAATATAATGATCGTTTGCTGGAAGACACGGGTACGCCTTTGTAAAAAGAAGGAAGAGCTGTGGCTGAAAGTCGTACACAATAAAAATTAAGTATTTTACGATTCATCGGTTGAATGTAGACCGATATTTGCCGCTGACATACTAAAATCATTTAAATCAATTTTATCAAATATTTGTTTATTTTTAGCAGCTATATGTGCTGCCGTAAGTCTATCGCGTGTTGATTACTTTGAAAATACAGCAAGGCTTTTATTTATTGTTTCGTGTGCCTTTTAAGTATGTATATGAACGAATGAATATATCCAATTTTGTTTATATTCGATAGTTGATCTATTGAGTAGCAGACTCAAAAAATGAACAAAGATATTTTTGCTATAAGCTAACGTGTAATCTGAAGTTTAACAAAAATGCATAACGATGCAGGTCAATATTCTCATAAGTGCTATGAAATTAATTGATTATCGACATACTTCTATATACCCCGTGGACATAAGTAATGGACAGTTTTAGAGATATGAAGGATATAGACAAAATTTGAAATATTCAATGTCTCCAAATTTAACCACAGGACTTCAGAGTGGACACATTTTATTTCATCTGTATAACCTAAGCTAACCACTTGCCAAGTCTTATCAAAATTTGACCGAAGAACTTTTTGGATCAAACCGTGCAGGGCCATTTGAATTATTCCCCTTTCTTTGTCGCATTGGACAAACAATATATCCAAATCAGTTCAGTTTAAGTTTCGCATTGGGTAGGCGAGAAGTAAGGGACAATTTTATAATATGAAACAGTAGACATAAATATGAGGCAGTTGCATCCAATACAGTACGGTTTAAAGATTTAATTACAACAAACATTTATTTGTAGTTTCTTGTAATGCAAAATGTTTTTAACAATTGCATAGCAAATACATAATATTGAAAAGAAAATTAATTTTTACTCTTGAAATATTTTAAATACATACATATATAAAACTGAACTCGCACTAGTTGGGATGCCAATGTTTTCAATAAAATTAAATTTGTAAATCAACGAAAGAAATTCTATTTTAACACACTTTCATCAACAACATAAATTTTTTGCCCAAGAGCTTACGACAATTTAACAAATGTAGATATTAAAAATAAATAATTTTATATAGAAACTAAGAAAATTGCGTTTATATCAAATATTTCACTAAATTTAAGAATATGTAAGTGAAACAACATATTATGCTTACCACATGCAACTTTTGCGTTTGGATCTTGCTTTAAGTGTGCATCTAGAATAGCGTCACTGATTTGATCGCACATTTTATCTAAAAATAAATAAGAAGAAATTTAAATTTATTAAAAGGTAAGAAAATAAAAAATGATAACATAAAACATTAGCATCAAAATAAAGCTATTCGATATGCAATCATGAATTATAGGGTCCTCAGTGAAAATCATTATCCTACAGTTTCAAGGCATTTAAATTGCATACTTATATGTGTGTGCGTTTTGATTATAGCACACACAGCTATGTACATATATGAAAAGTGAAACAAACAAAAAATTGTGCCGCACGAGTTCAACTCAAATTTAAATAAAATATCGAAATACTGCATCTTACAGCGAAATTCAATGCCAAACTGTCTGCGAAATAATAAAAAAAGCAAAAATTAAAATAAAATAGAACATTATGGAAATATGTAGTAGTGTAAAAGAAAAAGGGAGCAACATACAACGTTTTGAAAATAAGCGTATAAGACACGGTAGCTAAATTTGAGAGCAACAAGAACATTGTATACAAAAATCCTTGTATTACATATGACATAAGGCGACACTAAACTTAAATCAGCATATAAACAAAATGTATTGTTTATTATTGTTGTTGGCGTCGCTTAGTGCGCACAAGCGTCAATTCGAAACCTTTTATCATTCTTCTAACTTAAATAGCTTAAAGATACGAAATCTTGCGCAAAATTTTAAAATTCAAGAATTTTTTTTGTAATCTGAGCAGTACAATTTTGCATATGTTAAGGTCAAATAATGATTTTATTAAAATAAATTTGAAGAAATGCTTAATCTTGTTTTGTTAAAAAAAAAAATGCATGCCTATTCGAAGAAGAAAATATCACTAGATGACTTGTGCAATATGAAAATTGCAAATCATTGTTTTGTCTATTTTTTTTTTAAATATAATGGTAAAGTGAATTGATAATTGTTGTCTTATTTATTTGATGGTCATAGAAAACTACACTATAAATCCATTGACCAGCAACTATTTCGGGAAATTTATTAATTTTTCAATACTTCCGAAATCAAATAAATTAATCCTTTTTTCATTTTGATGTCAGTTTCTGTAACATTGTCGAATCCTGCTGAGTTATATTTGAGAGCAGAAAATATTTGTAAAACTTATACTTTTGAAATTTGCTTTACAAACATCGATTACTGATTATTTTTATTGCGAATCAGAGAATTGTGAGTATTTTTCTTGTTATAAATAGCAATGTGTCAATCTTTTTCCAGTATCAATAAAGTTTGTATTCACTGCATTGAGGATTTCTATCGCACTGGCCTCTAATGTTCCGTTAAGATTTCTTTCCAGAACGTTTGATGTGATATTTTTGCTTGTATTTTATACAATCTTTATCACTTTTCTGATTTAACGCCCTTCCATGCCAGCTGTTTTATTTTAGATTTAAGTAAATAGTTTTGTTTTGCAATCTTTACTTCCCTTTAATATGTTTTTTTATAATGGTTTAATCCTTTTTAACTTCAAGAATTAGTTCATCATTCATCCAGAAATTTTCATGAAAATAGTGCTCTCTATTTTCGATTATCATTTGCATTAATATTTCCAAAGTGAGTATTTGATCTATGTATGTAGATTTTACGAACTCAAATATATATTAAACATGAAGCTGATAATTTTTTACATTTATTAACTATATGTATACTTTTCTCTCTATTGAAAAAGGAGTGCTTTGTGGTCAGTTGTGGCTATAACTATTCAAGTTACAAACAAAGTCTTCAAACTCGATCCCTGATGACTTAATTTTTAAGCTCTGGACTCATGAATGTGAATGCGTGTGAAGCTTACACTCACATGGATTGTTGAACTATAGTATAGAAATACTGTTTTTTTTCTTTCCAATTGATAAGGAAAGGTCGAAAATGGATTTTGAACATCACTTAGGGTGGGTCCGGATCGTGGAAAAGACCGTTTTTGACCCATTTCCTTAACATTTTCGAAAATAGCCATTTTCGAGCTGTATCTATCGATTGGAACAACAAAAATTTTATTTTGATTCACTCTCAAATTTTTTTTGCTCCAATCGATTATGAAAGGTCGAAAATGGCTTTTGGATATCACTTAGAGTGGCTCCAGAACTTGAAAAGGACCAAAATGGTCGAAAATGGTCCTTTCCAGAGCCACATTAAATGATGTCCAAAATCCATTTTCATTAAATAGATGCGTAAACACCCTGTTTTTTATAACACCTTAGTGTATGCCTTTTTGAAATGAAATTTTAATGCGAAACAATTAAATAAAGCTAAGGTAATTCTGTTAACGCAGTTTGCTATTAAATAGGTTATTATTTTAAGTAAATTAAGTATTGTTCATGATGCAAATTTCGGTCAAATTTAAAGTATTTTATCGCAAAATTTAACAGAATTTATCTCAACTTCAATAAAGTTAGTTACTCAGATCAAAAACAACATTTTTCTATTGAAACTAAAATTATTTCATAAACAAACATATGTTGCTTAATCAATATCTAAGGAATGTGATCTTGAGTCACAAAACAAAAACAGACCTACAGATAGCAAATGCGGAAAATTATAAGAAATTATTTTTCGTTCCAAATTTTTGATATGCTTCAAATCGTTTATTGTAGGAGTTTTTGCAATGCAGAATATAATTACAAAAAAACTTAATCACAATATTACTGTTAATGTAGAATTTTTAAACATGAAATTGAAGGATAGTTTTACAGAAATTACATATAGAATTTTACGCTAAATTAAATGCATTCATTTTGATAGTGGTTTGTCATTATTTTGGCAAAAGCTATAGAAATTTAAAAATTACTAAAAAAGTGATTTAGGTGCATTACTTGAACTTTCCATGCGAAATAATTAAATTTCTTTTTTCCTTCTTCTCTACAGCATTGTAGGGTAGGGTGGGGCACTTTCGACAATGGGGCACTTTTGACTTTTGCGATTGCGAAAGGACGGTTAATTTTTAAATAACATTTCTGATGAAAAATCGTGCCGCACTGTTCTTGCAGACCGCACACGAACTTCGACAGTTTTCATTGAACAGTTGTGGCAATAAGATCGATTTTTAAGATTTTCAGTGTGTACATAATTTCACTGTGTGCAATTTAAGTGCTACTTAATTGTTTCTTATTGCAATTTTTCGGGTGTCAGTGTCAAAAGTTTGTGTCTATTATCTTTTTACGTTTATTGCTATATTTTATAAAATTATCTTTATACCTTATGTGGAAAATTATATATTTTTACAAAAGCAGAGCATGGGGCACTTTCGACGAAAGCACATGGGGCAGTTGAAAGTGCCCCATGCTGTATTTTAGAAATTCATGACTAGCAATTGAAAATTTAATAACATTTTCAGAATGGTCCACTCATATAAGAAAACAACTAACAGATGTGATATCAACGAAACTATTTTAAAAAAGGCTCTTGAAGATGTTTTAAGCAAAAAAGAAACCCCCACATCTGCTGCTCGAAAGTACGACTTGAAGCGTACAACACTTATATCAAGGTTGAAGAAGCTCGATTCAAATAATGGGTCTAGTGATTTGCATGTAAATGAAATTTACGGGTTCAAATATACAACCAAGCAAGTGTTTTTCAAGCATCAGGAACGTGAACTTGAAGACTATTTTAAGAGATGTTCCGCTCAAACGTTCGGTTTTTCATATTCAATGGCACGAAAGTTCGCTTTTGAATATGCAAGAAAAAACAATATAACTGTTCCAAAGTCCTGGATGGTTGAAAAAGAAGCTGGGATCGATTGGATACGTGGACTTATCAAAAGAAACCCGGACATATCTCTGCGTAAGCCGGAAAATATTAGTTTAGCTAGATTAAGAGGTTTTAATAAAGATTCTGTGCAAGAATTTTTTTCAAACTTAGAAAGGCTTTACGAAAAACATCAATTAGAACCCAAGAGTATTTGTAGCGGAAAAATGAAAGAGATCCGTTAGTCAAGCGTCATCTGCAGGAAGGGGAACGCTTGTAACTGTTGTAGGGATTGTCAATGCAGCTGGTTGGGCTCTTCCTCCAGTGTATGTGTTCCTACGAATAAGATTTAGAGATGAATTTATTAAAGACGGCCCGAGCAACTGTATTGGCCTTCTGAGCAAAAATGGTTGTATAGTCGGAGAACTGTTTATTCATGTTCTAAAACACATCCAAAGTGTTACTAATTGCTGCAAACAAAAACCTATTCTTATTATCTTGGACAATCATTTATCGCATTATGGGCTGGAAGGTATTGACTTTTGTCGAGAAAATGGGATTGAACTATTGTCTTTTCCACCTCATTGTTCTCACAAGCTACAACCGTTGGACGTATCTATATTTGGTCCGTTTAAAAGTTATTGTAAGGTATTTTTTAGCGAGTTTCAAGTCAATAATCCGGGAAAACAAATAACAACTTATGATATCGCTCTTTTCAAAGAGCTTTTTGTCCTGAAAATATTGATAAAGGATTTAAGGCTACAGGAATCTTTCATTTTAATAGCTTAATATTTCAAGATTTCGAACATATATCCTCAACGTGTCCTGGAGATCAAGGCACAACACCAGTTCAAGAAAAAGAATGCATGACTAGAATAAACAAACGGAAATCTAGAACTTATACTGAAACACCTGAGAAGAACTGAATCGCTGAACAAAAACGCAAGCAAGACGTAAAAAAAAACATATCAGAATAAGAAGAACAAAAGAGTTCCAAAGAACATTAATAAGAAAACAGTTGCAGACTCCGATAAGTCTGTTGGATCATATGTGGAAGATAAATCTTCTTATTCAGAAGTATCAAACATCAGCGACTATAAACTAAAACCTGAGAATAAGCTTAATAGCGTAGATAGACGGCAGCGTTAATTTGCATTAGCAGACTTAATTCAAATTAACTTGTGAATTATTCCCCATTCTAATTCGCATTAGCAAATAAATTTTTAAAGCTGTAAAGATTTAACAAACTTTCTTAGATATATGCATTTCTGTAGTACAAGCATTGAAGTATAAATTAAAATAAAAAATCATTTTAAATATCTATTATGTACAAAAAAAGTCATTTAGAATCTACAGAAAATGTGTCGAATCTACCCCACCCTACCCTACTCAATATATTTTTCGATTTAAGGCTAACTTATTATGTATTGGTTCTAAAAAGTATAAGAAAGATTTTAAATTATATTCGATCTAGTGTAAGACCAAACATAGCTGATCCGATATGCAGATATTAAATTTGTCTCAGGGGTGAAGTTTAATGGGGAAGTATCCACACATAAACTTCAATTAAAGGCATCGATTGGCACTTAGTCAGTTCCTACTGCACACAATATTACAAATTTGACATGCTGTCAAAATTGATATGATTGATGCTTAATTAGCAAAAGTTTTTTTAATATACTTTTGCAGCAATATAATAAACAACAAAAAAAACAACACGTATGAGATTATTGAACTCTAGATACGCATAAAATTAACCTTTTTTGACACATACGTATATGATCCACTGGTCTTCGTACATAATGCTCTAGAGCCAAACAAAACTATTTTGGAACAGTTGGAGTTCCGTTCCATCCGAAATACGTGCCAAGGACCGTAAAGCATGGTGTTGCAAAAATGAACTTTTGGGTCTGCTTTTCACACCCTCCGAAACAGGTCCAATTTATTGGATAAAAGGAAACATGGATGCAAAATAATACGTGGAAATAATGAGCTCAACCATACTACCCTACGCTAAATGGAAAATGCCGTTAAAATGGGTTTACCAGCAAGACAACGACCCAAAGCGCATGAGCAAATTGGCGAAAAATTGGTTTTCCTCAAATAGGATTGAGGTAATGGAGAGATCAGCCCAGTTCCCAGACCTCAACCCCATCGAAAACCTTTGGGCCAATGTCAAAGAAGCCGTGGGCAAGGAATGTCCTAAGAATGTCAAAGAATTGTGGTATACTGTAAGGGCAGCATGGAAGGCCATTCCTGTAGAGAAATGCCAGCGTTTAGTGGATTCTATACAGCGAAGATGTGCATCCGTTCGTTCTAATAAAGGTCATTCCACTTATTGTTAATAGATTTAATATAAATAACGTTTAGATACTGAATTATACTTTTTTTAGTTTTGTTTTTTTAAGTATTGCTAAGCACTGCTATTATTTTTCACACCTGAATTTTGGAAATTTCCCTAATTTGTCCCTGTTTGAAGTCCGAATAAATCTTAATGTTCAAAAAAATGCTTGTTTAACATTGGTGAAACATAAATGAAGCAAATAAATTTGGAATTTAATTTTTCCTATGCATAATTTTTATTTTTCATAAAGGCAAAGATTATTTCATATGACACTGCTATTTTTTCGCACACAGCTGTATGTACATACTTACATATATGAAATAGAGCAACGAAAAATTTTTTTTTGTTACTGACAATAACAACAGAAATTTTGTCTTTCTTACCCATATGACTAAAACGGAGACTTTCAAGTGCGTAGAGTTTAAAAAAAAAAAAAAGAATGCCAAACGCTTATCACAACTTCCGCGCTCTTATCAGCAAAGGACCAATGTATATATTAAAGATGTCCAGAATTAATTAATTTTCTTGATTCTCGGGAAAAATTTACGGATAGATAGTAAATGAATGTCGTGCGAGGGCTGAGAATTGACGTATATGGTACACAAAAAGGCAACGCAATTTTTTGCATAGCATCATTAAAAGTTCATTTACATCCGGTCAATTTTTAGTCTGTGACCGAATTAATAAAGAAACATTATTTTTCTAGATAGTAACAGATCACAGCACTTTTTTTAATTAATAATGTACTTTTTTAATTAATTGTTATCAATTAGGGGCATGCGGATAATAAAAACATTTCCCGTCGGATTCATTATCAATACAATTCTAAAGTAAAAGTAAACCCAATAGCATAATAATACAGCGTATCAAAACAAGTAAAAATAAAGAGAGCATGGTCGGGTTGCAAAGATAAAAACAAACAGTACAGTAGATGAAACGTTAATATGGAAAGATTAAGGAACGTTTTATTGAATCAGCAAAGAAAAGAAAAACACGTGGTTTCCAATAACAATGTACTTTTTCACATATTAGCCGCATGTATCAGAGTTAAAAAATATAATTCATTAATTTCATAAAGTCGCTTAGAAAGTGGCTCTCTCGCGATTGGAAAAGGTTTCAGTTGAGTTGGGAATTTTATTTCAAACATTTTCTACACATGTACATATCTACCTAAGCTATACATGTTATTTGTTGCTATTTTAAATTTAGTTTTTTAGTTTATGTATTTTTTGCGCTACGCAATTAAAAAAGAAAAACAAAAATCGCAAACGTTAACTTCGACGCAACTTTATTTTCAGACTAAGAAAAAAAAAAAAAAACAATCTGAATTTCACATATGTATTTGTATATATATTTTATTTTTGATCATCGAAATGAAATAAACGTGGGATAGAGCATAAATACGGCGCTAATGGGGAGCACCAGTATTGCAGAGCGGTGCCTCACAAAACTAAACAAACGCACTAATATTGCGGCTTTTTTTAGCGACAACGTAAAATAGATGTTGATGAGCACATGGTGCGCATGTACATATCGTAAATATTCTTCTTGCGATAAGTTGGAAGCAATGAAAGTAGGTGGCCAGTTAATAATTGTCCATAATGATATAAATTGATTCTTAAAAAATTTTTCATTCAGTTTTTTTAGTATTAAATGTTTACCAATAAAATCTGAACAATAAATTTATCAGCACGATCAAAAAAGTATGGGAATAAGAACATTTTTAGGTAAAGTTCTTAGAAAATCGCACTTGAATGCTTAAAATAATTAAATATCCTTTCAACTCGTAACGGATGTGATATATATTTGAAACCATTCTAAATATTTTTCTTTTTTGATTCTTTGGTTTATGTTTGTTTGAAATGAGAAATCACTTTAATATCAAAATTATATATGTATATGACACGAAAATTAAATTTTAATTCAGCAAATTATTGAAAAATTTTTATTAGAAATTACATACATTTTCGATATATTTTGAATACTAAAGTTTAAAAAAATTAGCATTTAATTTTGAAATGTTTATTTCAAAATGTAATCTTTTAATAAAAAATGTTGCTTAAAGTAAAATGTCCCAGAAAAAACGCGAAGAATACAAAAATTTAGTCTTTTAAAAAAGAAAAATAAGTCTAAGTTCTAAAAAGTAAGCACATATTCACGTAAAGTACTGAAAGAATTACCAAAATTTTGGAACAGGTTTAGAGTAACTTCGAGTATTATGATATGGTCGGATAATGTGATATGCCATCATATTTCCTTAAATAAACAACTCTCGACAAAAATTTTTTGTCAACATAACAATAACGAAAAAACATAACTGCTGCAAGATTTAGTGCGTTCGCAATCACTGTTTTTGTGTGGTGAAAAGGATTTAGCCACAAATCGAGATTTTATTTGTGTGCATTTCATGTGTGAAGTAAGCCCAAAATAAAGTAATTATTTTAGCCGAAATACTAAAAGCTGTTAGTGGGTGAATATACTTTGTCATAAATAATGTAAGTTTTTTATTTGCTGAAGCGTGTTTTAATAAAATAACCTGAGTATATTAATCCTGAAATTCGGCTTATGTGATATAGTCCAATTTTCTCCATCCAGCAAAGACATTACCTGTGTTTTTTGCAACAAATTCTTCCAGAAGGATACAATGATTCAGACCTGAGTTCAATGCCTGCAATGCGATTTAATTTGGGCTCACAATGATTGTCTTCCAAGACGGCAAATTTTGTATGTGTCATCTGTCTGACTTTAATATGTTCTGCTTTTCGCTTATTGATTCAGTTTAAATCTAGTTTTCTTTTTTATGGAAATTCTATTGAAAGTTGTAATGTTATTGTATTTTTAGTTCCTAAAGTTTTATACTTGTTATACTTTTCATGATAGTATATCACATTATCCGAACGCTATATATCACATTACCCGCTTCATATTGGCTTACGCTATAGATCTCCGAAGTCGTAATATACTGCACAATGCATCAACAAACCATAATACATAAAGTAGAAGAAGCAATGCTGTAAAAGTTACGTGTAATTTAAAACACAAAAATACCCATATCACAATACCCGAAGTTACTCTACTTTAGCTGACATTGTCCAGTTTTTTTTTTGTTTTTAAGAGCAAATAGGGGATTAAAAATAAAAAAAATATAAAAGAAAGTCGCTCCGATCTAGTTTCGGAGACATACGACATCGGAAGTTTCGGATATAGCTTTTGTAAAAATGGAATATGAAAAATATGGGAGTCATAAGAAGGATAATTTAATGGCCTACAATAATAGTAAGCAAAGTTTTGAAATTTGACCTATAATTTTGGAGATATTACGATTTTTCTGAAATTTCGACCAATTTTTTTTTGAAAAACCCTTATTTTTTCAAAAAAATGTGTTAATGGCCTATAATTATTTTACCACGTTAAGAAAGCTTAATTTATTCCCTTTAAAATGGTATATAGCTTGTTCTAAATTTGCGTATTTATCCCCTTTTTTTTACGGGAAAATAAAAAAAAATATTCGATGAATTGTTATGAAGTCTGTATTTATGAACAACTTATAATCATTTTTCCAAAAGCTATATCCGCAACTTCCGATGTACATGTCTCCGAAACTAGATCCAAGCGACTTTTTTGTACATATTTTTATTTTTAACCCTCTATTACCCCTAAAAAAAAATCGATTTGGAAAATGTCAGCTAAAGTAGGCTTAAGCCAAAATTTTTAGCATATAATTTTTATTTTGTGAAGAGTGTTTCACTGCTTCAACTTTTTGTGCAAATGTAAGGGATTGGTATTTTTTGGAGCACATTTTTAATAAGCGGCATAGACAATGCGGAATTCAACTTTCAACTGAGTTTAAAGCGTTGCAAAAACTGCAAATAATTGCATTATTTCCATAGATTAAATCTGACATAGAAGAAATCTGACATTTTTGGCAATAATTCCGTTTTTTAGAGGTCGGCTTTGCAAAATTTGAATTGTGGAGGCAAAGGATACTGAAAATTGATCTGAATTTTAAAAGATTTATAACTCGAATTGTATAGGCTAACGCCTTAGAAGTAAAAAGAACGAAGAATTTTGACGAATCAGAGAAGTTAGGAATTAGATAAATTCGAAATATGAAAGTTATACTGTATTTGCACTTACCACATACTATACTAAACGTCATATTGACGCACCTTTAAACGATTTTTTAAAAACTTAAAAAATCTTGAATAGTATTTCGTATAATACCTATTTCAAAAACTATTGTGTTAATTCAAAATTTTGTATTTTCTATGAGTGCGGTTTTTGATTAAGGATATTACCGATCTTCAAAATTTTACCCAAAGATTTTGCTTATCGTCATTTTTTTAAGCTCGAGCGGAGTCATACAGTGGTGATTTGACAGCACTCAAACCTTATTAGGCTGCTTCCTGTAGGATATCAAAAAGTATCTCCTACATTTTTTAAAAATTTCTATAGGAATCAGCAACGAATTTTGCCAGAGCACTAAATCACCACTGCATTAACAGTTTTTCACACAAATGTTTTGGCAATTCTTCAGAGCTTTTAGTCTTATTTTTAAACGGTTTTAAACAGGCTTAAGAAACCCATAAAAAAGGGTTACGAAAATAAAGTTTGAGAAATTAAATATTTAATATTCCTGAATAATCTGGTCACCTTATTTTGATTTTCCCACAGAGAGCCAACATTTTGCCAAAGGTTCACATGAGTTTGTGAGAAAATGACAACGACGAGGTAACAATGTCCACAACGATGAAGAAACACGCGCTTTAAGAATTGCAAATAAAAAAAATTTAATGAAATGACTAAGAAATATGTAACATGAAAAAAAGCAGCAACGCAGACAACGTGAACTAGGAACCTAACCACAAAATTAAAAGAAATTTCGAAAAGATTAAAAAAAAGTAAGAATCTTCCTCACACATCAAAACTAAAAGTAGAAAGGAACATAATTCACAAATTCCCAGCGGCGTACTTAGAAAGGTAGAAAATCCAATTAGTCAAAACAAAAACCAACCAACCAACATAACTCAGCTCTAGAATACTCGAGGAAACATACGGTCTCGCATGTCTCCGCTATGCGCTCGTCGCTATAATGGACGCCATTTTGTTTGCAATAACTGGGAAAGAGCAGTAGCAATGTTGAAAAGAATTCATGGCAGAATTTACAGTATTTTTTTCTTTTTCTTTTCAATAATTTATGATGATGCATCACAAAACAGCTGAAAGTATGGAAACCCCGAGGTGTAATAATTGCATTTTAAACAGTCAATAAAGTTTTTGATTTTCCCTTGACAATTTCACTGTATGATGCAATCTTCGCACGTTTCGATAACTTGAAATGCATTCTTTTTGTAAACTTCTGAATATGAGGAGAGAAACTTAAGGGATGTTGGAAGATGATCTTTGGAAATCCAAAGTAGGGGCAGCTGAACTTTTGGAAACCTTCGGGAAATTCGCTTTAAACAAAATTGATTGATTTCTTTCATATGCGGTTTTTGATAAAAAAAATAAAATTTGCATATCATATGGCACTTACCTGGGTGTCCCTCGCCAACAGATTCGGAAGTAAATAGGAATGATTCCCCATCTTCCATGTCATATGAAGTGCCATTGGATCTTCCGTTGCCATTGACACCATTGGTGGCGTATCCATTAGTTGTAGCTGTAGTTTGTGGCATTTTGATTATTCTGTTTATCTGCTGCGGCTGTATCGAAAATTGAATACAAATTAAAAAATTGATTTTTCCACAATAAGTCGATGTCGCTGATGGTTGCTTGCTGCTTTCAAATAAGGAAGTTGTTTCGTTTAGACTTTTAAATTTTTCTATTAAAATTTACGGAAATATTTTACTTTTTAAAATTGCACTTTATCTTAATTTAAATTATCTAAATTTTTTTTATTTGGCTCTGCTAATTTTTATGTAACTAAAATTTTTTGCTTTTTCTATTTTGCCTGCAAACTTCCTACACACACTTTTTCGATTTCTTATTTTACTTTTTCTTTTTTTTTATAAGAATTTTCTTCTGTTGTTGTTTTTGTCGATGATGGAACACACACAAATTGCGGACCAAATCAGAGGCACACGTCCTCGTTGCTTAAAAGTTGAGTACAAAAAGAGCGCACATTTTTTACCATTTTCTGATTTTATACTAACATTTTTGACAGCTGACAGCAGCACAGCAGCCGTACGACGCAACATACATCGCAGAGCTGGGCACCACTACACGTGTGTTTTTCTTAAATGTTCTTCAATGCATGTGTATTTGTGCTTTGTTCGCTTTTCAAAGCAAACTGAATTAAATTTTATGCTCTCTGCTTTATATACGTATATGAAAAGTTATTCTCATTCTGCCGCAGTACCGCGCGCGGTACGTTTTGCCCAGCCACGATACATCGGCTTAAACATACATTAATGCGTCCCGTACACAGAATAACAGTCGTCCGAAAGTTGAACGATATTTCACTGTGATTTCTCGTTTGTGAGACTCATAGTCGAAATATTATACCAAAATATTTTGTTCTTCTGTCTTTTACTACAAATTCAATCAATTATGGAAGTCTTCAACAAACTTCGCTTTATATGCAGGGTCTGTTACGGAATAAGCAACAAAGAAATGTGTGCAAACGACGAAATTTCTCGGAAATAAATGAAGGTATACATGCAAGTGCAAGTTCCCAGCGTCAAATCGATGACGTACTCTGAATTTTCATATATGAAAAGCTATACTCTTTGTGTTGTATGTTTCACATATGAAATTGTTACTGTGATATTTTGTTTGAGTCAAAAAAAAAAGAAGAGAAAAAGTCAAACGAGAATTTGAAAAAAAAAGTCAATTACAACTACTTAAAATCTAACTTACTTACCTAACTTATGTATATTAAACTTAAAAACTAATAAACCTAAAATTAATATTAAAAAGTGTTCTTGAGTTTATGGTACTTGAGTTTGGCAACACAGATGCTTTCTAAAAAAATATTTGAAGCTCCAAGAACAGAATACAATATGTTCAATGAAGCATCACCATCGCAATCGCTAATCAAGCAGCGCTTAAACAAAATTGAAAGTACCTAATATTTAAAATTTATAATCAAACCACACATTTATATTTAAAAAATTATGTTTAAAAGCAAACGCGAGTGTGAGTAACGAGAGAGCATTTATGTATACAAATGTGTGCGCAGAACGATTCAGTTCTATTTCAGCAGAAGTATAACTCCATGTGGTTGTTGTACCACTACATGAAAATAAAGTTTTGAGTGCGTGTTGGTGCACATCATTGATAGTGAACACGCAAAATTAAGTCAGACGAAAAGTTGTATGACCAGGTTGGACGACAGTATGTTTCGTGCAGGGGCCGCACAAGACAGCACACTCAGCGCAGCCTGTGTACACATGTTTAATTTAAGGCAGGTTCTTATATTTGTTGAGCGGTGTCGCAAACTAAGAATTTTCTTTTACTTCCCCACAGTAGGAAACAACAAAACTTGTTGGAGCGTTGTCAAATCACCACTGTGATACCGTAATAGCTTTGTTCGTTTATTTTTTTGGTAAACGGAATATGAAACTTGCCAGCGTAGCGATTACATGGTCCAGTTTCTCGCATTTTATACTCACGTTTCTTGTAGTTTGTATACATATATTGTGAAATTTGATATTTACAATTTTTCTGTACTTAGCTTGTTGGAACACAAAATCAGCTACTACGTACACGCTTTTTTAATTTATAATATTCTGCCAAAGTTTTCGCTAACTACGTGTTCGAATCTTGTGACAGCTGCTGTTTTCGGTGTTCAAATTCTAGCAGTTTATGGTATTTGTAAGCTCTGTTCGCTTAATTATTTTATTTTGTAAAGTCAGCGTTTACACGAGGAAACTCTTGCCGGAAAGTTTCCTTGTTAGTTGGCAAGAGGGGAAAAACGAAAGGGTGGTATACAGAATTTTCCGTACCCGCAAATTCTCTTTCGTTCTGTTCGTAAGCTTATATTATGCTTTGACTCTACGTTTGTTGTGGTGGATCGACGTAGTAACTGTATGATATTCGCAAGCAGAAAGAAATACTAGTTTTCGTGTGTAAACGCAAAACAAATTCACAAAAGGGAATGGACAAGAATTTCTTTCATGGAATTCCTTCGATTACACCTTGACAAAGCAAAGATAAATCAAGAATGATATATGTAAATAATACAAGATTCCGGATCTCCGCCACGGTTTTGACATTTTTTTTTTCATTTAGACTCTAAATTATAGAGTTGCCGTGGAATAAGATAAGCGGTTGTCAAAATTTCAGAAAAATCGAAATATCTCCAAAATTATTGGTCGAAATTCAAAACTTTGCGTACCATTATTGTAGCCCATTAAATTATCCTTCTTATGACACCCATATTTTCTATTTTCCATTCAGGGGTTATCGACTTGTAATCATTTTTCCAAAAGCTATATCCGCAACTTCCAATGTCTATATCTCCGAAACTAGATCCGAGCGACTTTTTTTTATTTCTTTATTTTTAACCCACTTTCCCCTTAAAAAAAAAAATTGGACAATGTCTGCTAAAGTAAACCTGTTCCATTTTCCAATATTGGAACCACTCTTTTGAATCTTCTATATTGTGTTATTGGGAAATTGAATTCCATCATTCATACGAAACACAGGGTTAGGCATAAAAAGTTCACTTTCAATTCAATTTGAATGAAAATGATATGTGTGAAATTTGTGTATTTTTGTCACAAAGAAGGGAAAAACGTTGAGGAAAATATTCGAGTGAAGCTAGGCAGTCAGTCGAAAAACGCCGAAATTAAAACACGTTGCTAATGGATGCTGAATTAAGACAGTTAATGGTCATCTTTGACAAAACACGCCATCGTAATTAGTCATAATTCATTATGTTCATTCATTCACAAGCCCGTGTTTTCGTTTTTTTTTTTTTTTTTTATTAAAACAAATTAGTGTACCGCATGATTTTTGCTATATGATTTCTTATTTAACCGTATTACACTAAGCTAATATGTATGTATGCCAATATATAATCATGTGGCTTTAGCTGCACTTTACTTTGCTTGAGTTGACTATTAATTTTCCTCAACAATATCTTAAACACAATTGCGACGGACGACAAAAAATTAAGTATATAACAATTCTGTGGACACAAGCAATAACAGCTTAAGTCGATATATGATCTCAAGGCAAAGCAACATAAGTTTTGTGTATAAGTCACAATTTATACTGTTTAGGATTGTCATCGTAGATCGACTTAAGCTGTTTTACTTGTTGCCACAGAATTAATTTTTTTTTTTAATTTTCAAGCGATTAACTAAAATTTATTTCGTTCCCTTCAATATGCCAAAGTTTCATTCAAATTCGTTCTAGAACAACAATCTTTTGTTTAAAAATTTACCGAAAACTAAATATATAATAAATATTTTGAAAAAAAGAAACCACGCCGCGCAGCAATGTTTTCATCAAATATTATGAAATTTTTTTTTTAAATTGCCAAACGCTTAGCTAAAGTTCAATTCAACCATTTTAAAACGCCAACATGCAATAACTTTGTTAAAAAAATTATTTCGAAATCTTTTGTTGACTTTAAAAGTGGAAGAAAACACTAAATTACAAATGAGGATTTTTTATGGTGGCCGGCAAAGCTTTTAGTAATCTTGTCTTAACACGTGACATGAATCAATTCGTAGGTAATCAGTACAATAAATATTTCTGTCTTTTATGAAAATAATTTGCACATTCTAAAAATTATCAGTTTACATGTTACAATGTATGTAAAATTTTCAGCTGACATTTAAAATTTAAGTGATTACAATCTGTTAAGCCTATAGTACTAAGGTGTTATACATATATTTGCTAACATTTATAAGTTCACGAAAAGTTACTGATCTTTTTTGATTTATTAAAATTAATAATTTAAGGATGTGAACTAAATGAAAATCTTATTTTAAGTTTTTTGGTGATTGTTTTTGCAAACGGTTATGCATTTATTTATTATACGAACTGTTTATGGAGCACATATGTACATAAGAAAAAAAATTGCTGTTAATTGAATCTTTAAATTAAGAAAGGATCTTGAATTTTTTTTATTTTATGTCCTTGAGCAACTATCACTTTTTTGAAACAACTTCTTCACTTTCACATTTGCAGCTACTTACATTCTTCGGTGTTAAGGTTTTAGAAATCACTGTTTTCAATTATTGATTTCAGTTTCATTTATAATTTTCTCTATACGGAAGACAAATCTTCTTATCACTTCATTTCATTCGAATTAATTAGAAATAAAACGTTTTAGTTTCTTATGTATGCACAAGTATTCAAAAATGTCATGTCATTCTTATGTGATAAGGTCTCGAAAGGTATCAAAAATGGGAGTGTAAAATTTGGCATTAAGGGAACATACAATCTTGGCAAGAAATTTTTCAAGTAACAACCTTGAGTTCTCTGAAGACTCTTTTCATTCCTGAACAGAAATGTTAAAACTTTTTTTCTACTGATAATATTTATTGTTTAATTCTTAATCAGACTTAGGTCATTTTCATATAAGGTTCAATAAAAATGGTTGAAAAAGGAGTCAAAATATTGAGCAACTTTATTTATGGTCCACTAGAAGTATAAATTTCTATCAATAAGATAGTGACTAACTTTTAAGCATAGAAAATACGATAGTTAAAGAGTTGAAGGTTCTTTTTATGCGAAAAATATATTTAAGTTAATAATTTGATCTGAAGAGGTTGAGTATGCTTTTGTCGTACTGAATACCAGAAAGCCTGCTTTAGTGGTTGACCCATCAAGGTGAAGCAACCGTTCTTTCTAGAATCGTCTTATCCAGCCACAATTTTGATGTCTCTCCAAATACAATAGTTTGTTAATAAGCTTTGTTGGAAGTTTGACTCTCATTCCAATCATCCAGCCAGCTGAGAATTTTTTGAGGTCCAACTTTTGTTGAGTTGTTCATATAAGCATCTAGTTTTCTATAATATACATTTCACATCTAAATGCGCACCACCATTTTTCGATTCCAAGTTACAGTAAGACATACAATGTTAAAACAAAATGAATCTTCTTGCAAGATTTAGCAATTCTTGCTGAAAAGTAAACGACTGCTAAGCCCATTTTTTACCCTTGGGTAATCTTGAACGTTAATAAAAACAATTTTTATGATACAAATGTTTTATAAATTCATTATTTAGGTTTAAAATGGCAAAACAAGAAAAATCAAATATGTCGTTGCAATGAGAAGAAAACCCCTTAGGGAATAGTGAAATATGCGTAATTCATTTTTTTCTCAAATATCAATGATAAGTCTGTTCCTTTTTGCATACTTTTGCGTTTCAAATTTTCAGAAATAAGATTAAGTATATATATGCGCATTTTATGAAAAATGTCTACTTGTTTTTTACCTTAGAAAAAATTGCGGACTTATATTAAAAATTACACATCGAGATGCTTTATAAGACATACTGACATTTCAAAATTTACAGAGATATGCAACTGAAATTGTATCACTTAGAAGAATAATTAACTAATAAATATTAACTAGACGACGGAAAAATTAATAACAACCGGCGGATCTACTGGAGATTTCAAGTCGAAGGCACCTACAAAAGGAATAGATTGTTACTCAACGGTATGAAGATCAGCAGTTCATTACTATAGAAAATTAAAATATTTGAGTGAACTGCTGACTAGTACCAACTGTTTATTAAAAAAAACTAAATCTATAGCTTTTTCATTCAAACTTTTGATTGCTTAGTAAATGACAATTTGAATTGTGCACAAAAAATGTTGTTGTGAAAAACACTTTTTGAACCAAAAAAAGACTTAATATGCTGTACTACAATATGCATTTGTTATACAAATTACATCAAGTTCACAAAAAGTTACGTAGTTTTTAATTTACATAAGTAGATATAAGATTAAATGTAGAAAATAAAATCCAAGTACGTAATTTACTTTCATGCATATGCTTATAGTAAACAAATTTAGATTTCTTTGAACTTGGATAATTGACAATTTGAATAATAAATAACACGAGATTTGACAAAGAGAACAAAATAAGTTGAAAGGAAAAAACTTAAAATTTGGTGATAACCCTTGTCTTTCAAGATCAAGGCATAAGCTGTGCTTATCACTGCGAAAAATGTTGTTGTCTAAAAAAATCACGTACATATATTTTTGTGTATAGTAATTATCATTCTGAAACATTCATAACATCGTAAAAGCGAATAAGATTTTTTGGCTTTCAATTAGTGGCGCGTGTCATGTTATTGAAAATGGCGAAAAACTTTGATGTTAATTATGTTGTAATGTTATATTTTCGGGTTGTCAAGCTGATAATTAGCTTGGAAATATGTAAGAGCATGATAACAATTTGTTACAATTAAATCTCTATTACTATGTCTGTAAGAATCTCTGAAAATTATGTTGTTCAGTACTTTTAGTGCAAAACCCACAAAAAAATAATTCTTCTTGTATACTTTATTTTCCTTATTTTTATTATCAGTGAGAAGCCCAATTTTAGACTCTGGAAAAGACATTTTAGACAAGTCAAGTCAAAACGAGTTTAGCGCAGAAATGAGTAGTATGTCAAGTTGTTATCGAAAAGAAATGCAAATGTAGGATTTCAACGAAATCAAATTTATCAATTATATTATTTTTAAACTAATCAAAACTCAAACTTGCGACGACATGCTACTGAAGCTGACCAAGACCGTTTTCGATTCAAATTGTTATGAGTTACTTTGGCTAAAGTTATACCTTCAAATAGCTGTATGGAATCCGATGTGTTTTGTTCTGAATTAAAATTTTTTCATCGCTTTTAGGGGCTCTGAAATGCGTTTTGGAGCCCAAAAATAGTTAAAAAGTGAAAACCAGTCTTTTGCAAAAATTGTGTTTTTGTTTTTGCATATTTTTCAGAGTGCGCTTACTTTTTGCGTAGTTTGCTAAAAATAAAAAAAAAAACGACACGTGATCCAAGATAGATTTTTTTTTTATTTTTGATTCCTTAATACACTCATTTACCATGAAAGAACGAATGTATGAATTTGTGCGAGTAAATTTTCTATTTGTTCTGTACTATATGTCTGTGTCTAGGTAGACACTCCCAGCTAATTCCAAATCAAAGTTTAATGCGCTTTTTTTGGAAAGTAGTGCTTGCAATAAAATCAAATTTCAACAGCATTGTGTACGGTTTCAATCAGGTCGTATAGCAACATTAATTTCATAGTCAAAGGATAAAAAACCTTGCATAAAAAATTACATTTCAAGCGGCTGCAGATTTTGCAAACAAGTCACTGAACCTCTGATTCACATGAATGACGTCATTTCAATTACAATTACAAATACAAATCACATGGGGTTACCATTTATGTTAAATAATCAAATAACAGGCATAAAATAGTGCAAATTAATATGCTTGTAATGTGAATTAATTGTCTTTTTAATGTGACTGCAAATAATATGGCAGTAAAAACGCAAAATCATTGTTTTTATTATTCATTTTTTATATGAAGTTCTATTTCATAAAAAAAAATCAAAATTTGTATAAATAATAATTCTGTATAACAACACTAGTTAACAAGTTAAAAAACTTAAGGTTTTTACCCTCAGTTTTAATTAGCTTTCATGTTTCGTTTACGACATATTGCTATGTAATGCTTTTTTCGGTTTTTAAAAAAATTTACATAGATTCACTTAATTGTGAATGCAATTAATTTTTATAAATTGCATATTAAAGCATATGTAATAGAATATTTTATCATTTATCTGTACAATGCTTGACTCGATTGCATCCGCGAAATCTTCCGTGATAGTCCCAAGACTTAACGGTTTATAGAAAGAAATTTTCTGTGATAGTCCCAAGACTTAACGGTTTATAGAAAGAAATCTCCTAGGTGATGCGATAGGTGAATTTGAGTGTTTCGTTATGTTACGAGTAGTATAGAATATCGAATGGGTCGATAAATATTGAAAAAGTCCTAAAATGTTAACAAAGTGGTAAAATGTAGAAAAAATCGCAAGACTTTGAAAATAGTCGAAATATTTTCAAAATGCCGAATCTTGAGAAAAGTCAAAATATATAGAAAAAGCAATATTTTTAATTTTTTAAAACGTTTTTTGACTTTACAACATTTTTGACCTTATTAAGAATTTTCAACTTTTTCAAAATTCGTTCGAATACTTCGACATTTTCGACTTTTTTTTCAACACTTTCGATTTTATTAAAATTTTTGGAACAGGTTTACTTTAGCTGACATTGTCCAATTTTACTTATTTTTTTTTTTTGTAAAAGGGGGTTAGAAACAAAAAAATTAAAAAAAAAGTCGCTCGGATCTAGTATCGGATATTGTAAAAATGGTTATAAGTTGTGAATTTCTAAATAGAAAATGAAAAATATGGGTGTCATAAGAAAGATAATTTAATGGCCTACAATAATGGTAAGCAAAGTTTTGAAATTTGACCAATAATTTTTGAGATATTACGACTTTTCTGAAATTTTGACCAATTTTTTTTTAAAAAACCTTATTGTTCCCAATAAATGTGTTAATGACCTAAAACTTTTTTAGCATATTAAGAAAGCTTAATTGATTCCCTTCAAAATGACATATAGTTTGCTGTACATTTTTTTATATTTACACCCTTTTTAAAGAAAAACAAAAAAGTTTATTCAATTAATTCTTATGAAAATTATGTTTTTGTGGACAAAAACAATGGAAAACAAGAACAACAACGATTATTACAGCTATAACTATTATTATAAGATGATTCTCATTATAAAATAATAAGGTTATTATATAAATTAATAGTTTTTTAAAATGTGAGGTTATGTTGAAAGAAAAGATTTTTAAGTTTTACAATGAGAATGGTTTTATAATAATTGTTGTTGTTGGTTTTTTATTGTTTTTGTCCATAAATACAGACTTTTCATAAGAATTTATTGAATATTTATTTTTATTTTCCTGCAAAAAAAAAGGGGTAAATACGCAACAATTTAGAACAAGCTACATTTATGCAATTTTAAAGGGAATAAATTAAGATTTCTTAATATGATAAAATAATTATAGGTCATTGACACATTTTTTAGAAAAAATAAGGTAGGCCATGTATGTCATTAAATTATCCTCGACATGACGCCCATATTTTCCATTTTCCAATCAGGGGTTCCCAACTTATAATCACTTTTCCAAAAGCTGTATCCGCAACTTCTGATGTCTATATCTCCGATATTAGATCCGAACGACTTTTTAATTAATTTAAAATTTTTTTTTAATTTTTACCCTTCTGTTACCCCTAAAAATATAAATTGATTTGGAAAATGTCAGCTAAAGTAAGTTTAAGCCAAATTTTTCAACTTTTGCGACATTTTGCAACGTTTTTCAGCATTTTTTGGCTATGCCAACATATTCCAGTTTTTGAAAACTTTCTTCCTTTCAAAAAAACACATGAGAGTGATAAAAGTAGCTTAAATAAACTGTGCGGTTTGAATTCTGAGAACGACCGTTCTCAGATTGACTTGAAAATCTAGATATACTTAAATAGACGGAGGCAAAATGGATTCATCAAGTGCAACTGAACTCTTTTTTTGTTTGCGTTTTTGAAACAGATTATAATTTAATATAATATTTTTTACTAAGCCTCATGTTTAGTACAGTATGTATGTGCGAAAAACAAAAAAATTACTGCGCAAAATGCATTAAAGAAAACAAAAATGGGCAACGGCTGGTCAGTTTTAACTACTTTTTTTTTTTAAAAAAATTATGAGCAAAAAACAATTTTTTTTTCTACCAAAAACAAATTTACTTTACTAAGAGTCTCTTCGATTTGGAAAGTTGCAGTTTCTATGTTGAAAAAAGTTATATTTTTGGAATTTATTTTTATGAAAAAACAAAAATCTGGCAACACTGGTGGCAATTCAATTTGGAGGTAGTTTTTTTTTGAGCGGAGCAAAGTGGCCGAAAAAAAAGAGGGTAGAAGGTTGACATGATTTAAATGAGTTTCCAGTCGCAATAGGCTTTAGCATAGACTGCAATCACTCGCATTGTTTTAATATATTGGTGTATTTAAGTAATATGAAAACAAATAAACGATTTATGGAAAGCATGAATAGATAAAACAATGAAATTTTAGTATATACATACAAAGTGCATTTTGGGTGTACATATCTCAAGGAATATTTTAACTTTCGAAATAAATGGCAATGCTTATAATTGTGATTTTATATATATCCTTGGAGTAACAAAATCTTACGAATCTTTTTTTGAAGTTTCAGCCCTGTTTCTCTTGGAGTTATCAAAACATTAGAAATCGAACAGAACTAACAGCTGTTCATGACATTTCTTAAGTGACGTGTTGTAATAAGAAACTATCTAAATTTAATACAAATGTTCATAAGTGGTCTTGAAAATTAATGAAAATTTACAGTGTATGTAACTATTTTGTATATAATTATAGAATAAGTGAAAAGTGCAATAAACCATAAAAATTGTGATAAAATGGCAAGAAAAAAATTGCTGCTAGCGACGCTGCTACTAGCACTGTTCTATTTACTAACACGAAGTGCGGCTGAAGCAGACGATGTACCTATGCCAATTGCCAATGACGCATTGAATGTAGCTGAGAAAGTACTCGAAAATTCAGTAGAGCCGGCAGAAGCTAAATTAAATGGCAGCAATCCCAATGGAGCAAATTCCACGGAAACAAATGCCGCGCCAACAAATGGCAGCGGAACTAATCAAAGTACAATATTGAACCCAAATCAAACGGCAGCAACAACAAACACAACACTTAACAATTCTCCAACAGCAGAAACAAAAGCAGCAACGAATTCAACACAGCTTCCTGTCGTGATTATAACACATAACACCACAACATCAACTGCGGATCCACCATTGCCGGATGCCCATGCTGTTGAACAGGAACATAATTCCTCATTATCGATTTTCTTTATTATTTGTGTTATAATGCTGGGCATTTTACTTATTCATTCCATGTTACAAACTGGTTTTCATTATCTACCCGAGAGTATTGTTGTAGTTTTTCTTGGCGCACTCATCGGCTTGTTCCTCAAATACATGTCTGGCGAAAATGCCAGTTGGAAGCGTGAGGAAGTCTTTTCGCCTACAGGTTTCTTTTTGGTACTGTTACCACCCATTATCTTTGAATCGGGTTATAATTTGCATAAGGGTAATTTTTTTCAAAATATTGGTTCGATTTTGGTTTTTGCCATTTTCGGTACTACGATTTCTGCTTTGGTTATTGGCGCTGGGATCTATCTCTTGGGATTGGCTGATGTAGCTTATAAGTAAGTTACAAAAAATGTATAGCTTAAGTGCTTAGCTTAACTTAACAGAACATTTCCAATGCTATTCAGAGCGTACGGATTAAATATGATAGATTTTACAAAATATCGGTTCTTGAAACGAAATCACTTATGTGCAGTTTCCTTTTCTGAACAAACAGAGCTGTCGTTCAAAAATAGTGTTTCTTATTTTGTGTTTTCTGTTTAAAAATTCTTCATTTTTGAGCGAAAGTACAATATTTTAATCGTTATTTCAAGTTCTGTTTAATCAATGCAGCAAAATATGCGCGTACTGAATATTTTGTACGTCAAAAAAAAAACTTTGTTTATGTTCTGTTAAGCTAGTTGGTTAGTGACTATTTTAAGTGGGCTGAACTTTTATCTTATGATGAAGAAATTTTTATTTTGCCTTTTCAGATTGGACTTTTGGGAATCTTTTGCTTTTGGTTCACTCATCTCAGCGGTAGATCCTGTCGCAACGGTTGCCATATTTCATGCACTCGATGTCGATCCTATACTTAACATGTTGGTATTTGGGGAAAGCATACTTAATGATGCCATTTCTATTGTCTTGGCCACAACTATAACACAATCCGCACATAGTCCTGCATACGCCAAAGGATCCACAAGTGAGACTATCATTTCAGCATTTGGAACATTCTGTGGAATGTTTTTCGCTTCAGCTGGCATTGGTGTAATCTTCGCGTTGATTTCGGCACTTTTGCTCAAACACATCGATTTGCGCAAGCACCCATCGCTCGAATTTGCGATGATGTTAATGTTTACCTACGCACCTTATGTGCTTGCCGAGGGTATACATCTGAGTGGCATTATGGCAATACTTTTCTGCGGTATTGTCATGTCACACTATACGCATTTTAATTTGTCAACCATAACACAAATTACCATGCAGCAAACAATGCGCACACTTGCCTTCATTGCGGAGACTTGCGTTTTCGCCTATCTTGGTTTGGCAATTTTTTCCTTTAAACATCAAGTAGAATTATCTTTTGTCATATGGTCGATAGTGCTTTGTTTAATAGGACGTGCTTGTAATATTTTTCCGCTTGCTTTTCTCGTCAATAAATTCCGTGAGCACAAAATTAACAATAAAATGCAATTTATTATGTGGTTTTCGGGACTGCGTGGTGCCATTTCTTATGCGCTCTCACTACATTTAGATGTTTCAGACGATGAAACACGTCACGTCATCATTACGACCACATTAATAATAGTACTTTTTACCACGCTATTCTTTGGTGGCTCTACGATGCCATTGCTCAAGTACCTAAAGCCGGGTAAAAAACGACGTACACGTCCCACGCGTGCAGCTGGTTCGACAAGTCGCAACGCCTCGCGCAAGCGTTCGAAATCAATTTCGTTGTCAAAGACTCGTGAATGGGGCCAAGCTATTGACTCAGAGCATCTCTCTGAATTAACAGAGGAGGAGGATGTTGCATTTCCTCGTACACGTATCGCTGATTTTGGTCGTTTAGATCGTAAATATTTTATACCATTCTTTACACGCCGTTTCAATAGTCAAGAATTAAATGAATGCAAGTCACAAATGGCTGATTTAACCAATAAATGGTATCAGGCAATACGCATTAGTCCGCTTGATTCTGATGAATCCGACGAAGAACTTGGTATGTCTGCTAGCACTAGTCAGTCCACATTACCGGTAGCGCAGCGTACATAGATTATAAATGGGGACACACAAGTAAAGGTTGACTATTTTACTGTTACAGAGTGAGTTTTAAGCGTTACATTTAATTTAAATAAATTTGTCCTTTTGTTAAGTAAATTATCGATACTAAAGTTCAACTTTATGCGTAGAAAATTTACAAAAAATTAAATTATGCCTAAAGTTAAGCAAATTCAATATAGTATTCAATATATAAAGTTATGATTGCCAAATGTATTTTTGAGGCCATATAGGCATTTACTATTTATGATTGTGTTTAATTTTAAGTGTCTACTCTTCGTAAGGACGGTGTCAGTATTGTATTTTTTTTTTCAGCAAGATTTTGTACTAACTATTTATATTTTAAATATATATTTTATGTAAAGAATTTGTTCTAATTAAGCTTAGCAATTGTATTTAAATGTTTTTTAAGTTTTAGTTGATGTTAAAAAAGACTCAGCACAAAAAACAACATTTAATAAAATTATAGTATTAGGTAATAGAATTTTCAAGTAAAGAGTTATTTTTTATTTTGAAGCATTCTCCTACCTGGACCAAAACAAATATTTGCTTTTTAAGTAAAAAATATCCTTCTAATAATTTGCTTACGTTATACCAAAATCCCTTAGCTATTTTTTATTCATTTTTGATTCCAATTCAATCTGAAAACTTAAAGAGAGTAACGTTACCAAATTGTTAACGTAGTAAATTGAGTAGTCCATTCCGCATTACAGCTTTAGCTATATGATTAAGATATCCTATGTCTATGCCGTGTAAAATGTGTACAACTTTCACATTTTAAAAATGAGATTACAAACGAAAACTTAAGCTTTTTACAATGCATATTCTTAGGCACTCCATGTCATAATATTTTAAACTGTTATAATACGATTTTTGACACACTTTTTTTTAGTCCGTCAAACACGTGTTTTTAAATAAATGAAAATTCAAAATGGTAAAATTTTAATAAGAAAATTGCAGCCATATTTAAATTTTACTAATAAGAGCTTTTTTAACGCTGAGCTATTGTATTTAATTTAATTTTTCACTACATTTGTCATAAATATATTTAACTGTGCAATTCTGTACAATTGTGCAGTTTCTGTACTTCATACACAAATTTATTAAAAGTATTTGTTCAATCAATGTATTATTATTGTACTTATCTTATATTAATTTATGATCTTATTGTGATTTTAATCAACGAAATGTAAACCAAAATAAAAAACGAAATTAACGTTTAAAATAAATGTGATACACATAGCAAAACAAAAATATGAAAATAATAATAATAAAAAAGGTTTGATTTTAATAAAGGCATTTTTCTTTACATACATACTGTAGCTGTTTCCCTGCGACTCCATTCGCGTATGCCCTGTTTTCTAATCCTGACAATATTTTTCTATTTGCTTAGTACAAACTTTTTAAATCCATGCTGTCAAACTTCATAGCTGTAGCAGCTATAGTTGCCTAGGTATAGCACTGTATGTGTTTTGTTTTATGGGAGGTGCCACACTCTATTGACCAATCCGGTATGTAATTTGCAAGGCTCTAGAGGGGATGGGGGGGGGGATGCCATACCAGTGATGGCATTTAGGTTTTGTGTAAATGTACTGGATCGAGACTTGGAATGTGCTTTTAAAAGGGCAAATGTCCTTTTTTTTTTTGTCACGGACACCAAAATTTACCAAAATATATTTCAACTTGGAGTTTTGATTTATTTGCAGGAAGAGAACAACGCGCCAGTGATTTTTTTTTCTTTTGCGGGAAAAGAACAATATCTTTGGAAAGCAAATTATTCGATATAACGATTTTTCAATTGAGCACATTTTCATAATATCTAATATATGGTTTGTACCAGAATGGTTTTCATACCCTAATTGCTCGAATAAATTAGGAGGTTAAACATTTGTATCAATAACAAAAAGAAAATTTAAATAAATTACAGAAAAACAAACGCTTCCGATTTGCGTGAATGCAGATAATGCGCCGCTATAACGGTTATAGAAATCGTTTGACATTTTATGTTACAGAAAAACAAAGCAAAAATCACTTACCGTTGCGGCCTTGCGACTTGTACAATTGAAGAGCCACTGTAAAAAATTAATTTGCCAAACGAAGCACTGGAATATAGCAACAACTGCAATGCATTTTAGCAAACACCAATACACTCACACCACTTTTTTCATTTTTAATAAATTATTTTCTTTAATAAAACAAATAATCGAAAATTTCGAAAGAATTAAATATAATTTAAGCTCTTGTTGTATTTTTTGTGAGCAAATGAAAATATTTTTAATGCAGCCACTTTCAAATTAATAACAAAAACAACTAAACAATGCACTCTCACTGGCTGCTCTGACGACACCACCGTTTGCTTTAAATGCGATTTTTCATTTTCACGTAAATTTATTAAAACATTTTATTGCTTTATCACTCGAAACTCGTAAATAAATAGATATTACCACTTTTCATAATTTTATTATCAATATATTATTGCAAAATATGAAAAATTCAACGGAGCAAATAAGACGCGCACTTTACGCGCAAATTAAGAGTAACTGAAAACTAAAGTAGGCAGTAGACATGTCAACTTGTTTGCCGATTTGGTTAATGAACCAAAGTGTTGCTACATACAACATTTTTTGTGTTATAAATTGCTCATTGTCAATGCAATAGCTGAATGGAATATTAAAAACGATGATTTGCGTCATCAAATACATATATTTCATAAGTTAAGCTGGAGACAACTATAGAGGAGGTTGTTTCCGTTTGCGGGATATTTGGAAAGTCAGTACAAAATTATCTCATAGATATTTTAATATGCTAAGGATTAAAAAATGGACTTAGCTTATTACAAAAATGATAAAACTACCACACATTTTCATGAATTTTGTTCAGAACCAAATATTGTACCAAGATTTTTGAAATTCCGAATTTTGGTCAACTAAAATTGCATACATTTTTTAATAAACCATCATCAAATTTTAGTTTTCTGTATTAAAGATTGTTCAATTTCACTTTCAGAGGTGAGTTTAACAACTTGCAACTCAATACATTTTGCATTGGATCTAAAATCTATGAAGCCACATTTTTTTCACTGACTTTAATTTGAAAAATAATGTAGCTTCTATTATTGAATCATGCCTATTTAACTGCTACGTCAATTTCTTCTAGAATAGGTTTTGGGTTTAATTGTTGACGGAATTTTTTGCTGTTATGTATCAACTCAAGCATAAGGTGGCAGTCTGGCCACCTTAATTTGAAACCAAACTCGCAGCACGCGAACGTACCAACAATTAATCTGTCAAAAATTCCTGTCCAAAGATATCCGCGAACAGAACTTCAGCAAAAAATTTAAAAATTTAGATATTTCATACGATTTCAACAATTTTGTATGCATTTTGACGCAAGATCCGTCCGATTCAAAAATCTAGCTGTAAACGATGCGATTTCATCCCATGCGACTGTCAGTGTTGTCAATAACAAATAACAATATCAATAACAAATAAAATATTTGTGTGAACTGTCAAAAAAAGCTGGGAATTACAAAGAATATACACGTAAACCAGACTAGTCTCTGACGTAAACTGACGCCGCTGGAAGATTGTTTTTGGCCAAAATAAGGAATAGGAGAGAGAGGACGACCTTAATGTTTAAACTTTTTTTACGAAAATAAAAGTGTGTTCTAAAATTAGTGCTTAAAATGTCTTGCCAAAAAGTGTTCTCCTCATTATTGGTCATTGGAATCGTGCTCCAATTGACCATAGCTGACAAGCAACCTTTCAACAGTTCGCCTAAACAACAAAAAGACAAGCTAACTAAGCTGCCACCTTGTAAAGCCTGCAGCACCATGGTAGATTCTTTCAATAAGGTAAGCGAAGCACCCCCATAACTTGCTAATTAACTTGGATTTGTATTTTGTATTCTTTACGAATTGGACAAAATGCTCAATTTATAATTTATAAGTAAATCTTGACGCACACTTTTCACGACCATTTGCAAAATCTCACAAGTTGTGGAACAGACTTCAGTCCGAAGATTGATTGTCCGTTCAAGGATGGTTGCCGGCTTATTGACGTACGTACGGTTAAGTCCGAAGAACGCGGTGGCTATTTGAAGACGCTATTGCGCAAAATAAGGTGCTCGTCCTTTGTATTATGCACTGTTAAACTACAGTTGTGGATTTTGTTCGTTGTATCGCATCGTATTAAATTTAATTTCCCAATTCGAAATTATCTTTAACATTTTTTAGAACAGAGATGTGAAAAATCTCTATAAAAAATTATTTATTATTCATAAAATTTGACCCAAACTAAAAAAATATTTTTGTTTTTGTTTTATTTTATATATGAATACAGGGCATGGAAAAGACTAGCCGCGGGAAGCATGCCGGTGGTGATGCTGCTTGGGAGGAGGAAAAATTGCGTTCATATAAAACCAGTGAAGTGCGTTTGGTAGAAATACAAGAACATCTGTGCACCGATGTGCAACGTGGACAGGATCAATGTCACAATATATCGAATGATCAGGAACATTTAGTGGAAGATTGGTTCTTTCATAAGCAAACTGAACATCCGGAACTCTATGATTGGTTGTGCATTCAACAATTGAAAGTTTGCTGTCCAGTGGATCATTATGGGCCGGACTGTCAAAAATGCCCTAGCTGTAATGGCAATGGTAAAATTGAGTAACTACTTTTATTTAAACTTAAGTTAACGCAGGCTAACAAAATTTTTACCCCTGGGTTAGAATGGTGGATCCAAAAAACTTGTTTGTGCTGAAAAAAACGTAATATTCTGTTTTTTTCCTATCTATACGTTATGATTTTGAGATATGCAGTTTTGTGGTATTTTTAAATGTATATATAGTATGGTAAATTGTACAGCGAATCGGACACCATTTTGGTCTTGAATTTCTGATTTAGGAGATACAAGTTTTTAAAAACGAATGTTTTTCGTTTCTTACAATTAGATTTTGTTTCGAATCGCATTGTACAGTAAGATTCAAAGTTTTGTTAAATTAAATACACGAAAATCTTTCAGACCTACCTGGTATGGCCTTTAGGTATGACGAAAAGCTGATATATGTAAGCCCATATAGCTTATGCAATGTAATTTCATTTTAGAGTAGAAAAAGAATTCCTTGATCGTGAGAGGGTTTAATTTTTCAAGTCCCTTTTCTGCCTTAACTTCGTTATTTTATTGAAAAAGTTATATGTAGGATTTCGAGAGTCTTTTCTGATTCAACTAGACAAGAGAATGGGTAAATAATTTGTGAATTCAATTGTTTAATTCGCGTTCTCTTTTGACTGTTATATAGGCTAAAAGTAATTTAATGCAAAGCTGTATTATTTTTCTAATTATAAATCTTCATAATATCACAGTAAAATGACTCTTTCCTTTTCAGGTAAATGCAAAGGTAATGGTACTCGCAAAGGTAACGGAAAATGTGCTTGTGACGCTAGCTATGCTGGTGTCGACTGTAACGATTGCGCCAATAGCTACTATGAGGCTTTTCGTGATGATAAAAAGTTACTCTGCTCAGAATGCCATTCTGCTTGTGGAGATGGTGGCTGCACGGGTCCTGGACCAAAAGGTTTATTTTTTGATTTTAAAAAGTTTTCAACACTTTGTTTTAAATACTGTAATTAATTTTTATAAAGGCTGTCGAAAATGTAAAGATGGTTGGCAAATGGCTACTGAAAGCGGTTGCCAAGATATTAACGAATGTCTGAATATGCCACGAACTTGTCGCTCAAATCAATTTTGTGTTAATAATGAAGGCTCATATTCCTGCCTGGAATGCGATCGTTCATGCAAAGGTTGTGATGGTGATGGGCCAGATATGTGCAAAACTTGTGCTGATGGTTACAAGTTAAAGGATGGTAAATGTCAAGGTTAGTAACATTTCACTATCAATATTTTTACTAACTGAATTTACTCGTATTTTTTTTTAACAACTTTTTGTAACTTATTTATAAGACTTTGCTATTTTGTGTCACTAACAAAACACAACTTTGTTTATTCTTTTATTCCGTTTACACTCGATAAACACTACACTTTGTGAATTGCTCTAAAAGACGAATCGAACGAGCAACGGGAACAATTCGTTAGTGTTACACGTTTTCTCACCTACTTGGGGCTCTGCATTGCTACTTGTGTGATATTTCAAAGTTCAACGCATATCGCATATATTGTTGGTGCTGCAGTGGCCATCTATATAGCAGCCTCTGAGTATTGGTTGAATTCAACACCAAAAGGAATTGGAAAACCCCAAATAGATACTAAACAATTAGAGGATATGCTTATGAAATCACTTTAAAAATTTAAAATTTTTTTATTTATTGTTTTGAAAAAAAAAAAAATTTAACTGATTTTAATTTTAATGTTTTAAAAGTTTGAAAAAAATCGTACAAAGCGAATTAGTAAAAAACACAAAGTAGTAGAAAAAAAGTAAAACTAAATTTATTCTATGAATAAATTTAATATTCAATATTGCATAAAGTATATGAATTTGCTTATTCAATTGCATTTTTGTTTGTATTAAATTAACTATTTAATTTTGGCTTTTTATTAATACGTAAATTATTTTAACGCTTCACAGATGAAACAACAATAGTGGAAATTGATAATAAAACCGAATTTGTGGCAGAAGATGCGTCAAAGCAAACACAGTATAACGAGGTTTTAGAAAAAGATATAGAAAAAACAGAATTATAATGTTAACCTATTTTAAATTGGATTAAATCGCTTTAATTTATTAATAGTTTTGTTTTCGTAGACAATTTTATACGATTTGTATGCAGATATTTTTAAGAAATACACTTGCCAAATATTATTGTAATTGAACATTTTTTGCAGAGACATGTAAAATTGTTTTCTACTTTTAAGTGGATTTTTTGTTTTTTGTATTTATACGTTGTGTAAATTAAAATATTAAAAAATTATTGAAATAAAAAAGACTTGCACTAAATAAAACTTAGTTTTATTTGATCAAAATGACCAAATTGAGAAGCATTGGAGATAACTTCAACCAAACATCTGCTTCAGTACATTGTTACAAATAGCATTAGTGGCACTTACTAATTCCAGCGAAAGTGTTCAAACTCAGTTTTTGTTGCTGAAATGAATAATGATTGATAGAATCTTTTAACCTTTACGAAAATATTTTTCTAAACATAGCTAATTGTTAGGTCAGAAACACCTTTCTGTTTTTGTAAAAATTTATTTTTAGAATTTCGTTCTATGATTCTCAAGATCCATTTCGAAATTTTTCCAAAGAAGAATAAAAACATATCCGTCAATCGATGTGGAAAAAAATTTTTACTGGGTGCCGTAGTATTTTCAATGGTGATGGTCACCGTTTGTTTTCGTAATTGCAATAATTTTTATTTAGTGTTCCATGTACCTGAGTAACTGTTTCTATCCTAAAACTTTTGCTTAACTGAAGTTCAAGTAACAATGTCCCAACAATAGTTGTGTAGGGTGTTTTTTTTTAGAGGTATAGAGCTTCGAATTGAAATAAAACACAAGAAAATCGTTTTAATGTCCATCAATTTGGCTTTATTGGAAGGATAATTTTATGCCATTAATGTTTTAATATGATTTCGGGCATGTGGCCGCCGCGGCTGGCTCGAATAAAGCCAATTCTACAGGTCCAATTTTGAACCACTTTTTCGAGCATATGGGGCCGTATGTCGGCAATAACGCCACGAATGTTGGCTTCCAAGTCCCCTAACGTTTCTGGTTTGTTGGCGTAGACGAGCGACTTCACATATCCCCAAAGAAAATAATCCAATGGTGTCAAATCACACGATCTTGGTGGCCAATTGACAGGTCCATTCCGCGAAATTATGCGCTCATCGAATGTTTCCTTCAATAAATTGATTGTGACGTGCGCTGTGTGGCATGTAGCGCCGTCTTGTTGGAACCACAACACATCCACATTCATGCCATCCAATTCGGGAACAAAATAGTCGGTTATCATGGCTCTATACCGGTCTCCATTAACGGTAACTGACTCTCCAGCATTATTTCGGAAGAAGTATGGCCCAATGACTCCACCAGCCCATAGAGCACACCAAACAGTCAGTTTTTGTGGATGTAATGGTGTCTCAAGGGTCTCATGTGGATTCTCTTCACTCCAAATGCGGAAATTTTGCTTGTTGACGTAGCCATTCAACCAAAAATGAGCCTCATCACTGAACAAAATTTTGCGATGAAAATCAGCATCGAGATCAATCTCATTTTCGGCCCATACACCAAAATCACGACGCATTGCATGGTCTCGCGGCTTTAATTCTTGCACAAGCTGGATCTTGTAAGGTCGCAAGCCAAGATCTTTGCGCAAAATCTTCCATAAAGTTGATGGACAAAGCTCCAATTGCTGTGCACGGTGGCGAATCGATTCATTCGGGTCCTCTTCAACATTTTGGTCTACAGCGGCAATTGTTTCTTCGGTGCGCACTGTTCGACGTCACTGCGGATGCGTATTATCACATAGAGTAAACGTAGTGCGAAAACGACCCATGGTTAACTGAATTAATTGCTCTGATGAACGATTATGTCGACCATAAAATGGACGGAGCTTGCGGTAAACTTCGCGAACTGAACCATTATTTTCGAAATAAATTTGCACGATTTACAAGCGTTGTTCTTTTGTCAACCTGTTCATGATGAAATGGCAAACCAAACTGAACATAAATGACATTAGAGTTGCCAGATTTGACCATAAAATGCCAGTTTTATCTCTATTCGAAAAACAAACCTCTAAAAAACACCCTTTACTTACTGTTAAAGTCCCTCTTAAGAGAGTGTGTGTTACCTCAAGTAACTATATGAAACAACTTTTAAGCTATCTTGTAGCAGCATATCATACCAAAGTCTTAAATCATTCGTAGAAACATTTTAAGTAACATATCTTTTATTTCAAAACTTAATAATACTCATAGGTAGGGGTAGTAACTAAACATGGAATAAGTGCCCAGTATAAAATAGCACCATTTCTAAAAGGGGATAAATGAAGGTCATAACATTAAATGTCAATAGAGAATGAAAAACTTAGATTTATTTTTTTTTTATAAAAATATGATTTTCAGTATTCTATACTTCAGTATTAATTTGATATTTGGTTACAAACACACTCTTATTGAAAGCACTGTGTAAACTATGCAGGTGTTTCTTTTATCAATTTATTATTGAATTATAAACTTGAAATCATAAACAATAAGGCAAAAATAAAAACCCTAATTAAGAGGTTACAACCTATAGCGTGCAGTTAAAAAGTGTTAATTAATAGCATTCACACTGGAAGCCATTTCAATAACATTGATAAAAATCAGTGTCAACTAGCAAGGAAGACCAAACGCAACAGTCACCTAAAGGTGTAAAGAGGAAAACATATTGGAGCAACCTTTAAAATGTTCAACTTAAGCCAACTATTTATTGCGTTGGTCTTATGTGAAATACTGGCATTCAGCAAAGCACATAGAGCTTGGCCCCAAGAGGATGAAAGCGTTGCTTGTGTAAGTCAACGGCACTTTCAACGTCTTGATCTTAATGCAGACCTCTTTAGCGCTTGTCAAGGTCATGAGATACCACTTAATCGCAGCAAACGTGCCGTGGATCGTATCTTCAAAGGAAAACCGAAGCCACGCCGCGAATTGTTGGCTGCTAAATTTCATATGGACATATTCAATTTTGATCAGACCAATTCATTAGTTGCTTTGGTTAATAAAATTGCTATTGAATATTTGGCAAAATGTCCACCCATTATATACTATGATAAGATAGTGCAAAAATCGGATGGTAAAGTTTTGGAATATATTTTTCGTGTAAGTTAAAAATATTAACGGATATGTTTTTCTCTATTATTTTTCCTGGAAATTTCTCCAAAATTATTATGTCGTTCTTAGAAGAACTTTGTCCTTGCAATGTAGCTTCTTTGGTATAAATATATATTAATATTCTAATTTTTCTTAAACTTTCGACAGACTTTCCCCATAACATTTTATCATGGCTCTATAAATGAACGTTATGAGCCCCGTAATCCGAATTTTTCAGGTCACATTGATAATAACTGCAAGAGCTATATACTCTTTCTATCCGATCCTCTGATGACACGTAAAATTATTGGTGCCCAAACGGAAAGTCGTGTTGTCGTCATCTCACGTTCATCTCAATGGAAGTTACGTGACTTTTTGTCTTCGGAGAAATCTTCAAATATTATCAATCTGTTGGTTATAGGTGAATCTATGATGGCTGATCCCTTGCGCGTAAGTATAGTGTTACTGAAGCAGCTCAAAAGTTAGCAACATCAAATGACGAGAGCAACTTTATTGTCGAACTCAGAATAGTGATTTTTTTTTCTAGAATTAACTTTCATAAAATTTTATGTTCATACATATGGTATATGTATAATCTAAGCAGATATTGGAGGTTAAAAAATGTTCTAATAATGTCGAAAAACCTCAAACAGTTCGAGAAAGGTATCGAAAAAGTCTATAAAAGTGAAAACTATCGATAGTACCAAAATGTAGGTATAGTATAAATCGAAAAAATTGCCTAAGTAACGAAAATCAATGAAAGAGCCGATACATATATCGATAAGTCAAAAATTATGGAATTTTAAAGAAAAACATCGAGAAGACTACCCTCAAACGAAATTTCATTAAAATCCAAGAAATAAATCTTGGGACATTGGGAAAATCGGGTCTGTAGCTTAGGAATTATGAGTTCAAAGCTTACCAGACAGCCAGACTATAAGCTATAATACATCATTAGCACTCCGCATATATCATTTGGTCTATGTCAAAGTAATCAATCCAAAGCCAAACATATTTCTATTTCCAGGAACGTCCATATGTGCTCTACACTCATCGTCTGTACGTAGATGGCTTAGGTTCCAATACACCAGTAGTCTTGACCAGCTGGATTAAGGGCGCACTCACACGCCCACATATCAACCTTTTCCCACCAAAGCTCGAAGCTGGCTTTGCTGGACATCGTTTTCAGGTCGGCGCATTTAATCAACCACCGTTTGTATTTCGTATTAAAAAATTAGATGCCGGTGGTACTACGACTGTACAGTGGGATGGCGTTGAGTATCGTTTATTGGAAATTATATCCAAAAAGTTAAATTTTTCCGTAGATATAATAGAACCGTCAATGGGTGCAGATACTAGGAGGTATTTTCTTTGAATATTAACTACGTGCAGAAAGTAAATTACAATTTTATTTTAATGTATTGCAGTATACCAGAAGCGCTACAAAAACAAATACTCTCCAAAAGCATCGATATGGGTATGTCAGGCATATATATTACCGGCGAACGTTTGCTTTTCGCAGATATGTCTATAGGACATTCAAAAGATTGTGCTGCATTTATTACATTGGCATCGAAAGCGCTACCCAAGTGAGATTTTCGCAGAGCGATGTTCACAAGCAGTTGCTAACAATTTTCTTTATAGATATCGCGCTATTATGGGCCCATTTCAATGGCCCGTTTGGGTTTCTCTCACTTTTATTTATTTGGGTGGTATTTTTCCCATTGTATTCACAGACCGTTTGACTTTAAGGCATTTGATTGGCAACTGGGGTGAAATTGAAAATATGTTCTGGTATGTGTTTGGTATGTTTACCAATGCCTTCACATTTTCGGGCCAATATTCTTGGAGTAATTCACAAAAGAATTCAACACGCATACTGATCGGTTCCTATTGGTTATTCACCATAATTATAACAGCTTGTTATACTGGCTCCATTATTGCTTTTGTGACCTTACCAGCATTTCCGGATACCGTGGACTCTATTTTGGATTTGTTGGGTCTATTCTTTCGCGTTGGAACTTTAGGTATGTTTTAGCTTAAGCAATTAAAGACGATGGTCTTAAGCTTTCTAACAGATAATGGTGGTTGGGAAACATGGTTTGACAATTCTACCCACGAAAATACTGCTAGACTCTTTAAGAAAATGGAATATGTTTCAACTCTGAAGGAGGGTATTGGTAATGTGACACAAAGTTTCTTCTGGAATTATGCATTTCTAGGCTCCAAGTCGCAATTGGAATATCTGGTGCAAGCAAACTTTACGGATGAGTAAGTTTTCCTAAGTTTTCGACCTAAAAGTATAAATTTTTGTTTCTTATTTTTCACAGAAACATCTCCCGCCGTTCGGCGTTGCACATCAGCGAGGAATGCTTCGCCATGTTTCAAATTGGTTATCTCTATCCTAAAGAATCTGTATACAAGCGTAAAATTGACTCGATGATTTTACTGGCGCAACAAAGTGGCCTTATAAATAAAATTGAAAATGAGGTCAGTTGGGTAATGAAACGTTCTTCCGCTGGAAAATTGCTACAAGCGAGTTCATCGAATTCCTTGCGTGAACGCATACAAGAAGAACGTCAGCTAACTACCGCTGATACGGAAGGTATGTTCTTACTAATGGGTATTGGTTATCTAATGGGTGCCACTGCATTAGTTTCGGAAATTGTCGGTGGCATCACAAACAAATGTCGTCAGATCATCAAACGTTCGCGCAAATCAGCCACCAGTGAATGGTCTTCGAGACGCCCCTCACGCGATTTGGATGAGAATCCACTTACTAAAGCAGAAGAGAAAGCACATGACAAACGTAGGAGTGATCGCCGTAAAGTTGCAGAGGTGGAAGATAGAAAAGCTAATGGAGGTTGGGGCTTACGCGAATTTAATTTGACAAAGAGTACGCTTAAAGAGCTATATGGAAATTACTCTCAAACTCAACCCAACTATGTGGTACAGCATGGCAAACTTTTGGTGGAGCATGATACATTATCTACAGATTCTACTGATTGTGAATCAAGAAAATCCAGTGGTCCAGTCTCTATTATGAAACGACGCACAAAAGCTTTGGTTGTGGCACATGTGGACTTTGACGACGATAGCAGTGTAGCGTCGGATCAAGAAAATGTTAATGAATCTTTAGCCGTTTTCGATGGGTACTTGGCTCCACATGTTTGT
The DNA here is from genome assembly GCA_949775025.1 of Tricholauxania praeusta. Taxonomy (NCBI): domain Eukaryota; kingdom Metazoa; phylum Arthropoda; class Insecta; order Diptera; family Lauxaniidae; genus Tricholauxania; species Tricholauxania praeusta. The sequence goes on from OX459030.1 coordinate 9,237,579, forward strand.
GATGATATTAGTGAAGAGAATATGGAAGACATCCAAGTGCAAAATGAAATTACTTTGCCAGAGGAGCGTTTGTTTGGGAGTTTTATTGGCCCACTTGAGGAACCAATGCAAACTGATAGTTTGAAGTTGTTTGATGCTATAAAGGAGCTTGAAAGTATAAAAGAGTGTGAGCAGATGAACGAAAATTTGCCTGGTGTAGATGTTGAAGATAATGCAGATGTCGACGTGAAAGAAGCTAAACTTGATGAAAAGTAAGAACTTCAATATTGCGATATGGAATATTAATTAACCAAAATCGTTGATGGAAAAGAATAGTTACTTAGGGTTTTGTAGGGTCTTAGACTAAAATCTTACTGTTGTTTGAATAACTTGTTTCGGCAAAATTATTTAATAAATGTTTGTTTCTTCGAATTCTGTGGTCTTGTTTTCTATACTATAAACCTACTGGAAATTCGATTAGGTAGATGATGAATTGGATGTATGAATTCATTCAGATTGATTTTTTCAAAACAAGTTACGGCTAGAGCTGGAAAATAGTCATAGCGGTATCAAATGAATTATTGGGACGTCTTCAAAATTACATCATAATTCATTAGAAAAGAGCTCTGCTTTTTGGAGATTTGCAGGAAAGTTATTTTTATATGAGAAATGAGACCTTAAGTCCGATGTTAGGTCTTTGCGAGACGATGCTTATGAAATTGGCCAAATTTGTGACGACACTTGCAATATACTTGGTGCTTGTGTTATATCTTGTCAGTCATCTCCGAATATTAGGAATCTACAAAATATTGCATATAATTTGCTAAAATAAAATAATGAAAAACATTTTGAATTTGTTTTTTTTTTATTAAATATTTATTTTATTTTTCGGTTAATTTTACACGCACAATTTGGCGCAAGATATGTAGTTCACTCACTTAATAATTTTAAATAGTAAAATAAAAGTTTTAAAAGTAATGGAAAAAATAAATCCTTTCTAATCCTTTTGAAAAAAATAATTTTGAGTTTTTTAATACTTCTGATTTTCTCAGCAAAATTTTATGCTGCATAAAATAAATTTTAATTTATTTCAATTCATTAAAAATTAACTTAAAATTTAGCTAAAAATATAAAAAAATTAAATTAGTAAAACATTGTAAAATAACGGATATTTACGTGCATTTTACAATATTTAATTTTTAATTTAACTAAAGTACATATGATTCTCTTACATTGACGTATAGTGTTGGTGTGCATGTGTAACTAATATGTATAGGTGTGTCTTGAAGTGTATGCAATCATAACCTGTATATCCTTTATTGTTTTTTTTAACTTTTTTTACATTTTACATAGCAAATATTTTATTAATTTTCTTAAAAAAAAGTGTGTTATAAGGCAAAATGTTGGCAAAAGTTTTTACAGTGGACAGGACGTGGTTTTAAGTGACTTATTGAATTAATTTGTGTTTTTTTATTATTTAGTTGCAAAGTTAAATTTTTCTTTTCATGAGTTTTTTTTTATGCAAATATTTGTAAAAATTATTATTTTTCACCAATTTTACGTTTAATATCATAGATAATCTATTTAATAATATTATTTTTAATAAAATTACCTTGTATACGTTAGGATTTTTACTATTTAGTATTTACTTTGCTACATTTTTTTTTAAAATTTACATAAAACATTTTCTTTTAGTTAACTTAAGCTTAAAGTATATAATATAGTAATGTGTATGTGTAAGTATGCTATAAATTGTGAAATGTAGTGAACATTAAGCAAACAAGCACCTAAAACTATGCATAGTTCGATCATAGATAATAGATGAAAACGGTAGCTTCATGTAATGCATAGTTTTTTGGTACTCGTTTAGTTTTATGAAAATAAAATTTAGTTTTTCTATAAAAAATATTTAGTAAAGTTTAGGGTAAGTTTTTTTGAAGATTTAACTTTTTAAGCGAAAAATTTTAATTTTTTAAAGAGAATATTTTGCATTGGTAACTGAATAGCAATTAAAAAGCAAAGCTGACAACCTTCGAGTGTACAAAATTCTTACAAAAATATTATGTATTGTGAATCAAAACTATAGCATTTGAATTAAATATTTCAGCTGTAATATCATTGGTACTATAGACTGCCTTTTTCCAACTATCTATACAGATGGGTCAAAAATGGAAATTGGCCGGAGTTTACTCCGAAACATTACGCCTTTGCGAATTCTATAGACTATCTAATTTTTGTAGTATTTCTCAAGCTAAGGTCTTTGCAATTTCAGAAATCTTAAAGTGGTTCAATTAGCTTGGTGTCCAAAGCATTTGTATAGGAAAATCAGTACGAGAACGACAGTAAACTTTTTTACATCAGTACCGTATAATCATTGAACTTCTTTTAAGATATTGAAAAAATTTTTTTTTTTAAAAGTATTTTGCTTCAAGTTTTCCGGTTGTGTGAAATCAAATATTACTGCTTGTGTAACAGGTTGTAGGAAAGTAAAAAATTAATATTTTTTTCCCAACTTATAAACATTTTTTTTAACAGTTCTGCTCTTGGATAACTTGATATCTACTAAAAATGCATTACCATTTTAAGTTAAGTGTTGAGTAGAAAAACTTCTTCAAGTGCCTCGACGGCAGCTCAGAAATTTAATTTTTTTTTTTTTAAGAATTGGATCTGTATTTTTCATATATGAAAACTTTTGGGGCTTATGAACGCCTCTAAAAATTTCAGAGAGCCCGCTTTCATGAAAGTCGAGGAATATAAGATAAAAGTTTCAAAGCTTTTGGGAGCCTACGTTTCGAGTCGTTGTTTATTGCAAAAAATTTCCTAAATTTAAATGGAAAAAGGTTAGTAAATGCGTTTTTGGTACAATTAAAAAAAAAAATATGCATAAATAGTAGGTATGTGTATGTATGTTTTTTCTGAATGAAGACTTATATAAAACTTCTGATATGACTTTTTTGTCACGTTCGCACATATGTTGTGACGTCATAGTTTGTTTGCTTTGACGTCATAGTTTGGTTTTGCTAGAAGCTTTATGGGGTGAGCTTTTCATGTAGTTCAACATAAAGCTTTCCATCAACAAAGCTATTCATAAACAAAACTCATCATAAAGTTTCCTATAGACAAAACTCAACATAAAGCTTTAAGCTAAAAAAAACTATGACATCACATCAACCAAAGTATGACGTCACAGATTATGTGTGAACGAGACAAAGCAGCAGAAACAATGTGCAGGGAAGAGACACAAAAAAAAAAGTCAAAATGTAAGTTTCATATAAATCTTTACCCAGAAGCAAAATAAACATACTACTTGCATATAAACGCATAAAAAATGAAAGAATTTGATTTTAAAGCAGCCGATAGGTAGGCAGTAATGTATGAAATTCATTGATTTATTGATGACCAAAGAAAACTTTAAATTAATATTTTGATGTAAGAGTGTAATATATAGTAAGTTTAGCTTAGTAAACTTTGCAAAAGATCATAATAAAACTGAAACATAATTTTAGGCAGTAGTTATTTAAAAGCCATATAAATGTATTTAAAATGTGCATGTGTTATATGCTACGTTATTTAGTTGATAGTTTTAATGCACAGAAAATATTGCATATTTTTCAGAGCAAGTATTTAGTGGTTGTTTTTTCAGTGATTTTGAGTGAAACTTAAATTTTAAATTTTGAAAAGTTTGTTGATATGTTTGTATTATCACATTAAATTTAATATATTTTCTTATATTTTTTTTTCATAACTCCTTTTTTTATTAAATGGTGATAGTAAAAGTTTAATATAGCATTATCAAATCAAATTTAAATATTTTCGAATTAAATAAATCGTTTTCAAATCAATTGATACTTTTTCAATAAAATAAAATAAATGTTGTACAGACATTAATTGATACTTTTTTCAATAAGACAAAAAAAAATGTTGTACAGACATTAAATGAAGCTCACTTAGACGGTCTAACTTTTTTATTTAAATAAATTATTTAGACTACCATTTGCAACTTTTTTTGTTCTGAAGAAAAGTTGTCGTTCTAAGGAAATCATTTCAAATGAGCTTATGATAGCAAAAAATTCAATCAAAATAATTTTATTTAAGTAGAAAAGTTTCATTGAATTTGAAAAAGGTTTAGTTTAATTCGATAATAGTTTCATTCAAACTGAAAGTGCTATATGCAGAGTGTGCCTAAAGCTATGCAGCAAAATTTCTAAAAATAGTTTCTAGTATTAACAGTGCTGTGTGCTTGTTGTTAGTGACATTATCGAAATTTATTTAAAAAGGAACAGTTTTTACTAGAAAGATTAGGTAGTTTTCAGCGCCAAAGATTATTTAGAGACAAAGTGTCGTAAGTGTGAAGTATAAAGATTTAACAATACTTTTATGCTTTTTTAATAAAAGTTTTCTACTATCACGTATTTATCAGCATTAGGGTTTAACTTTCACGATGAATTTTTTTTTTACTCAAAACCGAAAAAGTTCTATATTTTCTTTTTAATTTTTTTTTTTAAATGTATGTACTTAATTACTAACTAAAAACTAAAATTTTTAATACTAATATTGCGCTCAGGTGTGGCCATATCGCTCAATTAAAACACTAGAGAGTATTAAATTCAATTTTATAATACAAATACTATAAATACCAAAATGAGGGCATAGTTTTTTTTTCAAATAAAATAAATAATTTTAAAATAACAAACATTTTTCTAAATAAACCCAAAAAAGATAGTGAGAAGAGCTTGTTTAGTGAGTGAACTTTTTATCTTGTGCTCATGTGCCCATAGTACAAATTTTCGTTAATTTTTGTAGTTCGTTTTGACAATTGGCAGTGATAAGAAATTTCGGTTTTTTTTTCTTTGTAATGAAAAAACTTGGTTTTTCCTCTCACAAAACTACCTATCCAATTGATTTACGGCGCTGGTTCCTCAACAACTTCGTTGTCAATGCGTGATGAATGTATGCCAGTTTTTCCAGTCCAAGGATAAATGTCAGGGCAGGGTTGACAAGTTTTCATATAACGCACACCGGATTTATGCCACAGATTGCATACTTTGGGATTGTTGCAACGTTTTGGACGATCCTATATATAAAGAAAGTGGAAAGTATAATATGTATGAGTATAGAGTAGGTGATCAAAATGGATTATTTTCTTAGTGCAATTTTTTTGATTCTTGATTAATAAAAGCGTCTACTTAGTTGCATGCTGGAAATCCGTCTGACCACTACAAAGAACTTGAAATCAAGATATAGCGAACACGCGCTAATGTTCATTATAATAACAGCTGTTTAAATTTTAATTAAAAGTGTCTAAAAAATTATATAATAATTTATAATAATTTTCCTGTTTATCTGAAACATTTTCTTCTCAAAAGCATGTAAAGAATATTAAGAATAAAGATTTGTTTAAAAAAAAGTTCAATAAATCTCACCGTGTAATCACACTGGAATGGCTGGAAAGAATTAATTCTTGATATGGGTGTTGGATCACGCACCCACTGCAACATCTGCCAATTGGTAACGATCCAAACATCAGACATTGCATTGATTGCATTCAAAAATTTGATGAAACCCTCCTTGTGATGCGGTTGCGTGAACCACGCCGCATGATAGAACAAACCGAAAGGTGCTCTAAAATAAAACATTAAGATAATATTGATATCATCCATTTGTAACAGTTTCAAATCTCACCTGTTCGTGGTATAATGTCGTTCGAAATTTTTCATAATCATCTTGTAAACGCCATCTGATTCACTAGGATTAGAGCATGCATCACCCATAGAACAACGTCCACCATTTAAATCTTGCCACATCACCATTGGTACTTGCCATACACCTGGATAGCTACGTGTCGGACATGGTGGTATCATGCAATCATGGAATATCTTATAATCCAGCGTATAGGGCCATGATGGTGGACGATTTTCATATACCGGCATTGATGAATCATACGTGAAGTTGGAGTCGTAAAGCATTTTGTACATTTTATTGCCACCCACTGAGAGGAAAGGCGCACGCATGCCACGTACATCCGATAGCTTAACACCACCATATGCGGAGAGTATTTCACGTTGTCCAGCAATTTCGCGTGTCCATTTCTTTTGTGAGAACTGTTCGCCGAAACTGTGACTGTTGAGTTTGATATTAATGCATGAGTACTTTGAATTATACTGTTTAAGATTTATATTTTAACCAACACCAAGCAGCATTTCCAAAGTTCAATAATCCAGAGTAACTTTGTAAATTTAAGCAATTGGCTCATTTTCACAAATTCAAACGTTATGTAGGGTAAATGTTGAAAACTTAGAGCGTTGTTCACATTCTATGAACTTATTATCAATTAAACACAATATGTTTAGATCTTTAAAAAATTAATTTATAAATATAGCTCCTTTCTGCAAATTTTAAACTTTTTAGAATGTAATGAAGAAAACGGAGAAGAACCAAGCTCTTCAAAATATTGGAAAAACTAAAGTTAAAATTTTGTTATATATATCTCTAGACAAAAAAATTAAACAAAATAATTTCAATAATCTTAAAAGAGAAACAAAAGAGTTAAGTTTTTTCAGATTTTGTTAGGAATTAAGTATATATTTAAATGATGCATATTCTGAGCTCTTACAATTTTTAACCGGATTACTGAATTTTTTGGAAATAAAGATATTATTAAATTTTTGCATAGGTAATTTAATGTAAATAAAATTTATCAAAAAGTGCGAGTCCCTAAAACGTCACACTTTATTTTAAATGCTTCCAAAGTTTCGGATTTTTCATATAAAAATCCAACAAATGTGACATTTTCTTGAACTACTTATTGTAAATTTAGTGATAAAAGTTAATACGATTTGCTCTTTACATTCAGATTTTGAGATAATCGCATTGTTGCAAGTTGGAAACACTATGGGTATTCATCTAAGAGCGCAAAACCCTCGCAAACTGTGAATTTTTGCACTCTCGCAAACGAATACCATGAATACCACTACTGTTAAATTTTAAAAAAAAATATATAATCGAAAATATATGGGACATTATTTTATCAAAAAGAAACGTGTTGGATTTTGAGGTTTCAGGATTTGTAAGTTTTTTGTGCTAGTAATAAGTATATGACTAGTCGATGATTTATTATAACTAATTTTGGCATAAGTCAAACCATTGTTGTGGTTGTTCAATTTTTTAAAGTTATGAATGATAAAAAAACTAATTTTTGAAATAATTTAAGCCTTTGTAAATAAAAAGTCTACTCAACTCAAAAAATGTTATAACATAAAATTTTAAATACTACTTAGTTGGTCCTTGAAAAAAATATTACCTATGCAATTCCTATAGAAATAAGAAAATTAATTTTTGAGAAGAATTTGAAAATTTAACAAAATTCATGTTTTGGTATTTTTATTTTTATCACTTTTTTTTTTTTAAATCTGCACAAAAAAAAAATGATCAAAAGCCAGTGTACATATTACACTACATATTTTGTACTGCTTTTTCTAAAAATCTTAAAATAAATATGTAAAAACAAAATATTAAAAATATCGATTGAGTTTTGACAAATTTTCTAGGTTACTTCAAATATCATTTATTTTATAGAAGATAAGAAACTTAAAAAAAGTCATGTGTGCATTTCACACGTGACAGAAGTAAAACCTTTAGAAAACTAAACTGCGATAAAATGAAACGAAAATGTTTTATTAAATTGATAAAAAATGATGATGTCTAGAATATCTACAGTAATAAATGAAATATCACATTAAAGTATTTATCGAGCTGAGTACCCGAAAACTATCTGCTTCGAGATCGGTTAACCAAAAGCTAAGACATAAACGTGAAATAATTTCCTATTTGTTAAATTTTTTCCAGCAATGCACTGATTAGCTACCAAAGCCTTGTCATAGCGAGGAGAAAAAAATCGACTACTCTCTCTCATTGTTATTTGCTATTGTTTTTGATATTTTAATAATAACAATGATTAATTGGGAAACAATAAAAATTGCAATGAGAGAGAGGGGTAGATTTTTTTCTACTCGCTATGGCAAAGTTTTGGTAGGGATTAAGAGGGATTCAATCAATTTTTGAAAATATTGAAAAAATAGGATATCTTTCCACTCTTATATCTCAGCTCTGCTCGATAAGTACTATAATTTCACATATCATTTATTCTAGATCCCGTCAACTAAGCCTTACCTTCGTAGGAAAAACTATATTTAGTGAAAGTACGGCTAAAAAAATAGTGTTGCATTATACACACTTAATAAGGAAATTTCATTTTTCTAAACAATAATTTTTAACATTTCATGTTTTACATAAATGAAAAAAATAAAAGCGGTATTCACGATCTGTAGCATTTGGTCTTGTATTGTGTATTTTTGATTTTGATTTTTTCAAACACTCTAAATATCAAAAATACAATGACAAAACCCTATTGTATTTTTTGTATAATAAGTATTTGAACATTTGTTGAGTAAAGTTTTCATAACAACAAAATAATTATTAAACAAAAAACATTTAAGAGCGCTCACAATATGTAGCAAAAATTGTATACATTTACAAAAAATACTAAAAATACCACGGATCGTGAATACCGCTGATATTAAAAAAATATTTCTGAAAATTTATATAAATATTGAGGCTATATGGCGTATTCGAATAGTAAATTATAAACAATTCAAATACATCCACAAAAATAAATCAGCAAAATGTGAGACCACAAGTTTCAACTACTTTCGTTTTGGCAAAGAATGCTCCACATATGCCATCTCCGTCAGCAATAAATTTTTAAAAATATACAAACGATAGCTTATACAATATGTTATGAAAATTTTTACAAATGAATTAATGTACTTAAGATTACAACACTAAATTTAAAAATAAAATCAATATCTTGGGGTGTTAGTATATTTTTTGGTATAAGCATTAAGTGTGAACTCGTGTTTAATTGGAGGTATAAAAAGCATATTGAGTGGAGTGTTTGGGTGTTAAGTTATTCTAAATGCTATTAAGTTTTTTTTATTGAAATAATATTTAAAAGGCTTTACATCAAACCCAGCAAAATGTTTATAGAAAGGAACTGTTGACGTTCCTACGAAAAAAAAAATATTCATTCAAAATTCCTAATTCTACCTAACCTTTCACTCATTGTTCACATTGTAAGTTTTTGCTCTAAAAACAATATTTTACGGAAAAATTTAAGAAAATGGTAAATTGTTATTAAAGTATATCTGTAGCGGACTAGCAAATATCGCTGATTCAAGTGTGGTATACAAATTATTCTTTATTTTGGTTGGAGCCCCCACCAAACTAAGCGTAGCACTGCTTACTATGATAACATCACAATGTGAGAAGTGCCCCCTGGGAGTAGAGTCTCCTACCTTCACTTTAGACTGATGCCCATAATAATCTTTATTTTTCAGCAATATTCAAGACAATATTCCATGAAAAGCCAATCAAAATATCATTCCATCCTTGCCATGAACTAATTTTTTAAATTTAATTTTTTAAAAATTTTTCATGACTTTCTGACTTAAATATAAATAAATAATAATAACAAATAAATTTAACAATTAAAACAAAAAAATTTTCCATTAACATTTTGCCGGGTATGGTAACATAGGTGTAAGTGAGCACTAACTACTTTTTGATTGCGTGCAACTCTATATTGTTATCATTGTCTACTGTGCGTATGTTGTTTGTATGTATATAGCTGTTGTTGTTGTTTTTTCTTTTGTTTCTACATGGTGATAGTACAATTTTTTCCAAACTCTACAGTTTTACTTACGAAATCGTATGCGATGCCATTTCATGGCCGTCAGAGTAAAGATTTTGCACTTGACTATAATCAGTCCATTCATGTGAGACATAGAAGGTAGCCGTTATTGGACAACCATTTGGATTGACACGCCCCTTTTCGAATAGATCAATATACAATTGCTTATTGAGATCATTAACAGAATCGTCAAAAGTTATTAAGACAATTTGTGGCACGCTTTCAACAGGTAGATCAACTGCGGTATTATGCGCAGTGTAGTCACAAGATGATATTTTTAAATTGGATTTTTTTTAATTTGGGATGATGTAGAAGATTATGATTATATATATGACATGAAAGCAAAAAATAAAATTAGAGATATTAATACATGGAAAGACAATATGTATATGCGTATTTATATATATATATACAAGAACATATGGAAAATTAAGAGCTTGGGGGTAAGGTAAATGTAATATGCAGTGGTTGTGGTTTCGCCAAACAAAACACATGAAGTAGTAGGTAGAGCCGGTTCCATTTTTTTTTTTGGTAACTTTCACATTTTTACTTACGACACTGTATGTGATGCCAATTCGTGTCCTACTGAATAAATATCCTGTACCATACCATAATTGGTCCATTCATGTGATACATAAAAGGTTGCACGCTGTGGGCAACCATTGGGATTGCTGCGAGTTTCATTATTAAAGAGTTCAGCATAAAGATCAATATTCAGTGAATTGATGGCATCATCGAATGTAATTAAAACCATTTGTGGTATCTCCGTGACATTCAGACCGCCTAATTGGCGTTGGTAAGAGAGCGTTTAGAAAGACAAAGTACAAGTGATGATATATTTTCGAGAGCGCTTACATTGCCAATGTTAACTCATTAAAAGTAAAGTCTGATATGTGAAATACGTAAGACTCGACTAGAGTTTAACAATGCTTAATGTAATCGCTCTATCATATCTTACGCTCGCAGTGAAGTCAGTGCGATTGTGGTATTGCATGGCTTATTTAGTTGACTTACCGGGAATTTCCTTGCCTCCACAATAACAATCCGGTAACAAGCATACATCCTTGCGACACTTTGCTGCGGCTTTGTCAGGCGTTGGTTGTGGATAAAGTGGATCTGGTCTCGTTGGTGGGAATCTGTAGATGTCAATAAATTCTTGTGCTTTCGAAACTATAGCGCCCGATGGCTTAAGCGTGGGACGTGTGCGACTGAAAATGAAATGAAATAATCATTTTTTTTAGTGTATCAGGGACTGTAAGTTTTTTTTGAATTTTTCGGACTTTTCAAAAGTTTTTTTTCTATTTAACATTTTTGAATTTCCTTAAACATTTTTTCTTTTGTCAACATTTTTCGATTTGACTATATCAACATTTTAAAATTTTTCACATTTTTCGACATCTTCAATATTTTCTTGACTTTTTCACCATTTGTCGACTTTTTCAATATTAATTTTACTCAACAATTATTGCTTTTCTCAACATTTTTCGATTTATTGAAATCTTTTCGACATTTTCAACCTTTTCCGACTATTTCAAATTATTCGATTTTTTTCACATGATACTTTTCGGCTTTTTCAACATTTTTTGACAGGATAAATAAAATTTTCCGACAGTCGCAAGTTTTTCAACTTCATCAACATTTTTTGGGGGTTTTCAGCATGTATTGAATTTTTCAATATTTTTCGACGTCTTAGGCATTTATTAATCCTTGATATATATACTATATAATCTATTTTATGTATAGAATCGACGACATATTTGGATAGACTCCGATATTTAATGATACTTTATTAAGACAACATAACGAAACCTCCGTAAGATCGGATGTCATACGGTGATATCCAACCAGCTTGGATAAGTTTTTCGATTAAGAAACGGAACTATTGAGAATAGCTCTTGGTTTTGACTCATAGTTATTTCTGATCATTAATAACCGCAAGCTTTCATTTTCTATTTATTTTCTGATTGAAAAATAACCGTAATTTTTAGTTGGTCAGCAATAACCGTTATTTTCGACTTATATTTTTACCTCAAACACATTTTTGATTAACAGAAATTTTACTATGGATTTCCGTCTAAAATAACCATTATTTTTGATTTTTATTTTTTTCGGTCGAAAATAATCGTTAGATTAGACCTTTTATTATTTTGATAAAATATTTATTTAGTTTTTATTTTCTCTGCTGATCCTATGATAACTTGATTCTTGATCAAAAAAAAAAAAAAAAATTATGTTTTGAATAAAACAAATTTGAATTTGTGATTTTAATCGAAATATTTTCTTAATAAAAAAATCGGAAATTTCGATTTAATTCTTTTTTTTTTTTACTGAATATATGAAATTAGCTCTTGGCTTATACTTCAGTTATTTTTGGTTAAAAAAAAAACAGTAAGATTCAATATTTAATAGTTTTTTTTTTCGATCAAAAACACCCTTTACTTTTCGATCTTTTTATTAGGATAAGAAATATAAATGAATTTAGATCTTAATTTTTTTTAAGATTTTTATAAAATTTTTTCGAGCAAAAACTATGGTAATATTTGATTTTTATGTATTTGGTCGTTATTAATGATTGTTGTTGTGAAATTCAAAATTTACTTACGGTGGATGCGTTCCACGACTGTTGGTCACAGCAACTGGCAAATCACGATCTTGATTACCATAACTTGAGCTACCACGATTTCTGTTGGCATTTGCATTGGTTCTATAGCAGTTGTAAAAGTTATTAATATTAAAAACAATAAAATAATAAATTTTTATTCTGTATTAAATATATATAAATAATGTTTTATTTTATTTTTTAATAAAAATGATAAATCTAAGCTATTACAACAATTTAAACAACACTCTACCAACTGAATGATTTTAGTATAAAAGTTAGTCTTTTAATAATGAAAAATTTCAATGAATTGGTCAAAAAAGATATGGATTTTGTAACAATGAATTTTCTATTTGAAAAATAATACGTAGTATCCACAAAAAAACAAATACCACATTAGCTACAAAAAAGCACAAACATTTATTACATTACTAAAAATTAAAGTTAAAAATGTGTTATTAAGTATGTGTTAATATGGGTATGATATACAGAAAAGTACACCCATTTTTTGAAAGCAAAAAAAAAAAAACAAAAAAAATACAAATGATCGATAGAGACAGCATCAAAAGTGTAGCGGTGAGAACCAAAAAGTATGTGTGAGTATTAAAAATGTAGGATTTTTTCTCAGTGTAATTTTATAGTAGGTAGATAAAATGATAGTTTTCAACAGGAGGATAGGTATAGCTTAAGAGGATTAAAATGCTGCTTGTTGGGGTTTATTTTTTATTTTTTTTTGAATGAAGTTTGCTCGTTTTTTAGATAGAAAATTTAAATTATTTTACATTGATATAGTACGAGTGGATAGTAATTTTCTGAAAATATGTGGCGTTCAACTTTCAGAAAGGGTTTAATTTGCTGCTTGGGTTATTTTTTTAATTAAAATTTTTGTTTAAGAGGGTGCATTAATAGACATTTGCTGCAACTCTACATACTTTTGGCGAAAATGTGCAATTTAAAGGAGTTCTTAGTTGGGTTAAAAAGAAAAGTCTCAACTTACGGAAGATGTAATAAAAAATATTTTTTTTTGGCGGCTTAAGAAATTTTATCTTATTGCTTAAGAAATGCCTTTCTTTGTTATTTCGAAATTTTTTTTAAGTAAATTTGATAAATTAATTAATTTATTTTTATTTTTGATGTACGCTGCTTTTTGTCATATTTTTTTCAAACATTTTTTATGCAAAGCAAATAAGAAAAATATTAATGCATATTTATTCTTATTTTATTTTAAATTGCAGATTGATGATGGGGCTTATTTCTGAAAGTCTTAAGGGGTTACAAAACTCCTTTTTAGGTAGATAATTTTTTAAGCTCACAATGTAAATTCTTTGAAAATATCCCACAGTGCGCTTTCGGCTTAAGTAGACAAAATTTAGTTTTAATGTAGTCTCCCATTCTTATAAAAAGTTTGTATGAGCACAAGAATATTTATACTTTATATTAACAGTTTCTTGAATGTCAAATGCCATTAAGTTCCATGTAACATTTTGGATCTTGCATATCTCTTAAAGCGTTCATAACTCAGACTTTATATGGATCAGGATAACAAAGGCTTGTAGGAACCAAAACAAAATATATGAGATTCGTTGACTTTTGACACCTAATAGCTTCTTAATTTAGGCATAATTAGTCTTGTAGCCACTTTAGATTTTCAGTCAGAGCCATAATTTTATTTTTGAACATTTTTATGAAGTTATCATAACATATTTTTGAAGTTATCACCAATAAAAATATTGGATTTAAGTTTAAGTAAGATCGGTTAAGCAGTTCCTCAGATATATTCTCTGTGAGCTTAGAAGTTGTTTCGAGAAAAGGGTGTTGCTGTCCCCCTAACGATTTTTAATACGTCAATATTTTGTGGTATTTTTTCTTAAATAAAATTCGGTTTCAGAATATTCTCTTTAAAAAAATTATTTTACCAGAAAGGTCCATAAGTCATAGAAACCAACGACATGTCTTATTTGGTCTTTCACAATTTAGCATTTACTTTATACTGGGTGTATAATTTCTTTAAAAATAATGACAACTAAATTATTTAAACAATTGATTGACAGATATATGTATAGTTATCTTCTGAATCTATTTGTGATTTGATTTAAGAATGATTTGCCTTATAGAAACAAGTATTGCATGCAATGAGAACCTATTTTGACTTCTATGTATTACCATGTGTGTCACTTTTACTTTTGATTTTTGATGCGATTCTTTTCATTTTAACTCGTTTTTTTTTTTAAATTGACTTCGGTCAGATTTTGGTTTTTTTTTTGTAAATCAGATCTCAGATTTTGATGTAAATGGAAAAATTAGAAATCTTATAGAATAAAATCGTTGAAAAAAAAAAAGTTTTTTGTCGAAAACATAGATTTTGGGTTAAAGTCCAGTCAAGAAACACGTTTTCAACATAAGTGCATTTGAACCTGGCAACAAACGCGCAAACGTATACGGCTGTTCACAGTATCAATTGCGCTAATTTTACAATGTGGTAATTTTGAAATAATTCGAAATTTTGCACAATGTTTACTTATTTCTTACCAAAGGTGTTTTTTTTTTAAATAAAATAAAATCAATATACAAGAATAACCAAGCAATGTTTCCACAGTGAAATGCCTGAGTGTCATAACTAATTAAAGAATGCTCATATTTGCATTGATTTATTCAATTGAATATATCACATGGTAATTATACTATGAAACTGTGAATCGGCCTTATTTACATATTACTTAGATTATTTTTTTATTTCAATAATTGAAAAGTAAATTATTTTTCCTTCATTCAAATAACCTTAAACTTCTAAATTGACCTAATGACACATAAACCTGGTGTTCGTTGTACAGATCCCATGTATTGATTTCAATCAAACAAGGCAAACTAATTGAATGAAAAAAATCAGAAAAATGGCAAAAAATATTGAAAACAAAAGAAAATTCAAATATAGATACAGAAACGTGTAGCTTTGAATCCCAGGACTTTAAATAGTTCCGTCCGTAAGACGGTTATTAACACTTACAATTAAAAATGCGATACGAAAATTTTGCTGGATTCACTTAACTTAATAATAATTTTGTTGCTTCATTAAAATTTACTTAAAATAATTTTCTGTAGTTTTTGTTTTAATTCATTTTCCAATTATATATTGTTTGTTTTTAATAAATTTTGATAAAAAAAAACCAATTGGTGCAGTTAAAAAGTAAGTGCAATAATTTGTATAAACTAAAAACTTCTCGGTTCTCACGGGGACAAATAATAAAAGTGAAAAAACTATTGTGCAACTAATTAAGAAAAAACTATTGGAGCAAATAAAAAATTAAGAAAAAAAAAACTCAAAATAAAACTAACTAAAACAAGGCCACCACCTGCTGAAAGTAATACTTTCAATTTCAATTTAAAAAGAATTTAAGAAAAATATTTCAACATTTTGAAAATTTTTACAGCGTACACCGTCGAATGTTATTTCGGTTTTATACAAAAAAATTATTACAAATCTAATAAAATCTTTCGAATTTTTAATGAAAATGCATTTTTTAAGCTTAAGATAAAAAAAGGTGAAAATTAAAATTTGAGCAAAAATGAGTTCAAATTGTTTAATAAAGAGAAGTAAGTAAAAACAAATAGAAGTCAACGAGTATTGTAGCTAACAATTTGTGAGAGTATTAAGTAGGGTCTTCACGCAGAAGAGTAAAATTATGATAAATATTGTAAAACTGGAAAGACTTAACATGAGATGTTAATCAACTGAAAAACTGAAATTGAATGAAATTTATTCATTCAACGGTGATTTCAAATTGTGATTTCTATGAAATATCTCATTATAACAGACATTGTGAACGCGCACTATGTATATTGTGAGGATTTTGCTTAAATTTACACTTATTGCAGATTTTAATATAAAATGAATGTGAAGAAAAGCTAAAAATTGATATTCAATTGTGGAAATATGTCTATCTAGAATGTTTTTCTAACTCTTCTAAGCATTTACGCCGTTAATCAACATTTTACTCTCCAGCGTGAATTCCCCTGATATTTGCTTTTATTGATTATTTTATTAGAAAATAATACCTCGAAGGGATTTCGTTGCATTTAGCATTCGATGTGCTATCAGAGCATTTAACAGCAGCTACTACTGATTGGGAAGAGGTCGAGGACAAACCAGTGGCCTTTGTTCTGCCCGCGGAAGAAGCTGCAGCAGCAATCGATGTCTTGATGGCGTTATTGACTCTTGAAGCGCGCTGGGGTGATTGTAAGGCAGGCGCAGTAGTGGTGGACGTAGGCGTTGGGGAAGGCGTAGGACTTGGGGAAGGCGTTTGGAACTTAGTTGTACTACTAGAATGTATAGAAGAATAGAAACTCGAGGAGGATGTTGGTGATGTTTTGGCAAAGTATTGCTGTGGTGTTGTGTACAAACTACGTGTTGTCGCTGGTGTTGTTGTGCTCGGTGAGGTTTGTGTATTGGGTGCAGATGCAAAGTAACGTGTACTGGAATATGAAACTGTCGGTGGCATAGCTGTCGTTGTTGTTGTTGTTGGACGTAACGATGTGGTTGTCGTTGTTGTGCTAGTAGTTGTTGGACGTGGTGTTGTTGTCGTTGTGGTTGACGTCGTGCTACTGGTCGTACTTGTTGTGGACGTTAGATAAAGATTTTTAATTTCTTCAACGGCTGCATGTACTTCACGATCGCCAGAGAGATCGTTGACAAAATGTGAGCCGCTGCTTTCGTCACTCTCATCACTGCCAGCTAAGAATTGTTGTAGTTGTTCTAGCACCGTGGTGGCTGCAGCACGATATTTTGACGAAACTCGTCCTGTGCTGGTTATGTAGCCAGCATTTTGTAAACTTTCCGCAAGCTTGTCTTCCGTTGTCTTTTGACGATATTTGTTCGAGAAGAAGTACTTCAAGGGTCGATCAGTGATTTCAACTACATGTTCGGTGGATGTGGATGTGGCGGTGGTCTTAGTACTCTCAATGCTATTACCTGGATTTTTATCGATGCGGAAGGCTATCAGTGCCTCAGCACGTGGTTGATTTCTTTCATTGGTGGCCTCGTTTTCAATGGGTTTACGATTTAATGACTTCGATTCATGTTCTTGTTGTTCCGCTTTATAAGCTTGGTACTTTTCATGGAGGGGTTTTGGTGTTGGTGTGCCGCGTTGACCCTGTTGTAATGCTGCAATACGTGAGCGTTGCAATTTGCGTCGATATATATTAGCGTGCTTGGTAGAAGCAGTTGTTACATCAAAACTGCTAGTGGGAAAACGGAATTTTGGCGCATAAGTTGTTGGCTCATCGTCATTAACATTTGGACCAAATGTTGCCAACGTATAACGTGAGCGTCCACGGGGTCGTGGTGAATCTGCCTCTAAGAAGCTGAAGTCTGCCAAAGGCCTCGCTTTTGTATTTTGTGCAATGCGTATTGGAGATGTTACTAAAACTGTAGAAATTGTGCTTGGCGAGGTACTCTCAGTGCTTGTGGTCGTTTTAAGTGTAGTAGTAGTAGTACTCGTGGTAGGTGCAGACTGTCTAACCTGCGAATTCGAAGCTAAATTGCTTAGAATTACATCCGCAATGCTGCTGTTGCGTGCGCTTGGTGCCATAGTTGCCAATATGGCATCGCTAATGCTGGCATTTCTAGGTGCTGTTGTTATGAGGAAGTAGCTCTTGAAGGGCTTGTTACTTGTGTGTAAATATGGCACTGGCGTCGTTGCAGCGCTAAGATAACGTGGCTTTGATGTGCTGCGTATGGCATTGATGCCAAAACGTTCTTCTTTCTCTTGTAAAATATTTTCGAGGCTTTTGAAGGGTGAGACAAAACGTTGTGCGGGACTACCGGTGGTTTTACTTAGATTGTCCTTAAAAGTGAAGGCACGCGCAGTGAAAGACTGTACCGTACGCTCTGATGTAGCTGGTGTAGTGCTCGGTCTGTTTGTGCTCGAAGTCGTAGGTATAGCGGTTGTAGTTGTTCTGACTGTTGTTGTGCTCATTGTCGGAGGTTCTCTGCTTATCTGTTCATGCAGCGCGCTGACTTCTCGCTGCACATAAGCTTGTGGGGTTGGCCGCACCCGCCAATTACGTAGTGGTGGTGCATATGTGGTTGGTAATACATCATCATCAAAGTTTGCTGATTCTTCATGGGTTGATCTATATGGAGGTGGGACATAAGGTTTTCTTGTTGTAGTCGTGGTTGTTGTAGTACTGCTAGTTGTTGGTGCTAAAGTTGTTGTTGTTGTTGTAGTAGTTGGTTTTGGGGTAGTAGTAGTTGTTGTTGTAGTTGTAGTTGTACTATAACCAATTGTTGTCGTCGTTACTGGCAGTCTTCTCTCAAATAACGGCTTTGATTTATCATCAACAGCTGCAGCCACAAGTTGTGGATGGTTTTCAACTTTTAAACTAAATCCGTTTATGCCTGTCTGTAGACTATACTTGAATGGTTTTGGCTCTGGTAGCTCCTCATCATTACGTGTATATCTAAGTGTACTGGTAGCACTCTGGCTTGAATTGTCCAAATCTGCAACATTTTCGGTCGTCACTTTCTTAGCGCTCGTTGCCGGTGGCAGCTTGAAACTTTGTGGCGCTACATCAGACAATACAAAACTCTGTATGCGCTTACGTTGATGTTCATTGAATTTAATTGGTAACTTCTCGGCATCATCATCAACATCATAATCATCGTTGCTTTTAATTTTATAAATGTCTTCATAGAGTGGTTCTGTTATTTTACCTCGAAGTGTCCTTTCGGTTTGTGCACGAACTAAGTTACCACGTGGACTGGTGCCAAATCCTTCTGTCAGATATTTTGATTTGCTTGTGGTCGCCTCCGCGTAGTAGCCACGATTTCTAGGCAACTCAGCTGTTTGTACTTGTATGTTTTGACTTTCATCTGAAACGGTTTCGGTATCCGTTTCGCCGAGTGATAAGTTTTCGCGCTGTTGTATTTGCATTTGCACTGTTGGTTTTCGGGTTTGCGTATGAGCTTTGTACGTGGTTTGTGTCTCTGCAGGTAGTTGTAGTGTTGACGAGTGACTTTGTGACTGAGCAACAACGCTTACAAGTGATTCAGACTTAGGTGTTGTAGGCGTTGTGTATTCTGTATGGGATGGAGTGGGAGTAGATTTTGGTAGGGGTAGGAAAGTAGTTGTGGTTATACTTGGTTGTGTTCTAGGTGGCTGTGGTGATGATGGTGGTAGTGGTGGTTGTGGTGGTGGTGACTTTTGTTGGGTCTTATGATTTTTATTTGCATGCTGTTTGGAGGATCTGTTGGAGAAATCCACATTTGCCGTTAATGTTAGTACAAACGTTTCATTTCGTTTGGCATTTGATATTTTTGTATTTGGTATTGGTGAAAGTGTTTTATCAAATGGTGATGATGTCGGTGAGATACTATTCGATTTTGTTTTTGTTAATATCGAATGATTAGTTCTACGCGCACTTTTATGTTTGCCAATATTAATGATGATTTCTTCAATTTCTTGTTCATCATATTGTTCGTCTAAATGCGGCAATTGTGATCTATTTGAGTGTGAAATGAAGAGCAAAGCAAGACGTAGGAGGAGAGAGAGAGAAAGTGACAGAAAGAGAGCACATGATGTGGTTTGACGTTTTCATGTCGTAAAAAAGTTAAGACAAAAGACAAATAAAAAAAAAAAATACAAAAAAGTTAACAGTTGTCTTTAGTTTTAAGAAAATTACTAGAAAATGCTAAATTCGACTACTAAATATATGAGCCTGGAACTGCAGTAAGTGCAGTGTTGGTAAATGTATGGTGTTTTGGCATATGTAGTGAAAGAGTGATTTGTATGAAGTCTTAATAACACTTTCTACCATTCGTTTTCTTCGTATGAATCGGTGATTATATAAGTGATTGTGTAGTATTTTTACGTACTGTGAAAACTCTATATATTTTTTGATTATGAGGGTAACTCTGATACATAATTTCCTGCAATAAATAACACTGAGAGTGGAAGAAAGAAAATCTCATGCACATGCGTTTTCTTCAGTTCGTTATATACGAGTATACGAGACATGCTCATGCTTGAGGGTTTTCATGCAAGTTTTTACCTATAATTCAGCCCATTCGATATAACAGGTGGTTTTTTGCTTCAACTATAGGTTTCTCTGTATATTTTTACAATTTTTATAAATTTTTGATACAAAATTTTTCGGCTGAGTAAATTTTAAGTTTTTAATATGAACTTTAGCCTAAAAATATGCAACAAAAATCTTTTGTTTCTAACAATTCATGTTTAGTCAAATCATAAAAAGATTTTATTGCATATTTTTAAGCTTTCGGAAAATCAAATTGTGTTAAAAGTTGCATAATTCATTGTGGAGGTTTGTTTGCTTAAATTAGGAACTATGAGTATTTTTTCAAGACAAAAACTTAAGGCGCCAAAATTAAACTAATTTTGGTAATTTAATGTGTGGTAACTAAGAAAAACTGAGGAAAAAACATCAAAAGCATAATTTTCGAATATAAAAGCTTACAAAAATCTATTGAAAATGAAATAGAATCATTCGATAGCAGTGGCAGTGAATTAAGAATTAAAGCTAAACTGCGCAGCGCTGCTTACTGCCGACGCGTTATTAGTTTTAACGCCAAAGTATCAGTGTGTTATAAAGATCAGCTGATTTTGCAGAACTGCCACTGCCGACACGTTTTTGGATTTTGGCTTTATTACTAAGGTAAATTTATCGAAATAAAAACAAAAAAAAATTTATTATAGATCAATGGATATATTGGGGTGGTTTTAAAATCAAATCTACAGGAAAATAGGAATTCTCAGAGGAATAATTTCTCATTTTTAGAATAACCAATTTATGGAATTGATGTCTTTGTCCTCATTTTGACATGAAATATTTTCTAGGAATTTATTAATATAAATTTATTTTAATAAGTTTGACAATTACTGTCTAAAATAGTTATTTCGAATATATATTTATATATAAAATTGTTGCTCTAGAAAAAAGTTTCGAACTGGCGTCATCAACAAAAATTTTGAATGAACTATTAGAAAAAGTTCGATAATAAATTTCTGATATCACCAGAGATGTTACTGAAGTGCCTTAAACTGCAGTTAAACCCCATATTTAAAATAAGAATGATATCACAAATCGATAGGAAAAAGTGAATAAAATATTTTTATTATAGTCCAGAAGAAATAGGGTTTGAACAACAAAATAATTCGTTATTTTTTAATAGAAATTTATGTAGTGGCACTGACAACTTCAAATTATAGTGTATTAAGGTGAATACAGTGAAAACAACAAAGGATTTAAGCTATTACACAAGAAACACCATAACTCTACCCGTCGGAGAGACCACAGATTTACAATTTTTCGGTCATTTTTTCCATTGCAGTATACATTTTTATATCATTTATCTAAAGAAGACATAACAACGAGTAAATGCGCCAAAACAGAACTCCTTAGGAGGTGTAGTTGTAAGAGGAATCGCAGTTGAAAATATTCGGTTTTTTTAATTAAAAAATTAATTTTATTAAAAACCTCTAAATATTTCCGTTTGAAAAAATTACTGCATTTGTGTAACACTGAAAACTATCTTTTGTCAAAGTTTCAGCTTCATAGATATTTTTTAGTCAAAGAAAAAAATTAAAAACCAAAAAAACCGGTTTTCAGCTATTTTTTACGAAAAATTTTGAGGTTAAGGTGAAAATTATCAGTACAAAAGTTGTAGATCTTCTTATTTCCTACAACTTTTGCATTAAATTTTTTTTTGATATGATGCACAGCTTAGCAAGAAATCGTGCAAAACTGTGTTCGACCTCTAAAAATGCACCCCATTCCACCCCGGATAGCTGCTGTCGGTTCGATTTTTTTGTCCTCTTTTACAAAAGCTTGCTCAACAATATTCCGCTGTCAGATTGCTGTAACGAATTATTTTTCTTTTTTCTCATTTTCTCGACTAATTCGACTGGACTATAACATAATCTCAACATGATTATAATAGGCCGGATTTTCGTATCTTGAATTGAACTAAACGAGGGTAACATTAAAGAAGTGTTTGACAAATAATTATCACTGTTACATTTCAGCTATAAGGCTTTTGGCGGCAATTGTGATATCATAGAGATTCATGTGAGTCCTTGCAAAGTGTTGATTTGCTTTGGAAAAGATAACGTGAATTATATGGGGTGTAAGCACAGTCGGGAAAAGATCACCAAAAACTTGGATATTTAAAAAAAAAATTATTACCAAAAGAAGAAATTTTCATTATCAAAAATAGGCCTTAAGATTCTTTTGTGAAGCGGATATTATCTTTTGGGCCGAGATTTTTCCAAGTTAGGGCAGAAGCTTTATACATTTTCGGTGATTAAATTTTATCATTACATCCAGACTAGATTTAAGGCCACAGTTCATGGATATTTTATGTGACTTTTGATGTTGGTTTTGATGAAGGTTTTTAGTATAGTTTACTGTACAAGATAATTTCCAATTGAGGTTGAAATATATCTAGTATACAATAAAAAATTAGGCAAATGATTAAAAGGCTTCCTTTGACTGTATGTCTTGTAATTCATGTCATTCATGAGAGAAGAGTATTAAGAGGTAACATAATTTATTTTACCAAAGGAAGGGTACAAAGTTGAGTCAAAACTCAAGTGAAGGATTGTAGATACCGGAAAGAAAACTTTGCCATTTAAGCATATGAGCATTTCCATGGGTCACGTTCGACCGTCGAACACATTTAAAGTAAAAAAAAGTCAAAATAAAACGGATTTTTATTTTGACAATGGGCTTAACTTATAGCTCCTAATTAGATTTATAATTGGTGCCGAGGTTGAATTTGGGTAATTTTTCGTTTTCAAGATAATTGCAAAAAACCAAGGTGTCGCACGGGACAAAAACTTCCATTTTTGTGGAAATGCCCATATACCAGAGGGTTTCTTTAAAGGAATACCATCGGACAGTGTGTGGATCTCGAAATTATAAAATTAAATGCGCCGAAACTCAAATGCTCGGAACATTACTTCTATATTCACTTGACACTTGAAAGTAGCTACCTTACAAAAAATTTTAAGTTTTTGTTTCAAAAATTCTTGGAAAATTTGCATGGTACGAAACCAAACTTTAAATTTCAAGAGATAAATTGAGGATAACTAACTAAGGTTGCTTAGGCAAAATGCGTAATTGTTTAATACAGAACTCACAGGAATTTTTTTTTTTAAATTAAATTAAAACTTTAATATTTAGGAAATTATAATATCATATTTAAAGGAAGTGGTTCATTTTGGAGACAGGCATTTACTAGCAGTACTGCTTGCGAGTTATGTATGTGTACCTACGTATATATTATGTATATGTGTAACAAGCAGGATGGTGTGTCATAAATATGTGGATGTTGCTTTTGGAAGCTGTATTGTGTGAGAGTGTAACTGCTTCTTGACATAACATAAAAATTTTAGGTTTATTTTCTTTTCAAGCCAATTCAATAAAGCAATAGTGTACGATTAAAAAAAATAAATAATAGGGGTATTCATAAATTACTGCAAATGGTTTAATTTTGTAAAAACCATTTACAGCATATTGTAAATACCCTTACTTAAATTTTGAATATAAAAACAGAATATATGTGACATGTACGATTGAGTAACTACTGTTTTTTTTTTCGCAAAAACAAGAACCATTTTAAATACCTGTGCGATTTTGTTGTTGTTGCTGTCGTTGTGGTTGTTGTTGTAGCGGCAGTTGTCTTAACAATTTGTGTAGTTTTCTTAGTGGTACTAATTGTGGGCGTGGTTGCTTTCACATATTCGTATTCACGAGTACTTGTAGTTTTGGGTGTAGTTTTGGTTTTCTGTATTTTAGTGCTTGGTATAATAAAATTCTCGGAGTTTTCATCTGCGTCTGCTGCTGCCTTGGTGGTACCACCTCTTGGTACCGTTGATACTACAACATTATATTCATCTGACTCTTGTGTTGCCACCAATTTGGGCGCATATGTGGTATATCTTATTGGTTGCTTATATGTTGGTAATGGCGTTTCGGTGCCATAATAATCTGTTACGGGCGTATCGGCATATTCTGCGGATGTATCAAAGATATTGGCAGCTTCATCGGCAGTTTCTTGCGATGTGGGTGTTGTTGGTCTGGAACGCGTTCTTGACCTTGGTGCCTCTGTTGTCAGTGTTGCATAATAATTGCGTGCATCATTAAAATAACTGACCGGCGGACGTGCGGTTGTCGTAGATGAAATAATAACAGCAACAGGACGTTGTTCGAGTTTTGAGTTCAGTGTAAGGCGCTGTTGGTGCCTAGGTTTTTTTTTTTGAGTTTGAGTTTAAGTTTAAGTTTATGCAAGTGTTTTAAATAAAAAGTATTTTTTTTTTGATGAAGTAGTGCTGTTTTTTTTATGTGTGTTGATGTTGTGTGGTATTTGTTGCCATGTGTATGAGATAACTTATGATAAGTCTAATACCTAGGTAACCTATTCAGTTTCAACTCTTTTTTTCTATATTATAACGACTGGGCTGAGCATGTTTCCCCCGTACATTTTTGTAAAACAAGCAAGATTATTATTTTTGTTTTTTTAAGGTTAGCCCATTGTATCCCGTTTGGTTATCTAGATATTTGGGTTTGCTTAATTTACTGGGTACAGGGTTCTTTTTTTTCCATTAACATTTAATAACAGTAAATCACAATTGGCATGACAATAATTTTAATGCATTCCTAAACAATTCAAGTCTATTTTTTTTTTTTGATGTGGCAAAATGTTATGTTTCATGAAATATTTTCTTTTTTATTACGTATTGGGTTAATTATGTTAAATGCTTATGTTAAAACACTGTAATGCGATATGATATGTTCACCAAAGAATTTAAGGAAGTACTTACCTTGTGGGCGTGCGTGTTGGCTGATCATAGGCATTATCTTGTTCGATCTGCAAAAAATTGTAATGTTTTTAGTTAAATAATAATAGTGATGTTATGTTAATTTTATGTTAAAAATGCTTATGTTAAAAATGTTAACCTTAAACATAAATTCTTGCTAAAATTTGCTAGAGATTGGCTAAAAGTTTTATTGCTGTTAAGTTGTTGTTGTCAAAAAAGATAAAAAAAATTTATTGAAGTTCGAAAATATTTATGTTATGATTTTGTTACAAAATGTTAAGTCACTGTTAAAGTTATTTTGGCTGTGTGCTAACTGCTATGTTAAGTTATAAGTAATTTTTGTTTTTCGAGGTTATGTTTGATCCTTTTATTTCCTAATGTGAGCTTACTATGTAAGAACAATTTGACGTATAGATTTCTAATCGCATTATGTTAGTCAACTGTTAGCATTATGTTCGTCTTATATACTCTGTTAATACATATAATGTTATACCAAGCTTTGCTTAGTTTTAAGTCTTAAGCTTTCGTAAATGTTATCGTTATGTTAACTTAACTAAATGCTATTTTTATGCTTAAACAATGTTAAGCTAATGCTATCCTAACGTTTGTTTAATGTGAAAATTAAAACAACTTTGATGTGATTCAAGCCTGTATTTTTTCATTTTGGGCTCACTTTTTAAAATAGTACGATACTTCTGTTGCCAAAATTTTATTATTATGTTATATTATGTTTATATTATATGAATTTAAAATTCGTCTTAAACATAAGTCTGCTATTTTTGGCAAATCTATGTTAATGCACTGTTAAGCTACTGTTATATCAATAAAAGCAGTAAAATAAGCGCAAAACCTATTTTATTCAAATTATTTATATTTAGTCTCACCTGTGCTATAAGATCCTCATCATAATCGGTATTATAGATCAATGACTGTTGATTGTTATATGTCGGCTTATTTGACTGTAGCGGTTGTTGTGGCAAAGGCTTATTGATATAACTAGCGGGCGTTGTCAATATCTCCACAGGACGATATGTTGATTGAGTTTGACCACGTACAACCGATTGTGGCTGATATTGTTGAGATTGTTGATGTTGTTGCTGCTGTCTTGGTGGCTGCGGTTGCTGTTGCTGCTGCTGTTGTTGTTGCTGTTGCTGCTGCTGTTGTTGATATTCAACATCCCTATACAAATCGAGATCATCATCATAAACAGAATAATAAGAATCATAAGAACTTTGTTGAGATTGTGCTTGTTGTTGCTGTTGTTGATGATGATGCTCTTGCTGTTGTTGTTGTGGTTGTGGCTGATAGCCCTGACTTGATGTTGTTGATGTGGTATTATAATAATTACGACTTGGTATAGTCTCAATAATAACTTTTGTTGGCCTCTGTGGCTGTACAAAAACATTTGCATCCGATTGTGAGGATGTCGGTGATGATGACTCGATTCTATAATAACCCCACCATATATATGCGTTGTGGTAATACAAATACGTAATGATGTTGTTGGATGGCGCGGGACAAGTTATTTACAACAAAATTTAATTCAATGATGGTAATGGTAAAAAAAACACAATGATTTGCAAGAGCAAATGTGAATATATACAAAAGAAGAAAATCAAAGTAAAATAGAAATTATAGTAGAAATATATAAAAAGAAAAAGAGAGTGAGAATAGAAGAAGAACTTTGATGAAATGAACAACGATTGTTAGTTAGCATTGCAAAGATGATGCTGTTATTAGTTTATGTAAAGCAACGTTGCATAATTTTGCGTTCCAAGTCCAATTAGTCAACTGTAACGTTAACATTATCTTTCTGTACATTTGTAGAGTTTTACATTTGTAAGGTTTTTATGTTATAAAAGAGTTATGTAACAGTATTAACAGTTATTTACATTTTTTGTTTTCGCTGAGAAATAAATTTTGGTAGAGTGTTGTTTTTCATTGTTGTTGTTGTTGTGTCTTTTTTGTTTATCATTAATATTTTGTTCAGTTCTGCTATAATTTTATAGCAAAGGTGTGATTTCTTAGAATTTGAGACTTTTTTGTGAAAATATTGTTGTTTCGACTGATATGGATAGAAGACATTAATATTCAGAGCTGGATGGGATTTGTTTTGTATTGTGAAGCTTCACACTTGCAGTATTCTTTTGGTTTAAGGCCAAAGAAATGTATAACTAGCTAAATAGCATCAATGCTAAATGAAGCGTGTAAGATAAAATGAGCATCGCTTGTAAAAGCTTAGCTTTGTGGAAGCAGCATTAAACATAACAAGCAAAATATATGGTTTTAGGCTTAGGAGCCAAAAAGGTGCCCACAAAATCAAAGTATTTCAATAAAATAAATCTAATATGCTGGAGTTATCGAATGGCTGGGAGCCATTATGACTCCGAAAAACTAATTCTACGCTTGAAGTCAAATTATTTCCCAAATTTCGCTGAGAATAATCAATTGATAAACGGAATCTCTACGCTTCTCTAACAATTTTCGGGAAAATGGTCAATTTTCTGTGCCAATTCTGGACAAACTTTTGTCTTAGAGCATAGATAATTCTTTCAATAAACGATTGGAGGCAATAAATTGCAGCTAAAAGAGCTTCTTACCAGAGGCGTCTATTGGGTAGGGCTAAGGGGAGCATTGGCCTCCCCAAGGATCTAATATTACTATACATTATATCGATTCAATTCAAAATATTATCGAATCGATATGTTATTTAAACTCTCGCTCCCCCCAAGCTTTTGGTGAAATGACACCACTGCTTCTTACATTCTACTAAAGTGTTGCTTCAACATCTTTTCAAATTGTCTGGCTTACCTCAATCTTTCCAACTTTGGCTGTTTAACGAACCGATTTCTATACCGATTAAACTGGTTAAGTACATTCACGAATAAACACGTACTTAGTTAAAATAAAATAAAATTCTATTTACAGTTTCGCCGCAAGTTTGCCAACTGCACAATAAGTTCGCAATCCTGCCGGCGAAACCATTTAAAGAAAAACAGTTATGTTATATTTGGTAACTCTACCTGTGACCAGCACTGTCCATGTCCATGTTCTTGTTTGCATTTGCTTGCTGCAATGATGGACCCAATGCAGAAGTTGTTGACGACGCTGATGAAATCGGTCGTTTTCTAAAGTTCTGCAGGCTAAAGTCTGTCTTATTGTTGTTATAATCGTTGCTATTGTTGTTGCTGTTGAGATTGCTATTCGTCGTCTTAGTACCAGTCGCCTTATTGTATTGCCATTTACTTTGTCCGCGACTTCTAAACGGACGTATGGTGAAACGTGTGCGTAAGGCCGTAGCCGTCGTTGTTGTCGAAGTATCGGTGCTTGTAGAAGTCGTCGTTGTAGTTGTGCTTGTGGGTGGTTGAGTTCTTGGTGGCGGTGGTGTCGTCGCAATTGGTGTTGTTGCTAATGTTGTCACTGTTGGTCTTGCTGATACACGCAACGTAGTTGTTGTCGGTATTACTGTCACTGTTGTTGTTGTGGTTGATTGTTGCGGTAAGCGTGTGCTGGAATTTTCAAGCTTTAACTCTGGTTGATAGGGATGTAAACGTTTTTTGAGATCTTGAAAGATGTCCGTGGGGAAATTAATAAATGACGGTATGGCATTACTATTTGGATTGTTTTGGTTTGCATTGTTGCCCTGCTGATAGAATTGTTGGAAATTGCTACCAAAGAATGGACGTCTTGTTGTGGTGGCATCAAAGTAACCAGTTATATAATTTGGTTTAAGACTATGTGTATTGGGTGATGTTGTTGTTGCGCTGGATGGGAAAACTTGCGCCCTAAGTGGTGACATAGTCTCCGACATTGGCATATATGGTGGCATCTCTGAGGGTGGTTGAATTTCATCATCGGAGTCATTACCTTCAGATTCTTCATCATAGTCATATTCATCGTAGTATTCGGCGTTGGTGAGCGTTGGCGATGTTGAGATTATAGATGGTGTGGAGGGTTTATTGGTTGCTCTGGTAGTTGTCCTAGGTGTAGTTGTACTTGGTCTGGTTGGTTTTGGAGTTTCATTATTGAAGCTTTGCTTTTGTGATTGCTGGTTATATGTGGGCTTATGTGTTTGATTTGGTATGCTATTAATAAAACTTTCATAGCCTTTAAGTGGCCTTTGTGTTGTTGTGGTGCTAACGCCGAAAATGTTGTTGAAAGTTGACTTCTTCGTTGAAGACGTTAAATGTTGACGTTCGGTTGTTTTCTCATTATAAGGTTTGTTGCCTAGCGTCGTTACAATGGGTAGAGGCGTTGGCTTTGCGGCGGGTTTATTTTTTTGCATAGCAACACCCACTTGCTTGAAGTATTTCAACATATTCATCATTGTGGGATTGAGATTACCCAAATCAGTATCTTGTAGAGTTGAGACAAATTGTGGTAAGCTAAACTGCATGCTGATTTGAGGTTTCAAAGTCGTTGGCGGAAGTAGTTTGATAGTAGGTTTTATCTTAGGGGCCTTAGTCGTTGTAAAAATAGTGGGTAAAGTCTGATAGAATTCTGGCGTCGAGCTGTTGGCGTATGTTATACCGGCGGGAAACTTTGTAAGGTCTGGATATTTGGCATGCTGTAGTGTAACAGGTTTGTTATACGACAAGTGCGGGGCAGAGACAATGCTAAAACTTGATGTTACTGCCGGAAGTTGACTGTTGGGGGATGTGTTAAATGCAGGTCTTGGTGTGGTGTAGTAGTTTTTCATTTTTTGATTGGCCAATATGTTATACTTGAAGTAGTTACTCTCCGTAGAGGTGGTGGTGGTTGGTGGGGACGTAGGTTCTAGCTTATTACTCACACCAATGCTATAGTGTGACACCAACTTATTGTAACCATCTGTTGGCTTATATTCCGCAACATTGCCCGTTTGAAAGTTCTGATCCACCTGATTGTTGTAGAAGCCGCCAACGGTGCTAAATTGCGAGTAGTGTGAGTTCGGTGTGATTTTGTGTGGCGTTGACGGTTGTTTCGGTGACTGATGATGATAGTATTCATATTGCAGCAATGGAGGCTCACTTGGCGTTGTAGGCGGTAGGGTTGGCTCCGCGGTTATGGGTGGATTTTCTAAATGAAAGTAAGAGAAGTTTTCGGTCTGCAATTTCTTACGCTGTTCTTTCAGGTCTTTCAACGACTGTATTAGGAATGGCAGCAGCTCAGTCTGTTTGCCATAAGTAAGTGGGTGTGGTGTTGTAGTTGAAGTGCCACTTCCAATGCTAAAGTAACTGTTTCCAGCAATGGGTCGAAAATCATCATTAGGTGATGATGCTGCTACTGCACGTGGTGGTGGTGGCAGCGATAGATTATAGCCGGTATAGAGCACTTTCGGTTTTTGATTTTGATACGACGATTGCTGCGTGTGTGTATAGGTATTTGGTTGATAACCGGCACTTAGTTGATTGAAATTTTGATTTGCTGGTGGTGTTAAATATGGATTGTATGCGCCAAATGTAAAGCTCTGTTGATGATAAGGTTGGGCATCTATGGAACGATAATTATTTCCTGGCCAGCGTCCGCGTGCATTGAGTTGCGGATACGGACGTAGTTGCCGTGGTGCACGTATTGACTCGGCAGTGGCGCTATCATCATCCTGCATGTCTAAGGACTCAAGTTCTTTGGAGTTGTTGGAGTCAATGTCGCTTAAGCTTTCGGTTGTCGAGTCTTCATCGAGTTCTTCGCCCAGCGATTCGTTGTCCGTTTCATTGAGTAATTTTTTTAAAGAGATCGTTATTGGTGTTTCTGTGCTGTCAATTGTGGTAGTTGGCAATTTGGTCTTAGCTTGTTGTGTTACAGTTAATGGCTCGATGTAGTCATTAGAATCTTTGGTATCTGTTATTATTTTGGCTAAATTTTTCTCACTCGCAATGTCATGCTGTTGAAATTCATTTAAATTTCCCGGCGTTACGCTAACAGTCTCTGTCGGAACTTCCCCTTCTGTTTCACTTTCTGTTTGCGTTTGTAGTTCAGCATTTTGCTGTACGTTCTCTGTCACTGTTTCAGTTTTTGTTTCCGTTTTTTGTTTTATTTCAGTTTTCAGTCCAATTAAATCTCGTTTCACACGTTGATGCTCAGTACGACTGATATCTAGATCTGGTTCTTCATCCAGTCGATTATTGTCCAAGTCCATGTCAATCAGTTTGTTTCTTTAAGTTGTTCAACAGTTTAGTTGGTTTCATTTATGTCGTTTGTGCAGTTACGTATGCAATTTATGATTCAAATTTTATTTTGCATTGTAGGTACATAGTACATAGTAGAAATTCGAAGAGAAGTACAAATTTTGCATTATGTCAATTTTAGTATTCGAATTCGTAAGAGATAAAAGCATTATGAAGATAAATGAAGATTTTTTTCTTTTTAAGTAGAGACCTACGTGCTAACGTCGAACTTACCTGTATTGTGAACCAAATGCATAGGACCCTATCTTGCCATGATTTGGTATTGCATTAATGCTCGCCTGATGTATGATGCCATCACGATCTCGCTGTACTTGACTCACGGTACTTGGTTGTCCACGATAGACACGTTGCTGACGATCGTTTTCTTCTTCCTCGACAGGGAGTAGCGTATCATGTGCGTCGGCATAGAGCTGTAAGGTGGAATAAGTGTTGAATATTGCAAAAAATATCTTGGGTATTTTTGAAGAAGTTGGGGTTATGGAAAATGGGTAGAAATTTTGTCTAATCTCAAACTTCCAAGGATTTTTTGGTATATTTTCTTTCAATAATGGAAACTTGGAGAAGTTTTAAAGGTTCCGAACTTTGGGCTTAGGCTTATAAGAAAATTAAATATTTTTGAGAGACTTGAGTGAAGAATTTAGAGAAAAACATAATTGTATTGATATCAGGCTCAAGTTCCTGATGGAACTATATATCGAGGCTAAATTGTCTTGCATGAGCTGTTCCTTCTAGCAACTTCAATTTCTGTATTTAACTTCTCCAATATAGCCCTTCCCTTCTCTCATCAAAATTATTTACCTTAGCAATATCTTCCTGCGAATCAAGCGATAGCGGTTTCGGTTGTCCACGCGATGTTATCACCGGATTTGGTGGCACGCGCAGCTCCGGTGGCGGTGGTATCGTCTGCACTTGCGCTTGTATCACTTGTGACGGTTGGCGATGATACTGTTTTGGCACTGTGGACTTCTGTGGTGACTGTGTCGTTGCCGGACTATTGAATGCTGAACCAAAACGTACACGACTCGGTACATGTTGATTTTGATGCTGTTGATTGCGTGTTGAGCCTCCTGCTGACTGATCATCAGCTGTTGAGGTACCATGATCGACTACTTCACAGCCAACGTTGCGTGGCCAATCGCAGGTTTGCAACTCATGTGAATACATGAGGCCACCAGTGCAGCTTTCAAGCAACGCACCTCCAAATACGCACACATAGTACTGTGTGCAATCAGTTGGATGCGGATAGTAGCCGAACTCTTCGGGACAGTCAAAATTGATGCCATTCGAAGATGATTGTTTGATATTGGTGCCAAAGGAACGAGAACTGGTGATGCGAGAGGCACGTTTGGTCTGCTGTTGAGCGTAGGCGTTGCCAACTGAAATGAGAGAGAGAGGGAGAGAAATTAATTTATGAGAAATTAGTAAAATAATGAGATGTAAGCGAAGAGTACGCATTAATTATTATTATGTTAGTGCACTGAGTTGAGGGAACTTTTATGTTCAGTTGAGTTTTTTGTGAGAGGTCTTAAGTTATGGAACGCAAGTGGTGCATACTCAATGAGCTTTGAATAATCGTATGAAAAAAGCACGCATACAAAGAGTACGCACGTAAGGAGCACGCATTCAAAGTGTACATGTCTTAAATATATGCAAACATTCAAAGAGTACTCACCAAAAAGTACGCCATAAAGAGTACACATTTAAGGGTGCGCAGGCAAAGGGTCGACACAAAAAAAGTACACTTTTAAAGAGTACGCACACAAAGAGTATGAATCTAAAAAGTACGAATATAAAGAGTACGCATGCAAAGGGTAAATATTTAAGTACTCAAAAGTATAAATCAAAAGAGTACGCAATACAAAAACTACGCACACAAATTGTACGCACATAAGGAGTACGCACACAATGAGTATACATCTAAGGAAAATGTAGGCATTGAGTACGCACACATAAAGTTTGCACCTAAAAAGAACACACACAAAGAGTACGCACTCAAAGAGTACGCATATAAAAAGTACGCACATAAAAAGTACGCATCTAAAAAGTACGGACACAGAGAGTACGCACCCAAAATGAGCACATCAAAAAATTTCCCACACAAAGAGTACGTTAGATACGTACGCATATAAAGAGTACGTTTGTAAGGAGTACATATTTAAGGGTACGCAGACAAAGAGTACGCACCCAAAGGATATACAGGTAAATATATTTTATAGTTTTTTTCAGTAAGAAGTGAACTGTGCCAACTTTAACGCTTTAAACACTGCCAAGAACAATTTTTATTCTTTTTTTTTCAAGAAAATACCCTTTCATTTAAAATTAATCAAAGATCACGATCTTGCAAAAAACAAAAAAAAAAAAAAAGAAACAGACCTAATTGGTTCATTAAATCATTTTCATCAAGATCACAATAAATGTCAAGCAACTGATGCATCACAAAAATTCATTGTTTTATTTGTCACAGTAAAAAAAAAATCTTAAATGCAACGCTCTGTCTGTACAACAACTTCTAAGCAAATAAACGAACTTGGCATCTTCAGTGCATTCAACAATTTAATCGGTCTCTTGACGATCACATATGGCCTAGAGAGGCAGCGCGTTGTAACCTTTAAGCTGATGCTGACAGACTTACAACAGTGTCATATGGTTCACCTACGTTAGTTGTTGATTGTACTCCTAAGCAACTTTAAATGTAAACAATATAATTGTTATGTAAATACAAAAAAAAAAAAAGTGGAGAGATAATACTTTTATTCATCATCATAAGCCAAGGTTAGCTGCATTAAGAAGAAGTTTAAATCTTCTTTATGGTCTTGTTGTTTCTTTGCAAAAACTAATTCTGGTCAAAGACACAATTCGAATATTTTGCCAAACGACATTTTTAATACTCCAGTTATACCAATTTCGGTTAATGTCGGAAAATTGTTTTTGACCTTTTGTGGCAGTGATATAAGCCGATGATAGTCATTTTTTGCTGGCAGCAAATTGATGCATCATTTTTTAATATTTTTTTTTGTTTAATATGGCAGAAATAACGTCACCTTGTTGTGCTAACTTTTGTATGTCCAAAGTTCAGACAACAACGAAATTATGCCATATTTAGTTAAAGCGATATTCAATTGTGCATTAAAGGAAATTTTATAAAAGTTGCTCATGGTCTAAGGAAAAATAGTAAACTGCATCAAGGATTTTTTGAAATAAGTTAATTGGTGGCAGGGAAATCACTACAAAATTCCTTATTCTATTGTATATAAAATATTGTGCGACATCATTGAAAAAAAAAGTCAGCATTTCTTTGTTTATGTTTTTTTGCATGATATCTGAGAAGAAAGCGAAAAATGGTATATTAGAACTTTGTGCACGAAATCTCATGAGATAATCAAAAATAAAAGTTCAAAATTGCATGAGATCTCATGAGATATTTGAATTTGGAAAGTTAACATTTCTTTGCTTATGTTTTTAATGCATGATATCTAAGGATAAAGCGAAAAATGGAATATTAGAAATTTGTGCAAAAAATCTCATGAGATAAGCAAAAAATAGAAATTCAAAATTTTTTGTAGTGATATCAAAAATGGAACATTAGAACTTTGTGCATAAGATCTCATGAGTTAATCAAAAATTGCAAGTCAAAATTGTCTGTGCCTGAGACGAAATTGTAAATAGGACATTTTTTCTATTTCATGGAAGATATTCAAAAATGAAAATTATATTTTTTCTTTACAATATTTGCATGAAATATCTTACATGAAATTTTATAGAATTGAAATTTTTTTTTTACTTAAGCGGTTTTGACACTCCATGATTTGTGCATGAGACAGTGAAAAATTAAATATTGGAGCTGT
Organism: Tricholauxania praeusta; assembly: GCA_949775025.1. NCBI lineage: Eukaryota > Metazoa > Arthropoda > Insecta > Diptera > Lauxaniidae > Tricholauxania > Tricholauxania praeusta. The sequence goes on from OX459030.1 coordinate 9,272,753, forward strand.
GTGCTTCACATTTCATGAGATAATCGAAAATGGACAATCAGTATTTTTTTGAGCATTAAATTTCATAAGATAGACGAAAAAATTTGAGCTAGACATATTTCCTCCTGAAATATCATGAGATATAATGGAAAATCTTAATCTATTTGCAAGAGATTTTATGAGATAATTAAGTATTGGAATATCAGAGTCTTTTGTTTTGCTTGAAATGGCATGAGATAACCAAAAATTGCAAGACATCTTATGATGCAATTAAAAATGGAAGTTAAATATTTGTGCACAAAAACTTACAGCACATTCGAAAATGGAAAATAAGAACTTCATTGTATGAGATTTCATGGGATAGTGAAAAATTAAAAGTGCAAGTCTTTTTCTATGAGATCTCATGAAATTTTAATTTCTTTTCTGCATGAGAGCGCACGTGAAAAACGAAAATAAAAAGTTATGAAATATTTGTAAATGGAATATTAAAATTTTTTATATGATGTTCTCACGAGATGAGCTAAGGTTAAAAGTTAGATTTTTTCCTAAAATTTTAACACAGATGAAAAAACCTAAAATGGAAATTCAGTTAATAAAAAATTATCAATATAAATTTTTGCATGAAATTTCTCTCATGAGATAATGGAATTTGGAAGTTAGAATTTTTAGTGCGTTAGAAGTCATTGTATTTTCGAAAATAAAAAAAAAGTTCGATTTCATGAGTACAACAGATATGGAACATTCTTGTGAAGTATACGAAACTAAAGTAATTGTAGCTCTGAATGTTAGCAAATTGTGTTTTGCGACATAATTAAGTAAATGTCTCTCATACGTCATGTTATATATAGTGAGTTGTAGAAAATTTGAATCTTATAGAAAACGCACAGGCAAAAAAATTCAAAAAACCAAGGTTCCTGTGAAGTATTTTCTTCACTTAACTAATGTTTTAATTCAATTATATATTGCAAGTACTTAAGTAATTTTATAATACTACACCTACCCAAATAACTAAGAGTAGTGCACATTCATACTTAAGGCTACCACAAAATCCAAACAACTTGAAAGTCAAAAAAAAAAAAAAAATCGCACAGTAACTGGCAGCAACTAAAACAGGCGTGTAATTTTCAAAGACACTTCAAGCGACAACAACACAATAAGCAACAGATTGCAAATTGCTAGAGAGCTGTTGTTGTTGTCGTTGTAATGTTGGTGTTGGTGCTTGCATTTTGTGGCAGCTGATATTTAAGAGTTAAGAATTTTGTTGCAACTTCTATTGTTGTATATGACGCTAAGTCAGTTGTTGCTAGTACCAGCCATTGCTGTTAATTTTGCTGCCACTTGAGTGTCGTTTTTTCTTTTTTGCAGCGTCATGTCATGGGAATGAAAATTAGAGCGTGACACCTGAATGAACGTTAAGTGCAGTTTGTTAGCAATAGCAGCAGTTGACGCTGCTCTGGAGACCTAAAAACATTATCTTACTACATAAGAATTTATTACTAAAAAGCCACTAAATCAACGTTTTCTATGGAAATAATAAAAACAAGAAAAATTTAGCATTTTTTCGAAAATATAAGCTAGACAAAGGCTGCTGTTGAACCTTGAGGGCAGTTTTAAGTACTTTTTGTGCATTAAATTTTTATTATTTCGGTATGTGTAATAAATTATGCATTTTATTATAAGTTAAGGTATTTGATTGGTTTGGAAAATAAACGACAAAAAACCTCAGTCAAATTTTTGCTGTGAATATTCCATGTAAGTTTCTCGCTTAAGTCTTTTGTTTGTTAAATGCATACGTGTGTTATAGCAGAACAGAAAATGTGCATTAAGTACAGTTTTGTGCTTAGCTTTGAGGCAAAATATGCAAAGTAATTAAGTCTAGACTTTTTTACATAATTTGTTCTAGCGGAAGGTGTTTTTTCTCCTGCAAATTTCTCACATTAAAATTATTTGTTTTAGGCAAAATATCTTTGCTATTTGTTAAACAAAAATGCAGTCTAAATACTTTGCAAGCCATGTGCTTAAAATTTTTTACTAAAAAGTTTTTTTATTCACTAGCAGTTGTCAGCATTTGCATGCAAATTACTGCAATTAATGTCACATATGCCCGTGTCTGCAGACATTTTAATTGATGTCGCATACATGTTTTCCATAACATATTAAGAATGGTTTCTTTTGCCAGATTTATGCCAAAAATGCTGACCTGAAATAAACATACATAATACAACATTTACAAGGGCTTTGTTAAGTCAAAAAATCCATTTACTTCAAAAGGTTTTACAAACGAAGGTCATATAACCCCTTATTGCTTAAGTGCTCTTTTCAGTTTGTAAATTTTAGTAAGATAATTTTTCTCCTAGTTTAAGTCTTGGGTTTTATTTTGTTTATTGCACTTTTTTAATGAATTTCTGATTGTAATCTTTTAGCATAGTTTATGAATACAACATTTTTCATTTAGTTTAATTAACGATTTCAAAATAGGCCTAGCAACTTTATTACTTACAGGCAGATTGGTACACTAAAACATCATAATTGAAGTCGTTTGCATAATAATTTTTATATTTTAGTCTTAAAAATTAATTGAAATACAAAATGTATGCTTAAAATGAGGCTTTAATTTAAAACTTTCTTTGTTAAAAACTGAAAATGGTTACGTAACATGTACGTGTATGTTAATAACTCCACATGCATCATTAATATTACCTTTACAGTTTGCTACTGTGATACCCCAGTAATAAATTTTACTTTAACTCTGATGTTCACATAATTACAATGAAACCATCAGGATATTAAAGTAAAATCTGAAAAGAGTCTTAAACATTCATTGAAAATGTTAAAGAATCTGCTTACTTTAGTAGAATTTTTCAAAGCATCAACAAATTTACAAAACACCAAGGAAGTGGAGAGAATTTGATTCACTAGACTTGAACTTTTATTTTCTGATTTGATTGGTACGGCCTATAAAAATCTTAGAAGAAGTTGTAAAAAACACAAATCACTATCATATATTCATAATAAGCTTATTACTTGACTTAAAGCTTCAAGCTAAATAGCTAAGAAAACTAACAGCTATAGTAGCTTAACTATATTATTATTATTATTATTACAAGCCCGTAATTGTTAGAGAACAATGTTAGAGAACATTGTTGGGAACAATGCCTTAATCTATAATGATGTAAGTTCTCTACAAGTGCTGGGAAGGTTGAAAAATTTGCGCAAAGATCGTGCCAATGTTGAGATGCACTTTTTAAATTAATGGGTGATATGCCAACCGGCCTTGAGGTATTTCTAGTGTAAAGATTTATAATGGAGTGGTTTATTTTTCTTGTTTTATCAGCAAGTGGGAATAGACGCGGAAGACTCATACAGTTCCAATTAAGACATAGAAAGAAACACAGACTTAAATGTATCAAAATAAATGGAGTATTAATAAAAAGAATGACCGCGTAACAAATCCACATCCAATGAATGTTATGATACAACCTTATCAACTTTGTTTCGAAACATTGTTCATATACTTTGCTACTAAGAGGTTTTCAAAAACTCTATTAGTTTATTGTGTTGTTTGATTCGTAGCATTGCGAATTTTTCATTCTAAAAATAATGCCAAAATGTTAGCCTGGTGGTGGTTTCAATGAAATCACCAAAAAGTCTCCGATTCCAAAAAGTGCACTATTTTGATCCATTTCCGAAATCCTTATGTTTTGGTAATTTTTCTTAATAAAAACGATGTGTTTCGTTGTAAAGAGCTAAGACTGGCTCATCTTACCTGTTTTGCCCATCGCTGCAGTAGATCATAATACTTTGGTTAACATAACGTGTACGTAACATTTAATTCCTTTTTCAAATAAAACGATGCAACACAAATTTTTGTATGTGCAGCAATTTCGATAATTGAAAAATTCTACACATACGAGTTAAGCACTTGCTACTCGAGAACAGCAAACAGCACTTAGCAAAGTAGAAAAAAAAATTCCACAAATTACACGAAAATTACATTTTACTGCAAAATGAAGAAAAACTGCATCACATCAACAATTTATCATGGAATTTGTTGTGGCATTTTGGATAAGGTCAACTGTAACAAACAACCAATTGATTTAAAATATTACCAACAATACAAAAACGCACACACACACACATATGCTATAAAGTTGCAGCAATACACGAAAATTGAAAATTGAAAAAAATAAAAACTAAATGAAAATCGAAAATCTATTGAAAGTTCAAAATTGCAAAAAATTTAATAAAATACACAAAACAAAAACAAAAAAAGCAGCAAAAACAAACAGCAACATTGATGTGCAACAGAAAAAAAAAAAATTATAAACTCAAATAGACAAGCCTCCCATTGCAGTAACAACAACAACAACAGCCAAAGTTGCCACACAGTGTGTTGAATGAAGAAAAAACCATATGAATAAAAGATGGAAATGAAGTTTAAAAAAAAAATTGTTGCTTAAAATTTGTTACTAAACATTGTTCCGCAAAACTTTCTGTAAATCACGAAAACTAAGTCAAAACATTTATTTAATTAAAAATGAATAAATAGATCCTTCCATTCTCATGTTGCAGCCCCTTGAGATCTTAAAGAGGTAGCCTAGCCCTACCTTAATGCATATCATTAACGTTGGATGGGGTCTCCTTTTGTTCTTGGGAATATTAATATTAACTGGTGCCTCATCGAGCGATTTATTAGGCAGTTTCTATGAAAGAAAAATCTTACACAAACTCGACCAAGCCCATCGGAAAGAACATAAGCTTTTTCATAAAAAAGTATCCAGTCATTTTTTTCGTGAAAGTAATATTTCGTACTCGTATATCCTTTCCTCCATACATTTCCTTGTACCGAACTCATAAATGAATGCGATTTTCTAAAGAAGAAATATTTTCCTAATATCTTTTAACAGAGTACGCAAGACGGCACACGTTAGCGCCTAAGACTTTGCAACATATAATATTGAAAATACTATATTCATTTTTCCTGCATAGTTTCATGAGCTTTTGGTAAGAATTAAATTCATACCGTTCGACATTATAAAATACGATACTAAAGCTTATGAAAATTTGTAATGCTCCTTGCATTGATTTCACCACTGTGCAGCACATGATGCGCACAGTATTAACAACAGCAGCAACAAGAGATTTCAGCAGTTTATGCTGCACTAGCAGCAGCATCAATGTTGACTTGTTGGTACCATCCATTGACCTGTTTCTGTAAGTTTTGCAGGTATTTTTCATAAAAGTTTTTCAATTGTGTTGTTGTTGTTTTTGTTGCTGTTGTTGCTGTTATTACTAAGTGTTGCAACAACATGAAGCTTGTTACTGCGCGCGAGCGCAACAGTTGTTTTAATAAATGTTATTTTAGTTGTTGCTTTGCTGTTGCTGCTGCATCATCATCCAAGTTGATGCACCTTTCGTGCACTTTGTTATAATTTTGCTCTTTTGCTTTTGTTGTTGCGGCTGCTACTGCTGTTGCTGCCTTTAGATGAGATAATGACCGCAATACAACGCGATTTTTTTTTTCCAGCGATTTTTGCGTATTTTTTGCACAAGTTCAATTTTGAGTTTTTTTTATTTGGTTTTTTTTTTCATTGATTTTAATTTTTTTTTTTTTTGGTTCGTGTTGCAAATTGTTTTCATGCAACAAACACTTGTTGCTGCTTTTATTTTTTTTTTCAGCATTTGTTTTTGATATTTATTTTTGTGGCCCACTCAGCAGGTGAAGTTTTTTTAAATGGTGTCAGCAGAAGATTGAGAACAGTAATTTTTCTTCAACTTCTTAGAGTTCAATGTAGTTAACGAGAGGTCACTGAGTTTGAGTTGAAATAATTTTAACTATGTAAACTTTAAAAGATTACTAAGTCTAACTAAAGCAATAATCTTTAAAATTTTTGTTATAAACAGCTAATTATATCAAATTCTTTTTGAAAAAAATCAATATTTTTCTTAATAATATTCTAAGAAAATTCAAAACATTAGCAACTAACAATCATTTGAAGTAATTCGTTCAACACGGATTTTTACAAAAAGAAAAAGAAGAAAAACTTCAAATTTGCAATAAATCATATGCATAAACCGGATGCTGATTAGCATGGGAGTTATTTAATTGCTTATGCTGCAATAATTTGTTGATTTATGACCAATTATGGTAAGCAAGCAGCCAGCGCAAAAAATTGCAGGTACATCAGCGTATCATTAAGCTGCCTCATCAATGATTATGCGCAATGATTAATTAAATTTGTCGAATAAAAAAATGATTGTTTTTTCCCAAGCTTTCTTGTCAATGAAAAAAATTATTTATATAAAAAGCTAAATAATTGAAGTTGATTAAATTAACACGCCAACCAGAAAAATCTTACATTATGCAAAATAATCAAAAGTGGTCTGATGTGGTTATGTTTATGTGGGACATTGTTTGCCAAATCAAAAGGAATTGAACCTTGAATTTTGTTGATAATATCTTGTATGCGTAGTATTCGATTAGTTGCTGATGATTTACCATAAAATATTTTGGGTTAAGCCAAAGCGTTGCCATGCTATAATATTCAGAAAATTACGACAAAAAATTTAATTTACAATATGTTTTTTTATCTCTTATTAAGCAGACCAAATCCATTTCAAGCCATGCAGTTGCATAGACTGCAGATTGCGGAATTGTTTGCTGATTGAATATGTTGTTTTCAGAGAATATAAAGAGATACATATTTCCCCGATTTGATTGAAAATCATTTTTTACGAAGATATGCGCATTTTAATTTTTGGCGTCAGAAATTGAAAATCTGCAGAAAATTTTTTTCAAAAAAAAAAATGGCATTTTCATCCAAATAAAAATAATTAATTTTAAATAAATTTAACATATTTGAAAATTGTCGGAGCTATATCGCCATTTTTATGAAAAAAAAAACGAAGTTAATTATCTTAAAAACCCCAACTTTTTTTTCGCTTCAAATTTTATTGTGGATCTGTAGTAATATGACAAAGAAATGACAAGAAATTAATGCGGACTTAAAGACATTTGAGGTCAGTAGAATTTTTTCTCAAAATCAAAATTTAAATTTTTATTTCAACATTAGAGCCAAGCTATCTGTGGTACTTCAAATGCCTTTATATATGTATGCCTATTTTTAAATTACTCTTCCATGCAATACTGTCGAACAGATGTATAAAAGCTACCGGTGCAAACATTTCTCTCTAACTAGTTCCCTTTTATGCCTTAGAGTATGCAGCACAAATTTTAATGCAGAATTCCTTTTGCTAGCGAAGTCGGTGTTAGACATACGACAGTATGTAAGCCCTTAGCCGCACACGTAGTTAAACAAATTTTAAGCAGATTTGCAAGGCGGGAAGCTGGTGATATTAAAAGTGCCATCATCGTGGAACAAAATATTGTGAAAAGTTAATGTAGAAAACCATAGGTACAAAGTGAGTTTGGTATGTCAAGGTTTTTATAGCCGGAGGTATTTTTAATTGAATTAATTATTATACAAAGAAAAAATTAAGATTTTGTGTTATTGCTGAGATTGATTTCAAATAGAGCTTTTTGAGAAATTTCAATCTCTTTAAAAAAAAACCAGGTATAAAAATTTACACTCTGCCAAAAATGTCAGTAATATTTATTTAAAAGAGATAACAGGCATAAGGAGCCCATTTTTTTTATAATACAATTATTTTTTTAACGATGTTTTTAATACTGAAAATAAATATCAGGAATCAGAAGTTTAGAGACACATCTCGTTTCGGAAATATTGACATCGGAATTCGGGGACATAGCTATTAATGAAATCATTATAAGTTGGAAAATCCTAAGTCGATGTCCAAAATATGATTGTCATATGAAAGGTTATCTAATAAGCTATAATATTTTTTTTTAAAAATTTACTAGGAGGTTACATGTAACAAAGTTTTATTTTTGTGGCATGACACATTTGTTTTATATACAATAAATTATCAAAAATTTGATAAAAAATATCATCTTTTTAAAATCTTTTGACTAAGAATTTTCAATCGAAAATATCTCGGACCAGCGTACTTGAATTAGGTTTGTGACCTGGCATTAAGGTAATATGTCCCACCAGCTGAAGTAAAATAGTTCCCAATACGATGTTATTAGTCACTTAAAAAAACCTGTTAATTTAAGTGATAATAATTACATTAATCGAAAAGAAAATAAATAAAAAAATAGATAAATTCACATAAAATGCGACGAGCCTACCGCAATAAATGAAAAGAAGCTGCGGCATCATGACTAAGAAATACGCCTGCTCATCGTTTGTTAAGCCTTGTCTTCATTAAGTTGAAATTTTTGTTTGTTGTTGTTGTAGTTTTTGTAGCTGCCACAGTAAATGCTTTTGGTATTTTTTTTTTCTATTTATTTGCTGGCTTGTTTAGTTCAAAGAGTCAACACGTCATAATTTTACGCAAAGTTGATGTTGATTTGTGACAGATATGAGTAGTGACCTTGACTCAAGTTCAACTTCAATTTCAGTTGTGTAATGAATGAATAATAAGCAGTTGCTTGGGAAAATTTTGTTTTGATATTTAAGCAAAGCTGTGTTGAATGTAGGAGGGAGAATGCAAACAAAAAGTTGTTTTTAAAAAACTTAGTGAAAGTTGATAGAATTGCATTTATTTAAATTAAAAAAATATTTGAAATTGCAAATTACAATATATGATAGGCGTGCCAATTATTTCTTAACATAAGATTGAGTCTAATTGAGCAAAACATATCAGCTCTCATATGCAAAAACAAAAGACTTAAGCAAGAAACTTGCTGCAACTTTTTCGATTTTCAACAAATGAAGGAAATAATTTTAGTGCATAAATTAATGACAAAAAAGTTGCGCAATTGCAAACGTAAATTGTTACTTTTTAATAGGAAAATAACAACAATTTTTTTTTTTTTTAATATATCAAACCAAACAGCCAGCCAGCCAGCTGCGGTCAAACGAATGCGTTTTTCATTTATTTGACTATGGTTTTAAGTTAAGCAGCTTAACTGCATATCAACAACAATAACAAACGAGATAAAAAAAAATTGATAAAAATCATAAGCAAACAAAATCAAAATTAAATTAAGTCAATTGCAAAGCAAATAAACGAAATTAAAAAAAAAACTGAAAATTAAACAAAATTACGAACGAATTGTAATAAGAAAACCACAGCATATTTTGTTTGGTTTGTCAGTCTGCGCAATGCAAAAACAAATTAAAAAAACTTGCAATAACAATAAAGAAAAAAAAAAAAAAAACTAATCAACCTCTTAAGCCCTCATTTGATTTGATTTGAGCAGACAGAAAATGGGGGAAAAAAATTTGTTAAAAACTGTGCCGTATTAACTCAGATATGCAACATTTAAGTTGCAATAATTTCGATTGCAATGAATTGATTACGATTGAATTTAAATTGAAAGTAGTTAAGATGCAAGTAGATTCAATTCAACTGCTGCGCTCTGAGAGTAGGCAGTGTGCTTAAATGTTACACTTAAAAAATTAGTAATTTCAAGAAAAAAATATTTTAGAAGTACAAGCAAATCTTCTATCTTTATTTTTTTTACGTTTTGATTCTTTGTGGAGAAATCGCGCTGCCACCATTTGTTTGACTTAGGCTTCCATTGAATGAATACCAGATAATCAATGTGAAGAATATATGAACATTATTTTTCTGTGTAACACTACTTGTGCTTAATTTTATTTTGTCTATATAATGGCATCTGTACTAATGATCTTTAGTTTTAAGGAAAAAAACAAAAAAATTTATTGGAATTTTTTTTTTTTATTTATTTGCGTTGTTTATTTTTTGGGTCATTGATGGGCGCAGTCATGTAGATTTTATATTTTTGTATTGCATAAATTTTTGTTCACCATAAGTAATTATGCAACAATTTAAGTCATTGCTGATATATTAAAGGAGAACAATATTGGTTTTTATTAGTAACCGTCTGGCAGCGTTGTCAAAGCGCCCACTTCTTATCATTTTATTACCAGTTTGTACTTTTCATGCTTGGGAATAAGTTGAATACTTTTTAAATGACTATGACAGCACTGCATTTGTCAATTAAGGTGTTGCCAGCAGTCAATGTTTGTCTTAATTATAACTGAAAGTTTTTTAGTAGTATGGACATATTTAGGTACATAAACCATTTTTGTAGTAACAGGCGGATTGATGACGTATTGGAAGTATTTTTTTTAAAAAATTTTTAAAACGCAAAAATATGCTCAAAGACTTATTAAACCATTTACATTTCATTTAACATCAAGTTTGTCGCCTAAGTCTTTTAATTTCTGTCAAAGGGTTAAACATTAAAATATGAAATAAAATAAAATAAAGAATTTTGGTTTCTAACACATTAGTTAGATATACTAGCGTATTTTAAAAGCTGTTCACACAATATTTATTTTTGGCCACAAGCAACACGCGCCCACACTATGATGACAGCAAGCAAAAATTTATAGCGCTAATCATTAATCTGACAAATTCACACACAAAAGCGTTGATACAATTAGCCATAGCACGTCAGATGTTATATTCACAAAGATGTTTTATACCGCATGGTGATAGTAATAATAACAGATTGATGCTACGGGCTAAATTTGACACTAAGCTAACAATATCATTGCTGCAGGCTAAAATCAAGCAAAAAAACTTGAACGGAAATAAAATATTTGAAAAGAGTAAGTGAAATTGAGTAGTTAAAAAATATTAAAAACTTTAACAAAGTAAATAAAAATTATATAAAAATATTTTTATGTAAAATGTATTTAACTCATTGTACTGATTTGCACGTTTTTGTGGCGCATTAAAGCGTGTTACATAAAACGCCACTTAAGATTCAGATAAATAATTTTTACTTATGAATAGCAGCAACAGGAAGTTCACATAAATCATGCTGTTTTGTTAGTAAAGTTTTTTTTTTATTTAAAAAAAAAAATGCCTCCATCACTTGGTGGTCAAAATTAAATTAGCAAAAAATTAACAAAACAAAACGAAAAGTACGCACTCGTAATAAATCTTCTTTGCCAGTTAGTTTTGTTAAATAAAGTTATCAAAATGTTACTCTAGGTGCTCTATAAAACCTTTCTTTGGTGTTTGATTGTTTTTATGACTTAACAATTTTCTTTCATTTGTTTATTTTGTTATAACCCACTTTTTTTGTTAATATTTTTGTGGGATGAGATTTCACTTTCATTCTTTGAGAGCTTAAAGATTTTACCATTTTAGTCTTGGTATTTCATTAAAGTCATTTTAATGGTTTTGCTATAAAGTTGCTCATATTTGGACTAGTAGCTTTAAGAAATAGTAATTAAAGTAAGAGTGATACTAAATATTTCTGTCATGTTAAATTCATAAAAGAAAATATTTCTCTATTTCTCACTGAAGATGTTAAGTTATAAGTATTTATTTTTTGTGATGTATCGGAATAGAAAATAATTTAAATTATTTTATTGAGCTTACTGTTCAGTACAGCGTGTGAGCGAAAAACTTACATAAATAAAAATCCTCACAAAAAAAAAACCGGCTAAAGCTTAGTCATACTAGTTTCATCCATTACTAAATGGAATCATCAGTGACCTTTGAGTCGATAAGTGAGATTTTATTAGTCTGGTATATTTTGCGCCTGCAAGGAAAGTGTAATATCAAATGAGTTACAAAAATTTTTGCATTTGCTTAAGTTTGCTTTGAAACTCTCACTCATCGCCTCAAAGGTCGCTGATGATTTCATTTAGCAATGGATGAAACTGTTATGACTAACTTTAGCCCAGTTTTTTTGTTTAGACTTATGTTCTTGTTATTTGTTGGTGATATGACACACTGTACTTATCAGTAAGCTCCGTAAAATAATATAAAAATTAATGTTAATATATTTTGAAAAAGTGTACAATGATCAAAGATACGCTCAATGGAAACCGGACTTCTGTTACAAAGAAAATTCCTAGCAGACAGGTTTTTATCCACGTAATGCTGCAGTGAAAGCATTTGACCCAGCCTAAATCTATCGAGCTGAGAGCTTTTAAGAGCTGTATTTTAACAATAGCATTTAGAATTAAGGACAATAAATATTAGCACATCATATGGGTCTATAATCGCAGATTTTAAAGGGCACACAATTTTGGATAGAATTGACGAACGGAATTTTTTCTTGGGCTCGCTTGTAACTTGTAAGGCTGTTCACTACCATATCTCTCTTGATAATCTTCAGTTGTTTCTCCATTATTTCAGGGTTTCTAGTTCTTACTCCATTACAAGATTTGTTGTAAACATTTTTTTCCAAAATGGTTTGTGACATAGTCCATGCTTTGTTGGATAATTTGAAATTTGAAAATCGATTTCATATACATTTTCCCTTATAATATCTCGATTTTGATATGAAGGTGGGCTTAGAATTATATACACTGAATACTAAATTAAATGGACCACTACTCTGGGTCACTTCCACGAAGACTTTCAAATACCTGCCATATGCGGGCAAGTTACTAAACATTTTTTTTTGAAGTACTCAATAAAATAACAATGACAGTTTAAGTTAGCTCGGTTTTATTTTCTTGCATTTATAATTATATGTTACAGAAAAATTTTGTCATCGTTCTAAGGGGCAACTTTACAATTTAACTCAATCAAATTTTTCTTCCTTAGACAATTAAACATGAACTCAAGAGCTTTTCACTTAATTTCAAGAAAACTATTGAAAAAATATAGCATTTGTCTCTCGGAATTTTTTTATTTGAATTAAGTTACAACTTAGAAATAAAACAAATTACAAAACTAAAAAAAAAAAAATCCGTCAAAAAATATAAAAAAAAAGTTAAAAAGAAAATTATATATTTTTATTAAAGCACTTTTTCATTCAAAAAATATTTCAATTTAATTTAATCAAAATACCTTAGTAACAAACTATCATTTAATAAAACATCAATTGCATACACATGCATTTAAGTTTGTGGCTTAAGTCTTTTGTTTAATATGAATGGCCTTATCAAGCAAACAATTGCTGGTATGATTTTTTTTCCTTCCTTTTGAGTTCCTAACAATTTCTTTTTAAGCAAAACTTCCGCATAGACTTTGTGGTTACGCTGTTGAAGAGTAAATTAATGCAATATCAAATTACAAGGCACCAATAACTGACCATAGCGACCTCGCATTGAGCTCTGTACTGGTATCCTCAAACCAATTTAAATGAGGTGTAAGAAGGCATTAATTTTTGCTTCAGTTGCAGCGCCACGCCTAAGCGTTGTACTACATCATTTAAATGAACTGTAAATAGGAGTTAATACACAAAAGAAAAATAATTTTTTTATAACACAAATTTTTATAAAGTTTTCCATTAGGACTTACAAGAAATTTTTTGTAATTTTGTAAGTTATTTATTTTGAAGCTTAAATAAAATTAATTTTGATATAAAAAATAAGTGTAAAAAGAACGATTTTAGAAAAAAACTACGATTTTATTTAATTTTTTTCTGTGTATTTCTCTCTACACAGGGTGACCAAAGGAAAACTGAAAAGTTTGAAAATGTCATAGCTTTTTAGTTTCTAATTTTCTTAGAGCATATGTACCTTGGAGTTGAAAATGCAGCCTGCAGCCCATCAAAAAAATTAAAAAAAAAGTTTTGTAAAAGTTATTTTTGTCTTGTATCATTTATTCACTCGGTAAACACCCTGTATGAGTTTAGATTTATCAAAAATTACAAACGAATAAAACCTAAAAAGCGTAACCAAGCGCAACAGCATGATTTTTGGCCATACTGCGCCATCATCGCCACTGATTATAGCATTTTTCTATTCACTTTCAGTCAGTGAATTGGTATTGGCGGTAGTGTTGCTGTTAGTGCTGGGTGTCGGTGTCAGTTTCGCGTTGTCGTGCTTCAGTTTTAATTGAGCTTAAATGAAAATTTTAGATTAGACACAGCGGGTGCTACTAACCATAGTATGTATATGCTAAGCTAAGTTTTGCTTCAAATGCTCAAAAAAGGGCCTGTCTGCTGTGGAATTTTCTATGACTACCATGCCATAAAATGAAATGAAAAGATGATTGATTAGATTGTAACTTTAGTTGTTGGGCGACCACAGTTGGCTGTGAGAAATAAAACTAGCAATTAAAGCGCAACTTTTTACTTTCATTCATTTTTAAAGTGGGCTGAACGAATCAAAAATATATTAATTTGCAACGATGTAACCTCCAGGCGGGGTGGTGTGATTTAACTGATTTTATTGAATTTTTGCAAATATTGCATAAGTAAATGTTTTTTATGAAAAGATATTTACGTTACTAAAAAAATCGTAATTTTTAGTATGAAACTATTTTAGTCAAAGTTTTTGTCATAACTGATTGAGAATTCAAGCTCAGGCTAAACCATTCATTCAGAAACTTGTAATTTGGAAACATAAACTTTGCGAGACATTTTTTCTAAAAAATGCTCAGAGAAATCAAAAAGTGATATGTCACATTCTTTTTGAGATTTCCGATCAGTTTTTTTTTTTTGGATATTTCGAAATGAAAACTTAATTAACCTTTACTTTCTTTTCGCAGGATTTTTAATGAAACACTTTCAAAGATTTTGCTTTCATTCGACTCATATAAGAAATTTTCGTTCAAATATTAGTCTAGAACTTTATACAGACATTTTTCCACTACAATCCAAAACATATGATTAAAAAATAAAAACAAATTCATTTATCCACCACAAAAATGATGCCAAGGCCGTTCATGCTTTCATTTACTAACTTATGGTATATTTTACGAAAAAATACAAAAATTTTGTGCATTTTTTTTTGAAAATAATTGAGAAAAAATTGTTATTTCCTGCACGCATTGGATTTCTATTAACCCAAAAATGAAAAAAATAAAATAACACAAAAAAAAAAACAAAGTTTTGTTGAAATCTTATTACATAACACGGATACCATCTCTAATCACGTGCCAAAGACGCGCAATTTTTTAAAAAACTAAAACTTTTCCGCTGCTGCCCAAAAAAAAAAACGCTTAAAAACATTCAATGCAATGGTAATAAATTGTCAACAAGTTGGTCGGCTGTCCGTGCAAGAGCTTTGCTTGGCTTACAATTTTTGTTTTTTGAAATATTGGCAATTGGCAAAGTGTATTAAATTGTGTGACTTATGCTTAATAGAGCGCATACATTCATTTATGGCCAAAAGAAAAACAACAAGTGTAGCAACACTAAATTCCAAATAAACGTAGCAAAAAACCTTATGCTCCACTAAAGCTGCAAATTATGTAATAAATAATATAATGAAAATATTTTTTTAAAAACTTAAAGCGCTATAGAAATATGTAACGATATTTATGGAAAGTGATGATTTATTGTTAGTATCTCTTGTTGTTGTTGTTGTTATGTTGTTCAAAATGCTTCAATAACTTCCGGTAACGCATATTGATGAGTGATTTTTGAATTTTTGTTTAATTTTATATGCATTGCATACAAACGAAAACAAAAGATTTAAGCAACGAACCTGTTGTAAGTAGGTTTAAAAGTGCTTGTAGTTATTTTTATAGTGTAGCGATTTCTTATTAAAATTAAGTTTTGATATTATATATTAATTATAATATGTAGTAATATATACACAGAATTGTTTTTTTTTTCATATTGATTCTGTTTTTTTCAGTTTAAACTCGTATTTCTTGGACTACACAGCAATTGCTTTGCTGCTATTTAAATCACTTATGTTTAATGTCAGATCATTGACTTATTTGTCAGCACTTAAGGCAAGAGAGCAGCATAAAATTTAAAATAATTTTTACCTGTCGGTTCAATGAACTATTTACACTTTAATGTGAAACTTATTGCCAATTTAAAAATTTAATAGAAAAATCAGGAAATTTGTTATGCTATGTGTGCATATCTTCAAATTTTTGTACATCAACTTTTAGGGTTTGGCATATACAATGAAAGTGTTCCTTTTTTTTGCATAGTTTGAATTTGAACATATGCCGCGTACTTTCAAAATTAAATTTTCTATACCGATTTTATTTTGTGCATGACGAGTTCATATCAATTTTATTTCTTTGCAGTACATTTTTAAGAAAGCAGGAACTAACAGACGTTTTGGAAACTATGTTTATTGCTAATTTTTTTTTTTTAAGAAAAACTTAAGCAACAAGACTTAAGTATCGACAACAAGCTATTACTAATAATTTATCTCTGGCAAACAAAATAAGTATTCAAGTTCAATGTAAGTCGAATATTTTTTCAATGGTAATATACTTGATGAGTTAAGACAACAACACATATGAAACCATGAAGCAAATAAGTTTAAGGGACAATAAAAAGTGTTAATTTGCTAACAGCAACTACTGTAAACACAACGTAAATAAATAAGCAAACAAACATTTGTTCAAGCCAAATGTAACATAAGCAGCAATACAAGACATTATATTTTTTAACCAATTTTGTTTACTGCATTGTGAGAGATTAAAGATTTTAATAATTTTTTATTTTTTCAAAAAACTGGTCATTTTCGCCGAGTCTATATTTTATCTCCCATTGCTTGCAAATTCTTGAAATTATTCATTACACGCTGAACAGTTGACATTTTCGGCACATGATTAACATCAGAAAAATCTTAAAGTTTCTTCGCGTATTCAGAACTTAAAAATTATTTTAATAATTTCAACATGTCGTTAGATGCTCCACAATAAATTGATGTTACCACTCTCTACGACTGTCAAAATCCGTCCGTCAGATTTCATCCAAGCCAAAATAGTCGCCAAGCAAAATCCACTTGGAACATAATGCGCATCCTGTATAAATGCATTCAAATATGCCAAAAGTTTAGAATTTGTGCGCATTTAAAAAACAAGAGCTTATCACTTTTCGGCGTATCAGAAGGTTAATCAACATAAGATAAACTTTCCGATAACAAACACTTTAAAAATAATTTATTTTAATTATTCTGTACATTTTTATTAACAATTTTGGAAATGTTGATTTCTTACATAGTGAAATTTTGTGCATTTTAGCAAACCTCAAAATTCTCAAAAACTGTATAACCGGTAGATGCTGTATGATTTTAAAATTAAAAATTATGACTAATTTTCCAGAAAAATTAAGTTGCTAATGGTTGCCGAAAAAAACCTGATGCATAAACAATAATTTACTACCACTAAGTAAAGAAGATGTTGCCGCTCTTAAGCCAACAACGAAAATATGAAAAAAAACAAGAATTAACAGCATCAACAACTACCGGCCACTACTGTGTTAACCTTCAAGGTTGACGCACAAATTCGTTAAGGTATTCTCAATGCGTTTTACTATAAAATATTTGACAACATCTGCTTAATGAAAACCACCTAACACTTAGCTTTTAATTAATGATGTGTTGGTTGATTTTAATTTATGTATGTATGCAAACACCGTAATATTAATGCTTGTTTCTTAATGTTCAAACATAAATGATAAAAATGTTATCGCAGCATTTTATTATTTTTATCTGTAAGAAATATAATAAATTATAAATATGTTAAATAATTTAATTTTTGATTGTTTTAAAGTATAGCTTAACTGCATTTTTATTGTTTGACTTTAGATTTTTATGTAAATAGATTTTTTTTAAGTGATAAAGAGCGGGTGCCGACTATATCAGAGCGTCAAAGTGTTAATTTATGTAAGCTTCTGTAGTTTGTTATATATTAGGCTTTTTTAAATAGCACGTGATTAGCGTATATTTTTAATGTTATCATGTTATTTTGGTTGACAATTTAATTTTTTTGATTTTATGGCTGTTTTGCTATCAGTATTTATGTTTTTATTTATATTTTTGAAGTTTAAAAACTGTAAGAAAACTAATAAACATTTTTTTAGCGTATATCATTATCGATATGTCAAATTTCGAGGAGATTTACATTAGAAATATTTTCTTTTTTTAATTCTTGAAAATTGCCCAGACGTATTCTTCATAAGATATCTTTAATTTTTACAGACATTGTAGTACTCGAATCGATAAATAACATTTATTTTGATTGTTGTAAGCAATTAAGGTTTTAGATGAACTTTCTTTTGGAAAATCATATCTCGCAAAAATAAAATTTTCGACAATTTTCTTTGATTAATAATTGTTAAGAATATTATGAATTTTTAGAAAAAAAAAATTTTGCACCATGAAACAATTTTTATTGAAGCAATGGGTTCACTTTGTTATGAAAAAATTCGATTTTTCTAAGGTCCTTAACGTCTTTTTGACGTGAGATTGATGTCATAAGTGCGTAGATATATTCTGCGTATAAAAATTTCTTCCGGCTCAAGACTGTTTAAAGCGCCATCTGGTGGCAGATTTCAGAACTTTAAAGTTTTTCATTATCTTTCTTAGCTCATTCACAATAAAATTAGGTTTTCTTCATTCAAATCGGTTCATTAATTTCGAAGTTATTCAAGTTTTAACAAAACTGTTGAACTACTCGTTGATACCCAAAGTTCATAAAGCTAGTCACTATTAAGGAAATCATTGCTGATTCAATATGAGATTATTACCTCAGACAGGATTATTTAACGAATCATTTTCTTTGCTACTGTACAGCTTATGTGAAAAAAAAATTTGCTTTTTTGGTTTTGATGTATTGACATGACCTCTGGGCATTTTCGTCCTTTTTTCATTTCATTAAGGAAACATAGAAATTCGAAAGGGAGTAAATGTTCATTTATTTACCGTTCCTATTTTCTACCCATTTCTTTTCCATTAATAGTATTTTTACCATTTTCCATTAATATTTTTTCAGTTAACTTTTAATTTTTAAGCAAATTTATGCTTTAATTAAGAACTAATTGCTAGGACGATGGTATAACATAAAATGTTCCAAAGAATTGTGTTCTCAAAATAGTTAAAAATTTATTTCTGATCAAAAACTGTTAAAAAACAGTCAACAGAAAATAATTTTCTATAAAGGAGCAGTAGGTTATGAGCATCTTTTCACCCGAAAAATATTCAAAAACTTATTTATAGTTCTGGAAAATAACCCATACATTAAAATTTTCGTTTATTTGCTACAATGTTTTCCAAGCAAATAATCAAAATATTTCTTTACAAAAGAAAACACCCCACGTTGGCTGCGAAAAGTTAATTGCGATCAAATAGACCGAACTTATTCAGCAATGGCTTCTATTAGCATAGATTAAAAAATCAGTCTTATATCATTGAGCTTCAGAGAAGCTCCAATAATGTACACTTTGCAACACTTTCCTACAGCTTTGTACCTAAATTGAAGTATTAGGTGTGAAATCAGTGGCCAAATAATTTTTGAGGAAACTGTCAAAAGATCTTGTGTGGATTTTCCTTAAAAGAAAATTTTCTATAGAAATTTTTCTATAAGAATTTTTCTATAACAGATTTTATTGCACATGGGAAAAATTTTACAAAGAAGTATAGAAAAATCCTTAAAAAAACTTGTTCCAGAAACTAAGAAAATTCGATAAAGAACTTCGACATTCAAAAATATTGTCACAAAATTTTAATTTCAGTGTATTTGGTCGACGACCATGAATAATCATTTCAACACTTTGAAATAAAAATATTTAATAGAACCCTAAAGTTTTTCCAACACTGTTAAGTTATTACTATAAGACAGCTGAGTAATAGCAATTAAAACAAAAGACTTAAGCAATAAACTTGCTTAACAAGAGCTAAACGTTAAAGGATTTAATATGAATTTGATAAAGTGCTTCCTTATTTTTGCAACAAACTTTAAAGACTTATTTGTAAGTAACAATTTTTTTTATAATTAAAACGAAAAAAAAGTCGCCAATTACTAAAAAATATGCAAATTCAACAAAACTTAGCCAAATAATTAAAAACTAATGATAATTCAAATTAATTTAATGGTGCTCATTAGCAACAATAAGTTGGTTAAGCAGCCAACAATACAATTTTCAGCTAATTATTTTTTTTTTACTTTAATTGTAGACGCTGTTTTTTTTTTGCTATAAAATTTTGCCAAGCATTTGTATGCCCATTACTTTTTCACTTAGTTTTTAAATGGCTTTTTGACTTGAAAAACTTCGTAGTTTTTATTTTTTCATAACATTAACAGGAAAACATTTAATTTTTTTTTTTAATTTTATTTAATTTGCTGACACACAATCACTATGTCATTAAATAACAAAAAAGTGCGATAAGCAATTGGTTTTTTTGTTTTTGTGTTTTTTTACCACGAAAGACTTGGCACGCGCTAGCAAACTAACAATTGTACAAAATAACAATCGAAATGTTGAGACTACAGTCTGTGAATTTATGTCTGCTTTTTTTGGTTAAGACTGATTAATCTTTTTGGGTTTTAAGTGTTGCTGCTTCTTTTGTTTGACAGGCGTTTTGTTTGGTACATCTTAAGCTGTTGCCATTTGTTGTAGCACAGTGTGCTTGATATGCAAAAAATATTGACTGTCGAATTATTGTGTAGCAGCTTAATGTTAATTTTTTTTCCAAATAAATTTTTCCATACTGACAACTTTCCATTAAAGTATAGCAAAATCTCTTAATAAGTCGGAAAAAAATGCACATAAATCAAAAGACTTAAGGCAGCAACTCTGAAAATATTTCCACAAAGTAAATTAAAAACTGTCAGTTAAAAATAATAAAGTAACTTTACTAAAAATTTAGCACTCAATTTTGGAAAATGATTTTAAATTCAGTTGTTGTTGCTTTAACCATAGTGCCAAATTGAATGCATTAAATTGAGTTTCGTTTTCTTAATTTCGTACAACCACTACATATTGGTGGGTGATGCACTAAATCCTAAACATTAATGATTGGCATGACCAACACTCATTTCGTATGTGCATACATTTGCCAACAAATTAAATCAATGGTTGGTGCTACATTTATACAACTTTTGCAATCGCAAGCTGTCAACTGAAGCGCAAACCGTAACAAAATGCAGCAGCTGCTGCTGTTGCCGTTGATGCCATGAAAACGTTAATTACTTCCTCATATGGCGGCAAATTGCAATCGGAATTTTCATGTGTGATTTAATGATGCTGTCGCTATTTAAAGCTTTTTGCTTATTAAGATCGCTTGTTGCAATTGAATGAATGCATGTTGTAAATTACCTGTAATGATAAAGAAATGATAAAAAAACTAAATTAGGACAAGTTGAAAAGTATTTTTATTTTCATTACTTATATAAAATTGTTTAACAATTTAATCAAGAAAAATGCTTTATTTTGCTTTAAAAAAATCATTTAATTTTTGTATTAACTTTGGTACCGCTTAAACCTTTTAATGGACTTTGCTTTTATTTTTCCTATGTGTTTTTTCCAATATATTTTCTTAATTAAAAGATTTTCTTACATTGAACGTTTTTTCTTGTTGGTGTTTCATTTTGAAAGCACTTAACAATAATAAAAACAGCAGCTTTAACATCGTTAAAATGTCAGCAAAGGTTATCAAAATAAATTGCTCGTAAAAAAATATGAGGAAAATTTTTCACAGCAAATGATTGAACATGAAAATTGTTGCAATTTATTGGGTTATATGGGGCACTTGACGCTGGTTTTTGTTAATGTTGCAATATAAAATGTTACTAAGGACTTAACTCAAAGTAAGCGCAAGATCGAGCTACCATTGTGTAACAAAAATTTTATCAAAATACAAAAATGTAAAGGCGGTTTTCTTCAAAATATGACAATGTTGCGGTACATAACATGTTCAAGTATTCTCATTTTAAGTGCATGATGACCTATAAAGCAGTGTCCAATTGTTACGCCTGTCATGGCAGTTATCCCTGAATGCTGATAAAAGGTTTAGTATATTTCAAATGTTTTCGTAGGATTATTTCGTTAAATTGCACAATTTCAACAAAACAAATCAGCTGCGTCAATTCGAAGAACTTGCCGCCGCATAATTTGTGAAATCCTCCGGAATAGCTGCATAGCACACATAACAACATAATAAACTGTTAATTGGCATCATCCGTTTTGTATCGCTGTATGCTGTTTTAAAATTATTGTACTTTGCATAACACCACATTATTTTTTTCTTGTTGCAAAATGATAACAATATCATATATTCAATTAAAACTTTGCATGAAATATTTGCCGATATCAATTAAATTGTCATATCTCAGCAATTTTCAAACATTACTATCAATTAAAGTATTTTTTTCGCTTAAATATAAAGAGCAGGATATTTCTTGTGTAATAATTGCTATAAGCGTTGTTAACACATATGCAAAATGCTGTTATTTAAATTTTTATCTAGATAAATGAATATATTGTATACACAAGGAAATGTGCTGGTAGTGCCAAAGTATAACAACTTCATACAATAAAGTTCAGAAAGACATATAAAAACTCAAACAACGTTTATAAGCGGGTATGAAACTTGTTCGAAATCATGTTTTGGATGAACTAATTAAAATAAAAAAAATTAAAATAAAAAAAACTAAAAAAAATTACATATTCTTAAGGTCTGAAACAGAAAAAAAATGTTTGGGTTCTTAAAGAAAAAATTGAAAATAAAGCACGAAATTTTTACGCAGAGCTTCCTAAAATTAGCTGAGAATATATAAACGTAAAATGTGAAATTCTATCAGCCATCAGTGAAGTGCTGAGTAAGAAATAGTTCAATCTACTGTCGCTCTTAAAAATTTAAAAGTTTACCATTGAATAAAATACTCTAGTCCTCGCAAAAATCCTTTTTTTTTTGTGGGCCTCTCAATGTAGCAAACAGTTTCCTTGACGTAATCGACTGCCCTTTCTGACTACGTTTGACAATAGTTTAGTAAAAAATTTGCTTACTAATATTACTCAGAAGTCTTTATTTATTTATTTGTGATTTATAACTCTCAATTAAAATTAAAAGTTATAATATGCCAAGCTCGAACTACTAAGACCTTCAGCAGAAATCTTTATTTCTTTCTTTTCATTCTTGCAATCCAAAGTTTTTGATTGAAGTTTTTTCTTGCATGGGATTTTCCCTGCCAACTATTCAAACTCCGTTCATATTTTATTCAGTGCTTACATGTGTCCCACGTACCAAACTTGAATAGTTTTCCAAGCATATCGCATTATTTTTTTTTATATGGGAACAGCCGCACCCAATTTTCATATCTTGCCAAAATTCAGTCTAGAGAATGTTCCTTCTAATAAATTTGGTACAATTAAATCTCAAATTTGTCGCTTATTTGGGAGGTGCTACGCCCACTTAACTTATGCCGCCTGATTTTTTTTCAGTGCTTGTATATATCACATTACAATCTTTTGACAACTGTATTAAGATTTGCTTGATTTTATTTTTATTTTTATTATGGTTTTATGAACCAAGCACCGTTTGGCTGGGGTTCGTTTCTACTTCCAATCGTTTCCGCACCGAACTTTGGCTACATTGGCTTTGATACCTCGCTCATTAGATCATTAAAAATGTTTCGCTTATAAAGTTGGTGCCACTCCCCTTCCTAAGTCGAAATAAAGTGAAGTTTTTCAAACTAAATTAACTTTTAAAAACGGTTAAGTTACTATCTGAGCCCATTCCCTAGTTGAAAATTGACACAAGAGGTGTTTCAGTAATAGCAACGTATTTTTAAAATTGAATGTGTGTGAATAGAAACCTTTATTGCAGTTTAATGTAATCAATGCCATTTGTTTTAAGGATAACAACGTCCATATAGTTTACACTCAATTTCATTTGACTTTTTTCGGGCTGAACTTCAGCAAGGATTCTAAAGTTGTTTTCCATGCTCTTACATATTTGTTACTGACTTATTGCCAAAAACTTAACCTTACTTTGAAATGTCAAGCATAATACTTTCATTTACAGAATGTAAACTTTTTCAAGCTAAATAGCTAAGAAAGATAATAGCTGTAGTAGCTAAACTCTATTATTATAAAAAAGGAAAAATTGCAGGAGCATTCAATCGCATGACATGGATTGCGAATTGATGTCATTATTTTAAGAAATTATATGAGTCTTAAGTTGAAATTTTTGCTAAATAAGTTTCTAAGTTAAATGGCAGCTATGTAAAGTAAAAATGTCATTGAAAGGAAGCGACTTCAAACATAAATAAAATCAGCCGTTAAATTGCAGGTGTATAAATTTATATAAAGTGTATGACATGAGTTAAAAATTCAACGTTTTGAACATAAAAGTGATAAACAAAATATCAGCTCATTTTCAGTACTAATTTTAATATCTTAGCAACTACGAAAACCTCAACCAATTTCACAGATATAACGTTGTTCAGACCTTAGTCATTGAGATTTTAAGATACGACCAGTATACAAATCATTGATTGATGGATGCTTGTCTGCTGTTGGCAGGCTTTTGGCCATAAGGAATGGAGTTTGTGTTTTTGTACCACACTCTTGATTAGCATCTCGCTTTGAAAAAAATTGCTTTTAAGAAAAAAAGAAAAAAAAAAAAAATAAACGGTAACAAAAGCGAAACAAATAGCAAGTGATAGTTGCATGCTTGAATATTTGCTGTATATTTCCGCTTTTGACTTGTCAAGTGGGACATTTTGCTATTGACTGAGCTACTGAGCAATTGATATAAAATTTTTTGTTTGCCTTTTAACGTGAATTGATTTTTTTTTGATTTCTTCTATTGAAAGATTGCAAATTGATAAGCGTAATCGTTGAGTTGTTCATGTAACCTGCTGATGTTATCAATGTTTTCAAATCTATTGATATATTTTTACATTTTGTGATAATTTGTTTGGTCAGTAAGGCAAAGTAATAAATAAAATATAATATTAAGGAAAATTACTTAAAATTTTGTTTCCTACCAAATTTAGTAAAAAGAATATGAAAAAAAAATTACAAAAAATTCATGTTGATAATTATGTATGAAAAAGTTTCAAAATAGTCTATTTCGTTTTTTTAAAATTCGACCATATGTTGCTTCTAAAAATGTCACCAATAAAAATCAATGCCATATTTTGTAAAATTTTTACAGCAAATCTGAAAAACTCATTAACTTTCTTTGGTGCGTCATTGTGACTAAGCTTAGTCGACCAACATATTGTCGGTCCAACAGTTTACTAGTCACATCGTAACACAAAACCCTACATATTAAAACAAGAAAAAGCGATGACAATGATAACGATGCATTGTTTATAGTATTAAAAATTATTGCAGCTCTTGTTGCAGTTATGTTGCAAAAGTTTTTGCTGTTTTTTTTTGCGTTGTTTTTCTTTGGCGGCAACACTTTTTTAACTGAATCACAAAAGTGATTTCAACATCAACACTATAGTCAATAAAGTTTTCAGAATGCTTTTTGTTTTTTTTTCCTTTTTTTTTGTTTAACCAAAAATATACAATCTCTTAAGGCCAATTGTCAACTGACTGATGGCAACATTTTGATAGCCCAGTTATGTAGTTTGCGGCTGCTTTACAAAAGTTCCACATTCAGCTAAATTTCAAGAAATACGCAAATTAAGCGCAGCTTATAAATTTTAATTATTTAAATCAATTAAGCATGGCGAAAAAAAGGCTTGTCCCCATGAAAAAAATTCAAACAAACGAACGATATCTTGCGCTGTGTGCGTGTTGCATGTCCATTAAATGCGTAAATAAAAATGTTTAAATGAAGTTTTGTATTTAATGTTGCATTGTTTAGATTCAAATTGACATGATAAAATTTTATGTTTATTATGTTGTTAATGCTGTTGTTGATTATTTTCGTTAATTAAAAATTGCATAAGCTGAGTTTTTGTTAAAAAGAAACACTTAATTTTTAGTTACAATATTTGTTTACTTTTTTTGTATGAAAATCTCGGATTCTAATGAAAATTTTAATTTTTGATAGTGAAAATATTTCTAACTAGCTAATGCCTGAGACGTTGTACACGTAGCTTGTTTTTAATTCAGTTATAATCGCAGTTATTTCGGTCACTTATGAACAGAAAAGTACCGGGCAATAAAATCTAAGTTCCTTCTTATTATATTTGACAAATTTTCGAACACAAATTAAATAATTTTTAAAATATTTCTTCTTAAACAAACAGCTTTTACTTTCAGACATTTCAAAACTTTATTCAAAGTTTTTAGTAAGCAATTTATTTTTTTTTTAAATTGCACACATTCAATTCCCATTCAACGATTTGTTATGTTTACATGCTTGTTTCTATGTGAAATTAATTTTTAAAACTTAAATATTTTGGTATTTAACAAGAATATCGTGACAATTTTAATTGGAAATTGAGACCAAGCGTCTAAGAAATAACCCTAAATAAATTTGATTGAAATTGATCAAGCAGTTTTTGCGTGATGTGCGAACACCGAAAACAGCTATAATTTTATTTATATAGTTATTAAAAAGAAAGATTTTTTTTTTATATTTAGAAATATTATCTTATATTTTTCAAAAATTTCTAATGTATAGAAAATGTTTTCGTTTTATAGAAAATATTTTTTGTTGTTAAAAAAATAGGCTATGGGATGTATCATGATAATCAAATCTGTGCTCTCTCCAAAATTAGGCTTATTCGTTAAATGAAATGAGATGAAAGTATTTATTTGTTTCCATAACAACATTTTTAAGAAAACTATTTAATTGTTATAAAAAATATGTTGTTCTTGATTTAGACTTGAAGGCAGAATATTTTTTATTTGAGAATTCATGGGAAAACTTTTTTAAATTTTAGGTGTAAAATTTTTTTCTGAAAAAAAAAAAATTAAATTAAATAGATAAATTCTTTCAAAGTTTAAGAAAAGATGTTTAGTTTTGAAGCAACATTTTCAACGCTTTAGAAAAGTTCCCAATTAAAAAAAAAACAAATCAATGAAAACGAAAAATTTCTTTCAATGAAAGCTAATATTTTCGAACATAAAAAAATTTATTTCAACGGTGAAATTTAAACATGTAACATATAAATAAAAACTTTAATTTTGAAGATAAATAATTTCTAAGTGTGCCGCATAAAAATTAAAATTTAATAAGCAATAAAAGCAACAATTGCGTTTATTTCCATAAAAATAATGACGATTTGAAACGATTTATTGCGCCAATTATAGCACATTCTCATTAAATTACAAATTTTTTTATTACATTTGCAGCATAAGTTTATAAGAAATTAAGTCAAGTCATGCATTGCATTTAAAGTGTTGCAATTTTAATTTAAATGCTATTAAAATTAACTTGTTTTCACAGCCTACAGCACAACTGCAGTGAATTTTGCTCTACAATAAATTTGTGCTTCCATATTGGTAGCATTTATTTACTTGTTTTATTGTAAGGAAATCCTACTGACTGATATGTGCGTTTCTATAACAAATATATGACACCTAATTATATGCATATTACTTTGGCTTCCTTGCTTTATTAATAAACTATTTATAACGAATTAATTATAGTGGTATTTTCAGCTAATTAAATATTTAAATTATTGATTCTCGCAAAAGTTTGTAGAAATTTAGTATTACAGAAAATTAAGTCTTGCAATTTTTATTGCTGAACGTGTCATTAAATTTTAAGTTATGTGCTCATATGTCTCATATTTCTATTTAATTTTCTTTAAGAGAACACGGTTGTTGGTGTTTTTAGTATTTAGAATGATATTCTTCCAAAAAAACACTGCCATTATCTCATTTGGAGAAACCATAATTTTAACTTGTGGATTAAGCAATATTAGCTGACATTTTCCGTTGCAATTAAGTTATTGTCAATAAAAGTTAATGCAGCAAGTCATATGCTAAAACTGCCAATTATATGCATTGATTGACATTTCCAGCGCTATTGTGAACAATCGTTGACAACAAACGTCTGCAAAAAAGCAAAGTCATTAAGTCACTTGTCAAATTTTTAAATGGACACACCTAAAGTTTTGTCAAATCTAAAATATAACTTAATAAATATGCAAGTAAGCAAAATTAATGCAAATTTACATATCTTAATAATAAAATTTGTATTTTTTAAAACTTTTCAGATAGTGACAAAAGTTGCAATAAATTTCAAATTAAATGTTTACCTTGAGCGCGTATTAAGATTTTTTTTTTTAAATTGGTGCCAAACAATATGTTGACAGTTTATTTTTAGTTTTTGCATGCAAATATCAAGATAAATATATTTTATATAAGCAGATTTTCCACTCTCTTGTTATTGTGTTTCAAAATCTGAATAAACCTACATTATTTAATTTTGCAATTTCACACATAGATTATGGTCCATCTGATAAAAAGCTGTGGGGTTACACTTAATGCATTAAAAGTGTTACATATTTTGCATGATTTAACTGATATTAAAGTAGACACAAAAGTAGCGTATCTGATTGAGGAAAGCTTTTGCATTACTGCTCAGCTCAAGCTGTTTGCTTTTATTCATAAGATTAAATTTTAAAGTAAAAAGTAATACCCCATCAAGAGAAAAAATAGCAAATGGAAGAATAGGAATGTGTAGCGGGTAGATTTGGAAAATTTTAGGGAATAAGAAAGTGCTACAAATTTTTGTTAGCTGCAAACGAAACAAATCTAATAAAAAAATCCACTGCCTTTCAAAGATTAAATTGATATAGATTGATGATTTTTTGAATTCTTAAACTCAAACAAAAGACTTAAGTAACAAACTTTTTTTTTTTTTCTTTTTTAATTTTTTCTTAAAGCTAAATAAAATTTCCTAAGCATTTCATAAATTAATCTTTTACAGTACTAATAGTTCACTTTTCTTATGGTATTTTTACTACACTAAAGAAAATGGCTTATTGCCTACAGCAGCTGTTGTTGACTTCTGTGTCTCTGCAGTTCAACGAATCGAACTGTCTAACTACTGACACACAAACAAAGTGAACTAAATTTTTCATTTTGTTCACAAAAAAAAAAATTAAGTAAAAGCAGTCAAAAGACCAAGTAAAAATATTTGAAAATGAAAAGCGATCAACGACCATCCAACATTTGATAACAGCAACAAATTAAAATTCAGCCAACTTGTGATTTTTGATGTTTCAAGCTGCTTTACCTCTTGCCTGAGCAACTTTGTATTTTTTTTTTCCTCGCTGTCTGTTGTTTTATGACTGCTGGACATATGACAACACAATGTTTAAAAAAGTTAGTAGCACATGACGTATGAGTAACATTTATTTTATTGTTATATGAAATTTGTGAAATTTTTGGAGAGTTTAAAGTTCAGTAGCTTGGTTTAAGCGCAAGGAAATCTCATTGCAAAGAGTTGATGGATTTAGTAAGTCCCTGGACCCTAATGAATCCAAAAAGCATCTGATGAAAAGTGAGTGGCTTTTTGGTCAAGGTCTGTACCATACTGCGTGGCTTTAATATACATTTTGCACATTTTGCGTCTGTACTCAAGGTGAGCGGTTTGCCCTAAAGTGCATTTGGTCCCAAAATGAATTCATGCTTAGGGTTAGGAAATGCAGCATGAAATAGCGCAAAAATTTTTTAATGCGAAAACGCTTGAAAAGCTACAAGTAAAAAAAATATATAGATCTATCAAATAATCTAATCCATGGGGCGTAGGTTATTTGTTTTGGGATTGGAATGATTTCAGATATGAAATTTTCAATGCAGATATGTTTTCGTTTTTGTCTGAGCGATTTTAAATTGATCTTTTGTAATTTTAGGTGAAGCTTTTTAATGCATGTAACTTCCTGCTCATGACGTTATAATGCATTCTAAAGTATTTTAAATGGTTGAGAAATCAAAAACTTGTTAGTTTAGCTCTGATATGACTTAAAATCTCAGCTCTATACATGCACTGTTAAGCTTTGTATCCTTTCAAATAGTTGCTTTTTTAATTCATGGCCGCTCGTTATAGTCGACACTAGAGCAGATATAATTTGCAAGGTTCAGTTGAAAAAAAAAAATACTTAAGTTCACTTATTTTTTGTGATATAACTCTAATTAGAATATGTTTTTTTTTATATAACTAAGTACGATTTTATACAGGCAATGCTCATGAATTCTCAAAACTGAAATGAAGCTTGATATATAAACTTTGAAGTGGCGATTTCATTTAAAAAAGTGTCCTTCAATCTTTAATGAAAATTAACTTAGCTCACTTTTCACTTTGAGTGTACGCTGCATTAGTGCAACGATTTTAACGACCATTATCGCTGTGCTACCAGACTACACATTCAACTGCAATGCATTGCAGTTTATTTTCGCTTCACTTGAATTTTCATTTACAAAGAAAGTTCAGCTGCAGCACTTGGTTACTTGGTTGGTATTTTTGATTTTTTTGCGTTACATTTTTTTTTTGGCCCACTGAAAATTGGAGCATTCTTTTGGTTAAAACATAAACGTCGTTATATAATTTTTGCCTTAAGTAGAAAATTTTTTCAAAAATAAACGAAAACTAAAACAAAGCGCATAATCAATAAAAAATTGCTTTGCCGCAAATTTCCTGCTTGAATTTTTTTCAGTTTTTTGTTTGAATTTTGCATTTAATGCAATGAAGTTTTACTTTTATTTTTGTTTGTGAAAAGTGCGCTACGTTTTCCTTTTTGTTGTTATTGTGGCTCATTTTAACTATAGGACAGTTGGTCTGTAAACTATGTGTATCGTTAATATGGCAAGCATGTCATAAATCACTAAAGAGCGAATCGCAAGTATTTGCATATTACTTTTATAGTTTGATTGCTTGCAACATTGCAAGTAAGTATTGATGCCCAGATAATGACGATACTGTTACTTATAATGATGGTGTTGTTTAAGATTTTTATCAGTTTAAGCAATTGCACAGCATGTGCTTACTTAAAAATGCGCATTAATTATATTTTTAGTTCGTTTTGTGTGGAATTTTCTATTAGTTATTTCAAAAGCTAATCAACTTTGCAACATTGCAATTCTTAAACAAAACTTTTAATGCGTCAATTGAGTTGCAAAATAATAGAAATTACGCAATTAATGTATATAATTTTACTTTAAAGCATCAAATTATTAATGTCATATAAACAAAAGACTTAAGACACAAACTCGCTTAATGAACTTACAACATACATTTGTCATTCTCAACGCTTGATTGAAATTTTATGCCAATTTTTAGTTAGCTTAATGCATGACCGCTCCTTGATATCCTTTCACTTTCAGTTATTGTTTTTGCAACAAAACTGCATTTAGTGCAATTTTAATATTATTTTTGCATGTCATTACTACGCTATAAAAACAAAACAATTACATAACAGCCAGCAGCAAACGTAAAAAATATAAATGCATTTGACTGCATTGAATTCATTTGTATACCATAATTAAATAATTTTCATTTATGTTTTAATTAAAATACATTACACGCTGCTCGTCGCATTTTGACTTGTGCCGCAGCGTAGTTGTAAAATTGTTGCTATTTTTTTTTTTAATCAATTAATGCGGTCATTTTAGCGTAACATGCATGTGCGCTGGTGGTGTTAAAGTGCGTTTATCTGTATCTGTGCATATATGCAAGTGTCCATGTTAGACACCACTCACTTACCATGGCATGGTGCTCCAGTTAGTGGTTTTTTCATGTTTTTTTTTCATACAAAGACCAGCTAAACTTGCTTTAGTTTTTCTTACATTTGTTGTTATAGTTTTTTTTTCAACATTTGCTTGTATATTTCAGAAAAAATAAAAATTATAGCATTTTGACACGCAAATTTTCGGTTTTGCTTTATTACTTTAAGTAATCAATTGCAAATTTACGTTGATTTGTCTAGGTAAAATTTTAATGCTTACAATATTGTGTAATAAAGTCATTAAGAAATATATGTAATTTTTCTTTCTTCCTTTTTGAAAGGACATGAAAATGTTGGCCAACAAGTTTGCTACAAAAACTTACACAAAAATGCGCGTTTTTATATAATTAAGAATATGTTAAGATTTTTTTGCTTCGTTTTTATGAGTATGTGGAACTTTTTCGGCTGTTATCTTGTCTTCGATATAATATAAGACTAAGAGCTATAGCTGCTTTTATTTATTACTTAGTGCCTTAAAATAAAACAAAATTTAGTTTGTGGCCACTTTTATTTATGAGTATTATTATTAGTGAATTTAAAGTGAATTTGGCATAAAACTAAAAGCATTAATTTTAATTCAAATGAGATGCTGCTGTACCAATTTTGATGAGTTCTTTGGTTATGCTTGCTGTATACTTAGTGTTAACAAATAGATAACACTTTGTACATTCAATCAACGCATTTCACTGTGCATAAAAATTGCATTTTCAAGAGCTATGAATTCAATTTAAATGTTACTCATACGCACTGTTGACTCAATGTTGAAAAAATATTATTCACGGTTTTTTCTATAACCAATTTTACTTTCGATGTTACTTAGAGCAGCTATTACAATATATTTTTTTAATATTTGAAGTTTCTTCAATAAAACGTTACTTTCAACGTTGGCTGCTACAATTAAAAAATATTTTCTTTGCTTCAAAATTAAGTTATTTTACACAATTTCATTTGGAAAATTTTAATTTAAGAAACATTAAGAACTGGTTCCTACATTTTTTCTTAGGTTTTACTTAAATATTTTTAATAAATTTTCGCACAAAGCGTAGCTCTAAAGAGAGGCTTTAATAGCTTGTGACTCATGAAAAATTCTTATGTGTCTGTCCCACTCAAAAGAAAAAATGATTTATAATGACTTGTGAGCCAAGTAAGTGCGTTTTGCGTCTACCTAAGCTACTGTGCTTAAAAAAATACAATATAAAAGAATAAAAAGAAATAGATTTAAAACACAGCTTAACTGTAAACTACTTTAAATCGATCGTTTATCATAGTCATTTGTTGTTTCGAGCAGGCTGTATCTTGCAGCTGCTAACCAAAAGTAGTAGCTGCTTTTACGGCTGCCGCCGGCATGTAACTACTGCGTGTTTATATGGCATATTCATAAAATAATAAAAATTAGATTTTAAAATCGTTTTTTTTTACAGATATTGACGACTGTAATACTAATTGTTTTGAAAAAAAAAAAATTGACAGCAGCCAGATGTCTAATGCAGTGAAAAATGGACTTAAGAAAAGTAAATTTGTATACAAATTGATAATTTGCCAGCGTATATTGTGCTTCTAGCGATTTCACGCTTGATACCAAGCAAGCAATAAAATTGAGGTAAATAGCCTTAGTGTGCACCAAAGTGTTTTCGCAATTAAGTCATGGTTTTACGGGCTATGTGGCCGGTAGTGCCGTCTTGTTTGAACCAAATTATACCGATTCAGGCGCCAACTAGTAGTGCTATTACGTACACCATCCACAGTTGTTTTCCGGCCGGCATAGTTTTTGAAGAAAGATGGACCGATAATTCCGCCAATAATTCCACCAGAAGAAGAAATTTTCATCACAATCTTTATTTATATTTTATTATTTGTAAAAGATATAAGGAACCCAATAATGGTTATAACATAATTTCACTTAATGTACGACCACTTTGATACTTCGTCAATCGCCAAAACTTTTGTTGAAAGAAGCTACAAAGCTGGCTTATGGTTTATTTCAAATTAATGACGATATATGAAATTCCAATATTAAAAGCATTTTAGTATTACTGTGTTCAATTTATCAAATCAAAGCCAACACTGCTATTAAGTTTATTAACATTTACTAACAGTTCATAAGTTCATAATTTCAACAAAAATTATGATACTTTCAACACAATTTCTTTATCCTTTGATTGCACATTTTATTACACATTTCAATTAAATGCTTCAGCAACATTTCATAAAAAGCGAAAGGCTTTTAATGTGCACTCTGCTGAGGTGGAAAATAAAATACAACCCTGTAGCCAGGAAGACTGATCATAAAAACAAGAGCAGGAAGTTCATAACTTCGAACAAAGGCAAAGCAACTCCAACAACTGCAAAAAGCAGCATATTACGTGCAAGAGTGAAACGTCATGTAATTTAGAAAGGAAATTAAATGGTCAGCTGTAGTGGCATTAGATAGATCACAATGCAGTAAAGTACCACATGCAAAAAAAAAGAAAAAAAATTAAAAATTAAAGGTCTCAAAATGCTTAGCCTCAAATCAAGTGAAAATGAACGAAGTATCAAATGAACTCTGCGGTAGTTGTCAAGCAGTTACTTTGTGCATTAAGAAAAATGATTAATGTTAACTTGTATCAAAGCAATGTTAACGAACACACCCTTTCGATGCAGCGTAGGAGATAAAACAAAAGACTTTAGCTACGAACTTTTATTTTTGATATTTCCAATTGGTAGCAGCTGCCGCATGAGCATGAGAAATTTTATAGAATTTATATGAAAATAAATTTTGACAGGCAAAAAAAAAAATTAAATAATTAATTTTTTAATGTCAAATAAAATTAAATAAAATATTTAACATGAAGGACTCACATTTTTTCTGTCACAGTATTTCTTTAATATTTAGATAAATACCTTAGAGAGTCTTAAAATTTATGGTAGCAAACATTTTTTTCATTTAATTATTTAAAATTAATTTAATGTTTAATAAATTAAAAATTCGCATTTAATACAATTTTTGCACACTTAACAAAATTTATTAAATTGGCAATTTGCTGTTGTGTTTATAAACGCAGCAGTATACAAAAAAAATATAGAAATTAATGTGTCAATATTTTTCTTAACCTGATTCGATTGCAGTTAAACTGGTTAATTTCTGCAATTTATTGTATTGCTTACAATTTTAAG
Organism: Tricholauxania praeusta; assembly: GCA_949775025.1. Lineage (NCBI taxonomy): Eukaryota > Metazoa > Arthropoda > Insecta > Diptera > Lauxaniidae > Tricholauxania > Tricholauxania praeusta. Next base: position 9,307,262 of record OX459030.1, read on the forward strand.
CTGCCACTAATCGAATTATAAAAGAATTGTTTAACTTAGAGACACAGATTTTAAATTAAGATAAGCAATAACTTTTTGCAAAATTTTACTTTCGAATGTAAGCGAAAATTGCTAGAATTTCTTAGAATCTTTTTATTATTTGAATTAGGAAGAAATTAAACAACAAATATACTATAGAAAGAAAATAAATTTTTCACAGATGTGATGCTCAACCACATGGAATTTTTTACAAGTTGGCAACAGAGTATGATATTTGTGGTTTTATGTTATATGAGATTTTTGTTTTAAAGTGGCTGTTAATGTTTAAAATTTAATGATGCTGAAACTTTTATTGGCCGCTAAGATGACTCATCAGATTTATAAGAATAATACGGCGATTTCGCTTTCAGTAAAAAGCAAAATTTGACCTTAATCTTGGCGGTAAGAATTGCCAAGCATTATTTTGTTACAGAAAATTTATATGAGTTATATAATGTTTTGTGGTTGAAAGTATAACACTTGAAAATATAAGACAAGTTTATGTGCCGATTATTACAAGTTTAAGTCAAGTCTAAGTCAAGTCTAAGTCAAGTCTAAGTCAAGTCTAAGTCAAGTCTAAGTCAAGTCTAAGTCAAGTCTAAGTCAAGTCTAAGTCAAGTCTAAGTCAAGTCTAAGTCAAGTCTAAGTCAAGTCTAAGTCAAGTCTAAGTCAAGTCTAAGTCAAGTCTAAGTCAAGTCTAAGTCAAGTCTAAGTCAAGTCTAAGTCAAGTCTAAGTCAAGTCTAAGTCAAGTCTAAGTCAAGTCTAAGTCAAGTCTAAGTCAAGTCTAAGTCAAGTCTAAGTCAAGTCTAAGTCAAGTCTAAGTCAAGTCTAAGTCAAGTCTAAGTCAAGTCTAAGTCAAGTCTAAGTCAAGTCTAAGTCAAGTCTAAGTCAAGTCTAAGTCAAGTCTAAGTCAAGTCTAAGTCAAGTCTAAGTCAAGTCTAAGTCAAGTCTAAGTCAAGTCTAAGTCAAGTCTAAGTCAAGTCTAAGTCAAGTCTAAGTCAAGTCTAAGTCAAGTCTAAGTCAAGTCTAAGTCAAGTCTAAGTCAAGTCTAAGTCAAGTCTAAGTCAAGTCTAAGTCAAATCTAAGTGAAGTCTTAATCATGTCTAACTCAAATCTACGTCCAGTCAGATTCAAATATAAGTCAAGTCCACCTCAAGTCTTTGCCAATTCTAATCCAAGCCTTAGTCAATTTTAAATCAAGTCATGACCAACACTAAGTCAAGTCCAAGTCAACTCTAAGTTAAGTCAAATTCAAGTCAAAGACATTCTGAATTAATTGTGAATTATAAAACTTCAAAGCACACTATTATGTGACAAATTATAGCCATCCTCACTAAACTACCTAAATGTCACTTTTTTTTTTGGCACTTCAGCCAAAACCCCAACTCACGTTTTAAAATGATGTTGTGATTAATTTAAATGATGGCAATAAGTCGCTTTCAATTGCCACAATTACTGCATCATTTTCGTACAAATTTAACATTTTATTCTTCCAAAAAGTGCCTAATTTTTTGATGAGGCTCATAAAAATGTACCAGCCTACGCATTAAGAGGTAGGTAATTTTGGTAGCTTTTATTCGTTAGCAACCTGACAACATCGCAACTGTGCGTGATCTAGACGTTGTCATACAAAGTGATGTGTACTGCTGCTGTCATTACATAACAGAAATGGGCTGGCTACCCAATAGGGATATTTGTGAATGGACAATTTGAGGCTAGTGTTTTTAAAGATTTCGATATGTCTCAAAATAAAATGTAGTAATTACTGAATAATTGCTTTTGTCTGATTTCGTCTTGGTTTCTGCAATTTGTGACAATTATATCATCAATACTGATAGAAAGAAGATAATTTCAGAAGGTGACATAATTTTTGTCTTAAATATCATTTCATATTGATGAGACATCGACAAAAATAATCTTAAAATATAGGTAAGCTACGCAAATTTTTTTAATATTTTTTCTATCGAAAGTGTTAGTTTCTTATGTACATAAATGCAGATGGTTATAGCAAGTGTTGTCATATTTTAGTCACCAGCTAACAAAATTCCTATTAGTCATATTGCAGTTTGCAGGAAGTTTCTACATTTTTGTTAATAATTTAAGCCAAGTTAAAAAGTAAATAAGCCAACGAAAAAATTTGCATACTTTTTGTTCAAACTTTTATTTGGATTTTGTTATCGTTATTGTAACTGTTGTTGCTTTTATTGTGCATTTTGTGATTTTATTGTTTTTTGTCTTGTTTGTTTGGCAGCAATGCGTGGGTGTTAAATTGTTTTTTGTTTCTTCAGTAAAATGCATATCTTCCAACCTCACCGTATAGTGCATTGAAATGCAGGTGCACGGAAGCAACCAGAAATTTTTTAGTTTGTTTCATAGCAACGTCAGCATGTTGGAGAATTTGTTGTTTTTAATGTAAAAATTTTACACAACAGAATGGAATTAATGGAGTTTAAAAGGTTATTAAAATGTGCGTCTGATATACCAAATATGCACTAATGCTTCTTGCAATGAGAGTTTCCTAGGTTTTTGTAATTAATTATTCAACTTTTTTTATAAAAGAAGAAGTTTTATTTCTTAAACTGACAATGGAACGGGTTTTAGGATTTTGCTTTTTATCGAAAAATAGTTGTGAGAAAAAGATTTGCAGTGTTTCGACTTTTGGGTTGAAGTCACTTCCGACGTACCGTGTGAAGTTATCTCCGAAATTATACTTTGATTTGTTATTATTGAGCATATATTATGATGTTTCAGAATTTCACAAACACAAATAAAATGATATCGATCTAAGCAGAGAGCTGCAAATTTTTTTTGCATATTTGAAGCTATTGCAAAATCAATAAATCAGTGCCCTTAGAATAAATAAACAGCAAAATAATTGCGCTAAAATAGGAAAAGTAAGTAGAAAAATCTGAAAAAAAGAGTAAAAACAGCGTCTAGAATCAATTTAATCACTTTCGGAGCAGCTAAAATGCGCACGTGACATATTACATGCGAAATAACAACTATTTAAATTAATATGAATTATTATGATAAAGTAGGCGATAAGTGAAAGAGTTATGCGTCGAAGTCAGTATATCCAGATGAACAAATCGGTTAATTTCAAGATTGCACGAGAGTTTGCGAAAGTTTTGTAAAATTCAGCTTTTCAAAAGCATTGAACAATTTTTGTGATGGAAAAATTCTGTGAATGCAGCTCAAATATAAATCCTTGTATTATGCGAAATAAATATTAAATTTTCAAATTTTTGTTCACTGACCAATGTAATCAAAAGATTTTCAATATTTTCCTAGGGTATTTTCACCTAGAATTTTTTTTTCTTTTGTTTACTTAACTTTAGTTCGTAGTTTGCTCCAATTGATTAAAATTTTCTTCAATTTCTTATGAAAAATTTTACATAAATTGCTTACCTAATTTCCCAGTGCAATGTAAAAATCATAAAAAAACATTGAGCATAGGTGGGGTACCCTACATATTGAGTTTTTTTTTTATTTACTGCATGCGTGTTTATTCACTTCACTTCAGCCCATCGGTTAACATGGCATGTTGGGAATTTTCCCATAAGAGTTTACTCAATAAAGTTGTACAACATTTGCTAATTTAAGTTGCAACTCTCAAGTTGCGTATGTGAAAAATGTTGTTAACAATTTTCTTGTTGTTGTTTGGTTGTTTACTTTATGTTGCAAAAATATTGTTGCTGCTGATGTTTGATTGTTTTTAACTGACATATAGCTTGGGTGTGTACATTTTTCTTTTGCCAAAACGGTTTTTTGATCTACACGTCGTCTTGCATGATAACGCAACAGAATGATAAAAATCTTTGATGTTCAAATGAAATAACTTAATAGCAATTTTCTTCTCAGAAGTGGGCAACTAAAAGTAACAAAATATATAACATTAATTTATTTTACACAAATCAAAATTATAATGCGCTATCAAATGATTTAACGATACTTTTACTGCTTATTAAAATCAAAAATGAATAATAAGCTTAAGGCATAGAAAAAAAAATTTGCATCACGCGTCGTGATTGCTGCCAGTTAATACAACGTTTCGCTCTCCCGATAGCGAAACAAACGCGCGACATATGCCCAAAAATTTTGCATACAACCAGCAACAACAGTAAACTGCTTGCTGTCTACTGTTGACCGGCAACCAACCAGTCTGTCACTCACTAACTTTATGATCGCTGCGATCGCAAGTGATCGATTTTTATGCTATAGGCGTGGTCAGCAGCAACTGGAGACACGCGACTTGTGCTCGTTATGGTTCAAGAGTCGAGTTTCAAACAAAAAGTTGCTGCTCTATACGCGCAACGCCGTGCGATTGAATTAAATTTCATTTGGAATGGAATCGTGTGGAACAAAAAAAAGCGAATGGTTTGGTTGGTTATGCAAGAGTTAGTTCTTGTTTTAGCCACACTCTCGATTATTTATTAGCTTTGTCGTAGTAGCAGATCTAACCCACTTTTTGTTTTTGGGTATTTTTATTAGAAATACATAAGGCATTCACTATTTATGCGGCAAACTATTTGTCATGCTGTTGTTGCTGTCTTGCTGTTGTAAATGCAACTGTTGATTGTTTTTATTGTTGTGGTTTTAAATGCACATTTCTACACCTTAGGATTAATTTGAAATCTGTAACAAATCCTTGCCGAAAACTGAAAAATCGTCATTAAAATGCAAATTCAGTTATTGTTGCATGGAATTGCAATTTTTTATTAGCTGTCGCTTTGGGGCTATAATTCGTTAGTGATACATTTATATTTTGAATAGTTCACTGAAAGTGTTGTAATTTTATTGTCGATGCTGTTGAAAATTTATTATAGTAAAATTTTTCTGTACGAGCATTCTGTTGAGATATTCTGCGGTGATTTAAGATTTTGCTTTGAAAAATATGCTGCAAAGTATTCAATGGAAATTGTTGTGTATATCGGTGGAAACTTTAATTAAAGGTTTTACTGTAGCTAATTTTATGACAAATTTTAGAACTTAGAAAAAATATTCATATATTCAATTAAAGTTCACTCAAAATAATTTTTTTGAAAAAAAAAAATTATATGAAATTTAATAAAAGTTGCTTAAATAAAATGCTTCCATTATGTGCTGAGAGCAAGTTTTTGTCATCCTGAAGAAAAGTCTCAATAGGCACGACAAAATAATTTGATAATTTATATTAAGTTATTGGCCAATAAAGATCTCATTTGATGTGCACTGGCATATTGTGTTATTGGGAAATATAACGTGTTAAAATATGAAGTTTTTTTCAAATTTCACATACAGCTGTTGACAACTAATTGAAAACGAAATCATTCGTTGTGTTATTGGTAGTTTTACTCATTTATTTTTCCATGTGTACCAAAAAATTTATACATAATATGAATGTGGGACATATAAGCTTAAAAAAAACTTAATTGAAATCAAATTCATAGCATAAAAAAGTTCTATGAGAAATTTTCTGCTCAAGCCTCAGATTCGACTGAGTCAACTAATTGGAAACACAAAAATTATTTGCAAAATATAAAAGAAAAACATGATATTGTCATTGCTTGTAAGAGCACTTTTTGACCGAATTCGCTTATTAGCATATCCTAAATCATGGGTAGTGGCCAAAAGTTTTACCATTTGGCCATGCGCAAGTCAATTGTTGAGCTACGAAAGAAGGCCATGAGATATCAAGCGATGGCAACACAGCTAAATTGCTCCAAAAAGATGGTATTCAATGTGCTTGATCATTTCGGTAGGTATGACACAACAAATAATGTCCTCGCAAAAAAAGGACCCCGTAAGACTTCTGGGTGCAAGGATCGCCAGATTGTGCGCAAGGCAAAATTGGATACTCGTAAGACTGCTGCAGACATCCAACGCGAAATAATTAATCAATACGATGTACAAATATCCAAACGCACTTTCGCTTATCAATTGGTTGAGGCTGAACTCCATTAACGAATTTCACGCAAGAACCCATTGGTGACAGTTCAGCAAAGGAAAAGCCGTATGTAATTCGCTAAGACGCATGCCGGTTGGTCGCTCATTAAATGGCTTCAGCAGAAAGGAAATGGGCATCATAATATGACATTTTTTTTTTTCCCAAAAATGATTATCTTCGAAGCAATAAAACAAGATTTTTCAATTTAAAGTCATACTTTTTATAAAAAATTGTGCAAAATTTTGAGTACAAAACAATTTCCTTATATCACCATTTTAAGAGCGGTTTTTCATATAATTAAGTCTGTGAGCGTATATTATTATTTTTTTGAAATTTTGCGTAAATGTATCCACAACATAAACCGTAATGAATACATTATTGTGTGTCTTTTTACAAATAATTAAATTTACATATCATGTCACTACGCCCATTGTCAACCAATCAACCAAAGCCAACCTATTACTTAAGTAGCTCACAAGCTGGCAACCTTCCACACTAGAGATCTTAACAAAACGATATTATATTTTTGAATTCATGGCGCACTTTCACCCGGTAGCAACAATTGCTGTCTTCACTGCATTGCTATTTCGCATGTGTCAGTAATTTTAATTATGATAAATTAATTTTTACTTTAAAAAACATGTACAATATGACATTTTGATAGTTTAATAAGCCATAAAAGTGGCTTAAAATAGTATTTTTTGGCCAAAGCTTATCAAGCTTAACTGCAGCTTAAATTATTTTTGCTTAACGATTGTTATTGGCGTTTTAATAACCAAATATTTTATGTATTAAAGCAGTTTTTTATATTTTAAAATAATTTCTTTAAGCTTTAGGTTATTTGCGTATGTGATTTTCTGGTTATTATGGTGCGCCAAGGCGTGAAACATTGATTTCAAAAAAGATTTATGGCGAAACTTTTTTTCGCTCAAACAGAACGGCATTGTCAAGAATGGTAATTTTTTTTAAAGCAAATTTCATGTATTCTGTCCCTATGTCATGATTTTTTCGCATTTTTGGAGCAACATTTTTTAACAGGTCCATTCAGGCCTTGCACTGCTCTTGCATAATTTTCAATAAATCCCAAATTTGTATAATAGCTTGACGAAACTTTGAGTGGAGCGCCATTTCAAAAGAGGTGTAATATTGTAACAACAAATTAATTTGACTGACAATATAATCCTACCGTGGCAACAACTCACATTCCCAATTAGAGTAACAATTTTGAACCATCAACGATGACGATTAATTTCAATTGATCTAATAACAAAAAACAAAATTCATTAATGGTATGTTAACGCGTTAAAACTACAAGGCAGTAACTTGAAAAACAACAAGCCGCCACAGCTGGCAAGCCCCCCACTGATTGACAGGCTGTCCGACTGACATATTGGCAATACTAATATTAACATCACCTTAAGAAATAAATACTAACGAAATTAAAACTGAAGCATTTTTTATAATTTTAAATATGCCACAAAATGAACGCAGCAAACTGCAGACATTTGGAAAAAAAAGCGAAGAAATAACACAACGCCTCTAAGCCACTAACTTTGACTACAAATGAGCACAAGATTTTTAATAAACACGAAAATTCATAATTTAAATCCTTTCACTTTTCATTGCAGCGGCAGTAACCGCCGTATAAAGCAAAACGATTTAATAAACGCGTGCGCAAAAATTTCATGTCTCCGCATATAAAAAATTTGAAAAAAAATTATTGCTTGAAATCAAAAAAAAATTTAGTTAAAAAAAAAAAAAAAAATTGTTAGACTGTGTAAAAAATGAGTGCAACATGTGGCATACTCTATGAGTTTGTTTCTGTGGCAACATGTTGATATTACACGTAGTATGTGTTGTCCACTTTTGACTCAATATATTGGTCGACAACTTGTATCGTTTTGATATGGCTATAATGCCGGAAATATTGCTTGTGTGTGCTTAAGTGTCTGCAACAGTAACGAAATTTTAGTAAGACAAAAACAACAACAACAACATCTGAAATATGTGCACCATAATCATTTTTTGTTAACTTAGTTTATGGCACAATGACGGCTAGCAGCAGGCAGACAGTTTGGCAGCAGCATTCAAGTCAACTTATGCCAAATGAAATTCGGTGGCAACACTGTGATCCAATAGGGATTTTTGAGTTGTGTGACACTTTGGAAGAATACTAGGGAAATTGAATTTTGTTAACTCTGTAACGCTATAGAATGATTTTCTGGAAGCATTTTGTTAAGTTAAAATCGTGCAAGAACTTATCTGTATGCGGACCAGAGATGGTCAGTGAGACATTCATCATTTTTTCTGATTGATTCATTTCGTTTCATTCAGTATGAGTGTTTCATGAGCTACTCATGAATCAAAGGCACAAATTGTACCAAAAAAGTTAATGATACTCGCGTGAAGCATTTTGGGAAGTTTTTTAAAAATGAGGAAAGGTCGAAAAATGTTTTCTGGCATAATTTAGAGTAGCTCCGTATCGTGGAAAGGGACCATTTTCGGACATTTTTTTTTCTAAAATCATTAGAAAATGGCCGTAAATGGATTTTGGACATCACTTAGGGTGGCTTGGGACCCCGGAAAGTATTGTTTTTGAGCCATTCTCGGGATATAACGAAAATGGATTTTGGACATCACTCAGGGTGGCTCCGGACCCTGGAAGGACCGTTTTTCACCTGTTTTCTTTTTTTTTTTTCTGTAATTAATGGGGAAAAGCCAAAAATTGATTTTGGGCATCATTTAGGGTGGCTCAGGAGTCCGGACCCTGGAAAGGACCGTTTTGACTCATTTTCGGAAAATTCTTTTTTTTCTGTTATTAATGAGGAAAGGTCGAAAATGGATTTTTGACATCACTTAGGGTGGCTCCGGACCCTGGAAAGGACCGTTTTGACCCATTTATTGGGACATTTTTTTCTGTAGTTAATAATGAAAGGTCGAAAATATATTTTGGACATCATTTATGGCGGCTCCGGACCGTGGAAAGCACTGTTATCGACCATTTTGGTCCTTTTTAAGCTTCGGAGCCACTCTAAGTGACATCCAAAAGCCATTATCGACCTTTCGTGATCGATTGGAGCAAAAAAAAAATTAGGGTTGATCAAAATAATTTTTAGGGTGGATCAAAAGAAATTTTTTTTTTATTCCATTCGATAGATAAAGCTCGAAAATGGCTATTTTCGACATTTCCCTATCGATTGGAACAAAAAAAAAGTTTCGAAAATGAGTCAAAAGGTTCGGAGCCACCCCAAGTGATATCCAAAATCCATTTTCGACCTTTCCCCATCGATTGGAAAAAATTAAAAATAAATAAAAAATAAAAAAAACAGTTTTTCAGTATGTACTACAGTTCAACATAAGTGGCTCAAGATATTCACTGCTTCATAAATCTGAATCCATGTGAGTGTCAGTTTTTTTTCAACCACAAGTCAACTAAATTATTATCACTTATACCTCAGTTTCCAACTGGGTATTCAACCGAAGTCTGCGTGTGCACTAGTTTCATTGAAAATCACAATGAATTGCCCAGTGTAAATTTTTTTAATGTTCGCTCAAAGCTCTTTGGTTCGCCTCTTTCATGAGGTAATATGCGTTATTTATTATGAGCACCTTAGTTGCTAGCACAAGTGCGGCTAAAATCTGAATCTCATTGATAACGCACATATGCTGGCATAACATTGGATGATGGCGTCACATGGCGTACTCATAAATTTTTTGCATAATGCAGGTGTAGTATTTACGAAAAAAAAGTGACATTTTAACACATTTTTAATTGGAAGCGTCATAAAATAATATAGCAACGCTATTTGCACCTGATAAAGTTATCACATGGTTTGGGTAAGTTTGTAAAAAAAATAAGTTTATTATGTAAAACAGGAAAAAAATTAAAAAAAATTTGAACTTCAAATACAATTTCTGTTAGTTGTGCTTAAGGCAAAATTCTACAAAAAATTAATCAAACAAAAATATACAGCAAAATATTCATGAAAAATCCCTGAACGTTTGCTTTTGTAACATAATACGTTTCAACCAACAACAAACGAAGGCCAATGAACGCCCTTTAACAAAATGCAAAACAAAAAGTTTGAGAAAACAAAACAATTCCCTACTTAAACCATCAAATCATAAATCCATCAAAGTAAAAATACCATAAATCTGCATAAATTTAACCAAGAAAACTTCAAATTCATTTAGCATTGCTACTCTATACAACGTTATTGACCTGACCTATACCAACTTGAGCTATTCATCAACTGGTAGCCGGTCGCAAATAAGACTACAGTCAGACAGATAGACGGCGTCTGATGGACAACAGTCAACTTTGAACGTTGTACAAAGTGTTGTTTCTGTTTGCATTACAGTTTGGTTCGCTTATCTGCTGCTCATCTCTTACATTTCAAGTGGAACGAACGTAACGCCATCTAGTAGCGTTTTTCTTTAACAAAACTGTATGGTGTTTGCTGCTATATGTCCAAAAAATGGTGCTACATCTAAGCTCTACCTTGACCTGTTGTTGTTGCTTCTTCAATTTGTTTTCTTTGATTGTTTGTAAATCTAAAATTTAACAAATTTGGTTTTAAGATTTTTTTTTTATTTTCATTTTTTTGTTTGGTATTTCATCTTTGACGACTACCAAGCGTAACCAAACGATTGGATATTTTACATTTCAGATATGTTACCCATCGCTACTGCAGTTTTCAAGTGTGAGCTGTCGCTTTGAAACGTCACTCCCCACTTTTTTTGTTTTTAAGTTTTGTTTATTTATTATTGACTTGAAAAACAGTTAATAGCGTCATCAGTGCCGCCACAATTATCGTTTGTAAATATTTGTTAAATGTTTGGAGTTGTGATTTCGGTTGTTTGATTTTCGAATTATTTGCCTTGAATGGCTGCATGCATCGTTGGCAGTGAATTTGCTTACATATGTGTTAAATTGAAAATGATTGTAAATATTTAACGAAAATATTAGCAATGTAATGAAATAAATCAGTCATTTCCTTTTAATATTTGTCTTAAATTATTTAAAGAAAATGTTCATAACAATTTTTTAAGTCTCATGACTCTTATAAAGAAAAAAAAAAAAAAACATCAGGTTAATTACATGTTTTATAAAGTTCCTAAGATATGAATTTTTAAATATTGCATGAGATTTTAAATAACTCTCATCATATTTTTAAAAACTCTCATGAGATTTTTACATTATATAAGCATGATTTTTCAACGTATAATTGTGATATGGAGTCTGTCAGTTTCTTAACTTAAAGAAACAGATTGAAACTATTTTTCTTTAATCTCATGTAATTCGATGAAATCGCTTAAGACTTTTGCTTAGAAATGATTTTTTTTTAAAAATGTATAACTAGGACTACTTTCTTTTTTAGCTAAAAGCTTAAACAAATTTGACGAGAAGTTGCTTGGTATTCAATAGTATTTTGCTTAAAATATTTATTTACAATTTGTAAAAAACTTTCTTAGAATCTCATAAGACTTAATCAAAAGTTCCATTTAATTTTTATGCTGCAAAAAAATTCCGAGTGGATTTAATAATTTTGTGCAAATGTGCACATATGCCAAGAAAAGCATTAAAATGTATTATTTTTGCAGAATCGCAGTATTTTTAAAAAACCTGATGTTTTTCATAAACAAATTTTTTTAACGAATTTCTTGAGATTTTTAGTAAAATGTAATTGAAGTATTGATTTCAGATGCTTAAATAAACAACGTTGTTTTACTTGTGGGTGCTTGAAACAATTTTATAGATAGATTAGAAGCTAGTTGAGAGTAGTTTCAGACGAATTTTGATGATTTTTAGCGAACATTTTCAGTATGAATTTCTTTACACAAAAACATAAAAATATTTTCTAATTGATGGTATAAGATTTTACAGAAATTAAAAAATCTCATGAGATTTTTGAAATATCATGACATATTTTTTCATATAATATATTTTCAAAAAATATACAGAGAAAATATGTAAGTAAAGCTTCCGAAAATTTCATGTGTTCAAAAATCTAAAAAACTATTAGACTTTTGAAAACCGTGCAAACATATGAAACTCAAGAAAATTCATTTCCTATAACTTATTAAAAAGTCTGTTTATTTTTTTTTTTTTTTCTATTTGCGCCCTTATTTAGTTTCTGTCTATTCAAAAATTGCACTTCGAAAATAATTGAACAGAATTTTCGAAGAACTTTCGTAACTGTTTGCTATAAAATTCGCTGCTTTGTGGACAAGCCTTTGGCAAATGAGAAGAAGTTAGCCAAGAATTTGGGAAAAAGGCCTTTGATATAATTTTATTTCGCTGTATAAAAATATCATTTATTTCTGAAATCTCTTACATATATTATAAAAAAAAATCATCAAAGTTGGTAACCTCTAGCTCCAACTGTTTCGTTTTTACCTGTTGTGCAAATCTCATGAGAGATTTTAATTGTATTTTAATTAAAATGTCGCTTTTTTAAATTTAAAGAAATTGGAAACAAAAATGATCTGAAAAGTGATCTTGAGATTTTATTTAAAAAGTGTTTACCCAACATACGAAAATCATTCAAATGCCTTTAACTATTCACTAAATGAAACAAATCTTGTTATAGGACTACAAAGAACTTTTGTTGCCTACAATTGTAGCAACAATTTTTATCTGTGTGTTCAGGTGAATATTTGAAGATATGTTTACCTTACGACTTCTAATAATCACTTAATAACCTAAGCTTTTAAGCTACAGAAAATTTTCAAAGACGTAGTATTGAACATATTAGCACATTGTTGATTTTTTTACAAATCGTGCTCAAGGCTCTCATTATAGTTTTCAAAACAATCTCAATCTCAATATTGCCATAGCTTCAGCAAAATATTTGGCATCTGCAACACTTGTATTTCCACTTGACAACTGAATTCACAAAAAAAAAAAAATGCAACAAATGTGTCAAATTCAACGATATCAACTTCGATTATGCAATCGGCACAAAAATCCCAAACATGTTTACGCATTTTTTCCACTTTCGGTGGTACTAAATGCAGTAGCTCAGACACTGCGAACCCAAACAAAAACCATTTAAGCGATTGTGCCTTAACTGTCAGAGTGCAGCTGTCAATATAACGTCATTATTAATGCTAATGGTAATATAAAATCAAAGCAATTAAAAATGTGACAATAACTTTCGGATAATTTTTTTTTTGGTTTCGCTATTTTAAGTGTCGCTAGTAAATAGCAAAAAAAAACCGCTCCAAATTCTCCCTCAACTGTCAAGTTGCATTAAGAGTTTTTTGTTTACCATTGTAGCTGTCAGCTGTGAGTTGAATTTTTTTTGTCATTACAGTTGTTATTGTCGTTTGTGTGTTTTTTTGTTTGTTTTTTGTTTTGAGTCTCGTGCTTCGCATTTTTCTGCTAATGTTATCGTAAATATTCATTTGGCAACAACAACAGCAGCAGCGACAACTGTTGTTATTCATTTAACATTTGACACATTCTTTGTTGCTGTCGCTTAAAAATGTCCCATTTTTTTGCTGTCTCTTTCTGGCAGTTAAAAATGACATGCAACATTTGGCTTAACGTTTGTCATATGCACATATATGACAATTTTTTAGCTGTTCTTGGTCTGCACTGTTGCCACTAATGAGCTGCAACTTTTTTTTAATTTGCTGCAGTGTTGAACTATGGCTATGTTGCACATTATTAATTTCTTAGTTTGCAGTTGTGGTTCTTTTTGTGGAATGTATTGCAGTAAACATTTAGCTTTTTTGTTGTTTTACAATAATATTTTTGCTACGAATTTTCAATTGCTTTTTTTGTGCTAATTTTTTCTGCTATGTATGGTTAATATCATTTTGTTAGTGTTAATTAAATGATTGATGTTATGTTGTTGCAAATATTTCATAATTTTGCACTTACTTGCAATGCTAGGTTTTTTGTGTGTTATTAAAATTATTTACCTGAAAATAAAAGAAAATAGAATTATTAAAACAATTTGTTTTTAAAAAATGGTTTTTTTCAATAAAATAAATTATTTTTATTATATTTCTACCCAAATATTTCAGTTATTATGATTTTTTTTTTATCAATTTGGTAAATACATTGCAGAAGTTTCTTAAAAAACTTTTAAAAATCTCATGAGATTTTTTGAAATGTCTCATGAGATTTTTGAAAATTCACATGAAATTTTAATAAAATGGTGTAAGATGAGAAGTATTAAACATAATTTGCAATGTTTTCAGATTTTACAAAAACTCCCATAAGATTTTACCAAGATTTTCATCAATTATCGTTTTGGTATACTGTTTTGCAGAAGTTTTTAAAAAAAACTTTTAAAAATCACATGAGATTTTTCTAAAAGTCTCATGAAATTTTTTAAAAAGTCGCATTCGATTTTAATAAACTGATTTAAGATGAGAAATAGAAAATATTATTTGCAATGTTTTCAGATATTACTAAAACTCCCATAAAATTTTACCACGATCGCAAGATATAAGAAAAATTCTGTTTTATTTCATATTTTTGAATAAGATAGAGGGGATCTACGAAAAAACTTAACGTTAATTTCAGAAAGAAAAGTGATTTAAACTATAAAAAATTCAGATTAATGAACATTAGATCTGTGGTTCATGTGATCCACACAGTAATTAGAAATAAAAGTATTATAAAATACAAGTTTTCCTGTCCAACGACATTTATTTTCATTAGATCATAGTCAAATATAAATAAGTTAATTTCAATGACTTAAAAGGTATGTTTTTAGTGCGCAATAAGCAAACAAAATGTTTTAAAATAATATACCATCATATTTAAGCATAAAATGTGAAAAATGTTTAACACAAAGTAGAAAAAGTTATATGCTAAATTAAAAAAAAAATTGTTATTATAAACATCTTACAACAAAAAATAATTGGTGATGCCATGTCATTTAGCCATACAAAAAAAAAAAAAAAGACCTGAGAAATTAGCCATCAGTAAAGCAAACGACCTTGTAAACTTGTCTTATATTGACCAAACTACAAGAAAAAAAAAAAAAAAAAATTGCGCACATTCATTCAATTATGGGCTCAAAACAGCAATACAGGCGAGTACCTGTTTAAAGACAGAAATGTTGTGTGGCTTTTCTTGTTTTCATAGCCAACAGCAGCGGTTTATTAATTCGTGTACGTTAAGCATCCTCAGTAATTTGTTTTCTTTGGATTGTGTTTTTATGCTTATTTGATTATTCAATATTTTAAATATTAATACTTCTTGTGACGATAATAATAAACAATTTTAAGCATTAATATTTTTATGGTTATTTTAAATGGAAAAATTACCCTATATTTTTATTAATTTTCTTAGAGAGTTTTCTAATGCATTTGCAACTACTTTTTCTTAAATCCTTTAATTAATTATTTCTAAAAATCGCTTTAAAATAAGTACAAAAAAATAAATCAAAAAATCTAGAAGGACACTGATATTTTGTCTAAAATAAATGGAGAAAACAGCAATGGAAGAAAACCAGCCGCAAAAGAAAATATTGTCTATTAGTTTTTTGCAAAGAGAATATCAGATTCGCAAGCTCTTCTCTTTTTCTTGTTTGAAAAATCGTATGAAAACTAGGGTAAAAATGGGGCAAAAAATTTTTGAATATAAGCTATTTTTAATACATAGTTTTGGGCCGAATTTATACAAAATTTTTTGGCAAATTTTTACTATTTTTTTCTTAGAATAAATATTACACATGTACGCGCGCCACAGGTATTATTAAGTTGAGGGAAATTTCTTTTTTGAAAATATTACCATTGACAATATAATCCTTTGCTGTTTTTTTTAAATTTTTAATTTCAAGTTCTGGACGCCAAATCAATTTTATTAAGGTACTATTTATTTGGAATTTCCGATGAATTTTTTACCTACGAAATTACACCCCATTTTGCCGATCAGTGTAAGTAGTAAAGTAATCAGAGGTTAAGGACTCCAAAATTTAAGTGTGAGTGTGTAAAATCATAAAAAAAACATTGTCGAGTATTAACAATTAACTATCGATTTTGAATCAATAAACAATAAACTATTAAGCACACAGCAATATAAAGTTAATTGTCGACACTAAAATATAGATAAAAACCATAAATGTCAACGAACATAATTACTGGCCATAAGATATGATATGATCACAGTAAATGTCTAAATAAAAATTTATTGCCAAATAATTAATACCTAAGAAGACAACAACCACAAAGCAGTAGTAAAAAAAGCACATAAAACTGGCTGAAATGTCTTCTTCCATTTTGCAGTCAGCTGAGTGCTGTATGACTGTTGTAGCGATGACTTTTGCCACTATGACGTTAAATTGGACACCAGTAACAAAAGAGCAAATTGGCAGCAAAAAAAAAATTTCAAAAAATAAAAACATTTTTTTTACAACGCCCATAAAAAATTTGACCACACACACGTACGCACACAAACTGTCAATAAACAGCTGCAACAGCAACAACAACTAAATGAAATGTTGTTAACAGCAATAGTTTTTTTTAAGAAAAAACTTGTTATTGATTTTTTGTTTCATTTATTGTTGTTATATTAGGGTGTTGTGACTGTTGTTGCTATTATAAGGTAAGCAACATATATGCTGTTGTTGCTGCTGCTGCCAAAAATGAACAAATAAATAATATTTTATTGCTGCAAGTGAGATGAATTGCAACAAATAAACAAAATGACGTACAATTGCCGGCAGGCAAAATCTAAAAACCACACCGCATTTGCAACAACACCAACAGCAACAACATTCCATTTGCTATTGTTGCTACCATTGTTGATGATGTTGTCAGGCATGTGGTCGTCGTTGTTGTTGTCGTTTTTATGCTGTTTGCCGCTTGTGTCTAATGAACTTTACGCGCCAAAACGTGATTTTCAATGTTAACAACATGACGAAATCATCAGCAACGACAATTAATTGCTACAATTTTACATAAAATGAAGACAACAACAAAAACAACAACTACAAAATCACGTATGCAAAAGAAGTGATGTTGCAAACTTTGGCAGAAGCAAATCAAGCTTAAATTAACAAGTTTGATTAATTTATTTCATAGCATTAATTTAACCCATTGTCGACTGATTAGCTTAAGCATTTGGGGTAAAATAGGAATAAATTTATGCTCAATGCATGTTTACACCACAAGTTTTATTCCACCCCTACACACTGGCTATATTCATTTTATCATTCTGTTATTAACTCATAGAAAGGGGCGTGGCATATAAAGAAAACTACAAATATTTTTGATCTGCGTTGGAGCCTGTGTCAATTAAATCATATCTGTCTTCATGTGGAAAACGCGATTACGAGAAAACAAACCAAGAACATAATGTGATAATTTTATAAAATTTAATACACACGCTACACCTATAACAAAGTTCAAGGAAGTGGACACGCCTTCCGGCTATGCAAAATAAAAACAAAATTTCAAAGCGCTATATTGAGAGTTGCTTCGTAATGCAGCCAAATTGTACATAAATCCAAACAAAATTATTTGAAATAGCATCACACAAAAAAAAGTGGGCGAATTTTGAAAAGTGGGCGTCATGCTTCCTATATAATTTTGAGATATATACTAAGGTACTATACTAATATACTAAGAGATTATGTATTATAAAATAGCGCAACAAAATTTCAAAAAAATTTCACAAGAAATAGCAAAAACTGAACTAAACAAAAACTAAGCGAATGTCTACAAGAGGGCGTGGCACCACCCATATAAACCAGTTCTTCAAAATGCTATACTGACTGCATTATTTAATGTAAGGCAACCAAATTTCATACAAAAAAGGACGAGTTTATCTAAACAAAAAAATGAGTAAATTTTGACAAGTGGGCGTTGCACCACCAATAAGGACATAAACTTATGAGCATTAAAGTTAATATTGCCAAACTCAATATGGAAACGTATGATCAAACCAGCCCTTTGCTATAAATTTAGGATCTATGCGCACTTGAACACTTAATGCGGTTTAGTATACTTCATTTTTTGTAAGGCTAATGATAACACCATAGCTAGATTTTAGCTGTTTTTGATAAAATTGAAACAACAAAAAAAAAAAACTTCACTGAAAATAAGTAATTTAAAATCTGCTATTCAAATTGTAGGTATATTTTGAAATCAGTCAACTCAAATTTGGCAAATTTTTTTCGACCTGATTTTTAAACCACCCTAATTTTTATTGTAAAGAGCTTCTATGCAGCATATTAAATATTCTGTCAACTTCAAGGGATTCAAAAGATATGACTTAAAATTTTCGGGCATATTTACTGATTTACACTACATGAAATTTTAACCCATTGTAACTAAATCTTAAATAGATACATTTTTAACTTGAGCTGTGGCATGTATTTATTTTTATTTTTTTTTTATTTTTTAATTTTTTTTTATATTTTTTTTTTGGTTTTTTTTTTTTGTAATTAATGTGCAAAACGTGCCTGAGTAATTTGTTAAATTTATTACATTTTATTTCTATTTCATTTCAACGCATACAAATTTATGAACATACTTGACTACTAACTACGCTCTCATGGCATCATAAAAGCAAAATGGTAGTAAACGTTAAAAAAATAGTGCTCTTATGCATCCTACGCATGCGCAGTAGCCAGTGAGATGACCAAATGAAACAACAACAACAAGAGAAACAAGCCACATTTAATGCAATTGTCTAAGCTGAAGAGTGGAAAACTTTTACACTCAAAGAAAAGACGCCAAAATATTGTGCACAGGACTTATATGCAAAATGTTTTAAGTAAGCTATTAATAAAAAAAGTAAAAATTAAATGAATTAAAAAGTGTACCAAAGACATATCTTCTTTCATGGGATAAAATTTGCCAAGTATTCCTAGGCAAAAATGTTTAGTGCTCCAACCTTTTTCATTATATTGCAGTTCCAGAAGAGATCGATTGAACTTAAGACTTTGCTCCAACGTTATTAGTTTTCAAAATACAGAGGCATAAAGTTGATAATTTTTATCATCTTTTGTTCTACGAATGTCTTGATATATTTTACCCCTCATAAAAAAAATTGCATGAAATAATTTTTTAAAATATTCTTCTTTTTTTTTTCAAAAATGGAAAATTGCTTTCAGAAAATAGACCAAGTGAATTGGAAAACTTGATTTGATCAAACATTTTTATGAAAATTAAGTGAATATCAAAAACTAATAAAAAAAAATCTTGTTAAAAACTGGCCCGAAATTGCATGAAATTATACTCGTATATTTAATTGAAAACTATATTATTGTAAGCCTATTAACAAATTAAAATATACGATACCATTGCTATTCAACTCAGATTCATGCAGTCAATAGTTTCAAGAGTAACACAAGAAAGAGTACTAAAAGCCATCAATAGAATTCACGAACATTTTTATAGCAACTTTTCTCTTAGTGTCACCAACTAACTAAAGTAATGTCCACGGAAGTCACTCAAAGATGTGAGTATTTAGTAGCGTAATTTCATCTTATCCAAAGTCACGAGTTGACTTCATTTTTATTCAACTTTTTTCGACAATTCCTACACTTATGTGAGGACTTAAAGAAGAAATTTCAGAACCTTGTGCACAGCAATGAAATAAAACTCACACGTTTTTTTATTGTTGGCCTCATTGCAGAAAAAAAACTGTGATATTTTTTTTCTTTCTTAAGATTGGTACCCACAATTTTGAAGCAGCAATGAATGCGGAAGACTTTAATCGCACATTTGTACGTAATCCACTTGATTGAGATGAGTTGCGTTGAAAATTGAAATTCAGTGTTTCTTTTTTGTTGAATTTAAATGCGAAACGCATCAAAAAGCCAAACTGGTTCGATGAGCTGACACTTAGGCACTCAAAAAGTAGTTTAGTGGAGTATAGAAATGATCTGAAGTGGCGTAAAGCTGTGTGAGAAGTTATTTTTGCATTTATCGATTGATTTGCGTGCGAAAGTTTTCTCTCATGGGTTTTCTATTTTTGAAGCATAAAAGTTGGAAGAAATTTTTTTAAGAAAACAATATTTAAAAAAAAATATTAAGAAAATTTTTTAAGAAAAAAGATTTTTAAAGAACAACTGAGACCGCTTTAAATAGAAATTTTGCTATTTAAAACCAACCACAGTTGATTATTCTTAGTAACAAATTTTTCTGTTCATTCTTTTCTGAAGTTTAAAGAAGAAATTTAAAAAAGTATTAGGGCGCCACTGGCCTTTTAAATGTGTATAATGCTCATTTTGTAACTAACACACAAGCACCCACTGACATCACTTAATGCCAAAGGATTAACAATTACTGCACAAAAAAACAACAACATTACAATAACAATAGACTACTGACAAAGAATTTTAACGCAATTACCAAATGTGGCATTCAAGATAATCTACATTGCGAACACTAGAAATCCCAATACAAATCCCATGACAGAAAGACACCCATTCAGTCTGTTAATCGCAATAGACTAGCAGCCCATTCACAAATGCTTAAGTCTGCGCTTATACGTTTGCATGTGTGTGTGTGTGTGTGTGTGTGTGTGCGGCAAAATTCAATAAATTAGTACGTGCACAAACACTTTTCAATATTGAATTTTATGGCAGCAATGACTAATAACAGGAATTCGACCCATTTTCGATGTTTTAAGAGACGTCTGTTAAATTGATAATCAAAATCTGAACCAAACAAAAGTGACGCAATCGAGTTAACATTCATTTAAGCCGCGGCTGCAACTAAGCCAAGTCGAGTTAAATCAAGCTAAGACTTGTTCTTCACAGTATGCAGCAATGTGTGTGCAACAGCGGGCTTAATTTGGTTACCCACTACTATGATTTTAGCCCGGCTTAAACTATATAGTAACACTTTGTTTTGTTTGGGAATTTGTTTTTTTGTTCGTTTTTGCTGCCATTTTGCTAGCGTCATGTTAGTTGAGCAGGCGTTAAATTGTGCTTTAGTTCTTTTGTGATTTTATTTGAGATTTTTTTCTTTTGTAGCAATTTGCTTTGGCTTAAGAAATATGTATGTTTTAGCCATAAATCATATGCCATTGTTAGACAATATTGAATTATTATTAGTAAATTGTATTCTTAGCGATTTTTACATTTTGCAGCCAACAAGATTTTTAGAAAAAAACTGTTTTTAGTGTCTTTTTTATTATAATACACATCCAGTATTGAGAATGTATATCGGTCATTCTTTAAATGATTGCACAATTTTTTCAACTTTTTGTATTTTTTTTGAAACGAAATATTCTTAAAAATATGAGGAATAATATGAAAAACCACGAATAATTTTTGTTTAGAAATGCTTAAGTTTTATAAAAAAAAATTAAATTTTTTTTCACCAGATGATCGCATGTAACTGTTGGCCAACTTTTGAATTCAAAAACAACAAAAAAAAAAAAAAAGTTTGCCAGCATTTGAAGAATCTTATTTCACAAATTTTCTTTTGACCGCAACATCAATTTTTTTCATCAGGTGATCGCATTCAACTGTTGGCCAACTTTTGAGTTTGACTGCGAGCAAAAAAATTGATCGCTTGCATTTGAAAAATTTTATTTCACAAATTTTCTTTTAACCGCAACATCAATTTTTCATCATCAAGTGATCGCATGCAACTGTTTGCCAACTTTTGAGTTCGACTGCAAGCAAAACAAAAAAAAATTGTTTGCCAGTATTTGCAGAATTTTATTTCGTAAATTTTTTTTTGATCGCAACATCAATTTTTTTCATCAAGTGATCGCATGTAACTGTTGGCCAACTATTGAGTTCAGCTGCAAACAAAATATTCGCTATTATTTGAAGAATTTTATTTCGAAAATTTTCTTTTGATCGGAACATCAATTTTTCATCATCAAGTGATCGCATGCAACTGTTGGCCAACTATTGAGTGCAACTGCAAGCAAAAAAAAAATTGCGGGTTGCACTCCGGGAGTGCCGACAGAAGTGAAAACAAATCGTTTAATGGCAAGTTAGTGCGTTAATTGGTATGTGTGCGTTTTCTTTTTATATGGCAATGCAATGGAAGACAAAAACGGAATATGTATTCAAATTTTACTCTCGCTCTCATTCTCAATTTGTCAACGCAACAACGCGGACATTGAAAGAAACAAACATGTAAGCATAACAATCGTTGAATGAGAATTAAATGTGTCAGTTAGTGTGTATGCTTTGCTTTTTGTCTTCCACTTGGAATATTTTTTATTTAAAAGAAACAATAGAACATTAAAATTTTACCAACGCATTCATGACGGAGAATCCCGATGACGGTCGGTGTCATGAGTTTATACTTTTTTACTCAGCCGCACAACGTGCCATAAGAAGTTTTCACTTCAAAAATTGCTGGAAGAAGTATATTCGGCTCAGTAGCCTCAACTGTGAATAATTAAATTTGAGCTAAGTACTCCTTATGTTTAAGAACAAAAATTTATTCTGATTGCAGTAAGACACATCATTGCGAATTATGTAAGTATAAGAAAAAATCAGGTAAAAAAAGTACCTGGACCTGTGACTAAATAGCTTAAACATAATTTTTCTTAAACTTAAGATAAAAATCTGCTTCTTCTAACAGACACTATGACACCACATTTATCAAAATCGGCTTATTCGTTGCCGAGTTCTGGCTGTTAGAATATTCAAACTTCTTAAAACACCATCTTGTGACAGTTAATCATAATACAAATGACTTCAAAAAAATCTGCTTGTTCTTAAAAAAAACTATTACACCTCATTTGTCTAAATCGGTTTGGTAATAGCCGAGATATAACGTTTTAAAGTTTTTCAAAAAACCAAATTTGCTTGCTGCTGGTTCAAGGTGGCCTGGTATTTCAGATTTTTCTCTGCTTTGGGCTGCTGGCTCTGCTTTCGGCTGCGCTAGCAGAGAAAAATTTGCTTACTGAGCAACAACTAACCGGAAGTCAACATATGTATGCTACAAATTTAAAAATTTTTTCCACAAAATTACATACTTTCATGGGTCAATTTTTTCAAAAAACGTTGCCTACTTTTAGGCGCTATTAATAATTTACCCTTAAGTTGCCCTCACATGATCAGTATTACTGACAGAATTTTGCATACTGACAGTATTACTGATCGTATGAGGTGAGTACTGATGTACTGTCAGTATAGAAAAACGATACTGATGACTGATGAAAAAATCGGATATTACTGACGAAGTTTTTAAATACTGACAGTAAAGCGGCCCTCACACGATCAATATTACTGACAGTATAGTTACTGACAGTATTTACATTACTGTCAGTGTACCACTCACACGGTCAGTATTATTTATTGTCAGTAATCAGTTTTTTTGACATTCGACTGGTGAAGGTGCGAACTATGCTCCGGCTACGTGACCGACAGCCGAAAATGGCATGCCACTTTTTGGGGCAGATTCCATCCAAACTTGCACCACGCCTCCAGCTAGGCATCGGACGACCATACCCTTGGACGCAATGTTCCATGCCACTGAATGAGGAACTTTTCCAAGTTTCTTTCAAGTTTCGCTGCCTCATCGTCTATCTGCCACAAAATGGGGCATGCCACGCCCCCTCCCAGGATTTTTCCGTCCCGTGCCAACTTGCACCCTCTGACCAACTTTCAGCCGGATCTGCCCCAAAAAGTGGCATGCCACTTTTTGGCCACTTTTCTGTGCAAATAATACTGATGAACTGTCAGTATTCACCTCACACCATCAGTATTAAGCGGCCCTCACACGATCAATATTACTGACAGTATTTTGCATACTGACAGTATTACTGATCGTATGAGGTGAGTACTGATGTACTGTCAGTATAGAAAAACGATACTGATGACTGATGAAAAAATCGGATATTACTGACGAAGTTTTTAAATACTGGCAGTAATACTGATGATGTGAGGTGAATACTGACAGTTCATCAGTATTATTTGCACAGAAAAGTGGCATGCCACTTTTTGAGGCAGTTCCGGCTGAAAGTTGGTCAGAGGGTGCAAGTAGGCACGGGACGGCAAAATCCTGGGAGGGAGCGTGGCATTCCCCATTTTGTGGCAGATAGACGATGAGGCAGCGAAACTTGAAAGAAACTTGGAAAAGTTCCTCATTCAGTGGCATGGAACATTGCGTCCAAGGGTATGGTCGTCCGATGCCTAGCTGGAGGCGTGGTGCAAGTTTGGATGGAATCTGCCCCAAAAAGTGGCATGCCATTTTCGGCTGTCGGTCACGTAGCCGGAGCATAGTTCGCACCTTCACCAGTCGAATGTCAAAAAAACTGATTACTGACAATAAACAATACTGACCGTGTGAGTGGTACTCTGACAGTAATGTAAATACTGTCAGTAATTATACTGTCAGTAATATTGATCGTGTGAGAACCGCTTTAAAAGTATGCAACACTTTCCGACGAATTTCAAAAATAGCACCTAAAATTAGGACACATTATCTGAAATTTTTAAAATCGTTACCTACTTTTAGGCGTTCTTTTTGAAATTTGTCAGAGAGTGTTGCCTATTTTTAGGGGCAAATTATTAGTCGCACCTAAAAGTAGGCAACGTTTTATAAATTTTTTGAAATCGAGTTCATTTTCCAAGTCTTCAAAATTTTAAAATCGAGTTCGTTTCCCAAGTCTTCAAAATTCCAAAATCAAGTTCGTTTCCCAAGTCTTCGAAATTTGAAATCGAGTTCGTTTCCCAAGTCTTCAAATTTCTGAAATCGAATTCGTTTCCAAAGTCTTCGAAATTCTAAAATCGAGTTCGTTTCCCAAGTCTTCAAAATTCCAAAATCAAGTTCGTTTCCCAAGTCTTCCAAATTTGAAATCGAGTTCGTTTCCCAAGTCTTCAAATTTCTGAAATCGAGTTCGTTTCAAAAGTCTTCAAAATTCCAATATCGAGTTCGTTTCCCAAGTCTTCAAAATTCCAAAATCGAGTTCGTTTCCCAAGTCTTCCCGATGACGGTCGGTGTCGCGAAATTATACTTTTTTCCTCAGCCGCACAACGTGCCATAAGAAGTTTTCACTTCAAAAAAAAAAGAATTCTTTCCAAGCATTTGAAATATTTGATTTCGCAAAATTTTCTTTTGAACGCATTTTCCCAACATCAATTTGCTCTCTTTCTTTGACATTTGTCATTTCTGCTTCATTGATTGATCGCTTTGATCATTCCTTAGAGGCGACGCACAAAAGATGGCGCCACTTGCTGCTCACAAATTAATGTGCACCAATTTACCATATTTGGTGCGTGTGTGTGCAGTTTGCCAATCAATGCAGCAACTGTCATAACTTGAAAGCCATCACTAATGTGTGTGCGCGCGCTTAAGAGCATAATCTAAAGTGAAGTTTTCGAAATATCACGCAATTGCTGCAACATATTTTATGCAACCCAAGATGGTCAGGCGAAAAAAAAAAAAAACAAAATCAAAATGATAGCATGCCACTCAAATGTATTGCTCCATATTAACATATTTTGCTCTCAATAGGGGGTTAAAATTTTTGGTGGCGTGTCTGCAATATAATGAAGTGTTGTTTGGATTTCATTTATAAGTATGCAGCAACAGCAATTGCAAGGCCAATCAACTGTTGCATTCATTTGGTTGAATGGAAACTTTTTTTTGGCTATCCAATTAAGCGTAAATTTCAATTTTTCGTACAGAAATATTTCATATCTAACACCTTTTTTGGTTGTACACTAATAGTGTAGTTTGTGGACTTCAAAGAAATTTAACAGGCGCTTTAATATTTTCCGCTTGCTGTCTTATTTTGTTCACATTGTTTCCCTACTTATAATGGTTGCCTATCAATTTATGTGTATTTTTCCATTCACAAAAATCAATTATGCTTAAATGTTCAATAAGACACTTAGGGGATAACAAGTGGAAATTGTTGTGTAAGCATTTATTTATGGTATTATTCAAATATTTTTGGATCTTAAAAATTTTCTTAAAGTATTAAGTATTAACTAATGAAAACAGTTTTGCTCATATCATAAATTAAAAATTTTTTTTTAAGTTACAATAAAATAAAAATATTTTTTTTTGTGTTTTCTGACCAATGTGATGGAAAGTAAAATTTTGACAAAAATATTAAGGAAAACTTTAAAATAATCGAAATCCCAAGAACCAGTTCCATTCGATTTGACTACTAATGCCCTACAAACATAATCATAAAATCGATTGATTTCCAAAAACATTTATAATTCATTTTTGAAAATCAATTCCCATACTCCCACCTTTTATAGCGTAAATACCTAACAAAAAGGTTTCTAATTCATTTACGTACAAAAATTAAACACCAAAAACGTGCACACCAAGCCAAAAAAAAAATGCAACGCCTAAATCAACAACACCCACCGCCAATTTGAGAGGCGCTTAATCCAATAAGACAAAGGAAACTAAAGGCAACAACTACACTTAAGAATAATAAAACCTAACAAATATAGGTAAACTGACAGCAGTCATTACATGGTAACGTAAATGTTAATTCAAGAAAAAAAACACACAACTAACTTGGCTTAAATGTTGCACGACTCTTTTTTAAAAAAAAAACAACAAAAACAGTCAAAAGAACCTAAGAAGGCCATAACAATGCAATGCTTCAAAACCAAATACATAAAGTTTGACTTAGTTATTTCTTTTTTTAAGCGCATAAATAGCAAGCTCTAACGTTAGGCGTTCGTTTTTTGGCCTACTAAAACCAAGAATACGAGCATGAGCATGAAAATGGGTGTGCCAAAATAAAGAAACAAAAAAAAAATGCAACGAAACTTATATGACGTTTTATTAGACATTCAACTGGGTTATTATATGCGATCGCAACTTAAGCCTGGTTGTATCTATCGTATGCTGTTTTTTGTTTTCTTTTAATAACTCGTAATTTAAATAAGCTGCTGTCGTTACTTTGTAAGATATTTTTCATAAGATGTCTATGAGCTTAAACGTGCGAGGTTATAGTGATATGCCAGGCTCATGGCTGAGAGGCTGTCTAAGGAGGTTACAAAATGTTTTTAGATTTTTTGATAGGAGGCAGCAGATCTTTTAATATTTTACATCATTTTTTTTTTTTTTTTGTTTAATTTCAATTGATTATTGACAGTTGGTGTTTGACACAAAAGGCCATGCGCTAAGTTAGGTTTTTTTCTAACAACGATACGAGCATATTAAGAAATAGTTTGAAAACTAATTGAGAAATTTGATTTTATATTAATGTGTGATTTTTTAACTATTGGTTTTTTTTAGTGTAGATTTTTTGAAACTTTACGAGTGATTTGCAAGACATGTTAACGCCAAAAATGCTCGAAAAGGTTTGCCATTTTACCATAAATAGACTAACAAGCGAACAGCTCTTGAAAATTATTGAATTTTACTATTAAAATTCGTGCTCTGTGAGAAATGTGTTTCGCCAATATTTTATCGAAAAATTTTCTTCAGCGATGAAGCTGATTTTTGGCTCAATGGGTACGTCAATAAACAGAATTGTTGGATTTAGTCTGAAGAGCAGTTCAAGAACTACCAATGCACCCTAAAAAATGCACTGTTTGGTGCGGTTTGTAGGCCGGCGGCATCATTGGACCGTACTTTTCCAAAAAAAAAAAAAAAATGAAAATCGCAATCTTTAAAAAGTAAATGGCATAATTTGCTAAATTGCTATAAATAAATATTTTATTCACTTTTGCAAACTTCCTATTCCTTTTTTAATTTTCAAAAACCAAACGCTTAAGAAATCACCCTTATAAGACACATTAATATTTCTTATGAGTCTTATAAAATATGCAGCTTTTTAATTTTCATAGTAATTTAAGGCCTTGACACTTAAATCCTGCGAATAGACTGGTAAGTTAAGTGTCAGTATGAAAAAAATTTAGGTATGTGTTGGTGCTAAAAATAATACCGAGTTATTGTTCCATCTGTTTTAAAAATGTATACTTTAATTCAAGCTTTTTTGGGCGATTTTTGGCTTATGTGAAATTTTTTTTATTTTATATAACAAAGGATATTTTGAGAGATTCGTGCATTATTTTAGGATAAATCTTAGTTGAAATAAAAATTGGCTTAAGTTTAAACTAAATATTTCCAAAAATAAATAGAAAAATTATTTAAAATAAAGAAGCAGAAATATTTAATTTTTTAAGGATTTTCAAAAGTGAAAATGAGACCCTTTTTTATCCTATTCAAATTTTTTAAGTTCAATTTTTAAAAAAACTTTCTTCCCAATTTTTTCCAAGTCCTCAAAAGTCAGCAAATTATTTAAAATTCTTTTTTTTTTATCAACAAAAACCAACAGAAATAGCAACAACATCAAGATGTCTTATCATTTCACACTGACAGACATGCTGGATGCCATAAAATAGCAATCGCAACAACAACAATAATGGTAGCAATAATACAAACACATCATTTCGCGTAAAATCAAGTCAAAGACACTTTGCGACAACACATGTCAGTGGCAAAAACAACAACAACAACCAAAAATTACAACAGACACAACTGCAACAAAAACAACTACCAGAAATAATGAACAACATAAAATTGGAGCTGCTGCCTGCTGCAACAACATGTGCGCAATACTTTTTTTTTCTGTGTTGCTGCTGTGGAAAGTGTTGCAACATTTTTAGCATTTCGTTACAACAAAAGCCAACGAGAGCAGCATACGAGAGAAAAATGGCAAACTGTAAATGCGCGCTAAAACCGTTAGCAGCGTTGCAACACAAATTTTACAACAACAACAGCAACAAATAACAGCAACTGTAACAGCAAAGCCGAAAAAATGTTTATTTCTTTAATTTTGTTCGTTGGGGCAACAATAACAATAAAATTTGCACTTGTTGTTGCATATTTTATTGAAATTTTTTATCAAAATTTTCTAACATTATTTAAGCACCAATGGGAGTTCTAAGACTTTTTTATAACACAAATTTTTTTATGTTGATAAAACAAGTTCGTTACTTAAATCTTTCGTTTCAACGACATTGCTTTGTGCATTTAATGCAAAAAATTCATACAAAAATGTATTTCAAACGAACGCAACAAAATGATTGACACAACCACAAATGACAGTAGTGAGAAAAAAAGTGGTGCACCACTTTTTTTGTTGTTGTTGTTTTTTCATCTTTTTACACAGATTTTCTTTCACTATTTTGCAATCGACTATATGGTAACAGCGACTGCAAGCAACTGCACAATGCACTAAATTACTACTAAAAATCTACAACGGGTGGGATGCTAAGCAAAAAAAATGTGTCGCAAAAAATTGGTAGCTTAAAAGTGGTCACAGAAATTGGCGTAAAATAGAAAGATAAAAAACTTTTGGAAAATAAAGTCAACAAAATTAAGCGTAAAATTTTAAAAGACAGCTAATATTACAAAATCTGTCTAGCGCAGTTTTTTATGTAAGGCCTTTTTTTTGACAGGCTTATTGAGTGTTTTTTTTTTTTTTTAATTGATATATACATTCATATATGAATGTGGGTATAATGGTAGCAAAAACACCACATAAAAAAAAACTTTATACAAATAACTGACATCTTTGTCAGCCTGTTTTGGCAATAGCAAAGCTTAATTGCCATGAAATTATTGACAGTTAAAAACTGTTTGCTATTGAAATTTAATTAAGGTATTAGCAGCGGGAGTAAGTGTAATCAGCATTTTTTTGCTGCTGTTATTATCACAGCACGGCAATGATAAAACATGCCCGTTGAGTAGAATGTGGTAGCATTAAAAATATTAATTCAAATTGTTGGCTTGGAAAATATTTCTAAGAGAAGTTTTTTAAGTAAAAAATAGACTTTAAAAGATTTTATTTAAAAATTAGCTAGTCCCCGCGACTTTGTACGAGTAGCCTGTTTTTAATTAATTTATAATCGAAGTTATTTCGGTCACTTATGAACATAAAAGTACTGCGCAACAAAATTTCATGTGCCATTACCTTATTTACATCCAAAAGAACGTTAACGCACCAGGTTATAATGATATGGTGCGTAGTAGTACGAAATATATAAACCATTAGCTCTAAGTTCCTTCTAAATTTATTTGACAAATTTTCGAACACAACTTTAACAATTTTTTCAAATATTTTCTTCTTAAACAAACAGCTTTTATTTTCAGACATTTTAAAATTTTTAGTAAACAATTTATTTAGTTTTAAATTGCCATGAGAATGACAAAAAAAAAAAGCACACACACTAACTAACACAATAAATTTTCATTCAACGATTTGTTATGTTTACATGCTTGTTTCTATGTGTGAAATTAAACTTAAATATTTTGATGTGTAACAGGAATTTAGTGACAATTTTAATTGGATATTGAGACCAAGTTTCTAAGAAATAACCCTAAATAAATTTGATTGAGATTGGTCAAGCAGTTTTTGCGTGATATGCGAACATCGAAAACAGCTATCTTTTTATTTATATAGATTAAAATTAAATATGACATAAAAATTGAAAATATTTTGAGATTTTATATAAGAGATGAAAGAATGTGTTTTGATTTTTATTTCCGGAATTCAAAATAAAGAAAATTTATTTTATCATTTTCCAAACAAAAAGAAAAAAGAAAAATTGCCGCCAATCGATACGGAAACATCAAAATCTCGGATTTTTTCATTATTGATCTTGTTCTACGCGCCATAAATTTCGGTCCTTTCCGTTATGTGATTTATATTTCTCAAAAATAAAAAGCACTAAAGTTTGTTCAGAAAGAATAATAATTGAATCATATTGACTTTCACGGAGTGACATATTAGCTATTTTCTGTAAAAATTTTATAGAAATCAATTGAATAGTTTCGAAAATATGACGTTTTCAGTATCACTACACCAACTACTCTCGTCACAACCACTTTGATGGCTTTGATATCTTCGAACATCGTTCCTTTAATCGCGCATTTCATCTTAGGAAAATACTCGCAGGATGACAGATCAAGCGAGTACGGTGGATCACAAGAACTTAGTTTTTGGCCTTAAACTCACAAACAATGATGTTGCTATGTGGAGGTGCCTTGTCGAGTAAAAGGTATTTGTTGTCCGGTTCACAACATTCTGATCTTATTCCCGAAACTCTCTTCCACAAGCTATTCCCAAATTGTATTTGCCATTGACCATCTAACCATCTGACCATTTGAAACGAATTTCGGATTAACAATTCTTTTCAAATTGTTGAAACAAATGAACGTCTTCGCTTTCGGTGAGCTTGGTACCTTCCAAGAAAGATTCTGACGATGTGTTTCTGGATCGTTTTTGAAAAACCAAGGGATATGGCCTTTCACAATCGAATCTAAGGTTTTTTTTCGCAGGCTTTATTAAGTTTTTTGCTTGTTTCACTCGTGACACTTTCTGTTCATCTTCCGACGACGTATACAAACATATCGACACTGAAGACGTCTTATCTCTGAAGCTAGTTAGCAGATTTCCATTGGATTTTGGCAGATGATAGCTGATGTGCCTTTCCATGAATATCAGCTATCAGTCGACAGCAAGAATGACGGAATGACGCGTATATTATGAATACATTAATCAAAAAGTTCTCAAGTTCAATCTTCAAAAGTGTGTCTCAAGAAGAGGATTTTCAAGTTCGACCTGTCTCAAAAATTCAAGTACGAAAACGTTGAGTTACTTTTGTAATTTAAATTTTCTGCTTTGTGAGTTTATTAAAAAGTCTGTCAAATTAGAACTCTTGGGAGGGCATGGCCACTAGAATTCACCGCTTTCAATTTTGCTTTGCACTTTTTGCAATATCCCAGTAAATCATTTTTATATATTCAAAGCAAGAGAGTCAGTTTTTCTTCCGCATAAGCTTTGTGAGCTTAATTTTCAATCCTTCAAATATTTTCAATAAATACGTTAATAAATTGTTACTCAAATATTTTCCAAAATATCATTTGAAAAAGATTTTAAAATTAATCTTTAAATAGGTAAACTATCACAATTACACCTTAATCAAAAATCTTTAACACAACAGCATCAAGAGCAATGGTAACAAGCACCAAATACAAAAGTGTTAACGACTTAGAGGTCAAATAGACACATTAACCCCAAATTAAATGTTTTGAATAAAAAAAAAGTAAAAAAATTTAAAAAAAATAGTCTCTGCGTGCAACAGCAATGCGATTTCAATAGCACCAACAACAATAGCATTAGTAAAAAGCTTTCAACAACAACAACAACAGAAAATTAAGCTCCACATACACAATTAATTAACGCAACGCATTTGTCTGTGTTGCTGCTGTCGGTTCGATTGAAAAATCGCATTAAAGAAAAATATGAAAAAAAAAAAGTGAAAACTGATTGCACTCAAGTATTTTAATGCATTCAATTTAAGTTCAATTTGAAGCAAAAAAAATATAAAACTGTGGGGCAAAAGGAGGCTAGTAGTTGAAAATTACTATTTCACTAGCACTACATTACTGCAGTAAATATTTTTTTTTTTTTTTAATTAGTTATTAACAATTAAATGATTTTATATTAAACTTCAAAGTGAAACTGCATTTCAAAAATACATACAAAGCCCCATCAACAACATATTGTTGTTGCTGAAATGCTTAATGCTCTTGTGATCACAGCTGATTGGCCCATTTATGCAATGAGTGGGCAGGTTAATAGTTGGATTTTAAATGCACTTTGCTTGTGGTTACCAGCGCTCTTGTTATTGTTATACAATAAAATTTAATTATTGTAATTAATCATTAAGTATTGCAATGGACATTGAATTAATTTAAAATTTTTTTAGCATTTTAAAAATTCATTACTATGGAAAAGCCCTAACTGATCTATTGAATTAATTCAGAAAATCAGAAGCAACACATATATGTCAAGTTCATGATTGTCTGAATAGAATACCATCATTGATTGGGGCACATTGTGCTTATATGTACTTGGATAAGACTCAAACTCAAACTTGGTAATGCAAAAGCTTTCTTAATTACTGAACATAACTTTTTACTGCAAATTTTTTGGTTAGAGGAACTTTTAGAAAAAGTGTCAAGAATAAATTACTGTGGAAAATTAAAGAAATATGAACAATCTTTGGTGTTACGAATAGAGAGCTATACAAAATGCCAAATACTTGTAGAAAGTATGGATTCAGCGATCCAAACAGTGACTAAAGCACAGAGTATTGATGACTTAAATGTTCGTGCATAAAAAAAAACAAAAAGTGTAATTTTTTCCACTTTTTCCAGATTGTGCTATTTATTTGTCCAGCTTATTACATTGCATTTTTTACATTTGGAGCATTTTAGTGTTTTTATTGAATTATAACTGAATTTTTTACTATAAGTAAACATGAAGAATAAGCCCAAACTCATAACAAAATTGTGCTATTTATATGTCCGTAGCTGTATATCTGGATTTTAAAATAACTATGGTTAAGCATATAAAACAAACCTGATTTTGACAATCTTGGTTTCAGAAAACACTTATTGTTTATAGTGATTGTAACCATATGAATTAAAAATACTTTTCTTTAAAATTCGACATATGTAAGTCAACTCCGTGTCGGCATTTTCGCCACATTGACTTATATCACCAATTTATAAGATTTGTGGTGTTTTTTCTCTTAAGTTTTCTATACAATTACTCCAATCTTGTCTGCAAATGGAGACTGTTTGTAAATAGCATGTCGGCTAATCTATTCGATTAGTTTAGCTCAAGTTAGATCTAACTGCTTGAAGTCTAGCACTTTGACTAAAAAAAATCGTTTGTGCCAGGGCAAACTTAAGACAAATGAGGTTTCACTTCATTGATGAAAGTGCTTATTTCACTTGCAGAAAATATCCTCTAATTGATTGAATTAAGATACGGTAGATAAAAGGAGTCAAGTATTTTTTCTAGAGTCTCCTAATCCCATGTCACAACATTTGTTTTTCATGGTAAATTCAAAATTTTCAACGCTTAAGACCCCTATGCTCCAATATTTAGAATGATACAACAATATATATTACTTCTCATCGAATTCGTAATTTCTCATTGCGCAATTTGCACAAAAAAAAAAACAAATAATGTTGTACACTTAAACGAAAGACTTAAGTAACAAACTTGATATCTACATGACAACAAAATATATGTTTATCAGCAAAAGCTTTTTTTTTTTTAGAAAAATTCTTGCCTGCTGTTGGTACAAACAACACGTGTCCGCCTGTGCTGACAATCTAAACGGCTACAAAATCTATGTAAATAATAAATTGAGTTCTTGTGCAAACGGTAGAAAAACCTAATTTGTTTAACAAAACATTTTGACTGCGTAAACAAGCGCAAGGAATTTGCTTAGTCATAAAATTTGTGTATGGAACGAGTAATAAGAAAAAAAAACCCACAAGCTAAATAAACTCAAGTGTATGAGTTGTCAGGCATAGATTCGTAAATAACAATTTGCAATTATCGAACGTGTGCCATTCAATAATTCTTGGAAAAATCTTAAGGTACAAAATTTTGGTCATAAAACTGAAATAAGAAGGCGAAAAAATTTGTCACAGAAAAAATTGGAAATTTTTACTCAAAAGCAGCAAGATTTTTGGGAAATTTTTAAACGAGTTATTGGGTGTCCTTTTTAGAGGTCTAATTTTTAAATAAACAGTGCTGTTTTTACTGATAATCACTTTGACAGTTGATAGATGATTTCATATACTTATTTTGTCCAGCCGCAGTGCTCATTTGTCCAAAATAATTTTTATATGCTAAATGCCATTTAATTATCACCCAACTATAGACAAAGCTCTGGTCATTGATATCACTTTATATGTCTTATTTTAATTCAAATCTTTGACGCTCTAAAAAAATACCCTTTTATCCATAACTTCAAACTATTTAGCATTAACTCACTTGAAAAAAGAATAAATATTATTTCCGTATAGTTTTTAATTTAATTGAATTCATAATTTTTAATTAAAAATTTTAGGCAATTCAGACCTTAACAATCCAAAATAGAAACGTTGAAAAAATCAGCTAATTATCATTGTTTATAAGTCAAATGTTGCAATAGTTTTTATTGTTTGTTACTGTTGCAGCATAAAATGCATTTGTTTTCTTTATGTCGCACTGCAACATTTTGTTATTTAATTCATTGTATTGTTGTTGCTGTTGTATTTTTTATTGACTGCACTAATTTTTCACATGCTTGCGCATTTTTTCTCATGCTCCTATTTAAAGCTTGCAATTGCATTTAAGATTTGTTTTTTTCCTCCGCAGTTTGACTTTCATTTTCCTTGCTACCGCCAACAACAAACAAACAGATAACAACATACATATAATGGGGTGTGGCAATATGGGCGAAGTCTTTAAGTTTTTGTTTTTGATCTTACTAGCTGGCAGTCATTTAAAGTATGCACATGTTTGTGTATGAGCTGCAGCTTAATGTCGTGCAATTAATGTGATTACATAACATTGGCTTTATTGCTGTTACAATTTTTGCTGCTGCTGTTGCTATTGCTGATAGTGAGTGGACAGCAGCAATAATTTGCTTGCATACAGTAGCAGCAGCAATTGTTTTAACCATAAAAACCACAACTAAATTGAAAGTTCAACAGCAGCAGTGGATAAAATCGAGAGCAATTGCAAGTAGTTCAATTGTTTTCTGGCAAAGCGTTTAAATTGAGGTGTAGCCGTTGTTGAGCTTTAATTTTTATTATCGTTCTACACATGCGCACGAGCATGCAATCATTTGAGATATATTTTTGTTTATCTTGTTTTTTTAATAGAAAACATTAAAGTTTTGATTTAAGTATGTTTTGTTTTTATATTTTGTTGCAAGCAGGTTCATTGCTTAAGTCTTTTGTTTAGAACTTCAGGTATCTCTGCTGATTTTCAACCTTAGCATTTATTTGTGAACAGAACTTGCAAGCACAAGTTGCCTAGAACTATAAATCTCAAAAAATTTTGAACGAAAAACAAAAATTTAATTTTTGTCTAAACAAAAGACTACAGCTACAAACTTGTTTTTTTCTATTATTAAGATTTGCCTATTTGGTGAAATTTAATTTAATTTGCATAAAAAATTATTAATTATGAAAATTGAATAAAAATAGTAATAAGCTTGCGGAAGCACTTTAAAAGTATTAATCAAATTTCTATTAAAAGATTCTTTTTTAAAATTTTTTCTTTATAAAATTTAAAATAATGATGATTCGTCGCTAATTGGCTATGGCAGTTGTTGACAAATTTTTTTCAACGCAATAAACTTTTAAAGTTATGTTTTGTTTTTGGTAGATACGATATCGAAATTGACATTTAAATATTTTTTTGTATATTCTAATAATTTACTAATATTTTATAGTGCATAAACTTAAAACCATATCAATTTATATAACCACCAATTGATTTTCAATAGTTTGGTTAAGTTCGCGTTAAGTTTCAATGTTGAGAGCCTAGGGGAATACATATGTTAAATTTCGGATAGCACTTAATTCCTGCAAACATTAATAAACAAATTCTTATGATATTTCATTTAGTTTTTAAATATTCAATATTAAGCTTTGTATGGATGTTGGTAAGATTATTAATGTATATTGTGTATTTCTTTGCCACGACTATTAATTCTCCATTTTTGCGTTGTTTTCTTTTCAATATTTTATGAATTAATTATTTTATAATTCAATTAAAGCATCAGTATTGATAACTGGTATCTTTTATCTACATCGCATTCCCAAAAATCAAAACTTATCGAATATATTTCTTTCACATAAGCCTTAATATATTAGGAATTTTTCTTTCAACCTCGGCCATATATTAAGAAACCGCGTATTTGAATTTTCCAGGTTATGCTCTTTTCAAAACTGAAGATTAATTTCCAATTTCACATGTCATTATATGTACATTTATATATTATTTATAAATTTATGCGCGTGCTACATATGAGCATCCCAAATCATATTTCCACAATTCCGACATATCGCAGAGAGCAAATTTTGTTGCGATTCTTAAAATTATTATATATTTTATAGAAAATACAATTTTCATGGATGGCTGCTAAAAGCTGACAGCTCCAAGCAAGTGCTAACTATCTATATTTTCCAATTTTGCTCATCAAAATATAAAATTTTTTAATTAT
Organism: Tricholauxania praeusta; assembly: GCA_949775025.1. Lineage (NCBI taxonomy): Eukaryota > Metazoa > Arthropoda > Insecta > Diptera > Lauxaniidae > Tricholauxania > Tricholauxania praeusta. Next base: position 9,344,172 of record OX459030.1, read on the forward strand.
ATTCTTCAACATTTTTTTATAATTTCATTAAATAGATATAATAGCTCAGCTCCGATGTCAATAAGCATAATATTGTTGTCGCCATTTATTTAAATACTAAGAGCTCTACAAAAGTTATATGTTTAAATAATGGCCGCTTAGCTATAGCGACGTCAGCTTAAGTTCAATGCTATCAATTTTTTTTTTTTTCGCAGAAATAGAAAATTTTCATTTTCTTATCCAAATGTTAAACTTCAAGGGTTGTAATTTATTAGTTTACTTTGTGCAAAACAACTGCGACACACACGCATTGTAAACCCTTATTAATTTCACTCGTTGTTTTTACTATATGTTGGTGTTGTTGTTTTAATCTTGCTGCTGTCTGCTCGAATGCCACTTCAAGTGATCAAACAACACACAATTGAATTGTCTGCTAAGACTACAGCCTAAAACCTTTTTCGTGTTGTCATATATCCTTTTTGTTGAAGTTCTTACTGACAATGTTCTTGTATCTAGGCATGTGTTGTTATGCTACTAAAGCAAGCAGTCACCGACAGCAATTTTATTACAATGTCAGTTGTTTTTTTGCGTCTTAATCTCTTCGCAGAAAATCAAATTTTATTGATTGTTTTCTCAAATTGATTTACGACAAAATAATATTTATTGCTGTTCTGTTAAGTGCAAAATGTTGTACTGCTAAAATTTATGATGGTATGCCCACATTTTTTACATTCTGTAGAAAAAAAATACTAAAAGGGCTTTCATGCTAGACAATATATGTTGTAGATTTTACATTGAAAAATGTCATGCGATTTCAATTCAATGGCAAAAACTTTTTGCTAAAAATTTGCTTAACTTAATTTAGAAATTCCAAATGAACATTAGTTGCGCTAGCAACAAGAACGTGTAATTGTTGACCATTAATTTCTAAATAATTTTCATGCAAACAATTAAATGTTACTCATACGCTCCATATAAAATTAAATAATATTTCTGAAACCCATGTAGAAAAATTAATTGCCACACCTGCTAAGTTCAATTTTTTTGTTATTTGTAGGTTAAATTTACAAATTAACTTAACTCCTACACCAAAATTAAACGTATAAAGCTCTCAAGTTCGTTGCTTAAGTCTTTTGTTTTCATTATTCATTACAAACGTTTCTTCAACCTACAATTCAATTAAATATCGTATACATTTGCATCTCCAACAAGCAGCTTTTCACTTTTCACGCTGCACTTTATGTGCGTTTGCACATTAGCAAAAATGTTGTTAGCTGGTCAATAACATTTGTAAATAAATACGACGTTTGTGGCAGTAAAAAAAAAAATATTTAAAGATAAGAAAACACAAGCAACGAAGATGCCATTCAGTAAAAATGTTTGTGGTGGCATAAAAGAAAGCAACGCGTTGCTGAATGAACGGATATTATTGCTGCCGCTGCTGCTGCTGTTGCTTCTTCTATTTTATTACCATTTTGTTTATGTTGCCAATTAGACTGCGGTCTAATACGGCTGCTGCTGTTGCCACTTCTGCCTCATTTTCAGAGTCAATGATGTCTTTTAAAAAAAAAAAGCAACAAAAAACAGAAGAAAAAAAAAACCTGCTGCCGGCGGCTGTTGGAAATGGAAAACTGTTGCTGTATTGTATAGTGTTGTTGATGTTCTTGTTGTTGTTGTTGTTAGTATTGCTTGTGGGTCGTGTTTTAATTTACCGCAAATTTTATTTCTCAGTTTTCATCATTAACATCATCGTCATCACCATCTTCAATGGCTTACGGTTATGGATAGTTGTTATTTTTTTTTTTATTGCGCTTCAACAGTTCAAGTTCGGCGCCAAAGTCATTTCACTTAGTTGTTGTTGTTGTTGCTATTATTATTATAACTGTTATTTTTATAGGTTTTTCACTTTTATATATTTGTGCGGGCAGTTTCATGGATAAAGTTTTGTAAAATTAAAATTTGAAAATTTTTTTTAAACTTTTTATAAAGTCAGAGGACCGTTCTGATTCCTATTTAGGTCTGAAGTGAAATTAAAGTCCGAAATTAAACCTCAACAGTTCTTCTTAATCCAAAGATCCGAATTTTCTATGAAATTTTTACGAACTTAAGGGTGAAAAGGGTAAAAAAGTGAAATTTAACCAAAACCGTTTATATCACTTAGGCAAAAACAAAAAAATTTCAGTAGATCTTTTAAATCCAAGCATTTAATGCAAAAAATATTTAGAAAAATCCGATATGCCACACAAAATGAAAATAATTAAAAATAATTTTTTGATTTTTTCTTTAATTTTTTTTCAATCTTTAAGGAAAATCGTACGTGACTTTTTCCGTTGTGACCGCCATACTGATGCCGTTTGATCTTTTTATAGTTCTGAGTTCAAAAGCTTTAAGTTGAGCCCTCATACGTATTTTTCCGACACTATATTTTAGCGGCAACATAGATCCTATGGAATGTCCCATATGTACATATTTTACCACTCTAAGCGCATCTCACTTTGCTGCAGTTTATTTGGCTCGTGGCGTTCGGTTGTTTGCCTTATTGCTGCTTCAGTCGCTCGGGCTTGCCAGCTGTTTTGAGCTTCTTTCGTTATTTTCAATTTTTGCACACTGCAAATGACCAGCTTAATAGCAGTTGTTGTTGCATTGCTTATGTTGTTAGCGCTGCTTGTTGAGCGCACGAGTTAACGTTGTGCTAACAAGTTAACAGTGCAATGAATGGAAAATTTAAGAAAAAATTTCGAAAAAAAAGATAAATATTTAAAAAACATAAAAAAATTATATGTTTTTTTGAAAGCCATAGCAAATTTGCCAGTGACCCACTTGTTGTTGCTCGAGACTGGAAAATGCAACATTGTTGGCTTCGGTGTCGTTGCTGCTTCATTTGCATTTCATTAACAAAATGCAAAATGCCAGACGAAATGACGGTGGTCGTTGTCAAAGTGCGCACAGGTCAACAAGCCATACAAAATGAAGTTTTATTTACTTTTGCTTTTGAGCAACTTGTTCAGCAATTTTGACACGCCAAGTCTTATGGGATTTCAGGCTGTAGTTTTAAATGTTAAAGTTGATTTTAGTATATTGGTGAAATGTTTTGCAACATTTTTGCATAGAAATGAATTTTTAAAGGTAAATGGTTTCAACAAAATCACTAGATCATCATGAGTATGCAATAAAAATCTGTATAAGAAAATTTAATATCATTATATAAAATCACAAAGTAAAGCTCACATGCTTTGTTGAATTAATTATTCTAGTTAACACCCCGATAGTATCGCTCTAAAAACAACCTTTTTTTTTTGTTTTGCTATAAAACATACAAATAAAATGTTGTTATAAAACAAAATGTTAAAATCTTAAAAACAACTTCATATGCTACGCGTAAGTGTATACACCCTGAAGGCGTTTTGTTTCTTGTCGGCACAATGCATAGCAGCGCTGCCGTCCAACGCTATTTTAGGTCATTTTTCTAAAGGCGCTGCTGCTTTTGGTATACAATAACAGTGCTGATGTGAAGTTCTTGATTACGTGCAAAGAACTATAAAAAAAACAAAAAAACTTTTGTGGTGCACTCATGGCAACGATGCAGAAACTAAACCAAGGCTATGCCAAGAATTCAAATGTAACTGAATACAGAAAAAATAAAACTGAACAGTTCTTATGAACAACTTTTGGTGTAATAAAATTCATACAAAAATCGTGCAAGCTCAAGTTTTTAAAATCTTAATCGAAATAAAACAACTTAATATGTAGGCAAAGTCATCACAAAGATAAATAGTCCTAAAAATAAAACAAAACTTCAAGGCAAAAGGAGAGGGCAGTTGAAAGACCAACTTGAGTTTGGTTCATTTTTGGTACCAACGTTAAACAAAATATTGTTGGAAAACTAGCAACGATTACCCGTAAGCGAAAGCTCAAAATTTGGATATAACATCAGCCAGAATTTCAGAATGATAAGTCAGGATTGATCCAATATTGGCAAGCTCAGACAGAGTTTGTGTATTAAATATTTTTATATTCATATAACAAAATATTAAAGCATACGCAGCGGAACACCTAAAAATATTGATATACGAAAGGTCAATGCAACAAAATATCAAATACGATGCATCATCACATCTTCCCGCTCCTTTATTGCAAATACCGAATTTGTTTGCTATGCTAATAATTTGTTACATACTGATTCACTCCCGGGCAACACATAGGCTAAACAACACTAGGCCAACACTGTTGTGTCAAAACTTTGCATGAGGAATGATAATCTCAGTTATAAAAGGCCTGTCATGGGAAAAATTTGAGAAAAATATAAAAAATTTACACAGGAAAAACTTTTCCAATTTGGATTGCAATATTAGATAGTATTGACCCCCATACAAAAAAAAAAGTTCGAATATCCACCTCCAGTTTGAAAGCTAATATTGAAAGATTTTTAAGGAAAAAAAAAATTTTTTTTCGGCTTCTAAATTCGATGCAATTTTGTTTTTTTCCTATATCTCCGCCATTTGACGTACGAATTTTCTTATTTTTATTCCGAAGCATATGTGCAAATCCGCCAAATTTGGCCTTTTAGTTGGACTCGTTTTTTTTTTTTTACATCTTCCAGCCATAGATTTTCTTGAAGCTAAGGCTATCTTGAACTCATAACAAAGGTTGTTCAATTGAAATTCAGATAGCTATTTTTTTCTTTAACTTTATATGTAACATTTCATGTTGTTTTTAACTAAAATCCAATTATAACTATGTCTCTCTTTGAATTTTAATTGTTCCTCCTTGAATATTAATTAAAGATAGTCTAAACTTCGAGAAAAACCATGTTTGAAGAGTCTGCTCCAAAAAAAAAAAATAAAAAAAAAACGAAATAGTAATCTTACCTCGACCATGGCTTCGATTTTTTTTTATTTTTTTTTTTTCTATCAACAATTGAATTTTAATGACTTGCTCCGCCTCGAAAAAATCTGAAAAAAAATTACAGAGATGCACCCTTCCAAGCTAGAATTTGTCAAAAAAATCGTGGAGCCTCAATTAGTTTTTACGGTATAAATATTATAGTGGTACCGGGCGGACGAAAAATGCATAAAAATTTTGTTGTTTTTCAAAAAAATCAATAACACTAGTTTACAAGAAAAAGGATCGGGTTTCTCAGGGACTTTTTTCCATGTATTTTGGGGCGTAGTTTCCAAAAATGGCAACCATTTTTTTCTTAAGAATCGTTTTCGAGATATCCCCAAAAAACCCCTTTTTCTGCACCTTTTCATTTATTTGGCTATATCTCGATATAGGTATTCTGGATTTTCATTTAAATTTATTTAAATAAAATTGTTTAAAACTACCATAAACGTACGTTAATCTTCGAAGAAGTCGATTGGAAAAAACCATTGCATAGTTTTAGGACTTAAGTTAAAGATGATTTTATTGTTCTGATTAAGTATTTGCACTGAAATTTTAGATTCGTTGTAACTTTTTCAATTTCAATAATTTGAGTAAACTTCGTAGATATGAAATGTATCATTTGATACGGAATTTCATTTTATGATATGCTCTTGGCACTTTAGGGTGGAAAAAGCTGAAATAATGTATACAACTAGTCGAAAAAAAATCTGAGGCAAATGATTTCTACAAATAAAATGTAGTTCATGCTAAGACATTTACAATGATATACCACACATGTTGAGCGGACATCAAATGGCGGAGATATAAGAAAAAAACAAAATTACACCGAATTTAGAGGCCGAAAAAAAATAATTTTTCAGTTTCTCAAATGATTTGTAGTTGCGTTTTCAAGTATTTTTTTTTATCAAAAGCGAAATGGTTTTAATTAACGGTGTTTTTTTTAGAGGTTTGTTTTTCGAATAGAGATAAAACTGGCATTTTATGGTCAAATCTGGCAACTCTAATGTCATTTATGTTCAGTTTCGTTTGCCATTTCATCATCAACAGGTTGACAAAAGAATAACGCTTGCAAATCGTGCAAATTTATTTCGAAAATAATGGTTCAGTTCGCGAAGTTTACCGCAAGCTCCGTCCATTTTATGGTCGACATAATCGTCCATCAGAGCAATTAATTCGGTTAACCATGGGTCGTTTTCGCACTACGTTTACTCTATGTGATAATACGCATCCGCAGAGACGTCGAACAGTGCGCACCGAAGAAACAATTGCCGCTGTAGAGCAAAATGTTGAAGAGGACCCGAATGAATCGATTCGCCACCGTGCACAGCAATTGGAGCTTTGTCCATCAACTTTATGGAAGATTTTGCGCAAAGATCTTGGCTTGCGACCTTACAAGATCCAGCTTGTGCAAGAATTAAAGCCGCGAGACCATGCAATGCGTCGTGATTTTGGTGTATGGCCGAAAATGAGATTGATTTCGATGCTGATTTTCATCGCAAAATTTTGTTCAGTGATGAGGCTCATTTTTGGTTGAATGGCTACGTCAACAAGCAAAATTGCCGCATTTGGAGTGAAGAGAATCCACATGAGACCCTTGAGACGCCATTACATCCACAAAAACTGACTGTTTGGTGTGCTCTATGGGCTGGTGGAGTCATTGGGCCATACTTCTTCCGAAATAATGCTGGAGAGTCAGTTACCGTTAATGGAGACCGGTATAGAGCCATGATAACCGACTATTTTGTTCCCGAATTGGATGGCATGAATGTGGATGAGCTGTAGTTCCAACAAGACGGCGCTACATGCCACACAGCGCACGTCACAATCAAATTATTGAAGGAAACATTCGATGAGCGCATAATTTCGCGGAATGGACCTGTCAATTGGCCACCAAGATCGTGTGATTTGACACCATTGGATTATTTTCTTTGGGGATATGTGAAGTCGCTCGTCTACGCCAACAAACCAGAAACGTTAGGGGACTTGGAAGCCAACATTCGTGGCGTTATTGCCGACATACGGCCCCATATGCTCGAAAAAGTGGTTCAAAATTGGACCTGTAGAATTGGCTTTATTCGAGCCAACCGCGGCGGCCACATGCCCGAAATCATATTTAAACATTCATGGCATAAAATTATCCTTCCAATAAAGCCAAATTGATGGACATTAAAACGATTTTCTTGTGTTTTATTTCAATTCGAAGCTCTATACCTCTAAAAAAAACACCCTGTAGATAGTGCTTAAGTTATTTGATAAGCTAAAACAACAGGAAACAAAGGTCAGTATTTATTATTATATGAGGGAGGGGAATGCCATATATGTCATCATAAAAGTGGAGCTTAAGCAGCAAAAATAAAAACCATCAGAGCTTTCAAATTCACATTTATTTAGTTCGATATGGTGTGGCTTTTTTGGACCTCTGAAAGTGTTGCTGTGTCAGTATTTATGATACTTTCCTGGCAATTAACCTGCAAGAGTTATTGGACTAAAAAATAAGTAAGGCAGTTTTTCTGTCTTGTAAAAGATACAATTTTTAAAAATAATTTTATGTTGCTAAATATTTATACAAAAAAAATTCCACGCAAAATGATTTCAACATATGTATGAATAAAACCATTTGGATAACATTATAAGACACTAAAAGTAAGCCCTTTCAAAATTTACAGCTCTCAAACAATCCTTAAGCCCGCACAGTATATGCTGTTGCACTATTAAATCATTTTGCACTGTCAAGTGGCCATAAAATCGCATGTTTTATTTACGACTTGCAGATAAACAACTAAAAACATGAACCTGAATAAACACTTCAATGCCGGCTTACAAGAGATTTCATATACAACAAAACATTAAAATGTTACTAAGCGACGCTATTGTAAAAATGTCAAATGTTGCACACGGTGCACTTCTTTTGCCAACTGAGTGGTTAAAAAAAAGTGAGTAATTTATAAGAATGTGTCGATTTTCTTATAAAATTATCCTTAATTATCCTAGCTTTGCTTAAGATAAGGTCCTAATGTGATCCTTTGTTTCGAATCATAAGAAAAAGTTTATTGTTTGCTAAAAAAATACAACGATTCGAACGTTAAAGATTTTATATCAAGCAAAACTTTTAAAAATTGCACTGTGCATCGTTTGCGTATGTTGCATGCCTATAGTAGACAATAAAAGACGCATGTTGCATTGTTGCAACAAACAGCCAGCGAGAATGCCTTTGGCTTTGTTGTGAAAATTGCAACAATTGTGTACAAATATGTAATAAATTCTCACCTACAGAGGGCGTTAAAAGCGCGACAACAAATGCTGTGCAGCATGCTGAAAAGAATGACAACATTTGCGTAGGATTTTTTCCCCATTTATTTGATGTTTCTACGTTGATTACATGTTACAATAATTTTCACTTCTTAACAGCAGGAGTAACAATACATTGCGACAGCAGCAACAACATGCAGAATTATTAACGATAATATTGTTGTCAAGTTGACTTTATGTTGCTGCCATGTTTTAGGGTTTTTTTCTGTGCAGTGTTGCAATGTCATAAGCGTGCAAATTGTTACATGGCTTAAGCGCTAAGAGCATTGTAAGAATAGCATTGAAAGAAATATGTAGGGTGAAGCGAAAAATTAAAAATATGTTGAGTGTCTTTTTACATTTTTTTTTTTTGTAGTAATAATCTTTTTGTTGCAATATTAGTTTTAACAAAATTTACTTAAATTATTTTACGTATAAATAATGGAAATTAAAGTAAATGGGTCTGAATATGTGTAGTTTGCGAAAATAAAATTTATGGCAATATAAAGTACTTTAAAGTTTTTGTTGCTAAGGAGGATGCTACGCCAACCCAGTTCATCAAGTTGTTGTCCAGCGATTTTTTCGAAAATTTTCGACCATTTTATGTATGAACTTTGGTTCCATTACCTTAAATAATTCTCTCAGTATAGCGTTATGAAGATTTTGCTTGCATGAGAAGTGCCACGCTCACTTGTCAAAATTCGTTACCTTTTTTCCAGTGTTTTTCTAAGTTTTTCATAGTATTTTTTAGAAATTTGGATTATCAAATAACTCTTTTAGTATAGCGTTTTCAAAATATTATTTGTATGGGCGATAGGTGTATCCGTGAAACGATTTCGTACATTTCCAATCCGACTAACTTTGTTTAAGGGTTAAGCCTGTGCGCCGGGTTAGGTTTAGTTATCTTGCTTAGTTGTCGCGCAATCCTGATTTCTACAGACAGACAAGACTAAATCGACTCAGAAAGTGACGCTGATCAAGAATATATATGCTATATATTCTCTTCTATACCAGTAACGTTTGCTATGCGTTACAAATGGATTGACAAAACGAATATACCCAGAGTGCGGGGTATGAAAATATCATGTGAAAACTTTGACGTATTAAAGTTTCTGAGACTAACAAAAATGCCACTGTATGTGTATGGCTTAGTTCATTGCTTTTGCAAAACATAAGCTCAGATGCTTAAATTCATAATGTTTCAAAGTCAAATCTTAAGTTAAATGATATCTTAATAAAAAAAACCAAAAGTTTAGAAATAATTTTGCATAAAATTTAAATATGTTATTAAGTTTTTAAATTAATTTTTTGCTTACGATTTTGCATAAAAATTTGCTTTTTCATATTTTTCACGCATATAAATTTTATTATTTTTGTCATTTATTTTTACCCGCCAATTTGCAACTTTATTTTGCACTGTGATAAATTGATAAGTTTAAAGATTTTGTTAGCACCATTGTAAAGCATATTGCTACTCAATCTCAGCATAATAATAAATTTTTGTGTAATCCAATTAATTTCTATATTATATAGTATTGTAGCTATTTTTATAAAAATGCAAATTTTTTAAATAATTAACCTTGAAATTTCAACATATTTATAAAAATTTTTCTACATATTTATTAGTTGAATTTAAGCTTCACAATATATTATAGTTTTAAAATACCCTTTAGGCATTATGCATTTTTTTCATATGAAAATGTCATGCGACAAACTGATGTGATTTGTCAAATGTTTTTACTAATTATAATCTTTAGAATTACATATGTTTATCACAAGCTGAAAGAAACTTAATTAAGAGGCAGTTAGCATTTATAAACTAAGATATTAGTTAAAGTCGAATATTGTATTTGGTAAAGATTAATCAGATAAAATGATTGCTGATTACAACTGCATTTAAATACTCTACTCACATGCTTACACCTTAAAACTGGTTGATTTGTATGAAGAAAAAAATGGCAGACAGACACCGACTCAAAAAATAGAAAGATCCTTAAAAACGAAATCTACGTAATTTTTTTTTCGTTCCGAGAAAAACCAATGGAGCGCTTTTGATTCTCCTGAAGGTCCTTTTTGGCAAAAAAAAAACGTGGTTTTTGCTTGTAACTTTTTTTTCACAAAATCGATACCTGAATTTGCTTGAATAATAAAGATTGCGTTCTTGCGCAAAATTTGATGTTAAAAAATTTTTAATTTTTTTCTATTTAAGATAATAGGCGTGTTTTATTGGGTTTGGCTAAACCAAAATTTCATACGAATTCGTCAACCAGCTCAGTTTTTTGTTCAATTTATACAATTTTTTTTGTCTTTGCTAAATTGTACGCTAGTGGACAACAGATGGCGCTTATTGCAAGAAGATGAAGACACAAACTTAATTAATTAAGAAGAAAAAAAGTTATCAGCAATTTAAGTCGATTTTTTTCGTCGAAAACACGATTTTTTTTAAAACATTTTTCATTTCACGAAAAAAAAATTCTAAAAATATAATTATGTGTACTTCAACAGCAAAACTCATGTAGATAATGAAAAAAATTTTGGTTTTGGTAAAGATGGAGTTGGACGAGACTTCTACTGCCCGCTGCGGAAGACCTTTTTGAAAAAGCGGTTCACGGTAATCACTGCTTAAAAAAAATAATAAAAAATTTTGCTCTCTTCTTCAAGAGTTGCTTAATCCAATGTTATGTTATTTGTATACCTTTAATCTCAAATGTCCTTTAAAAAAAATAATTAAAACAGCCTTGATTTTTATAGCATAAGGGAGATATAACCCCTTAATAGAAAGCTTTTATTTTTATCCCACTTTATAATTTAAGCAATAAATGATACGGGTATGAAATTGAAAATGTAATTACTCTTTAATAAATTAATAAAATAATTAATATTTCTTTGGCTTATATTCTTAAATGTCTTTATCAATTAAATATAACTCGTACTCGCATTAACATATCTGTGGCAAATAGGAAAACCAGCTAAAGTTGAGTTCAAACAAATGTAATAAAGGCAAATTTTTCATTAGATTTTGGTAAAATTTTGTTGCACATTTGTAGACATTATCAAGACTTAAGTGAATGCTAACAAGAAGTAAGAAAATAATTATGAAATTTTACCTAGAACTTATGGAAAATTGAAGCTAAGCTCATTTGCTTCAAATCAACTGAGGCTATTTTTCCTTTTTGCCACAATTATATGCGTCATGTTAAATGACGCCTTCATTCATTTAGCATTTACTTATAACTATTGTTGTTGTTATTGTTGTTGTTGTTTTTATTACTTGTCACTTTAGTAATGTTGCCACACAAATGCTTGCAGTTGACTCTCAACACTTGGCTCTTGGTTTGTTGACTAAATTTCAAGGCCCCCGCGTTAAGTTTGCGTACACCAACCTTGTTTTTTTTTTTTTTTGTAATTTGTCTCATATTTTTATTATTTTTCTTCTTTATTTCATTGTAATTTTCCATATGAAAATTTTACATATTTTTTTTCTAATTAAACTGGTTATTTATTTGGATCAAACGATACAAAAGTTTTGATGTCATGCGCATGCGCGACGTCTGTTCTAGGCCATGAAAATTCATTTAAATTAATTAATTGAATTCAATTGAATTACGTTAAATGTTATTTTTTGATTTTCATAGCTACCAAGATTTTATATCAATGATGTCTTTATTATTTGCTAAAGTTTGAAGTTAAATTGTCATGAACACTTGCAGCAAGCATGTGATATTTGCAAAGTTGCACCCTAATTTAGCGTGGGAAATTTTTTACATTAGAAGTTAAGAGCATTTAAAATTTTTGAATTTTGATTTTGATTTAATAATATGTTATGTTAAAACTTATAGTATTAAACCGAGTTCAATACAAAAATTTATACAAAATTGAAAATACTGATCTTTTAAGCTTGAGGCCATAATTGGAGCAACTAGGCGCAATATCTGCCAATGGCTATAATAGTAAATAAGCTTGCATAACATATATAAATATTCTCGCTCCCATTTGATTATCACTCTTGATATTTTAATATATAGAATTACTTGCAAACTGACATTTTAAAAACATAAAAATTTGCAATTGTTAAAACTTTAATTTATTACCTGCTGTTGATTAGCGACCATAACAAAACTCACGTTTCGCAGTTTAATAAAAATCAAACAATGCAATTCAAATCTGTATAGAAAATGAAAACAACAACTAATTTAATATGATTTTGTAAAAAAAAAAAAATAAAACATCAACGGTCTGCCTTGCATTGTTCTACCCATTTACTATGGCATGAGAAAATTTTCATGTTCAACGAAGTGTTTTGCCACACATGCTGCTACCATACAGCTGATTTTTTTTACGTAGCAACAAATAGCAAAACATTGAAATTAGAATAATAAAAAAAATAATTATAGCATAAACTTATAAAAAAAAGAGGAAAAAAAAAACTTGCTCAAGTTTACAATAGAAAATGAAAACAAACATTTTCACACACAAATTATGGTCGATTGCAATGGCATGTTGAGTAAATGTTGCAATGTGTTGCTGAAACTACGGCATATGTTGCTGAAGGCGAAACTCGGCAGCATTAATATATTGCTTGTTTTTCTTTGAAATGTGCTATTTATAGAAAACTGATGAATTCACAGAACTCAATCTTTTGTGATCTTAAGAAGTTTAAGTAATAATGTTTATACAAATTGTTGACAAACCCAGTTGGAAAGCGGTTGATCGATGAATAAATCTTGGAGCAATTCATAATCAATAACAGATTACTTCTTATTGCTCAGAGCTACAATTATTTTGTACTCTCATTTAATGTTGCTTGTGATTGAGGTATCAAACTATGTTTTCAGTGCATAAAAAATACTTTTTAATTTATTTAATTTAATAATTATTTAATTTTTGTTTTCAATATCTTACAAAATTTATTTAACAAAATTTAAGTTCTTGGTTTTTAACTTAAAATAATAATATAACGAAATTTTTTTTCTAAATTTGGGCAACGAAGACTTGTTGGCATTTTAATTAGCTTTAATTTAATAAAAAAAATAGTTAGGTTAGGTTAAGTTACGGTGGCGGCATTTTTAGAGCCTCACATAGACCACAAGGGTCCATAGTGTTACCACAAACTCTCTGCTATAGTCTTATTAGAAAATTCTGGTCCTTTTATTGTGGTGCTCGTCCAACATGAAGGTGCCAGTTGTTACAGCGAATCTTTTGATTTCACTCAACTTTAGTTAGTTCCTTCAGTGATATAAAAAATGGCTGCCCAAAGTATTTTAACCTATAACTTGCCAAAGCAGCTCAAAAGCAAAAAATGTGTTCTATGGTTTCCTCTTCATCGGGTTCATGACAGTTTCTACACCAGTTATTGGATACTGCGCCCAGCCTGAAAGCATGTTGCCCAATGAGGCATTGGCCAGTCACAATCCTGGTCAATAAACTGCATTCACTCCGAGTTAAGGATAACAAATATTTAGTGTCCTTTCTATGAAAACTGGGCCAAAAGTGTTTGGTTACCTTGCTCGTGGAAGAGAAAGTGCACCTCGTATCAGCTACTGAGAGTAGTTCTCTGTCTTTTGATAAGTAGTAGTGTTGAAGAGGTACTGAAACTTTCATGAGTTCTGAATCTGATTGAGCACCATGTTTTGCTAGTAAATCTTAATTTTTGACGAAAAACTTGTTTTGTGACCACTGTGCAAAGAGTTTGGTAGGAAAATCGCTTCAATATGGTTTTCAATTCAGGGCGATATTTTTCAATTTTAACTTGATTTTTATTTGTTTTTTTTTTTTAATTTTGTTATAAATTTTTTTTGGGAAAATGGGGAGGGGGTGGAGAACTGATTATTTATTTTATCATATTTGATATTGGAATATTTTTATATATAAAGCCAATGACAAACCAAACAAATGAAATAAAAAAAATTCAAAAAAATCATTTTTATGACACAAAAAATATCAAAAAAATTCTTGAAAAAGGAATGTTAAATTTTTGGTTTTCAAATATTTTAAAAACTGCATTTAAAGCAATGCGTTTCAAATTTATCAAAAAAAAAACACTTTTCTTGACACTGAGAGTGTTTAGAACTTGGTGCATTTTTTTGATAACAAAAGGAATGCATTGGAAACATTTGCACGAATGTTAAACTAAGAACAAAACTGGCGATAAGACAGCAGAAGAAATTCAATTGACAATTCTCCTTGAAGTTACTGATACTTAACCCAAGAAGAGTGCATTTTAAAAAATCCTACCAAGCGACAGCTAAGGTGTGTTGTGGTTTTTAAAGCTTTTTTGGGTAGAGGAAGGATATGTCTGAAATGGATTTTTTTATTTTCCTGAACTTCTTTGATTAACCTGTATTCTTGTGAGGTAAAATTTAGGTAACATATAATTTTAAAAATTTTGGTAGAAATTCGATCCAGGAAAATTTGAAGACTTAAAGAAAAAAGTGCGAAAGAAATTCAAAGATACTACGTGGCATGCTATAATAAAATAGATTTGATTGAATGAAAGGTTGGACGGTAAGCTTTTTTTTTGTCTCATAGAGGGCTATATTAGGTAAAAATTTACCCAAGCCATATCTCGGGTGTGCCGATGGCAAATATTTTTTTTTTTTTTCTCAGCAACTTCTATTGATCCCTGCTCTTCCGCACCAAATTTGATCAAAATTGTACGGGCATTTCTGGTGCCAGTCTTTAATGGATTAATTTCATGCAACCTCGAAGATTGTGCTGTTGTTGCATATTCGATTTTAGTTAGTTGACATATACTTTTTTAGCGACTTTCCTCATAACACTTTTTTAAATAGTCGATTGCCAATGTCGATTGGAAGCTTAATTTTACGCCTTTAAGTCTCATTTAATCTCTATCATGCCGCAAGAATTTTTAAGCCAAAAATACTTTTCTTTTTTCTTATTAAAATCATGTTCAAAACTAGTGAAACTTTTATGATTTATTAAACAAAGTCAGTCCACACCTCGCAGAAAGAAGCTTGTGTAAACTTTTTAATAAAAATTAAAAAATAAATGTTGTACTTTTTATAAAATTCAGCATCATTTTCTTAATTTTTATGCAACATATTGAAGTTTTCAAAATAAAAAAAAAAACAATATACAAAAAATGAGATGAGTACGATTGCATTTGAAGACTTGGAAGCACTTAAAAAATGCTATTCAATGCTTATCTGTCTTATGAAATTCTTTTCTCAGTGTACTACTAACACAAGCAAAGAATGTGAATTATAAAATTTTTAATTGAACATGCATTAACTACCCACATTCTTGACGACAATTGCAAGTTTTTATCTTATAAATTTTCAAGATACATTTATGTCATTTATTATAAGAGCTACCTACATTACCATAATGCTTTTTGCTTTTTATTTAACTTATTGTATAAGTTTATAATAATAGTTCGAAATTTAATGGGGCAACTTGTAATAAAAGCAAATTGTAATGATTATTCTAGTCACACGTATGAGACAGTGGGGGAATAAAGCATTCTTTGAGTTACGCTCTTATGACTTCGCATGGATCAACTTTGGTTACTGCACGTGGTTTTTTACTATTACTATAAGCCCAAACAAGATAATTTAAAACTTTTATTGAAAAACGTAAATTTTGCACAAATTTAACATTGAAATTCAAGAAAAGAAGAAGAAAAAACAAACAACAAAAAATAAGTTTTAAAAACACCATATACTCGTAGTTTTATTTATTTTTTTGCCAATAACAATAAATAATTAAAATATTATGGATTTTTTTTTTTTTTTCAGAAAAAAACATTTTTTGCTATTTTGCGCATCAAGGTCAATTGATTTACGAAGAAGATTTCACTTTGAAAATTAGCAAAAAAAAGGCATTAAAAATTTGTGATTTTAGCAGTCTTGTAGAATCAAAGGTATAATTATGAAAATTTTTACAACTTTATTGTTTATTGTTTTTTCTCTTTTAACAATGAGTCAAAATATTTGACCAAAGTCAAGGTTTCGCTGACGCGCTATACAACAAATAAAACAAAAACAAAAATAGACAATGCATCAGCGGTGGCATCTCTCAAAGTAGGGCACTCGCTTGAGGTGTTAATGTTTAATGACAGCTGAACTTGTTTTGTTTTTGTTTTTGTTTCTTTTTTTTCGGCACCTCAACGAACGGATTTGATTTTCTTATATGGCCAAGTTATTGTGTTTTTTTTTTAATTTATTCAATTTAAATTTCGATTTTCTTAAATCAAAAATGCTTCCGATATTTTGCTTGAATCTTAGACTGCTGACTCATAGTTTCTTAACGGAATATATGAAATCAGCAGTAAAACTCTTAAGCCGGATTGAAATTTTTGTGGTTTTTTTATGAATTCATTATGAACTGCATAAAAAAATGATCCGGTTTATTTTACGCAGGTGTCATTCACTAATGCGGCAACTTTATTTCTATATAAATTATGCATTAGACAGACTTACCGTCGGTAGACGTAAGATTTTTTTTGCAACATACCTGCAAATAAAAATGATAAAAATTTATTAATTTATTTAAAGCTTTGAGATAAATACTGAGATATTGTTGAAACCATAAAATGTGGTTTATATGACAATTGTGAAATAGTTATCAATATTTTGGTACGCTACTTAATTTTTGGTGATATCACACATCTAAGTTAGCATGTTTTTATTTCAAAAAAATTTTGTACAGGTGCTTGATAAAATGGACAACTGATTAAAAATAGGAATAATTCTGTTTAAAAAAGAAATAACAGCATTAAGACTCAGCATCATCGTAGAAGTCTACCTCTGGCACACTATGATTGGCTCAAAAAATAACGTTCCGCACTTCATTTTAACTTCCAAATGGATGTTAAATTCAGCTAATGCAAATGTGATGTAATTTTACAACTGTGCTATTTTTGTGTCCAGTCTCAAATCTAAAAATATTGCACAAGTCTGTCTCTGGAACACCATGACTGGCTCAAAAATAACGTTCCGCACTTCATTTCAACTTCCAAATGGATGTCAAATTCAACTAATGCAAATGTTATGTAATTTTACAACTGTGCTATTTTTGTGTCCAATATCAAAACTAAAAATATCGCACAAGTATGGCTCTAGCACACCATGACTAGCTCAAAAACAACGCTCCGCATTTCATTTCAACTTCCAAATGGATGTCAAATTCAGCTAATGCAAATGTGATGTAATTTTACAATTGTGCTATTTTTGTGTCCAATCTCAAGAATAAAAAGTTCAAAAGTCTTAAATTTAAAAAGTTAACGTATTTCTGGGAATGAAATAAGATAACCCGCGCGCATTTTATGGTGGTTTGTGGTTTTAACTATAATAAAATCAATATACAACTAATGCTAAAAAAAATTTATAAATATTTACAAGTGTTAAGAAACCAATTAGACCACCCATGCTTGATTCCGTATTTACTAAAGTTTGGGGAAACATCTTCTCCTTCTAAAGATGAAGTCGGCAGCCATAAAGAATAATAGCCAAGGCAAAGTAACATAAAGTCTGTGTATATGCAAGTACTTAATATATACGGCTTTGTCTTTTCATCAGCTGTTATTTCTTGTGACCACAGATTTGAGCTTCAAATTTTTATTTGTCAAAAAAAAAAGTATCATCATCTAAGATGCCTCTCCAAAATTTTAATATAAGTATACGGGATCAATATGAGCATTGGTGTCTTAACATTGGAAAACACTGTAGAGATTTTATTTTTTTTTTAAATCTTATATTGATTAAATATGACATAATTTACATTATATTCTAAATGTTTGTACTCTCATTGTATGATATATCCGCCTTTAACGGAGTGCAAAAAATGAATCGCAAACTGGCATAACACGTACACGCGGAATTTTGTTCCAATCCCAGACATACGCTAATTTTAGAATTTTCAAACTTTCGAACTTTTTAGTCTTGTGTTTGGACACAAAAATAGCACAGTCGTAAAATTACATCACATTTGCATTAGCATAACATGTGCTCGGGGAATTTTGTTCTATTCCCACGCAAGCAATAACCTAAGAACATTTAAACTTTCGTATTTCTCAGTATTGAATTTAGACATAAAAATAGCACATTTGCTTAAGCACATTGCCTGATTTCTTATTTTGTTTAGTTTAGCTAACCAAATATTTTATTATTATGTAACTTATTCCTCCTAAAGCCAAAAAGTCAGAACGCTAAAAAATATCGTTTAGCTCATATTACTAATATGGGTAACTAAGGCAGTTAACAGAAACAGCAATGATGAAATTGTCAAATTGTAAAAAATTGTACTAACCATATTTGATTAACAAGTTTTATGTTCAAAACTGGTACTCAAATCCTATTTACTTTGTAAAGTTTCTTAGTAACAACAATCTGTGTTTTATAATTCGTCATAACTTTATTTCTGTACCGCATGCAATTGTCTTGGCGCGGACATTAACAAAGAGTTATTGTTATCTTTATCTTCTAAATTTTATTAATTTATTATGGAATAAATGTAGAATATATTACGCAAAAAAAAGACATAAATTGACAACAAACAAACAAAGCTGAACTTGATTTTTGGTAACTTTTTTGCCAATTAAAGCCTAAAAGCAAAATAAACTCCTTTGTGTATAAGGCGAAACAAGTTGTATTGCATGCCATATACCAGATGCTCCGCAGTTACTTGAATTATTGAACAGATAGTCAAAAACAAGATTTTTCATTTAATTTAAATTAAAATGTAAGTAAACAAACAAAAAAAAAATCGCCAACAACAATAACAAGATTTACCATCACCAACCAGCCACTTTGCCGCAATACCCAATTAAAAGTTTTAACTCAATTTAATGCAAAATTCAGTTTTAAGGAAAAAAAATAAAGTTGATGTTGATGACATTTTTAATTGGGAATTTTTGTTTCAAACTCAATTAAGCTGAGTGACGACAAAAAAAAAATTGTAATTTTTCAGCACTCTATCAAAGTAAGTTATTTATTATGTTATTTTAATATGAAATACAGATTTTGCAGCATTTTTCCCCCTCTTTTTTGTTTAATTTACTTCCTACTTTTAGTCGCTTAATTAAAATGAAATTCAAGCTGCTTTTCTCTATGGCGCATGCGCGCACACAACACTTTGTATTGATATGGCGCAACACAGGCAGTTGATGCTGTTATTTGAGCCACTGTTTATCATGTTGTTATTGCTTTTGTTTTTGTCTTTTCAATGTCAGTCGATTGTCAATGAACTTGACTTTATGGTATGTGGCAACTTGATAACAGCAGTCGTTGACTTGAGTTCACGCTCAGGCCCTTAATTTTGTAGTGGAAATGTCAAAAAAAGAGATTGATAGCCGTTAAGGTTAGAATTTTTTCAAGGACTATTTTTTACTAAATTGATTTATTACTGTGATTTTTGGTGTAATTTTTTAAAAAAAAAATTGACTGAAAAATTTAGCCAGACACATATTTTTCTAAGTTTAGTATACCATAAAAAAAGATCTAGTCAGTTTTTGGTTCTTTGCAGATTTTACATTTTCAAATTTCTCCATTATCTATTTTTTTTAAAAACAATCATGATATATGGCAAATATACAAAAGAAACAACATAATTTATGAGAAATACGGCACATACGGCAAATAAATTCTAATTGATTTTGTCTGTTACTTTCCAACGAACAATGCGCGTGCATGTGATAAATATTTCAAAAAAATTACTTACGTTGAGTAAACTTATCTTACAAAATAAAAATATTAATAATTAAAATGTCTGTATGTTAGTTTTGTTAATAATTATCACTGACATTTAAATGTAATTTCTCATAAGCACTAACTTGCGGTATATGGTAAAGTAGCTTCCAGACGATGAACTCTTGAAATATTTATGATCAGAGTAGTGATAAATTCACAAAGTTTCACCACCCAATGTTTTTACTACCACTTAACGTTTTGTGCAAGTCGGATGCCTTTAGTGGTAAAGAAATTCACAATTTTTTATTATTAAAAAAATTTGGTGGAAGCGTTTTGTGCAATTTTATTTCATCTCATTTCTAACCCAAAATAAGAGGCTGAGTAGTGGAAATAATTTCCTCAAAAATTCTATTTCCAGATATCAAATTGAGAAAACTTAATTATGTACATTCCAAGATATCAGAAAACTAAGTAAAAAAAATAATGGTAATTTTTTCCAAGACTAATGCTTGTAACATTTGTTAGGAAAAGTACGACAATGAGCTTTGTGCATCACGAGAAGCTGTTTTGCATCAATCAATGAAGGCACGTTGAAAATGAAATTAAACAACACCATAAATGATCAGCATGGTCTATCTTAGTCCTATTTTTCAAAAAAGTCTATAGCATAAGTGGATTTGAAAAGGCCTAAAATGATTGAAAGATAATGTTGCCAAAATTAATTTTTGACTTCTCCGCATAAATTTTGCAACCTTTTTCCATTGAATTTTTTAAATTCTATTACTGCACTTACGTGAATGGAATTAAAAATTAATAAGTTAATTTTTCTATAGAATTGAAAAAGAAATATTTAAATTCCATTTCCGTAGAATGAAATAAAAATATTACGATAAGAACCTTTTTCTCCTGGAATGATATCAACAAAGAATTCACTTTCTTTCGCCAAAGGATTGTAAAATTTCAATTTCCTGTAATCGAAATTGATCAGTTAGCAACCCTACCAAGTTTTGCTCAAAATAAAGAAATTTGTTTAGTTTGGGGATATATATTGCAACCACAGAAAATAGACATGTGTAAGTTTAACCGAAAACGACGCTCCAACCCTTCAAAGTAGTATATTAAACCGTTGAGAGGTCATTAATTTTTGTAAGACAATTTTTTACTGAAAAAGTTGTTAGAGTGCTATTTTATAGGTCAGCCAACCAATGAATTAGGTAAATTTAAAAGATAAGATAGGTGAATTTGACCAAAAAAGATGGTCAGCATACTAATAAATTAGGTAAATTTAACCGATAAGATATGTAAATTTAACCAAAAAAGATATTTAAAAAATAATAAATCTAATCGGTCAGAGTTGATAAGTTTATTGTATTGTTTGTCTACCAAAAAAGTTGTTAGTTTACTATTTTGTTGGCAAGCCTACAAATAAGGTAGGTAAATTTAGTGGAAAACATGATCCAAAAACCGTAAATTTAATCGGTGAGAGGTGGTAACTTTATTTTACTCTTTGTCTAACAAGAAAGTTCTTCAATTTATTATTTTTTATGCAGACTTATTGTAAAAACATATAATGCTACAAATTTTTTAGTAAGATAACCACGGACTAGTAGTAGATTCAACTGGTGAGAGGTAGTAAGCTTATATTGATTTTTGTTTACCAATAAAGTTGTTGATTTACTATTTCTTATGTAAACTTACTGTAAAAATACGTAATGCTACAAATTTTTTTAGTAAGATAACCATAAAATTGGTATCATTACCATTATTTCAGTTAATATACAGAATAAATTGTATGGTGAAATGTGGAATAGAAAAATAAAAATCAAAAGAAAAAAAATGGTAATTCTAACAATTTTTTTTTATTATTTTCTTGGTTACTTTACAAATTTTGTAGTTGCTTTGTGAGAAAGTTGAAATATTCTTTTTGGTAAATTTAAACAACAATCGTTGTATAAATATCAATAAGAAATCTTCCATTATTAAGATTTGCTTAGCACCAAAGCTTTGTATTGGCCAAAATCTAAGAAAAACTTTTTTTTCCAGCAGGTCTTGTCTAATGGCAGCTTATACAGCGTTGGTCATAGGCATAAAAAAAATTCACTTAAAATCAGCGATATTTTTCTTAACATTGAGCAAAATAAAAGCCCAACAATTTTATTAATTATTTTGACATCAAAAAACCTTATGATACCTCAATTAGAACTAAATACATAATCAACTTCACATAATCATTATAAAAATGCTTTGAAAAAAAAAAATATACCTACAGCAAATGAAGAGCTATTATTGCTGAAATTTAGCAACCTCAATTATGTGATACGCAACGCACACACTTAATTGCGCAAATGTCGAATAATTTCCCATACGCAGTTTTATAATTCAACTTAATTGCAGCTTTTAATCTACACGGCTCAGCATACACATTTTAAAGAAAAGAAAAATTGGATTAATGTTATGTAAATAAACAGCACAACAGCTGACGGAATTCATGCAGACACAATTCAAAACATCAAATTTAATACAACCGCATTCATTAATCATCACAGCAGTCGAACAAAAGTTTACCATTTTTGTTGCCAATGGGAAAAATCATACAAAAATATTTGTATGAAAATGATTGAACTCATCAATTATGGTGGTGGCAGCATACAAATTTAGCACCTCATCGTATACTAATGATGGTTGCATTGCACTTTTTTTTTTTTTTGTAAACATACCATTGTTGCAATTTCGTTGCTGCACAATTTCGTTAGCAATGCAGCAGTTTCCTGTGTGTTATGCCATGTACTTAGTTTTATATGAATGATTGAATGGAATTATTTCTTTTCCGAAGTCTGTGCTGAGATTTAATTTAGCAAAAGCGTGGAAGCAAAAATTAAATTACGAAAACTTAACGTTGACTTCTTCTCAATGTCAAGTTCACTTAATGGGCATCAAATTTTATGGTATTTTAAGTGAATGCGTAAATTTGTTTGTGCGTCACGTCGTTGTCAAGTGTTAATGCTGCTACCACATAGAAAGTGAAGGGGAAACACTTGTTTAATTATCTCAAAGTGTGCAGTAGTTTAAAATTAAAAAAAATTATCGCAAATTTCTGCAAAGTATTTCCGGAATAATATTTATTTTTGGTGGTTTTTATTTTTAGAGGAATTTATTTGCTCATGGGAAATATCCTCAAAATTAAATTATCCAATAAATTTGTAAGCATTTGCTTGTTTGATTTTTCTTAAATTTTTGTGGGTAACCTTTTTAACACCCAAATATATTCATTGTAAAATAAGATATATTACTTAGTTTTAAATTTAAGGTAGTTTTTTTAACATATGACAATATTTCTTTATATTTAAATAACTTAACTAAATAAAATTAAAAAAAGTACCTACTACCAAAAAATATCAGAATACTCCCTTTGTTAAAGCAACAACTCAATTTGATTTGAGTTACACAACACTTTTGAAAACAATGAAGAAAAGATTTATTAATACCACATTCAAATAAGCGCTTAAGTAGTAATTAATTCATATTTTTTTTTTCAGCACTTATGCCAATATTGCGCTTCTATTGTTGGTAAAATACAAAAGCAAGCAAAAAAATCACAGCAAAAAAAAAATTAAGCTGCCAACAAAAAATTATGGCAACGGTTTTAATGCTAAATGCATGAAAATAATTTCAATTGTCAACGGCACATAAGGCAGCAATTTAACTGTTGTAGTTGTAGTTGAAAGTATGCAATTCGCTTTTGGCAGCAGCAGGCAGCAGCGAATTTTGCGCGCCGCAAGGTCGTCACTGATTTATCGATTGAGAAAGGCAACCTTCTTGTTGCTTGCATTTTTATGCGCTTCGATGGCGCAAAGGCATCAATAGCGAGGACACATCAGTCAACATCGGCAGCTGCAGCGTGCAATAGTTGCGTAAAATAAGCTGCGTAATTACGCCAAAATGGGAGAGCGTAATTTCCGCATATATTTGTTGTTGTATGGAAAATTGTTTTTCATTTTTTTGACAATTTAATGGAAATAGCTGCAAGATTTTGTTATTCAACTAACTTTGTGTGTTGATTTTAAGCGTAGCAAGTTCGTTGCTTAAGTCTTTTGTTTTATTTGTTTTGCTTGCAGTGTGAGATTTTTGTGAAATTATTGATTGTTTACTGTATTCTGAAATAAAAAATGTGTAATTTTTTTTATTTATTATTATTCATTATAAATCTTCAGCACGCAATAAGAGCCTTTAACTGTACTGAGTTATTTTAATCCTTTATCTACCAAAAATTCGTTGAGCTGCCGTTGTTTGGCTTCAAGTTAAAAAAAAATTTTAAAAAATGTTTATAAAAAAAAACCAGACATTCACCAAGAGTTCACTTGTAAACAAAAACAACAGCAACTCAAGGTCGCTGCGATATGAAACAAAAAAACTTTTGTAAAGCTGCCGTTTTTTGCTTTTGCCGTAATCCCTTTGAGCTGTTATTATTATATATTTTTTTCTTATGTTTTTATTGTTGTTGCTCATTTTGTTGGCAATTACAAAATCCAGTTACAAGCTACAGTTGCAGTTGCATGCATGAACATGCAACTTTTACTTTCATTCATTCTCTCAATGACATCAGCGTTGCAGTAATGCAAGAAATCAAAATAAAAAATAAAATTAATGAACTCACAAGATGAGTTGAAGTCTAAGCGAAAGAGGCAGCAAATGGAGTAGATAAACCAGAGTAATAACACTTGGAGCTGAAACTGTAAAAATTTTTCGTGATTGACTTTTAAAAATCTTTGTTCACAAATAACTGTGGAATATTTTAAAATAAATTAGAAAATGTGGAATTTTTATGTTAAGTGATCATATTTTCTAAACCATCTAAAGATTCAATAATCCATATCAACTGAGATATGAAAAACTACAGCACAAAGAAGGAACCTCTTTTGTTTGATCAAATAAAGAAAAAATCGATAGTAAGTGAATAAAAATTCTAAAAATTTTTCTAAAATTGCAGCAATCCGATATCATTGCCTCTCAAGTGTCGTATCGTATGATTACTTATGCATTTGAAGAGAGTTTTATTGAACTCAGGGAATATTTTCAAACAATTCTTGTATTTGTTGTTTGGAAAACTGCTCTATGTATTTTTTCACCATAGCATATAAAAAGCTGCATAATTGTGTAATTCAACTTTCTATGTGTATTGTAATTTCATTCAGCAAGTTCGTCGCTTAAGTCTTTCGTTTTATTCCTTTGCGAAATGTAATTTTTTTGGGTATCTTAAAAAGACAAAACCAACATTTTTTAATTCATTGACCCTAAAAAAGATAATTTTTATTTGACTTTGTGGTGAATATATTTAGTTATCTATGAAAGTTTTTTTTTAATTTTTTCATAATAAGTATTTTATTATTTTAATTTCAATTAAAACGTTATTTTTTTAAACAAATTTTAGCCTAAATTAAATTTTGTTTCATCGTAGCTGACAGTATTTTTCCTTTTTTTTTTTTTTTGAATGCATATGTAACAAATCTTTTGTGTAAACTACTTAAAATTCATCGATTATAAATCTTGCAGACATTAAGGAATTTCACCTTGAAATTATCTAGAGCTGTTTACTTGAACGTGATAAAGTACACGTTTGTGCATGCGCTTAAAAGCCGTCTTACCGCTGCCGCCATTACTAAAAGTAACTGTTTGAAAAGTAATACATTGAATATCATTACAATTTAATCAAATTTCGTCATACGAGTAATGAGCAATTTGAGATAAATTGCATGAAACAAAAATAGCACTTAAAATCAACAAATAGAATGGATTTGCATACGCATTAATTAAGTTGTAAAAGAAACTTTGTGCTTGTGAAATTATAACAAAATGTTAAGAAAAACGTTTTGATTGAGAATTAGTAAAACTTTAAATTTTGTCACTTCTTCACTCTTTTAATAATGGAAATTTGCGCGGAACATTAATTCCTTAAATTGATTTTAGTAATTTTTTTTCTCTTATGATTACGTATACAACTTTTGACACTAAGTCTGTAACATCTTTTTTAGTTTTTTCCAACATGCTTAGTTTTAAAGTTAAATGGAGTTAAATGTCTCAATAACATTGATTTTTGTGCATAAACATTTCACTATTTAATGCTTCAAGGCAGTTAGTATTCTAAGAGCTAAACTAAAAATGTCAGAAAAAGAAATGCTGGTCTTGGATTAAACGTCATTTATTGCTGAGTAATGAAAAAACAAAATTTCAAAAATAACATTTAAAAATTGATTTTCCAAGTAAACTCTTGTTTTGAAAAAAGAGTTTTTATCTTTATTGGGGACCAAAAAGTCGAGAAATCAAAATAAAGAAAACGTCAATATGTGAGTTCAAGTATTCTGATTTTTTTCATGATTTATAATTTTTTGACTTTTATTATAAAAATTAAAAATAATCATTATTTTGGATATTTACTTTTTTTGCTCAAATATTCTAATTGCAAATATGGATTTTTGTATTTTTGAATTAAATAATGTTCGTCCTTTTTCTGATTCTATCAGCGGTTATCGTTGTGGACCTATTGGTTTTTTTTTTCTTTTGTGCACCGATCTATAAAGTTCGCATATGGATTTCGTTTGGCACTTACTCTGCACTGCTCTTTAGCTCATGCGAAGCCTTACTGTGTGTGATACTCTTTGACTTTACCATTGTTTTGTGACACTCTTCGATGTTCTTCAATACGATTCGGTATTTTTGGATTTATTTGATGCTATTCCAATTTTCGAAACTTTCTAAATAATTTTTGCCTATGATTGAAGTTCTGACTGAAACGATTTTATCCGATGATTTTCAACTTATGTACCCATACTTTTCGGAAAGTTTCGGAGTTTTTCAAATATTTTCATAGGTTTTGAATGTTATTCCTAATTTTATATATTTTGCAATGGTTTTCGACTTCATCAATGTTTTTAAATTGTTCTCATAAGTTTTCTACCATTTCGACTTTTCGATTTTTTTGATGTTTTTCCGCGTTTTTTGATAGTTTCCAACATTTATCGTATTTTTCCATGCTTTTTCGATTTTTTTAACCTTTCGGAAAATTCGAAAAAAAATTTGACATTCGATAACTATCGAAAAATTCAAAAAAAATAAATCTGAAGCTTTCGAAATAAATATATCATTAAAAGTCAAAAGCCTTAAAAAAAATGGGAAAAGTATGGCAAAATGTCAGCGATTTTAGATCTAAAAGGATAAAAATCCAAAATTAAAATTAATTTTGATATAAGAATGCAAAAATCCAGAACTACAATTATTTTGTTCGAAAAAAAACGAAGAAATCCAAGACAGCAATTATATTGGATTGAAATAAATAAAATTCCTAAAATTTAAATCGAAGAAAATCTAAATCCGTTTAGGAATTCAGAATCGTTACGGCTGTTGGTTAAAAAAAAAAACTATAATAGAATTTACATTTTAGATGATGCTCGATCTGAAGGTCATTTCTTATATTTATCAATAGCAACTAGAAATAATGTGATTTTCAGTCCTCTTTATAAATTCTGATTTCAACATTGTGCATAATGTTGTCATATTTGATTTCTTTTTTGAAACAAACTTCCTTCCAACTTCAAAAAAAAAAATCAATTTGGCTTTTTAATCTCATATAGCTGCTATACAAAAGTTTTATTCACACGTACTTTCATCGTTATACCGAATGTTATGCAATTTCTGATATCATATGAAAAAATTACCACTTTTTCAACTTTTATTTCAAAAATTCAACAAATTAATAAAAAAAAAAAATAACAAATACCAAGTATGTTTTTGGCAATAATAATAACAACAAAAATCAGTACAAATAAATGGACCATGTAATTCATTCATTATATTTTATATAATAAAAAATGTAAAGAATGCAGTGGCAGAGAATACGAAAAAATTGAATAGTAAATAAATGCGCCAAGCTGCTTTTAATTTAATGAAGCGTAAACCATGGAGAAATTAAAAAATATAACACATGTAAAGCAACAATAACAAGAAACTATTAAAAAACTGTGTGATGTAATGGAAAAAAAAATAGAAAAAAAAATGATTCGGCAAAACTCCATAAATAATTTTAAAGTGTGTTCAATTGAAATTTTATTGCACGAATTTTATGATTAATTTTTATCAATTATTTTGTATTTTTTTATTAATTATTATGATGCGCATTGATAAGTATTCGCTGCTATAAGGAGTAACAGGTAAAATTAATGTTTTAAATATCAATACTTCGAATTCTTGGGCAGTGGAAGTCTTAACCCAAAATTTTCAATAGTTTAGTGTAGCAATAAAGTTCTGTTAGAGGCGTGGCACCACCTATGATTGGAAAGACGTTACATTCGGCACTGCCCTTTACAGCTTTTCCAACGAAAAATAATCTCGCGATTATGGTAAAAAAGGATGGAACTGTTTTGTCTTTGCCTATTTATATAGACATGGACAGAAGTGTATGAATATTTTTGGACTACACTGTATTTTTTTATTATTTAGTTATGTGCGTGCGTTATTTATTTTTGCTTCATGCTTGCGATGTGAAAAAAGAAACACGTAATCAAGAGTGGTTTAAAGGCACACTCTCATTTCAATAGAGCACAGCGCAACGCTGCGGAATTGGTCGCCATGTCAGCACTGGTTAAAGGAGTCACTGACCATTTTCACTTTTTGAATTTTTTTTTAAACAACTTCTTGTTTTCAAGTATAATTGCATTTTATTTTCAATTATTTGACAATTTCTGTATCACCATTTTTTTTGTCCAATGTTCACACTGCGTATTCGCACGTTTTGATCTGTGAAAGAAACAAAGAGCTGACAGAGCGCTTCCATTGCATACTCGAAAGAAAACTTTAAAATGTTTGTTGTAACAAAATCATCTGCTTTTAATAAAGTTTTTACTACACTCACTCAAAAGAATGTCGCCTTATGTCAACACGCATGAATTTTACACTTGACTTACGCGTTTAAGCGCTGAAATGAAAATTGTTTTTCTTCCCCCTGCTCCACAGTGTTATTTTGAAATTTGCACCTAATTTATTATTTTTCAAAAAACTTATGAATAAATGTAAAATTTTTCAAATCACGAAGCATAACATGGCGTGCAGGCGCACAGCCTTAGAGCATAAGTAACAATTTATCAGCGTCGCGACAAACATTGATCATCGGTATAGTGCAGCAGCAGAAGCAACAGCAACTGTTGCTGATTTTGTCATGTCATGGCAAGCCAAGCCAAACCAAATTAAACCAAATGCTGACAGCAGCATTAGCATTCACTTTGCATGCCAGCACTGCAACGTCAGCCATGCTGCTGCAAATGCATTCAATTACTTCAGCCATTCACTGCGTTTGCAGCAGCAGCACCACAAGAAGCGTGATTTGTAAGCTTTCTGCATTTTTTTTAAGCAAAATTTTTACTGGGTATTTTTTTAGCCATGTCATGAAATTGTATTTTTAATGCGTTTTTATGATGCTCACAAAAAAGGCTACAAATTAAAATCAGAAAAGTGCGTAGTGACATTGCAAAATTTTTGAAAATTTTGTTGTTTCTGCTAAGTGGCAATTGACAGCGGTAAGAATTTTTCAAGTATTGGTTTTTTGAGTTTTTGGTTTATTTTTTTGGAAATTAATATCTAATGTGAGTGGTGAACGATACTAATAAACTCAAGGCCTTAAGATATCATAAGCAATACTATCAAAATCAATGAAGATTTTACCTTTGACTCCAGCAAAACTTAAAGACTTCAAATTAAAAATCGAAAGCAAATAAGCGTGCTTCAATAATAATGCATTTTAAAAAAAAAGGAAACTACATAAATTTATTTTTTTTCATATCTGATTATATATAATTCAATCATTTACTGCATTAATTGCTTTTCTCAGCACTCATCTAAAGCCGAAATTCATTTAATGATATTGAAACGTTCAATTAAACAGCAAACACTGTTGCCTTTCGCTTTTGGCCGCAATTAAAACTATTAACAATAAAAGGCGTTACTCATATTAATTTCAGGCTCAACATAGTCTTCATGTTTTTTTTTTTTACAATAATAAAACAATCACATAAAGTTCAATCACTCAGTGCCTGATAACCGCAAATTTTAGGCATTAGAAAAAAAAAAATAGAAACCGCAATAGGAAAAAAAATTTGCTAAAAAAATCCAAAACTTTGCCACTACAAACATTTCCTATGCAAATTAAACATTTTTCACAGCGCTGTATTTTTTACTTAAAAAAAAAAAATCAATGAATAAAAACATTAATAAAAAATGCAAAAATGTTTAACCGGCTACAATTTTGCAATATAACGAAATTGAATTTATAATTTTTTTTTCTCAAAAAAAGGGTGCAAAAACCTTTGCTGCTGCTGCTATTGTTTAAAGTCAATCAAACCAAAGAGACAGCAAAAAAAAAAAACCAAAAATTTTCGCATGACACCAAATAGCAGTCGTTGTTGCAAGCGCTATGTTGCTGTGTGTAACACGATCAAATTTTTTTTTGCCAGCGGCTTTTACAGCAACAGCAAAAATTTGATATGCAGTGACAACATCGCTTGCGCTTACAGGTAGCAAATGCAGATTGGATTACTACGAAAATTTCGACATCGTCGCTTATAACATCATTGTAGCAACTGCAGCAACATCATAACTAATAGCATCATCAGCTGAAACAATAACATAAACAGCAGCAGCAGCAACGGCGATATTGTTGTCAACAGCTATCAACTAGAGATTTTGATTTGCCGCGTGAAATAGTGACAGTAAATAGTTTGTGGTTAGAATTAATATTAAAGCGAAATAAAAATGTTTTGTTTAATAAAAAGTTTATGAAATGAATTTTCAATTTTTTCTGTATATTCCACAAAGTTTTATGTGTAATTTTCATATAAATTTAATTGATTAATTTGTAGAATATTGCAAAAAATTAATCATGTGATTTGTTATGAAAAACTGACAAAATTTATTAATAAAAACAACAACACTTTCATAAGATTTTAATTCAGTTATTAAAAGCAGCATAGTACACAGACAAAAACAACCTACATTTCTTCATATAGCACCCACAGTATGTGGCTTAAAATGTCAATAACACTTTCAGTTTTAACTTAAATATTTTATGATCTTTCGAACACGAAAAGTAAAAGAAAAAACTTATACCAAAAAAAGTTGTAAAGTAAAAAAAAAAATTAAAAGAAAATGCGCAGGCAATACGTAAGGCAGTTGGCAAAAAACTCGCACCACACAAATACAAATGCGAGCCATTGAACTTGAGAAGTGAAAAAAAAATCAACAACCCGGTTTGTGGCTTAAGTCTTTTGTTTTGTGCTCAGCATAAGTTTAACACAAAAAGTCGCTAACAAATGCTATCAGTAAAAAATCAGTTTTTTTTTTCTTCTAACATGTGACAAAATAGAAAATTAACACATGTCCATATGGCAATGAAACTTCCTGTTTCTAACTGCAAACATTCGCATGAATTTTTTTTAGTAAGAAATTGCTAATTTTTTAAATTTTCTAAGCATAATTAATTGTTGCAATTAATAAAAAGTTGAAAAAGTTTTTGTTTCTTGAATTCTTAAGACTTAATCAAAGCGTATTCTTTTACTAACAAAATTTAAAATTTACATAAATGTTCTGAACATAGATAGATGCTTAGGCATATGTTTTAAAGTAACATGTCAAAAGTAACTACATGCGGGTAATTTTTAAAGAATTTTAAAGGCAAAAACAAGTTTTACTCAAAAAAAAAAAATTATAAATTAACATATTAGTTTCAAAATATCGTGTGCTGACATCAAAGCTAAGAAAATCAATTAAATTTGATAAAAATTAGCAGTTTTTTTTTGACAACATTAAAACCAAGAGCAATAGTATTGAAAAATGGCCAATAACAACTACAACAACAAAAATAACATCAATACCAAACATCAGCAACATGCTGTGCTGAACAGTCGCATAAACTGGTCAAAATTGCGTAAACGAGTCATCAGCAACTTTATTTGGTCAACACAGCAAATTTCATTTAGTAGCTGCTGTAGTTGTTGTTGATTTTATTATTGTTGCTGCAATAAACATAATTTAAACCGAAATTGCAATAAATTGCAAATTTAATGCGCAATTTTCTCTAGCAAAATTTCAAGTTTGTTGCTTAGGTCTTTCGTTTTAGTAATAAGTTTCACTTTCGTTGAAATATTTTTGTTTTATTTTTACGCTGCAAAAAATTCTCCACACGCAAGGACTAACAGCTTAAGTTTTTTTTTTTTGTCATTTATATAAAAATTATTTGTTTTTATAAAAAATGCTTAAATTTATAAAATAATTTCAAAAAAACTCACGTTGTTTTTTGTACATAAAAAGTATACACTCAAGTTTTTATTCCCTATGGGTAGAAATTTTATCAGCTGCTAAGCGTGCTCATGTTTTATTTATAACAACTTTAGACTTTGTTCTTGTAAATAAATTGGTAAGCATATAAAAACAGTTGATTGAAATTTTTTTATTTCTTTTTTTCATAAACACAACCAGTTTGATATTCTAATAGATTTGTTAATTAATTTTTAACTGTTTGTTTTTTTTTTTTTTTTTCTACGACACATGCGCATATTTTTTCACTTTCATTAAAATTTAATTTCACTTTTTATCTAAGCAAGAAAAAAATAGCAATATCTTTTTTTTCTGCAGAACTCATCAATCATGCGCTACAAAGCCGAACAAATTACATTTGCTGCTAAGCAGCGTAACGTTAAAAGACATTAAATAAAATTTATTAGTACACCCGCTCTTTGCTCACTTTTCACTTCTGCATTGACTTTTGATTTTTTCTTGTTAAGTCATCAAATTAGCAACGGCACGCGGGTGCAGAAAGCCCTTAAGAGATTAAGTTTTTTGTTAAATTTTTCTTAACATCACACCTTACATGTGTGCTTTCTTTGCTTGTTAATATAATTTGTTCAAAAAGCGTAACATGTTACTTTGATTATAAAACAGCGGAAGTTGCAGCTTGTTTTTAATTAATTACAATATATAAGAATTAATAAACAATTTTTGGAAAAGTGCAAAAAACAAACTCATTTTACAACAACTTGAAATTTTGGTGTTTCTCCACAATACATGAATTTTTCAGCGTTTGATGATCACAAGAACATCTTGAGTTGGTGCAAATGTTAAATCGCTAGCTGTGTGCAAGCTGTTGTCATGTAATCCGATAAGAAAATTCTTTTAACAATTGTCATTTACTAAATTAACCCGTAGCGTATTCGTTAACGAATCATGTTTGGAAATTTTTTTTTATATAAAATAACAAAAAATTCGAAAGTTTATATTTTTTATATTAAAGTTTAATGTATTGGCTTTTCTTTAAAAATTTCCTTTCTCGTTCCACGCCCACTTTTAAGGATTAAGTGGAAGTTTAAAAAAACAATTGTTTTGGATATTTTTTTGAAAATTAATCAAAAATACTAAAATTACACAGAATAACTTCAAAAGGACTAATGTTATTCTCCACAATAAAAATTATATATCCAGATTGTTTAGGTGAGCTATATAGCACTCAATTATAGTGATACTTATACGAATCAATGGTCACTTCCCAGGGTAACTATTTGAAAATTTTTATTTTTGAAGATGTCAAATTTTTTGAGTAGGCAAAGCGCTAAAAAATTCAAAATCTTGAAGAAATAACATCTTTCGATTAGGTCAATCGCTGAATAAATTCAAAAAAAATTTTGGCCAAACATTTTTTCCGATCGACCTCAAAGTTATTTTCCGCCATTTTTTCCATTCAATTTACCTCACCTCATAATAATTTTATTTAAAAAAAAGTATGCTGAATATTTTGGTACTATATGGGTTAAAAGAAGATGGAATTGAAAAAATAGGCGTGGCTCTTTTCATCAATCAAAAATTTGATCCAATGTTGCTCTAAAATGGCACATAGTAGTAGTTTTGGAGGTGATACCTTTAAAGAGGATAACTAAGATTTGTCTAGTCTCTATGCTGGCAAGACTTGTTGAAGGGAGTGGCACCACTAACATAGTTTTTTGTGCTAAAATAATTTCATACGGCGTTCCATGTGGATGTGGTGTTCACTTAAAAGTCAAAAACCAAATTTTTTTTCAGTTACGCTTAAGTAAGAATATAAGTATGTACTTTAATTTTGCTTACCATTCGATTTCTGCGTTATTAAACCGCAAATATTTTTCAGGAAGGCAGCCTAATTTGCGTTTTCTGGAAAAATATATTGCCTGAGTTTTTTTACGACTTACGATGATTTTCTATTTGCTAAAATATTCATGTAATTGAGTAAGAGGTGTTTACAAGTACGTTAGCACATCATCTGCCAATACTTCAGAACGAAGCAGAGCTGCGTCGTCTGCAAAAATTAACCAGTTGCAACGTGACTTTAGTTTAATGAATTGGCACCAATATTGATCTTAAGTTCTCTATTCATCAATAAGTTTTGAATAGTTTAAATTAATTGATTTCGTAATCTTATATTAATAGTTTCAAATATGATGCCGTTATGCCAGACATCTTTAAAAGCAGCTCTTATATCCAGCAGAGCAATTCCATGATCCATCGGGTTCTTTATGAAAACAAAACAGTCGGAGCACATTATTGTGTTCAAAATATTGGAATATATAAAAATTTCTATCTCTGTCAATATAAAATTTTCTACTTTGTCATCAGAGTTCAAATACTGAAGATAGCATTTTTTTCATAGCGTCTTCTAATGCATGAAATACTAGAGCGACACAATACCTTTTACTAAATGGATTTTTTTTTTTTCAATCAATGCTACATTTTTCAATAATTTTATATAAAAATAACATGTTATTTTGTAAATTATAACAAAAATTTTGTAAACTACAAAAAAAATCAATTCAGCGGATTTCAAGATATTTGGTTCACGGATTACATAAAAAAACTTTTTAAGAAAGACGATTATATAACCTTAACACCAAGTAACAGATCTCCAAATATATGATAATTTCCACTTTAAGTTAATTGCGATCATAAAAAAAAACCAAATTTAATATTTTCAAGCAAGTTCGCTGCTTAAATCTTTTGTTTGCAGCCAAATGCACTAAAAGTGAAACGCATCAAAAACGCACATAATAAATTTTATGAAAATCCCACGTACATATTGGACTCAAAATGTGAAAACTAAATCAAAAAGTGTCCAATAAACCTATGTTTGTGTACGTGTGTTGTACTTAATGTCACAAACTTTCATAACTTTATTAACAAAAAAAAAAAAAAAACATTAAAAATATTCAAGAGGGTTATTTAATTTATGTGTCACAAGTGCGTGAGTACCTATGAACGTAACGCCTTCATTAACAACACGCAGAAGCACTTGCTGTTTTGCTACTTTGTTGCTTTTTTTTTTATTAAAATGAACCGAACCAATTGAAACGAGTGTGGTTTCTCATTTAATTTTGTCTTGAGTTACAGAAATAAAAATTTATCTTTGAAAGTTTAAGTATTCGAAGAAATAAAGCTTTAAAAAATCAAATAGAACTTAATCTTTTTAATACAAACAATCACTTTATTGTAAGAAATATTTTTACATTACAATTTTTTCCATTTAAAACAACAGATTCTTAGTTCATTCAGACCTTTAAAAGAAATGTTAATACAATAATTTTATTAGCAAATTAAATATGCAGTTGCTTGTATTATTTGCTGTCTCATAACAATGCCTTATTGTTAATGTTGCTCTCGCTAAATATTCTTTGAAAAAAAAAATGTGTAACAAAAATCAACATTTTTATTGAATTTGCTGTTAATGATTTATAGTAAATGTCTACTGCTGTAGGATGGTGCATGG
Organism: Tricholauxania praeusta; assembly: GCA_949775025.1. NCBI lineage: Eukaryota > Metazoa > Arthropoda > Insecta > Diptera > Lauxaniidae > Tricholauxania > Tricholauxania praeusta. The sequence goes on from OX459030.1 coordinate 9,379,797, forward strand.
AAATTACTTTCTAACATCTGGTTGACTCTTATTGGCTTAGTTGCGTAGGTACTCTATTGTTATTGTAGCTGTTGTTGTTTGTTGTTTTTATTGTTGCTGTTGATAGTAATTTTTTTTGTGTCTTATTTTGTCATCAAAATGCCAAACACACAAACATTTCATATGCATACTTTATGCATGTTACTGTTTTTACTATTGTTGTTTTCATATTAGTTGTTGTTGTTGTTGTAGATTTTTTTAAAGAACCCAGTTTTATATAACAGTAAAATCTTAACTTGTTGGAAAGTTTTAAGCAAGATGATTACTCTTGCTTTTCAATCAAATGATAGGTTTTTGCTTTTAGCATTTAGTACATAAACAAAAGACTTAAGCGAGAAACTTTTGTTTGCTTAGAACTTTGATAATACATATGAACAAAGCATTGTTATGTTGACATTTGAAAATGCTATTACTTGCTTTAATTTAAAAATGTGAATAATTTTAAAGCTGCGCACAAACAAAAGACTTCAGCGACAAACTTTTGAACACATTATCGAATTATTTTGTTTCTAGCGATTCTTGATAAGTTATGAAATCTAAGAAAAAAAAAAAAAGTTTTACACAAAAACAAAAGACTTAAGCGGTAAACTTTTGTTAGCTGGCAACTTCGTTCAATACAACGAACGAAGCATTGCAATGATTTTTAAGATTGCAATTAATTAAAAATTGTTTCATTTTTCTTTTGAATGAAACTTTTCAAAACGAATAAGTTTTTGAATTGCAAAAGCAGCTGACTTGAGCAACAGACTTTTGTTTTTTTTTTAAGCTTCATCCACGATGGTAAAAAAGCTTTTGTGTTGATTCTATTGACTAAAATTGCAGCTTTATGTGCAGTGCGAAAAACTCATATTTTTCAATGCATTGAACCTCTCCTTTTTAGGGACGAAATTTTAAATTAAAGATTTCGTAACACTTGAAATTGACTGTGAAATTACATTTTCTGTATTTCAACATGATATGGCATTAAATGGATGTTTTACAACTGAGTGCTTCAAAGCTGACTTTTCATCTATTTAAATTTTACCTCATCACTTTACTGCTTGGGTTATGTTTTTTCAATCTGCTGCAAAGTTGTTGTTTTAAATTTTATTTAAATAAAACAACAACTAACTACTACAAAAAACCAGCAAAAAACTTATGTTTACATAAAATATTGCCCGTCACTCCTACTTTTTTCGTAATGCAAAATTAAATCAAAACTTAATTAAAACCAACGGCCAACCAAATGCTGCAAAAGTTGGGTGCTGCTTTTCTTGTTCGTTTCTTCGTTTTTAAGGTTATTGTTATCATTGTTGTGATGATGATTATTTCATGGCCAAAAGCAAGCGTTACATTTTCAATATGAAAACTAAAAAAAACAAAAACAAAAGTGTTAAAAAACAACAACAAACCAAAACAAAACTCAACGATGAGTAACACAATGCCGCGTAAAAGAAATGTGCAAAAATAAAGAAAATAAACGGAATTTCATTTGCCGGAGCAAGACCAGCAGCAACTGTGTAGCAACAACAGCCACTGCAGCAGCATCAACAAAGTTATCAACACCGACAACAGCAACAACACAATAATAATAACAACAACCAGAGACGGCTTAACTTGACATATGTACATATGTATAACTCGTGTGAGTGTGGCGTCGCGGTTAATGCACGTTAAGGCGTCAAGCGTCGCTGCCGTTTTACGCTTTACGAAGTCACGTGCTTAAGAAAATGGTATTTTTGTTTGACAAGATTGGGGTGGATCTTTAAAAGAGATTTTATATTAAAGTAACTAAAACTTTTTTTTAGTTAAATGATTTTTTTTTTTTAAATACGATCTTTTGTTACATAATTTCACTTTGAGCAAAATCAGTGGTCCCTGATTTTCCCTTGTCTTTAATGTAAACGAAAGTTCAGATTTTCAACTTTAATTAATTCAGTCGAATTTCGTTCAACGTTAACATTTGAAAATGAAAACACAGTGTCAATAAATCAGGTTACTCATACGCCATGTTAAACTAATAAGTTCTGCATATAATGTGGAAATTATTTCGTACTTTTTTAACAAAAATCCACCCTAAAATAAACACATGTTCATACAGTCAACAAATCTTATTTAAGTCTCGCCATTTAACACTTTTCTAACTACATCTTAGATACGAGCACATATACCATACATCGCATTTGCAAATTTGAAACGAAAATATAAAAAACTGCAAATTATTACTAAAACTTTATATTGATAAATTAATTACAATGAGTTCAACGTCTTGAGTTTTTTGCTAAGCTCATCTTTGAGCCATTTAATGTATGCATTCAACCACATGAATCTTTTGACTTATGAGGATGCTGCTGTTGGTGGTGGCTTCTTCATTTATTTGAGTTGCTTTTGCAACTCAAGTGCAATTTAGCGTTGAATTTTTATTACTTTTGCTTGATGTTGCTCATGATGATGATGGTGCTGCTACTATTACTATAGCAGATTTTGCATAAATTAAATTTAACATTGGAGCCGATTTTTTTTTCTTCTTCCTGCACAACTAACACTTCAGCGAACTCTTAAATTGAACAATATCTTTGTATGCTAATCAATTGAATAAAATTTAATGCTACTTTATTTCTATTGTCTGCTAATCTTTTTGGCATTTTTAATTTTTTTCAAAAAAGGTCATAGCAAGAGTTCAAAATGTGTTTTAGTTGTTATAGTTTAAAGAGATAATGAACTTTATGGAAAATATAAGCCAAAAAAGCTGCAAGAATATTAGTTGTGCAGCAATCTTTAAATATAAAATTAATAAAAAAATGAAATTCACATTTCAATAAAAAAGCAGCATTGCTTACATCAAATTTTTTAATGTTTAACTTGAACGGCCATTAATTAAAACTGAAATTATTGGAGAGCACTTATCCTCAAAAAATTTTGCTTGTATATTGGCTTTCTAAGGTACATCGGAACTATGTTATAATACAAAATTTTCATATTCAAATTTTCACTTTTTCCCAAAACACATTTTAATTAAATGTTGCTCATACGTCCTGCTAACGTTTAATGAAATTAAGCAGCCAATGAGTTTTTTGTTTAAAATTTTCACATTTCCTTTTATGTGGCAAGCAAATATTATTAAATTTACATGTCACAAAATTTCATTAAGTTGCTATAAGGTTTTCTAAATTGCTCAACATATACAATATTTAAATTACAAGCACGTATACTTACAGCTGCGTATGTATTCGTATTCAACAAACTTGGTCTACTTTCATAAAGTATTTTTATTGACTGCCTATCGTTGCAAAACGCAAAAAAAAACAGCAACTATTGGCCAATAATTAATTGCTTTAGCTGTTACTAATGCGCTGCAGCTTTAAACACAAATAGCAGGAAGAAATTTTTCAAACTTTTTGTTGTAGTGAAGTATGAAATGGTTTTGCATACCCTACAATTTGAAGCGGTATTTTTTCAAGCACGTACGTGTTGCATGCATGTCGCTTTATTAATGTGTACCGCTGTATTTGGTATAAGACTTTGTTGTTATTGCCTCAGATAGAAAAAAACAAAAGCACAAAAACTTCCTACCAACCTTGGTAGATAAATATTATGAAAGCATTTTTTTTAAGTACCTACCTTTACGCTGTTTCTTATACAGTACGTATACTGCTGACTGGCCTGTGTAGTTTTCGCTTTCATTTGCGTGAAAGTATGAGTAACGTGCCAATAAGCTTAATACCGTCAATGGTTGCTGTTTATTACTTTGATTGTTGTTGCATTTATAAAAGTGCAAGTACTTTTTCTGTTGTTTTTTTCCACAACAGCTGTGTTATTTTTGTCAAGAATTTATTCCGCATTTGCGTGTGCTAACAAGTTTGTGACTTAAGTTTGTTGTTTTTATGCAAATAAATTAGAAGTTAATATTTCTAGTTAATTTTGTTATGACATTGTTTCTTTAAATAATTTCAATGTTTGTCAATATTTTTTGTCAAGTTCGTTGCTTAAGTCTATTGTTTTTAGCAAAAATTTTTTTACAAAATTATATTGCACAACGCTGCAATAATTCAATTAAAAGAAAATAAATTTGCTAACAGCTTCATTAAAGCATGAAACCTCAACCTCTAAAGGCAAAAGGAGTTTGACGAACAAAAAAAACTCTATTGATTTAATGAAACTAATAATTAAAATAAAACAGCTTAATTAAGCGTGCAAATAACAAATTGCAAAAATCAACAAAAAAGTATTAAAACTGATTGACTGTCAAGTTTTTTTTTTTGGCTAACAACCGCAACTAACTTGCTACAAGTAACTGTTGAAATATTCAAAAAAATAAATAAATGTATAAAAATAAAATAACTGGTCAAAAATAGTTGCCAAAAATGTGAACAAAAGCGACAGCGAAAATGAAACACGAATGTATGTTAGTATGTTAAACGATCAACGCAGCTAGAAGTTGATACAAATGCCAAAATTAAAATAATAATGATAGTGGTAGAAGAAAAATTACCAAATTACTCGTATCGTTTTGACCCGCCCAACTCGCATCGCGGCTAATGCGCAAGAAATTTGTGTTAATTCGTTGTGTAATTTAAGTGGTTTTTGGTGGTTTTTTTTTTGGGTTGCAAAGCAACATTACGGCCTTGATTCTTGTGAAGCGAAATTTGTTATAATTTTTTTTTTTCTTTCGAATTTTACATAAAATTATTTATATAATATTATACTGTGGGAGAATTGATTGCTCCTCTAACATACATTTTGATGCAGGAAAATATAGCAGAATAAAATTTCTGAAAATGTTGCCATAAAATTTTTTACAACTCAAATTTATGTCTTAATTGATTTAATTTGTGTGTAGCCATTAATTGCAACACAGTTATAATTGAAATTGCATGTCAAGTAAGAAATTGTAAAAAAAGTAAAATTCAACGATATATCGATACTAGCATATAATTTTCAAGCCATTAAACTTTGCTTTTTGTAATTTATATTGTAATTAAATGTTACGCATACGTCCTGTTTACAGTTTACTGATTATCACACCAAACAATTTTCACGGTTCGTCGGAAGTGACTTCAACCCAAAAGTCGGAACACTGCAGGTGTTTTTCTTGACTTTATATCTGGGATTTCATACAACTATTTTTCGATGAAAAGCAATATCTTAACTCCGACCGTTTCTGAAAAAAATCGTTTTTAATTTAAAAAACTAAAATTTCAAGTTTATCTCGAAAACTATGAGAGATATGAAAAAAATCTAAAGGACAAAATTATTCCTCAAAAAAATTCCATTTTTTCAATTTCTGGAGGAAAACTTTTTTTACTTAATTGAAAAATTGAGGAAATATAAAAATTATGATTGAAATTTGAAGATAGTTTTTTATTTCGAGAACTTACTCTCAATTATTCAATTTACATTAAAATACGATAACTTCTTCAAAATAAAAAACTATCTCAAGTTTCGGAAAAGTACAGTTCAAAGTTTTCCTCTGGAAATTGACAAAATGAGTTTTTCAGCCAAAAAAACATTGATATGAGAAATAATAAGTGAACCAATTTATTGCAATTTGCTTGAGTAATAATATTTTCACTAAGACTTTTTTTCATATCTCCCATAGTTTTCGAGATAAACATAAAATTTCACTTTTCTTAAAATTAAAACGATTTCTTTCAAAAACAGCGGAAAATGGGAAATACCTATAACTTAAATTTGAATATACATTTCCAAAAACTCAAACGCTGAGTTGAAACGCTGATTTAAAAATAAAAAATTAAAAGAAATTCAAAGTTTTTACTTTTTCCAGGGTTCAGGGCTGATTTGAATCATTTTTATGTATGAACTGGCGTTACTTATGTTTTTGTTAGTATTTTAAAAGTTTGAAACAAAAAATCCAACATTATAGAACACAATGTTGGACCAAAAATTTAATCTTTGACTCGTATAAATTCAGTTTCTGTGAAGTGAAATTTATTTATCTTTTCCATAATTTGACCGAAATAAAAAAATTCAATGTAACTTTATCAAAGGAAAAATACTCTTATGTAAATGTACAATATATATTTTGATCTTTTTTAAGCATCAATTTCCTGCAAAACTTCTTCTTGACATTAGAATATCATCAATTTTTTCACATCGATTGGTTGTAAAAAAATTTTGTTTGGAAAAGTACTCAAAAATTACCATTTTTCCACTATATATTTTGTTTTACTGTCGCACACAATTTCAAGTACAATAAGAGTTGAGTCTGATCTTTTATTTTTTGTTTCAAAAAATTTGCAAAACTACAAGCTTTAACTTCTCAAAAATATAAAAAATTGTTTGCTATTTGATTAAGCCAATTTAGAGGCATTGCATACAATAATTGCAGAAAATTCCATTCTCTTTAACTTTTTGTGCAATTTATGAAAACAAATTGAATAATAATTGAGTTTTTTTACAATTTAATGGAATCAGCTATATAAAAAAAATATATTCACTATTTTCCATTATTTCAAGAATTGAATGTCTCAGAATCACATTTTGAGTATCACAAAAAAAAATGTTTCGTCGATTGAAAGATTTTCTTAATTTGGTTGCATGTCCTAGGATGAAATTCTTTTGCAATGGAACTGAAAAATTCGATTTCGAATTACAATTTTTTCTGATGAAAATAAAATTTTTCAATCCCATATTTTGATTTGTAAAATAGAATCGACCAATGATAATTGAAAATTTGATTCCGAGTTTCAAATTTTCAGAATGAAAAATAATTTTTAAATTTAAAATTTTGATTTCATCGGAAAATTAGTTCATTTTTTTGGCATGGAATGGAAAAATTGAGTTCAAATCGCTATCCCTGGAATGAAATGAAAGTTTTCCAATATCAAACTTTATTCCTGAAAAAAAATCGATCTACTTATTTTGTCACTTTGTCATTAATTTTGAATGAACCTCAAAAAGCACTTTTCATTTTTAAAATATTTGAAAAATATATATGTAGGTATTGAAACTTGAACACCCAGTCAAGTTTGTGCCTTAAGTCTTTTGTTTATATATGAAGTAATTTTTCTGTTTCTCCAGTTATAATATATGACAAATAATAATTTTTAATAAAGTTCGTTTCTTAAATCTTTCGTTCTTACTAAACAAAAAATATAGTTCCAAATGCTTACCTGTATTTAAAATGATGCAAAATAATCCAAAGGACCAAAGTAAAACGAATCCTTGCTGTAAGCCCATTTTGATGATTATCTTGATTGACAAATTGAAAATTTCCAAAGACACAAATTAAATTTTAAATATTTCACACTTCTTCTGATCGCAATATTTTTCTTTCTCTACTACTTCCACACTATTTCTTTTGATGTTGCTTTATTTTTGTATTACAACACTTAATTTCAATTCACAAAATCAAAGAAGAACACAGGCACACGAACACGTTGAGCAAAACAAAAAAGTTGCAACAAATGCAAGTGTGCGGCGCAACGGCAGCAACAGCAAAGGCGAAAATGGTAACAAATCCACAACCACTGCGTACGAATGGATGTTGCAGCAACGGTGCACTGCACTGCTCTATGCAGCAGCAGCAAGTTAAAAGAAGTTGCAACAAATCTTGCACGCGATATTCACGTATTTTTGCGCGTATTTGATTTTCCACAATATTTTCTTTAATTTTTTCGTTTGTTGTGTTTTTTTCAATTTTCTTTTAAAGTTCCAGTTGTAGATTGCAAAGAAAATTTCAGTAAAAACATTTGCGCTTGCAACTTTCTTTTTCTTAGGAGCGCTGAATTTGTTTAAATTTCGTAAAAATTTTTTTTTTTTGTAGCAAGTCCTTATTTTATTTTGTTTTTAAAGAACTGAAAAGTTTTGGAATTTTTTTTTTTTTTTTTTTTTTGTAGGATTTTAGTGTGAAGAGAAAAATTGTTTGGAGTTTCAGCAAAAGCAGGTGGAAATTATTGGGGACTTAAAATTTGAGTTACTTTACTGCTGTCAATTGAAGTTTTTCTGCTGCATTGCTGTTTTTCAATTATAATTTTTTAAAGTTTTTTTTGTTTTTGCTTCTTTTTATTTTTGCAAGCCACTCAAGTCTTCTGTTTTTGCAACATTTTTCGTTGCTTTTTCTTTACTTTTATTTAAAATTTAAAATTATCATAAATTTTGTACACAACTTATTTAAACTTTTGTAAAAATTTTATTTAATTTGAAAAATTTTCAATTCAATATTTTCTTTATGTTTTATTTCTGCATCAATCGCCAACCGTTCGTTCTATGTTCAGTGCTGCTCGCCCGAGCACTTTACTTAAACTGCGTTTAACTGAACGCGTTGTCTTAAGTGGAACCTAGCAACGAAACTGAAAACTAAATTTGCAGACGGAGTAGTCTAGCGAGCAGCCAGCGTACCAAAGCAGAAATTGGTAAGAGCAGAGCAAGAAATTAAAGCCAAGCTAAGCGCAAAATGTACGCTTTGTCTAAATAAAATCCAAAGTCGCCGTTGTCAGTTGTGTGGTATTCGAAGCTACTGCTGCTGCCAAAACCACAACGTGCTAGCCACAACAACAACAATAGCAGTAACTTTAAAATAACGTGAGCAGCGCTTTAAAGTAACGTTGCGCATGCGCGTTTTTCTTAAGCATCCACTTTGCTCTATCTTTGTTTTATTTTGGTTTTGATAATGTGAATGTGCTCTCTGCAAGTTTTTTTTAGAGCTTGCAGAAGTTAATGTTATAGCTTTTGTGTTTAGAGTTAAGAGAACGTTAAAGAGAAATAAAATTAAGAAATAGCTTATGAAATATTATAAATGTCCATCGTATATATTTTGCTACAACATTCGAAGTCTTTTGAAAAAATTTATTAAAACCTTATTTTTATTTTATTTGCTTAAGCAGAATATATAAATAAAGTAGAATCTGTCACCAAAAAAGTCAAATAATTTGGCCAAAAAACTACTAATCTATAGAACAGCTATAACTAAATTGAAGATAGTTTGGACATACTTCATTTTTAAAGCAGAATATGAATCACCCTTGAACTTCATCATACATAAAACAGCAAGCTAAATAGCTAAGAAGGCGAATAGCTGTCGTAGCTAAACCTTATTATAAATAAAAAAAAAAATTTAATGAAGTTAAGTTGCTAAAGGACGCAGAATTGACATAATGCCGTTTTAAGCCACAAAAATTAGTACCATTAATTACTCTCGAAACAGTAAAGCCTTTCAATTTAAGTTAAATACCGGCTTTGGTAGAAATATATTACAACTTTAATCCAACTTCAAACTGATTAGCATCTACAAATTGAATCCAACTTTGATTGAAACTCAATGCCACTCACTTTAATTTGACTTCAACCAGATTTCAATATCAAATCCACCTTATATCAAGTTTTGTTCGACTTAAGATCTATTTAAGTTCAACTATAAGCCAACTTTAATGCGATGTCAAAACAATTTCAATTTAAATTTCATTCAAATTCAATTTGACTTGAGTCCAATCTTTTTCGACTTCAATTCAATTCAATTCGGTTTCAAATCGATTTTAAAACAGTTTAAGTTCGACTTCTAATCAACTTCAAGCGTATTTCAATTCAATTTCGAATACGGCTTCGATCCAACTTGAAACTGACTTCCATCCAACTTTAATTCATGTGAATGTAGTTCCATTATGTCAAGATATTCTTCAATTCAAATTTTAAGTTGTTTTCAATCCAATTCGAATCTGAATTTCTACCGATATTCATTCAACTTTAATTCATTTGAATGTAGTATCCTGTTTGTTTAAATATTCTTCAATCCAATACTAAGTAGCTGATATTATCACGTTTAAGCCGACTTCAATCATATTTTAAGTTGTCTTCAATCCAATTCGAATTCAACTTTATACCGAAATTCATCCAACTTTGATCCATGCGAATGTACAGATGTACACACATGTCAAAAAATACATCAATCTCATTCTAGCTTATTTCAAAATGATTTAAAAACAATATTTGTTCGAGTTTTATTCGTTTTCAAGTCATTTTTCAACCAATTTGCATCCAACTTCAAACCAACTTTAATCCAACTTCAGTTCAACTTTGAGCCAACGTCAACCCAACTACCACTCAACCTTTAATTCATGTGAATGTAATATAAAATATGTCAAAAAATATTGCCAAACTAATTTTTTCAACTCCTTTTCAACTTTAAATTACTGCACCAGAGGCTAATGGAGACCGAAAATTATCTTCTTGTCACTGCTCTTTTGGGCGAAATACATAAATATAAGCACGGATAATTCAAAACTTCTTAAGCAGAGTAGAATATTCAGTGCGGAATGGTAACATATTTTACATGCTTGTCTGGTGTCCCTTAGTTGCTGTACTGCACTCACACTAAAAGCTATTGATCTTTTGGTAAAAGTTTGCACTAGTAAAGGAAATAAAAAAAAAATTATAATTTTTATTAAAAACCATATTTTAAAAATAAATCCTTATCCCATATTGACTGTAAGCTTTTGCAGCCAAGCAAAGTTAGGCAAAGAGAAAATCTGCAGACTTCTGAGAAATTAAAACCAAATCGCTCTTTAAATCATCCACTCTCATTCAAAAAGCTCTTCCACTCTTCTCTTTTAGCTGCAAAGAAAAAAACGAGCACACTCTTATACAAAACGGTAACATTTGTACCACGACGTTATCCATTCATTGACTTTACGCTGAAGAATAAGAAACGAGAGCACACAAAGTAGTAGTCTTTATTGCTTTTTACAATGAGAAAAACTTTTGCTTTTACTTTACTCTTTGCAGACAGAGAACTTAATTACAACCGTAACTGTTGTTGTGCATTGTTTTTGTGATTTATTTTTACAACTTTTGCATTATTTTTGCCGTTTCTTTTTTGCAAAGAACTCATGCGCTCGTGTCTCGGAAACTCGGCCAAGTGAGAGTTAAATTTTGCGCTCACTTTTTTTTATGTTTAGTTTTGCTTTTGATTTCTTTGCATTTGCGCAGGCGCAACATTTGATTGAAAGCAAAACACATTTTAAGTTGCTGTTGCTGCCGCTGCTGTTGTTGCTGTTATTTGCAAGGTGGCTGGCTGCGCCTGTTTTTGGGTGGACTTTTTTATTTGGTTTTTTTTTTTGTTTTCTTGATTATCGCTTCGTTTGGTGATTGTGAAATATTGTTACAGATTTTATTTTTTATATTTTTTTCTCTATGAATTAAATAAAGCTGAAGTTCCTTTACTTAAGGCGGGCTAATTTTTTAAAGTTTTTATTTATGTCTTATGGCGAAATTGGTTTTTTGGGCTTTTAATTGCCAAAAACAGCAAAACAATCTAAAAGAAGTTGCGCCTAGAGTCCATGTTTGTAGAAGCAGTTAACATTTTTTTAGATTAAGAAAAAGTGAGCAGCTATTTAAATCAAATACGTTAGAAAGAACTCAAGCGAGTGAGAGGCAAAAATTACTCATGCAAAATAATTGAAACTTCAAGTAATAATTGTGTAAAAAGTTATTTGTAAAAGGGTTCAAATAACGATCAGCATTTTCTTTGAAAAACTTAACTTTAGTTTGACCAAAATCTTAAAGACAACTTTTAGATTGATGGTTCTATTGATGTTGGTCACTTTTTTTAAAAAATATGCTGTTGTTGAGAAAAATAAAAAAAAGATTTGGTATCTTTCTTAAGTTAGAATCTTAGACAGTATGTACTTCGTTTTGTTTTTTTTTTTCATTTTTAAAACTTACTTTCAGACTAATTCTTATTTTATTCCAGGCCCATTAGTACTTGGTACATTTAGTTTTTACAGATATTTATCTGTGTGCATTATTTTTTAATAAAAATTCTTTGAAAATTGAAGGCAACAATCGAACATATTCGAAGTAGATCAAAGATATCACTAGAGTACATGGTAGTAGATGTAAGTAGTCCTTCATTAGAATATAAGATAGCAGAAAAAGGGTCTTCAAATCGTTATCGTCAACTTTCCTCCAAAATTAGACCAAGAATCTTTTACGTTTTAACAATAGGATGAAACGTATTCTTGCAGACGCTCTTACGAGACACTTTGAAATTCTTTGCAATTGATACTATAGCTGGAAAGTTTGATCTACGCCACTGGAGCTATCGTGAGCTACGAAGGCAGACAAGAAAAAGAGTCCAACTCTGCAAATGTTCTGAGCTCCAAAGAAGCGCTGATGCTAATAACGTCTGTAGCTTTAAGTCTTAGCAGCCGAGAAAACAGAGGCGGCCCTGCTTAGCGCTCATAAAGTGCGCGTGGTCTTCACTTTTAGAGTAGACGATCAAAAGATTATCTCTCAACCCTACGCAAGTTACCTTGGAGTACTGATTGACACCAGAAACTCCTTTAAAGAACACCTGGCTGCTGTTGGTGAAAAACCAGCAAAAGTGAATGCAGTTCTATCACGTATCATGGCAAATGTTGATGGACCACATGCAAGCAGGCGGAAGCTACTGGCTGGGGTTACAAGCTCCATCATCCTCTACGATGCGTCGGTCTAGACTGACGCAACACAGAAAAAAATATAGCTGTCAGTAATCCGATCTGCATACCGCTTAAGCGCACTTCAAGTAGCGAGTGCCTTCCGCACAGTGTCGGACGATGCTATTGGAGTGATCGCGGGAATGGTGTCAATAGATATTCTGGCACCGAACATACATCGCAGGCACAAACGCATGCAAGGCGGACGAGAGAATGCGTAGCATTCAAAAGTGGCAGCGAAAGTGGGAAACTTCGGAGAAGGGGAGATGAACCTTTTCTCTAATCCCAAATATTGCGGAATGGATCGGCCATGGAGAGGTTGATTTTTACATAACACTACTGCTTAGTGGACATGAATATTTTAAAAAATATCTTCATCGGTTTAAGCATGAAGGAAACCCCTTCTACCCTGAATCCCCTGGGGAAGTTGAAGATACTGAAGACGTTTTGTTGAATTGCCCACGTTTCAGAAACATTCGTCGAGAAATGCAAGAGATCCTTAATGAGCCTATCACAGTTATAAGCCTTGTGCCAAATATGTGTGAAACACCAACCAAATGGCTGACTGTTCAATCATTCGTAGCGAGACATACATACCCTGCTGTCTATTGAACGTAGAAGAGCTGTGGAACGTGAACACCTCCAAACTGAAAGTACCAGCGATCCCGCTACATCGAGGATAGGTACGGATTAGACCTACCAACTGACGGATAATTGAACAGTAATGCTATAGACGGCCTCTTGACGTAATACCCAACGGTAGTTCCAGCAGGAGCAACCCTTCCAGACGAGAGCAGTTTTTAGCGGGTTAGAGTTCCGCACCATACTTGAGCTCCCCAGTTAAGCTTAGGACAAAAAACATCTGTTCACATCAAGTGAATTATTTGCGGTTGTTGGCTTACTATTTCATGAGCGCTTACTTACGAATCTTTAGAGCATTATTCGCTTCTTCCATCATTTCCTTCAATTTTCTCTCTCAAGTAAGTATAAATTCTAGGATGATAGTGTATTTGGCTTCATTTGATATCCTAAATGCCATTTTATTCAAGTTAGAAGTAGCAAACCTTTTTTCAATTTTTGTCGAGTTTTCCAAGTTCTTACAACTTTTCCAAAATTTTTATATATTATCAATTTTTTCAGCCTTTTCAACTATTTCAACGTTATCAATCTCTTCAACATTTTCCTTTTTTTTTCGATTTTTTCAACTTTCTTTGACTTTTGCAACCTTTTCCATAATTTGTGAAAATTTTCCGAATTTTTCAACTTATTCAACGTTTTTCAACTTTTTTTTAATATTTTCCAAGTTTTTTCGACTTTTTAAATTCTCTTTCAATTTTACTTTATATACTTTTTCAACGTTTTCAGCGATTTTCAACTGTTTCAACATATTTCAATATCTTTCAACTTTATTCAACTATTTTGAGATTTTCAACATCATTCAACATTTTTCAACAATTTCTATATATGATCAATTGTTCAGTCTTTTTCAACTGTTTCAACTTCTTTCAAATTTTTTTCCACTTTTTTTCGAGATTTTCAACTTCATTTAACTTTTTTAAACATTTTCTATATTTTACCATATTTTCATCATAATTTTCCAACTGTTTGAACATTTTTCAATCTCTTTTAATTTTTCCAACATTTTATATTTTTCTTTTTGTACTTTTTCAGCTTTTTTCACAACTTTTAAGAGTACTTAACTTTATTTCTCCAAAACAGCAAATCGTGCTATAACACTAGTTTACAAGAAAAAAGATATGGTTTCTCATACACTTTTTTCGATGTATTTTGGGGCGTAGATTCCAAAAATGGTAACCATTTTTTTTTCTTAAGAATCGTTTTCGAGATATCCCTAAAAAACCCCTTTTTCGGCACTTTTTTCATTTATTTGACTATATCTCCATGAATTTTTTTTTCGACTCAAAAACGACTTTCAGTTTTCGAAAGATATTTGTATTTCCTTTCTAACGATATGCTTTTTGTTTGAATCGGATAATATTTGATGGAGTTACAAGCGCTCAAAGTTCAAAAAAACTGACTTTTTTGGTCTTTTTTAAAAATCACTAAATTTCATTTGCTTCATTTGAATGAAAAATTCCTTCTTTTTCATATTTTTAAAATTTTAAATGTTAGACTATCCTTTTACAAATATTTTAAGAATAATTTGGCGGAAATCGGACAAAAAATGTAGAAGTTATTTGAGAAAACAGTAAAACACTTGCAATAAAATTGAACGAAAATACATACGATTGTGTGTTTGTGAAGTTCTTTACTTTTATTCTCTTTTCTTTTTAGATAAAAAACGTATGTATTTTCGTTCAATTTTATTGCAAGTGTTTTACTGTTTTCTCAAATAACTTCTACATTTTTTGTCCGATTTCCGCTAAATTATTCTTAAAATATTTGTAAAAGGATAGTCTATCATTTAAAATTTTAAAAATATGAAAAAAAAGGAATTTTCCATTCAAATGGAGCAATTGAAATTCAGTGTTTTTCAAAAAAGACCAAAAATATAAGTTTTTTTAGACTTTGAGCGCTTGTAACTCCATCAAATCTTATCCGATTCAAACAAAGAGCATATTGTTAGAAAGGAAATACAAATATCTTTCGAAAGCTGAAAGTCGTTTTTGAGTCGAAAAAAACTTCATGGAGATATAGTCAAATAAATGAAAAAAGTGCCGAAAAAGGGGTTTTTTGGGGATATCTCGAAAACGATTCTTAAGAAAAAAAAATGGTTGCCATTTTTGGAACCTACGCCCCAAAATACATCGAAAAAAATCTATGAGAAACCAGATCTCGAGATCAAGCCCAAATTTGTAAACTAGTGTAATCGGTCTTTTGGTATTTAACTTAAAAGTGTATTGTTCAACGAATATAAATATATTGCAAATTGTTCAATAAAAAATTCTCGATATGGCCGCCTGAACTCGAACAAAATCGTAATTTTTTCAGTTTTATTAACTTAGTTGTAAAGTGATCATTAAATTGAAAAAAAAAATATGGAAATAAAAACTTTAGAGAACAATCACGTCGAGTTGTGGTGAAAAATTTCTTCATTCGATAAGATTTTCTTTGAAGTTGTGTTCGCAAATACATAAAATTTTAACCGAAAGGGGTCTTATCTCATTTTCTAACCCCATATATTAAATGTTTTATTATATATTTTGAAATGTTTAAATCAGTGTTTAATGTTAGTCAAACACGAACATTTTTTATTTAAAAATGCTGGATCCAATGTGACCAATTTTTAGAGATTTCTTACCATTTTTTTTTCTTTAACACTTAAAGAAATAATAAAGAATTAAGAGCTAATTTAACTAAACCGCTTTCATTCGTACAATTACACGTTTGCTTACTAACCACAATAACTATCGTACATGGTCACATAGTAAACTGACTCATACTGCAAACAATTAAAGTCACCTTTCCTTTATTTTACCAACTGTACATACCATCGCAGCAATTGTAAATGCCAGCAAAAATTACTGACCAAATTGGGTAATAAGTGACTTCAATAATTTGTCAACTAAATAACTCTTGATATATAAACTTGGCAAAAATTGAAATTCGCTTTTATGTCTTAATTATGTAATGTTTCTCTCATATCGTACCACGCTCTAAATGTTAAAAATAATTTTTTAATTGGCCACCATTGCAAAAAAAAAAATGATCGTAAGAAAACCAAAGTACTACGAGTACTAAACATCAGACTCTTAAGCGTCCTATTAAAACTTATTACGTCTGTCAAAGTAATGCGACCAAGCGTAGGTTCCATTAAGTCGCGCGCAATGACTTTTGAGACAGTCACTCAAATTCTGTTACGAGTTATAATGTTGCCATTGTTGTTGTTGTTGCGGTTGTTGTTGTTGTGACATAAATTTAGAATAGGAACTGATTTTGTTAGACGCAAAAAAAAACAATAACAATGAGGGGGATATATTGAAAATTTGTTGTTTTTTTGAGTGTTATTCGCCCACTACTGCAATTGTGCTCTACTAAATGGTTTTAATGACTACCGCGTCTGTTAAGAGTGGGCGTTTTATGCGCCTTTAAAGAGCAAAAAATCGTGATCAAGTCTTTTGTTATTGCTATTGTTGTTACCGTTGTTCACAAGGACGAATTATGTTAAATAATTTGGCAAGCAAACGGAACTCTTTTATAAATTTTTTTTTAAATTAAATTATGAGCGGATTTTGTAAAGCTTAAGTCAATTTACTTCAGGCATATCGTAACAGATTTTTTATGCTAAGAATTTATAAGAAATACCTTTGGTTAAAATATGAAAAAATAAAAAACATTTGGTGAATTTGGTGGAGCTGCCAAAAAAAAGCATTAAAAATAAAAAAAAGTATTTCCTGAATATTAAGAACATATCATTAAGGATCACTTTATTATACATTTTACCAAAGCATGTCAGCTTTTTTTAAAATTTATTCTCAAATAAAAAACATCAAAATGAGTCATCTATTTTTCCATAAGTTAAGGACAAAGTTAGAGTTCAAACCTTGCTGAAGACGGTTTTCGAATTATTTTTGATAAAATTAAAAATATGCTGCACCAAATGACTTCAAAATCAACTTTAATCTTAAAACATCATCAGGGCTCAAACTCCTCGAAGGGATATACATTTTCATAAAATGTCTTATATCGCAGAAATCTTCAGAGAATTGGTCTTACTTGCCATATCCAATCACAACTCCAATTGAGATTTATTTCCTAATTAATAAAATAAGTTTCTTTTTTTTTTCGCAAAAAACTTTAAAAATGAATTTGTAAAACAGTTCCAACACTAAAGCTGATTCCAATCAGGCACGATCACTTCACATCGCTTTCAATAGATTGGAGCCAAGAAAAACCACCGCCACCACCCAAAGGCGTCATCAAAGTGCGCCGCACAGTCACCTCGTCAATGAAAATGAATGGCTGTTTCTTTGATTTTTCTTCGCTCTTCACTCTCCTTCATAGTTTCAACACTGCTGCTGATAACTAAAATGTTGCTACGTTAATCTGCAATGTCTGTCCGCTCATTTAGCCTTTCTTTCTTCCGTACCACCATTGGGTTTTTTTTTTTTTTGTAATTTGGCAGCCAGCTGCTGCTTTACTTTGGCAAAAATTGTAACAAACAATCTGAAGGTTGTGTGCAGGGAATTTTAAACGTCATTGATTTTATTTCACACTTTAATTTGGTTAAAAAGCAAAAGCAACAAATTACCCACAAACAACAACAACAAAAATGATTAAAGAATGGAAAAATGTAATTTTTTTAATGTAGTTCGTGTGAAAAATACCAAAAAAAAAAAAAAAATGAACAATTTAAGTTAAAAAATCCATTTAAATTTTCGTGTTTTTTTCTTCTACTTCTTCATTGTTTTAATGGTATTTTATATTGTCTTAACTATTTGTAGTTGCTATTGTTTTGCTCTTGTTCTTTTTATTTTTATTAATGTTGTTTACTGCATTTGTTGTTGTTGTTTTTGCTATTATCATTAACACTTTATTAAGCTTATTATTGTCTTATACTAAAGTATACTAAGAAATTCGTGAACTAATTCTGACCCAATTACCAAAGATCTCGAGGTGAGTGGTGAGCGGTGTGTGTTAGCATTAGGGTGTATCTTGGAATGTGAATTGAATTGATGAAAAAAATCAGGTGAAAATAAGCTAGAAAAATTAGACGAAAAGTTTTAAGAAAATACAATAAATGAAAGACTCACAAATTGTAGAAAAAGTCGATAAAAAGTACAAAAATTTTGAAAAAAAAACTGAGAGGAGTAGAAAATATTTGCATAAAATTGAAAATGGTTCATAAAGTTGAAAAAATTTAAAAAGAAAAAATTATAGAAAGCAGTTGAAAAAGGTTGAACAAAATTAAAAAAGACTAAAGTTCGATATTTTTCGATTTTTAGTTTGAATCAAAACAAGAAAAATAATTTGAAAATTTCTTGAAGCGCCAACGTTTCGAGGATTATTTGTTATCTTCTTTAGGGCGTCGATTTATTAAGCCTTTTTTAAATAAGTGAAAAGTTTATAAATATAACGCGATTTAAGCTTAAATAAAAATATAAAATTATAAAAGCTTCATTCAATAAATTGAAAAAAGTTAAAAACTTGGGGAAAAGTTTCAAAAAGTCAAAAAATAAAATTGAATAAGGTTGAATAGAGTTTGAAAAGTCCGCATAATTAGAATATCGTTGAAAAAGCCGGAATAGCTCGATAATGTTGAAGAAAATATTGTCAAATATTGAATATGTAATTCTAAAAAATTTTAAAATATTGAACATAATAGAAAATGTCAAATAAGTCGAAAAAAGTTGATGATGATGGTTTTTTTTCTATATATAATCCGTAAAAGTGAGAAGCAATGGCAGTTATTGCCTTTATCACAAATTGAGTGCTATATGTTGTAGATATTAAACCAAAAAAAAAAAACAGGCGGGTTGCACTCCGGGAGTGCCGACAGAAGTGAAAACAAATCGTTTAATGGCAAGTTAGTGTGTTAGTTGGTATGTGTACGTTTTCTTTTTATATGGCAATGCAATGGAAGACAAAAACGGAATATGTATTCAAATTTTACACTCGCTCTCATTCTCAATTTGTCAACGCAACAACGCGGACTTTGAATGAAACAAACATGTAAGCATAACAATCGTTGAATGAGAATGGAATGTGTCAGTTAGTGTGTCTGCTTTGCTTTTTGTCTTCCACTTGGAATATTTATTTAAAAGAAACAATAAAACATTCAAATTTTACTATCGCATTCATGACGGGGAATCCCGATGACGGTCGGTGTCGCGAGTTTATACTTTTTTTCCTCAGCCGCACAACGTCCCATAAGAAGTTTTCACTTCAAAAATTGCTGGAAGAAGTATGTATATTCGGCTCAGTAGCCTCAACTGTGAATAATTAAATTTGAGCTAAGTTTTCCTTATGTTTGAGAACAAAAATTTATTCTGATTGCAGTAAGAAACATCATCACGAAAGTACCTGAACCTGTGACTAAATAGCTTAGACATAATTTTTCTAAAACTTAACTTAAAAATCTGCTTCTTCCTACAGACACTATGGCAGCACATTTATCAAAATCGGCTTATTCGTTGCTGAGTTATGGCTGCTTTAAACGCCATCTAGTGACAGTTTATCAAAACACAATGGACTTCAAAAAAATCTGCTTGTTCTTAAAAAAACTATTACACCTCATTTGTCTAAATCGGTTTAGTAATAGCCGAAATATAACGTTTTAAAATTTTTCAAAAAACCAAATTTGCTTGCTGCTGGTTCATGGTGGCCTGGTATTTCAGATTTTTCTCTGCCTTGGGCTGCTGGCTCTACTTTCGGCTGCGCTAGCAGAGAAAAATTTGCTGACTGAGCAACAGCTAACCGGAAGTCAACATATGTATGCTACAAATTTAAAAATTTTTTACAAAAAATTGCATATTTTCATAGGCCAATTTTTCAAAAAACTTTGCCTACTTTTAGGCGCTATTAATATTACACCCCTAAAAGTATGCAACACTTTCTGACAATTTTTAAAATAGCACCTTAAAGTAAGCAACATTATCTGAAATTTTTAAAATAGTTGTCTACATTTAGGCGCTATTTTGAAATTTGTCAGAAAGTGTTGCATACTTTTAGGGGCAAATTATTAATAGCGCCTAAAAGTAGGCAACGTTTTTTAAATTTTTTGAAATCGAGTTCGTTTTCCAAGTCTTCAAAATTCTAAAATCGAGTTCGTTTCCCAAGTCTTCAAAATTCCAAAATCAAGTTCGTTTCCCAAGTCTTCCAAATTTGAAATCGAGTTCGTTTCCCAAGTCTTCAAATTTCTAAAATTGAGTTCGTTTCCCAAGTCTTCAAAATTCCAAAATCGAGTTCGTTTCCCAAGTCTTCAAAATTCTAAAATCGAGTTCGTTTCCCAAGTTTCCAAAGAATATTCAAATTTTACTATCGCATTCATGACGGGGAATCCCGATGACGGTCGGTGTCGCGAGTTTATACTTTTTTCCTCAGCCGTACAACGTGCCATAAAAAGTTTTCACTTCAAAAATTTTTCAATATTTTGGTTATAAGTAAATATTTTTATATAAGTAAAAAATGTTTATAAAAAAATATTTATATTGATTTTTACAATCTATAAATTTTTGCATTTATTCTTACATATATTCTTTTTTGATACTTAACCTTTTTTTTCGAAAATCAATAGTAAACCTATTTTTGAGCCACCTTGTGCTGCGCATGCGCACATTCAAATTTTTAACTCAAAGCGCTGACTTTTGGCGTGCTATGACTTGGATTAAGCTCAGCTTAATTTAAGCCACATTTAGCTAATTTGTGTTTTGATTTACTTTTTTATTGCAAGTTTTTCATTTTGGTGGTTTTTTCTTTTTTCTTCATTACATGATTAGTGCAAAAATTCTGCAAATTTATTTTTGGTTTACTTAAAGCCAAACCAAGTTAGTAACCAAGAAACAACAAATTTGGGAGTTGTTTGGTCAGCGCACTAACACAACGTGGCTGTACTAATGTTGGCTAATTTTGTGTAAATTTTCTTCAAGTCTCATTGTTGCCACAAATTGTTTTGCTGTATTTCTGTATTATTTTTTTTTCCAAGGTTTGTGAACATTCTGCGGTATTGTTTTAAATTACGTATTTTAATGGAAAAATTTTATGACTCAATATTGCTTTAATGACAAACACACTTATGTTTTATGCATATCAAAATTGCACCCCTTCATTAGCACACCATTTTTTTGTCAATTTTACCATTACCTACAAGATTTCATCATTCAATTTATAATTATTGACATTCAACTGTTACGATTAAAGACTTCAAGTGCGTTACTAACAATAATGATATGTACTTGAACATGCGTAATTCGCACTTTAACAGATAATTAATGGAGATATAAGCGATACATTGTACTTCCTACATAGCAAAATTTTTGCAACTTAATTAAAGCCAAAACTAAATGAATTATAAGCAGTGTAACTGTGAACACTTAATTAAAAGCTCCGTCAAAAGACCAACACTGCGATATCCTTGAGCCGCCGCTGCTGTCATGAAAGGGAGTGCTGCTGCAAAATTAATAATAAATTCGGACACAACGCAAAATTTAAACCGCAACAAAATCAATTTACACGCAGTGACATATCAATAGCTGGATTTTCCAATACGAGAACAAGCGAAATATTAAATATTAAAAATAAATAAATAAAAAAATCACTTTATTTATTAAAGAAAATTAATTATTTGTTTATTTTCTTTAGTGATTTATAATAAATTTTAATAGTCTCGCGTGTGGCGGGTTATTTGTTTGTCTTTTTTTTTTTTTTTGTGTGTAGTTGCCCTGAGGGGCAGTCAATGTTGTAGTCAATTGTTGATCAAATGATTGAACGTTAATCGTGTTGGCATCGCTTGAATCAACGATGATGATGACTAAACTGAACTTGAAAGAAGTAACAAAAATAAAAAAAAAATTATTTCTTTGACCAAACACATAAAATAATGAAGACATTTAAATGTTTGCAGCGAATATATTTAAATTTTCTTCAAATTGTCAAAACTTTCCCACTCTGTGGTATTTCATTTATTTTGTTTTTTTTTAAACTTTTTTTCCATTCAAAAATCAATTTAACTGAAATTGCTCCAATTTACCTTAGTGGAGGTCACATGCTTTCAATTCCAATGACTTGGCTACTGCATTTGACGACTTGAATTCACTCTTCGGCTCTAATGCCATTAAGCCAAACAGCCTTGCCAATATTATGCTTTAAATTCTGTTTGTTAATGAAAATTTTGTTGGCACTACTGTTTGTTTGTTTGTCTGTCTGTTAATAAATCAATTTATTTGCTTAATTACGCTTAGTATTGCACTTGAAATTGTTAGCACCTGAGATTTTTTTGAAAATTATTTTAACAATTTGGCGTAATTTTTCTATATCAAGATTGGGTTTTTTTCGTATTTTCTTATTACGGCAGTTATTAAAAATTAAATTTTTAATCATTTTGAAGTGTCGAAATTGACACTGGTGAAATAATCGCATTCAATGCTCATTAATTTAATAGCAGCATTTGTGGTATGGAGGCAATTCCGACTAATGATCTTTATGATGGTGGGAACTTTGAAATTTTAAGTAATAAATTATATGCTGGGTCTGTTTTGGTTCTATATAATGAACTTGAGGAAATATATAAATCATCTCAAGGAATTGTGCATAAATATATAAGGCATTTGGTTTTTGTATCTCATTTGTATAATTATTCACAGTTCTTACAGTTATAGTTACAATAATTGCGACGCATTTTCAATTTCAAATTGGATATTTATCTACAATTGTAAAGAAATTTTAAGTTCAACATATGTGCCTTGGACTACGAAAAAGAACCTACTGTCCGAAAAAAAAATTCCGAAAAAACAACTGTTAAAGTAAACAACTCGATAGTGATGCACATACACATTTCTAGGTTTGAAATCCATTTATAAAATGAATGGTAAATCTATACTGTTTATATAAAATTGTTTACATTAAAATGGTTTGTAACGCTTTGGTGCAAAATACACTGAACCGATTTTAATAATTTTTATTTTGAAACAACATATTTATGCTTAGGAAGGTTATTGCGTACTTATTTTTTTTATTTTTTTAGTTAAATGATTTTTTTTTTAAATAAAGTTTTTGCAAAGCCTCATACAAAAATTTACGAAAAAATTCCAATATTTGTTTATCTTTGTCACCATTCACGGTGATATGCCAAACCTTATTAAGTATAAATGTTACCAACCTCGCAAGATTTGATTAACTTTTAGGCTCTTACTTTTTATTAGAAAGTAGGAATATTCTAAAAAAAACACCCTTTACATATTATCACTAAATTTGAGCGGTACCCAAAATAAAGTTTCGACAGTAAAATATCTCTCGATGAATTCCCACCGATACGACATAGCTCCCAAAGCATGCCACGAAGTCGGCGTTGGAAATATTAGAGGATGTAAGCCTTGAGCCGCACCCGAAGAACTCCCACTTACTGTGCCATACTAAACTTTCAAGAACATCGGAAGTGAGAGTGTTAAAGTACCTTAGGTAATCCTAGGCTAAACTGATTCATCCTAAACTATTTTTGCCTGTAGCATAGTAACCCTGAAAATAATACATTTCAAGGTCAAGGTCATCGGTGACATGATTAAAATTAAGAAACGCCCAAAAAAATTCTATTAATCGGAAATGACCTTATATCCGTAATGTTGTGGATTACTGCATTGGGAGCTATTTCATTATGAAAGAAGCCCTAAGCATTGGTTGTTATTTCATTTATTTATTTGGGGATTATTTCATATTTTTTGGGAACTATTTAATTTTTTTATCTTGTGTCTTGTTTCATATTTGTTGGCCATTATTTTATTGGAGAATTTTGACTTGAGGCTTATTTCGTTGGGGGCTATTTCGTAGTGCCTTAATTCACCAACATAAATATATTTATTTTCTTTCTCTGTCCAACTATTTTTTTATTTTTCTTAATTTCATATTTTACCTGATTTTCTATCTCTATCTCCATCTATATCTTATTTACTCGCTAACTAATACAATTAATTTATTATGAAAATTTATGTGTTGTTCTTCTAAAAATATATCTTCAAAAAACTTCGTTGACTTGATAATTTATGTTCTTTGATCTTATGAAAGATACCAACTCTAATTGTGTAAAATTTTTTCTTCTACAGAAGGTGTCACACCCATTCAAACTTATGCACTCAACGTTCAGAAAGTGCTTGAGTGACAAAATGCTTATGATGCCAACTTTCATTACATTGTTTGGAAAATGGTCTCTTATGATTACTGATTTTTTTTTCTGCTATGGGAGATGCCATCTCACTATTATGTGGTGCACAAATTTGTTACCATGGTGCATATGTTATATGGTAAATACAACAATATTCACTATAAAAGGTTTTTCGGGGTATTATAACTCCAAAAAATACAATCTTTATTTCCCGCGGGACATGTCTGCGTTTTAAGCTTATGAAAAATATAACTCATTTTGGTAGAGTTTTGGGATTTTTTTTTTTAATAAATATTTTTAGTTATGTTGAAATAAATTTGAATGTGAAAAAGAGAAACCATTGACTTTTTGTTGTTCCGCGTTTTGGCGAAAAATATCTGGTCACGTTAACTTAAACCCTATTTCAACATAAATAAATATCAAAATAGTTTGGGTATAGGGTAAGTCGCTCAATGTTTAATCAATCAAAAAAGTACATAATCACCAAAAAAGGCTGGGCTTCCAAAATACTTCTTGCTCAGTAGTGAAGAGGTTTTTCAACGAAAACTTAGGACAAAATGGCCCAAGAACCAAAAAGATTTTGGCAATATTTACTTTCTAAAAATATCCCCAGATTCACATCGCTTAAGCAAAATATTTTGTGGCTATTTTTCCTATTTGAAATTTTGTAAAAATCGTTCGAGGACCTCAAAAGAAAAACCTTACAGTGACACAACCAAAAGAATGTTATTTACTTAATTCATCTTTGGTGAAGGATTTTTGTATTCCCAGCCATCCACATTCAAGTTTTTTTTTCGATTTTCCATACTTTAAAAAAAGTTGTAGCACGTATATAGTTATCTGAGTGAATTTTTCCTTAAAACTTTGCGAAAAAGAACACAACTACTTTAATCCAAATTGAAACGATGATAATATGGATAGCATTTCTACGTGCGGCAATATCTTAAAAAGTAAAAGAAAATCTACGAACATACAGTTTTTATGAGTCATATGAAAAATTATGCGTAAAAACTGAAATTTAAAAAGGCGCCACTCCTCCCTTTCAAAATTCAACACGCACAACCTCCCAAGCGACTGTTTGCTCCAAATCATGCGTTAATTGCAATTATCAGTTTATAGACAGCAAAAAAAAAAAACACGCTGAGAAATATAGCCAAAAGAGATAAAACCTTTTAAAAAACAGCATTTGACGCATTGTGTTTTTTTTTTAACTTTTTCAATTTGCTTTCGATTGCCGTTGGTTTAATGCATTACCCAATTATTCATTCAATCAAAAAACAGTTGAATGTACAAATCTGCACCCATTTCAAACATTTTTTGGTTAAATCAAAGAAAAAAAAATCGGAGTTGCTTATCGTACATTCAGTGAGTGGGGCTTTTAACAGATTTTTTTTTTAATTGATCTGTTCTCTAATTTTTTTCTATAAAAAATCGTTGCTTTTTTACGCATTCCAAATTATGATCAATGTTGGTCAGTTTTGTCTTAACAGTTACCTTTTTTTGTTTTTTACTGTGTGCAATTTAATTGGTTTCACTTTCAAATCAATATACATAAAACACTTCAACAATTGTTATCTACCGAATGCTAAAAATCAATTAATTTTTTTCAATGTTCCAGATATGAAATGACAATTTTGGTTGCAATTTTGTTCAATTATTTAATAGTCTTAAGATTGATTTATGACTTGTATCATTGAAACGGAAGTAAAAATTCCTTTGAAATTGTTGAAAGAACTTCAGATAATAACAATTTTATGGCTTATTAACAGCATAAATGTGTGTGATATGACAAGCCAAAGTTATTGCAACTGCGAACAAAATTCCAATAGCTACTTAAATGCCAAGCCCCCTACGTAGTGTTAAGAGATTACGGTTGTAACAATTTACTGTAAGTTAAAACTCCATGCCAATATGTCTAGATTACGATGCTATCAAATCGTTAACAATTCCCAACCAGACCTTTGAGTCTTAACCTTCGACCATGTTGCAAAACAAAAGCGAGTGTTTATGTCTCCCAACGAATTCTTTTCACTATCATTCATCTTTATTGACGTTTTCTAGGCCATCTTCATAAGAAAACATTTTGAAATTCTTAAAAAAATATTTTTATTCTCATTTTAAGAATTTTCAGGGAACAACGCAGTATTCTTTCTAGAACCATTATCGACAAAGTCAATACTCATATTTGCATCGGGACTTTCTACAGTGGAAGAGCTCGTTCTATATCTTAATATAGTCTCCTTTTAGGTCGATACACTTCGTCCAACGTTCCTCCAATTTTTTGATCCCATCCGAAAAATACGTATTCGGAAGGTCCTCAAAAATCTAGAGAATATGCCGGATGAGGAAGCAATTCGTACTTCAATTCATGGAATTTTTCCATACCTTTGAATCAGTCATACGGTCGCGTTTATGGTCGAGGATAATATTTTCATATGCAAATGATTTTGCAAAATGTTCCACACCCGTTCGTCTGAGCTGCCTTCGGCCTCAACAATCTCGCACAGTTAAACTTTTTTATCGGAAATTTCTGGTGTGGTGATCTCATTTGGGCGTCCAGAACCTTCGGCGTCACTTGTACTTGTACGACCGTATCGGAATTCAGTAAACCTCTTGCGAATCATTACAATCGATGGTGCAGAGTCCCTGTAATATTTATCAAGCCTTTTCTTGGCTTGCCTGATGATTTTTTTGCGCAAAAAATAATGCTTGATGAGCACACGAAATTCACTTTTTTCAATTTTCGCAAAAATTCATAAGATCGTCTGCTGTCAACGGCTGCCATACACTCAAACTAAGCGTCGCAGCGAGCTGAAATTTTGACAGTAGTCTACCAATAGATGATTGTTGACAGGATCAGTGTTCAAAATTCACTAACTTCTCAAATTGCCCTCGTAATTTTTGTGGTTATGCGGAACTCTTCAAAGCATCGGCGATGAAAATGGAAAATACGATTTTGTTGCCCATTGACACGCGCTGTAGAACAATTTCGGATTCAATTGCAGTAGTGCAGAAACGCATTTTTAACCAAAGCTGTTATGACTTTGCCATTCTTGAAATCGATATACCTGGCATAAACATAACAAAAATACTCTGTACTAACTTTCTACGAATTTCTTGGCAATTTTACTAATTACTTTTTCATCTTGATTCATTAAAATGTGTCTTGAATACGATTGAAATAAACACGGTATTCACGCGATCAGCTCAACGATCAGATCCAACTGCGTTACTAGTTCTTGAACTAATGTTTTCGATTCCAGTAAAAATGTGAAACCATCACATTTCCTTGAAATCTGGCTAGATAATCTCACTTGCCGAGGTAGTGATCAACGTTGCCTCAGTAGCAATGGTAAATGAGGCAATGATTTGGACAAATTACATCCCAGTTATAGGTGTATAGTTTCTCCATTTAATAAAGTTTTTAAACGCAAAAACGACGGCACTGTAAATTATTATTCTTAGTAATAGAGATTTCTCAATTATTTATTTTTCACTTATACAGGTTTGACTGTATTATAATCTCCTGCCAATGTGGAGCAACTATAAATTTTTAAAGTTTCTTCAACGCTATTCAAGTAAAAGATTTAATAAATCATATCGATTTAATTTTAATAAAATTTCGATAATTGAAATGTAATGAAGCTCTCTTAATAATGTGATGCAATATTTACTTTAAAAGTATTAAGAAAAATAGTAAAACTTCCCAAAACAATTTATTTCAAAGTTGGAAGGGCTGTATACATTCATATGTACAGCTAAATGACTTAAATTCAATTAGACGAAAAAAAAAAGAAAAATTGTTATGATAGCAATGGTCATAACAATGAAACTAACAATAATACTAGAAATAACAACAACCACAAAACATTGTTATAACAACAACAGTTCAATATTGCGACCATCAAATTAAATTGCATTCAAAAAAAAAAAAACAAAAATACTTTTGAAATTAAAGTCCAAAATAATCCGATATGGTTAATTTAAAATTGATACAAATTTTATTATTTGCAAGACATTGTTGTTTGCTGTTGCTGTTGTTGTTGTTGCTAACAAGCCTAAAATCAAAGCTGCACAAACTAATTGTCGTAAAACATTTTAATGATGTTGATAATAACAAGCAATTGAAAAACTGTGATCTGCTCGTACGCTGTGCATAAAGGTCTTTCTTTTACAATACTCAGTTCAATGGTCGGATCTCTTAAAGTACGGAAGGGTTAAGCGTAAAAAATTTTATGTATTGTATAGCATAAGTGTCTCAAAAAGGTTTCCGGAAGGTTACTAATAAAGCGTAAAGGTCACATCTTATTAAAAACAGAATTTTATGCTTTACGAAATTGACTTTATGCGGCGCGCCGACTCCTTTAAAAGTGTTGTATAGTACAGTTACAGGTATTTAATTTTTTTTTTTTAAAAATAAATAAAAATGCTAAATTAAGTCATAAAAAATGTTGTTTTGTTGCTTGCAATATAGCAATAAAATGTTTGCCTTACTTTTCGGGCAAAATCCTATAATCCGCTTTTAATTAATATCAATTTAAAGTTGGTAGTGATATTGTTTTTAAACAGTGGATTATTTTATTAAAAAATTTTAGGTACATATAGTCACAGTGGTTTTAAATTATATATTTTTCTACTTTTCTCGTTTTAGACAATATTGCCAAATATTTTTTTTTAACTGGCCTATTATGGTTGCTGCAGAGTTTCCACTTGCCATAAAAGAACATTTGTCAAGTCATATCTTGCTTCAAGATATGTTAAGTTATATATTGTCTTAAGATTTAATTATTTTAGAAATACAAGAGTCATACAGGTGACACTTCTATTTCGGAAACATATTTTGCATCTGATTCTTACAGTAGTTACGTATTTTTTTATCAAAATTTTGAATGAAAATATTGTTCATATTTTGCCAAATAATGTCATCATTCTTTCTAGCCTCTGAAAGTAAAAGTTATGCAACAAATTATTGTTTATTTTTTATGAATTAATTTTTAAATTTAAATTGACAAATCAATAAATGAATAAAGTTCAATTCCATTTTGGCTATATTAACATAAATCGATGAGGAATCGAACAAAACCTAAGTGCTTCTAAAACACCAAGTAAATTGAAAAGTATTGAATAGCATTAAAAAAGACAATAAACTTCAAATAATATCGTAGTTGCTTAAGAGTCTAATTCAGTTCGAATATATCTAATGATAAATACATACTATATGGAAAAGTCAAAAAACTTTGGAAAAAGAGGAAAGTATTGAAAAACATCAAAACAGTCGGCTTACATCGAAAAAGTTTATAAAAGTCGCAAAGTATCGAAAAAGCAACGAAAGAATTAGTGTAAGTGGAAAAATATCAGAAAACTCGAAAAAATTTGTAAATATCGAAAATTATCAATACAGTTTTTAAGCATCGAAAATTTTGAAAAATTTCGAATAATATCAAGAGAGACAAATTACATCTAAAAACATCGCAAAAATTTGATGGTAATTCTAAAAGTCGAAGAATATCGAGGAAACACCGAAAAAACAACGAGAACTTCAATATTATTTCAAAAATATCAGAAAAATCTTAATTGTCTGAAAGTATCGAAAGTCCTTAAGCATCGGAAATTTTGAAATGTTTTGGAATATATAGAGCAGTATAATTAGTAGCGATGTAACCGAAAAGGTAGATAATACTGTTGATAAATTAATAAACATCGAGAGATGTAAAAGATTATTAAAAGTCGAAAAAACATCGAGAAAACAACGAAAAATTCTATATAATTTGAAAAATATCAGAAAAATCGATAATAATCTGAAAGTATCGAAAGACCTTAAGGATCGAAAATTTTGAAATGTATCGGAAGTTATAGAGTAGTATAAATATCAGCGAAATAATCGAAAAGGTAGGTAAAATTGTTGATAAATTTCAATAAACATCGAGAGATGTATGAGATTATTAAAAGTCGAAAAGTATCGAAAAAACAACGAAAAGTTCTATATAATTTGAAAAATATCAGAAAAATCGATAGTGATCTGAAAGTATCGAAAGACCTTAGAGATCGAAAATTTTGAAATGTATCGGAATATATAGAGAATTATAAATAGCAACGAAATAACTTAAAATGTAGGTAAAATTGCTGATAAATTTCAATAAACATCAAGAGATGTAAAAGATTATTAATAGTCGAAAAGTATCGAAAAAACAACTAAAAATTGTATATGTTAAATTAGAAAACTATCAGAAAAATCGATAATGATCTGAAAGTATCGGAAGACCTGAAGAATCGAAAATTTTGAAATGTATCGGAAATTATAAAGAAGTATAAATAGCAGCGAAATAATCCAAAAGGTAGACAATTTTGTTTGATGTAAGAAATCTTTAAAAGTCGAGAAGTATCAAAAAACATCGAAAAGTTGAGAAATATCAAAAAAATCAATAAAAGTGGAAATGTATCGAAAATTGTTAATAGAGTTCCTAAGCAGCGAATATTTTGAAAGATATTGAAAAATATAGCGAAAGTCAAATAGACGTCGAAAATGTTAATAATGATGTTGAGAAGTTGCAATAAACATCGAAATATGAAGTAAGACGAAAACTATCGTAGAAACATCGAAAAAGGACTAAAAATCCTATACAATTTGAAACATTTTTTATTTGTTTCTTGTCGACTGATGAATAAAAAAACAACAAAATAAATAAAAAAGAAAAACGGCTTACTATTGGAAGAATAAAAAAAATCACAATTCAACTATAGAATTGCTAGCTTACTACCGCTAGGAGTCCGCTATTCAAACAACTTAATTTTTTCAACCGTCCGATGTTCGAATGACTTATTTATTTGAAAAAGCAACTTTTGGACGATCGAAAAAAATTAACCATCCATTAATTGGATTGCTAGCCGATCTGTTTAATTTTTGCTAGAAGTCGGGTAATTTAATTTGCTTTTAATTATCTGATAGTCGAATGATTAACATATTCTTATTAAAAAATAAAAATGTCCGACTATTGGAGTAATAAGAAAAATTTATCATTCACTATTGGATAACAAGACAATACTTTCATATATAACTCAACTTTAATAACTTGAAAACATTTAATTTTGATTTAAATAATGTCCGAACATCTGATACCCTAAGTAGCCAAATATATTCTAAAAAATTTTCGTAAAGAATTTCCCACAGTGCACATTGATGTTGTGACGATAACCAGCAGCACCACCCAGAGTGTGGTGGCGCATAAAATGTTGTCGCTGCTGTCCACTCACACTTGAGTAATTACCGACAAACTGATTGTGTGTGTCTCAAGCACAGATTGGGAGCAGAGCCTAGAAGTTGCATGGCAACAAAAGTGGGCGAATGTGTTGGAAAAATATTTTTCTAATTACTTTGTTGGATTAGTGCGCAACGTTGTCGCCGTCAGCTTATAAGTAATTTTTCAACATATGATACTTGCATGCATGCGCAGAACTGGGTCTTCAGGTGACTGGTTTAACAATTTGGTCACAACACACAGCACTATATGCGCTAGGTAATTACCGCTTAGTTTTTATGTCCAACATTTTATCATTTCAGAATTTAGAAAAAAAAAGTTTATCATACATTGCAGCTATTTTTTTTGGTTTTTACTTATCTTAATGGTATATAGTTTACTTTGATTATAAAATTAATTTTCAATTACAATTTTTTTCTTGCTGATTTAGTGCAGTACAGGCCTTACCATATGTGCATACATAACTTTTTTTAATACCTAGCGTTTTATTGAGTAAAATCAAGTCGTCGTGCTCATGTTCACATTTGAGTTGTTGTAATAAATCTTGGTGCAATAACTGCAACAACGACGAGAACAACTGGAGTAAAATTGTTTGTCCTTCAACTGAAACAATGAACTTTATGGCATGATATCAACACCTACGATTATGAGGTTTTTATGTGCCACAATTATTCATATTCTATATACTTATGAGGGCATTAAGTAGTAAATGAGCTAAGTGTAGTCTATGCACTAGTGGATCATTAATTTTGTAGAGGAATTTTTATCATTAATGTCTCATCGATCATCGTTTTAATGTTTTTTTTTCTCATTGAAGTTAATGTCTGGGTTATGGAAAATTGCAGTTTATTATGTTGTTGCTACTGTTTAATGTACGAAGTCAGTAAAGTGATTAGAAATGATTTTTTGCAATGTTCATAAATATTGATTTTTAGAAAAATCGTCTTTAGTAAAGAAATTCGCATTTCTAGGGAATTCTTGCGCCAACAAGCAATAAATCATTTAAAATAATGGAACCAAATTGCACATTAAAACTAAGAATGAAACGGACAAACTCCGAACTAAAAATTGGGCGTCAGCTATCGATAAAAAGGCGTGGCACCTCCTACAAAATAATAAATTCAAGACAATATACTAAGAGAAGTCATTTGGCTTATGTTACCAAATTTCCTACAAATAGAAGAGTCAATTTCCTAAAAAAAAGAGGCGTGGCACCCCCGACCAAAAAAATTCTGTGAAGTGTGTTTTACATGATAATTTGACTACATTTCTCACATTACTTAAATTACAAACTAATTTTCCACGTATTAAGAAAAATTAAAGACCTATACTTTAACTACAAAGTACAAGCGGATACTATGCCTCTAATAACAATCACCTTGCTAAATTAATCAATCAAGCAAATTGGTACATGATTTTAATATCAATAATTCTTAACACCACTGTACATTAGGCAATAAAAAAAAATAATAACTAATTTTACAAATGGCCAATTTAATTTGCCAGCAAACGTGATTCTACATCCGTTTTATGCCACAGGCGTGTTAATTGCACCAATTGAGCCATGAATTGGCAACATTCTAAGCAAAAAAAAACTATTGACGTCAAAAAAAATACATCAGCTGTGGCTGCTGCGCCTTCACATTAAACTTAAAGCAGTTGACTTTCAGCTTAAGCGCCAGATATTAACGTTAATCTATCCTGTATGAGAGCATGACAATTGAAAAATAGCAAAGTCACTTCAATCGAAAAAACACTAAAATAATTAGATATAAATAGTAAATAAGAGCACAAATTATGGCAAATAAATTTAATATATCATTCTTATTAAAAACAACTTTTTTCATTTTTAATTACAAATGATTTTAGTTGGCACTCTATAAATGGAGAAACTTTAAGTCGCACCCAAAATGCAAAACAGCAGCAACCACAAGCAGCACATCATAATTGAAAGTACCAGCAACAACAACAAAAAAGTATAACAACTATATCACCTACAATAGCACACTAACAAAAACAAAAAACTCACATCACCAGAATAATGCAAAGATTCCAAGTACAACAATTTAATCAAAAAAAACAGTTGAACAACAATTGAACGAATTTAACGCGCCGCCACTTCTAAGGCATTTGTTTGTGGTTTGTTCTCGAAAGTTAACCAGTTGACCTTCTGTGGACAGCGCGCGCACAGTGGACAAAATATAGTAATTTCTGGACAATGAAATAATGGACTGTTTAGCAGGATATCAGTTGTGAGCTCAAAAATAGATAGCATACGTCTACTAACACGCCCACCGCCTATATTAGATTTATATAGAAATAAGAAGCTTGTCAATGTAACAAGGTAAGACTTCGTAAGTGCTCTCTTATTGTTATTTAACATATTTCACATGAATCGGTGATTGACCACGCCCATCTCCAAAAAATATATAAACTTGTACTGAAAACAATACCTGTATAAAAGGGATAAAAATCGACAAAAAAAAAAGCTATGCTCGAGCGGCCATATTTCCGTCAGTTCTTAACAATTTTTGACCCAGCATTTTAAAGAAGATTTTGTTTACTTTTTTTCTATAGAGCAATGTCTGTTCTTAACTCTGACCCAAAAAAAGTTATAGGCAAAAAAGCAAAAAAAATGGAAAAAAAACAAAGTTTTGGGTTTTTTCTCTTTTTGTTTAAACATTTTTGACATAGCAAAAATTTTTCAACATTTTTTAAATAATCTATTTTGATGGGAAATTTAATTCTCTACAAAAAGTTTTATATGAAGTATGTCGAAATTTTGCTTCGTTTGTGAGCAGCGCCGTGTTACCGCATACGCGACCGATGCCATGGCGTATGGGCGGCAAGGGAAATGGGGGCGGCAAATTTTCAAATTTCAAAACGAGGGCGGCAAAACAACGAGTACCTTTTTTTTTTGCTCATCAAAACTTTTTAGTATGGAAATCAAAAAAGTCGTAGTTTTTTATCTTATAATTTTTTTTTTAAATATGGGCGGCACATAGCCTCAACGGCCCTGTTTGTGAGGCATATTGAAAAAACTAAAAATGGTTCATTTTCACTCATATCTCCGATTTCCACCCTCCAATTTAATATCACTTCGCGGTTTTTTCTTCCTAAATGACCCATTGACCGCTTTCTGCAATAAAAACCCGTGAACGTCTTAGTTCCGTTCTTTATGACATAATCAATAGCCTAATTGCCCCTCCCCTCCACCCAAGGATCTGATATGACTATACATTACATCGATTCAATTTGAAATATCATCGATTCGATACGTTATTTAAACTCTCGCCCGCCCAAGCTTTTGGTGTAGTGACACCACTGGTTACAACATAAGTTTTATTGTGTTTTGATAAAAATAAGGGGTGTGGCACCTCCCACACAACAAAAATACTTAAAACGTTATATCTTGGCACATATGATAGCAAAAGTTTTAAAACTTATGACATACAATATTTTCTATGCTAAATACATCTTGAAATGTGTACAGGATTAGACAACGGGGCATGGCACCTCTCATATATATCATGGAGTCTATGCCAGCTATAGTTGTGAAATTTGAACCATGGATGTACTCCGTTTGTGCCAAACTACTCGCAAAATGTGAACGGAATTGTATAATGGGGCGTGGCTCCTTCCATCCAAAAAAAACACATATTCTTAGATTTGAAAACCGGTGAATGATCCCAATTGTCTGCAGTAAGTACTGCGTGAAGTCTAGGAACGGTTATATAACTGGATAACTGGGAGTTGCCACGCGTTTAACAGGGAAATACGTTTCTACGGCTAATGGACCGATTTTGTTGAAATTTGTTTCAGAGACAGTTTGAACCTTAAGAAAGTGTATTAAAAATTGCATAATTTTGTAATGGGCGTGGCACCGCTCCTAATTAATTGTTGGTGAGTGGTGCCACGCCTCCAATATAAATATACGTATTTCACCGCCAAACTTATTGAGTCTTCCAATTAAATTTGGTACAGAGATAGATTGAACCCTGGGGAGAGGTATTTGTTTTTCAGTGGACGAAACCACGCCCCTGACAGGAAAATACATATGTTTTCACAGCTAAGCTAGTGTACCGATTTCAAATAAATTGCAAAAGAAATATAGGTTGAACTCTAAAGAAGGGATAGAGATAGGTATAGGTCAATATGATACCATGGTTATTATTCTGTTTCAAGTGCAGTTTTTTGTAGCAGGCGGTACCACGCCTCTAGCAGTAAAATACGCTTACACTGCTAAACTAGTAGACATATTTAGATGAAACTTTGATTGGAAATAGATTGAAATCTAAGAAAGGGTATTAAAAACTTGTTGACCTCTTAATGGCCGTGACACCACCTCTAATGGGAAAAAAGCTGTCACGACTGAGCCGCTACACCGATTTTGATGAAATTTAGAAATGAGGTAGATTGATTTCTGATAGGTGATGATAAAGAAAAAAAATATTTGAAAGCTTACTTTGTTCAAAAGTAACTGATGCCAATTTAATCAATATATTCGTTGCAAACATAGTATATCTTTTTTTGACAGTCTATTCTTGTCTCATTTGATTTCATTTTTAGCAATATCATCTTAATCAGACAATTTTCTAACTGCACTTGAATAATGTCAAGAAGCAAAATAATTAAATTGAAGTTAAGTCACACTAAAGTTGCGATTTCAGCCACTGTGCAACGTCAGCAGCGCATTCGCTCCCTCAGCAACTTACGCCAATGTTGAGTCAAATTTGGTTGCACTGATGCAGTAGTCAGAGGCAGCGCACTTTACTAAGAATTGATTACCCATTTATGTACATAAGTAAACACCTATTACACGGGGAGACTTCTCTTCTACGGCTTAGCAAAATAAGACGGAACAAACTATCTGAAAACTTTCAAGAAAGTCGGAGAGTTCAACTGAAATTTTTAAAATATTTTATTCAAATCTTTATGCAGCTTTTCTCATCAAATAAATTAAGTAAAATTTTTTACAGTGTACTTTGGCGTTGCCACTGAAACAGCAACGTCAGCAAACTGCAACAGTGGTAGTATAAGAGTGCAGCAACAACAACAACAACAGTAACTAGATCAACAGCAAAGCTGGACTTTTTAATTCATTTTCGCAATTAAAAATACGCCAACAACAGCAGCAGCAGCAACAGTACGCCAACAACAAAGGAAATCAATTTCAATGGTTTTATGGATTTTAATATAACCTTAAGTCAACAACAGCAGCAGCAGCAACAGCACCAAAGGCAACAACAATATAGCCGCAGCACTGCTCCACCTTAATTTAAGCTGCTTGCTGTTGTTGTTGTTGCTGTTGACTTTGTTGCAGTCGTACTTAATTTAAAAGCTTGTAATGCAATCGGAAAAGCCTTGCACTGGCACCTCAAATGCAAACTCATTCAAGCTCAGCTCTCAACACAACTGGTTGTGGTGGTCTTTAGGGCAACTTGAATTGGTTCTTTTGGTTTTTTGTTTTTTGCACCACTTTAGATTGTTTCCGTAGGTTACTAAGAACAATCAATTCTGATTTTTATTTAATCATTATTTGCATGGATTGCAAAAATCAGAAGTAATCGTAAATTTAATTTGTTACAACTCGTATTTTGTTGTTGTTAGCAGGATTTTGAAATCGACAATTTTTGCATAGAAACCTACGATTATTATTTGCAAAATTTTCGCAATCGTCTGACGATAGATAGATAACATGCAATGCTAATGAAAAATTGTTCGGAAGTTTTGAAATATGAGCAACAAGTAGTTGTGAAATATTTGTGTTGTTCGAATCTTTGCATTTTTGGAGAAATCATTGTTACACCACATTACTGAAGCTTTTAATACAGAAATACCTTGTGTCGTTGATAAGAGTATTCCAGAGTATTTAACGTTCCAGAGTATTTAACGATATTACCTATCTAGGGTAAATAAAGAAATTGGAGCTTTCTATAGAGAAACAAATTGAGTAATGTACAACGTTCTTGCAGCCAAATCACAGCTGGCCGCGAAAATCGGAAAAACTCGAAGGATGCTCACTAGGGTGACAAAAAAAAATGACTTTTCGATTTATTTGTTGCATATATGATTATGAGTAGCTAGTGTAATGTTTAAAAATGAATCACTGAAAATTTCATTAAAAAATATGGATATTTAGAGGTCACTAGTGTGCGTTTTCTGCACTAAATCCGCATTAAATCCACATAAGATCCGCATTAAATCTGCATTATTTCCGAGTGATTAAAACTCTTCCCAAAACACAATACCGCGTGAGGTTCGGGCTGTCGATATTGATTCTTATATTTTCGAATCTGCTGAATACGATGGTGATGGTTATCAGCGGCTGTGTATCTTGGTGGCATCAAAAACTCCCAAAAAACAGCAAAAATTTGGGTTCAAATGAGGTTAACTCGAGGAATAATTTTTTTTTTTTCTGACTCTAATATTTTTCAGCATTGTAGTCCAAAAACAAACGAAGAAATTCCAGCCAATCCTGATGTTCCAATATTTTTATCAGAAGACCAGAGTAATAGAAAAATCTGAAATCCTCGAAAACAGGCCAAAATTCTAACTTAAATGAGTTAAATTCGGATAATACATTTTTTAAAGGTTGGTTTCCAAAGTAATTTCTTGCGCTGAAACCGAATTCGGCCTCGAAATTAACCCATCATATCAGAATTCTGAAATATTTGATTTTAACAAATAGAGATTTTAATAAATATTTGATATTAACCACATCGTCTCCAAAATTGAATAATGTTATTGTACTAATCTTATATTTGGTTATAGTTAACAAATTTATTTTTTAAGCTAAAAATCATATTTTTTTACTGAATAGTAGGTCAAAAACTTTTAAACTAATTTTAAAAAATATTTTCGTAAGTAGAGGTTAACAAAGAATGCTATCAAACTCTTTTGAAAATCTAGATAATTCCAAAGTTATCGTCATTAAAAACTAAAATTAAAAAAAAAAAATTAATAACCTTCCGTCAATTACTTATAAGTTGTTATTGTAAGCAAATATTATAAAAGAAACCAGGTGACATTTTTTTGCGCTAATGTTATTGATACGTTTTTAATGTTAATTAGGCGCTTTTGTATATAAAAAAATAAAAAAATTCAAAAAATACTTGCAATGATTTAACTGCTGTGATACTTGCCGTATAATATCATTTCAACACGATAGCTCAACGTATCCATGTAATTAAGGAAAATTACAATTATCGGTTATTATTTTTTATGATTTACTTACTGGACTTGCAGATTGATAACTTGCTCTGTGACAAGTATGTTGACGAGACAAAAAATATTTGATCTTATCACAAGGTGGTCAGGTCTAAGAAAAATGAGGGAAGTTATTACCTACGTAAGAAATAGATATTTAAATTTTTGTAAGAAAACAGGGTGGGGAAACGGAAACGAACCTTATCATTTAGATAATCAATTGTTTGTATAAAGCAATCATCAGACCAATGCTTTAGATCACAAAAAAAAACCAATTTAAGTTGTAAATTTGTACTAAAACACAGTATCCACTGCACCACAGTCTAAATTTTTATGCTCAATCTAGTGCATCAAATAAACATCAAACTTCAAAAAAAAAAAAATGTGGAAGGCAAAAAAAAGGATGGATGGCAAAAAAGTTGGATAGTAAAAAAGTTAGACGATAAAATAGTTGGGTAACATAAGAGTTGGTTGGTAAAAATTTGAATAGCAAATTAAAATGGAAGGCAAAAAAGTTGAAGGTAAAAATTTGGACACAAAGAAATTGAATAACAAAAAGTTGGATGGCAAAAAGTTGGTTGACAAAAAAGTTAGATGACCAAGAGTTGGGCAACATAAAAGTTGATTGGCAAAAATATGAACAACAAACTAAAATGAATGACAAAAAGTTGAACGATTAAAACTTGGACGACAAATAAGTTTAATGACAAAATCAAACGACAAACAGATGGTTTCCAAAAATTTTTTCGACAAAAACATTGAACGCCAAAAAATGTGGGCATCAGAAGATTAAGATTTGGACGACAAAAAAAGAATGGATAGCAATAAAGTTAAACGATAAAATAGTTGAGTAACATTAGAGTTGGTTGGTAAAAATTTGAATGGCAAATTAAAATGGATGACAAAAAAATCGCAATGTAAAAATTTGGACGGCGAATAAGTTTAATAGCAAAAAAGTTCAAAAAAGGATGACGAAAATGTTTAAAAGTTAAAAATTTGGAGACAAAGAAGTTGAATGACAAAAAAATTGGAAGGCATAAAGTTGGTTGACACAACAGCTGGATGTTAATGTATAACAACAAACTAAAATGGATGACGAAAAACTTGAAAATTAAAAATTTGGAAAACAAAGAAGTTGAATGACAAAGAAGTTGGACGGCAAAAAGTTGGCTGACAAAACAGTTGGATAGCAATTTGTGAACAACAAATACAATGGATAACGGAAAAATTGAAATATAAAATTTGGAAGATAAAAAAGTTGAATTGCAAAAAAATTGGACGGCAAAAAGTTGGTTGACAAAAAAGTTAAATGTCTATTTATGAACAACAACTACAATGGATAACGGAAAAATTGAAATATAAAAATTTGGAAGACAAATAAGTTGAGTGACAAAAAAGTTGTACGGCAAAAAGTTGGTTGACAAAAAAGTTTGATAGCAATTTATGAACAATAAAATAAAATGGATGACGAAAAAGATGAAAGGTAAAAATTTGAAGACAAAGAAGTTGAATGACAAAAAAGTTGGACGACAAAAAGTTGGCTGACAAAACAGTTGGATAGCAATTTGTGAACAAAAAACTAAAATTGATAACGGAAAAATTGAGAGATAAAAATTTTGAAGACAAAAAAGTTGAACGACAAAAAAGTTGGACGACAAAGAGTTGGCCTTAAAAAATGTTTTTCGACAAAAAAAAATTGTAGGACAAAAACATTGAATGATAAAAAATGTGGGCACCAAAAATGATTTAACAGCAATTAATTTAGACAATAAAAACAGCAGACGACAAAAAAAGTGTTGAATATCATAACAACAAATTTAACATGGGATAAGTAAGATGAGCAAACACGTACAATGCACATTAGCTTACGTTGTGCGTAAACTATATTCTTCTGTAAAAGGGACACCAGATATTGGGCGCTGTTTTCTAAAGAAAAATAGCGCCGTATTTGACACACCTCATACAGAATTATGGCTAATTTCTTTTTAATTTTTATACCATTTTTGCTTGAGAAAAATTATTAGTAAATCGATTGAAAAAATTTGCTCAATTTAAATTTATCTAACAATTTGTCACTCCCAGTCTGTATTTTCAATAATTAATTATCTTTTACTTATAATAACGATGCATGTGGTCATAACAAAAAAAAAAACCACAAGAACAAGAACAACGCCTTAAGTAGAAATTTAAACCGGATTCAATACAAAATCAAAGCAGTACTTGTTTCAAAACGGAGTAGACAGAATTTTAACGTATTCCTTTTATTTATAATTTGTTTTTTTTTTTCATTTTATTCCGTTGTCAAGGTCTTTTAATTTACATGGTCCAAGCGTGTCTGACACCAGCGCAAAATTAATAACATAAACAAAAACAGTTAAGACAAAGCGGACACTCTAAATAATGAACCCAAAAGTCGTACGCGTAGCAACAGTAAAACGACTTATGTTTGTGTAGAAGTATAACACACATGCGTGCATCATTTCGAATTCTTTTGGATTTGTCTTAACGAGGATTTCGTTGCGCTGCGCATGCGTGCGTCATAGTTCTGCCAACCGCTCGCTGTGTTGCAACACGTAAGGGACGCTTAATTGCAGCTCATAAAAATGTCCGCCTTTCGGATACGGAAATGAATGTGCTCGCCTTAGGGATTGCGTTTGGCTTATGTTGTGATTTCTTTAAAATATGAGAATGATTTTTTTGTTGAGCAGCTCAAGTTCTGTTTTCAGAATTACGATACAATGAATTTAATTTATTTTTTATGTCTGTTTTATTGTTTTCTTTATTTTATTTTACCGGTGGAAATGATTTTTAATTAATATTTCTTCGACATGGATAAAGGTATTGACCCTAGACTTAATATTTTACTTCAATCAATGATGTTTAGTTGCGCTGACATATGCATTGGATATTGATACTTATGTTCTACGCATATTACACTCGGAGAAAAAATTAATTATTTTATGTTTGATTCAAACATAAACGTTATGACTCAGCGCTTAAGCCGAAAATGTTTAAATTGAAGAGAAACATTTTTAATTTTAATTCAAAGAGAACTGACATTGATTTAAAGTGATTTCATGTATGATTCAAAGTGACAAAGTGTTTGGTATAAAATAAAAAATAGTAATTTCAAATAATTTGCAACTTCAAAATGTAATTTGAAATTTTTTGCGGTTAAAATAAAGTTAAAAAATGTTATTTTCAATACATTTCAAATTCATAATGAATTCAATGTTGTTTGTGTTTAAAATAAAAGGAAATGTGGTTAATTTTATAATTTTCAACTTCAAAATTTTCACTTTCAAAATAAAATAAAATTATTAAATTTTTACTTAAGTTTTTTGTCCCGTGCGACACCTTGGTTTTGTCAATTATCTTGAAAACGAAAAATTGCCCAAATTCAATTTTATCACCAATTATAAAGCTAATTAGGGGCTATAAGTTAAACCTATTTTCAAAATAAGAATCCGTTTTATTTTGACTTTTTTTACTTTAAATGTGTTTGACTGTCGAACGGGACACATGGAACTACCCATATGTATGTCTTCATTTTTAAGAAAACAAAAAAACTATTGGGAAAATTTTATTCAAAGTCAATTCAAATACTATACCTTACCTTGGTGTAGTCGAATTTTTCGAAGCCCTCTGCGGCTTTTTTGTTCATCAGTGGTGTGGATGGGGTAACATCACGCCCAGTAAGTCTGAAAAGTGAAGTTGCTTTTTAAGTATTCTATAGAAAATCATTACGAAATTGTGATAACTCAAGCATTTCAATTACAAATAAGGCAGGAAATCTGAATTTATTTTTATTTCCTCCAAAGCTCAAGACCTGCTTTTTTTGTTGATTAAATGCTGACCTTTCAAACAAAAATACTTTTTCAACTTCTTAAAGCGAGATAGTTAACATACTTCATAAAGAAAACTATGATTTTGGAAAGTGCCTCTTCAAAAAGCTCTGAGTCCCATTATTATCATTTCATTATTGACTTCAACAAGTTACTATGATAATAATAGAGTTTAGCTACTACAGCCATTACCCCTCTTAGCTATTTAGGTTGATGCTTTGGTGCTTCAATATGTTCACATGTTTACCATTTCCGCTTTTGCGGATGCTTGTGGTCAACTTTGGTCGCACTAATTGCATAATAAATCACTTAATTTACTAAAAGTTTTAGAATTCGCTATACCTAAGCCAATAGCTAAAAAGATTTATCACAAAATTAAGCGCAGACATCAAAAGGTTTTATTTTTTTTAATTTTTTTTTTTTTGATTTGTAAATTACGTGTGGAAAAATGGCAAAATGTTTTTGTATTTTTTTTTTTTCCTTACATAAAACAAAATGTGGCACAACCACCTACAATTGCAACAACAACATTGCGATATACTTTATATATGTAGATAGCAAACAGCGCTCCAATTCGTGACACTTTGCACCCAAATGTGTCCAATGATTAATTTTCCCTTTCAAAAGTTTCTTGCTGATTGCATAAGAAATGAGACCAGGATACTATTATTTGACAACAACAACAAAAATAAAACAAAAACATAAACAGACAATTACAACAAATACAAAAATAAAGTAATAACAATAACAATAAAATAACAACAACTGCTATAGCGTTACTAATCAATGGTAGGAAGGCCGTTTGATGGTCGTCTATGGTATTTTCAGCGTGGCTGTTACTGTTGCTGGTACTCGCCAAAATTGTAGTTGGCAACAGGTCGATTTTAAAATTAAATTTTGCAAATGGTGCTTTAACTAATTTTGTAATTTTAATTTAAACATTTTTAACAGTATATCAAATAAGGTATGAAAGAAACAATGTAGCGGTAGCTTTGCTCCCTAAAACAGAGCACAATTAATTTTTGTATTTCAATTTCATTGTATGTTGTCAGTGGATTTTAATTGAATTTTTAGTGTATAAATTGTTGGAGAATTTTTTGTAAGAATGCATGTTGCAAAAAGAGTTTATTGCTCAACATACTAATACTGTGAAGGAAGGAACGGAACCTAGGTAACATATTTTGCAGATCAATGAACCCACTTTAAAAGTCGTTTAAAAGTACTTTTCTACAATATTTTTAGTTCTAATACAAGAAAATAAAATACTGTAAAAAAAACTTTGAATGGAGT
Organism: Tricholauxania praeusta; assembly: GCA_949775025.1. Classification (NCBI taxonomy): domain Eukaryota; kingdom Metazoa; phylum Arthropoda; class Insecta; order Diptera; family Lauxaniidae; genus Tricholauxania; species Tricholauxania praeusta. The sequence continues at coordinate 9,423,622 of OX459030.1, forward strand.
CAATAGTTCCTTTAGTATTTTTGCACGAAATTCCATAAAATCATAAAAACTAAAAACTAAAGGTAACGCGCTTCAAAAATTTCGATAAGAAAAGTTTTTACAACAAAATACATAGTAAATCTGTAGCGGGACTCACGCTCGACTCCAGCCGAAATACTTTAAATTGATCCCTGTAACTTTGTGTACATTATCTTGATGGCCTTAGGTATTGATTTAAGCAAAAGAAAAAAATTCGATTTTTCGGACCTCATAGTTAAGCATCCCCTTTTAAACAAATTCGCGCTTCTTAGTGTTTGTTTGCTTCTTCTAATATTCGCTTAGTTTATTTTTGACTTGAACCACTTTCAACTAAAAGTATGCAATGGAATTTTTGTTTTATCTATAAATAAATACGCAATGTGTTAAGGGGCCGTCCATAAATTACGTGAGTCAAAATAGGGGAGGAGGGGGTCCGGCAAAGTCTCACTAAATCTCACCAAGGGGGAGTGGGTTCAACGAAAATCTCACGTCAACTTTTTAATGCAGAGAGTATGCATTATTATAGCAGATTACATTTAAAAATTATAAGGAATGTCTTACGGAAGGGAGAGGGTGTTCCGCCAGAACTCACCAAATCTCACCAAGGGGAGACGAGGTGGTCTGAAATTTCAAAAAAACACCTCACGTAATTTTTGGACGTCTCCTAACGGTTACAACGTTTTTTCGCAGTCATAGCACAACATAATAGCTAATTTTTTTTGTTGGAAAAGTTGCGAAGAGAAGGAGGGACATGTATACATTTTTCTCAATAGTAGGCGGTGCCACGCCCCTAACGAGAAAAAACGTTTTCATGGCTAAACTAATGTTTTTTGATGAAATTTTATTGAAAGATAAATTGAACCCTAAGAAAAATTATTAAAAACTTTAAGTTCCTCAGGAGGGCGTGACACAGCCTTTAATGAGAAAAAAAACCTTCATGGCTAAGCCGCTACACAGAATTCGATGAAATTTGGTATGGAGATAGATTGAATTGTTAGTAAAGATATTTTTTCTGAGAGGGCGGTGCCACGCCTCTAACAGGAAAACATGTTTGAACTGATAAGCTAATGGACCGATTTTGATTAAATTTGGTGTAGAAATAGATTGAATCATGGGGATGGTGAACGGGAAACGCCACCGATATTTTTTTTTTACGTGGATTTCTTAACTAAACTAATCGACTGATTTTGTTCAAATTTGCTATGGAGATAAATATGTATGTACATATGTTGAACTCTAAGGTGGAGATAGAAATTGGGATAGGGCAACATGATACCATGATTTTTATGAAAAAAACTAGTTCTTTTTATGTCAGTTTCTCAATACCAAAAAGTATTTTTATTTTGTCACTATAGCGGCTGAATTTCAACCACTGGGCGAACACTAGTTGTTATAATTTTACTTTGTTTTGTTATTTTATTAGCATTCTTTCATTAAACATAAATTTTCTGACACCTAAAATTATTTTATATTTAAGAAAGATATACGTATAAAAAATTTAACAAATAAAATTATAAATTTAAGTTTCAAGCAAATGCGTATTTTAAATTAAAAACTGCCAATGGTTTCGAAAGTTTTTTTTTTTTAAATGTTGGCCTACCATTCTAAAGGTATTTGAAATTTTTTTTTTTGGTTATTCGACTTTATTTTAAGCAATAGCCCTACTATTCAACAATATATTTTACAATGTCCAGGAAAGATAACCCAACCAATCTCTTTCAAAATATTGAATACCAACTTAGATTTTAAATTTTAATATATTTCTAACACGCCACGACACATTTTTCATAAAAAATTTACAAAAAATTCGTAAAAAATATTGAAAACTCTCACTAAAAGTACAAAAAACTGCACGAATCCTCCATCAAAAATTCACAAGCGGATATAAGAAATATGCGAAAAACCACTGTATTTAACAAACAAAGACAGTTGCTTGAAACACACATTCATTATCTTACAATATTACAATTTCATTTTTCCAAATTTAAACTTTTCCAAGTGCATGCGATTTGAACGCAATCCAAAAACAATTACAACACACAACCAACGAAAAAAAAAAAGTGGGCAATATTGGGGCGGACAGTTTTTCGTTTCCTCTGTACTTCTTCTACTGCATTCTCACCAACACCATAGGTATGCTTTACATAAAAATCACTCACCTTCACGGGCGCTACTTGATATGGCTGTAACTCTACTGACTATTAATTCGTTTGTCCGCCTGGCGCGGCTTATCGGTGTAACTTTTACAAAAAAAATGTAGTAAAGTAGTAAATCTTTAAGTTAAATATATATTTGGTATAGCGCCCATCGCTTACTTAAGACGTTACCAACGCCGCCGCCGCCGCAACAATTACTACGCGTACTCGCCACACATACAACACAATTTGAATGGCCCGTACTCGCAAAAAGAGTAAGCACAATCGCCAAGCAATAAAAAAAAGTAAAAGTATTTGGATTTGGTCTACGATCATGCTTAGCCATTCAATTGTTTTCGTTTCAACTTATGCTCACTGTGAGCCAATAAATGTAGGCTGGGCCGAACTGATCCGTGCAATATTGCAACAGTTTGTACATACGTTCGTTCCCATTGTTAAACATTTGTATAACACAAAAAAAACAAATACTTTAGATATATTATTGCTCTCGTTTTTCTTTTTTCTTTTTTGTTGTTATTTTTTTAGCTTTGCTGTTGTTATCTGGGGCTTTTTTTATCGATCTTAAAATGCATATCTTTTAAGTTAAATATATAAATATTTAATATAATATTAAATAGGATGTTACACAATATAGACCGTTTACTTATACATTTGAAAGTATCATTACATTGCGCTGCTTATTAGTAGTCAATTTTATAAAAAAACATTTCGGAAAAGATTGCCAAAAAAAAGTCCAATTCATTTATACGGAGGTATACTACCTTGATCAAAAAGTTTTAGGACTTTATTTTTAAAATGAAAAATACAAGTTTATTCATCAAAATCGATATTGTCTCCTTCAAAGTACTCCCCATCGACTGCAATGCACTTACGCCAACGCTTGACCCAGTCCTCAAAAGCCTTTTTATACTCGACCGTCGGTATGGCCATCAGGGCCATCTTCGATTTTTCGATGACCTCTTCTCGGCTGCTGTAACGCGATCCGCGGAGCGGTTTCTTCAGGTGGCCGAACAGGAAAAAGTCGCAGGGAGCCAAATCAGGCGAATTCGGTGGATGTTGGACGGTATTCATGGAGTTTTTGGCCAAAAACTCACGAATAATGATCGCATTGTGCGACGGCGCGTTGTCGTGATGCAAAATCCACGAGTTGTTTGCCCACAAATCCGGTCTTTTTTGGCGAACTGCTTCACGCAAACGTCTCAAAACGCCCAAATAATATTCTTTGTTGACGGTCTGACCTTCTGGGAGGAATTCATGATGCACAACACCTCTGTAGTCCATGAAAACCGTGAGCATCGCCTTCTTTTTCGATTGAAAACGACGTGGTTTTTTCGGTCGCGGCTCATTGGGTGAACGCCATTCACTCGCTTGATGTCTGGATTGCGTGTCGTACTCGTAAATCCACGTCTCGTCACCAGTAATGACGCACCGTTAAATCCGTTTTTAACACAAAATTTAATGCAAACTCGTTGCTGCAAAGTTGATGACATTTTTTTTTTTGTAAAAAATCGAAACCACACACAAAAGTAGATGCACACAATACGGCGTCACTTCAAGAAATGTCAAGCTGTCAAGCTGAAAATTTGACATAACGTCCATGACACTTCTACCAACACAACAAAAAAAAGAGAATTGAAATCGGACGAACGAGAGCGCCACACGGTGACGAGTCCTAAAACTTTTTGATCAAGCTGGTATTTTAAGAGCATATGGGCATTTCTCTCATGTTGAACAGGACGGTAGTACACTTTTAAAGTGAAATAAAAGTCAAATTAAAACACTTTTATTTTTTTCTGTTACTTTAAGGATTAGCTCTTTGGCAGCACTATATTGAGTAGTAAAGTTGATATCAGATGTAATACTGCTTTCAAGATAGAGGCAATAAAAAGCCATTCGAATGGGACAAAAAACGGAAGTGTTTTTCATAGCCATCTTTAGAAAAGCAGATGTCAGCGAAACCTAGCAACATTTTTTAATGCGACTAATTTTAAAGTGTTATGGAATAAAATAACTTTTTAATAAATTTCGTTTGATTGAAAAATCTTATTTACTTTTAGGGAGATCAATTTTAACAAAGAAAAGAGGAAGGCGTACATATTTTTCTTAAAAGAATATAAAACTTGTCTTTTTGCTGTTAAAACATTTTTCCGGTAAGAGGCGTGGCACCGCCAACTAAAAAAAATATATTTTTCCTCAAGTTTCAATCTATCTACATACCAAAATTCATTAAAATCAGTGTAGTGGCACAGCTGTGATATCGTTTTTTCCCATTTGAAGCTATGCCACGCCCCTCTTAAAGAATTATAGTTTTTAATAATCTTTCTTAGGATTCAACCTGTCTTTAAACAAAATTTCGTAAACATCGGTTCATTAGTTTGGCCGTGAAAATGTTTTTTACCGTTAGGGGCGTGGCACCGTCTACTATTGAAAAAACAGTATACATGTCCCTCCTTCTCTTCACAACCTTTTCAACAAAAAAAAATTTGCGATTATGTTGTGTTATGGCAATTAATAACTGACTTAACCGTTTTCAACTGCCTATTTATTACACTTATGTTTGCGAACATGACCAACTTCAAACAACTCCAAAAATTTTAAATTTAATTTTTTTTGCAATCGCTTTTTTTTTTTAATTATATACATGAAACTCTGTTTGTGCAAAAATTTTGACACACTTACTGTTGTTATCAATTTCGAAATGAGAACATATGATGTTTTTCTATGTTAGTTGTGACTTTAGAACATGAACTTAAGCAAATTAAAACGTTACAGTTAATAGCTTTGATGTTTTTGCATTGTTTTTAGCTAATCGACGTTGGAAGAGAGATTTTTCGGAAAAACTATCATGATGTATCACCTCTCTTACACACTTAAATATTTAAGGCAAAATACTATTCAATGTTACACAAAAAGAGAAACTGCATTTATGCAAGTTTGCAGTTGGTTTGCTCAATGTGATAAATGAATTCTGGTGTAAATTGTTTAAATTATCAAAATTTGAATATTTTTTTAGATAATATCAGATAGTAAATATTTTATAATAACTTTTAATTTTTCTGTCACGGTTGGCCTTTTGGCGGAAATTTCCATATCTTAGGTTCTATAGTGTGATACTAAAATAATTCCTAATCGCTTAAACTTAAGTCCAACCTAAATTGTATTTAAGAACTTTCAAAAAGTTTCTTAAAATTCACATGCCACTCCCACTCCGCAGAATATTTTAAATTCGCAATTTACTACTCCAACTTTCAATTACCATTTTCGAATGACACATGCACATGCTGTCACTGCAAATGACAAATTGTTAACAACAACTGAAATGACAACAGCAATTTAGGCAACCAACAGAAAAAGAATGACAAAAATGGTACCCTTAGATCACCCGCCAATTAAATCAAGGATAAATGCATAATTCAAAAGCCAAACTTGGGCTTAAAACAATGCAAATATTATGGAAAATATATGGGGAAAAACGCGAAAAAGAAAATTTACAACTTTACAGAAAATCACTACCTCACTGACTGACTGACTCATAATTCGGAAATGTGGCGCTGAGCAAACACGACCGACCCAGTCAGTCAGTGCTGTTAGCTGTTGGCTGATCTGTAACTAGGACAATCGCAACCTGTGATGAAATCACGTTTGAGCAACATCGATATCGTTTCCTTTCCATTGTCAAAGCAAAATGGTACTAACTGTCTGTCTCTGTGTGTGTGCATGTGCTGCCATTCGTGGGACGCCCTCTGTGTGCGCGCAGACGTGGGGCATGACTTTGTTGTAATAGACGACTGTGTGTATTTTTTTTTTTGGTGCATGAGGTCACAGGCGCAGTGGGTGGGTGTGGCGTTTAAGCAAAAAAAAAAAACTGTTTGCAAGATCGTTTGGAATTCCTCCCCCCCCCCACCCTCCTCTTCTTGGTACTATTTGGTTTTGTCATATTTTATGCCGCGCCTTTGTTGTTACTTAGTTTCGTTACTGCATTTTAAGAAAAAAAAAATATTTGTGAAAAAAAGTTTTATTAAAATTTTGGATTTTTCATTAATTTTTTTATTCGAAATACTTAATAGCAGATGTGGACAAAATCTTTTAAGAAATAGTGCCTCAAATTAGATTAAAAAGTTTGTTGGTATTAAAGAGTAACTACACCCAGAGGCCATTTATCCATACTTTGTGATATTATTAATGGTACGCTGAGTATCCAAAAAATCTAGGTAAGTTGAGGTTTGATAGGAATGGCAATAAGCTTAAGAAACAAATAACTTAGACCAAATGTGAATCACTTGTGATATTACGGCAAATGATGAAAAAAAGGTTAACGCAGAACCAAAAAAATGAGACAATGGCCAGTTATCACTACAACAACGGTCGAGACACTAATTCTAGTGAAGAATATTACTTCTACAGTTTTTTGGGAATCCTATTCCGTTTCACCAATCTTACACTAAGTAGCTTTTTTACCATGTCGGTAAGTACAGCGTGGGCCAAAAGTCACCATGGGGTTTAAAAATTTAATAACTTTTTCGTTTATATATTTATTTTATTTTTTTTTTTTTTAAATTATAAAATATACAAAATGGAAATTTTTTTACACTGTGTATGAAAAATAATGTCTTTTAAATAACCCCCATAACAGCTGTCAAAATGTGTGGCTGTAGCGTTCGAATTTCGGCAACAATGTTGGCCTTGAGTTCAAGAATGGTTTTAGGCTTGTTTACATATACTCTGTCCTTCAAATAACGCCAAAGAAAATAGTCGGGTGCTGTCAAATCTGGCGAACGCGCTGGCCAATTAATTTCCAGATTTCTGTAAATTATTTTCTCTCCAAAAATTTTCCTTAAAAGTGTCATTGTGTCTCGGGCAGTGTGGGCAGTGACTCCATCCTGCTGAAACCACATCTCAGGTCTGTTTTGAAGAGCAAGACGTAGAAAATTTTCAATCATATACCGATACCGCTCTCCATTTACGGATACAGCACTTCCATCTTCATTTTCGAAGAAGTAAGGCTCAATGATGTTTTCATATGTAATGCCACATCATACTGTACAACCTAATGGGGTGCAATTGGAGTTGATGAACGGCTCTTGGATTTTCAGAACCCCAGAACCTTGAGTTCTGCTTATTTACAAAGCAATTCAAATGAAAATGAGCTTCATCACTCATCACTCATAATTTTCAACAGATTTTCTTTGCGTTAAAATTATTAATCGCTGATTTAAATAATAAAACTCTATTATTCTGGTTCTTCGTTCAGTTGTGAATCCCTCAATTATTTATTCCCCAAGTGTTATTTATATAATCTGAAAAAAAAATATGTATATAAACGAAAAAGTTATTAAATTTTTAAGCCCCATGGTGACTTTTGGCCCACGCTGCAGCACGTCAAGATCTTCACATCCTAAGAAATATGTGGAGTGGGCTTCTGCGTTTTCTGTTCAACAGCTGTGCAATTACCACCTCCCATGTTAACAAAAAGTTAGTAGCATGAGATTTTTAGACCTTTTTCTAATATTTTTTGACCATTTCAACTTTTTTTTACATTTTCTCCTCTTTCCTATCGACTTTTTCTATTTCTTTCAACTTCATTGAATTGACTAAGAGTTTTCAATTTTTTACACGACTCATTCAACTAGTTTCAGTTTTTTTTTTTTTTTTTTGAGACTTTCAACTTTTTTCAACATTTTTTATATTTGATCGACGTTGTCATTTTTTTGCTACTGTTTTAATTTCATTTAACTTTTTTCAAGTTTTTTCAATTTTGTTTTCGAATTCTTAACCTTATTCAACTTTTTTTAACCTTTTTCAATTGTTTCAACAACTTTCAACCTCTTTCAACTTTTTCAATGATTGATTTTAATATAACACAATTTTGATCAATAAAATTTAAGTTTCAGGAAGTACTCAACTGACTTAACCTTAACATACATATATTTTTGTAAAAAACATAACACTTTGCATTCGCCTACAATGAACAATTGTCCAAAAATATGCCTGGAAGTCATGTTGTTGACAAGACACAGTGCAGGGTCAATATAATTGGTAACGATTAATAAAATCATTTACATGTGACACTGTGACACAAAATAAATACAATAATTATAAAAATGACAACAAACATAATCAGTTGACAGCAAATTCTGCCGCCAACAAGATATTGTAGTAACAAAAACATTTATAATGAACATATTTAAGTTTTTTTAAAACAACAATTTAAATTAACTAAACAAATACAATATAAAAATAATGGAAATGCATAACGAACATTTTACAATATAAACAACAAGACAGAACAATCGGTCAGTATTGATCGTTAAATGCGCTACAACTGTGTTATATAGTTTTCCATTAGCAAATGCATCAAAATTCATGAAAAAAAAATTTATGTTATATGACGGAGAGAAATGGAATCTACTCTTTCGGCAAAAGAGATGTTTTGTGTTATTGAGTTTTTAGAATTTATAATCTCGGGTTTTTCTAAGAAAATTTTTGTAAAAATTTTAATTTTTCATCATTTTATTTTAATTTGTTGGAGAGATAATTTTGTCGGAGACTATCGAACGTGCACCTCCACTTGTTAGTTTTCGGCATACGCTGTTTTTTCGAGGTAGATAACAGCGATATGACTCTTCTTCATTAACATTAATACTTTTTTAACATTTAAGAAACATGTAACAAAAAAACTTACACAAAAGCTAACCATTCGTCAAAATGACGAACAAGTAGCCACAAGCAAGCTTTCGGCGGCAATGGAGCTGGTGTGAGAGTACATTTAGATAGGTGCGCTATTTAAAGCTAAATAGGTTAATATCTGACTGATGATCGCCAAAATGACGAAGGTTAGCTATGTAAGATTAAATCATCGTGAAAACGATCGCTAAAACAAAAAGAGAATTGAAGACACTAGCTTCCACGGAATAGCATTATGGAGGCCAAATGCTTTGCATTTGAATGATCTCCATAATTAAAGGTCAATAATTTACAGTTTCTTTTTCACAAAAAAACTGATTCTTACGAGTAATTTGTTTGGGATATTTTTTCCCAACTTCATTGCCCACCTCCAAATGTATAGAGCATCACAAAAGGAGTAAATTTGTTTTCTTTTTTCAATAGCAAAATAAACAATTCACAACAGCAACACTTAGAAAAAAGGGCGTAAGTATGATAAATTATATAATATCTTATATAGTGCATTAACCACAAACTGACTATAAATTTAATAAAGAAATCAAGTCAAGTGAACGCCTCGCTAAAAAACAAAATTTTTTAAGAAAACATGGCAACATTTTAATAATAAACTTCTTAAGTTAATTGAGGGTTATTAAAATAACAACAACAACAATAATTAAAACAAAAACAACAACGACGAAAGTAATCAAAACAAACAACACTTCAATATTTGAGTTATTTAACTAACCAAAAATGCCAACAAGTGGGCCACATTTTTAAAATGTCAATTTTCCAAGTGCTGCCACATTGTTTTCATTTAATAAAAAAGTACTTCATATTTTTTTTTATCTTTCTATGCTGTTTATTATAACAAATAAGCAAATTGCAATGAAATGACAAAAAAAGAGGTGGTTAAAATTTTTGAGTTCATTAAAATTACGGCACTTCATTTGGCCAATGTTGTTGGTTTCGCTTGTTGGTCTCGCCCAAAATTCATAAAATGTCAGTTTGACATTTAACGACTGACAATGACAACTGTTTCACATGTTGCGGTTTGTTGCTGCCGTTTTTCGTGTTTTGGTTTACTTTTTTTAACATTATGTGCGTATGGAAAAACATTTAAGCTTAGAAAAATAAAAGTAAAAGTATTTTACGCTTTAATTTTTTTTTTTTTGACTACTATCTTACGCCATTGTATGTTGACCCTCAAAAATTGTAACACTGTCACTTTTTTTTTTTCAACATACAATGCAACTGTCAGTACATGACAGCTGATAAATGATTTATGCATTTATTTGACAAGCTGCGTATTACACGCTCATAAAAGTTTATGTCATTCATTGGCTTAAGCGATTATTAAATGCAAACAATAAAGCTTTTTATTAAGCATGTAATAAATTTTGCATAACTTGGCCAGCGAGTTTTAGACACTAATTTGTGTTTGATTTTGTGAATGCAACCAGCTATCACTTCATCACCCAGTGACATTCCATTGTCTGTCAAAGGAAAGACACCCTTCTTTTGGCGTGCATCATCGTTACGACGCCCACAGTTTAAATTTTTACAGAGTTAAACAAAATTTTTGTTGGCTCTCATGGTATATTTTCTAAAGGATTTGCTGTACTTTTTTAATAAAAATATGGATCCTCTTAGAATTTAATTTAAATGTTGGTGTCAAAGACACCCAGCAGGCAAATGAGCAAGGCCTTACTCGGAGAAGGCCTCTAGCACTGCTGCGATTATATAAGGACTTCTCAAAGCTAGATTTTCATGCAAATAAAAATACAATCACAGAAGGCATAATATGCCTTGCCACAACAGACGTGCTATCAGGCCTGATATTAGAAGGCAAAGAAGAAGGACTCCATTTACTTTAGCGCTTTTCTGTTTCTTTTTCATTTCATGTATTGCAATGTTTTATGATTCGGCATAACTTTTTTTGTCATATGCATTGTACACATACGACATGAAAAGTATACACATGGTTAGAAATTAAGAGAGGTGTGCAGGCTAGTCTTCTGTTGTTTCATGTTATGTTAAGGAGGTAGAGTTTTGTGTATTCTTTGCCAAATTGTAAAGTCATTAAAAAAATATCAACGCAAGTGAGATGGCGCGGATAAAAAAAAAACCAATTAATATTTAGAGTCTTTAAATTTATTAAGATTAAATTTTTGTCAAGTACTTCTGAGAGTCCTTCTACGGTAAGCGGTCTTAGAAAGCCTGCTTAGGAAGGCCTGTTTTCTGCGGCCATTTCATATAAAAAAGAAAGTACGTTTGAAAGGAGGGTGGAAGGCCTTATACTTACCAAGGAAGGCCTTCTAGAAGCACTGTTAGCTCCTGCCCTTGCCTACTGGGCAATGATGGGCACTAACATGCACGCAAGTTTCGTTTCCATGCAGTGGTACAACAACCATATGAAATTCTACTCCTGCTGAAGTAGAACTGAATCGTTGTTGTGAGCTCACATTTGTATGCGTATACAGAAATGCTCTCTCGTTACTCAGAGTAACTTACTCTCGTTAGAACTTGCAGAAGAACTTGTGCCCATCTATGGTCAAAGGTGATTAAAATACAAATGAAACTTTGAGTTTGGTCTTGAAATATATTTTATTCTTCAAGAAACTTTTTCCAGCAATTCTCCAATTTATGTATCACAACCCTGAAGTGATTTTCCGGAAATTTTTCTTTAAATGTTCTTGATAAATACTCGAATATGTTTCACCAATGTCGCTAGAATATTTATGCACTTTTTTAAAGAGAAATTGACAAAGGAACAGAAGAAACTTAATTTTACACTATTTTTTAATTTTTATAAATATTTTTTTTTGGTGATTTTACCTTAATTTTTTTATTAGATTTTTCCGTAAAAACAGCTTTAAAAAATGTCTTAAAATGTCTTTAAAACATTACTTTGAAATTTGTTTTGCAATTTTTATAAATTTTAAATGTAGCTCTAAAGAATTCAACAAATTATCAACGTCAAATTGTCTGTTCTCTAGTGTGATAAATCTATGATGTATTTGTTGCTTGAAGATATGAATTACGCTTATCATTTGTTCATCTGAAAACGTTATCTGTTTTGTGGCATCTTTTGCCGCGTGCCAAAATTTGACCTTCTTCAACTCTATCACGTAATCTCTTTTACTTCAGTTATTTGTTATTTTTTTTTCATCTTTTTTTTTTTATTTCATAACATTTTTGTCTCTTATTTAATCTCTTCATTGTTATAGTGGGTGCAGTAAATTTTTGAGTTGTATCTGCATACAAAAGGTTGAATTATTGAAATTCCAACATAAATGAAAGAGTAACAACAACAGTTAGAAACAGAATTATTTCCTGATATGATTGACATATGACCATTTCATTAAAGTAAGAACATTATTTTCAATCAGAAATTACTGGATTCTTACTTGATTCTAAAACTTTTAGCGTTAAAAAATAGTTCTAATAAGTTCGGTCGATACTTTGTGTTTCAGAATAGTGTTCATCTATTTGCAATATTGTCATCTAACTGCACGAAGTATCCAATGAGTAAAACATTTAAATAATTATATTTAAATAAAACGATGAAAGTAGTGATAGAACTTGGGCTTTGAGGAAATATACTGAATCGAGATATGTACTTTTTTTTGTCATTTACACCAAAATTTACTAAAATTTTCAAAAATATTTTAAAATTATTTCAGCAAAATTAACTATAAAAAACTATTAAAAAACATATTTATGTTAAGTTTACTAAATAAAAAGGGTAATTATTCGAAATAGACCACACTGAAAATCCACCAAATCCATTGTGCCGAATGTACTAAGTTTTTCGAAAGTACCAACGCATATTATTCACAACGCAAATGGTTGAAAGGTGGATCAAATCTCATCATACGGAGATTTTTCGACATGAAATCGATATGTTTTCATCGCTCCTACAACATTACTCTCAACATATTTTTCATTTTAGGCTTACTTTTTGAGTTATTCTGCGACCAGCCCCACCTCTACTAAAGCAGCTGACGCTTAGATCATCATGTTAGTACCTGAAAGGAATAATTTAAAATGGGAACCAAACGGGAAAAAATGATTCTGTCATTTACAACTAGGTCTCACGGACAATTCGTGTTTTTTAGATAGGATAGGATCGTTTTGGAGAATTTTGAATTTTTTTTCCAAGGGCTCAGATCATCATAGAACTGATACGTTACAATTTTGATAAAAATTATCAGATATTTCATGCTACTTTTTTGTCGTTATATCATAACGCGATGAAAATTTTTTTGACTTTTTCATCAAAGCAAAACTTAAAGAAAATGGTAAGGAAATGGACTGAAACTGCGCAGCGTATTATATATTTTTCTAAAAAAATGAAAAAAAAGTTTTAAAACAATATCATTTAGTCATAGAATCTAGCAAATTATACATACCATATTATGTATTTCCACCACGAGGAGGTGAAACAAAAAGAAGAACTTACAAAGTAAATGCAGTAAAAACATAAGACGGTTCGGCGCACAGAAAAGGGACTGGTATAACGAATGATATAGTTAAATGAAGTAAATGTTTCATAAGACAGAAAACATCAATTTTGAGGTAAGGTAAGTAAGGACATGGTAAGATCTGTTTCGACTACATTATTCACTTAGCCCCATGGCATTCCATCTTGTTATGTTCTCCTTTACGGCACATATGTATGATCAAATTGTCCTGTTTGCGATATCAGTGAAGATTCTAGCAGGACTATGTTTAAGCATAGGCTACATCATAGGGGCCCGCGCCAAAAAAGGACCCTGCTCCACAAAATTGATGACCTTTTGTTTATTTTTATGTTTTTTTTTTAGTCAGCAATTTCATATTTAATATAATCGTAAAAATTTAATTTTTCATGTGTTCAAAATAATTTTGTTGCATCTCTTAGGCAACAATCTCATCCGGTAGGGCCCTTACCAAATGCTCAGCCTAGGAGACCGCATACATCCTAGACACGGAACTGGATCATAGAATGTCGTGTAGGCGCGTCGTTTTTGTTCTTCCAAGCTTGGCAAAACAAACATTATTCTAGCTGTTTCAATCCCATTTTTCTCAAAAACTTGATGTGATACGTAAATGCTGAACCCAAATCGTATTCAGCGCAAAAAAACCCGAAAAACGATGGCCATGCAGAGCCTATTTGAGATGGTTTCTGTGAAGGTTTATTTACTTAAAAGAAATAGAGACTGCTATGGAAATGTTCTTTGAATAATGACAAATTATGTCTGAAAAATACTTCATCATCCAACCTAAAAAAAATGGCATGTAAGCCCAATACTACAAAAAATCGCTGAAGGCCATAAATATGGTACTATATATCACCAGAAGTGACTATTAGTTGTATCTTTTATGTAAATAATAATCTGCAAACTATTAACAAAACATTAAATCGTCATACTACTGGGAATAAAATCCGTGCTTCTCATTATAAGTAGCAATTACTAAAATTCAAAATTTTGAATGCAAATTTTACATGTAAAAAATTTAATTACTCATAACTTCAACAGCATCGAATTTTTATTAATTTCATTTAACAAATAAAGTAATTTTAATTTAGAAAGGAAGGGCGATAAATAAAATAACAATAAATGTGAGAATTGTTGAAATTACTTGAATTATTCAACCGTGTAGTAAGTGTAATTACTAAAAAATATTATGGTATAATAATTAAGTTGCCAGCCATTAAAATGTGATCATGAAAAAAATTACTTGTTTTATTAATGGGGGATGCTCTATTTTGTAATTGTTAATTTGATCATAATACTTTATATATGAAGCTTAAGTTAGTATATTAGAAATGAGTTACGAAAGAAAAATCAGATTTTTATATTCACCTTTTTTCTGAGGTGCACAACTTTTGCTTTTTTTTAGAATTTGGCTTTTTGTTATAATACTACGAAACATAATCTTGATAAAAACTATAATTTCCACACATAAAATTTCCTTATACACAAATTATTTTCCACTGATATGATTTGTTGTAACTTTTTTATTTACTAAAAAATATTTTATCAAAGTATAAAAACCGAAAGTTAAGTAAAATTTTGAGTGAAAAAAATATATCTACTCAAATGTTGTTCTCAATTTATATTAAATAATATAAATCTATAATTTTTTAATAAAATATATCATCGAAATCGTAGCATTTTTTGAAGGTTATGCATAAAAAAATCTTATTAAAGTTATTCAAAACAAAACAATTTGAATAAAAACGATCTTTTAATTTTTAAAAATTTATAAATTTTGGTTTAAAAATAAATTTCACAAAATTTGTAATTATTTTTAATTACATAGCGCATTGCCATCAAATTATTCAGTTAACAAGCAAATTCATACGAAAAAAACAGCACATGCGAAAAAATTTCATTGCATACGGTTCAGTGAAAAATAACATTGCATACTTTTAGGCAGCGTCATAATTAGTGACAAACAGCAGCGGCAAGCAACAGTGGCAGTGACAGCATAAACAAACAAAAATGGAAAAGAAATACGAAATAAAAAACAACAACGATTCGACAGATATGTTGTCACATGCTGACATACATATGTACGTAGATACAAATGCACACATTTATGCATAGCTATAGCAATTATGTATGTATGTATGTATGAATATATGAAGAAAAAGTACTCGTACTTAGGGTAAGTATGGGCGGCCATGCTAATGCGATTGTTAAAATTCGTTGACGTCTTTGACATGCAATGACATACAAACATTTGCTACTTACATACATACGTATGTACGATTAGTCACATATTAATATATAAATAAATGTAATGTACATATGTAGAACTCTATATTGGTATACGTAAAAGTGCTTGCGTGTGGGTGCGCCTAAGTTTGTGTGCGTGTTGACAATGATTATGATGACATCATACGCAGGGGCGTCGCTAGCATTCTCGTGCAAAGCTGATTTTATAAGACAATCATATGTCAATATCCTGCCGTTTTCATTTTAACGAGCAAAAAAATCCCCTTCACTGAGATAAAATTCCGAGGAAATCCTAACTAAGATTTACTAATTCTGAATACCATCTTAGGCCACGTGTCTTGCCACCCCTTAACTGTGCTACTTTTATACGCCGTACGATTTGCATGACCGCTTATGCCGGCCCTGATCACACATCCACACGTCATGAAACAAAAGCGCTGCGTTCGTTTGTTCGCATGCATGTGAGTACAGTGTGGGGCAAAATTTAAAACACATATTCGTGCAAAATTTTTTTTTTTTCGAAAGTTGCTCTAAAATATATATTTTTCCGGAAATATTTTTGGCAATATTGCAAAAAAAAAAAACAAACACATCTGGCTCAACCCTTCAAGCTATCGAAAAAAAAACTTTAAGCAAGAAAATTTACGCTTCGTTGACTCATGCAGAATATAGATATGTATATTCAAAAAAAAATTTACCAAATTGCAATTTTTGTGTTTAAATATTTAGATATTTTTTTTTTGTTAAAAGATGTTTCAGTTTTTGTTAATATTTGCAGAAATTTTGTTTCAAGGTATCACAGATTTCTGTCCACTTTAGCAGCTTCTATCTAGATCGTCGAAAATTGCTTTTAAGCCTAAAATTTTCGGATATTTTTATCATAAAATTCTTATCCTTTTCAACAGTACTAGATGATACAAAAAAATGACTATCATTAAAATTTATGACTATATCCGCCGATTTTTTAATAATAGGCGTGTTTTTTTTGACATGAGAATGACAGTTCATTTAGTCGGCGATACTCATCGCCGACTAATTTCTCATACAAAAAAAATTTTTAAGCGGATAGCCGCGTCAAAAAAAAACACGCCTAATAACGTCAAACCTCTTACAAATTGTTTAGTTCTAATAGAAATACTACGATAACTGTGAATACCCTAATTATTATGTATTTTATGGCTCCTATAAATATTAAAAAATTGTCTCTAAAAATATAACTAAGTATTTATCACATCAGTCACAAAGGAACAACCCATGAAGAAAATATTCCTATTTTGCTCACTACTGTAATACACATATGCGTGCAATTGAAATGCATGTGGTCGTAGTTTACGAATGTGTGAGTAAATGGTTTTTTTTTTCTTGAGGCTCACCATAGCGATTAAAACTAAAATGTATATGTAGTAGAAGCTTTTTGAGTCATTCAGTTGCCAAACTGATTTTTTTTTGTTTTGATTGTATGCCTAAGCTTTCACGGAAATTGATAACAAAATTGGTGCCGATAAATTAAGGAGCATTTGAAATTCATTATATGTAGGATACAAAACATTAAAAGAATTTAATAAGAACAGACAGAACTTATTATTAAATATGTTACAAAATTTTAGAACATAGAATATAATCCATTATCATATGTGAGATTTACAAAAAAATAGCTTATTGACAAAAACAACAAAAGATGCTGACAAAAACTTAATTTTAAAGTTGACCTGCTGTCATTGGAAAACAAAATCGGCTACGCTTAGTTTTGATATTGCTCAATTTCAGATTCCCTTATTTCACAATATTAAAGAAAACAAAAATATACTTCAAGATATAATAAATTAAAATTTAGGTACTCACAAGGACTTTTGCAGGTACGATTAGCTATAGCAAAACATAAGTTTTATACTATATAATTAGGACACCTGGCAATTAAGTTAAGTCGTCGTAAAAGTTTTGGAAGCGAACTCAGTTATGTGAACTGCATTTGCTTTTACGAAATAGCCAATAACACGAGTAAGAATCGTTTTTTGAATGCTTTCCTTGGTAAAAAGTGAGCCTTTTCAACTGCTTTCAAACTTACTCTCAGATTTAGTTGCCAAAAAAATTTGGCCTAACTTAGAAGAAATAAATTAGGCTTCCCGTGGAAGAGATAGAAATAGAAATTTCTAGAAACAAAAAAGAATGTTGGCCTTTTATACTTGGAGAAAATAAGACCTATTTCGGTGATTCCAAATATTTATGAAAAACCAATAAATGGAAATATTGACATATTTGAAATTGATGTTTGAAAATAACGACACACTGAAATGCCAGCACTTTTTCAATATTTTACACCCTAAATCAGATAAGCGATGTCACATATACCCAGTAACTTAAGTGCCGAGCAAGCTCTAGAAAAAAAAAATCAAAAACTAAGAGAACATTTTGTGGAGTCTGCTTAGGTTCTTCTATTGGAACCTACAATAGCATATGTTAAGAATTTCAAAGTAGGTAATAGACTAGCAGTGCTAACAGGAATACTATTGGAAGACATATTTGCATGAGAGTTTAATTTAAAGAAGCGCTTACGCATGGAGCAACGTTGTCATGTGTATTGATACTGCTTTCAGCAGTACTAGCAGATCTTCTCTGGAAGAGGCCTGCTGGGATATACATATTTCTATATTACAAGAGTTTAGAAGAGTAATACAGTATGAACTATGAGGATAATATAGCTCTCACAGTTTTTTTTTTTTTTTGTTTTATATTCCTATTTTGGCTACTCTCAAAACCCTTTTCATTATATGTAATTCTAGCTTTCAAATAGAGTGCATGTTTATATATGTTTCAAATACTTTTAGGTGATAATTCTCTGCACCTGAGCAGTTCTCTTGATTTGACATTAAAATCATATTATTTTGAAGTAAAGTCGGTAAATAAGTGTTTTTTAGACAATTATTTCACTAACACGTACAATATGAACTATGTACTACTATTTGTATACTTAATAAATACGTCGATTCTTATGGATTATCTGATCCATACGATACTTCAGTTTTTACTCTACTTTTTAAGTATTTTTAGAATTTGATATATTAGGACGGATCAATTTTTAAGTAATTCAGACTGAAAATAAATTGATGCTTCTAGTGAACTAAATAAATGTAAGCATTTCACGTATAATGAGATTTATTCAACAATGAAAGATATAGAACATATACCTTCCCTACTATAATATGTAACTATGTAATTACAGTTTTCTCTTGGATAAAATACAGTGATGGTATACCTAGGTAAGTACCTACTGGATTTAGAGTTAGAATATACTTTTTAGAGGTCAAGCATACTTTTTCTCAGCTCTGTCAAATATAGCCTTAAACGAGATTATATTCATAATCTAAATAAAACAATAAATTTATTTACAAATACATATGCCATTAAGCCTTAGCGGCACCACTTCAATTTTGTAACAATCCAGCACATTGGGATCTTCCACGACCCTAAGTTGAAAACAAGTGTAATAGAAAGTGAATTTTCAATTCTAGGCTTCAGAGGCTTCAGAGGCTTCAGAGGCTTGAGAGTGTTGAGATGACTCTACTTTATAAGATTCAATGATTATTAGGAATATTTTTTTAGAAATATTTATGCTACATTAGACTAAACTTGAGAATTTATTAGTTCAAAAAATGATTTCAACATTTTATTGGTGCCGCTAAGGGTTAATATTTCTGTATATTAGGAACTTAAGCCAATTCCTATTAAGAAAATTTGTCATAAAATTATATTGAAAATGTGCTAAAAGTTGACTGAATGTATTTGAAATTTTGTGATTTTTAAAGTGTGAGTGTACCCAAAAAAAATTGCAAGTGCGCTGAAAATGGCATCACTGATGGAGCATCGAGAATAAAACATTTTGAATAAAACCATGGGCCTTTTTCTGGAATGTGATTCGAAACAAAATCGTATCGCAATTGAATAAATTGTACTCTTAAGTGCATTGAATCGCATTGCCTTTCGAATCGCATTGTCTTTCGTATCACAATAAAAAGTAGGCCCCCAGAAAAGTGGAGTTGTTTCATGCATTTTTCAAATATTTTTTTTCAATTTTTTCTCTATTTATGAGAAAGTTGCATGCCTTAGTACATACAGGCTTACATACATAGATGCATATGACTCAATACTCTTGCATAATTAATTAATTCATTAGTTTAATTAGTGAAGAAAAAGAATCGTAAAAGAAATCTACACACTCACACAAAATACTCTCGCGCTTATCTTTTTTGAATGCGTATTTTTATCCCCTTATTGTCATCCCATAACCTTTGCTTCAACGCAATTTCTTTTATTTCCTGCTGCGTTTCATTCCAACCAAAAATTTGCAAAGTTTTTTTCATTTTTCTTTTTTTTAGTTCATCATTTATTCAACTACGCATTATCATATGCGTGTAGGTTTTTACGTTACTGTTGCGTTTGTATGCGTTGCAACGTCATTGCGTTAATATTTGTGGGCGCTGAATATGCTGCTGAATTCAGCATTAAGCCACACAAACACTTGACAGTTCTCTCACAAAGTGGAACACAACAATGCTCTCTCGTTCGCATACACAATACACTTGCAAGAATTTAATTTTAGTGCACGCACACAGCTGTACTTTCAGTTTGAAAAAAAAAAAAATAAAGAAAAAAAAGTCGCTTGTTGCTATGCTACAACGCACACGCAAGGTATTTTCCCTTAACCTCCCCTTGCTGTGAATTGTCATCAACCACCGTGAGGCCACTCGTAAGGCAGCAGTGCGATTTTGTATGCGCGTGTATTATGAAAGCAAAAGACAAAAGAGAAAAAATTTCCACTTAAGTTAATCTCAAAAGCGATACAAGAGAGGGTTAAATGCGCTAAGTTTATTAATGTACTGACCAAGGGTAATTTTCCTTATATTACAATTAACTAATCCCTAAAAAGCCGGCTTAAATGTATACATTTGTGTGTAGGTGTGTGTATACTTGTATGCACTTGTACATATGGTGTATGTGGTTCCAATCGCGAAAAATATTTCCAATTTCAATATGATCGAAGAGGAATTTTATGTGAAAACTAATCATCATCAGTAATACAACAAAAATTATAGCAGATATTTTATTTTGTTGCTGCATCTGTTAATGTCCTTTTACCAGAAGAAAAACAATAGAGGCGTGACAGGAATTGCTTGTTGGTGAAACTCTACACACTTGATATTTCATCGCCATTGCACTTTGCTTATGTACTCTGATATATGTATGTACATACATACATATGTACATAAACAATTTGCTGTGTCACAGGTTTCGTAAAGTGTTTTAATAATTGATCTTGCATTCCAGTCCTTTCGCCAAGTGTAACCTGTTTGATTCTCATTTTCTTTGTAGAAACTCAGCGTAAGTATCCTTCTTGTATCCTTTATCTCCTTACGGAGCATAGAGCCTACACAAAGCTCATGGTATCAAATTGTATAATAAATGAGAGTTGATTTGGAGGTAGATGCATACATACATATGTTAAGTACATATCGTCGCTCTCAGGTAATCGCGGGATAAAAACTTCAAAATCTCGTATTAAGGTCTTTTTTCAATTGGGTGTAAGTACGTTTGTTTTGAAATCTTACGTCAAAATTTTGAGTGGACGTGTATTTGAGGGTTATCTTTTAGGATCGACAAAAAAGTAAATTTCGAGAAAAAAATGAGTTACGGCCTTTCTACCAAGGGCGACGATGTACCTACTTAATAAAATTAGTGTTTCACCGAGGCTACGAGGCAGCCTCGTTTTTGACTACGAGAACGAGGCGAGACCGAGGCGAGAACGAGGCGAGATGGAAAAATAAATTTTCCTCGCTTGACCGAGGCGAGGCGAGATCACACGGCACCTCGCCTCGGCCTCGCCTCGGGCTCGCCTCGTCCAAGCCTCGTTTTGGAAACCAAGAGCGAGGCGCGTTTTGATCAAATCTGAACTCGTAAGACCCATATGCAGATTCAAAATATGAATGTAATTTTTATATTAAAATCTATATTTAACTAATATTTTAGTATTTAATTTTGAGCAAACTACTTTGTTTTATTTTTAACCCGCATGTGCTTCTTACGAGATTTGGTCCAAGCGCTAATGCACAGAAATCCTTGGATTGCATCAGATTTTATGCGACTTCGCCTCGATTGATCGATTAGGGAAGCATGTAAGGCTATGTATGGCTATAAGCAAAACTGCATGATTGACAGCACTGCATTGAAATTGATTTATTCTAACAGATTTTCTAAGAACCGGTAAGGTGAAGCGAAACGCACAGGGTAATGCTAGTATATAAATAAATATCAATATATGTATGTTCGTTGCTTATGGACTCCTAAACCGTTCAACCGACCGACGAAAGATTTGACATACATATATGTTTATTAAGATTTGGGATGCTCCGTGCTTACGATAAATGGGTGATGCCACCCCCACATAACAGAAAAACAGAATTCATCATATATTATCAACTACTTGATGCAGATTAATAAAACTTGGTATATTTATAAAAGGTAGAGGCATAACTAAGATTCAATTAATAAAATGAGCGGCTCCATACCTTCAATATAAGAAACAAATTAACTTTATCGTACCTCAATATCTATTTGACGTAAATAAATAAGATTTGGTACATATCTTTCTTATAGTTTGTAAAACGTTCATAGCTTAGTTTGGTTTGGAAAAATAGGCAATGTCTCTCCTTCCCAAATAAGAAAAGAATTAAATTCATCACATCTCATCCAATTCACCAAAAATAAAAACAGATATTTTATTTTATTTCTTGAGGCTTGATGAGCCTGTCAGCCTGGATACATGTATAATTTTTTATTTATTTTAATAAAAACCTCGCTTTTTTACCGAGGTGCCTCGGCCGAGAGCGAGGCGAGGCGAGGCGAGGCGATGCATGTGATGGCAAGACCTCGTCCGAGGCCGAGGCGAGGCGAGACTTAAATTTATAAAACGAGGCGAGACCGAGATCAACTAGAACCTCGCCTCGCCTCGGCCTCGGTGAAACACTAAATAAAATGTATTGGTAACCAAAACGTTTTTTTAAGGAATTAAGAAATACAAATTCATTTTCCTCCTTCCTTTTGATTCATTTGAACTATAAAAGTGTTTTCTTACAGAAAAAACAACTGTTAATTTACGTTGTTTAAAAAAGATATCAGATTATGGACTCTAATTTCTCAGAAAATATTGCATAAAATATATTATTCCTTGTAATGAAAATTTTTAAGAACGATATTTTTACGTAAACAAAAGGAAAACTATTTCAGCAAGACCTGAATAATTGAAGTACATACCATGAAATTGATTTGCATAACATTTCCTTCAGATCACTATCATGGTTATTGTTATAGTTATAAAAATTACTTTCATAAAAACACGTTACTCTATGGATTAATCTCATTTCTATACTTTTGTCTTCTCTATAGAGACAAACACACCACATGTGAAAGTTAATCGCTTTACAAAAATAATAAGCTTTACAAAAATAATAAATAAACAAACTTGCAGAACTATATCTTATGAGTTCATTTTCAACTTAGAGCTTGCCGCTTTGTCGCTTCTGGGAGCGGTTAGGCCCCCACCTACTCTTCTAGGAATATTTTCTTGTCATTTGTATGTTCAAAATCTAATACTATACAAATTCATATATCTGATCATTTTTTTTTTTTCAAGAAAACTTAACATTTTTGACCGTCCACCTACGCTCTTCTCCTCCAATGCGACTTCTGCAAGATAGACGTTAGTTTTGACAATGTCATTGGGAAGTGATAAAACAATAATCACAACTATAGTCGATCAGTGCAGTCTTATGTAGCCAGCTCTCCGTCTAGTAGGGCCTACTTTTCAAATAAGTCTTGCAGCAGAAACATCCCAATTTCTAATATAAAAGACACACATTTTTATTAATATTTGAACGCGAGGCTGGCAGCCAATCACAGATTTCAAACAACGATGTGACGCTTTGTTTTACGAGCAAAGCACAGCTATTACATGGATCTTAAAATTCAATAAAACATTTTCAGAAAACGAGACGATTCTGTCTTCTTTCGGGACAACGGGACAGGAGGCTTGGAAACGGGACTGTCCCGTTCAAAACGGGACGCATGGTCACCTTAATCATTGTATTTTCTAAGCGACAACAACAGAGTAGTACATTTTTTTCAAATTTTTCTTTCGTCATTTCCTTATTCAAAATCTTGTTTTTTAAAAAAGTTATAGCTCAAATTTTGATTCTGTATGCGATTGTTAAATGAATAGTTCAGTAATATAATATAGTAACATAATTTATCTTCTTGCATAAGGTTAGGAACAATAAATTTTAAAATTGTATCCTTTGTACATTTTGATAGTTCATTTGTACTCATTTTTTATTTTTTATTATGACTACTTATGACTACTTGTTTAGATAAATGGCGTTAAATTTGACAAAAAAATACTGATATGGACCACTTTGGAGCATATTTAGTAAAGACACTAATACTTATAGAGCATTTTTGAATATAAAGAAATTAAGTAGAATTTCAGTTCATTAAATGTAGCCTTCTTCAAAAAACCACCTTATATAATAAGCAATTTTTCGCCTTATTGATACAAAATGTGATGTTTTTCAAAAGTGAAATGTTTTCGGTTACTAGTGTTGCCAAAGGACAGTTTGCAGACGGTTCCTGGTGTCGACATTTTTGGCAAACCCTTTCGGTCTTCCTGAACACTGTGAGTAGACTTTTTATACTGACATGACTGATTTTTGTTATTTCGGAATCTGTAGACCTTTTCTTTTCTAATCCAGGTGTCCACGATTTTATTCCCATCAAGGGCTTTCGCTTATGTCTAAGTAACTATCATTTTTTATCAAATTGTCTTTTATGAAACAGTTTTACAGAATTTTTTTTTCAAAGATGTCAATTTTCTCAGTATTTACAATATTGAAATGAAGGTATATGTCCGCAAAACTGTTTTGATCAAAAGCTAGCTAGCTATCCAAGGGTGATAGAAAACAATATTACTCGATCGAGTATTCAAATATTCTTTGATTGTAACACAAATTAATAACTGTTGCCTAGTACTATGACGACAGTAGATTAGCTAAGTATTTCCGCCCTTACACCTTTTGTGAAAATTAGTTTTTCTCAGGCAGAACTACTCTTTTCTAAAAACTATATTTAAAAAAAAAAAAAAAAAATGACGGTAACAAAATTCAAACCTTACAGACCTGATAAGGAAACTTTTAAAATTGTTTTAAATAAGTTACAATTACGTGGCTTCTTAATTGGTCTAAAAGTTCAAGTATTTGCTCAAAGATTACTAGAAGGTCAAGTGACAAACGGAAACGTTTACAAAAATATCAGCTTTATACCACAGTAAGCTAAAAAGATTATCAAAAAACTGCTTTCTTTAACAATGTTTTCAAATTCGTGAGCAAAATAAACCAATTTTTCAAAATAACGTAAATTCGCGGATATTTAGTTTATCACATACAAGTTTTTTTTGAAGAACTAAAGACAAAGTGTCTTGAGACAAAGATACTCCATATAAGATAATGAATTTAATTTGTTTTTACATGAATCCCAAACTATTTCTTCACCCACATTTTCGAGATTTCCAGTGAATTTTTAAGCGCAACTTTCGATGGGAAGTAAAGTATTGAGAAAACTTGATAGAATCTCCCGACAAAAATATCTCTCACAGGAAAATAGCAAGAGTCTGCTAACAAAAAAAAACTACCGCATAGCCAACAATCTTAACAAATTTAAGGAATTTTAAAGTTTTCGAGTCACATTTAATTTATAGGATATTTTACCACAGTGTTACCAATCAATTAACTTATGTAATTTAATTTCTTTTTTTATCAACTCGCTCTCAAATGTGCGCCAGAATCGCCTTGAAATGACACTTTAAGTCAAGTCTCATGCATTTGAAAATTTAAATTCGATTTTCTCAAAAAGTATTTTTTTTAACTCCGATCTTTACAAGCACATAAATTTTAAATATTTTGATTGTTTTGACTAAACAGGGGCTTTTTCATTATCTATACTGTCTTCTATAAGAAAATGGCTAAATCTCAAGTTTTATCTCTGGCAAGATAAGATCACTTTACGCAGAACATATATAATCATATATACATACATATATGTAAGTCCATATATAGATATGTACATAGGTATTGACAAATAGCTGCTGCTTTGATTAAATTTATGCAAACTGTATGAGATTATGAAATTCTGTAAAACTTTTTTTTTTCGACAAATAGACGAGCATTATTTTTGAATTTAGTTTTTATGCAAAAACTCGATTTGTGGAGTCTACTTCTCACAGCTGCATGCATAACAGAAATCTGATTAAAAGCCTTCCACACAAAAAAACTCCCTGTTTTTAAGTTTTTGGAAATCTTAGGAAATCTACATGTATATTTTTAGGCGTTTGCAAAATGTTAACAGTTACATAAGCTTGAACTTAAAATTTTATTGTCAAGGTCAAACGTTCATGCTGATCAGAAAGTGGATCCTTTTAACATCCTTTGTGTTTCTGAAGTTTTTACAAATTCAAAAACTAAAATAAGTACCTATAATTAAAAAATTCTTTAGAAGTCGTGCGTACCTATGAAATTTTTTTATAGAATGCAAATTTTTACACCATACGAATATGCATGTTGCATACAAAAACTTGTTGGTATGCAATTTATAAATGTATGTGTATATCATTGAACTTTTAGCGATCGAAAACAGGAATCAAATGATGAAAATAAAGCTAAAAGCAACAGAACAAAAACCCTCAGATGCAATCGATCGAAACTGTTTATGATGATGATGACGACGACAAATGCTTGACAGTAACAGTTTCTACCAATGTATAGGTTAAAAAGTGTTTGAGTTTAACACATACGCACTCAAAAGAACCAACACTAAGCCAAGTGCAATCGAATCATTTTGTACAGTAAAAATTAGAAATGAAAAAATTTAGAGCAAAACTCAAAAGTAGAAAACACAACAGAGCAAAAAACAACAGCAATTTAACGGCAACAACCCAAAACAATAAATCATAGACACACGAAAATACGATATCAACCATAAGTGAGAAGTAGAAGCGACAACAGCAGACGCAACAACAACAAATAAGTCAACAACACATTGCCTGAGCGGAGGAAAAAAAAAACTCACCGCACTGCTTTTGTGTGAAAGTGATATAGAGAAGAAATACACCAACACATGTGCAATGCCTTAAGAAAAAATTTCGCACGCATACACATGCAATGCACAAACACACTTGCATCCGCACATCGACAGTGTGCACGCATACAAATGCATAACAAGCGAAAAAAAAGCAGCCAGGCCAGTCGTCAAGCATTCAGCGCATTCAAAAAAAGATTACAAAAACAAAAGCAGCAAGTGCTTGTGTTTCAGCAAACATTCGCTGAGTGTGACGCTGCCTGAGTGTGTGTGTGTGTGTTGCTATAACGTTCACTCACTCGCATGTCGTGTGTTCATGTTGACTACATCGTCGTTTTGTTCAGCCAGTTTGCTGTTTGATCTCAAAGTGAGCGAGTGTCTGCTAAGTTAACGGAGATTTGAAGAAAATTGTAAGAAAATCACGTTAAAAAGAAATGGATAAAAATAAATAGACAGAGAATTCGAAAATAGATAAAATATGTTGTGCAACAAGAAAAGTTTCGCGCGCGAAATTTTAATCGTACGAAAAGTTTGCAAAGCTTTCGCTGTTCTCCCCAACACACCATTCTCTCACTCAGTGCTATCGACGTCACCCCAGTAGAAAAGTAACGTCACGCAAGAAACTGCTGTTGTTTAACGCGGCCAAGTACAGTTAACACCAGTTTACGCCGCTAGGTGGCGCTATACAGACGGCTACCGAAAACACAACGACCGTCAGTCAGTCGTTTGTTTTTTTTTCGTTTTCTTTTCTTTTTTAGCAATTTATGCAAGTAAAATGCGTTTGTGAATGTGTCGCGTAGCACGTCGGTGTTAAAGTGGTGTCTATGTGCGCGCGTTTGTAGCACAAACATACTTGCAGTAGCGGCAAACGAAGCAACATTCGCAAGCAAACACGAGGCCAATACGTAAAACAAAAAAAAACAACAATTTCTGACGCGACGCAAAACCAGAAACACAAACAAATAAATACAACAACAACAAGTTAGCATAGCAGCCGCAACAACACAACAGCAAGGGCTACTGACTGACTGACTAGTGAAGAGAAAACTGTCAAACAAAAACAAAGTAAAAAAAAAAAAAATTGAAATTAAAACGTCAGTGAGAAATAAAAATTTTTTACATTCACAAGGCGCAACGAAAAAAATTATAAATTTAAAAACAACAAAAACTAAAGACGCGTTTATTACAACAATTTCAGTTTTAAATCAATTTAAGTGCTAAATGCTTTGGTAAAATATTTAAAACAAGATAAACATTAAAATCAAATTTTAAAAGAGAAAAAAAATCAAAATCGGATTATACACACAAAAGTTAACATCTACAGCAACAACAAATTTTAAGTCTGAAAACTTAAAAAAAAAATTACAAATTTAAAAACTAAAAAAAAAACGTAAAGTTAAAATAAAATCAAAAAAAAAATACAAGATCACCATCCATAATCATGGATGTCCAACCGAACTTTGAGTATTTGTGCCGTGTCTGCGCGGCCAACACAAAAGGCAAGAATTCGGTAGCCGAATGTGTTTACATTCTGAAAACCCCATCATTAAAGGATAAAATTGAAAAATACTTATATCTATCGGTAAGTGTAATTAGCGAAAAAATAAGGTAAACGTTTACTTGCTAAGCTTGTTTCATTTTTTCACATTATTAACTTAAAGTCTCTGAAAAAAGTCTCCAGCACAATTTCCCGTTTTAGAGAAAAAAATGTCAATCGGACTTAGTTTCGGAAACATAGCAATCGGAAATAGTGGATAGCGATTTTTAAAACTCGGTATGAGCTGAATGGAAACCCCTGAATAGATTTTCGGCAGAGATTTAACACAGCTGCCTTTCGCTACTTATTTTTCGAAGGAATGATTGGTGGTTTGGTCCTGGCTTGACTTTTTAAAAATGAATTTCATAAAACATAAAAATTTAAGTCAAAAACATTATTATTTATTATTTTTGAAATATATATCTGCTATAGTTTTTGGGATACAATGATTATTCTGAAACGCTAAAATTATTGAGTGTCAAGAAAATCAATTTTTGGTATATTTTTTGTTTTCCATTTGCAGTTGACAGTTTAAAATAAGAAAATTATCTGCAAAAAATATTTCTATTAAAAGATAATTGTACATGACTTGACATTCCAAGCATTAACCCGTCAGGTAGCATAGACTTTTACACTGAAAAAATAAAATATGTAGTGTGTAATTGAGATCAAGCACCACAAAATAAAGTGAATGAATCGATCAAATAGTATCGAAGATCATAGGAAATATCGAAAAATCTCGAAAGTATTAATGTATTGAAAAACATCGCTGTTTCAAAAAAAAAAAAAAAATTGGAAAATCATTGAAAAGTAAAAATTAATGGAAAAAGTTGTTAAAAGTCGATTGATATTAAAAAAAATTTAGTGTTTATAAAAACCAAAGCCTATCAAAAACAAGAGTTTTATTCCATAAGCATCAAATTAATTCGGAAAAACGTCAAAAGTCGAATAGTTAGTAATAAAAAGAGAAAAAATGGTCAAAAATATCGAAAAACTTTTTCCTTTTTTTTTTTTTGCGTTGAGCTGATCACCTGCTTATGTTTACATTAAGCCTGCAAGCAACATCTTTATTCGTGTGTTCTTTATCTCCTCATAGAGCTATGGGACTAAGCAGACTAAGTTGGTGACTTCCGCAACGTGTGCCCCATCAATTTCACTTTCACCATTTGATTTGAATAGAAATCGAATCTTGTAGGCACCTGATGAGCATTTCAACATTGGTAATGGTCCTAGACCACCAAAATTAGTAAGAACGCTAAATAGCCTGCAAGGTATAAGACCCTCTGGCATAGGTTTTTATTTAGTATTTTATAAAAAGATTTTAATCACTTACTTAGTTTTATTTTGCGTATTATGAAATAAAATAAAAGATTTGTTTAAGTCACAGCAAAAAGATTAATTTAGCATCAAATATAGCACACGGACACGAATACGGAACCCATCACTTTGAAAGTCACAGTCTTATCCACTGAATTCAGTTTTTGCGTTAGTTAAAGGGCTATACCAGTGTAACACTTTCAAAAAATCGATTTGTTTTTTTTAGCTCATTCGATAGTTTATACCAGGGGTCGGCAAAATTTGATTTTTTTTAGCTCAATTGAGCTGAAGTACATCACACACAATGTTTTTTGCCGACCCCTGGTTTATACTTTCGAAAATATCCTGTGAAAGCGGCAAGGTCGTATCTTGAATATTTTATGAATGGCAGCGTTCTAAAGAGCGACCGCTCGCAGGTAAAAACTGCTCCGTCGAAACTTTAAACGCGTTTTTCTCGAAACGACATTTTTCAAAACTGCTGACATCATAACTCAAAGAGAAATTGACCGATCGACTTCAAATTGAAATCTATTTGATTGGTTGAAAATTGTCAATTTGGCATTAAAAATACGACAGTTTTTTTACCCCAAAAAACGACACTTTTTTCAGAACTATGCCATTTTGTTATTTTTTGATATTTTTCAAAAATCGTAGAACATTGTTAAGGAAATACCTCCAACTTTAATAAACTTTTTGAATTTTTTTGTTTCAACTACTCATTCGGCCGGAATCATGTCAGCAGTTGGGGAACTTTTTTTTTTTTGGCACCTCCGAAGACAGCACATAACTCCGTTATTTTTCAATATTATTGTAGAAAAAAAATTTTAAAATATAGCTTAAAATATACCTTATTATGTCAAAACATTCTATTAAGTACTTTCTTTTGAAAAAATTCGAGAAAATCGCTTAATTTTTCATGGGTTACACTGGTATAGCCCCTTAAATGTGAATATTAGCAAAAACCCAATCTCTTAATCTTTTCTAACGACATGCAGTATAAAAATTTATATGGAGGTGAATCGCAATAGGATGATCTCTTAACTCGATGTGTGAGTATTTTAGGATAAATCATAGAGCGATTCATTTTCCGATTGGGTTGTTACACTCAATTTGATGTATTTTATTTATAGCTAGTGCGCTAAATGTATGTGTTCTGAATTGCATGTTGCAATTTTCGACAGGGTTGATTAGACGTACTCACACTTTTGCATTGTCTTATTGAAACACGCATACATATTTACATAAATCGCTCTTACACTTATACATAGAAACCAGTTTGCAACAATCACCTCAGTGTATAAACTTCAGTGGCGTTGCAGTATAATGGGGTACAAGAGGAAAGCGATAGTAGCTATTGTAAAAAGCTTACGACTTACCGAGTATCCTTTCGGCAGTAGGTACACAAAGTAGTTGAAATTTTCAATTTAACTATCTAACATGTTGATCACCGATATGAACGAGCTTATCGTTTTCACATATATTTATTAGAACTATTCGAAAGAGAAACTAAAATTAAAACAAGAAATAGAAAAGATTCTTTGATTATAAAATAAAAAGTTCGTATTGATTTTTAAAACGATATAAAAAAATCAAATGGCTTATGTTGCCTTAATGTTTTATTTCGTTAAACATAGTTTTTAATTAGCACTACATATGTTATGGACTAGACTGGATTATGTTGATTCAAAGCTTATGTGTAAGTAAGAAAATGTAAGTCAATTCACTCAATCGTAATTGGAATGTTTTAGAATTTAAAATTTACTTAAATAAAAGCTTAAATACATATTACTTCATTTAACCATTTAAATCATTAATTCCAAGGATATCCGCTTTCAGGATTTAACAATATTGAAAAATACAAATATATCAATGTCTAATTTTTGTTAATTTTATCTTAAATCTTTATTCAAATAAATGTTTTTTTTTTCACCTATGTAAAAGTAAATTATTATCTCTTCTGTGCACTTCATCTCCTTACGTAGCATGGGACGTCAACAAAATTAAAATATGTTTATGATTTTAATATATAGTATATTGTAGGATGTTTGGTAGTTGAAATTTCCTATATTTACTTTCCTAACAAAAAAAAATTGGTCTATTATTCGCGTGCTGCGCGTTTGTGGTTTAGCTAATGATCTGCAATTGATTTTTGAGACTTTAAATAAAGTTAGCATAAAGTATTAAGTCGATTTCCGTTTTAAGTTAAGAATCGTCTCATTTTACAAAATTATTAGTTTATATACAAAATTGTTTTTCCAATTCTCTATCCTCCGTTTCGTTTCTTTGCCTTGATTGACTGTAATTCTTAATGTATGTTGGTGTGTTATCTGTTGTGGGAAGTTTCTATGTATAAATTTTGTTATTAACTGCTCATATTCTAAATCGAATACGTTTTGATATGTTCTGAATTTATTTGTAAGTGGGTGATTTGGCTCTATGTCTAATTCTATCAATACATCTTGTCGTGTGTCTTATTTAAAGTATAAGTTGCGGAATTATTTTGGGATCTCCTGTTATAAGAATTGCTGTTATGTTGTCTAGCGTAAGTGTTGTCATTATTTCTGTAATGTCTGTTACATGACATGACATGTTATTATCGGAGATATTTCTGAAATGTAACAATTCATCAATCGAAGTAATGTTCCTTTCTAACTTTTGTGGCTACCAATAATGATTTTGGTTGAGCTGCGAAAATGTTATTTTTTAATTCGTCACTTAAAAACTAATTTTTCTAATGAAGTTCCTTTGCTCATTATTCAATTGGCGATCATTCTAAATTATGGCTTAGTTAGAGATTTGTCTAATTTGTTTCAATCTTAGCCTTGAAAAATATAAGGGTGAAATTTAAGTATGATTGTCAATTAAGTAGCCTTGAATGCACAAAGTCATTGGCGTGTAGGAGTAACTTAATTCCTAAATTCATTTGAAGTTTTTGTTTGTGCGAACGGAGTTAATGCATAGCGGCACGAGTACAACATAAAAGGAAAAGAGTTAAAATGAAAATTAATTGCAGTTGTTTATGCAAGAAATTTGGATTTTTTATTACCTGACCAAAAGAAGTCATTTGAATTTATTTAGTTTAATTTGATTTCCATAAATCAAAAAAAAAATATATGAATTTAAGTTTGAAAACTTTTATTATTTATTTCATTATTGTCAAAAAATATGGGTTGATTTTCATTACTTTTGAATTTTGTGGGAAAGTTCAATTTACTTGGTTCCCTTAGTATGGAATTTTATAGATGGTTTCAGTAGATGGCTTAACGTAAAGTCACCTACATCCGTCCAGTTCCTTATTCCGACCAGCAGCTTTACTGCCAAATATTTTAACTGTATCGAATAATCTCAAACCAAATTTTGACAAAGTATGTAGCTCTACTATTCTTTTTTTGTTATTGTTAACAATTTAAACGATTTTTGACTTTTTTAAGAAGCAAATTGTCTTTCAATGCGAAGTGATGTGAAAGAACGTATTTTTTACTGTGAAATCATCAAAATTGCGACTATTGTGACTGACTTAAAAACTTTTTTTGAAGAATTTTTTCTCTTTTTTCATAAACAAATCAGTCTACATAACAACCTTTAGTTCACTAAATCCAGGCGTAATGCCTAGTTTGCCCTACCATATCAAATTTCATTATTGTTTTGAATTTGAACTGATTTTGTGAAATTTTGATTTGCTAAGAATTTATTATTGCTCCATTATTGAAGTAACCCCACTTCGTCGGAGTAGTATGCGGATCTTGAGAATGTATATTCTTTCATTCATCCTAGAGATGCATGATTAACTTTTAATTGCGATGCAAAATGCTTCTTATTTCTCATAAATTTTTTTATTCATCAATGTCAAAATTATGTAGTTGACTAAAAGATTGTTCCATTTGCGATCCTTTTACTGACTTGAATAATTTTGGCACTTCTAAGGTGAATTTAAAGTGGCAAAGAAATATCTAACCTTTTCACGCTGTTGAAGCTTACATCAGCAACAAAATGTTTTTTTAGTAATAACTACACTACTTTCTTGACAAAAATATTTTATTGTAGATTTGAATGAAATCACGATTGACCGAATTCAAAAAATGCACCGATGAATTCATCAGTTGGGACTGCAAAATTGGAAGTTTTTGTCACCAGAGTAAAAATTTATTCCAAATTTGACTAAGTAAAAAGATAGCAATTGGGAAAGACCCTAAACTAAACGAAAAGCAATTTTGTCACTTCGAGATTAAACAAAAAAATTAATTTTCAGGGATAAGTTTGAAGGCTTGCAACATTAGTTATAGTTGAATCATGCTAGGATGGAGATATGTAGACTTCAAGTTGGCGGAGAGAGTTGAAGTATCTCATGAAATTTTTTTAAATCAAGCTACAGCTAGCCAAATAAAACTGCTACTCCTTCCACCTATCGATCACTTTGATCACTACTATATTCTAAATTTAAAAATTACGTTAACGAAAAACCCTGTAAATAAATGATACCTACGAGAGTGTATTCTAAACAAATGAAATAAAATTTTCAACCAAATAACTTATATAGATTTATCAGAGGGGGGCAAAAAAGCTTTAAAATTAAACCAAAAAAAAAATAAATAAATGGAAACGCAAAATACTTAAAATTTTATTTCGTGCTAAGAAACGATGAAAAGTCGCAACTGATAAAAATAAAACCACAGCACCAACAACAACTACATAAAAATCATAAAAAAAAAATTTCTACACAAAATCTTGTTTAGTCGTAGACCAATACCAATGTAAATCACACACAAACATACTCTCACAGTTGCATATAAAAGTGTTGAAAAAAAAAACAGCAAGAAAGAAAGAAAAACAACAAAAACAATAATGACGATAAAAAAGGCACACAAAAGTGTACAATACCAACAACAAAGAATACCTCCTGTCGAAGTGGAATACAATGTTCATGTTTGTATTTGTGTTTATGTGAATATCGATAGTCGAGAGAAAAGAGAAAATAAAAATGTCAAAACGGCAGCAACAGCAGCTACTTTAAATAAATGTAGAAGAAAATTTTAAAGAAAACAGGAAAAATTAAAATACCTCCCACTGACGCATTTTCCGGCAGGGTGGTAACACTCTGATTCAACAACCCACTCACTCTCTTCTCTACGTCAGTCGATGTAAAAGCGTAAAATGCTTACGTTAAGTCCACCACATAACAAGTGGCAAAAAAAAAATACGGCAACAAAAACCCAATACAAACGCACTTTACAGGTCAAAACCAGAATAGAAAAACAAAAAGAAGAAGCGACAACAGAAAACCGTTGAAAAAACAAATGTAGAAAATTGCTGTAACCTCATAAAACACAAAATAGCAACAAACGAACGAACGAACGGCCAACAAAACAAGTACACACGCTTATCTATACATACATGCCTGTGTTTGTGTGCGTGTGTGTAACTCATTTGCTTATGTGTTTGTGCTATTGTGATTTGGAATCATTTGCCAACTTAAAAGCTGCTTGCTGCTGCTGCCTTAACGCAACGCTACTACGGCGACAACAGTCAGCACACACATAGGCAATGCATACGGTTATAAAAGTCCCCATAACATGTTAACAGTGATCACTTTATAAACTTGGTCTAATATCTATGGAGACAT
Source organism: Tricholauxania praeusta (assembly GCA_949775025.1). Classification (NCBI taxonomy): domain Eukaryota; kingdom Metazoa; phylum Arthropoda; class Insecta; order Diptera; family Lauxaniidae; genus Tricholauxania; species Tricholauxania praeusta. The sequence goes on from OX459030.1 coordinate 9,458,839, forward strand.
ACCAATGAGAGTTGTAATTTTTTAAGTCAAATTGTTTTCGTTTTATCGTGTTTGAAACATTGATATCTACTCTACCTACAACAAATCTTCAAAATACTTGAAAGTGGTCATTTGCCAAAATAAATTATCCGAAAATCTTAACTTTGTCCAAAACGTACTACTATTTACATTCAAAGGGAAAGCTTTTATTTACTGCAGTTTGAAGTAAAATTTGTTTACAAAATTGGGACACCCACAACAGGATAATAAAACATTAAAAACAAAGTATGTAGTTAATTTTTGATCCTTCCGAGGCATAAGTTTTTTTGTTTCTGAAAAAGTTTATGTTGTCAATAGCAAGTTTTGAAAAAGCAGTCCTCCATTTATCATCAGAATTTTTTAGAAACAATTAAGTGTGATGGCAAAAAATTTAAATTTTAAAATTTTTCATTTAAGTTAAAAAAAAAAATTGGAAATCATTTTAACTTTACTACTTATAAAGCCTGGAAACCAAATTGTTTTTGAATTTCGAAGGAAAAACTAAATAAGCAAGTCTTCGCTTTTGATAGTTTGATTCGTTAAGCCTACGCGTAATTTATTCGTTATAAAAAACGAACTTCGTACCGGTTGATCTTATCACTATCGAGCTCGGAATCGATTTTATTTAAAAAACTAACCCCCGTATTATGTTTGTATGGTCAAGCAAGTGAGTGGCTGATATAACACATTCACAATAGCCGCTTGAAAATTTTAATTAAATTTTATGTTTATCTGATCTTAAATAACATGAAGTGAAAAAGAAAGTTTCAATTCAGGTTTACAAGACATAAGCAGACAAAAATCAGTCACTCACAAACACATACACAATACGTTGGTAAGTATGAAAAAGTGTTAATTTTTTTAATGTTAATATCATTCAATATATTCAATTCTATATCATTTTTGATATTGATATAATTTTTGATATTGATATAATTTTCATACTTTGTACCGTGTGGGCAGCTTGATTATGAGTTTTAAGTAAGCTGTTTGCAATCTGTAAAACTTTGGGTACCTTAGGTATGTAAATATATTCAAGCTTATTGATTTGGATGTTTTTTCGTAAATAATTGTTGATCTTATCACTACTGAAGATCATTTTTCGTGTTTGTTGTTTTAGAAAGGCTGACCAAATGAATGTACTATTTTATTACCATACCATTACCATATTATACTTCAAATTTCGATGGCTTAGTAAATATTTCAATTTCCCTTTCAACAACAATTGCTTGAAGCTTTACATTATAATTTATACGCAAATCATTGCTCCATTGCAACTTCTTCCGAACAAACTATCGCTTGGCATTAGAATATGAGCTTGCGCGCGATAGAAATCACACAGCGAACGAAATATGACCACTCCGCGATTAAAAATGTCATATATTGTAAAACTCGCTGTCTATTTATTATTTAAAAATTACAAAGTATATTTTTGGGGATACATTAACTTTCAATATCAATTTACCCGTATGTGTAAATTAACACAAAACGAGTGCCCACTGTACCAAACAAAATAAAGTTGCGCTGCGCTCTCAAAAATTTTTTCATTTCTTTTCTTTAATTTTTTTTTTTTTTCTTGCTGCCAATAAAAAGTTGTTTTTTTTTAATGCTCCGTTGTTGTCGCTATTGTTGTTGCTGCTGCCGTTTTTCTTACTCTCTGCAATGTAGTGTTGCCTTTGATGCTGCTGCTGAAAACGAAACTGAATTGAAATTAAGAAGAACAAGACATAAAAACAAAGAAGCAAGCAAACAAACAAACAAAAAAAATGTGCAGCAATGAAATGACAAAAACAACAACAAAGCAACAGCAAAATGCAACTGCATGTGCACTTTTTGCTGTTGCCGTTGCCACTGATGTTGTTGGCATTGTAAGTTTGTGTGTGCGTATATGTGCATTGATTTCATATTGTCAGTATATTTGTTTGCTGCGAAAAATAAACAAAAATTTCAACTTACGCAATTTAGTTTTTTTTTTTTCAAATGGCAGCACACAAAATTTAATTACTCGAACGAATCGATTACTTTTTACAATTCAAATGAATTGTTATGCGATTTTCCGCTTTCTAATGCTCAACATTCTGACAATTGGCAGCTGATCAAAACAGCACATTTACCGATATTCCAGCAGGTCTGTGTAGTTGTAACAAATTGACAGTCGACTGTCTCAATGTCAATGTCATGTCGAATATGTCAGTGGTTCGTAAAAAAAAACCAACACGTTGTAATGAAGCAGGAGAAAAAAATCGACAGCAACAACATTTCTGTTGCTGTGATCAATGAACTTGAGAGAGCGTTGCTTTATCGTATTTTTGTTTTTTTTTTTTTTTTTCATTGTTGCAATTTTGAATGTGATCAAGTCCAATAAGGCAAAATTCCTTGGATCACAAGTTGGCAACGCTTGGATTTTTATTATAGAATTTGACTAGATTTTGTTTTATATTTGACGCGTTGCTTTATTGCGCTATTGTAGATGTTTGTTTCGATAATTTAAAAAAAAAAAATTGTTAAATTGCAAGCAGTTTTTGTGCAACTTTTGTAATTTAAAATATCACTAACTTGATCAAGCTGGAGGGAGCGAAAGAGTAATGTATTAAAAAATTAATCAAGTTAAAAGTGGAGAGTATCATAGCGTCAAATATATCACTGCTATTTGTGATACTCAGTTGGAAGTAATTTTTGTTTTAAATTTTTTTATTTCAATTACAATTACATTATTTGATAATGCATATAAGCATGCATTACAATTGTTATTATATTAAAGTCAGCTATAAAATTGCTTCAAAAAAATATTTGGAAAAACCTTTAGTTGATAGATGAAATGCTTGATTTCATTTCTAACAAAACAGTCACCATATTCAGCAACCAGCAAAGCAGCAACTTGTACCCAAACAAACAGTTTCGCAGCAGCGAAATATGGCACATTGCGTAAGACATAGCATACAACCTACCTAATGTAAGAGCGCGAAAGCTATACTTAATGCAGCATATATCGGTAGATATAAGGATTGCAAGAGAATGCTTAAGAGTTTTGTAGAAGTCAGCATATTGGGCTGAAGTTTTGTTATGTTCTATTTGGCATTGTGACTATCTTATAGAGTTTACTGTTTTCGTAAAGATTTTAAATAAATTAGTCAAGGGACTATAGATACCAGTGTAACATTTTCAAGAAATCGATTTTTTTTGCTTATTCGATAGTTAATACTTTCAAAAATATCCTGTGAAAACAGCAAGATCGTATCTTGAATAATTTTTGAATGGCAAGAGCAACCGCTCGCATGTAAAAAAACTTTAAACGCGTTTTTCTCGAAACGACATTTTTCAAAATTGCTGACATCATAACTCAAAGAGAAATTGACCGATCAACTTTAAATTGAAACTGAGTATTCTTGAATATATTTACTATACAATGACTTACGATCTTTTTGATTGGTTGAAAATTGTCAATTTGGCATTAAAAAAAATGATCATTTTTTTACCCCAAAAACGACATTTTTTCAGAACAGCGCAATTTTGTAAATATTTTTCAAAAGTCGTAGGTCATTGTATAGAAATTAACTTCAACTTTAATAACCTTTTTGAATTTTTTTGTTTCAACTACTCATTCGGCCGGAATCATGTCAGCAGTAGGGGAATTTTTTTTTTGGCACCTCCGAAGACAGCACATAACTCCGTTATTTTTCAATATTTTTGTAAAAAAAAAAAAAATCTTAAAATATAGTTTAAAATGTACTTTATTATGTCCAAAAAACTTCAAAACATTCTATCGAGTACGTTCTTTTAAAAAAATTCGCGAAAATCGCCTAATTTTTCATGGGTTACACTAGTACAGCCCCTTAACTATTCTTATACATGTATTTTTGTTTGTACAGGCTGGTCCGGATCCTAATTCCAAAACTGAAAAAATTGGATTTCCTGTGTCATTGAGTCTAAGGGTCTATCTTGAATACTCTGTGAGTTACAGTCTATTTAACAAAGTTTCCTTATAGTACAACTTACAAATAAAGAATATGTACCTTACAAATTTTAAAGTAATGGAACTAGAGCAATAAAATAAATTAGTTTCATTAGGTAATTAACGCAAATATATTTTAGTAGCACTTTTATTGCTAGCCGTATTTTCAGTTCAGAAGTAGCATTGTAGTCAAAATTTTCTGTTTAAGGCTGTTTAGAAAATTTCTCAGTCGTATGTCCCGTATTTTTTCAGGAAATTTGACTACAATTCTGGGTGATAAAGGAGTGGTATTGGAGGGGTAGTGTCAATTTATAAAATCGTTTGTCTGTTCATAAGCAACAATTTTGCCTCAGACACCAAATCTTTCAGACTTGAAATAAAATAATTTGTAGAAGAACGTTTGAAACCGTGTCAAAATCAGGTTAATTTACCATTATCTCGAAACCCCAAACTACCCTAAGTTTATATCTGTCGATGTTCCTCCAGCATTTAGGTCTGACTTTGCACACTATGTCCTTAAAGATCCTAACTAAAACTGTAAACACGAAAAGTCGCGTGTTTGTCGTTACTTTTTACAGCTTAATCACTGAACGAATTAAGAAAAGCACTCCGATTTGATGAAAATTTCTCACACTCACTTATTACTTCTTTTTTTTTTTAGATCACCGAAAATGATCCACTGCCAAAGGTGCTTTGTAAGACATGCTTTCGACAGGTGGAAGCTACGGCATCACTATCAAAGATTGCGAAACATACGCAAAAAGTGTTTCGTGATTTTATGCTCTGCAGCAAGGTAAGTTGAGAAAACCCTTTCAATTCTTTAAAATCAATAACTTTTTCTATTTAACAGTCCATGTCGGCGAGGAATGAATTTAACATCGACATTGAGTCAAATGCCAATAATGAAGCAACGGTTGCACCTAATGCCAACCCTACGATAAATGCAGCAGCAGAAAATACTGCACCAGCAAAAGCACATGAATTGCAGCAGCAACAATTGCAGCAACAACAGCTGCAGCAACAACAAGTGCAGCAACAACAGTTGCAGCAACAACAAGTGCAGCAGCAACAACTGCAGCAGCAACAACTGCAGCAACAACAATTGCAGCAGCATCAACACCAACGTATGTTGCAACAACTGCAACAGCAGCAGCAACAACATCAACAGCAGCAGCAACATCAACAGCAGCAGCAGCAACAACATCAACAGCAGCAGCAACATCAACAGCAGCAGCATCAACACCAACAGCAACAACAGCAGCAGCATCAACATCAACAGCAGCAGCAACAACATCAACTTCAGCAACAGCAAAAACAACAACACCATAAGCAACAACAGCAGCATCGTGAACGCGAACAAGATCACTTCAAACAACCGCCTCCAGCAGCAGCACGCAAGGATGAGGTCGTAGTCAATGTTTCCATCACCGATCCGCTTACACGCGAAAATTCACACAAAATAATCAACGCTTCGCAAAAGCGTCACAACTCGCTCGATTCAAAATTCACACCCAAATCGATAGCACAACGTGCATTCACCAGCACGCCAAAAGACGCTGGAAGCTCTGGCTCAATTTCTGGCTCCACGCGCCCAGTATCCCCATCACCAAAGAAACCCTCACCAGCTGGAGTAATTAACTTTATACAGGGTCAGATGACACAACCGACGACGACGGCACAGGCTCCCGAAACACAATCACCACCTCAGCAACAACAAGTGACTACACTTACAAGTGGTGGCTATGTTGTTGGACGCATGGCCACGTCCACAAGCACCAGCTCTCGTACAACAACGCAGCAATCAAGTCACGTATTGCAGCAGAAGCGACGTAATCTAAAAATGGCTTTGAACAACATACGTGCCACAGCATTGGCCAATAACACCGGACAGGTTTCGCTGCTTAAATCTTCGCAGAAACAGCCGCCGCCAGCTGCTGCAGCAAAACAACCGAATGAAAAAGATGATGAAGCTGAAAATCTAACAAAGGAAGCTGCGGCTGCTCCAGTGCCAGTTGCAAAGAAAAATCCCATTGTCGCGCCTATACCTTCAGCGGAGCCACCAGCGGAACCAACACCCAAAGCAGCTGCAAAACCGAGTTCATCACCACAAAAAGCGCCGACACCCCCCACAAAGCCGCCGACACCAGAACAGCAGCCACAACAAGCGTTACCCCAACCAATAGCAGCACATCCATCAGGCATCCCCGATGATATTGTGCTTGGGCGCGTCATACGTGATGCGGATTTGCTGAAATTAATCTTAAAGGCACTCAAATGGCCAGTGACCAAACAAACTTTAGATTTGCAAATACAACGTTTGAAAAATTCAAAATTCATGGAAATTATGTCCGATACGAATTTACTGCAGGATATGGACTTAACGCAGATTTTGGGTCCCTACTTGGCTCCAGTTTTGATGGCCGCCCAAGCCATACAACATCAACAATTGGCAGTGGCCGCCGCAACTGCAGCAAAAAATGCTGCTGCTCTCCTTCCACCATCACCAACGGAGGCGCAAGCGATCGCTTCTGCTATGCCTTATAAGCTACCTGCTGAAACTTCGGTGCAGTTGATTTCTGTTAATCCAGATGAAGAAGAAGCTGCAGCTTCTACTGAGGTTCCTGTAGCTAAAAAATCAAGTAAACGTGATATACGTGCGGCAACACAAGCAAAGGGTGGTGCGTCATCGAAGAAAACGCGTAAGACGACAGTGCAGAAGGGTCGTGGGGATGCGCTCGTTATTAACATTTCGGATGAGGAAGAAATTGACGAGGAGAATCAACAACAAAATGAAGCCAACAATCGCCGTGCTGCTCCAACTTCAATTTCTAAAGCATCATCGGTTACAGATGTTCCACCAAACTATCGCGTCGATATTGATCCATCATTTTTGTCACAGTTTGGACTCGGTGCAACTGGTAGGAAGAGAATGTTGTATAGAAAGATTTTTAAGTTAGGAAAATGGTAACAATATCGCGATGTTCTACACAAATTTTAGATACAAAATTATTAGAAAAATATCGTAAGCGGCAAAAAATTTCAAAATTTACATTTTAATCGCTAATGGTTCGTTCTGAACATTCAGTTCAAATTGATACCTTTAGCAAAATAATGTAGGCGATAAAAATTGCAGTGCTGATTTCAATCAGTTGGCAAATTCCTAACTTATCATATTGATCGTTGATTGAAAATTATCGTAAGCGACAAACATTTCAAAATTGAGCTTTTGGTCAGTTCTATAAATTTCTGTTGTATATTTATGCATATCAAAAAAATTTATTTTTGCTCAACCAACAACACTTTACATAATAAAAAATGATAACAAAATTATTGAAAATTTTTACATGTCGCTTGCGAACATTTTTTTTATTAATCGATCGATACATGAAAATTACTTCTGCCATCCCATTTATTTGGTGAAAATATCAATCTATCCGTACTAATCTCTCTCTTAATTTGCAGGCACCGGCGATGAAAATCCTAATGAAGCTCTACTAGCGCTGCTCAATCGCCAACAGGTCGCACTCGCACGCCTACAACGTGGACATTCACGTCGACATCGCAGCAATTCCAGCATAAGTACCCCATTCAACTTAGAAGATTTTGTGCTAATCGAACCGCCTCCAACGCCACTGCTTGAAGAGGAAGAACCACCATCTCTGGCCAGTTCATTAAACTCAGCAACAAGCACACCATCGGCTTTAAGTTTAACACGACATTTTGGTTTCACGCTACCAATAGCACGCGCATCAGAACCGATTATTACGCGACCGATCATTAAACGGCGCAAAACTGTCATACAGACATCACCGGCCAAAGCCGCAATCACTGTACAAAGCGCTACAACATTGCCAACGACTACACCTTTAGTTGTAGCACCAACCACAAGTGCTGCGGCCATTGCCACTTTCGCAGTAACAACAGCACCAGCAGAACAACCTGCCACAGCAGTGATAGAACCGCAACCATCAGTTGCTACTCTTGCCAGCACAATCGCTACACAGGCTACCTTCAACGTATCTGCTACGTCGATTGCCACACAGGTACCATCCACAGATAAGCAACCGATGGCTATTGCCACACAAGTACCATCGAATGAGCGCAAATTTTTGTCCAAGTCCACGAGTAATGATTCCTTGGAGGCGAAACCAAAAGTTGGCACCTCGCCGGTGCCGCCAGTTGTCAAAACTTATGCAAAAAAATCACATCCCGCGAAGTCGGCGCTTGGCCAACAGCTTTTGGAGGCAATTGGCTTGCAGAAGGTACAGAATGCTAAAATGCAGGCCTCTGTTAAGCGTCACCTACAGCAACAGGTGCAGCAGGCAGTGCAGTTGAAACAACAGCAGCAACAGCAGAAATTTGGGCGGAAGCAAGAAGAACTAACCGTGGCCGATGCGGATTCCACAACGAAGAGTATTGTCAAGGAGGTTTTGGTTGAAGCGAAGCATAAAAATTCGAACTCAACAAACGCTGATGTTGATGTTGAAGAGCAAATTGATAAGATAGCGTTGGTACTGCAGACTGGTGGTGCAACAGCAACGGGAGCTATACCAAAAGCAATAAATGAGGCTATATCGCAAGGTGCCAAAAAAGTACCTGCAATTTCGCGTATACCAGAAATGAAAAGACGTCCAACATTAACGAATCGCAGTCGGAAGTCAACTTCACTTTTTCTCGAACAAGAGCTTAACACAATAGATGAGGTTAAAGAGGACTCGGAAACAAATATGCAAGAGCACACGAGAGAGTAAGTAACCTTGGTGCACTAATCACAAGTAGTTCAGTTCACTTCATTTTTATGTCTATACAAATTTGTTAAAACTTTTGATTTCAAAATTCAACTATCGCTAATGAGTCCCTTTAGGAAAATATATTGTTCACCTCTTTCTTATCTTTTGTGTCTTAATTTAATTCATTTATTATTTTCATTTCATATCATTCATTCAAATTTCATCTCAAAATTAAGGGAATCATTTATTGAAATCGAAGATGACGATGATGATGATGATGATCAACCAATTTTAATTTCCATCAATTCTGTATCTAAATTAAGGTCAACATTTATTGATATCGCTAATGATGACGAAGAAGCAAATGTTAAGTTCGGACAGAGCACTTCATCGGTTACATCCAACTTAGAGCATCTTACCGAAAGTATTTCATCATCCGTAATGAATTTACCCAAAGAAGCATCAACATTACCACGTAAACGCTTACGCAAACGTAACGAAGATAAAGATCCTGATTTTGTTGAACCAGTATCACGCAACAAGGATCATAACGCAGAGCCTAGCATGCAGCGTGAACGTTTGGGGCGCAGCAGTAGAGCGGCAGCGATTTTGGCAAAACAACAATTGCGTGAAATGGAAATTGAATTTAGATCAAAAGACGATGATGTGGCAAGCAATGCGTAAGCAAATAAATGCTTACTAAACGATATTTATTTTCTAAACTATATTTTTTTCTTATATTCTTGTTTTAGCTCAAGTAACACTACCACCATACGCAAGGAAATATCTGATGCTGATCGTTTGGCAAAAGAGCGGTCTGGACGCGAAAAAGCAGCTGCTGAGGTGGCAATGAAACAACTGCGTGAAATGGATTCAGAATCTAGAACAAAATTGGCCAGCAATCGGTGGGTTTTTTTTTAATTTTTCAATTTATTTTTATATATTTTTGAATAATTATTTATTATTTTTCCATGCTTACAACTTTATTCTCAATTGCTCTTACAGATCCACAGTACGACCAGCACGCGTGAGCAAGACTTTGTCGAAGTACTACAAGGGACCAGATAAATCAACACCATCAAGACGCGGCGTTGCAGGTGGTCGTGTTACAAGAAATCGGTGAGACAATTGACTCATAACCGTTTCAATCAAATTCATTTAAAAGAGCATCAAATTCATGTTATATAACACTTTTCAAAAGTCAGCTCGGCCATACATGCGTTCGAGGGCGGGCAAGTCATAATCCATCAATAATTATAGTATGCTCAACTTCAGACATCAATGAACTTTAAAAAGATCTGTAATTTCTTTTTATATATTTATTTTATTTTCACTAACATATGTATGTGTATATATGTACTTTATAAATATTTATTTACTCGATTAATGTGAATTATTTTTAAAATTGCTTGCAGCAACTAAAAGGTGGTTTTTGCCAACCCAGCTATCTAGTTGTCCAACATTAATGGAAAAACAATGAATTCTTGTAAACTTTGTTCATCAATCAAGTATATGTAATTTCATAAATTAAAAAACAAAAAAATATTTTTGTAAGAAACATGTAATTTATAAAACAAATTCAAATATTTACTAGGCACTGTGAAGTAATTGTTAAGTTTTCTTTTTCTTTTCTTTAATTAAATTGATTCGTTTAAGTTTTTGTAAAAATTATTTGAGTTCATGTGTAAAATTTGTATTGCAAAAATACGAAATATAACAAATTTAATGTGCTAAGTTTTTATGTTTTCCTAAGAAATTTTGAATTTATCTAACTTTTTAATTTATTTTTATAGGTGTTGCCATAACAAGTTGCGCTGCAGCTTACTAAAGCCACATATACTATAACTAACTTAATGTATTCACAAAAATTGCAACTTACAGATTATCAAAAAAAAATTGAATACTTAACTTTTTTAGATTTACTTTTGAAATGATGTAATATTAAATATTATATTGAAATAAAGCAATTATATCTTAAATAAAATAAAAACAAATAATATATGTTTTGTATCAATTAGATTTCCTAAATTGAACACTAAGTGAATCGTGCTTAGTCAGGTGGATAGTAAATTGTATTGATTTCAAAAACAATTAAGATCGGTAATTGATATCAGCTGTTGGGAAATTTTAAGCCAGAAAACATAAAATGAGCTTTTGTTGAAGTTTAGTTTTTGCGAATATTTCAGATATATTAATTTTTTTAAAAAAATAGTTTGAAATTTTCTGCCTTATCTCTTTTATTTAAAATCTGGGAAGAGCTGAAAACAAAACTGATCTTCATTTTAAATATGTGGCTTAGCCCGATTCGTAAAATCTTGAATTTTTTCTATAGTTATGTATGAAGATAGCAATAAGGACTGACTAATAGATTTTCGTTATTGGCGACAAACGGAACATGGTAGTCTAACTCATAATGTGCGGTGGAAAAGGGAACCAAAAATGGCTTTTTCAGAGCTAACAAGACCGGCTCTAGTTGCCTTCATCCTTATTCAGTTCATAGTAATAATTTGCCAGGTTTCAAGTTTTTTTAGTTAAACTTCTAAATGAAAAAAAAAAACACGAAAACTCCCTTGGTACTTCAAATTCTCACAGTTTATTCTACGACGAAGGCACTCGACTATGTTTTCCAAAATTTTCTCATATCAAACAATCAAATTTACATTAATTAACTTGAGAAAATTTTGATTTTTTTAGACTTTTGTATGAAAAATCGAAAAAAATGTGACCTGTTCGACTCAATATTTCTTGGGAATGTTAATTAGACGAAAATTACTTTCCAAAAATATATATTCCATATATAGTATAATCTCTATCAATGAAATTTTCTTTTAAATTATTCTACAGTAAAAGTGCTTTGCGGAACTTGATAATATTGCCTGAGATATTGATTTGAATAAACTTTTTACAAGAAAATGGTTTACTTTTTACAAGAAAATGGTTTACTTTTTACAAGAAAATGGTTTACTTTTTCTTGACTGATGACCACGTATAAAGAAAGCAACAAACTCCAAAAAGTTAAGAATGGATTATCTTCATTGATGTAACTTGCAAGTTAAATTACCAGATGACCTAGAGACAAATCGAGGTCGTTTTACCCTGACTAACTTAAAAGTTCTCGGACCAGTTTTCTTGCTCTACGTGCAAGTTGGACAAATTGTATGAAAACGCCGTCGAAAAAGAAGAAAGGAAGCTTTCTTACAAAGCCTCTGTAAAATCACAAAAACAAAATTTCATCTTTGGAAATATTTGACTGCAATTAATATTGTTAAGAAAAATATTAAAACTTAAAACTGGGTTTAAAAATATTTTACATTCACAGCGAGAAAACAATAAACGAATTACTTCTATATTAATTTTTTTAAAAAAAATTTTAAATTTTGTGCCTTATCTCTTTTATTTAAAATCTGGGAAGAGCTGAAAACAAAACTGATCTTCATTTTAAATATGTGGCTTAGCCCGATTCGTTTAATCTTGAATTTTTCTATAAGAATTTCTTTAAATTTTAGGGACAAGCTTAAGTTGTTAAAAGCATTACATGCTCACATTTGGTTACAATTGAATCGGCGGTAGTATGAAGATAGCAATAAGGACTTACGAATAGATTTTCGTTATTGGCGACAAACGGAACATGGTAGTCTAACTCATAATGTGCGGCGAAAAAGGGAACCAAAAATGGCTTTTTCAGAGCTAAGAAGACCGGCTATAGTTGCCTTCATCCTTATTCAGTTCATAGTAATAATTTGCCTGGTTTCAAGTTTTTTTAGTTAAACTTCTTTAAATGAAAAAAAAAAAACACGAAAACTCCCTTGGTACTTCAAATTCTGTCTGTAAAATCACAAAAACAAAATTTCATCTTTGGAAATATTTGACTGCAAATAATATTGTTAAGAAAAATATTAAAACTTAAAACTGGGTTTAAAAATATTTTACATTCACAGCGAGAAAACAATAAACGAATTACTTCTACCCACTGGGTCACCAACAGAGATAATAAAAAAAAATGCACCCTTGTGTTGAATGAAAATCTCACGCAAACAATACCATCAAATTACGAAAAAATTAAATCAAAAAAATTTTGCGTGCGAAATAATAATTCATAAACACAAACATACGAATTCAAAAATACCATCTAGCTAACACCCCATTAGGAAATTCGAAGGTAATCTTGTGAGTTTTATTCCAAACATTAAATCCTACATCGTGAAAATGAAGCAGGATATAATTTGGTGTACAATTCAGCAACGCTTCATGAGTAAAGTTGGCCCTCGGAAGTTTTCATTTAATTTATCACTTGATTACGATTCCAAAATATGTTTTAAATAATGCCACTCCCACCTCTCACATAAACAAAATATCAGAAATAAGAAGGAGAAATTGTAAGAATTAATCAAAATGAATAAAAAATTATGATTGTGAGTTCATTATAATAATAATTTTTATAATTAAAAAATCTTTAAAATAATCTGAAAAAAATAGTAAAAATCGATCAAGGACGTGATAGTCTTTCGTTTTCAAAATTTTCTACCTAAATTTTATCGAAAATTGAATACTCGGCTTCTGGGAAAACTTTGAACACACAAGCAATCAGAATAACTTACTCATTGTTAAAAGAAAAAATTATCAGCTTAGGAATTTGGTGAGCAAAATTTTTGAAATTTTGTAACTGCATAAAAAAAAAGTGCGATTAACCATATATCAAATGTACATTTTGTATGCGTCAGGAATTTAATTTATTAACTACATATTATGTACCATATTTTGGTATACACAAATGAAACATTTTCTGTGTGTTTATATAAACCTATGCGATTTCCTATTGAGGAACTTATATATGCACTGCCGCACAAAACTTTATACAGTCAACCCCACTTAAGGTAAAATGCATTTACTGGATTCCTCGAATTTTATTGTTCAGTTTTGATGCCAACTGTTTCTTGAGACACTTTTCCATCACATCGATTATTTGACACTTTAACATATTTTATCTATTGATTTGAACTACAATATTCAAGTAAAATATCCCTAATAGCATCAGGGGAAATTATGAAGACAAAAATCCAGCTTACAAAACAGTGATGTCTTTTAAATAGCTGTGTATCAAAATTTGGTTTTATAATATCATGCTAGAACAAGATATAAAGTCATGTTACTTAGACATAAAACCATTAATTTTTTTAGAGGTTAAATTTTATAGAGTTGAATTTTAATATTTTTGCAATTTATTCTAAATCGATTTTCGAGATAAAATAATTAAGAACTATCTTATATAGGTTATACAATTCTACACTGTATAAGCTTACAAATATTTCTTGGAGGAATCAATTGCTCATTAAATTCTGTACCTACAAGAAATATATCCATAAATGGAATATAAGAGGTTTTCTTTGCCACAACGAAAGGAGTTTGACTTTGAAGCCACTGATTTCAGTAATTTTTGAAATAATTTTCATCTATGTAAATATCTACTCTACAAAATATGTAGGTTTTCCACACATAAAATGTCTTTCGAAGAAGATATATAAAAATTATATTTGAGTTCAACTTGATGATTGACGAAAACTCTAATATTGATACTGTAAAGTTATACTTTTTATAATTTAGAACCAGACACGATTTGTACAATAAAAAAGTTTCCGCTCCTTATGATGCTGTCCTCTCAGCGTTTTTGAACCAATTAGAGTTTTTGGATAGAGATATAATTGGCTAATAGTTTAAAAAAAAACAGCTCTTGCTAAAAATATTTAAAAACAAACAAAAAAAAATATTAAAACAAGCAACGTTTTGAATCTGCGTATAATCTAGCGAGGTAATACTGTAGCAATATCATAGCATGTAGAAAAAATCATGAATACAAGAACAAAAAAAAAAAGAAAGCGATTTCAGTACGAAAATTGCAAGCACGAACGACGGTAACTGATGGTAGCCACGATAGTGGAGGGAAAGTGAACAAATAAGCGTCAGGCAAGAAACAGCTGCCTGCCTAAAGTGTTAAGTGATCATAGCTGAAGAAAATCTTGAAGGTGCATAAAAAATATATGAAAAAATAAAAAAAAATACTTAAATAAAACATAATGCTATTTATCTACCAAGAGAAAAAGCAATTTAAAAAAAAGTAGTGATAAAAAAACATCAAAAGTATTTCCAATTGCTGAGATGAAATGAAGAAAACCAAAATAAAAAAAAATAATTTGACATTGATGATCATATCCAAAAATTCCTTGAGTGTATGCAGACTTTTTGATGAAAAAAAAAAAAAATATAAAATTTTAAAGGCAAATAAACTAAAATTATTTTAAATTAAAAAGTGAAAACTTATTAAGCACCTAACTAGTATTTCACTGTGAAACATATCTTCTTTTATTTCATAAATTGATCACTCAACATTGACTACTATGAATTCTAATCTCGTAGAGCAGAATTCCTTCATGCTCAGTGATTCGCGTCATATTCAATAAAACACTGTGCAACACAAAATAAAGTTGTAGTTCAGACAGTTTAATAGAATGTGAGAGTTTAAAATGCTATGACATCTTCAAAAATTATCGAGTTTTAATTCAATTACTTTCTGCACAAAAAATGCAAAAAAATGGCTTAAAAAAATTTTACGTAAAAATGATTTTAGTGTTTTGAAAAAATCGCCCAAATAATTTCTTATAAAAGGGATGTCTGATACTTGTTTTAGAAGATTTTTTAGAGCTCTTCTTCTCATTAATTTTGATCAATTTCGCTTAAACGTTATGCGCCTAAAAGCAGTACTATTGACATTCTTCTTAATGCATAAGTCCACTTAAGTCTTTGAAATGGGGGAGGGGTTAAAGTTTGTATATACATATGTTCGTATTACAATAGTTCAAAGGAGCCAGGCATTTCGTCATCATAGCAACACTGAGAAAAATTGGGTTTCATTTAATTTAAGGGTGTCACTTTTTGCAGACACAATGATGTGTTAATGTATCGAGTTTTTTAAACATCGATTTTTTCAAATATCAATTTTTTCACTTATCGATTTTTTCAAATATCGGCTTTTTAAATCGATAAATTACCACACAAGCAATAAAATTATTTTCATTGTGTTGTATAATTTTGAGGACTCTTGGTGACTTAGGCTACATAAGATGCCCTTCTGAATCCACCCCTTAAAAATCCTATGCTTATATTACGTATTACTTCTTGGGTAATATATCATTAAGCTTATCGGTAATAATTTTTTTTATAATTTTTTGTTACAAAGTGTATTTAACGATCTGTACCTGACTACCGTATTCCACTTATAGATAACAAAAGCCATATAAAAAGGTGTGTGTACAAATTATTAACTGCGAGTATTGCAGGCTTCATAATTGTTTTCGATATTTTTACATCGATAATAGCTCGCACATTAATTAATTTTTTAACACTTTAAAAAAGTAATTAAATTGCTAATCAGTGTATTGTTTCCTTAGTGAAAAAGTTAATTAACGACAGTAAAAGTAATAAAAAATAAATCAGTTCTAATTTTTCCAAAATGCCATGTTATGAAAGAAATAAAAAGAAGAAAAAGCAAAAATCCAAATCAAAACATAATCGCAGTGACAAAGAAAATGATGAGGTAAGTGTGATATTTATAGAAGCAACATGTTTAGCATACATACAAATATCAATTGTTTAAATAAATTTGACATTTTCACAAACATTTTTGGGTGAAGCGGAACGTAAAAGAAAATTTGATAACCATATGTTTGGAAAAATTAAGTAATCTTTTAAATAAATATATGTACATTCAAGAAGTTAAGTTTTAGTAAAAAAAAATTAGAGCATACTTTGAGGTTTAGCTAATGTTTTACAAGTACAAATCACTCCTTGATAGCGTCCATGAAATATAATTTATAATTATTTAATATATTTACAATTTAGCTTGGTCTCAAATACTTTAAGTTCAATTTTGAAATACTTTTGGTTAACAGCGTGTATGCCACGCTTTAGGAAGATTTTTGGTTCATTTCTGCGACAAAAATAGTTGAATTGCTTCAACTGGTGGGGAAATACCGGAATTCGATTTAGCACAATGTCAGGAATGTTTTGAGATATGGGTCGAAAATGGGATTTTGATATCAACCTCAATTGACGATTTGTGTTATTATTATGCTATATGTTAAGTGTTATATCAACCAATGAAAATATTAAATTTAGCTAATATTTTTCTATGTGCGTTTAACAGTGATATTCAACATGTGCTTCGCTGCGCGGAGGGCTTAACTAATCCTTACATTAACAATAGTAAGATCTCCGCAGGCCACGAAAGCTAATAACTACTGCTTTAGAAGAAAATATACATAGATTTTAGAGACACCAAAGACGAAAAAGAAATAAATCGTCCGTATGAGTAAAAACCTGTCATAACTAACAATAGCTTAATCTACAGATGATTTTGGATCTAATTTTCGTTTTCTTACGGTCATAATCCCAAAATTTCTTGGCAGGCTTGACCACTACTGTAAGCTGATTTGACACCCAAATTACAGCCAATAATCTGATATCCTCTGACATAATTTTTGGGCGGTTTTTCGAAGACTAAGCATAAAAACTGTTATAAAATAAAAAATTAATGAATGTTATGTTTGCTGTACCGAAACAAGAAGTCGACACTTTTTCTATTTCTCCAGTCAAGTGCTAGATAGTTTCATTATACAGTAGAATCTTGCTAATCCGGATATGGCCTAGTCCGGAAATATGCTGAAATATGTCCGGTTATGGGAGCTGTCCGGTTATGAGGGCTGTATTTTGGCCTCTGGCAGTGAAACAGTATGTCCTTTGTGAAAATTATATAAATAAAATATTTTCCGAACATTTTTTTAAGTACTTATTAGCGACAATCAGACTAAAGCGTTGGCTAATCATCATTTGAAAATTTTTAGAGAGAAGCAAAACCAGCAGCCCCTTAATGTCAACGTTTTGATTCAAAGTTTTTGTAGCATATTTTAAATAAATATATTCTTTCTAGCTATGGGCCGGGAAAATCGATGTCGATCGGGTCGGTTTATGTATGTCAGTCAATGACCATAATCTCCAAGATTATGTTGAGATGTAGATAAGGTCAAAAATTTGTATGGGTATTATGTTCACGTGCATTGTGTCTGTGGCATCAGTTGAATACGATTACAGTGAAAGCTCCCGTCACGGATAGCTCCCGCAGGCGGACATCTCTCGTAGACGGACGAATTTCTTGGTTTTTTGTTATGTATTTTGGAACAAAATACATTTCGGTGGGCGGACATCTTCCGTGGCCGGACGATTTCATTGGAACCGTGGGTGTCCGCCCACGGGAGCTTTCACTGTATTCGATTTCGGATAACCTAAATCTAAATGAAATCGTTGCAAACATTTTTTATTTATTCAGAAATCGAAAATGTGGCCGACCTAGATATAATTTCTAAATATATATTATACAATAATAAAATTTAAAAACAAAACAGCATAGAAGTTTTAAACAAAAACAATGAACTTTAGCTGTGTATTAGTCACAGGTTGTAAGTAGGCAACAACTCATAAAAATAGAAGTGTAGCAAAGCATATTTTCTCTCTCACCTCACAGCACTGAAACATTGGCCACAAAACATATGTTTTTATTTCGCTCACCTACACGATTGCATTTGAAGAGCGCGCGATATTCAGCAAAGTAACTTTTCTCTGTTCTCAGCGCTGAACTCAAGGAAAGAAAATTCCAAATGAAACGCAACACAAACTCAAAGTTGTGAAAATCACAGTCAAACAGCGACCAACCAACACAACGGCAGCAACACGCGGTCTGCCGAGCGCTCACAGATACCGCAACAATACAGTACAGATATGTTGTCACATTTTTGCATCTGTCAGATACAAAGCTCACCACTGCTTAAATAGGCGAAAAGTAGGAAAAAAAAACAAAAACAACAGAAAAGTGAATGACAGATACTCATATGCAAAGTGGAAGCAGAGTGTGGAGAAAAAGTACAACAAAAGTGTAAATAAATAAAGCGAAAAAGTCAAGAAGAGGTATCTCCGCTTGTGATGGCCGCACTGACGTTTTACGCCTGCAATGCGATACATCAATTGTGGGATTTGTCAAATGTTTTTGTGACGAGCGGTTTTAATTTTTCCTATAGCTATCGTTATTTACAAGCTAAACGTCGTGATTATTTATTTCGTAAATATTGTCGCGAAGTCTGGCATGAAGTTGCAATTGCGAACGAGCGCAGATACATTTTAGACAGTAGAGCGAGAGACATAATCGATGCAATAGACGTCGGAGCTGATGATGAAATTCGAATAGAAAATATTGAAAGTGAAGTGCAAATTGTCAATTTAAAGCAAAACTACACAAGTACAAATACAAAAAATACAAATAACATTACAAGTGCCAAAATGTCGCGTTACACGGGCATTGATTTTGCCGCTATGGAGGCCACCATGGAAGCTACTGAGAATCAACTACGTCAGGAAGAGGCCCAAGTGCGACGATCCCGTTTAGGTTCTGATATTGTGGATGATTTTGAACAAATTGAAGTTATCGATGGCGAGGAAGTTGACGTAAATATTAAGTTTTTAATTTCTTTTATCAATTTTTAGGCATTAATTATTTATATAAATTTTGCAAAACTTTTATCTTATCTAGTTTAGTGCTACGCAGTCAATTTAAAAATTCTATCTCTTAGATATGTACGTACGTACTAATTTTAGTGGCAGTGTTTTTTCGTTTTTTCTTCAAAATTGCGTTTCATGTGATTTCTTTTTACCTTTCCGTCATTTTGTTGGCTTCATTGTGTTGGTGTGAATTTTAGTTAAATTTGTGTGGGTAATTATTTTCTGCTTTTGACAGCTGTTTTGACATTTCGACGCACAATGAGTGAGAGAGTGTGAGCAAGCGTTAGAAACAGCTGTTTGATAGCAGTGGTGGTGGATATCTTCTTTGCAAAAACTTGTTTACGTTAAGTGCGTTCCCGTAATATAACGCATTAGTCCAAATTACAGTACTCGAAAAATATTTGTAAAAAAAATGGTTCAGACGAAATCCTGTAAATTGGATCAATGTATTAATGTACAGGAACGCATTTATACTATATTTCGTCAGTCATAATTACAAGAAAAAATATATTATGCAACAGACAGGCGCGGATCCAAGGGGTTCATGACCCCCCCAAAACAGCCCGCATTTCAAAAAATAGAGCTGAAACAATATTTTGCAACCCCAAAAACAAAAAAAAAAACAAATGAACAAAATCTAGTTTTTGCAATCTTAAAAACCTGAAACTAACCAAACGACCAAAATTAACATATTTTTTTGCACTCTGAAAAAATTGGAATCAAAAAATGAGTAAATCAACAAATTTGACTAATTTTCTTAAACAAGACTGACTTTTTTATTATTTTTTCTATATTTGGATTGTAGCTATACTTGATATACTATCATCTGTTTACAATCTGTTTTCATTGAAGAAATTCGGCTTGCTTTGTTTATTTGGTTATTCTTGTTATTTTTGATTTTTTTCTATCCTGTGACCCCCTCCGGAAAAAAATTCTAGATCCGCGCCTGGCAACAGATGTACTTTATGAGCACCTACCTGATTTTTTTTTGATTTGTTATTCTTATAAATCCATTAGTAAATCGTATAGATTCAATACGTTGCAAAGTTATAAAATCTTATATGAATATGCCCAACCAGCATTTTGCGGAATTTCCAACCACATTCCAGTCTTTTTCGAGTCCTCTATTTGATTAAAATGGTCATAAATGCGCTCATTTTCTGATCATAAATGATGCTTTTGTCGGGAAAAAATGTTACCCTATCCGCGACTCTTTTTGAAGAGTCGTTTATGACCCGTTTTTCTGATCACTTTCGACTCATTTTCGAGTCATATTTCTTATCATTTGCGAGTCTTTTTCGACTCATGTTTTAGTCATATTTCTAAGCATTTGCGAGTCTTTTTCGAGTCATATTTCTAATCATTTGTGAGTCATGTTTTAGTTATATATCTAATTATTCCTATCATTTTTAGCTTATTTTTCTATTTGGCTAGAATATTCATGGCGAACCTTAAACTTTATCAAATAATTTACCATAAATTTTTTCGCATTCACCTTCCTTCGCGTGTCCTTGCCGTTCTTATCATCATCAGTTCTATATCTTTAACTTTACTAATTGTAAAAGTATTTATATATTATCTTCTTGCTGTTAAGTTTTTGTGAATTATAAAATAGGACGCAATTTAAAATGCATATTTTCAAGAATAAGTTCTAAAGTCACATTCGAATCATTACGTAGATCAAAAAGTTATAATATTGTTACTGCTTTCATCTGCAATGAGTTTTAGATCATTGGGTATATCGATATGTGATTTTTGTAATTTATTTTTTATATTTTTCTCAGTTATTACTGATAATCACTTTTTGGTCATAAATAGTAATCGAAAATGACTCGTATAGGTGATTTAAAAAAAAAATATCATCTAAATTCTAGGTGGGTTGTATATTTTTTTGTACTTAAAAATGTAGAACATAAATTCTATTTTATAATCAGAATTTATTTTCAATTTTTTCGATAATGATAAAAATGTGTATTTATGTCAGTTGTTAGAGCGTTTGCAGCATGCACGGGTTCAAATCCTGGAACAAATACTTATTTTTTTAATTTTATTTTAGTTACGATATCTATTTATAAAATGATTTGAATAACAAAATTTTATTCGGCTGAGGTTTGAACCCCGGCTACAAAACGTTGATGTTTTATTAGACAAAATTAAACATAAATAACAGTCTGTACAGCTGGTTTTTATGTGTTGAAAAGTTTTTAAAGTTATACCTAAATTCATCAAAAACTACCCTTAAACTGATGTTCGTATAAAAATGTTAAAAAATTCAAACAAAAGTACAGTGTAAGCAGGCCCGGATGAAGAAATTTCCCGCCCCTAGGTAGTTGCAAAAATAATCGGACATTTTTGCGCTTTTTCTCACACAAAATTGAAGTTCTTCCCATTTTATGAATTAATTATTTTGATATTGCTAACCAAAAAAAAATCATCAACTTTTCCCACAAAAAATTTAAATTTTTACCATTTAAGGGGAAAATAATTTTTTTTTTCTGAAGAAATTACTTCCGTAGGAGTTGGTAACAGGTGTAAGCATTTATGAGTAATTTGTATTTTGCTTATAGCCGTAGTAATTTTGTTATTACATGCGCCAGAAATACATATCGTTACCGTAATATAGAAAGGACCTAACTAGCATTATTTTCAAAATCGAGTTTTTTTTTTTTAAATTTCGGTAGGTATTTTTTGATAAAAAAAATGTGTGTGCTACGATTGAAAATAAAGCAATTACAAGCAAAGTCATAACTCACTTTAATACTTTTTTATTAAGTTTTTCGTTATCCTGTAAATTAGCAAAAATTGTAGATAGGGCTTTCTTTATTAAGGTAACGATTTGTATGCTTAATAAATATAAGTATTTACGTCTAATAATATCCATTATCATTTAATTGCAATTTAATTAATACTTTCGAGACATTTCGGAACACGGTATCTGGTCTGTCAGCCGGTATCGCTTGTGTACATCATGAGCGCCGGGTTAGAATCAAGCAAAAAAGAAATCTTTTTGTTTAAAAAAAAGAAAATAAATAAATAAGAAAAAAATGTTCAATAATCTTAATACGTTATCGGATTTATTGCTTGTTTCGAATAAATACTTTCAATTCTGTAGATATTTATAGACTTTGCTTGTTAGTCATTAAAAATGATTATTCCCAATGTAATCGAAACAATAACGAACCCCATTTTAATGCTATTAACTACGAAAAAACACTTGTTGCTGCTTGTTGACGTTATCTGCATTATACAAGTAATGGGGTTTGTTTAACAGCAATTAAAAAACAAACAAACTATGAGATACATGTAAATATTACTCAGCTAGCACGGAAAAGTTTTGCTAACACCATCAGCTGATAAGAAAAACCGCAAACTCAAAGCTCAAACTAGTGGGAGAATGCGAGAGTAATATGCAAAGCTTTTGCTGTTTTAATGAAACATTCAAGTCCATAAAAAATTTCAATCAGTTTAAAAAAAAAAAAAAAAAAAACCTTCCGTTAACGACCCCATAGCAAAAATACACGCGATAAAGCCACAATCTCGAATTTGAAGAAAAAATAAATTGTCAATGTAAAAAATATATGTGGCATTCTTAGCTACAAACAGAATGAATTGAACCTTGAAGTCGTCAATTATGCTGATTTTTTGTCTGCGTGGTATCTATTCGACTAATATTTATATATCTACTAGCATTACCCTGTGCGCATCGCCTCACCTCAACCGTGGTGTAGATTCGATGTGCGGTCTGCGTGAAAATTCTATTTAAAAACTACTTTTGTATGAGTACCACCCTTAGTATGCACCCAAAATAAAATTTTTACAACCTAAGCAGTGCCTCTTAATATAAAAACCACATGATGTAAATTCCTTGAGAATCGATTTAAGCGGTCTTCGAGAAAATGATATTTAAAATATTTTTTTGTGTGAGGGCCACCCTAAATAAAAGTTTTGTATCCTTAGCTATGCCTCTTAACATAAGAGCTACGTGGTGTAAATCGTTTAACCTGTTATCGTGAAAATGACATTTTAAAAAATTTTGTATGAGGGCCACCCTAAGTTTGAACTTGAAATAAAACTTTTACGATCTTATCTGTGATTCTTTATATAAAAGCCATATGGTGTAAATTCCATGAGAATCGATTTTGCGGTCTTTGAGAAAATGATATAAAAAAAATTGTTGTATAAGGGCCACCCTAAATAAAAGTGTTGAAGCCTTATATATGACTCTTAATATAAGAGCTACGTGGTGTTAATTCGGTGTGAATCGATTAACCTGTCTTCGTGAAAATGATATTTAAAAATTTTTGTGTATGAGGGCCACCCTAATTTTGCACTTTAAATAAAATTGTTACAATCCAATCTCTGCCTCTTAATATAAAAACCATTATTGTAAATTCCAAGAGAATCGATTAAGCAGTCTTTGAGAAAATGCTATTTTTAAAATATTTGTGTATGAGGGCCACCCTAAATAAAAGTTTTGTGGCCTAAGCTATGCTTCTTAACATTAGAGGTACGTAGTGTAAATTCGGTGTGAATCGATTTATTTGTCTTCGTGAAAATGATATTAAAAAATATATTTGTATGAGGACCACCCTAAGTATGCACCCTAAATAAAATTTTTACCATCAAATCTGTACCCCTTAACATAAAAGCCATACTGTGTAAATTTCATGAGAATCGATTTGCCTGTCTTTGAGAAATTGCTATTTTGAAAATATTTGTGTATGAGGACCACCCTAAATATGCACCCTAAATAAAAGTTTTATAGCCTATGACACCCGCCCGATCGATACTAACATACTGTAAAAATTTCATCAAAATCGGCTGGATAGTTTCCGCGTGCATAAGAGACAGACAGACAGACAGACAGACAGACAGACAGACAGACAGACAGACGGACAAAAAATGAATTTTATATAATAGATATGAATACAAAAAGAATTAATTTTATCTCTATAAATATCAGCTATACGAGGAAAGTTGTTAGCACATACATACAACATTAGAAGACAGTTTGTCTTCTGATAAACCCCAACCAATTTCTTATCTTCTGTAGGGTAAATGATATTTTGAATTAAACTTGAAAATTGGCGAAATTGAATTTTTTTTTGAATTTGCACTTTTTGTGAAAAAAAATTATCAAAACCGATTCCAATAAATATAATCTGTATGAAAACTTTATTCATTCTGATTAACTTAACTTAACGTATATAAAGTGAAAAGACCTCAGCTTTCTTGCTTTCAAAAAAAAATCAGAAGTATCCTTCTTCAAAAAAAAAAAAGTTAAATTTATTTTCGATTTTGAAAAATCAAGATCAAATTTTCGAAAAATAATTACGACATTTTGAAAGGCCATTTAGAAATCTATCGAAAGTTTTAAGACTCAAATAGTTAGAGACCATCCAATTGGGCAACACTTTGACCAAGTTTGAGATCAATTGGTTTTGTTCAAATTTTTACAAAAAAATGGATTTTTTAAACGTGAATCTTAATATTTTCGAAAAAAAATTTTACTGCCGAACTTTTAATTTATTCGTCCATTTGATCGCCATGAATTATCATGGCACGTTTTTCGTATTTTTTTGCCAATTCCTCAAATGCTTTTTGGGGTGCCGTTGTGCACCCACCTTGTACGTCTGATAATGCAAGTAATTGAAATAGAAATTTTATATTATCTCCATTTGAAATATTGCAGCTCTTAAAAACTTATGAAGCATGAAGGTTTTTTTCCCCTAAGTGTTGTCATAGATCAGCTAAGTGACACTGCTTAAAGTTTAAGGCCACAACACTTTATCTTAAGGCAAAGGAATATAATAAATGAAAATAGTACGTGAATAAACAAATAGGAGCAAATAAGATCCGAACCGATTAAAATCTGTCAATTTTCGAAAAGGATAATTTTTTTTTTTAACTAACAAAACAAGGTCTGAACCATTATAAATCATTTTCTTTTTAAATAAAATTGAATAGCTGACCACAATATTTATTTTCTCATTTATGAAAAAAATTTTCAAACCAAAAAAAAAAAAATCACCAATGACAAATTTGTACGGAACCTTGGCTCCGAAAGTGCTAAGGAATAACATGTGCATTCTTTGGTATATGTTTTTTAAGTTTTCTAGTTCTAACTTATCAGCCAGATTTCGAAGTGATATGTACCTACTAACTATAATAGAAACTATATCAACCTTTAACGTCTCTTGGACATGACAATTAAAAAAATTTTTTTTTTTTTTTCAAAAAATGTGTGCTCCATTAGGTATTTTTAATTGCTGAAAACTAAATATATAAAATATAATAGCAGTCCAAAATATTTTCGGATCGATTAAAAATTGAAAAAAAGTAGCATCAATTTATTTATTATACGAAAAAAATAACAAATATGTGGCCACGTTAGGGGAAAGGAATTTGTCCAAAATCACATGCTTACATCGAATATATTGATTACAATTAATCATCAATCACTTCTAAGCTTTTAAGTAATTTTTTTTTTTTTCTATATATAAAAAGCTCTAAACATTGTAAATACTTATTATTTGGTGACATTGTGAATTAATAACAAAATAAAATTTCTTTAGTGAAAATGTGAGATTGAGATGGAGACAGCTTATATGTTATAAGGAAATACAATAAATGCAAGCCTTAGCTTCTTGTGGTCATAAAAAATTATTGCACATTACCAGTTTCTGATCGTGAGTGAGTGTATTCGCCCTGCGCTTGCAGTGAATCACTTTTTTTTTATTATTATCACTTTGACATTTTTTCATATTCATTGAAAACAGTGGACACGACAAAAGGTCACAAAAAGTTATTTTCATAGTATAGAAAAAACTATATATCTTTGTCACAGGCCCCGCATTTTCATGGTACTCTAAGGTACAGTATGTTTGTTCAATTTTGCAAGATTCGATTAAAATTTCTGTTTTTAAGAAATATATTTAAAATTTTAATATTTGCCAAACATCTAGAAGGTATTCCGCAATCTGTAGAATTTTTCAATTCAATTTTCCCTATTGCACCAAATCTACTTTCTAACATAGCGCCAAAAATATGAATGTTTTGCTGAAAAGTTTTCAAACGCCAGATTTTAGTCGGTTTCGACCTTATTTTTTCACCGCAGAGAACAAAGCTTTTTATGGCTTAAAGCTCCGCTACTGTTGTTTTCCTACTGCTGCATACTGTTATTACTTGCCTTGCTCAATATTTCAAGTTTAGTATAGTCGCGTATTTTTATAACGAAACACGCAAAACTGAAAGAAAAAACGAAAAGGCCGAACGAAAAATAAGGGATTACCTCATTATTTAGTTTAATTTTAAACTTTTCAGTGGGTGAAAAGTTAATAAAATTTATTTGAAAAGAAAACAAACAAAATTCGCTCATACTAAATAAATAGAAAATCAAAAAGTTAATCTTTAAATCGTTAAAGCTCAAAAAAAAGTAAATTTAAGAAAAATCGATTTTTTCATACATGTGATTAAGCGGAAACTGTGATTTGTCTTTTTATATCTACTCGTCTAATATAAATAAAAATTAAATTTGGAAACCAAAAATTCTTTTAAAATTTGGACACGTTTTTAATTCACAACAAAAAGGCTTTGCTTTCGACCAAAATCAAAATTAATATTAAAAAGAAAAAGATATTTTCAATTATTGATATTTATAAATACAAGCGAAAGGGACGGAATCTCAGCGATAAATTACTCTTATTGAAATTAACACGCCTTATAGTCACAATAAAAAAAATTTAAAAAATTTTGCAAAGCTCTAGTAAAAAACAAAACTCGTTGAATCATAATTTCATCAAGAAGAGCTTGGAGCAAAAACTGCTTGCTATTAAAAAAAAAAGAACAACAAACAACTACATAAATAGAGCGCAGGTAAACAAAAGTATCTGTATACATGGCAATGTATCTAAACGCGTAGACTGCATCAACAAAAAACAGCAACAAAAAAAAAACAACAAAATGATTCACTTAATGCTAAATATTCAGCAAAAATTTAATTTTTGAATTCTAAACAAGTGAGTTAATTCAATGAATAATAAGTAAATAACGTCGCAAGTATGTTGTCAACATTAGCGCAAATTCAATGAAACACAATACACAAAGACATTTTACTTGTAAAATAAATTTGGATAGAAAATTTGTCATCCAATCAAATCCAATAATATCTAAAAGAATTTCGACTAAATTTCGTTAAATAAAGTACAAAAAATCAACAACAATTATTTGGTTCATTGATTTTTAACAGCCCAAACAAACAACCGGCTCGACTGCATTAGCAACGACATAAAGGAGCAGCAGCAACAACAATAATAAAAATGTACAAAAATTGTCTTTATTGCGTTGTATTTAAAGTTGTCCACCCATAATTGTTGGCATGTTCAAAATTCAAGTTTTTATAGAAATATCCTTTTTTGGTTGCCATCACATTTTTTTTTTACTGTGACTCGATTTTTTCTTAATTTCCTTGAGTTCCTGACGTAACTTATTATCTATCATGTGCTTTCGTGCCCTATGTAGAGTTTTCTCTTGCTGTAGATCACACGAAGATGGTCTTAATGAGGTAAGTTACTCAAAAGTTTTAAAGTATTTTTATTCATTGGTAAAGTTTTAATTGAAATTGGCTTGAATTCTCTTATAAACACTTTGACAAGGATGTTTAGGGTTGCCAAACTTATTTGAAAATTTTTATTTGTTGGTTAGTGAAACTGTGCTGTGCAAGTATTCTTTTTACGAGAGCGGGCAAATGTGTCTTTACAATAAACTTTCACGAAGCAATTATTGAGCAATTTTTTGATTTTCCGTTATGTATCTTAGGCGAAAGAGCCTAAAAACGTCAGAAAAAAATGCCCTAAAATTGTCTCACGAAAATTTGGAAAATCTTCCAGAATGAAAAACCGAGAAATCGCCGAAAAAAATATAACAGCCCAAAAAACTTATTCTTATTTACCCAAAATTAATAAAAAAAATTGCTCATAAATTAAAGAGAAAAAAATTGATATTTTCCAGCACATGCGGCAACTCTGCTTCTCAAGAATAGAAAACACTCGTGGGCTCAAGTTTATCCTCTATGTTTTGCACCGTAAAGTAGTGCAATTATTTTAGATGTTAAGCCAGTGCCATAGCTTGTTGCCTCATTCTTTTAATCACTTAACATTCTTCCGTAGAAAGCACCAACAAACACTTTGCTTGCCATTTTTGTTTATATCCCCCCAGTGGGACATCAAATACTGCAATGCGGAGACTGTTGTACAAATTGTAGGAATTTGTAAAAAAAAAAAATCCGTACTCCCGTTGTGTTTCTCTAAGTGTTGCCGTTGTTTGCATTTCTTCTTCGGTGTTGTTTGGCATGTGAATTCATCGATGACAACAGTTTTTGCCAGACGATTGGGTTAAGGTTGTTGATGTGGCTTTTGTTTTTATTTATTTATTTATTTTGGCACTCATACCTGATTTGATGTTTGGCGTACAATTAAAATTTTTATGGCTTACCATAAATTGACCAAAAAAAAATAAATAAATTTTAAATTAAATATGTACTGCATGAATTATTGCGATACTCGTATTTTTCAACCAAAAAAAACAGGCACTCGAATATCAAATTGCATTTTTTGGGAACTTTAATTGCAAGTCAAATAACTTTAAAAATGTTTCGGATTGTTGTTTTAATTTAAGACTGGTACGCTCACTAGCCTGCAGCTCAATCAAAATGCATGGGAGTAAAGTATTTAAAAATCAAATCAGCCGGAGTCATGTTAAACCCAGGCAGTTTTGGGACAATACCGACACATGGCCGGTGTCGAAATAGAGTGCTTGAAGTAATAGCCAAGTAGAAAAATATATTATGTATAACCAAAGGCTTGAATTAATTATATGCACATCGATTTCTTGCCTGTACCTAACGATAAGATTTGAGCCACTTTCATCATCTTAAAATTTTTAATAAGCAAAATAACAAATTTTTTTGAAAAAGAACATTGAAAATTTTGAAACAATGATAGCTGGCTCAAATCTTACTTAACACAGGTCTTTCAAGGCAAGAAATCTCCTCCACAACATTGGTGCTGTTACATTTTTCCTTTTGAGGCTGACTTTTTGAGTATAAAATACCGTAAAATGTTTTGTGAAAAATTTTTGTTTGTTTCCGTAATTTGCTACACAATATTCTAGCATGAAATAAAATTTTATATGGTTATTTGCCATTGATTATAATATTGATAGATTTACAAAAAAAAACCTTGAAAAATTAAATTTTATATACGAGCTAAAACTTCAATTCATACTTATTTACACTTATAAAACTTTTAATTCTTGATGTCAAAGTTTAAGAATTTTTATAATTAACTAACTACACTAAACACTTTCAAGTATTTGAATACTATATACCAGAAGTGGGCAGCAACACTATCTTTGGGTGGCACTTTTATGGTGGGAATATTTATAAGTGTCATTTACAATATTTATGTTTGGTAACAAACTTTTTGGTGAAAAGTCGAGTAGGTCTAATTTTGTCAGTTTTAAGATATTCCCAAGAAACAAGATATATCTTCCACAAGTCAATAAAATGTATGTTCTTTAATTCAATTTCCTGAAGTAATCATTATATACAATAGCATCAAACACTGAATGCTTTTGTTCTTCACCTCTTATTTTTAAATGACACTTGTGATATCATTCTGACATTTAAGTGAAGTGATTGTTACGGTTTTATATACAAAGTGTTGCCATTAGGCACAGCAGCCTACATAACCACAATGCAATTTTATACACTATTTAGCTTAATTTGGCTTTACATATATAAAATTTAATACATATGTACATATTTCGTAAAGTTTTGTCTGGAAAATTCGATTAAGAAAATTTGTATCGCTCTATAGTATTTAATGGATAACATTACGCATAAACCCCAGTAGCGTAGTGGTTAGCATATCCGCCTATTATGCGGTTCAAATCCCACCCCTGCTAAATGAATATTTTTTTCACAGCTTCCCCTCTCGAAATTCACTGATAATTCGAGGGTATAATTGGTCGTGAAAAGCTTTTCTTAATTTAACGTTCCGATCCGGCATTAAACTCAAGGTCATTGCCATTTTATATAAATGAAATTACCACACCATAATAGCGATAAGAAATAAAATAAGCCGATGTCTTTTGTAGGCTTATTATTATTATAAACATTTGCAACAACTTTTTCTGTTAGACCTATTTATTCTTTTTGCTTTTTATACTCTACACTCAGCGTATATTCACTTGTTATTTCGTTTGTAACGTATAGCAGGCATATACATATATTCGTGATCAGCGTCATCATCTGAGTCAATTTAACTTTGTATGTCTATCTATCTATGGAAATTACGTTTACCAAAACAAGGGCGTGGCACCATCTATGCAATTATACTATTAGTGCTTTGAATTATATTTAATTTGTGACGATGCTAAAAGTAAAATCCCTACTATGATACTTTATTTTATTGCAGATTATTTTCCTGTTTTCAACATCATTTTCTTATTTTATTTTCAAAAAATACTGGAAGAATATTAGCTTCCCGATTTCGCAAAAGTTTTGTTTTCATACGATACTACTTTCACTTTTATTTCACTTTCATATCATATGTATTTATATGACATTAAGTTAAACATGTAAATATACTTCCCATGTTTTGATCAAAAAAAAAAGGTCTGCTAATGTTAAATTTATAAAATTATAATAATAATTATTATGTAAATATAAATGTTAATCATATAGAAATATATTAATTTGATAAATATGGCGAAAAAGCCATTATGTTCTTCATATTTAGCATCAAGTGGTCGGGAATTCCAAACTCAATAAAATGGCATCAGAAAGTCAATTTTAATTTTCATTTATTCAATTTCTTTTATAAATTGATTTATTCTTTAGAATCCCGTGATTCTGAATGAACTTTAATTACTCTTCTTTGGAAAGGTTATTACTTAAACAATTATACCTTTGAACAATTGCAAGCTTTATTTTGTAAAACGTTATAAATTAGAGATGAATCAAATTGATAGTATGCCCAAAAGTCTTATATACGACATTGTTTGATCAAAATTATAATTATTATTTATTGGCTCGCTCTGGTGCTTGTCGTTTTTAATAACGAATTGCACTGCATTATATGAGCCGTGCAGTTTGGCTCCAAGTGCCGCAATATGGCCTCTCCTGTTCAATATCTACCTAAAAGCATTTATTTATCTATGGACATCAGTTGTGATTGCTTGAATTTTAAAATATAGCAAACTCTTTCAGATATACAATAAATATTTAAGTTAGCACTATTTTGTTAAATAGTTTTATTAGTGGAGATTTTTTTTTTTAACTATTCCTGACACATACCCTACGTTGTATGTATATAAGCTACCCAGTCAATGAATGTTTTGTTGTAGCAATTTAACTAATAGTAAGTAATCACATACGAATTATTTTCGTCTGCCAGTTGCTAATTTTGGTCACAATAACTTTTTGTGTGAGGTCATACTGACAACATTAAATGATTTCATTTTGGTTATTGGCATAATTTATGTGTCAGACGAACATTTTACTTATACGCACACATTAGGGGTTAATGGGGAAATTTTTTTTGATTTACAGAGCACAAATATGAGTGATAAGTCTTAAGATTTTTGACAACTTTATATAGTTAGTCAGATTTTAATGGTTGTTTCTTGTATGAGAGCTAACTGAACAACTAACTTGAATCTATGTACCTTATTTTTGTCCAATATTTTGGATGTCACCAATTAGTCAAATACAGATTTTGATTAAATTAGCCTGAACAGCTAATGGAGTATTTTTAAAAAATTCTTTTGACATGTATGAATCAAAAAAAAAAAGTTCAGAACGGTAATTTTGAGGATCAAAAGTTAAATGTTTACAAGTTTATGTGACCTACATTTGAATATGCATATCTACACATGCATATTCGTAGAGCTTCAATTTCTATAGCTTTTGCTAGGGGTGTGGCACAGCCTTAACTATTACTATTTAGCATTTCTCACGACAACCTTAATCAGTCTGCCTTCATTTGGTTTATTAAGGGCTAATGATATCTTTTGTTTTATCATGACTTGAAGCATCAGGCTCTTTTTAATTATCAAAGTACTGAAGTACTACAACAATATATTTATCATTCGTCATTGCTAAATAAGCCATGGGCCAGAACTTTGTATATTGCATATTGTAAATTTTGACTCATGGGGCATCTGATGAAGAACTTGACTTATGACTTATCCTACTTTACAAGAGTTGTAGTACTATAGAACGAGGTATATAGTATTTTGCATATATTGTGATTTTAGGTGGTTTGAAAAACTATTAAGTAACAGTATTAGAAGTTTTTTGTCGTAGAACCTTTAGATATGTATGTAGTTCATTATATCCGAAGAGTTAGCGACTGACCTACCCTTGTCAGTTTTTTCCTGTTTAATAAGGAATGCTCCTACAGGAACCACCCTTAGCGGCCAAAATTTGAAGATATTCAAGGTTGAACCTTTTCTGCATAAAATCACATATTTTTTATTTTTTGCCAAATATGAATTAATGTTGGCCCGAGAAAACGAAATGGTTGTTCTTTTTGTTCTTAAATATCATGATACATTTAATCGAACATTTTCTATAACGTTTGTCTGGAATTAATCTGTAGCCTAGTGATAAGAAAGATAGTTTCAAAAAATTAGTTTTTGTGACCCTTCAACCTTGAATATCTTTAAATTCTAGCTTCTTTGAGGTACAAGATCGAGCATTTCTTATTCCGCAAATTTTGAAATGACATTGGTAAATCGATCGCTATATCATACTCTATCATTAAAGCTAACCAATAAAAAAAAAAACAATCATATTAATGTAGTCATTTTTCCCTTTTTTTCATTATTTAGTCAACTTACTACGAGTACTGTGAATCACAGGCCGTCTACAAAACCGAAGATGTTGCGACGTTACAAGAAGGTGTCAGCTATACGTTCAATGGCTACATATTACAAAATTGCGAAAGGTAAGTACTCATCAACAGCATCAATGTTTATCTCCAGCTAATGCCATTTCTCTTCCCTTAGATTCTCAATTAATTTCATATTGAATAATGAACATCGTGATGTTGCGCTACACATCAATCCACGTCTACCTCAAAACTACATAGTACGCAATACCCGAGCTAAAGATGTCTGGGGTAAGGAAGAAGTTACTTCAGCGCTGCCATTTATATTGCGTCGTGGTTCCAAGTTTTCAGTGCAGGTGCTTATCACAGATGCCTGCTACATGATATCTGTCAATGGACATCACTTTGCTGAGTATAACCATAGACTGCCCTATACTCAAGTTGGCTGTATTGAGGTCAAAGGTGATGTAGACAACATAGATGTTGAGCGACAGATAGTCGAAGAGTATCCTCATCGTTTTGGTGAATCACAAGCAAAAGACATACGTGTTGTCGGTGGTGTTGATTCACCGCCAGGCAACGAAGACAGCGGTATGGATGAGGGTGATTACGATGATATGGATATAACAAGCATACCAGACACCTTTAAGTATATAAAAATGCAAACCAAAGATTCATATTCACCGAGTCTAAATGTTCCGTCAACCGGTATAAGTTTGCCCTATTATGGTCGTCTGCCAACAAATAGTTTTACCTATGGACGTAGTCTGAAAATTGAGGGGCGTGTCAAGTTACTGCCACATTCATTCTATATTAATTTACAAAAAGGTCAACATATATGGCCCCATGCCGTAATTGCATTCCATTTTAATCCACGATTTTCGAAACAGAATAGAGGTGCCCTATACAAACATGTCGTTATACGTAATGCGTGGTTCGATGGCAAATGGGCTGAGGAAGAGCGCTCCGAATTGGATACAGATCTCCGGCCGGGCAAAACATTTAGTTTGGCTATAGTTTGTGGTAAAAATGCGTATGAGGTGTATGTGAATCGTAAATGGATAACGGAGTTCAAGCATCAAGTGAAACCGGAAATTGTTGATACGATCTATGTGCAGGGTGACATAAAGCTTTGGGATGTTGTTTTGGACACAACAACTTGGACGAATAATAGGAAACGAATCTATCAGAATCCAACATATACGGATGATTTTTAAATGGAATTGAGCAGTTAAGGCTGACAGTAGCCGGAACAGGGACTTCACATTACAGTGAGTATGAGCGGAATATTGGCTTATAATCAGATTTTTCCATAATGTTATGGAGACAATTTTTTATATAAAATATTTATAAATTAAGGCTTGAAATAATCTGATATTTCTCTTTTTCTTTTTCAGTTGTCTGAGCCAAGACGCCTTTAGTAGCAGCTTTAACGTATCCGCTAAAATAAAGAATATATGGCCAATTAACAAAGCTAAACTTAAATCGAATTAAATCGTTGACTAACTAAACAGTAAATTTATATTATTTACATATTTTCTAATATTATTCTTTCTCAAATTTTTAACTAATAGTCTTAAGAATAAATTCTAAAATAGATACATACGTTACTATTTATGCAAGTTAACTAATACACAAAATTTGAAGTCAAGCGAGTGTGTGCAAGTTTTTCAATTGCATACTTTTAGGCATCATACAGATTAGAAGCTATGCCAAAGTATTCATTTTTGTTTTTCAATTTTTATACAAGGCTCCTGCTATATTCTGTTATATCCTTGCTATAATTAATACATGAGCCGCCGAGAGGAAAGAGCTAGTTTTTCTTTGGGTCCATAATGTTCTAAGCCATTATCTATGGGTAAACTTTTTACTTGATTTATTCGTAGAGCAAACATATAATTAAAATTTACGGATCTGATTTTGTGTCGGAAATGTGTAGTCAAAATTTTAATTGTTTTTCTTACAAAACTATATTTTTTCCAAAATTTATCCCTAGAATCTGCTTCCCTCTGCCCTTTAAAGTTGTCAGAAACAGTTTTTTTTTTTTTTGAAATTTTTGGATTATGCCGAAAATCAAGAAGTAGATAAATTGAAACATTAAATTTTATAAAATATATCGCTTCCGATGTTTTTACTCTTTGTAGCAGCTAAACCCAAATTTTTAAATTTTATAAAAGTCTATAATTTTTAACGAAAACTGCTCATAATTTACAAAAACTTTTTTATAAAAGAATGCTTTATTGTAGCTCCAAAACTACTTCGCATTTTTTATAGTTTTAATACTGCACGTTAAATTATATCTCAGTTATTAGATTCGACGCAGTAGCTTCCAATAAATTAGATATTTCATGATGGCTCTTCACAAGTTTTTTTCTGGCTATAACTTGAAATTAAATCCCTTCAATCTTTCACTCTAAAAATACTTTCTCTGTATAACTTAAGGAAAATTTGAAACCAAAGTAAAGTAAAAACTAAGCAAATCCGGACTTGGATTTTCTCTCGACAGCCCTGATATTACAAGCTTATGTTTATTTTTGATTTCAATTTTTAAATTAATACTAAATGATCATATATTTTATATTCATAATTATCTAAATAGCTCAACATTTTAGTTCGTTTTCTAAATTATGAATAAACTTCTGAAGCAACATAAATAAATTTTTAGGACAATAAATAAGCTAAACAGCACTAATGTTAATAAATATGTTAAGTATGTCATTGAAAACTGTTTGTTATATTAAAATGTGATTTTTTTAAAAAAAAAAAGTGTCCACTTAAAACGTATTATGTATTTACAAAAATATTTACTTCTCTCTAACTAATCTTATAAAATGTTATATTGGAAAATTGTTAAATTGAAATAATTTCATATGTATAAATTTAGGTAAATAGTTGTAAAGTCAAACATTTGTACTAACTAAATTGTATACCAAATGCGACAAACCAAACAAAAAAACCGAAATTATTTTTAAGTTGAATATGGGTACATTTTTTGTATTTGTAAAGTGACTGTTATATGTCTCGTAATGCTTTAATTTGAGTTGATGAAAATATTTATGATAATGGTAATAAAATAATAAAAAAAAAATACATAAAATATCATTGTTTTATTGTTAAATCGGCTACCTAATGTGTATGTTTATCAGAAACTTGTGGTTATTTTATTTTTGACAAAAAATAGTTACGGTGTCAACCAAAAATTTTTAAGTTTTCATCCAAAAAATTAAAAAAAAATATCGAACAGAAATTGCTTTTTGTGCTAAGTTCAGGATTATGTAAAATTTCTCAAAGGAATAGAGCTCTTTTTATTTATTAGTTGAAACCAAGTTTTCGGACACAATCCCGCGAAGTCATAATTGCATTTAAATTAGACTTATTATTATTTAGTTTATTATTTTTTTATATAGTAATTATAAAATCGATTCGACAAAAATGTCGAAATGTATACGAAAGTTGAAAATTTTTGTTATTTTAATTTTTAAGTATCAACGTATTTTTTAAAAAAATGGCGAATTAATGAAAAGGCAGTTTTTATAAAATTTGTTAAAGAAATAATAAATCACGACTTCGCGGTATTGTGTCGGAATAATCTCGCGAAATGAGACCAATATGCTTACGCATGTAAGTGACAGTAACTTCAATGGCTTTATCGCTGACGCCATATCTCTCCCCTCTCAAGTTTACTCTAATTTTAAAAGGCTTTTCTGACACTTTTTAAGGATCATCACTGTCGCACGTTTTTTTTTTTTTTTTGAAAAGTCGGATTCAGATGGAACAGATTCATGAGTAGAGCATTTGAATACATCACTTTCTGACTAAGGCAACAACTCCTGACTACTTTATATTTTCTCGCGTTGGTTAAACAAATAAATGAGAAACAAAATAAAAATGTAATAATTGGTCCAATTTTTAGGAATTATTGGAGGATAACATATGAAAGAAATAAAAAAAAATGTGTCGAAGATATTTTGATAAACATTTTTATAAATAAAAAAAAATTGATTTTAAAGTAAATTATTATAGTGAACAACAAAATTTTAACAAATGAGTTTCTAAGGAGTGACACATATGTATCTCTATTATGTAAACAACTTGCAGCCATTAAATTTTTAAATTGTTTGAAATGTGTTCTTCCCCGAAATCAGCTAGACAATGTACGAATGCAAAAGAAAAATTATCAGATTATTAGTGTTCGTTGCGTAGTGCACACGCATTAAAAATGAAGTGGAAGGCATTAACCTAATCTGAAAAAAAAAGACATTTTAGCAAGCCTCAATAAAGGAGTAAATGTCACTTCTTGTGTAAAAGAAACAATGAAACATGGAGGAAGTAACTTATTTACATATATGGTGCTGTTTCTCTTGGTGGATTGCCGAGCCGTTGGTAAAAATTAATTGCATTATGAAATGAGTAGATTATCTTCGTATTTTGGAACTGAATCTATCAGACTTTGGGGACGGCAGTGCTTACCCAGGGAATGAAGTCATTTTTCAGCAGGATGGAAGCCCTGAACATAACGTTTAAATTGCTAAAAATTTGCTCAATAACTAAAAATTTCAAACGGTGCAGTGGTCAGTTCAATGCCCATACATATATGAGCCCCAACGGAAATTTATGATCTGTGTTAAATAAAACAACTGGCACGGTACGATAATTTACCAAAGAACTAAGACGAGCTTTGACCCCAGGTTCAAATAACAGACTGCACTAAAGACTGTTTGAATGTTCATAAGTATACATGTAGAAAATGCTTTTACATACTTAACAGATAAATAAATCCTTGGATAGAAAGTTAAACCATTGACGAACTTGTACAATCGGCAAGTATGTACAAAAATTATTTCATATTTACTTGAGTAAAAACTAAGCATTGCATTAAAATGAACGTGCCCACAAAATTAATTTTATTGAACTGCGCTCGCTACGTACTTGTTTGAACATGGCAACTCTTGTTTCCTTTTGCTTCTACTTAACCAACGTATACATTGCTATTGTTTCCATGGCAACAAAAAAAACCACCACCACCAAAACAAAATCAACTCAAACGAATTTTATAATATTTTTCGTTTTCATATTATATAGTTCTCATTTTGTTTATGTGAAGTTGTCGTTAAAAGATGCTTGCAGAGCGGCTGAAAGCATACTTACCTGGCGTAGGGGTTACCGTGATCACAAAGGCGGTTCCCCCGGAGTGAGGCTTGGCCATTGCACTTCGGTTGAGTTGACCTCCGCGATTATTCCTAATGCGAATAACTCGTGCGTGTAATTTTTGGTAGCCGGGAATGGCGTTCGCGCCGTCCCGACGTTATATAATAAATTTTATAAAATTTGAAGAAATTATTTTTAATGCTGATTCTTCTGTCAGCAGATTTGAAGAGAGGTAGAATAGAATAATGGAAACGTTGATTAATTCTGCAAGATTGTTGATAATAATAAAAAATGGAAACTACGTCTGCTATATTTTCCAAATATTGCTTGGACGATATTAATTTAGAATTTTATTTATAATATTGAATTTCATTAATGTAACTGGGGTAGATGTTTAGAAGATGATGGCCACCCGCGGTGGTCGGTAGAGGGGCTCCTGGAGAAAATAAAAAAGTGCAATAAAAAAAAAAGAAAATTGTGATGCGCTTAGCTTCGGAGACATACTTGTCAGAATACGATATAACTCTTATTTGTTATATTACTAGGGGAAAATTATATTTAATAAAACTATCACAAAAAATGCCACTCAAATAAAATCTCCGCTGAAATCAAAATATCAAGTAAAAGTTTTAATCCCGAAATATTGAATATTTTGGCATTTTTTTAAAATCCGAAACCGTCAATTTTCCACCTTTTTCAAATTATATCTATAATATAATTTGTATCCCTAAGTCCCCCTATGGAGCACCCACTGGTCCATTTAAAAGTCTCATTCAAAATCTCGCTGCTGTTTATTTAATGAAATATCTATGACAATAAAGAGAAGAAATCACTTACCGATTACGGCCTTGCACAATTGAAAAGCCACTGCTAATAATTCATTAGCAAAACAATTTGAAAGTACTGAAATATAGCATTGAATTGAACCATACCGGTTGCTGCACTTAGGCAGCTACTGCATTACCATTTGGCAACAAATGCAATACACTCACACCACTTCAGGATTTTTAATAAATTATTTTCAACAAATTAAGCAAACACTTCTAAATTTAAAACAAATAAAGCTGAATTTAAGCACTTTTTGATTTCTTTTTAAGCAAATGAAAAGATTTTGGATAAGAATACTTTAATATAAAAACAAAAAACAACTGCTACATTTTCACTGGCGGCTCTGCCCACGGCACCAATCTAGACACGATTTTTCATTTTAACGAAAATTTATTAAAACATTTAAGTGGTTTATCACTAGTAACACATATTAGCACTTTTCAAAGTTTTAATATTAATATTTTATTGCAAAATATGCAAAATTTAACGTAGGAAATTAAACGCGCAACTTACAAAGGAAATAGCCGGGCTCAGACTATCAAACTGTTTGTCAAACACATCAAGTTCATATCATCAAACTGGTGTAAAATAAAAATTTTGATATTCTGCTTGTTTGACAAGCAATTTGATCAACGATTTGATGATGTACTTTTTTTGTCATTTGAAAAAAAGAACTAAACGAGTACACATAGCATGATAATGAAATGATAGGCGAATCATATTCATTTTACTTAATAGGAGGTGGTTTTCGTTGCTTTGTTTTTGACGTCGTGCACATAATTTTTTGTATGGAAAAGCACTCATTTCCAATACAACAGCTGATCAGAGTATTTCGCAATATATCATAAACTGATTATTCGATTTCAACAAATTTAACGTCATTCTTTTTACATTAATTACTAACAGTAATGGCGTTTTCGCTACATTTGTACTTTTTTCAGTACATTCGCGTCGTGAAAAATCGCCATCAGTACATTCGGTATACTTAGCGTATTTTCAGTTCATTAAGCACATTTGCAGTATATTTGGAATATTTGTTAAAATTTTGGATTTTTTGTAGAAAATTTTTTTTTTTTTTTTAAGCAAAAAAGATAAAATTTTGTTTGAATGTTAGTAATTTTAAGTAATTTATGATGTTCATGACGAAAAAGTATAATCGCCATCTAGAAAGTACATTTCATGTATGGGCTTAGCACATTTCCACAAAAACCCAAATGCCATCACTGGTTACTTATAAGAGAAATATGTATATTATACAATTTTTTGGTATATTTCTAAACTATGGGGCTTCCTGCCGAATGAGAAAAGTGATGAGGAGGGGGAGGGTCTCCTACAGAAAATACTAACAAAAGTTGGCTGAACGTATCTAGTTTCGCAGATATTGTCATCGGAAGTCAAGGATAAAACATTTCCAAAAATCATTTCTTGAATTTTTTCACATCCCAAAAATCCTAGCATATGGACATATTAATTTACAAAAACCTTATAGGGCTCTTGCACATTCTTGTAACTTACTATTTCTTATATTAATTTTTGTTCTAAAAAAAAGGTATATACTTATACCAAAAATAAAATTTCATATCACAAGAACCTCCAAGCGTGCTTTTCTACACGAAAAATCACGTGCAACACGTGTGACTTCTCTAACCACAGTCAAAAGTAAGCAATAAAAACAACCTTCTATTATGTAAAACAGTCGTACATAAAATTCGCCCACCGTTTTATTATCAGAGGGATGTGTCCTCTTTGAAATCTTTTTTCAAATGATAAAAACTGTGCTCATAAATTTGGCGAGTGTTTACATCATCAAATTGTTTGTCAAACAAGCAGTAATCAAAACTTTTTACTTTGCGTCAAACAGTTTGATGATGTGAACGTAAATTATTTGACGAACAGTTTGATAAGAAACTTGATAGTATGAATCCGGTTCATTTCTTTGAAAAGTTCGTGTTCAATTTCTTACGTTAAGTTTTGCATATTTTGCAATAAAATATTAATATTAAAACTTTGAAAAGTGCTCATATGTGTTTCGAGTGATAAAATAATAAAATGTTTAAGAAAATTGCCGTAATAATGAAAAATCGTCTCTAAAGCGGAGCCGTCGGCAGAGCCACCAGTGGAAGTGCAGTGTTTAGTTGTTTTTTGTTTTAATATTAAAGTAGTTTTATTCAAAATATTTTCATTTGCTTAAAAAGAAACCAACAAGTGCATAAATTAAGATTAATTTGTTATAAATTTGGAATTGTTTGTTTTATTTGTTGAAAGTAATTTGCTAAAAATTCTAAAGTGGTGTGAGTGTATTTCATTTGCTACCAAAAGGCAATGCAGTTGCTGCCAAAAAGCAATGCAGTTGCTGTATGGTATACGTATGGTTCAATTCATAGCTATATTTCAGTGCTTTCAAATTGTTTTGCAAATGAATTTTCAGCAGTGGTTTCTCAATTGTGCAAGGCCGCAATCGGTAAGTGATTTATGTATTTATTTTTCGCCAGCCGAGTTACTTTAATTTTAAGGTTTTACATTGAGACTATTAATCAAGCTACATTCTTTAAAAAAAACTATTTTATGATAATCTCCGGCCTTCGGCAAAAAGTTTGTTGTTGTTATAATTGTACTTGATGTTACTCCTGTAGTTTTTATTGTTTTTTTTTCTTATTACGGCTAATTTGCTCAGACATTTATTCAATGATTCGGTTAACAAATAGTTACTATAAAAGATTTTTGCTACAAATAATGCTTTCTCATTATATAATAAAACTATAGGTCAGAAACAAATAACGGATTTTAGAAAAAACTTTCAGAAAAATCGCGATATCTCGAAGAGCATTTGTTGTATTTTAAAGTTTTGTTTACAGATATTATAGCTAATAAAATTATCTTTCTTATGACATCCTTAGTTTGGAAATCAGTTCTAAAATTACTAACATACACCGATTCTTATAAAAGCTATGTCCACTACTTTCGAACATTTCATTCCATAATCGTTTTCATCCGGTCTCTCTCTGTCCCTTCCATCCTTACCATCATCTAGAGTCTAGATTCTAGACCTTTACCAAAAAACTGCTATAAACTGTCAGTATAAACATTAGCTGTTATTGAACACACAATTGTGTTTTTTTTTTGTGATACTGTGCTTTTTTGAGACACTTTACCTTAGATAAAATGTTGAAGAATTGTAAAAAAATATTTTTTTTCACAAACTAATTCCACATTATATGCTCATTTCGCGAAACTCATCATTCAAGAACACTTTAGCTAGAAAGGAAAACATTTTAATTGCAAAAAATTGTTTGCTCCTAAAATAGTTCTGACTTCCGCCGGAAATTATTAATATAAAAATTACATTTTCTCGTATAACTACAAAACCAACATAGTAAAATTGTATGTATGTAGTTATGTAAATCTCAGGAATTCCCTAGAAAAAGTTAACAATATTTCAACTGAATTGCAAGATGACATTATAGAGCATAAGTAAGTATTGTTTTTGTAATTATGCGTAGCGCTTTTGCCGAACAGGCGCTAGATACTGAAATGCTTAAGATATAAAAAGATTTTCATTCAGTATTATGCGCTTATAGCGTGCTGCACATCGCAATCCATGCAGTAGTTCTGTACAGAGAAGGCTAAGAATGAGGATAAAGTCTATGGCTAAGAAAATCTATTTTTCATTTTTGAGTTTTTTTTTTTTTGTCTGATGTCACAATAAATGCAAAGTTGAATAACTTTTTGGCGACAACATTAGACAGACATCTGCTCGCCGGAATAGTGTAGCTAAACGTCTAGAGCACGC
Source organism: Tricholauxania praeusta (assembly GCA_949775025.1). Taxonomy (NCBI): domain Eukaryota; kingdom Metazoa; phylum Arthropoda; class Insecta; order Diptera; family Lauxaniidae; genus Tricholauxania; species Tricholauxania praeusta. The sequence continues at coordinate 9,501,799 of OX459030.1, forward strand.
AATTATTTAGACTAAAAATATTACAACTATGGTGTATACTTAGTCTATGGTTCATCTGCTCGGTGATTTTGTTGTGGTGACAACTTTCTTTTTTATTTTTTATAAATAATGCAAGCAATAGTAAATAAAACGAAAAAGTTTTTTTTTTAAATTTATTTAAAAGATTTTGTCACCGACAAACTGTAAAGTGAAAGAACTTTGGAAAATGTGGACAATGAAATGGAAGATTTAAAAATACGAGCGTGTAGTAATTGTTGCAGTTGACTAGCTGTTGGTTGTATCACTTAAAGTGACAATAAATGCACTTCCGGGTTTACGATCTTACATATATGGTAGTAGTTGTTTCTTGTAATTTTGGTTAAACATTTGGATTGCACTATAAAAAGCAGCTGATGAATTTGTACTGAATGGAGGCTCTTCTGAAGACTTGTCGAAAATACGGAATTTCCAGATGTGACAAAATTGTTCAAAGTTATAAAATAAAATAAAATAAAATAAAATAAAATAAAATAAAATAAAATAAAATAAAATAAAATAAAATAAAATAAAATAAAATAAAATAAAATAAAATAAAATAAAATAAAATAAAATAAAATAAAATAAAATAAAATAAAATATGAAATGAAATGAAATGAAATGAAATGAAATGAAATGAAATGAAATGAAATGAAATGAAATGAAATGAAATGAAATGAAATGAAATGAAATGAAATGAAATGAAATGAAATGAAATGAAATGAAATGAAATGAAATGAAATAAAATAAAATAAAATAAAATAAAATAAAATAAAATAAAATAAAATAAAATAAAATAAAATAAAATAAAATAAAATAAAATAAAATAAAATAAAATAAAATAAAATAAAATAAAATAAAATAAAATAAAATAAAATAAAATAAAATAAAATAAAATAAAATAAAATGAAATGAAATGAAATGAAATGAAATGAAATGAAATGAAATGAAATGAAATGAAATGAAATGAAATGAAATGAAATGAAATGAAATGAAATGAAATGAAATGAAATGAAATGAAATGAAATGAAATGAAATGAAATGAAATGAAATGAAATGAAATGAAATGAAATGAAATGAAATGAAATGAAATGAAATGAAATGAAATGAAATGAAATGAAATGAAATGAAATGAAATGAAATGAAATGAAATGAAATGAAATGAAATGAAATGAAATGAAATGAAATGAAATGAAATGAAATGAAATGAAATGAAATGAAATGAAATGAAATGAAATGAAATGAAATGAAATGAAATGAAATGAAATGAAATGAAATGAAATGAAATGAAATGAAATGAAATGAAATGAAATGAAATGAAATGAAATGAAATGAAATGAAATGAAATGAAATGAAATGAAATGAAATGAAATGAAATGAAATGAAATGAAATGACATGAAAGGAAATGAAATGAAATGAAATGAAATGAAATGAAATGAAATGAAATGAAATGAAATGAAATTAAATAAAATACTAATAAAAAGTTATCTAAAGATTTTGTTTTAAAATTTCGGAAAAATAACACTTGAAAATTGGCCTAAGGACTATGCAGATTATACGAGTTCTTTTGGGCGATTTCTTTATTTCTTCGTTTTTGCTGGGCTTCCGCTTAATTATTTACGATCGCGAAAAAAAAATATTTTCACCTGAAAAAAAGTTGATAAATAACAAAGTAAAAACTTACAAAAAAAAAAAAATTATATATCAAATAAGTGGTTACAACTCAAATACTTCTAAACTATATTACCTTTGATAGTTCAATTCAGTCCAGGAACTCTTACCAAAACAATTTTTGAAAAAGACTTATCCGTATCTTCTCACGGTTTTACTGTACCTTTAAAAATAGGTTTTTCGAACTTATCCAAAATTCGAACTTATCCAAAATTCGAAAATTATCGGCATTCGATAAAAACCGAAAAGCATCTGAATACATTAAAAGTGGTTTTAGAAGTCGAGAGTTAAAGTTAAAACTTACCTATTGTAAAGTTTCGAAATTTATCAAAAAAGTGGAAATTTCGCCCAAATCTCATAAAAAATTCCAGTCAAATTCAGCTGAGTAGTTTGGAAGCTATGACAATGCAAATTACAAGTAAATTAATTTTCAGCAGGACTGCCCCACGCCTCCTAATAAAAACTTCGCCTGTAATACGCCACATATCTCAGTTAACCCCATTATATCATTAACAGCAAAAAATTATTAACAAAAAAAAAATAAGAAATATCGATTGATCACTCACTCAAAGCCAACTAACAATTTAATCAAAATGAGAGCCTGGCGCTTGAACTGACTGACAAATTGTTGCAGGTTATATGAGTTATTCAAGCAATTCACACCGATACTGGGTAAAAATATGAAATTAATAATCAATAACACATTTGCAAAAAAAAACGGAAGAGCAAAACCACAAACTGATCGTCATAATTAAAACGCATGCGTGTAGACATGATGAAATGCAACAACAGTCAAGATTTTGTACCGGACAAAATGATGTTGTTCGGCTAGTTGGTTGGTTGTCGTCCCCTTCAGGGCAATTAAATGAAACATTGATAAATGTCTGGCCAACTTAACGTATGAACAGTCAACGGACCAATCGATCGATTTGTACGTACATAAGCTTATGATCATCAAAAACATTTAATCAAAGTTTGGGACAAAATTTTAATTGCTTCAAGCCAAAAACAAAAAAAAAATCGATCGAAACGAACGCACGCATAATTAATTTTGAGTTTGATTAATAACGCATAGAGGTCTCTGTCTGCGTTACGTCACATATTTGCACGAAGAAATTCCAAAAAAAAAACCTACATTTATGCATTTTTAATAAAGGTGAGTTTTTCGCTGCAAAGGTTTGCGATTTTCGTAAATAATACGTTGTAAGCTGTCATATCTGACATTTCATTGAGCTGACAATAAAGTTGTCTGCGCGCTGATCATGCAGGCGTTACGCCGTTGCATTTAACAAAATTGTTTAATGAATTTCCGAAATCCAGAATTTATGAGATATTTTTCAGTTCAATGTCACTTTAGGTCCTCGTTGTAGACTTTCTGCAACCTGCAATTTTTAATTAATTTCATATTTTGAATTAATTAAATGCGACTGTGTGTGGTAGCTACTACATATAAAGCTGATTTTGCCGGTGAAATTTCGCTACCATCGAAATATTCCATAAGTGAAATTGAAAGTCAAATTTATGAGCTTTGTGCTGGTTTGCTTAATAAATCTTTTACGCCATAAATTAAAAGTATAATTTTTTATTTTGCCAAAATATGTATTATGACAAATGGATACGCCTACCTTCATGTTGACCTACTTCGAGATATTTTTGTCTTCTGAGCATAACATTTTTTACGTGAAACATGAAAGCTTATGTTAAATTAGGCAAAGATGAATATTTGGAGAGTTGAACAAATTGAATGGAAAAATATGTGTGTTTAAAACTAAACATCTCAAATTTTCTACAAAAAAAAAACCACAAGTGATAAAGAACCCTACAAATGTTGTAGAACCCTACAAATGCAACGCGATACTTAATTTTAACACCGTAGCATCCCAGCCGCACTTACTCGCAAAACAATGCTCATTAATTATACCGCACAATAATGCAAGCGCATTAAAGCTTCAAATGCCTGAAACGCTTTTCAACATTTTCTTGATTATGATGAACTTCTTTATTAGTGACGTGTGCGCAGGCGCAGTTGAAACCAATGGATGCTGTACAAAATAAAACAAAAACAAAAATCCAAAATAAAAGGGAAACCGAATGCGCTGCACGTTCGGCAATAAATAATATTTTTTTTATTAAATGCTTATTGAAAAAAAGAAAAATGCACAAAACAGGGGCAAAAATTATAGCAAAAGGATTGCAATTCAGATAGGACATCAAGACAATGAGACAGATACTTGCTTGGTCGAAATGTCAGACAGACAAAACGACAGACATTGGCAGCATGAAAACATTTGTTTGCGGCGCTGTACGACTGCTTGTTCGTCTGTTTGCATTGGAATTTTGATCGCGATTGCGATCACAGCGTATGTTCTTAACACTTTCGTGGTGCAGTTGAAACATTTCTGAAACAACTGTGAAAGCTTTGTGAATGACATGAAAGTTGGAACTTTTTTCCACGAGACTGTGTGGAGCGTTTCGTTATTGCTACCCCAGGCGCAAATGGGCTTTAATCGAGAAAGTATATTGAAGTATTTGTACCTCTGATGGTGTTTTTTCTTTACTGAAATTCCTTCTCTATAACCTTGACATGTATACAGATTTGCAATTGAGAAATTTTTAAAACAGAGTCCAATATTTCTCCGCAAGTTAAAAAACTCAAATTTCATGGTACGTCTTTTTTGCCATCAAAATAAAATCTTCCATTTCTGATAGAAATTGTATATTTAAATATTTGATAAAATTTAATATGTCACAGATTTCGCTGAATTATCTAAGATCAATCAATACTAGATCAATCATATAGTTGGTAATAATTACCATATCATATTTTGATTGAAACAAATGGTGATTAACATTCACTTGTTAATAATCACCAAATTATTTTTATCCAATTATACTTAGTGAATTATATAGTTGGTAATAATTACCAAATCATATTTTTCTTGAAACAAATATTCCTTTGTTGCAAACATTCAGTCATTAATAATCACCAAATTATATATTTGTTGGAAGAAATTTTGCGTTTACGCAAAGGTAGTCATTTATTAACATCGATTTGTGTTTAAAACCGATCAAATTCGATATTTCAAAATATCGATTAATAAATAAATCGATATTTTCAATATCGCCAAGTCCTTATATTGGATGTCGCGAGTAGTATTTTACTTAAATATGTTGAGAGTTTAATTGTCTCAATGTTATTGAGGAGTAAAATTGTATAAAATATAAGCTCAACTCAACTAAATCTCTTCAATTTATAAAGACAAATATAATGTTTTGCCCAGTAAACAACAATTTAACTTTCGATGAAGAGCATAAGATTTGTTAATGTTTCTGAAGCACGTCAGATTTATTCTTATAAAACATTTTAGCCTTATAAGCCCTATTCAGCTCTTCTTCGAGCTCTTTCCATTGTTCGAGCTTGCAATCATTCGTTTCGGCTTGCAATCACCACATGCTTTTTGTTTGTGTAATTTTTTCTTCAAGGCATCGGCGGCTCGCTCAACTCTTTCCATTGCTCGAAGTAAAATCTTTCGCAATCGTTACATGCTTTTTGTTTGTGTGAATTTGTTTTCCAGTAACCTGCTTCAATTCATGCTTTTTGTTTTAGAGATTTTTTACCCAAACTGATGTCGTTGTAGCCAGCTCCCGAAACAGTTTTTGTGTGTGCTATAAATAATATAGAAAGGATATAAATCGAGATAATATTCGAAACATTTAATTTTCGTTTTGTCTTCTTAGTGCACGCAAGTGTTAAATCAGCAAACAGGAATATATACCTTGAGAACTTGTGGCAATTGTTGCTTGTTTTTTTTAGCAACAACTACTGTCAACTGTCTTGCAAACACATGTAGACATTAATGTCATATGTTCATATGTACTATGTATTTTTCTTTTTTTTCTGATGAACATACATTGTACAACGCATGCAGGCCGACAGACGAATAAACAGACAGACAGTCATATGAGTTGACATGCGCACTTTTTTAATCGATTATCATTTTTAATAATCGATTTCGATTCCAAGTTATTTTGTGTGTGGAAATATGTGCACTTAACTCTGGTAGACCAACCTTAAGTGCGCACTGCTGCTGCTGTAGTTGCTTCTTTAACTCTTAAAGGACTCTTAAAATGGACATGTTTAATGACATTTCTTTGACGTTTATGAGTTGCAGTTTTATACTGCAATGTTTTTTCTTCCTCTTAATATGCATTGTGGTTGGTACCTTCTTATACTTACAATAATGCTTTACTTTATTGTTATTATTTTTTATTTATGTTTTAATTGTAAAATCTGAGATGAACTAAAAATTTTAAATGAATTCATTAATTCATCACCGTCTGTCTGTCTGATCTGTGATGATTTGTGTGCTTCTTATTTTGCCTTTCTCTGATTTTTTTTTTATCAAACGGAGGCGGCGTCATCCAGTCAGTCAGTTGATGTATTTTTACATTGATTTATGTGTGATTTTACATTGATTTTTGTTGTTTGAGCGGTTTTTCTAAAAAATTTGTTATACAACTTGGTGGGACATAATGAAATTGTTATAGAGAAAATTAATGGAGATATAAAATTTTATTCGGTAGAACTTTTTTTTTATGGGAAATATATTAAATATTACTATTACTATTAAATATTTACTATTTACTCATGCTAAACGTAAGGCAAAATATCATAACTTTTCGCAAGATTTTGCACAAAGAAAAATTTCATGAAGTCCATCGTATTAATGCCTAAAAATTAATAATCGCCAAAAAAAATTTCAGACTTTTGAGATCCAATTTTCCATTTTTTTTTTTTTTTTTTTTTGATAACTTTGCTTTTTGGGAAAAATGGCAAAATCTTCAGTAAAGCGTATCCGAATATGCTATATGGTTTTGGTTGATTTTTTCTCCAAATTTTGAGCCAGTTTTCCTATTTTTTTTTGAGTTAAAATTTATTTTTTGTTTTTTTCGGCGTATTTTGTATCAAAGCTTGAGCAAATTTGCCTACAAAGGAGGTACATATAAAATTGTTACTTTAAAAAAATTATGAGTAATTATTTAACATAAGGAAATCCTTCAACGCAAAAGCTAAGATGACAAGATTTAAATTATGAATTGGTTTATTTTATTAATAAAATATTTAAAGGGGGTAGGGGTAGTCAGACGCGTGAAAAATAGAGCTTTTTCATAATTCTTTTTTGGCATTAATTTAATTTTTTTAAAAAAAGGGACAATATGGCATTATGTTTCAACTTGACTTGACGAAAGTTGAAAAAAAAAAAATTAAAAATAAAAAGTTATAGCTGGCTGTGTTGGACCCTGTCCCATACAGAGTTCCTTGCGGTGACCATCACAAATCCTTGAAAAATCATCTAAAATCAATTGGATGAGAAAAATTAGTTAGAGAGAGAGATAGAGCCTTTTGGTTATTGCCGAATAACTCTAAAAGTAATAGTCGGATTGACTTTGAGAAAATGCAAAAAAAGAATCGATTTATTGAAAATTCTAACTGCCCCTGCCCCCTTAACACGAAAACAAAATTTCAATTCAGTATTAAAAAATCGTTGCATAATTTTAGGAGTTTGTTCTGTTCCTTTTTATACAGCTTCAGAAGAGCGTATTAATCACTCGTTCGGTAATATCATCTAATAAAGGCAGGAGCTCTTTTCACTCCTCTCAAAGAATGCAGCAATAAATGAAGCAAAGAAATTGACTGAGATTGTACTTTGAACATGATCATCGGCGAACTCGGGATGTATTTTGAACATAGGAATCTGGGGGCTCTTCCCATCACCTAAAGTATTGTTCATAATATTGTCCCAAAAATATTTGCCACTCCCATGCATACAGTGAACTTCACGTGAATAAAAGTTATCTTTGTTTGAAGCGTTATAATGCTACGATTTCTGAAAGGTTAAAAAAGAGATATCCTGACAAATCCCCATGCGTTTTGAAAAAAAAGAGAAGTTCTTACGAACCTTGTTAGTGGCTTGATGAAAAAATTACATTTCAGTGTAACATAACCTCAAGTACTTTGAATAACAGTGTCTTTCACATCCTTAGGTTAGAAGACCTAGAGAACTGATGCTATCAGATTTCTAATTTTAACCTCTGATTTAAATTCAGCGCGTCAAAAACCTTTGGTAAAGTATATTTTGGTTTGTGGACTGCTCAATTTTTCCCAAGAAAATCGTACTTCCAAATTTAAAAATTGTTAAGAAATTTTGTTCATAAATAATATACCGAGTCGATTTGTATGAAGATAAATAAAATCAGCCAGACACCGACTCAAAAGTTAGAAGGAGCCTTAAAAACGAAATCTGCATAATTTTTTTCTTATTTCCGAGAAAAACTAGTGAAGCACTTTTGATTCTCCTGAAGGTCCTATTTTGCTAAAAAAAAACGTGTTTTTTTCTCATAACTTTTATTTCTTCACAGAATGGATAGCTGAATTTGCTTGAAAAATAAAGATTGCTTTCTTGCAAAGAAATTTGACGTTAATAAATTTAAATTTTTTTTTTCTGTGTTAAGTCCCAGAATACGATTTTTCCATATAAACAAATCTCGGAACGTAAAAAAATGACGCAGATATCAATTTTAAGGGTTCTTCGAACTTTTGAGTCGGTATCGAAAAAAATCGAAATTTCGACAAGGTCTAATAAGTGAACATCTGCGCTTTGCGAAGTAATCATAAAGATCATTAATTTATTTAATTTTTTAGTAAATCACAGGAAATCGTTTTTTGACATATAGTAACACCCCGAAAGTTAGCTCTCACGCTTAAAAAGTTTTTTCAGCTCAAAAGCTATGGTCCGGCAAGATTATACCTTAGCAGATTTTCTTGCGAAGAAATTGGTCAACATTCCCTATTTTACTTTGGAATAATTTAAAAAGGATTTCGCTTTTATAAAACATCAAAAAATCAAACAAAAACTGACTCATAACTCAACGATTTTCTATAATTTAACTGACTTTTTTCCTTAATATGGTTTGCGATCATTAAAATGTTTGTCACATGCAATCTTGTACAATTGCAACCACACCTACAATAACTCAAAAGAGTAGAAATGCGCTTATTCGAAATTTAAAAACCATTACCATTCAAAATGATTTTCAACAAAACGAAAATGAAAAAAAAAAGTCGATTAGTTTCTTATTAACAAAATCGACTGATTTGTTGGGTATGTGCGCAATCATGTCTGTCACTCTATCACCTTAAGTTGCTGCACGACTAATAAATTGTAAACAACATTGTGCGAACAACACGACCATTTTTGTACAATTAATCAAATTCTTGTTAATAACATACAGCATTTAGAGGCAGCAGCAACAGCAATTTACGCTGAATTTAAACGAACTACCAAAAATGTTGCTGCTGCTGCTGCCCTGCCGTTTGGTAGTTGCTGTCACATGTAACAAGACACAAAAATATTGTCACCGTCATTAAGTATCACCTTAAATACCGAACTAAACAAAAAAGATCAAAAGAATCTGTTGCATGGAGTTGGACATTTTAGTGAATTTCTTCATTTGAGTGAAGGGTATATCAAATCTTACAAGATTCAGGTATATAATATGTATAGTTGGGTAAAAAATATATGTATATGAATAGATTATATAGATAATGAATAGATATGATCTGCAACAAGATGCTCAGCAAGTTTAAGACTAACTTACCACAGTGCTTATCCTGGATCGTGAATACCGCTTTAACGTTTTAACAAACTACTTATTATCACTTTCGGTCAATATTTCCACTGCTATTTGTTAATTTATCGGCTAGTTTTCGGCCACTTTTATGCAATTCTCGCTCATTTCTTATATGTCTTGGCTTACTTTTTTTTCTGTCTCTTTCCTTTCTTCAATACTTGCCTGTTTTTCGTTCTGCTTAATAAGGCTTTCACATTGGCATCAAAAACTGTCCGTTTTCACTATACCCGTTTTGAGCTGAAATCCAGCCCTAAGCGGTTAGCTATTCGTACAAATCAATGCCACCGAGATATTCTACGATTTGATTGATTCCTCGTGAAGAAATTATCTACATGATTCACTGATATTTTACATGTCAAAAATTATAATAACAGCAGAAGCGTCTGGTGTAAAAAATTTGGCATAATCTCAACACCAATAATTTATCAACGCACTGCAGCAATAACAACAGCAGCAACAACAACATGACATTCAGCAATGAGGCAACAAAATGGTAACAAATGCATTCGCACCAAGCGACAACAAGCAACGCACAACTGACAACAATTTTCGCTACACCAGCTACAACAACAACAGCAACAACAACAAACCGATTAGCGGCTTATCAATATTCCAGCTGTGTCTCGTGCGCTGACTGGGATTCTAAATGTAATACCGCAAAAAAATTTACGAAATGGTCAACGGAATGCAACTCGTTTCGTTTCATATCACAGTATCACAGCAGAGTTGTGTCGATGGGTCGATCGATCGGTTGCTCGAACGCTAGAATGACGACGATCAATCGATCATGCGGCATTTGCAACAAACGCCCCAATTGGATTGCAATGTCCAAAAAAATCAAAATCAACGAAAAACATCAGCAGCAGTTGCAAGAGAAAAAAAATCCGATTTCTGATTTACCAAAAAAATTGTCAACTTAAATTGAGAAACTCTTTCGCGAATTGTTCATACCAATACATAGTACAGTCGGCTCAAGGTGGTTAGTTTATTCGAACAGACCCACGGACAGACATCTACAATTACAAATGTCACTCAATACACTGGGTGCTGCCGTGGATACAAAAAATCAATCAAAGATTTGCACGCAGCAATGAAATGCCAAGAAATCCAATCCAGTCCGCTGGTGATCGTATTGCACAGTACAATCGTTCTCAGACGATCAATTGGGTGAGAAGACATACAACATACGATCATTGTATGCGTAGTTTTAAAAAAATGTCAAAATCAATTACGCGGTCTTATACGCGTGAATTGACAACGAAGTTTTGTGTTTAAAGAAATGGAAAAAACAAAAAAAAAATCGAGAGAGGAAAGAGGGTGGCAAATAAGTGTGCACCCAAAATTGCACTATCCTATGAAAACTGATTACAGTAGCTTAAGGACTATTGATTAAGATATTAAACCATTAGTTAATGTTTTCAGCAGAAGAACTATTTATAAGTATTCCTACAAAAGACTTTATTCCATATCATAAATAAAAAGTTTCCCAAAAACTAAAGTGAAAAATTCCTTAAAAAAAGAATCCTTATGGGATTTTGGCTTTTATTTTTTTCTTAAAAATGGCTCAAAATATGATATCTCTTACAGGTTTATAATTTTTGAGTAGTTTTCCTCACGAAAAATGAAAAGTTGGAAAACTGAATAATTACCCTACCACTGCTACCACTATATCCAGCTATCCAAAAGTAAGCAAAGAACTCATCATGCAAATTCAGTTCAAATGGGATCTGTTGAAATGCACATGATATTTGGCATACGCAAACTTGCTGAGCAGTGCCCACTCTATCAGTTATAGTAAATGACCTCGTTTCCAACTTTAGATTCGTAAAGATAGAGTATCTTCGGGTAATGTAATATGCCATTATATTTCCTTAAATAAACAACTCTCGACAAAATTTTTTTTGTCAACATATCTGTAACGGAAAAAGATACGTGCTGCAAGATTTTGTGGGTTCTCTTTCACTGTTTTTGGACTCAACGTGGTAAAATTGACTTAGCCACATGTCGAGACATTACCTGTGCTTTTCCTTCAAAGAGATACAAAGAGATACAATTTAATTTGGGCTCACAATAATTGTCTTCCAATTTTTGTACCTGAGTCATCTATCTGACTTTAATATGTTCCGCTTTTCTCTTATTGATTCAGTTTAAATCTAGTTTTTTTTTTTATGGAAATTCTATTGAAAGATGTAATGCTATTGTATTTTTAGTTCCTACTGTTTTATACTTTTCATGATCGTATATCACATTATCCGAATGTTATATATCATATTACCCTCCAATTTCATTAAGGGGTGTCACTTGGCTTTTTTCCATTTTGTTGAAATAGCTTCAGATTGGCTTACGCTGTAGAGCTCCGAAGTCTTAATATACTGCACAATGCATCAACAAACCATAATACATAAAGAAGTAGAAGCTATGCTGTAAAAGTTACGTGGAACTTAAAATACAAAAATACCCATATCGCAATACCCGAAATTACTATATATGAAAATAGAAACCTAAATACTTGCCAGATCACAAGGTCCTTTCCGAAAATCCCAGACATTAAGCGGCTAATTTTCTTCTTCGTTTAAGGACGAAAAATTTGCGTGCGATGGCTGCTGACCAACACTGGTATGATAGCTGATCCAATATTTATGCCATGTCCCGAGAAGTAGGACAGTACGGAGCACTTCCTTTCCCACTATTCAGCTTGCGTAACACAAGGACTAGCCTATTTGACTTTGATAGGATCGCCGTAACCGTTACATACCTTTGTCGAATTTTTTTTCTTTCATTTAGAACTATGAAACTTACTTTCTTTTCTTCTCCTCCGTATTATTCCGAAACAAAACTAAGAAGCAAGCGAGCTCTCGTCGCAGCTTTCCAGAAAGAACGTTTGTTGTTAACAAGCTTATCAAGATCATTCAGGTGTATGCATCAACTTCAACAACAATCTCTCACCATCAATCGAGCCAAATGCTAAGATCAAGAAGAGCTGCTTGTTGTTTCTAATTGTTTTAGAAGATTTCTTAAGCTCCACTTAAGCCGGATGCTTTGTCATTTTCTTCGATCAACAAAATTGACCGATGGATAGCTCAGCACCCAGGTAGCCGCTGCTGGCCTACTTATTAACAATGCAAGCAATATCAACAAAAACTTCTCCACCAAACTCTAACATACAAGGGAGTAACAATAGATTGTTCTGCTAACTTAGTAGCGCAGGCTTTTGGCTTGATAAATATCTTGATTCTCCGCTAAGAAAGGACAAAGGAATCTTTACCAGAAAATACAAAAATACTTGCCCTATCATGGGACAGCAATCAACAATGCGTTAAAAACACGTGCAACATGACCAAATTGAAAGCATAAAAATAATACGGAGATATTTGAACTGCATTGCGCACCATTGCGATACCGACTAGGTGAAAAATACGGAATAAATGCGCCACGCATGCGTCACTGGCGCAAAAGTCAAGTGGCTGCTGGAAATGAAGTCGTGGAGATGAAGCATCGCGCAGGGGAGCACCGGTATCAGCAGCAGTAGAACTCGCAAATCGCGCGAAATGCTCAAAGAATGCAATCAGAAGCGCAGATTGATCTCGGTGATATTCCAAGAAAAGCCGAAGTAACCTGCATAAATTTAAAAGAAGACGAAGAAAAAGGGAACGAAAAAAAAATGCAGCGATTTATTGTAAGGACACACACACGCACACAGATGGTACAAGCAACTTGTTTTCGAAGAGTATCCAAAAAAAGGGTGAATTGGTTATTTTTTGTGTATAGCCACAGAGCCTTACAAAGGCATTGAATTTCGGATCTTTTTTTATTTTGTTTTATTAAATCAAACCAATATACTCGTGCTCGAGTTGTACATACATATATCAATATAGTAGATCATGCGAAAAACGGCAGCCAAAAGGCGACAGCATGGCGCGAAAACGAGACTTTGAACTTGAGCAACCGAGTAAAACTATGGTGATCATATGTACACGATCGCAACAGAAGCACAATCGACCGACCGATCGACCGACCAATAACAAAGGCACGAACTCGTAAATATGCGAGTGCCTAAAATCAAGCAACGGCAGCAGCAGCAGCAGCAGCAGCGATCAAGCAGATCGACATTGGAGTAGAGCACTGCATATCGAAACGATCGATTGTCTGCGGTACAAACTGTAACCAAATTTGGTAGACCATCAGGTATGCCAGTTGAACGCTTTTTACCCTCTTATCAGATCGGAGACTTGCTTTAATTCGACCACTGCAGGCTGATCGGATCGGAGCGACGACAACGACGTTTGCGGTTGATCGCGCGGTTGTCGTTTGTCCTTCCCCATATGTTAGTGTGCCACCGAAAACATAAGAAAGGAAGGGAAAAATGGAACGCACCAAGGTACGTACACATGCCAACTTTCGCAGCAGTGCACCAGCTCAGCCAGCCCAGTTGGCCATTTTTGGCAATCAACTGTGGAATTGCCATTTAAATATGTTGCACGAGAATCTTACTTATTTTCATGTACGAGTAGATATTTTTAACATGTTTTGCAACTTGTTGCTGACGCCTGACAAGCGATAACAATTCATTGAATGCCGCATTGCATGACCGCAAATTGTCGTATTGGATGACAGCGACTTTTTTCCCCTCTTTCTCTGTCTGGCAATATTTGATAATATATAACACTTACGATAAGCTATACCGCCTTTTTAGTGCCTAAAAACTGGTTGACAAGATCACTCAGTCGCTTAACAAATCACACCAAATTAGCAATTTAATTACCGCCATAAATCTTCTGCTAGCTAGCTAGCCTACCTCAACTATAAACATATTACTACTCAAATGATCTACTCTATCCCTCAATGAGCTATGCTTATGATCGATCTTGTTACTGGCAACTCTATTAACGACACAGCGTGTTAATGTTGCAACGCTTTAATTAAATTCAATTACAAAATGCTCGAAAGCACGCGACATAAAAACGTACCTCAGTCTGACCACAAATTGTGCAGTGTCACCTGACAAACGATGATCACTACTTGACGCACTGCATCAAATGCTTACCACCTCTCCAAACCGGTTGTCAGTTGTGCACTTCCCTATTGGCGTTTTATTCAATTTACATAAATTTATTTTTCCAAATATCTCTCTAAAGTTTGCGTTGATTCAATGAAAATGATGCAATTTCCAGCAGTGATTTAAATTTTAATTTTCATCGCAAATTTAATTAATGATCTTTGCTATTGATCGTGCAATGTCTCAGTGAATTGATCTGTTCTGCGCAACAGCTCGAGGTTTTCGTTTTTTTCTTTTTTTTTGTTTCGACGCAATAGTTCTATACTTAGCTCAGTCAGTTATGCATTCATAACTGCATTGACAATGATTGTGATTTTTATTAATGCCAGCTGGTTAATTAAAGTGACGGTGATCATCATCAGTGATCATTAAGGTTAAATGACAGGTGTGTGATATGTTTGTTTTGTTAATTAAATGAAGTCTTTCAGTTAATAAGTTGAGGACAGACGATTTAGTAATTTTAAAGGGAACTTTGATAATTTTTAATCTCCAGTTAGCTTTTAATTCGTTAGCACAGTTTGATATATTTGCATGTAGATAAATTAAATGCGTCATATTGTTTTGTGCAGTATTAGTAATACTCTTTTACATTATACGTCTAGGAATTTACGAAGGATCATAGCCTATGCTAAAGAAGACTTCTATCTTCTTTTATAGTGTGGTAGACTTAACAATTTTATAGCCCAAACGACTTGGCGCGGCGAGCACCAGGTCTCTGAAACAAAGCTTCAATATGTTGAGATAGGTATGAGATGAGATGAGATAAGATGAGATGAAATGAGATGAGATATTGATTATTATGTGAGAAAAGGTTGCTAGTCGTTAGGTTTTTAGTGTGCTGTGCAAAAATAAAATAGGATCAAATAAGATGTTCAATGTTGATTCAATGGAGAAGAAAGTATCGCATTTATTGCCATACTATGGATAATGACGATTGCCGTAGAAAACGGTTATCACTTTTGATTAAAAAATTCAGTTAACTTTAATTTATTATTATTATTATTAATATTATTTATTTTCAACCTTAATTGGAGCCGATCAATATAATCTTCAAATAGAAAAATCATAATATTAATTTTTAAATTATTTTCTAGAAGTTTTTTGATGTTGACACACATTACATTGAACAGTAAGCTCAATAAAATAACAATTAGGAACTTTTGTTTTCTAAATTTTTAGCCCAGACTTTTGTAGCTTTGAATACTTCTGCAACAAATTCCATATGCTGCAAATCTGCAACTAATAAAGCTTTCACATTGGCTTCAAAAATGGCTCGTTTTTCATTAAACTCGTTTTTGAGCCATTTGTTTTCCATACTAAAAAAAAGTCAAACAAAAGCAATTCAGACCTCGTTTTCTACAAAGTTTAGTCTCGTTTTCCAGAAAAACCGATATGTGAATATTAGTTGGGTCATATGTATGTGTCAGGCTAAATACTTTTCCATGACGTCATGTTTTTTTTTTCGTCTAAAACACATTCAATTTTTGTGAATTTTTGGAACATTTCATTTTAAGTGGAGGTTTTTCAAAAACTCAGATATTACTGGGAAAGGTCAACTAATTCCCAACATTTTAAGCCCCAACAATTTCTTTTACAGAGGTGAAAAATGTTTTAAGAATTAATTTATTTTTCATCAATTTCGAAAAAAATGTAACCGACCGAAATGATTTATAGCAGATCATCTACTACCCACAGAAAAAACAAAATAGCAAATTTGGAGATCCCAATTATCTCTCGAAGTTTTTTGAAGGCTATTTATTCAGTTGAAAGCAGAGGCGTCAATTCAGTAAGGCTAGGAGGGGCATTGGGCCCCCTTCAAGGATCTGATATTTGTGTTAATTACATCGATTCAATTCAAAACATCATCGATTTGATAGCTTTTGGTGAAATGACACCACTGGTTGAAAGGCACACATAATTCACATTTTCTGATCTTTGCCTAACATGTAGTTCCTCGATTACTTGAAAGTAACATAGATATCGCATGTTACATCTACTAATCGATCACTTTAATTGATAATCTCTTCTAATGCAAAATACCATTATACCATCTAAGGGGGAAAGTCACAAAAATATTATAAATCTAATTTATTTAAAACCACTTTTACGTTCCGCTTCGAAAGTAAGTTGCCACTTTTAACCGCACATTTTTTAACTTGTGATGTTTTCAACAATGATACCCATAAATCGTAACCCAAACAAGTTACCAAGCAACTGAACTGATGCACGCACGCAACTCTGGAGAACGCACATTGGAAACTTTATGACCAACAATGCCAACTTGTGTTGTGCTCCAACACAATGCAATGCCGGTCCTTTAAGTTGTTGTTTATTTGGTTTTGCTTCAATGCAAAGTTTTGCAAAGTGCGACACTTGAGGGCAACTCCAGTCAAACGCCAGCCATCCAGCCAAGTACTGGACAATATGACGCCAGGCGCCAATTGGCGGCAAACAAACGACGATGATGACGATGACGACGACGACGTTGCTGCTGATACAATTGTGACTAAACCAAATGTTGGAATGATGTTGCTCTACTATGGATGCTGGATGCTCTACTCCTCTATCGTAGACAATCCGCACTTAACGAGCTTGGTAGAGTACGATGGGTGATGGTGATGGTAAAAAAAAGTTGTTAGTGTACAGCTTCCACTTCACTTAACTCTGCAGCAGCCAGCAGCAGTCGGCAACCAGAAGCGAACCGAACGAAATCTGGTGTAAGAATAAAAATAGATATTCACGCTAGCCGAGAGTGAGAATCTGCAAAAAGGTAGGCGGTGGTGGTGTACAGTGGGCGGTAGTTATTGTTAAGCAAATTTTAATTTTCAATTAATTTTCGCAAATAAGGAATTTTTCTTTTATGCGAATTGAGTACGGGCATTAAAAATCTAATGCAGTGGTGGGCATGGAAATCTAACAAAAGGGCGAAAAAACAACATCAAGCAACAGCAAACGAAATTTTAAAGCTTTTTGCTGTCATTTCCAAATTCGTCAAGATCACAAAAAAAAAAACAAATTGCACTACAAACAAAAATAATTGCTACATTCGTCAAGACACAATGCGGGTCCGTCGCATATGCCTTTCTGTGTTGTTTTTGTTTTCATTTAAACTCAAACTCGATAGCGTTGAAATTCTGCGAATTTTTTTTTCGCAAGCTTGTGCGTGGAATAGAGGTTCAGGCAATGAGGGCGGATAGGGACACTACGTGCCCACCACTGGTCTAGTGACTTACGGTTAAAAAAGGTGGGGGAAAAATCTAAAATACTAATTGGACAAATTATATAGTTTGGAGAGGAATTAAGACCGGGTATTCGGAATCTTGTTAGGAATAAGGTGCAGTTCCTATATTTTCGATGGAAAAATACGAACATTTTGAATTTTGAACATGAAAAGAGGTCCCTTAAGAGCCAGTTTCGGATGGATTTTTCGAAAAAATACTATCTTTTGCTACAAGATTAAGATATATTTTGGATGTGGCGAAGGACAGCCTGGATTTCTAGGAGCCCATTTTTCAAAAAATCTTTGGAAACAGCAATCGATAGGAAAATGTCTTAAATAAACTAAAGGAATGATCTGGTGCGTCTCCTGGCCACATAAATAATTTATTTTTGACTTTTCCCTAACGATTATCTATCGTTATATTCTTAAGGATATATCTTTGAAAAATCGAAAACACTTTAACATGCTGGGTAACATTCGAAAAAGTTTTTCCAATAGACTTTCATGACTAAAAGTTTTTCCCCACTGTGCAGCAAAGATGCGCATTCTAAGCGAGTAGAAAGGAACACCACAGCTGGCTGCTGCCGCCGGCTGCTGCATGGCTCAATGGCTGCCAGGCAACATTTGTGTAAATTATGTTACGCTGCTGATAAAAATTGCCGCACGGAATGCCAAGCAAGTGCGGAATAAAGTGGAGGCGCTGCTGCTGGTGAGCACCATTTGGCCGGATGGTCGCAGCATAAAGCCGTACGAATGGATGGATGAATGTTGCTGTGACCAGCGTGTAGGTGGACTTAATCCATTTGCAAGCTTGCAAACACTTGCACTCACTGCGTGACTCACTTCGCCCCCCCCCCCCCTCTCTTGTTGCGTTTCCGCAACGAATGTATGTAGGCAACATTCAGTCGTTCAGCCGTGATGCCATGGAAGTTGTTAAGTGAAATTGATGGCGCTTGGCATTTGTTGGACGCTTTTTAGCATCAAAAGTGTTGCGAATGTTGAATGTGGCGCCGCGCACATTCAACGTAGAACTACTTGCACTCATGGTACGTGGTGTTTATTTTTCTGATTGCCGATGGTGGACTTTTTTTTTGCTGTGGTGAAAAAAAAAACATTTTTTTTTTCTTGCTTACCTGTCTTCATCGTATGATATTGGATGGTATGTGAAAATGGGTGATACCCCTGATATATTGGCAAGTTAACACTTGTTTCTGTGTGGAGGGGAAATTGATATTGACAGCATGTATTTGTCAAAAAAACTACCATTGAGATTAATTGTTGTGCAAATTGAAAGGGGGAGAATTTATGTAAATTGAGGTATGTACACAAATAGCTTTTGAGTTATTGTGGTGCATCAAAATATGAAGTCTGCAAACCTGAAAACATTTTAGCTCAATTTCCAGTTTGGTGTCTTTCATTTAGCTCAAAGCAAAAACGCGATGTCTTAGAGAATTCTTTAAAGGTTATCGGAATGATTTTTTTTTTTAAGTATAATGTAAATCAAAAATCAGCTATTTTATCTTTTGTAAAATTGTCTTTTAAATGAAATGGTGCTCCCAGGTTGATATTCAAAATAAAAGTTTATAAATACCTAATATCTAATTTACATGATAGCAAAAACGCTAAAGCCAACGGGTTACTCAAATTACTGCAAAATATGCCAAACATCTGATCGACAGCACACGCGATCATTAACATCTTTGTAAAAACAGCAAAAAATGTTCAATGATCAACGTTGACTGATCAGTGATCAATGCAAAGGTTGCTTGGTGTTGTAGTAAATTCCCACGATCTTGAACTGATTCGCAAAATAGCCACATATAATTAAGGTGGCTACTGTTTTTATAAGTAAATATTTGGAATTCCAGAAAAGCTGAAGACTTTTTGCTGTGCAGGAATTTAAAAAAAGAAATATTATAAAATGTACACTGTTGTTTTTAAATTAAGCAAGATATTATTTCATTATAAGATATCTGCAAAGTTTTAAGATCAAAAAACTACTTTAGATAGAATATATTTTCTACATTAAAAACCCAAAATTCAGCCAGTTAGTATCAGTGGTGTATGAAGAGTTATTACTTCACTACCTCTCGGAGATTACACTCTTACCATTCACTTTCTATTGAATGCTTCCATTAAAAACTCTTTCATTAATTCTCTAAGTGGTCGTAACTTCTAGAATCTAAGCACAGGGAGAAAATTATCTTGCAATGATCTAAGCACAGGGAGAAACTCATCTTGCAATGATAATTTTTATATCAACCGATGCTGGCTTCTACAAATCTCTAGAACATTCTTGTACATTCTTGAAATCTACCGATATTTCTATTTGCTTGCAAAATATCTCATTCTTCGATCTATCATTTGAAATAGCTTTTTCTCTATAACATTAACTGGATAAGATGTCATATTCCCACACTACTTATCTGCTGAAAACCTGATTATTTTGCTTTTGATTTCGTTTCTCTCTTCCACTATTTGCAAACGTAGTTCAAAAATACGAATGATCTTTGACGAATCACAAAACGATAAGACAGGAATTCCTACTTTACAATCAGCACCTTAAGAGTCCGTCCATAAATTACGTAAGTCAAAATAGGCGGTTCGGCAAAATCTCACCAAATCTCACCAAGGGGGAGGGGGGGTCAGGCAAGTCTCACGGAAGGGAGTGTGGGGGGGTCGCGCCAGAACTCACAAAATCTCACCAAGGGGAGAGAGGGGGAGGTCCGAATTTTCAGAAAAACATCTTACGTAATTTGTGGACGTCCCCTTAACTGAAAAGCACAATTTATTTATATTGAGTAGTGCAACTTGTCAGTCGTCATCGAAGTAAAAGTCAATGAGAATTTCACTTTTAAAAATTCTTCTACATACGTCAATTTTACAATCTTTATTCTAAACGTTCGACGACTTTCAGTCATATCTATCATTTGCGAGTGAAAACTCGTACCGACACTATAATCATAAGCAATGATAAATTGTTTAAACGCGTTGTAAATTAGCGGCAAATTGCGTTCCATGATGCACTTCGAGCCATACGTCGTCACATTGCGATCGGCAACAACAGCAGACGTTGTTGCGCTGTGATCACGTAATACAAAACGTAATTGTCAGCACTCACATATAGGTGGCGCATGCGAAATGCGTCATTGTCAGGCAACACAGTCTTCACAGTTGCATAAATTGTCACATGGCGCCAATATAATCGATTTTAATGACATTTAATATGACGATTAGGTGACAATGAAGAATTTTATGCTCATTTTAAGTAATTGTTGTTGGTATTATTACTGCAAGAATGTTGGCTTTGTTGTGTAGGGAAAATAACTAAAAGAAGAAGACCTTGGAAAGATCATACGATACGATTTATAAGAAAAAACCAATTCGAATATTCGTTAATACCAAGCTATATAATCTACATTAACTTAAAACTCTTTTGCAGATTGCCAAAATTGCTATAATTAATTGAGGGCAAAAAACAATAACCGTTATAGTTATAAGTCCAAAAAAAAAACACAGTTAAACGCCCTCATAGCTGTGGGCGTGTGAAACTGAAAACAAAATCTGAACATATTTCATTTAACTGTTGCATTAGAATTAGCCAAATGTGCGCTAACTTAATTTGCAGCAATAAATGAAAAGAGACAACAGCAAACTCACGACTCAGACAGTTTTGGTCACAGCCAAAAGAAAAAAAAATCGAGCTCAAAAAGTACCGAAACTTAGCTCTATTTAGTTGCTTGCTGGCTGAACTGCTGTTGCAACTGCTAATTATGAAAAGTCTGCCAAGTAGTCCTTCTTTTGTTAAGTTGCTTTTTATGTGTTTTTTGCTTTGCTTTGTTTTATTAAAACCGCCTTCAACTAACCCGCGGCTATGCTTTTACCACTTCCGCGCTCTTTCCTCTTTGCTGATTTTTGCTGGAGCTCATAATTTTAGTGTTAGTTAACTTAATATTTGGCTAAAATGCTTTTTATTAGACTTAAATGCATCTGATGAACGTGCGAACGGTTTATTAATGCGTGCGGGAATTTGGTCTTTTTATTTGACGTTGCATGTTGCGGAGTAGGCGTTACACTTGTCTACGAAATGTTTAAGGCTTCACTGGAATTATATCTTTCCGTTTTATTTTAATAATTTTGATTGACCGCAATTCTAAAAAATTGAGATTCTGTTTTGCTTTCTTTGATCCATACTGTTAAGTGACCCAAGTTGGAAAATATAAAATGATTTATGGATCCCTTCGGTAATATACGATTTTTTAATTCATCTACATTTCCAATCAACATGTTGTAGATTGTGTGATTGGGCGCGTTCAGTGCTCACTCACAGTGTCACCTGTCATTCTGTCACCTTCAATAAGACCCCACCGCTTGCGATGTAACTACGTCAGCGCTTGATTGTATCCTCCACTTTTTAGTAGGCTGCTTGAAGAATGGTCTTCAGCTCCTCCAGTGAATTTATTTTTATTGCTTAAGCCGAGTCAAAGCGTTCTTTTCAAAGAGATAATTTTAGCTTCGGAAACAGAACCATATCCGGTGAAAACGATGCTTGGTCGATGTAATTTATAGAATTTTTGGCTAAGAACACTTACAC
The DNA here is from genome assembly GCA_949775025.1 of Tricholauxania praeusta. NCBI lineage: Eukaryota > Metazoa > Arthropoda > Insecta > Diptera > Lauxaniidae > Tricholauxania > Tricholauxania praeusta. The sequence goes on from OX459030.1 coordinate 9,524,048, forward strand.
AATGATGACATTTTACAATGGTGCACCATGAGTTGTCTTTCTACAAGTCTGTTTTTTTAGGCAGACATTTTCAAGCAAATGCTTCATGATTCCTTCTGTTGATACAACGCTTGACGCGGTAACCAGTGCTTGCATGGATTTTTGCATAGCTGGTTTCTCAATGTCATCGACTGCCTTCGTCATAGCTAAGTACTTTGACGATTTTGATATCGTTGTATATCGTTCCTTTCATTGCGCATTTCATCTTGGGGGACAGGAATCAGGATCTGGCGAGTACAGTAGATGTTGCATTACGGGATCGAATGGTGACATTTTGTAGTGAATATTCCCCCTTTGTTCCATCGTATATTTGTGATGACATATACAAGCGTACAGACACTGAAAACGTCACTTCTCCTAAACTAGTTGGTCCATTTTCATGAGAGATTTTGATAGAATATAGCTGATGTGCCACTCCAGGATCATCAGTCATAAGTCAAGAGATGGCATCAGCATGAGAGACGTAAAAACTTCGTCTGGCTATATAAAAAATATCGGGGATTTTTCATATAGATATATATCTATTACTCTTAACACTCTTTGGAATCACAGGACCTTTGACTTTATTTTTTTTTTTTTAGTAAGCAAAATTTTTCCAATCTCGGAAAACACAATTCAATTTGTGTTGGTAAGGGGTGACTTCTTTGCCCCGGGCACCCATTGTGCACGGTACGCCACTGGCCTTATGGCATTATGTAAAAGTTTTATTTTTACAATAGAGTTCCAGCCAGATCATTGCATCTTTACTAATTGACTCAGCAAGGAGGATGTTGGAACGGATTTTTCAGTCTTCATTGAAACTGAAACGTGCTTTCAGGCTTATTTTATTGTTATTATTGAGATCATTACGTTATACGACTGTCTGTAGTGATAGCCAGTCAAAGATTAGAGACCTTAAGTGTCACCCTCTTCTTATATCTCAATTGGTACTATAAATTCAAATTTTATTTCTTCGGTCGATAGAACGATCTGTCTGGGTTCTGGAATGCTCGGAGAAAGAAAACCCTGAAACATTTGAAAGTATGGATGCATTTGCCACTTTCTTTGATTTGGAGCCCCTGATTGAGATACCATCTGCTGGCATATAGTCTGTGATTTGTTCAGTAGATTTAATGGTTCTTGAGCGACTACATAATGACAAAATGTACGATTCTGCTGCCTTAAAACGGTGGTCTGATATTTTGCTATTGGAGCTATACTCAGGGCACTGCCTTTTTGTAAAACCTTTCGACAGCGTTTCGACAGAAACGAAAGTGCTTCTTGTATTTTGTGTGGAGTGGAAGATGAAGAGAACAGACCAATTTCAAAGAGCTTCTCTCAAATTACCTAAAGCATCATTCCTACTGATCTGTTAAGAACAGAGCATGTGCCCATCAAAACCACTGGAGAACAAGGAACATACATAGAAGGAACAAGGAATATACATAGGAGTACAATAAATCCAACGGATCTATCTACTAACCAGCGCTTTTAAACGTAAAAGAAGTGCCATCTCTAGCACACGCACCATTAAGCCATTAAGGTGCAACATCAAGGTAAGAATGTTAAAAATTTCCGGCAAAATACAAAGGCGCCAACAGGATCAATATGAGTACATACCCCGAAGAATATGTAAATTAGCATACTCTCGCATTGATGTGATGACACTTGCCGCCAAGAATCTGCCAGACACCAGCAGCAGACAATACTCCTTAGAAAAACACTCGTCATCTCGTCGTAAACAGTCAGTTGTGTGCGATTGACATTTTGTCAATTGAATTTATGATGTTAAATAAAAATTTATTATTTGCAAATTGCGACAATGACAGAGGCACATTCTCAAATGAAAACATCTGTCAATTGCTCGCCATAATCGACGATGACTCCGAAGACGACATGTTTCAATGATTTTCCAATTGTTTTTTCCACTTTTACTTGTAATTCCTCCACCTCATCTATTGTCGATGCCTTCGATGTTTGAGCATTTGTTTGCCATTTGCAACAATTTCACTAATAAAACTTGGCGCCAAGGCAGACGGACAAACAGAGGAACAGAGCCACATGCATACGCTTCAGACACAAAGCTAAACGTTTTCTATTAAAAAACATCAATACCATATAGTGTTTGTCGTAAGTTGGTAGTTACGTACATAAACTACTACGTGTATCTAAAAGTTACTTTGGCTGGAGTGCATGCAAATAACATCTTTTTAATTGAAAATTTATTTAAATTCGAAAAACAGTTGTGCTACGCCGTCTACGTTTTTATTGTATTTTCTAATGTCAGCTGTCAGGCAGGAAACGCAGTGGCAAAAGTGTGCTAAGGTGACTTTTGTATAAAAATAAACTTCTGTAAATGTTTGATTTTACTACTTTTGAAAAACAAAGAAAAAAAAGCTGTTTTTGAGAATAACTCAAGCTTGAAAAATATTAAATAAAATAAAATAAATATTGATGTCTACTTACTAACTGATGAAACAGATGTCGATTTGAAATTCAATATTGTTTCAGTTGAAAAAAAAAAAGTTAATTAATATTTACTAATTTTATTATAATACTTTTTTTCGCTTTGAATTGTTTGGTTGGTTAAGGTTGAAAGTTAACTGGAGTAGAACGTTCTTGAGTAAACTTATCTGACACCTGTTTTAATATGAAAATTGATGTGAGAATAATTTTATATCAATTAACTAAATTTTTTATTGGTAAAATTTTAACTAACCCCTATTATTCTTAAGTTTGGAATAATATAGCTTTGAAGAGCTACAGGCTGATTAGCTAATCATCGTTTCTTATAAATATAATAAAATAATTGGCGCAATCAATGCCGACAATTTCAGTAATTTGCATCATGTCTTACATCAAGGTAGATTAAGGTGGTCGGCATAGCAGAAAAGGCTCTTAGCCACAGAGATTGAAGAAATACACACTCCTACAAACGAATGACGTACCAGAAATGTTTCATTTGAAATATTGCAAACGAAACGTTAATGTTATATTTTTTTATATATTTCATATGCAATGTATCACATGCAATCATTCTGAAGTGTTTCTGAAAGGTTCCAAGGTTCGTTTCCTGAACTTTACAAATGAAATCTTTCTGACACGTTATAAGCAAAATGATTTTCATGCAGTCATTCTACAGTGTTTCTGAAATATTCCAGATTCAATGCTTACTGGATTTTTTTAATGAACAATGTTTTATGATTCGATAATACTTTTTTGTTATCTGCATTGTATATATGTATATGACATCAAATATACATAGATACATAGTTAGTATAGAATTGTGTGAAAGTTCTCACCTTACCCGTTATGATGCGGGTAAAATGAAACGTTAAGTTAGAGTCTTGCTGACCTAATGAAATAACAGTGACGCGGATAAAAAAAAAAAAAAAAAAAAAAAAAATTAAAAAATTTTTTTTTTCTTTCCGCCAAAGTTTCTGCAATGTTTCAGAAACGTTTGAAATAAAATCAAAATATATTGAAACATTGCGAATAGCTTTCTGAAATGGAAATGAAAGATTTTTGAAATGTAACTGAAACTTTTTAAGATTTTATGTGAAAGATTTCTGAAAGGTGTCCGAAACGTTACATGCAGAGTGGGCTAGCTTTTGGGGAATTTTTTTGTTTTTTGATTATAAGCGGATTTCTTCTTTCGATCACCTTCTTCGGTAGAAGTACATAGGTCTAAAATCCAACATTAAGAAAACAAAGAGCATGTGATTTCGCCTAACCAGTGGCAGTAATAGTTTCATGATAAGCGAATGCAGAAACGACGGCTTGTTGGACAGCGTCATATCACTTGATGGCGAAAAGTATCTCGCGCAGCTTAATAATAGGTGGCAGTTTTGTTGCTATCAATAAGCACGAAGTTCAAAATCTCTGAGTCAAACGGATAGCCAAGACGACTGTGATACTTGGTTAGTCAATAGCACTATGCTACATAATTTACAAGTATTCCCCAACTGGGTGCAACAAGACCATTTCCAAGTCAAATTTCTTGCCAGATGCCGTGAAGAACCGATTTCCATTCAAACCAAGTGACCTAAATGGAAATGATATGAACACGTTGCGACAATCACCAACTGAATTTTGTCTACAATCATCGGAGTGGAACTCTCAGGGTAGCCGAGTAGACAGCCGTCTTAAGCCATCGTGGAAATGGTCTGTAAATACGCGAATCGGGTAAGCGTTGGAGAAAATTGAAGTCACACGTTATTGTTCGTACACGTTGGTAGTGTTTTGTAGAGGCTCTATGAACAATGAGAAGATAAAGGACTCAAAAGAGAGAAAACTTTTTTGGGGATAAGACTTTAACAGAAATATGTTCAATTTTATGACAATACGCAGTACATAAAACAGAACTTAAACAACAAAAACAAGTAAACAATACCAAAACAAAAATAATAATAGTATTAAATAATTCTAACTGGCACTTAAGTTAATTGCACACAGATGACGTCACAGTAGCAAGTTCAAAAATGTATATATTTTTATGGCCAACTGTTTATTCACATGTTTACGCGGGCTTTGTTCTACAATTGAAATATGGCGTCAAATGTGAGGTTAAATAAAATAAAAACAAAAAAAAGTCTTTTCAGTCTAAAGTCGCAGATATGCCATTACGTACGAACAGCAGTGATAGCATTAAATAACGCTCATATAATTAACACCTTGAGGTGTTGGCAATAAAATAAACGCAAAGCTGTTGTTGTTGGCTATTTGAACACTCACAAAGTATATTATCGTCTTTATAACTTGGTTGTTTTCCTTTTAGTATGCATTAATATTGTGTTTTTATTTACAAGTAGTTCAAATTTTTTTATATTAAAAATTAGAGTTTAATTGTTTTATTTACAGAAATTTTTGAAATTTCTATTGTATAAATTTTTTATTTTTTGAACTTTTTGATCCCTTTACTAACAACTAAATTAATAATTATTATATTAACAATTAGTAGAATATTTCTGAAAAAGTTCCAATATTTTTGTTCTTAAGCATTTGAGATCATATGATTCCTTTGTCAACAGTTTCATTTTGTTTTCTTTTGGCCAAGTGGAATTTATAAATTGCCAAAAAATATGCGCATATTTAAGTGAAATTTCATTTCTCTGATCTGCTGTGACTTTTTGCTGTTATATCGCATAAAATCAAGTGTTATGTTTTTTTGTTTTTTTTGGTTTCCCTCAAGAAAAATTTTTCCCAACTGATCACATTTTGAGGTTTATGTGGTCTTCTAATATGTGCATTTGGATTTTTATTGGTTCAAATTTTTCGACTGTATACAAGGTGTATACAGTGACGTCGAAAGTGAGGAGGTTAAGTTGGAGCGAAATCCTCATACTTAAAATATCGGCAGTACCTCACTGAGCGAGAGGTATTGCAACTAATTACTTTGTGATCTACTGTAGTAGAGTCGCTACGATCCATGCCAATACTATCCAGCGTTCAATAATACTTTACACATCTAGGGGCTTTGTGTACTCTTTTAAACCTCCTACCCCCTCCTATGTATATTATTTTGCTAAAATTATAACTTCACAATACATTCATTCATAAGTTTAAGCCTTTGGTTCACTAAGTTGCTGTAGTCTTTGACATCGTCGTCGTCGTCAGTGTCTTCCTACTTAATGCCGCTGTCCCCACTTTGATGTGGAAATAAATCTTATTAATATCAGCAGTTAAGTTCTGTGCACATTTTATGCTTACAGAATATCAATTAGTTCTGAATTTTTGATTTTGGTTTTTGTTTCCATTTTTTCGGCCAAATTTATTGCACTGATTTTTGATGAACTTTTTCTTAGTGAAATTGCAGAGAAAACATGTTGCTGTTGCTGATTTGATCAAAAAATAAATAAATTGGTATAATTTTTGACTTTTTTTTAAATAAAGCAGTTAAAGTTTCCGAAAAAAAAAATTCTGTAGCCGAAAGAGTTTGTTTTTGTCCTTTTTAAACTGTGAGTCATTCCGGCTCAGAATCTGGCCTTAGAGCAGTGGACATGTGGCGAAAGTAGCCCCATCAATATATAAAATACAATCATTTTTTATCATTTCTTAAGATCACGAGACAAACAATGTAGACAATCGACGAATACCAAACAAAAAATACGAGACATTGGACAACGTAACACAATCAGACCCGGTTAAGCTCGTAGTATTTTATTATTTTTTGAAAATCAAATGTTAATGGACGATTTTCTACGATATTATCTTATGAAGACTTTGAAAAATCGCTTTCAAAATACACGAGAAAACGTACCAACGTACAGAACGAGCATATGTACACGCAGCTCCTGCTTCAGCTCTGCCGCAGTTGCCCGCGGGCGGCAGAGTGCCTCACACTATTCTAGCGGAATAGAACCCTCTACTTATGTTTAACCAACAGCCACATGACGGACATTAGATAAGAAGTGATGCAAAGGAAAACTTTGACATAGATCTCTTTCAGGTAACCTAGAAGTCAGTAATTGGCTCTGCACTATCTAAGGGTGTTTTTTTTACGTATTATTGACATAACCTTTAATATGAAAGTTATTCTTAAAAATTTTAAGGAAACTTCCAACAGATTGACCGAGCCAAGTGCTGTGTCACAAAAAAAAACGCTCACCTTGCAGCGAATCTTCAGGCTAAAATCATAGCATTTTCTCAAAAACTTTATAAAGAACATTTTTTAAATTGAGTTCGTCCCATTCTCTTAGTCTGATATTAAGATTGCAATATAAATTTCTGATTTTTTAAATTGCAAATCTTTCGAAAGTGAAACTTACACACGCAGCTGGTAGTCTTGCAAATATTTTATCTTTTCAAATACAAATGACTTTTTTTTCGCTTTTTGTCAATTTTTCTATGCGCCTCGCTCTGAATACTTTGATGCAAATTTTCTTGAATTGCATTCAAAACAAAAAAAAAATACGAAATTCACGCGTAGCTCTGAAAGTTTCCTTTTGTTTTGTCAACTAATTTGATGTGAATTTTTCGTTTCTGCCTTTGCTTTTCTGACAATTTCCGTCTTTTTCATTCACGCTGGCCAAACGAAGAGGCCTCTTTGCATATGCTAACTGGCGCCCCTTGCCCAGTTGGCAATACCGTCACCGTCGCGCCAGACAGCAGTGGGAAAGGGGGTAAACGCGTGCGCGACAAATTTGGCGCCTAATGCAAAATCAAATTCAACAACAACAACAACAACAATAAAAGAAATGCAATGCAGATTCTTGAAATCGCTTGCTGCTGGTCGGTCGGTCACATATTGGTGTCGCGCTTATGTTGCACGCAGCAAGAGAAAAAAGTTTTTTGTGTTGTTCTTCTTCTTTTTATTGAAACGAAGACATTTGTTGGCAACACTGAATGCAAAATAAAAAAAAAAGCAAAATTGTCGACATTTTTAATACGAAACTTGGTTGGACACATTGTTGTAATTATTGCACTATTATTGTTGTTTTCATTGCAGCCGTATGTATTAGATGAGGGTGTTATTCCATATGTTACGTTCGGACTCTCGAAGTATTACCAGAGACTTGCGAGGGATGGTGATGTGCATGAAAACTGCGGCCACCTATGTGAACTGAGAAATTGATCAAATTTAAGAGCGATTAATTAGTAAACAATAGATAATTTTCTGCTGAAAAGTCGGTGGATTTTAGGATTGAACGAGAATGTCACAGGCTTTTGTATAAAACAGCATCGGCTGATATAAAAGGAAATGTGTTTAATGCGTGCAACCATTTAAAGTGCTTGTCAAGATCGCTTCTTAAGTATTAGTGCAAAATAATTCAGCGTATTTTAACTGTTTTATAATGAGGTAAATAATTTTAAAAATACTAATTATTTTAAGAGTTACATATTATAAAATTAAACTAAAGCTGCGTCGATTCGTCTATTTTTCCCATTAAAAATTTGATTTTCTTCAGAATAAAAAAATTGGTGGGGTTCAGCATTCCTTTGGAAAGACATAGAGTAGTGAAAATCCATATTTCATAGAATTACCCATAAATAAGCAACAACAAATGCTACAATGAAAACGACATTATTAGCCAAACATTATTATGTGTGGTGCCAAAATGCCTAAACGTCAAATGCCACGGTCGGCTGACGGGCCGAACAAACTCATGAGGCAGTATGATATAGCACTAAGAAGCCAAGCGTGTTATAAGCGCTATCTAAATGAGCAACGCAAACTGCAATCAGCAGCAACGCAACACTAGAGTAATCCGTTTTCATTTGCTGCTTAAGAACACGTTAATCTGGTGGCGACATCTATCTGTAAATTTGGCAATAAAATAAAATGAATAAAAAATATATTTTATATGTAGTATGAATGCGCATAAAGTCATTATTCTTTTTTTTTATTATTTTGAAACAGATGTTGTCTGCCTTCAATGCATCTTGCATAGATAGAATTTAATACACGAGAAGTTATCACTATAATTTTATGAATAAATTATGTGGGAAAAAACGTAGAAAAAGTAGATTTGAGAAAGTATGAGAATATAAAATTAAGAGTGTTCAAAAAAGTAATGAATAGGAACTGTAAGAGGAGGAGGAGTAGAAGAATATATAGAATTCAAATGAGTCCGTCTGTGGAATAAAAGTAAAGTATAGTGAGTAATACCGTATGATATCGAAGTATATTGGTAGATGATGATGATTATGATGAAAGTTATCGAATGACATCAATAAAAAAGATCAGGTTACTAAGAACAAGGATTGTTACTTAAAGCTTTTTGATTTTTCGGTAGTGTCGAGAAATGGAAAACTCATACAGGGGTTTTTTTTTTTTTTTTTGATTACTTACCTTATCCCGGCACAGAGAATCCGGGGCGATATAAATAATCAAAAAAAAAAACCAGAATGAGTTTTCCATGCCTTGGTACTACCGAAAAATCAAAAAGCTTTAAGTAACAATCCTTGTTCTTAGTAACCTGATCTTTTTTATTGATGTCATTCAATAACTTTCATCATAATCATCATTATCTACCAATATACTTCGATATCATACGGTATTACTCACTAGACTTTACTTTTATTCCACAGACGGACTCATTTGAATTCTATATCAAAAAGCCTTAAATAATTTGGATTTGAGGAAGTTTCACTTCTGGAAATATTATTTACTAACATTTATCCTTACTGCTCACATAATTTCGTTATCTTTGATAGGGTCCGTAATGGAGTTCATAAACTCACAAGAAAACCAAAGTGTTCTTCATAAACATGCCAGCTTTTAAAATTTGTCATTCGTATTAATAGATTTTGATTTCAACAAACAAATTTTCCGACTAATCATCCCTTTATCACTAGATGAACACTCATCTCGAACATGATCATGCCGCAATTGAATAACAATTTTTCGAAACAAAGTCTGAACAGTTGTTCAGTTCAAATGTCAAATCATCAACGGCACAAGCCCAACATCCAAAGATTTGACATCCCGATTAAAATTTTTATTGTTAAACTAATCAATAAAATAACAAATCCCCTTAGCCATAAAAAATCGCTAACTGCAAATGTTACAAATTTGAATTGACTTTTAATTTCATTTGAGTCTGGGGTCTATCTTACAACTAATTAGCTGATGTAATTGATTGTATTTATTGCAGTAATCTAATTTTTAGTTGTGAATTTCCTTGTTCTAATATTGATCAGCGAGTAATTTTTTGCAATTTTAAATTGCTCTTTAACATCTTGAGTCTGAATAAGTAAAAATTATTATCAGTATACAATACTTGTCGGAATATTTGCTTATTACGCAGAAAAGATCAAGTTATTCACATGAAGAAAGCTGCAACTACGTTGTAATAAATATTGCATTAAAATTTTGATTCATTGAATCGAATTAATACGTTTTATTATATAGAATACAAATTGATTTAATTGCGCCGAGATCATCGACCGATTGAAAACAGGTGTCAAGGACAAGTCATGTGGAATGCTAACAGATTGCACGACTTTGTGTTGGTGCGATGTTATAGTTTTCGAAATATATGCCATCCTTTGCTAAATAATTAACTGAATGAAAATTTCACTGAAGCAGAAAAAGCAATAGACTTTGCTATCTGTGGGACTTAAACGAAATCACAGTAAAGAAAAAAAAACTTTTTTTTTTCATTTTAGGCATGAAGTCAAAATTTAATGAAATCTGATGAATGCATGCACTCGCAGCGTGATACTTGAACTCAAAAACTTTTCGTTATGTTAGTATAGATAATTTGCAAAAATCGAAAAATTTTAAAAAAGGTCGAAAACGGCGAAAGAGTCGAAAATTTTGAAATGATAGAAAAATTTTAGAAAATTCAGTAGTTGAAAATTTTTGAAAAAGTCGAAAAATTTTTAATAAATAGATCAAAAAATGTAAGAGCCGGAATATATTGAATAGGTTATATGATAGTAAGTAACGATCGATATTCCTGTAAAAATGACACATCATAAATAGGTCAGAAAATATCAAAGCCGGAATATATTGAATAGATTATATGATAGCAATATACCATCTTAGTCTCGATCGATATTCCTGTAAAAACAATATATCACCAAACTTCTAAAATTATGATCTAAATGTCCTGTGTACAGAATGTATCATGAAATATTAAAACATTTTTTTATATCATGATAAAAAAAAAATGTCTTCAATTTCTACCGAGTCCCCGACTTTGACATGAAATGCCTTGAACTTTAGAGTATACGATATTTGAATAGGATTGCTTACAAGTTTCTTGAAAGGCGTGGCATGAAATTAGAAGAAATTTGTTTTTGTTTCTTTCAATTATATAAAATAGTTTTCGGTGTCTGAAAATTTGCGAAACAAAAAAAAAAAACCAAAATATAAAGCATAAATAAGAAGAAAATACTTCCATACTCTTATTTGTTATAAAAACACAAAACTCCATTGCATACTTTTAGTTTTTAAGGATAGATAGAATTAAGTTGCTAAATATAAGAAGAAAACAAAAATCCTGAGAAGCGCACCCCAGACCCCACGATCGTAGCGAAATTTTCGGATGGGGGAAGGGTTGGTGAAAAAAGCGAGCAGAGGCAGCGCCCTCTTATCCAAAGACGATGATCAGCTCAACGGTCGTTCAACGCTTCCAGCTCTTACAACAATAACAAATACTATCCAGCTCGTCTCGAGCTCTCTCTGCCACATCGCAAGCTTTATGTTTGTGTAATTTTTTCTTTAAGGCATTGGCTCGCTCAGCTCTTACTCGTCTCAAGCTCTTTCTGTCGCATCGCATGCTTTATGTTTGTGTAATTTTTTCTTTAAGGCATTGGCTCATTCAGCTCTTACTCGTCTCAAGCTCTTTCTGTCGCATCGCATGCTTTATGTTTGTGTAATTTTTTCTTTAAGACAATAGCTCATTCAGTTCTTTGTCTTGCTCTTGCGTGATTTACTATCGTCGCATGCTTTTTCTTTGTGTAATTTTATCTTCAACGCACTTAGTCAAGTCAAACATTTTCGGTTCATAATCGCTGCATGCTTTTTGTTTGTGAAATTATCTCTTCAAGGCGACGACTCTTTCAGTTCTTTCCCATTAAAACAAGTTCATCTGAACTCACACAATTTTCTATGTTAAAATAGATTAAAAATTATACAAAAAAATGGCAAAGCGTCAATGAGCTAAAATCGGAATTAAGTGTTCTCCTTATCATGCAATTAATTTGTTTACCGAGTGGTCTACACTTAAACAGGTGTGCAAGCGCTACAATGTTTAGATTAGAAAACAAATACACTGAAATAAATTCAGCGTTCAGCTGAACGCAAAAAAAGTCCCACAAACTCATTGTTCCAACGTGCAAATTTATAAATAAAAGACCAAATTATTTAATAATGCGATAAAAATAAAAAATTTGATAAACCTACCAAACTAAATAAATGTTCTCAATAAAAAAAAAAAGAAGTGACATAAACATACGATATTTTCACATATGACTTGACTTATGGTATCTAGATTAAACCAAACCAAAAAAAAGTTGCTAGTTGCTTATCAGTTAAAATGACTGATATGACACAGGGCGGACAGCTGCACTGGTAACAGGTGTTAATACAATAGCAATTGCGTGGATTAGCTCACGCTGTTGATTGCATGAATTGGTAAACTTTATGCAAATATTTTAATAAAATTACAATGAAAATATTAATTCTTGCATATGTTAATGTAACAGACAATTTCAATTGCAAAAAAAATTAAAATCAAGGGTGGGACTCCAACAGTAGGTTACCCACTATAGTAACTGTGATAAAACCGGTTGCTGTTACATTTGTTACACTTGCTTGTGAATGAGTTATTTAATTATTTGTACTTATTATGTATTCATTTAGTTCATTTGTAATTAAATTTAGCGTAAAATTATCTGATGTAATATTATATTGTCGTTGCAACATTCGGAAGTGTGATAATGAAAAATGTTGTTACTCGATCGTATATGCATAATATACTATATTTATTTAACATATTTCAATGGAAAAATCTGGAAACTAAAGCAAATTAATTGATTTTTAGTTAAAATATTTCCATGAAAAAAATCTGGAAACTAAAACAAATTAATTGATTTTTCAGTCCAGTAATTAAGAGCGATATTAAATTTCTTCTCAAATTATAGAGAATTTTAGTTTTCAAGGTGCATCTACTGTAGAAAAAGAGTATGCGAGTACACTGAGCAGACTTTATTACAGTGTTATGGAGCTTTTCATACGAATATATAAAGTAACGCTGATTTTTGATATTTTTGAAAACCTCACGTCCCCCGCTTGTGTCGCCATCTGTCATATATGCCCACCGTTCTAAGCCACCGCTTTAACCAGTTCTTTAAACATTTTTTGTATGCTGATTGAGCATTGAGTTCTTTCGAGAACTTGGTTTTATGGGTTCAGCTGACTGAAAGCGCCTTCTTCGAATTGATAATTTTAGCTTCGGCAAAAGGTGAAATTCAAACGGTGACATATCAGCTTGATATCCTTCCAAAAATCAGTGCATTTTCGGCGGTCATTCTCACGGAACCGTTTCGGAATGTCTACATAATATTCCTTAATTGCAGTTTGTCCCACTGTAAGGAAATCCTAGTGTACCACATCATGGTATTTGAAGACAGCTTAATTCCGGATAGTTTAAGCATATAGAAAAACTTAAGAACATTTTAAGACATAAACGGCTCGCTTTACTGTGTTGATACAAATACTTTTAACTTTTTATTAGGGAACTTGGGATATATCAGGCAGTCTACAGTACTGTTCAAACTAGTTTATTTAAAGGATCCCACAGTTAATTTGTCCGACATTGTGGGTTAATGCAATTCCAACCTAAAGTTCTAGCTAAAATGACTGTTCCGACAGTACTAAAATTTTAACAGTAACTGTGCAGTAGACTCTCAGTTATTACGTAGATTTTTATTTTTCTCCAGTGTAGCTTGTCACCGAACACTAAGAGTTCTGTTTTTATTAGTTTTCTTAATGAAAAATATTTAAACTTATAAAAAAATGCTTTTTGGTTGTTTTATGAGATTAAAAGAAAAAATGTTACATTGTACACTGAAAAAAAAAACTATGGAAAATTATCCCGGAAGAAATTCGCTGTCATAAGCGTCAGATATATGGGCATTTCCACGAAAACGAAAGTTTTTGCCCGTGCGACACCTTGGTTTTCTGCAATTATCTTGAAAAGGAAAAATTTTCCGAATTCAACCTTAGCACCAATTGTAAAGATAATTAGGAGCTATACGTTAAACCTATTGTCAAAATAAAAATCCGTTTTAAGTTGTCTTTTTTTACTTTAAATGTGTTCGACGGTCGAACGGGACTCGTGAAAATGCCCATATGCATACTCTATTCATATTGAAATTTGTTTTCCATTGTATTTTATCGAGTTTTTTTCTTTTCTTTGGCATGGCGTTGTTTTGATTATTGGGTCCGTTCAGCCAACTTCCACATTTTTGAAGCGCTTCAAACAAGTTTTTACTGAACGGCATTTTTCTTAAGTGCTTCAAAATTCTGATGTGAACAAAAATCGACAGCGATGATGTGACTTTTTTTGTTACAATAACAACAACAACAATCAATTTTCTCAGAATTTCAGTAGTATAGGCAAAATTTGCAGCATTTAACTCTGCTGAATGGGCATATTGTTGACTGAGAGCCTTAACTAGAAAATTATTATGTTAAGCAAATGTCAAAGTTAATGCGAACAGGAGCCGATTGCAAGTCGATTTACTTCCACGCTTTCAAAATGGCGTCAATTTTAGCACGCATGGCTCTCCCTTATTACTGCACCATTATCAGTGCACCATGGCTTTTGTCACCATTTTTATGAAACTGGTCTAAATATTTCATCTATATTGAGTCTTTATTTAATTGAACATTCAATGAAGTCAATATTATTTGCATTTTTCAGCTTTTATTATATATTGCAATCTCTCTCAAAACTTATCTGCGATATCTGGGTACTTAAGAACCGAATTTTAGGTTCATCAGAACCCATGTTACGTATGTTGAATAAATAATTTTCGTCATTGAATAATCTTTCGTCAATGTACGAATTCACATACTTACTTTCTTAACAAATCGATATCAGCTTTAGCAAAAATACTTAAAACACCAAATCAAATCAATAAATAATGAAATTTTGTACACCCATTTAGTTGTACAGTGCACCTGCACCGCCAAAAACGCTGGTCATGATAACGCTGTCTAGAGGTGTTGTTGCGGTTCAAAAAAGCTATTAAATAAAAAAAAAAAATCACTGATACATAAAATAAAAACACAAAATTTTAATTTTTTAATATTTTAGACATTTTGGAACCAAGCAATTCATTTTTGTTATTTTTTTTTTAAATGCTTAATTTGCAAAATGTTTTTTTTTTAATTTTATTTTAATTTTTTTTTTTAAATTTAGGTATTTTGTTTTTCATTAATTTATGGCACTTTTGCTTAAGAACTAAAAACAATGAGATTTTTTTATCAAAAAAAAAATATTTTTTTTTTTTCATTTTACAATTTTTCTTGAGATTTTTTTACATTAGAATTAAATACAAAAATTTTTTCTTTGTACAAAAGATTTTTTTCTTATTTTTTTTTTTAATATTATTGTCCTTATTTTTGTGTATGCTCTAAAAGGCTATTTTTTTTCAGCTGAATTTATATGAAGTTGCAAAGTTTAAAAATTGTTGTTTATTTTTTTAAGTTTTCTTTATTTTCTTATGTTTATTTTTAATGTTTATTGTCTTTTTTTAAATAGTTCTTTTTTTTCTAAAATACGGCAAAAAAATTACGCTGCAGTCTTTGGAAAAAAAATATTGTTGACTTTTAGTAATTTTGCTGATATTGATATATGTTATAGCTGAGTTTATGCTGGAGCAGCATATATATAAAATTAAGTCAAAAACACTCGAGATATAGCTTAATCTTTATATTTTTAATTTTTACCAAAGTTACAAAAATAAATTGAGTTACATATTAAGAAAATTACGCATTATATCAGTTTGGTGAAAAATTGTTAGTTTTGAAGTCAACCGCTTTTAACATTTAAGCTCGATGAAATTCGGCTATAACTTTTGAAATATACTGCACTACGATAATCTTAACTCTATAACATATATTAAATTCAACAAAAGATTTACTAACATTCTTCTTATAAGTTTATTGTAATCGAAAAAAAAAAGAATTTTACTTCATTAAGCTTTGTACTCTATTAAATTTACGTTTTTTGAGCTTTTATCGAAAGTTTCTTTTAAGATTTTAGCATAAGAGCAATAATTAAGTTTTAAATAACATCACATTGTTTTAATTTTTTACATTTTAATCAATATCCTTTCTTAAAACAGCACACTAACTACAAATGTAATGCGAAATTTTCGACTGCATTACATTTCGTTTAGTAGCTTCTTTACATATATACACATAGACTTATTTATACTAAAATTTGCGAGAACTTAAAAGTTTGCTGTGCTTTCGAAAGTTGCACAATAAAAGCTGACACACAATTTAAATCGAATTTCCCAATTTTAATAATTTTTCCTCTTAACTCACGTGGTATTTGAGATTTTTTTTCGTAGCTAAGTATCACCGCTTTGTACAACTTTCGAAAGCTCACTAAAGCTTTTGTTTTTTTTTTTTTTGTTTTTAGTTTTTCTTCATAACAACTAATAACTAATAAATAAATATTAAAAAAGGACTCTTCTTTTCTTAGTTAGTTTGTCATTCAGTCACACTGTATTCAAAGTCTTTTTCCCTGCTCCTCCAGTGGCGCGCTGCTGCACTTTTTTACTCATCTTTCTTCTTACGTATTTTACCCTCAGTCTGTATTGTTGCTGTTACTGCCTCAAAACAGGATGCAATCGATGGCTCACTCTGATCTTCGCTATAGTCTTCGCCTGCCAAACGACTTAGGGTTAAAATGTAAGAACATGCGACGCGTAACACTGAAAGCTTTGAAAGCTTTTGTGAATTCGAATAGGCGGGTACCGCTTTACGCAATGTTTCATAAGCAGCTGAAATTGTATGTACACGCGTGCGTTCGCGTGCATTCGCTTCTATGCGTCGTTCACGCGTCATATTTTTATAATTGCGCTGATGTGGACGTGTACTGGAGGTATTATGTAGCGACGATGTACTCTGTTGTTCTTCCAGTGATGAGGCTACCGATGGTGCTGCTTGTGGACGTGTTGGCAGTGGCTGTGAAACGCTAAATTTACTGCTGATATCAACGCTATCGTCAATATTCATGCTGGGCATAGAACATTGGCTTCGCATCGTTTCCATCGAACTATAAGCTTCTTGTGAAGCGCTTCTTGCGCTTTTGCAGTGAGCATTGTATTCGTCTGATTTTCTCAGCACTAACGCCAGTGGTTCCTGCTGTACATCATCTTCTATATGCGTACTGGGAACGGTGATACCATGTTCCATGGGTAGTCGATGCAATGTTGTTACACCCGGATGACGTACGAAAACTTGTGCTGGATTTGGCATTAGCTCATGTGGTAGCCGTTGACTGGAATCCCATGGTACTGCTGCAGCTGCTGTTGCTGGTGGTGTTAACACTACCGCTGAATCTGCATTTGAGGTATAACGTATACGTTTCTTCAATGGTCCCATTGAGGTTTCTTCGCGCTCGCAAATCACCTTAGATGGCTCAGAACTTTTACGTTTGTTACGTATGAGTGAAATTGGTGTAACTTTGACTTCCACCGAATCTTCGGAAGCGTCTGTGGGACTACTGGGATCGAGACGTGAATGATCCATGGAGAGATCATCGCCACCTTCAGAGCTGCCAGAGCAAAAGCCAGCATCACGATCATTTGAATTGGGAGAGCCTGTAAGAAAGAAAGCAAAAAAAGCAGAGAATGAGTATTTTTTTGCAATAGAAGAGCAAGCAGCTTAAAATTACAAATACTAATGAGCTATTTTGACGCTTAAACATACCAGCTAAGCTTGTTTTGTGTATTTTATTTTGACAAAAGTTTGGTTTTTCCTATGCAAAGCCATTGGTAACAGAAATTAACATAATCTCGCTGTTGTAAAGTCGAAAAAGTCCCCGAAGTTTTGAATGAAATATTTAAATTGAACAAATAAATTAAAAAATTAAATTAAATACTAAAGGTATAGCAAGTTAATCGACGCCCACGCGTCTGGCGACAAGCTTAAGTTTTTTAGTAATTACTTTTTTAAGTTTTTGATAAATACCATATCGTATATCATATTTTTTTAAACGAAAACATTAATGCTTAAAAGCTTTTAGCAACAATTAAATCATATTGTTTTCATTAAGTTATTTTTGAATATATATATTTGTTATAATTCATTTGTTGTTTCAAAAATTTCAAATAGCTTAATATTTGTTCATACCAGTTATATTTTTTTATAGCTCAAGGAAGTTGTGGGTTCACTTCTGTCTTTAACTACTCTAATTTTTATTCATTGCCAAAAAAACAAAATTAATTCTTACATTTTTTTTATATTTCGTATATATATAATTTATTTTATTAAATGTCAACAAGTGTATATATTATACATTTCAAAAAATTTTAAATTAATGTTATTAAAGTCTTTTATTTTATAGTACATTTACAAAAATGCCAATAATCACTTGTGTTTACTATAGTAAATATTTCATTTGCTTAAATTTAATATTTAGAATTTATTTGCTGGTACAGCTGGCTCGGAAAGTATTCCAAATAAAGATTAAATATTGAGCTTTTTGTTGAAAAAAAATATATATGTATATTGTTATTTGTTTCGTGCAAGGTCATTAATGTAGAAAAATTCACAGACATTTAAGGCACATTTCAGACATAGCTGTTTTTCGACATAGTCTATATTTATTCGGCTTAATTGTATATATAAGTAATACGCCATAAATTAATGAAACAATTTTTGAATGATCGAAAATCGACTTCGAGAAGCTGTTAAGGGTCATATACATTGACATCGTTCATGCTTTGCAGCTTTCAAGCAAACATTCCATATTAAAAGTTTCTTTAAGCGAAATTAGAGTATATTTCAAATATGAACCAGTTTAAAATATATCAAATAAGACGGATTTCGTCTCAGAGTAATTTTTATAAGATATTAATTACATCAAGTAAAAAGTTCTTAAAATTCAACAAAAAGCATAAAATAATTTTTTTTTCTGGTATTGCAACATTTCAGAAAAAAGCTTATGACGTCATAAGAAAAAAGTTGGTATCATAAAAAATAATATATATTTTTCCAAATATGTTAAACAATTTTAATAACATTCTACTCAGCGCAATTTTTACTGAAAATTGATAGTGAAATTTTAACAAAAAACTGTTTTTATCACCAACGCAAAAACTGAAAATTTTTCAAATTCAAAAATATTTTAAATCATCTAAACGCTGTTCAAACCATACTTTAAAAAAAAAAATTTTTTTATTAATTTTTTTTTTTTTTCATTATTTGACAAAATATTTTACGTGACCTTTTCTGTTGCGGACGTTAAGTAATCGTTTTAACGAAAATTTTAAGACCAATTAGGCCTTTTAATCTGAAAAACTACTATGGACGGGTGGGGCGGTTCACTGGACAAAGTATGACCCATATATAATATCATTATAATTGCAAAGCTTTGAAATTATGAAAAGTTATTATTTAAAACAATATAACTTTTGAACTCATCATAATAGAAATATAAAGCATAATTTTCATGGGAAATTTTTTTAATTAAGAAACTCGAGATTTTCAAAAGTAATAGAAGATATAATGAAATTTGTTTTCGATATTATTTATTTTTTTTGTTTGAGGCACTTGTGCGCTTTAAGCCAAAAATAATTAAAATAAGTCAATTTTTTTCTTCTTTAGTTTAACACATTCGTGACCTTTTTAACTTGTGCGTATATTTTTTATTTCCTATAATGGACCAGTTTTAAAGCCTTATATATAGCTACATCCTTTTTTTTAGACTTTTTATGCATCCCTTTTGAAGGGCAAACACAAAAACATCGAACGCATGAAATCAACGTTCACAAGATCGCTTGCTGCTTGAGTGTCTTCATGTTTCAAGATTAACATCAGTGCAGCATTGGAGGTTCTCTAAGAGTTATTTATTAGTGCAAAAGCATAACGTATGAAGAACCATATATCAGAAATATTTTTAAAAAACTAACTAAATATTTATAAATTCATAATGAATGACTGCGAAAAGACAAAAAAAAATTTTTCATTAAAAATAAAATATTTTTTTATAGGAAAAAATTAAATTAATTAATAATGTCATAATTAAATTGTGCTGATAGGTGCTGCTAGATTTTTTTTCTCGCCCAGAATTATTATGCAATAACGTGCTGTAATGTCATCATCCTCTGCTCCATGAACTTATCGATCAATTTGTTTTATTAATTCAAAAAAAAAAAGAATGATAATAATACCACATACATTTTATGATAATTTCTGCAACAATTTGCAACAATAAAAATGGTAACAACTGGCATAAATATAAAGTTATGCACATAAATTGTATTATATATGACAAAACATGAGTAATGTACTTAATAGTTTTGAACCCGTTTTTTGCGTCAAGTGTCATAGATTAATACAAAAAAAAGGTAATGAGAAATTTTTTAATTGCAACAAAGTATTTTTATGTTTTTAATGCATATGACACTTTAAAATTTGTTAGATATTAAGCAAAACATTTAAACTCCCCGAAATACTGGTATACCATTTGGCAGCTGCTGTAAAATTGAACCTGTTTCTCCATTACTGCATCGACCTTGAGTGAGGCTTTAAATTTTTATTTTATTTTGATGCAAATGCTGAATTTTGACTTCAAAAAAAGAAACATTGCCCTTTTTTTTTAACTGCGGTTGATGCAAAAATTTGGGAGAGTTCATTTTCCCCCCCCCCCCCCCAAAAAAAAAAAAAAAAATTAAAAAACTTGTATAAACAATTGCGCAGCAGACTAATTAAGTGGATAATGCGAAAAATATGCTAATGCATAAGCTTTTTGGTAACAAATTTAATGAAAATTTGAAAAAAATAATTACACAAATAAATTAAAGCATTCAGTGAAATGTGTTTTGTTAAACCAAAAATTTGATTTAAAATTTTGTTATAAAATGCATTGGATTGAGATTAGTCACATTTATGATAACTTTTATTAAGCCTTTTTTAATCAAAATTGTATAAACATATGTAGCTTATGTCAAAAAATGTTAAAAGCGTCATATAACCCTATTAACAGCAAAATTCTGAACACCGTTAAAAAAATGTTAACTAAATGTTACTGACGTTAGTAACATATTGGTTTTTTATTATGTGCTTTAACATTTAATGAAAAAAATAAAATAAAAATGTGAAAAACTAAAAAATTAAATAGAAAAATGTTAATTTAACAATTTGCGCTGTTAACTCAATGTTAATAGCTGACAACAATTTTAATTACGCATTTTTGTATCTTTGAATTATGACTAAAATTACAAAAAACTAAAAGCATATTAACCCAAACAGCCATTTAACAGACTTTGCTAACGCGCTGTTAATAAAATATTACGCGCTAACATTGATAGACAGTTTAAATAGCCATTTAATATTTTAGCACTGCTAATATACTGTTAAATAAATGTTACTTGCTAGCAATGACATATGGCAATATTTGTTGTCCGCAATTAAATCAAGTTCTAGCAAAGCATTAAATTAAATTAAATTAGAGGTGGTTTAATTATTCAATTAATATATGGTTTCGTTGCGCTACAATAACGGCTTATAAAAGTTTTCCATAGATTTATAAAAAATGAAAAAAAAATATTTTTTAATAACGTTCGGTGATTTATGCAGTTTAAACACAAGGTTTCACATCGTGTAAGCTCAATTAGAAACAAGAGGTGTGTTTGTTTATTGACTGAGGCCTGAATTTCATTTGGCATTAATTTGCTATAAAGATATATTTTTAATTTATTAAATTGTATAAAAAAAAAAACTGTGTTTTTTCTACACTTAAATGTTAAGCATGATGCGCAAATAAAGTCTATGTCTAGTCATTTAGATATGTAATAATTTTTTAATTATTTTATAGAGCTTATTGTTCAGTAAACAGTGGTGTGTCAACATCAAAAAAAAAATCCCCAAAACAAAGGTAGATTCAACAAAAAAAATGGGCTAAATCTTGTCACACTAGTTTCATTCATTGCTAAATGGAATCATCAGTGACCCTAAAGCAGATTAGTAAGAGTTTCTAAGCCTAAAAGTTTCCCTTTTTGCATAGATATGTTAAGAATCCAAGCAAAAAGTGAAACAAAGCAAAGTAAAAATTATTTATTCTGTTGCGTGAGTGTTCGTTTTTGTAATAATAATAACAGAGTTTAGCTACTACAGCTTTTAGTCGTCTTAGCAAATTAGTTTGAAGCTTTGAATTTGAATTTCAATTATTTCAATTAAATAAGCTACCTGCTATAAAACAATTTATGAAAATCCAGCAAACACTTGTTGAAATAACTTATGACAAATAAACAAACTCACTTGATTATTTTATAACAGTGCGCTGTTAGGAACAGTGCTGAAATAACATAATAACACCGCGCTGTAACTAATATTGTTTCCAAACACTCATATGAATGTTTTTGTACAGACTTTGACATATGAGGTGTTATCAAGCCAAATTTTTTTTAAACTCTACAGGTGGCGTCATAACCCAAACTGCTTTTCTATTTTTTGCTAAAAGCTCAAAGTCGTAATTTTTTGGATTGTTTGTTAAAAATTCACAAAAACTGATGTATTTGTGGGCTTGGAATTTGATTTTTTTAAACTTCCGTCAATTTCACTGCCACATAACATTTCAACGTGCACATTTTTTTTTTTTTTTGATTAAATAGAAGCGCCACATGTTATTAACATTCAGTTAACATAAGAGACGTCAATATGACGGACTAAGCAATTCGCAAAACCTATTTATGGTAAGTGACTATAATTATTATTACTGTTGTTGTTGTTGTTAACATATTAACATTGCCAACACAATTCCATAAAGAAACAACAACGTCGCTTCCACGCACCTCATTGCAGTCAACGATCAATTGCAATTGATCAAATAAAAATGTTTTGCAGTAAAATGCACACGATCAGTATTTGTGTTACTACTGCAAGTTACAGTTGTTTTTTTCAATTGTAATTAATTTGTCAAATTTGAAATGGCGTCAATGTGTGAAAAACAGTTGTTTTCAATTACAAATAAATATTTACTACACACATACTTATGTACATAAAGTCTCATGCATTTTTAATACTAAAGTTTGACCGCCATGTTATTATCGGAGTAAAATGGTGCTGGTGGTGGCGGTGTCATGCACGATCAACACGATCTGTTTTGAATAATTAAATTTATATCAACAACAACAACAACAGCAAAAGAAATAAAATTGATATTGGAAAATTAACATGTGTTTTTTGTATTTGAAACGAAATTTTATCGCCACGCCATACTGCACTTCAACCGATACGACCTCATTTTTGTTTATGAAGAATTCACACATTTATTATTGATGATGATGATGATGATGATGATGACGATCATCATCATACTCCGTTAATCATCGCGTTGTGCCTGTGGATGACGATGATATTTTGTCGTCGATGTTGAGCAAAATATTTTTTGTTATTTGCTGTTCAATTTAATTATGACGCATGTCAACATGTCAGCTTAGCAGCAACATTTGCAAGATTGCCAGCATATGGAAGATGAAATTTCGTGCATGTTTTTGCTCTGTATTTTAAATTTGGATGGCTTTATCAAACAGATGCGCAAATGTTTGCAACAATTTCCTTCCGTTTTCGATAATTAAATATTGCGGAATTTTCGTTTCGCATGTGTATATTATTTTTTACCACAAATTCATAGTAATTTCATTTCATTTTTGTTGCTGTTTTGTTTTTTAAGATATCATCAGTTCAATATACAAATGTTATGTGCTGATAAGGCGCACGCTTAAATTTTGTTTCATCAGGGTGGTCTTAGTAAAAGTGATGAGCAATAACAGCAACAAAAAAAAAAAAAAAAAATAAGTAAACAACATCTTGTTATATTGATAATAATAATTTTTTGACATAATTGATTTGAGCAGAAATTTCACAAACAAAACTGACTAAGTGTTTTTAAGAATTCCATATAAAACAAAATTCCTTATCGAGTATTGATGGTTGTGCTTTATTAATTTTGCTTTGCTGTAGTGCAAAAATTTTGAAAATCCATCAAAAAGTCGCTGAGATAACTTAATATTAAGAAACAAACGTGTGCTGTTATTTGTTGCTGTAAGTAACAGTTTTGAATTAGCAGCGTAACAGTGCGCTGGAAGACACGTTGTTTCAAAACTGTTAAAGCAATTGTGTTGCTATTACAGCGTCGATTTTAACAAATGATGCATCAAATTCTTTGTAATTTTATGTAGCAATATCTTGTGTACTCAGATTTTGAATAGACTTTTACAAAAATGCCATTATAAGCATAACAGTTTTGATAATGTTAATAGTTTAAAACAAATTTTATATTATATATAATTATTAGTTATTAGTTTTAAATTAAATAATGATTATGACAATATCTCAAAGGCATTAACTGACGTCCAAAATAAAATTTTTTGTCCAACATTTTATTTTTTTCTTACTAACAGCTGCAGCTGGTCAAATATTTCAGTCCCTACCACTTTTCATTACTCGTTTTCATATTTTATAAAAGAAAAAAATCATAGCAATTTTCTCATACCAAAACGCTGAGAAATTCCATCATAAATTTTAAAGGACAAGTGTTGCTTACTTAATGCCACTACCTGTATTTTGTTACCCCAAACACTTGCAGACGTGTTACTTTAATTTATATTTTATTGCTTTTTAATCTTTTCCGATTACTTGCTCCCTTTACGTTGTGTTTTTTCTTTTAATCATCACAATTTAAGTTCTTAATTTTTTTCAGATTTTCTTGCTCAGTTTAGTTTTCATTGAAATCCAACAAAATGTGAGTTCGTTTTTATGATCCTCGACAGATATCGTAATACTGCGTTGTAGTTATTCTTACATACCGTTGAGTTCATAAAGGACACATATGAATGTGTCGTTTTTTGTATTGTTAAAAAAAAAGTAACATTGTTGACTGTTGTCCCATATTTTTCTCGAAATATTACGAATACGTGGGTATAAGAGATGACAACAAAAAAAAAGTCGTATAAAGGAGGCCGCTTTCAGATTACACAATGAAGCATTCTTTTGATAAGCCCATGGAAAAAAAATGTAGGAAATATTTTACTTTTTATTGAAATATTTAATATTGGTGCAAGTGATCATGTTATTTTTGAAATATTTTTGGGAAGAACACAAAAAACGCAAAAAAATTTATCAATTTAGAGGTCGGGAAAAAAAGTTAGCATAGGTCATAATGTCGTATACTGTAATGTATACATACTGTTTTGAGGAAACCTTAACTTGATTTGGCTAAAAGTTACTTACTCTAGAAAATTCAATTATTGAGGGCACTTTACGAAGGCATAAATATCACTCAGCTAAAAAGGCGAAAACAATGATTTTGCATAATAGGAATTGCATAGTCATTTTTCCTCAGAATAACCTTAAGTAAAACTCGCATAAGTCTCGAACTGCGTATATCAAAGTTCCGCAATACATTCGTACACTCGTACTATTTATGTATAAATGATTAAAAATAAACAACAACACTAATAATGATACAACAACAATAATAATATCATAGTACAAATATAGTAATTAACATTTAAGAACACAATTTATGTCAAAAGCGATCCTAAACATGACTGTCAATGCCTTCAACAACAACAGCAACATAAGAGGTTATCAGTGCAGTGCGCTATACCGCGTTCGTTCCCATTGCATCACATCACATCACGTAGTTAAAGATGTGATGTATATTGTCCCATGTGTTTCCGCACAATTAGACATTAAAGCTTATCAAGTCTGCTTGTTTTATGTTTTATATTCCTAATTATAATTTTTTCTATTTATTTAAATTTCATAATATTTTTATGAATGAATTTCAAGTTTTTTAATGCGTCTTTAAAAGTATCAGCTGCGATAAGTGTGCAAGAAAAACCAGACTGATTTTATATTATAATAATAATTAAAAGGCCATGGTTTGAGAAATTGAATTTCTGGACTGGCACCTGATCTTGAGACTCACTTTTGAAACGCTTTCATTTATCTCCTTCAAAGTTCGAAAATTTCCTTGATTTCACTTTCTACAATTTTCTTGATATCCGTTTTTTTACTTTTAATTTCAATCCTTAATTTCACTCTTTCATCCTAGAGTTTAACAAATTAATTTTCGCTTAATTTCACTGAAATCACATTAGCACACAATCTTTCACAGCTGCTGCAAGGCAACCCACAACTTCCATAGAACATGTCTCTCAGCAAAACATACCCCCACGAATACTTTAAGATACCAGCATTTGGTCCGAGAAGGAAAATCTATTTTGAAGTATTATGCAGGAGCAACAAAACAACGGAAAACAAAATAACTAAAAACAAATCCATATTGAGCAGCATTTAGAGACCAATTCGTTGGAGCTGACATAAGCTCGTGTGTGTGCCTTTGCGTATACATACATACATATGTCAGTGTTTATGCCTTGGTCCGTGTGCGTGTCTAGCACCAGTTCCTAGAATATAACTCATGGTAAATGCAACAACAATAGCAATAGCTCCACAAGAAACAAACGATACTCCACACCAACTATCTAAGCGTGAATCAGATATACGCTATTAGCTTAGCAACCCTGTGAGCAAATAAGTCATGGGTGACTTTTTAATAAAATGGTAAAATGTTGCTGAATAATCTCTTTTGGGTCCTTTATCTCTTCACGGAGCAGTGAGCCCTTAGGTGCAGGAACTGCCGTCAGCTCTTGTCAACATTTCCTTCTAGAAATCGTTCCCAAGCAAAATATTTCGGGATTATGATTGTCTTCGGCCAGCCCATTAGCCTTAAAGTTTTTTAATTTGCTTAACCCTTCTGTGTGTGATGGGGTACCCGGGTACCCATTTCATTTTCAAAACAAAATTTTTTACGTTTCAGCATGCTCTACAACTCTGAAACTTCACGAGAACTCCCGACATTATATCAATATTATATTTTCATATGAGTGGTTTTACCTGATCAACTCGAAAATGTCATTATTTTGTACAGTTCTAGCTAAAAATTTTGAAATTTTCATACAATTTTTGAAGGGGAACCCAGCTACCATGTCTCTTCAGGAAAGGTATATTTTTTGACACACACAGAAGGGTTAAGGTATTGCTCTTCTATTTTATTAAGCCTTATTTTTCTGACATCAAAATATCGGAGATGTTACTATCAAAAGTTCTGTATATATCTTCTTTAAATTAGTTTAAGGCGGTAATTCCAGAAAATATCTTAGAAATGTGGGTGTCATATGAGAGACCATTCAATAAACTATGATAAAGGCGCATACAAAATTGAAATCAGACCCACAGTTTTCGAGATATTGGAACTTTAAATAAGGTCCTTAAAAGGCAATAATTTTTTCATCTAAATAACCAAATTGTTTTGTCACAAAAACTGAGTTCATTATTTCAAACTTTTCCTACTGGGCAACAACGCAAAAATACAACAAGGATAGAATTGAAATGAAGTAAGCAAAAAAAAAAATAGAAAAAAAAACAAAAGTAAATAGAAAAAGAAAAAGAACTAACCATTTTAAAACACAAACTTTTGCGTTGGATTTTTATCGAACAGATGGCGCCAAAGCGAAACCCACTCGCACTAAAAACGTTGGGGCAGAAAAAAAAGGAAAAGAAAAACTATTGTGTGTGTGTGTGTGCAGAATTGAAGAACTCATGCAAAGCAATGACACGACCGACCGACCGACCGACCGACCGACTACTACAGACACAAAAACACAGTAGCTAACGCAATGGGAATAGGTGGGCGGTAGGCGGAGGTTTGAGGGTCAGACAAAAACAAAAATATAGAAAAAAAGTGTTTTTTCAACATAAATGTGCAAAACAATGACGACACGACCGACGAATGACGACAACCATGAAAACAGCATGAAAGCTTCAGAACGAACAACCAACGCACCATGGATGATGGTAACAGAAACAACACTGCACCACCATGGCAGGGCATATGAAATGCAAAGCCGCAGCAAAAAAAAAAAAACCGAACAAATACAACAATCATAAGAAAAAATATGACCAAATGGCGCCAAACATTGAATTTTCACTTTGTTGCTGGTGCAAAAAAAAATTTCATAACCCAAACAACAACAGCAGCAGCCACAAACTTGGCTAAAACCCCATAAAAAATATGGTTTGGAAAAATACATCATCAATGTCAGACAACGGCAGCAAGCAGCGCAAAACGCGCACAAGTGGAATTTTTGGCATGTTGTTGGATGCTGATGCTGATGATGATGATGGTTGTGTCGGTTGATTATTTGTTGTTGGCGATGACGGAAAAGTTGCAAATGTTGCTGCCAGAAATAAATGGATTGGATTGAAATCTCAAATGATTGGAGTTGGATGGTTGGTAAAATCATAAGTGCGGGAAGCTTTGAGAGGGAAGTAGGTACTAATGGCAGCTCATTTTTAATAAAAATTCTTAAATTTTGTACGCGATTTCTGCTTTCTGTAGAATCTACAATCGACATAGTCATAGTGATTTCTTTTCCATCATCAGCTTTATTTCTAAATTATTTGTGTTATGAAACCATTTTTTTTTTTTTCAGAAAGACTTAAGCAACAAACTTGAAAATGCTCTAAAAAAGCTAAAGAATGTTTAACCCAGGAACAATTTAACATAGGTCATGGAGCTAAATTCATGTAGAGTTTTTCTGTGCGTTACTCTGTTATTTAATTTATTCATTCGTGTTGAAACGAATAGTTTTCTTGGTTTTGCCACTTTTAAATATAACCTTAATCTAGCCAGAACCTACTACTACTTTATGTTCTCCAAAAGATGTCGCTGTCAAGTGTTGCTTTTAAATTGATTTTTCTTCCCTTTTTCTTCCCCAATTCACAACCAGCTGACAAACCTTTCAAATTGTTTTGCCATTTTGCTGTCGTCCCCAAGAGAATTCATACGAATACGCCGCGGCACTGTTAAACTTTAACTATCCAACGACGACGTACCTCTAATTGACATTCTCAGTGTCAACTTTGATCTTGAAACTGATCTTTGATCCCAACGCTAAAATGCATTAAAAAAATCGAGCATGCTGTTGCCTTTTTGTGATTTCATGTCAATAATCATTTAGAGTAGCAATAAGTGACAGTTGAAATCTTTCCCGAAGACAGCAACATTTTGCAACATAGCACATCTAACATTTTAGCAACAGCAACAACGACAACAGCAAACTAGACCTTATGCTATAGCTTCCTAGTACCTCATACTTTGATCTCTTTTTGCGCGCCATTAACATTGTCATCGTCATCGTTGACGTCAGCGTTCACCATAATTGCGTTGCAACAGTTTAAGCTGACTTTATTGTCGTTTACCTTGCAGTGTTTGCTCTAAAATTGGCTTAAACTAAAATACCATAAGTTTTTTTTTTTTTGCTATGGGCACAAACTTAAATAAGGTATGACCGCATAGCGCACGCAATTCTTTTAAATGGTATGTTGTACCGTACCATACCAATAGCGCTACCTGTTACTGTCCACTGTCCACAATGTTATACACAAGGGTTCTATCTGCCACTGCTGCTGCTGCTCTTTTCCTAGACTTCATTGATTTTGGTGTGTTGTAGTTAGTAGCAGCTCCACAGCTGCCATGCGTCACACACATTTTGCGCTGTTGTTGGCCAATAACCGCTTTGGTGGCATTTAATCAACAAGCGTTATTGAGGCGCCACTACTGTCTATTGGTTTCATGCTGTTTGTTATTGTTGTTGTTGTTCGATTTTAAAATGTAGCTTTAGTCAGATGGTCTTTTATGTGGAGACTACAATTCTAAATTGAAAACACAGGTGACAGCAAATGCTGCGCGTTTTTTACTATCAATTATAGCCATCGTTAGTTGGTGGAGTTTAGCCTTTTTTTTTGATGGCTGATGGTTTAAGCCTATGACTAGGGGATCATTATGGAACTTTTTTCAAAAAACGAATTTCATGGGCAAAAAATGATGGGAAAAATTGCTTCCTTTTCTAAAATCATCTATAATATTCCTTACATCCCGGAGCCTTAAGGTCTAATCATAGTTATTATATTCCCTATTTACTTTAGGATACTTAGACCTCCGTATATGTCTCTAATAGTTCAATGTACGCTTAAAAATCTCATGTGAAGACATAAAACATTTTCTAAAACAAATGCCTGATGATGAAACCCTTTCGGAAGGTTATGTTTTATCCATAAGTGCTGTTTGATTGCATTGACTATTCGTTGATGTTTTTAGTGAAACAATCGATAGTGAAGTTATCGAAACTCTTAAAACAATTTGATTGAATTGAAGATATACTTATACTGTGTCAATATATGTTTATAATCGACATTTTTATGTATCGATGTTCGGAATTATCGAAATTTTTATGCCTTGCAAATATTTTGTTTCATCGATTTTCGGCTTGGACTCATAAGCATTTCAATATTTTTGTGTAACGATACTTTGATATGCCCATATTTTATACTGCGAAATTTAAATGTATCTATAGTAAAATGTATCGATACTTCTAAATATCGATAGTTAAATTTATCGATAGTTCTTTATATCGATAACTAAATATATTGATAGTTCTAAATATCGAATTAGAAATATTTTGTGGCATCAACGTTTTAGTTTAATATTTATTTCATGCATCGAGTTTTAAATATTCAAAAAGTAAATCAGTGACATCAGTGATACGTTTCTTAATAGGTTGAAAAGAAGTGTTTTTTTACCCAGACTCTTGGGATTTGTATATTATTAAGGTTATTGAATCTGTATAATTTTTTATGTATTAATTTTAATTGATTTTTAATTTATTTAAAAGAAAATTGCAAGCTTCTAACCCACCCTATAAGTCCAAACAAAAAGTATCATAAAATCTTATGACACGGTATTTTCCTTTACGTTTGGAGCATAAAGCATGTTATGATCCATCAATAACTTCACAACTTTAGCCACATTGGTGAGAAATAATCAAATACTACTGCCATGTACATTTTTCCGTATGATAACACAAGAAATTACTAAGCAACATGGCAATAAAAATAAATTAAAATCACAAATTGATAAATCAATAAAAGCTTAAAGGCCCAAATATATTCGCGTAAGCATCAAATTACAAAGAAATCCAAAAGCAAAAGGCACAAAATATCAAATAACTGTGCGAATTAAACTCAATACTCCATGGTAGTCGGATTTTATTGAATATTGGGGTGAAATAATATTTTTTGGCGCCAATGTAATTGTGTGAATCGCACACAGAATAAACACGATAAAATCACAAATAACAGAATAACAAAATAACCAGAAGAAAGAACAACAACAGCGCGAAATAGATGGGCAACACTCAACTGCATGCAGCAGACAAACGAGCAGCAGCAGCAACATTTTTATTTCACATTTCGCATGGGTGTGAGCTGTGTGACTGTAGCCAGACAACGACAATTGCTATATTTTGTGACGACAGACAAATGTCAACAAAAGTTTATTTATTTGCATTTTTTTTTTGTTTTGTTATTATTTCAATTATTATTTTTTTTGCATGCAAACAAATATATCGTACGTTTTTTTACTCTACCAACAAAGTAGAAAACTGAGACAAATCGTAAAAGCAACAACAGCGACAGGCAGCAACATGAAATGAAGCACCGCACAAATTAGTGGGTGTTGCTGTTGTTGTTAAAGTGTTGGTCATACTCACATGTATAACAAACCACCAAATACAGATTGCTTGTCAACAACAGTTGCTGCTGTCACAAACAAAACCGTTAACATTTATGTTTTTTTTTTTTTTTGCATTAATTTATTTGATTTGCTTTGTTTGTTTTTTAATTTTTGCAGTAAGCACTTTTTTACTAAAATTTTTATGCTTTTTCTATCAACTTTTTTGATTTGGGTGTATGCAGCATAAGGGTATTAAGGGATGCGCCTTTATTTTTGTTACAACAAATTGGTGTAGCAGCTGTTTTTGCTACCATTTTAAGTAATTAATTTTTGTGTACTCTTGTCCTTATTGCTAGCTGTTGTTGGGATGGGGTGAGCTTGGAGTTAAAGTTTGCTTGGTATGGGTGGGATAGGGTGGTTTGGATGAAAAAAGTTTGCATGCTAAGTGTTGCCAGTTGTGACTGCTGTATGAAGAAAGACAGCAGCAGCAAGTGGTAGCAATGTGTTTTATGTGCTTTTGAGTGATTTTCGTATTGTTGACAGCAGTTGTACGTTTTTACTGTGGGGTTGTAATATTGTTGTCATTAATCTGCCAATCTTTCAAAACTTAAATTTTGGATTTTTTTTTTTTGTTTGTCATATGGATGAATGCTGGCTTTATTTATAAAACTTCATGTGGATTTTCTGAGTTGAAATAATTATAAAAGGATTTTAGCTACTGCAGCTTGAAGTATTCTTAGCTATTAAGCTTTTTAGGAAGTAAATAACATATCATTAAGTTTGAGTTGAGTTATGTTAGGGTAAGATAGACAAGACAAAGATCAGCTTAAATTAAGTTGGCATAGAGCTGGAGATCTTAGTTAAGTATACAAGCAAGGTAAACGTCATAAGGAAAGTTAACAAAATATTCCGAGCTTTTTGTAAAATAAGTTTATTTTAAGTTCGACGAGTAATTCGACTATCAGTTGTTTAAATCTCAATTAAAGTACAGACTTCCAACATTAAAGGAGTGGCCGACAACAAGTAGACTCCAACAGCATTATAATTCACATTTCTTATTTAAATTTCGCAGAAGATATGGAGCTCTAAAAATTCCCCCATTATATCAACTACCCAATAAAAAAAAATACCAGACTTTTAAATCAATGCAAAATTTCAATAAAAATACCAAATTTTATGCCACCATAGCAAAATAAAAAGTTTTTTTTGTAAAAGAAAAAAGCTAAAGAAAAACTAAATGCTTCAAATAATATAGCTGGCCCTACCACCCACGCGCAACAATTGAATAAACGCATTTTCTCATTTTATCAATTTTCAACGGCAACAATAATAAACAATAAAAAAAAATAAATATAAATATAAAAACCATGAAAACAGATGTGAACATTTTTGAATGCTTATTAAATTGAAATGTTTTGCCTTTGCTCAATTACTATAATAATAATAACAAAAAAAAAACCATATATTATAAATAATTTTGCGCACAAATGTTGCAGCAATTTGAAATAACAATTGAAACAGGTGTGGCAAGTTTAATTTTGTATTTTCAATAAAAAAAAAAGAAGAAGACAAAAAACAAAATAATAAATAAAAACAAAATTTAATTTGGCAAAAAAATTGATAATGAAAAAATTAATTTAACAAACCCTTAGTTGACAAAGTTAAAGCATTTATTTTTTTTTAATTTTTATGATGACATTGTTATTGAAATGTAATTCGTATGCAAAATATTTAATTTCAATGCATTACGTTGAATGACCTATAATATAAAAACAAAAGCCAAATTACCAAAAAAAAAAAACAAAAAAAAAAAACCTATAAAAGTTTATTAACTTTATATTTTTCATGTAATGCCAAAAAAACAAAATAATTTTTTTTATTTTGTATTTTTTAAGAATAATTTTTATTTTTATTTTAATTAAAATTAAAAAAAGCTTTTAGTGCAAAAAAAAAATGCTTTGCATACGATATATTCAAATACCAGTTTTTCGTAACCCTTAACGATTTGAATGAACTTGACATATAATTTAGTAGAGTTGCTGCCGAAACAATATATTATATATATAACATTCCCGAGTTAGTGTTGTTTAGCATGATTTTCAGAACAATATGAGCTTAAAAAAGCATTTTGCTGTAAAAATATGTGATATTATATATTACTTAAGTTCATATATAGTGCGCTTTCATATTATACATATGACATTTCATTTCAGAATTCATCAGGAATTTTTAACGATTATAACTAAAAACAATTTAACTCAAGAACTTGTTATTCAAGCTGTATATATCTATAACTTTATATATGTTTGAAGAGAATAATGCTTTCAATCAAAAATAATAATTTTGCCCAGATACTCAAAATCAGCAAATTCCTTTAAAATTTTTCAAATTCTCTTTTACATATAATATTTCATGAATTTCTATATTCATGAAAATATAATTGCATCAAATATCAAATAAATATAATATATCACCAACAAAACTCAACAGGTGGCAGTAAATTCTCACCATCGAATTGTATAAAATTTAACAAAATAATTAAATATACGAAGCTGTCAACAACGGCATAGTTTACAAAAAAAAAAAACTTGACAGTCAATGTAATTTGATATTTAATTTTTTTTTTTTTTTATTGTTTTCGCTTTTATTTTTTTTTTTCTTATTTTTTTGTTGTGTTTTCCACTATCCTCTGTACTTTTTGGCAGAATTCAACAAACTGTTGCTTCATTTTAATGCATAAAACCTTTTTGTGTCGTACCTTCTGACATAGCCTTTAAAACTTTTTGGCATGTGCGACGATGTGTTGAAAAAGATTTTTAATTTTTTGAGTTTTTCCTCTTTTTGTTTTATTTTGATGTTTTTTTGTTTTTACGCAAAAGTCCTAAATTTTTCAGCTTTATTTGCATTTCTTGCAAAAAGTTATATGTTGCCAAGTGCATGATATTAAAGTGCATGAATAAAAATATCAAGTTTCAATGACATCAAAAGAAGAGAAAAAAATAACATAAAATCGGAAAAGACTTGCAAAAATTGTTAGCTGTTGCATGTTAATTTTTGGGGAATAGCATAAATTATGTATTGTTTTTAATTTAATTACTATTATAATATTATTTTGCTCATATCTAACTAAGTCCTACTGTATCGTTTGATAACATGCAATATGTACGAATACTTGCAAGTCCTGAACAAAACTTGGTTGGTTTTTAAGTCTATAAATATAATATATGAATCAAGTTTCTTAAAGAAACTTAAAATTTTTTCAAAAAATAAAAAATCACGCTTTTGTAACAGAGTAGATTTATCCAGCTCCAACACTCGAACATTTAAATAATTTCTGTATACTCTGGGTGTAAATAACAACAGTTTTTTGGGCTTGACAATCAATCTGCAATCTTTATCATTAACTCTTAGCTGATGACACCCAATACTTTATAATCCTTATTTGCATATATATATAAGCCACGATTGTGAACCAGGCAAAATTAAATTGTATGTATAACTCCTCTAATAGTTTCCTCAGACTATACGACTTTTTATATAACCGGTCGTACGACCAGTATATATGAAAATACCAATATAATTTGATTTTTCCTTATGACTTTTTCTCAGACGCTACGACTTTTTATGCGACTTAGCTAAATCGTAAGAAAAGTCGTTTCGTCTGTGGGTCCTATAACACTATTCCTTTTGTAATAACTTGAGTATATTTTGTCCAGAGACGTTAACAATATAATAATAAATTAATAATCATTTGAATTGCATTAAGAAATTATTCCCCAAAAAGCCTTAGTTGAACTTGCTGCAGAAAAATAAAATGCTACGAAGCTCTTATTTAGCCAAATAATCGACGTTAAATATGAAGTGGGCAAGCAAATGGCAACATTTCGAATTTTTGCAAAAGAAATTAAAATTGTTTTATGAGTTTTATTTATATTTTATATGTTAAAATTTTTAGCGTTTATGTGATCTTAAATTTTATGTATAATATTAAAGTTATAAACGCTTGGAAAATGGACATATGTCGCTTTGAAAAACCTTGATGTTTAGTTTTGATGTAAATGTTATGAAATGTTCTTTTTAAATGTCTAATTGCTGCAGTTTTGTAAAGTGGAATTGTGCCATTTTGATGAACGTAATTGAAAATATCGCATTTTGTTGCAAATATTACGTTTTGATGCCTTTTTTTAAGAATTTGACAGACAGTTTTGTTGATGAAATGTTGCCTTTTTGGGAATTAAAAAAAAAAAAAATCATCATGTGATTTCAACATTTCAATAAGACAAAAGTTTTTCGAAAATATGAAACATAAGTGACTGTTGCAATCGAATTCTACCAGTAACACTGCTTATACTCCAAAATTATTTACAACTATCGAACTAAGACGAAAATTTTATGCGGCACTATAGTTTCATACTTTGGAAATAAGATTTCTGCGCAAAACAAAATCAACAGTAGCAAAATAAAATTAACTTTTCAAAAATTTCTCTGTAAATAGATATCAGACACAGTTATCCTTAAGACAATGTATAAGATCAGATATTTTCTGAAATCTGTGACATTTTTCCTATACATTTTTTTTTCGCCTAAGTTTCAAAATGAAAAAATAAAGTAACCCAAAACAAGCCTAAATAATCATCACGTTTTAACTTTATAATTTAAATAAATCGCAAGTACTAAATTTTTAATGAGGTACTGCTTTAAACAGCATCAGATACATTTTTTTTAACGCAAAACTCACCTTTCATAATGATTGCCGACAGCTCAGATGCATTCAATTGCATATAAAGATTTTCCGTCGCCGTTGAGGCGTTAACTGCTGTCTTCTCGGCCATGATGTTGTTGCAGAAAAAAAAATTTAATCCACTTGTGTGTATCTGTGCGTTTTGTTGAATCCGTAAGATACCAAAAAAGTATTTTAATCCAAAGCAGAGTGTTTTAAATGTAATCCAAAATTGTGTAAAACGTAGTTTGTTTGTTTTTTTTTTTATTATATCAACAATTTTTACATATTTATTTAAGTTTTCGCAAAAAATAAAAAACTTTTAACTTGTTTTGTAAGTTTGAGATACTTTATGCACTTGTTTTTTATATTTTTCGATGATTTGAGGTTTTTGTGGTTTTTGCTTTACTTTATTTTTTACAAAACTTGTTGACAGTAAAATTACGCACTTGCGTCAATTAAAAAACCGCTGCCGCTTAAGCTATGTGTGTGCAATTTGCGATAAGATACTAAAATATGGATGTTAATAAACAAATGTATCTGTTGGATACAATCAGTGTTAACTGGCAAACACTTGATTTCGCAGCGCGCGTTGTTTTTGTAAGCGTGACTTTTTAAAAAATTTTTCTTTTATCAAGAATTTACCGATTCTTTTCAGATAAAAATTCAACTGCACTTTTTTTCTTAAATTTTTGCGCTAAGATAACTTCTGTTATCTACAAGATACTTTTTTTTTGTTGGAAACCGTTTGATAATGCGTCTATTTTTTTATAGTCAAGAAGTTCTTTATATCTTTTTCAAATTTTATTATAATTATTTTGCTTTTTATATCTGAAGCGATTTCACATCCGTTAGCTGGCGAAGTCGTTTTCAGACTGCACGCATATCGCTCGAATAAAATCAAACCGAGCCAAACGAACACGACGCGACCAACAAACGAGAGGATGGCCAGTTTTGCACCCCTTTTTTTTGTTGGCCTTCATACAAAAACAACACGCGTTCATACCGCAATAACAAAATGTACAATATTTTGCTACACTTTGCAACATGTTGGATGTTGCAGCGCTAATGTTGCTTCGCAGTGTGTTCGTTTTTAATGTTGCTGCTAATTGGCGCCTGTTACAAAAAAAAAACGCAAATGCTGCTGCACTCGAACATCATTTTGCCGGCAATTCTTCGACCTTTGGCGGTTGGTTTTTTTTTGTTTGTTTGTTTTTGTTTTAAATTTGTTTGCGTAAAACATGTTTGATGTCTTTTCATATTTTCTTATTGTTGCCGTTGCGGCTGTGGCTCGCATTAATTGTTTGCTTGTTTTTGTTTTGTATTATAATTTTAATGCCTTGGTTGATTTATTTTCATTAAAATGTTTATGAATGAAGTCAAGTATGAGCGGGGAGTTTTTTTTTTTCTTTTTCTTTTTTTTTATGATTAGTAATTTGCGCCACTCGCATGTGAGTTATATTTTTTCTATCATATCATGTGGTGCGAGTGTACTGAATTTGTTGTGTGTCATTTCAACTGATAAGCGTCATTGGAATTGATAAGATTCGCAAAATGATGAAATTCTATTGGAATTCCCAATGTTATGTACGTGAAAACAAATTGAGTACAGACGGGAATATTTATGTAGAGATTTTAATGCCCCACCTTTGACACTCGAATAAATTGTATAGAGCAGTGGAGGGCATGGAAATCTAACAAAAGGGCTAAGCAACAACATCAAGCAACAACAAACAAAATTTTAAAGTTTTTTTGCTGTCATTTCCAAATTTGTCAACAGCACAAAAAAAGACCCAAATTGCACTACAAACAAAAACAATTGCTACATTCTTCAACCCACAATGCGGCGCCGTCGATTATGCCTTTGTGTTTTGTTTTCATTTGAATTCAAATCAACTCTGTACCTCGATAGCGTTGAAATTCTGCGAATTTTTTTTCGCTTGGTTGTGCGTCGAATAACGGTGCGGGCAATGAGGACGGATGAGGACACTACGTGCCCACTACGAATCCACTTCCTATGTTTTATCTCTGCCCTCAGAAACGAAAAGGGCATATTTGAAAAAAATACGTTTCGAGATAATTGATGTTTTGTTTATGTCAATATGTTGAAATACCTGTTAAATTGAGATAGAGAAAATTCTCTTAAGAGATTTTTTATATCCGATGCCATAAGAATCACGAATATGAATTTTTCTAAGCGCAGCTCTGCCCTGATAATTTAAAAGGCAACTTTTTCCGAACGCTTTTTATAACGTTCTCGAATCGGCCTACAAAATGCGCCTTTTTAGGAGCCATCCATTAATTACGTGAAGTATTTTTTTGAAAATTCAGACCCCCTGATGGGGAAGTGATGGGACCCCCCACCTCCCTTCCGTGAAACTTGCCTTGTAATTTTTAAATTTAATCTGCTATAATAATGTATAGTCTCTGCATTAAAAAGTTGACGTGAGATTTTTATTGACGCCCCCTCCCCCTTTGTGAGATTTGGTGAGATATTTCCGGATCTCCTTCCCCCTATTTTGACTCCGTACTTCATTATAATGCTCTAAAACCAATTCAGTGACGTATTAAATTGAATTTAAATTGACCTTAACTCCAATTTTCCAAGTTAAGATATATTTTTTTTTCTTATTATTCGTAAACTTTTCCTCATTTCATCTCATTCCTGCCTATAATTTGAGATTTAAGTACTTTTGACCTATGCCACCTACACAATTTTAAATGGCCATCAAGAAAATTACTCACCATACCGACGGAAGTTCCTTACAGCCAGCACAACTCATATGTATAATTTTTGTAATCTTTAATTGGAAAACTGAAATGGCCAAAAAACAGACTCACTTCTTGCAGCTACCATAAAAATCAACAGAAGTGTTCACAACAGCGCCTCGGAAAACAACAAAACCATGATTTGCACGATTGCAATGTATGCACCCAAAAAGAGAAAGACAAATAAATTCAGTTGCAAAAACTCGAACAGCAGGAGAAGGAGTGGAAGACGGTTTGCTTAAAGTAGCCAACAGAGAATATAAAATCAAATTCAACCCAGAAGCATTCAACTACGTGCAGTTTGGAATTGTAGTGAACCGCTGTGATTTTTATCTCATAAATTGGCAAATGCAGCAGCGCCCTCTGGAGAATAAAATCAAAACAAAGAGAAGAAGTGAAAAAAGCAAAATCGAAAACAAAACGAAATGCAGACACTTGGCTTGAATTGTTATGGCAACGAACAAATAACAAAGGGATCGCTCGAAGTCGCCGCCAACGACCAAACGAAAAAAAAGGAAACCTCCGACCTCCAACAACCTCAATCGTAAGCAAATGAAACAGAGATTTGTAATGGTTGGGGAAATGTATCGATGCTGTAACATAAATTCTAAGTTAATCGATGCTCACGAACACCCGAAAGACCAAAACGTTGCACAAATGTTTTTGGTAAAGCTCTAACCTAAAAGATAATTACTCCTTGAGCCACATAAACATGCTCGGAATTCCACCGAATATATGGAATTTCTAGCCCCGCTATGAAAATATCGATACATCGATATATTTTTCAAACATCCCTCGAAATCCAGTAATAAACCCGACCAACTTTCGATTGCATGAATGCGTGTCGTCGTCGTCGTCATCATCGTCATTGACGTAGCCCTTTCCACATCTGAGCGAGCTAAAGAATTGAATTGCATCGCATTGAATTGAATGAAATTGCGGTGCCATGGAGCAGCAAAAGATGACGCTGACGATGGCACTGCTATGCTGCAATTCAATTTCATTTCATTTCATTTGCTTTAGCTCCTACTGCTCCTGCTTCTGATTTCCATTTCTTTTTGACGATGACACTCGAGGGCAACGAGCCAAACACGCAGCAGCCAGTACGCTCGCTACCACGTTTATACATTAGGATGCGATCATCCACATGGTCGCATTGAATATACATACTTATGTATGTAGGACCAAGTATACTCATTCAGTCACTCATTTGCTGATATGGAATGGGAGAGGCGCCAGTTGTGTCATATTTTCAATGGCGGACGCACACAACAGTGAACGCATGTGCTGACCGACGACGACGACGGACAGACGCGAAAACAAATGCAGCCACATGCAAAATGATGCGATGCGGTACAATGCGCTTTTGCAATGTCCGAGTCAAATAACGTGGAGAACAGAAGTGAATTCCATATCCATGTTAAAACTTCCACAGTGAAATGTCTGTGCGGCATTTCATCTCTGTGCTTTTTTCTTTCTTTTTTTTCGTTTTTATTTCACGTAATATTGCAATATATTGCAAAATTCTGAAAGTTGGCATAACAAAATTCGAAGCCGTTTAAAGTAGCTGTTCTGCGTGGACCACAAAATGTATTGGACAACACTCTCGTTTGGTTTTCGTTGTGTTGTACAGTAGCGTTTTTGAAAATTTGTCGCATATTGTGGTCTTGAACTTGCGAACGTCAAGTGGGCAGTGGAATCTTAAAGTACAACTTAAGAGGGTGGAACTTCTTCCTGTTAAAGACCAACGTCTTCCTTTTTTTTATGTGATCTATGTTCTTCAAAAAGTATTTTCTTTTTGACTTTTTATATTAAGCAGTCTATTGGAAGTGAGGAAGAGACAATGACAACTGCTGAATATATCGCAAACTCCATTCAGAAAGCATCTTTCGGGAAGCAACTCCGGACACAGCGCGTAAGTGTTGGCAATGACCACAAACTTCAAAATAGAAATTATTTAAAGCTTTCAGCCAAATCTTCAATGGACAGTAAAGATTCACCATGGTACGGATTAAATATTCAACTGCATCAATTTCTCAAAGTTCCGTTTAAAGAAGGAGAATTCGAGTCTATCGCTAAAGATTTCCTTCTCTTCCAAATGAACTTCTCTTCGACAAGAAACCATTTTCAAGATTAGAAAACAACTCCGCGTGAACTGGCATCGCATCGAAATGAAAAACTAAATTTAGACTGTTCCAAAAAGAACATTCCTTCCTCGTCCTTTATTCTTCATCATCTGTTTTATTTTTCTTTTTTCTTTTCTTTTTTATCTATTCTACTTAACTACGACTAATGCTTTGCTCAGAATTGGGACGGGGTCGCGAAAGCGGCAACGATTACACGCCTCCAAAAAAAAACCGTCAGTATAACGTTTGAATAAACACAATTGCGGTGGACGACTACTTTTTACGACTGATTTCTTGTGAGAGAATCATATGGGAAAAGAGAGTGATAAAAACAAAATTTTTAAACAATAAATTTTGATGAGAGAATCGTATGGGAAAAGAGAGTGATAAATTTTAATACATTAGAAATGCAACACTGATCCGACGTAAAAATAGAATCCAGTCAATCCAGCTCTGTCCATCCGACTGCCTGTGGAAGACATGATTAGGAAAAAATGAAACGTTACAATTTGAAGCCAACTTTGAAGATTTTTCTTTATTTTGAGGTTATGTCAGGAAATACTGATTCAATTTCCAAAAATCTAACTCCATTAAAGGCGTTTGTGACCTATATTTCTACCTACTTAAAACGTCTATTGGAAAACGTTGGCGAACTTGAAATTAAGTTCGTGGACTTAAGTGCAGTCTTAGATCCCTCACGTCGAGAACGAACTTTGTCATTTGCCCCTGACTTGAAAACATTTCGCTTATCAAGTTTATTTTCGAAAGCTGGATCATTTCGCAACAAATCTTCGAATAAAAATTCTTCTATTTTACCGTCACTGTGCATCATCATCATCGACATAAGAACCAACTAACTTCCAATCCCAAGCGAAAGCGTCATTTTCGTTGATGCTCACTCAGGCACACAACTTCGGATTATGCATTGCGACTACATACTACGTATGAGTTAAATCGCGTAAGAAAGGGAATCAACGTCGCAAATGTCTACCCATAGAACAGATATCGAGCCGAAGCGATGGGATTCGATTTGAATGCCGCCGTCACCGGCATCGACAATCGGACGATTCTTTGCGCGCACACACACAACGTGCACAGATTTATTTATACGAATTCGCAAGTTATCAGATGCATGCATCCTGAAAGATTGGTTGTTATGTTGGTGCTGTCCTGAGATAGCAAACATTAAGCCATTCTCCCACCGCCCGGCAAACACCAAGGTACGCCAATGCCAATTCAATTCAACAACAATAACAACAACAACAGCAATGACAACAAACAAATATGCGAGTGCAAGTATATAGTTGGGTGTAGTTATGGCAATGAATGACGCCAGCTGAAAGAGTCGGCAAAATAGGATTATCATCTCCTCTGCACTTGACAAAGCAGGCTGCATCATCTACTTCTTGGTCGCAGCATTATTACACAACTGCTCCACGGGTCCAAGTTACCCGTATGCTTTCAATGTTTATTGTGACTACACAGGAAGAATTTCTGATATATTAACAATACTGGTATTCAAACCAATAGGCCCTCGTCCGGGAAAAGTTATAAGAAATCTCTTAAGCGCACTATCAGTTATTGTCGGTCGGAAGTAAAAAAAATAACTACTTTTCAAATTGTACCAATTTCCCAAAATATTTTCTCTCACTGCATGCGGAGGTGGCAGCGATGATGGAAAATCTCATGCTGCTGCCACATACGTAGCTGGATGAATGTGTAACGAAGATATCGTCATCATCTCAGCAACAGCGTGCCGCATCGCATTTGCATGCTGTAAAATTCGCATCTGGTTTGATTTTGCCTACAAACAACGACGCGGGAACTTCATATCATTCGTTTACCACTTCAATTTTTGTTACGTTTTCCTTTTTTTTTCGCAGCCATCCAGAAGTACTAAAGTCGTCATTCTATTTGCACCATGTGGCACCGTCATATTTTATAGTCTACTATGTGGCGCAACGATTCACCACTCTTCCACTTCTATGCATACAAACAAACAAGCGCGCTCAGTTGGTGGCGTCAACATCAACGTCAGCTCCAACTCTTGTTGTTGGTTGTTCGCATGTGGTGGTGGTGGTATTGATGCTGCTCTTGGGCACTGAAGATAAATTTTTCACTTGCCTGATCCAGGAGCAACAGCAGCAGCAGTGATTGAGTTTGCGGTAGAGTTCGTTTAAATCACTTTTGCTTTAGTTATGTTGTATGTAGAAGGCGGATCTGATTATGTGAATTGCTTGGTACACCTGGTTGATTACATCAAACTGCGTATGAACGGGAGAGTACGTAGTGAAGATGTTACACAGCTAAAAATTGAATTCTTTGTTGAATAAGAGATCATTTTCTCTTATTAAAAACAAAAAGTATTGGGTAATCAAACTTTAATCATCTTTACTGACAGTATGAGCAGTTACTACATCAACATGATACATCACATCACAGTACTATTGAATCACTTTTGACAAATAAATCTTGTTCTCCTTGGGTGTTGGAACATTAAGGCAACAATTTGCTCATAGATGGCGCTGAGGCAATAACTCCGGAACTAACTATTTGATGGTAATGAAATTTTGTTTTGGTTTCTCCAAACTATTCATTAAGTTCCGACTTTTCGAGTTAATCCGAGATATTAATTGATGTTACAATGTTTTTCAATATTATCCGATTTGACTTCTTAAATTCTTTCAACATAATTCAATATTTTCCTATTCGTATGAAGTTTTTAGAAGTTTCTCAACTTCCAGTACATTCTCATCTTTTCGATGCTTTCGATACTAGCAAAATTTTTTCATTTTCCGATGTTATCCGACTTTCAGTGACTTTCTTGCTATGTATCGATACTATTTGAAACTTTTATCGGCTTCTTGTGTATTTTTCAATGGTTTCTGATTGAATGGGGAATTTGATTTTTCGATTTCTACGGACTTTTACGAAGTATTCCAATACTTACTGACTTCTATTTAGCTTTCGATGTTTATCGACACTATGTGATAAGAGATGTACAGCCACGGCCATCGCCGCTTAGTTCCAAAAACAACAATAGATTTACTGATGCTAACGTCTTCCTACGTCGAAAGCAAAATATCTATATAAGGGGTCACCCATAAAAGTCGTCCACAACAATGGGGAGTAAAATCAGACAAAAGTGGACAATTAGGCGTAGCTCAAAACCTTTACATATTCATTTTTTTAGTTTTTTTTTTCGTATGAAAAAAATTAAGAGATAGGGCGGGTCT
Organism: Tricholauxania praeusta; assembly: GCA_949775025.1. Taxonomy (NCBI): domain Eukaryota; kingdom Metazoa; phylum Arthropoda; class Insecta; order Diptera; family Lauxaniidae; genus Tricholauxania; species Tricholauxania praeusta. The sequence goes on from OX459030.1 coordinate 9,568,200, forward strand.
TGCGTAATCCCTTGTAAACGTACCTTCCGTGGAACCAAAAATCGACAACAACCAGGGAGAGAAGGGGGTGTGAATTCCAGAGTTTTTGCGGATGACCCCTAAGGTAACCAAATGAGAAGGAGACAAATCGAGAACGCTCAAAAGATATCAATAACCTTTTCTCCGATAGATTAAAAAGGAAAGCTATTACTTTCTAATATCCAATTGATAGGCAAACAAATAATTCACCAATTCACGAGATCCTGTTTTCTATTCTAACGTTTTCTAATTGATGAGCAAAAAATTTAAAAATGTTATACATCCGAGGATGCTTAGAGCTTGTCGAGATCGCAAGGACGTCGGTTCACTTTCACAAACGTCTGGTAAGCCTAAGAGAATGGATATATCAGTGCAACTTGTCTACATACCAGAACTGTTTCATACTCTTACCATTGTGTATAACTTAAAAATGCTCGGACGGTGTTCAGAAAGTGGGAAGTGTTCAGTAGTATGGTACTACCACAGTGCTGCCTAAACTGTCACATACGGTATAACATAGAATGTGCATATTTAACTTAAGATATTTTTAAAACTATTATACAATCATTTATAAAGCAAATGAAAAGTAATAACTTAATAAATATTATATAGAAAAGTAATCTGGAAATAAAAAGAATCGGTGCAAACTTGGTTTCTCACAAGATATCCCCCAACCATATTTGCTTTTCAAACAATACAGTTCAGAAAAGTTATGAAACTGCAAGCCGTTTTTCACCTGACATTGACTTTCTTTCAGTGCACCTTTAAACGAATGCAAATCGTAGTTGCATCATCACAACGTCCATGCGATTGCAGCTGATTAAACACAGACTTGCGTGTGGCTCTCTAGGTAACGTAGGTAACGTGCGTTGTGGTCGCTGTGTAGACAGACTGTGCGTCAGCAACAGTAAAAGATGTGCAAGTGGCGACACCTTTGCTTGCATAAAAAATTGTGTTACCTTTACGAATGATAACGATAATGACATTATTGGAATGTTGCATGCAACATACTTGCAGTAACACAAAAAAAAGAGGAAGGAACAAGGCTGTTAATTTATTGATATTTTTATGGAGTAACGATAATGCTTCGATTATAATTTGAAGTAAATCCTTTCAACGGAAATTCGTATTAGAAATGATTTAGTTTAACTACTTCAAGCGTCCGAAAGAAGTCTAATTGGCTTATAGCCAATCATGAATCATCAAATAATCACAAGCTGAAAGTAAGCCACCTTTAGCGGATAACAAACTTTCCAAAGCACCTGTGTTGGCATATCTCAACAATCTGGCTTTAACTGAGCAAATAACTTTTAACTGTCTTAGAAGCTATTAATGAAATGGCTTAAGTCTACTACAAAGTCCATTAAATTTGCATAACATGAATGTGTTTTAATCAAACTGCTTGCTGGCTGGTTTTTAAACAGCAACTTCTCACCACATCCACCACTACTCGACGACTGGGTGTGAACTCGCCAAAGTCGCTAAAGTTGAGAGTTGACAATGGACTGAATGAATGAATGAATGAATGAGCGATGTTAATTCGAATTCCGAAAACCTACGCATGCTGGCAGGTTTGCAATATGTTAACTTACGAGTATTTTGTTAAAAAAATTTGTTTCTCCTATACATTTCGCTTAGAATGTATTTTATTATAATTAAATATATTGAACTAAACAATAAAATATATTTTGCATAATCCTGTAGTTTGTTGTTTGCACGATTTTACGTAGGTGTAGCCAATTTTTTAACTTCTTTGTTGAAGTTGGCAGCTCTTTTAATTTGTTTGTTTGTTAGTTTTTTGACATTAAATCGTTCATAATGTTCATAGGGGAAAAGGGTTAATCGCGTATTATCATATGATATTTGGGTTATTAGCATAATTTTTGTATTTTAAAATGTTAATTTTGTTAAAAATTGTCAAAAATTGTAAGAAAGCTGTTAATATATCGATGCCTATTAATCAAAATGAGTTGTTAAACTTGAAAAAAAAAAAATATTTTTTTCCTTAAAAAAAAAACTTTTTAGAAAACTACTTTTTTATACTGACTACATTATTGTATTGTGCACTAGCTGTTGTTCGCCACTGCGTGTGCGGAGTTATCTTCCAACACACTGGATAAGTACATGGTACAATTGTGTACAAAATTAGAATTATCTTATCGAAATCAAGGTAAATGCAACCGTGAACCAATCTGATTTTGACAGATAATAGTTAGGGAGCTGGTGTCTTTAAAATGTGATGTACTTCATATTAATACGAACTAGAAAAACTAAGATTAAAGTAGAGATAATGCTGATTATTGAAAAAAAAATAATTTTGTAATTGCATAAAAAATTAATAAATTATTTTATCGCGTCTGCCTCTGATATATAGTGTTAAAGGTATGGTAAAGATAGCAAAAACTAAAAGGCAGACGTCATTTCAAATAAAAGCAATTATTAAAAAGTTTAAAAAAAAATCTTAAGTTATTTTATTGTTTTATGCAAAATTTCGTTTTCTACAGTATTGCCCCTAGAAGCTGTTAATACAAGTGGCAGACGTGTTGGTCTCTGCTTTTTCAAAATATATTGGGTTGTGTATGTCAAAGTAATCGATTTTGGTTAGCTTGGGACCTATGCAGGTCTGTATGTAGACCCATGTAATATGTTTCAATTTACGATGTTTCGAAGAAAAAAATTCAATATATAGACCATTTGAAAATCATAAAATAAGACTTAAAAAAAAAAACTGAGATTTAAAAGCAAAATGGTGTCCGATTCAGCGTAGAATATCAAAAATAAATAATAATAATATGAAAGGTCGAAACAGTTAAATATAAAATTTTTGATAACAAAATTTGCCCGGCATTGGTTTTATAATTAATAATATGCACCTTAAGTGCTCAAAAACTGCCTTCGAAAAATCATCGCTGAAATTAGTCTGCCTTCACTATTTTTATATTTATATAAGTAAAAGAACCAGTTAGCTTAGTGGCAGACGTGATAAAATTACTTATTAATAAATTTTTTATTTACATTTTTGCAATATTGCTGTTTTTATATGCAGAAATAACTAAGTGACAGAGGTGTCCCTCTCGTTTTTATAGCATAATTATCGCAGTCTGCCTTCAAATTTATACACATCAAAAAATTTTTTAAAAAAATTACTCCTAAACGCAGCAACAAAAACGTCTGCCTCTTGCTTTATCTATTTTAGCATTTAGACACATTTTTTTAAATAAAAGGCAGACGCGATGAAACTGTACCTTTTCACAGTTTTAAAGAGCTCTCAATGAATAACGCAGAGACAACGCAATAGCAGAGATTGTTCGTATTATTTATGTTACTTAGAACTTTTAGATTTTCAACCTCTGCCGCACTATAATATCATATAACAATTTTGCAAGATCACCAATTCAAAAGTTGTGTCTGTACTGTCTTAAAGTTTAATTTTATTTTAATCGCTATACTTATGAAATATAATTTTATCATTAAGAAATAATTGCTTTAACCGACGAACCATCTACACTTTTTGATATTTTTTGTTTGTACCTGACTGTTGTTTATTTTGAATAATTTTGTTATTTCAAGAAATTAATCGAAAACCATTTCGTTGGTAGTTTTATTTAATTTTCAATCAACTTAAATTAATAAAAACAACTTTAATTAAACTCGAGCTGAGCATATATTCTACGAGGATAATATACATATATTTCTGTGTATTCAACACTTATTCGACGATAAAAATCACCTGCACCGAAATTGAAAGCATTCATTCATGCAACAAGGTGTTCCAAAAAACTTCACTCTAGAACTTAGCACACGGCAATCGAATTTAACCTTGCCTGAAGTCAATGCAAAGAAAAAAAAAAACAACGACAATAAAAGAACATTCTTTACATATGCGTAAATACTTTATAATAAACGTATGCCGTAGATATGTGCTCAAAAAAGGATACTCTACGCTTAGCACTAAGCACATGCGACCTGGATACTCTGCGTTAATTATAGTGCCGGGAATTTCTCGTTATTGTTATTGAAATTGTGTTGCAGACGTTTCGTCGATTACACAGTTTATATCATTTTCGTTTCAATTTGGGTTTCTGATGATCTCTGTTGTTGCTGCTTTTTCGATTCTGTTGTCTCTTTAGTTAATCAGGTGCAAATCTATAAAAATTTTGATTCTTGAGTGGTTGAGTGCTACCTGCACAAGTCTCTGGCTGTCGGTAAACTTTGCAGCTGATCCTTTCGTTTAATTCCTTAGAACAGCTGTGGCTGCTGAAGCGACCTGCTGAACTCCTTTTCCTTGACAAAAAAATAGAGAAAAAAAACAGACGGATGCAGAGAATGACTTATGCGTGTTGATCCTTGCCAAAGGATCTGCACGTCTGCCGCGTGTTATTTATGATTGGCCTCATTTCAGCGTTTGTGTGTCTGTCTGCTGCTGCTAATCGGCGATCGATCCATCGTGGTGGTGGTTAGATTCTTGTGTGCTCGTGTATATTTCTAATTCAGTAGTTATGTGGATTTTCCCGAAATTGAACAATTCACTTTTATTTTCATTGCCGTTGACTGAAAACGATGGACGATCGTTTGGACTGTGGTTGTTATGTGATCGTATGTTGGGCATTTAACATTGCAGCTGGCTGCTAGTTTGCTGAATTAGAGGCGTGTATGCACCTGTAACGTTAAATCAATAAAATTTGCTCAAAAAATGTGTTCATTTTTCTGTTTTAAATTATTAGCGGAAGTGAAAATGTTGAACTTATCAAGATCATAAGAACAAAAGTCACATACAGCTTGTGATCTATTATTGTTTACTTTAATTAAAACGAACTCTAATCAAAATTTTGGAAATAGTTGTTAAGACCACACAAAATGCAACTTGAATTATATGCTGCATCTCCAGTAAAATAGTCCTAAAACAACATATGACCGAATTTGATCAAAAAAATTCATATTTACATAATGCACCTTCCTCATTAATAATGATACCAAATGAAAATAATAATATATATTGATAATAGTTTCTTGGAAAACTGTTAAAATCAGCAAATCATGCCTACTTAACAAAAGTAGCCAGACAGCAAACAGCACAAGATTCCTTTGCCTTATAGGGTTAAAAAAAAAAAACAAGTGGAGAAGTGGACAAAGATACAAAGACAAACAACACGATAGAAAAAGCAGCTAAATAAAAGTTAGATGAGAAAAAAGAAATACAAATTCTAAAAACAGACAGACAAAAGAACAACTTGTTAAGCAGATGTTCGCGGTCGGTTATCCTCTAAGCATTGCAACTGCAAAAGAATTTCGCTTCCTACTCATATATCTGTATGTCTGTCTGTCTGTCTATATCTCTGACTGTCTATAATATAACACAGTTGCGCCTGCGTCTAAGTAACAGGCGCAGACAATCTTTTACTTGTTGTTTTGAATGATGACTTTTACTTTTTTTTACTTACCATACTTCTTCTTGGCTGCATAAAGTAAGAACCCTTCTTTCTTTTTCGTTGGCTGTCTATCTGTCTGTCTTACTTTCTTGCTGGCGGCACAAGTGTATTGGATCGTGTTAAATTGCAAAGCTTATGAAGGCACAGTACTTTGGCTGTTGATAAAAGCGCGCGATGATCAGAAATATCAAAAGATTTCAATACTCTTAAAAGTGCAGAAGTGGAGGTACTTCTTAAAAAAATAAAAATTTTCCAGCAGACCGAACATTACCATTTCCTGCGGTTGTCCTTTGGTTCTTCTTTAAATACAATTTTATTTTTCATTTGCAGATTTCGAAGCTTTTAAGAATTGTTGGCCTCAATTTGGTCAATGAAAATATTGAATATCTTTCTGAATTCTCAATAGATTTCGGAAACTTACAATTTGTCTCAACTAAGTAGTTTTAGAATCAATATCGATTAAGTGTTCTCTTTTCCTGACATTTTTCATTTCTTCTATGGTCATTGGCTTATGGGCATAACTTTTACTCCTCAAAAATCTCCTCAAAAATGCATCCGGTGAAGTCAAATTCGGAGATCTTGGTAGCCATTCAATACCGCCATTTTTCGGCACCATATGGAAACATCCGACGCAAAAAGTTCATTGTTGTATGCGCAATGTGGCATATCGCGCCGTCTTGTTGGAACCAGAAACTTTTCAGACTTTTTCATGCATTTTCGATACTATAAATTGTGCAACATTCACCGATATCGATCGCCATTGACATTCTCACCAACTCTCAAGGAGAGAGAGAGAGAGAAGAGAGCAAACAACGGCCCAAACAGTCACTCAGAATTATGTGAAGAATATCGATGCACTGAATGAACAAAAATTAGTTTATTGACGGCATTAGAGAATGTAAAATGGACCTCGTCAGTCATCAGAATTTGGTACGAAAAATTCGGCACAGCTTCAAACATACGAATCTCGAATGACGATATTCGCGTAAGCCAAATGACGCGGCCTAGCTGTTTCCAATAATCTATAAGCTATGTTAAGATCTTGCTTCGAAATTCTCCTGAACGTGGTTCCACTGACAGGGTTGCCAAGTCACCGCTTTTGACCAAGTCTTTTATTCTATGTCAAAGCCGGGAACCTTATAGGAATTGAAAAATTTCGCGGAAAAAAAGCATTAATTGGAGGATTTTTGTTATACTTACTGAAATTTGTTTTCTAAAAAGTAAGATCAAGTAACTTTATCCCTTTTAAAGGAAAAATTGTTTTATTTTGGGAACGCCGAAACCCTGTCCACTGAATTTTCAATTAGCAGTGCTGGTATGAGTTGTAACTTCTGATCTTCTAATACTTGATTTAAGATTTTTCAACACAAATTTTTAACTCAATAATTTCGGATGTATAATCTATAAGCCGAAGTTTCTGGATTTTAAAAAAAAATTTTCAAAATAAAAGCACTATTTTTATATAAAAAACTTTCAAACTTTTTTCATTTTATCCTTTTAGCCTTTGCACTGTGCAACATGCTTCGTTACCAACTTGCAGACACAACCCGCACCATTTGGTTTTTTCTTCTTCATATAACTGTCATGCCTGTTACCTTCTTTGAAACCTGGCGTTTGAAGTTCAAGGATATATTTTCATGCCATTTTTTTTTTCTCCAACAATTTATGCCAAAAAAGGGACGACAGCAAGTCCAAAAAAAAAAGGTGTAGATTTCTTTCAAGTTGGATAGCATTTGATGCGTTGAAGCTTTTTAGACTTAGCGTTTGTACGTGTCGGCGTAATATGATATTTTGTTTTGAAGATCAGCATTTTCGAGGGAGTATTTCTTTATATTACTCTTTATTTTTTTTGGCAAATTCCAATTTTTTTTTTAGTTTTGGATCCAATTTATTTTTCGGTATTTTAATTTCACCCTACTAAACTTGACTCATTTTCAGCACAAATACTCATGTTGCAGTTATTGATTTGGCTTCTGCTCATAATTTTTTTAGCTTACCATGTTGATATTCTTGAATCTTAGCTACTGTACGTAATGATCTTGTCCTAAAAAAAAAAGCAGCAGCAAAAAACTTTAGCTTCAGCGCAGCACTATACTAATTGGTTTCAATTTACATTGGACCGGAAGAATTATACACCTGATGAAATTCTCGTGATTTTTATTGCATGTTGTTGCAATATGGATTCTGTCATTATTAGTGAATGAATATTGAATTTCAACTATTGAGGCGCTCCATTTCTTTTTTTTTTGGAATTTTCTATAATTTTATCCTAAACTTATTCATACTTTGTTTGGAAATTCCAAAATTGTGCCATTTTATAGCAGCACTTAATTTTCGTAGACTATCGCAACATAATATCCGCTGTTTTTGCTCTACGGCACCCTTGGGATTTGTTTGTTATTTTAAAGTCCAAACACTAATTGCCTTCTGTCTGCTTAGCCTAATTGCTATTTTGTTTGAAATTTTGCATTCCTCAGACTTCTTGGAATTTGAAAATGTTCGTTTAGTGTTTTTCAATTGATATTTGCTGGGTTTTTCCTGCTCGCTAAGTAAACTGACTGGCGAGATATTACCTGTGTTTTCTTCTAGGAAATCTTACTCGATCGTTGTTGGTTGGTTGATTTTGTTGCAGCATTTTTTCTTTGCCTTTTAATAAGCAGGTTGGTTACCATTGTTTACACCTATTTTTAAATCAGTTTAATTTTACTATAATTTATTTTCCTACACTAATGAATTTGTATGGATTTTATACTGCACAGGGTGTACCAAAAATATTCAGTTGATTTTAAAAAGTCGGAGCAATATTTTTCAACAATTTTTTTGTTTTTTGTTTTTTGTTTTGGATTATTGTCAATCTATGCGAAACATTTCAAAATATTTATATACTTGAAAATGGTATCGGACTTTTTTGAGTGATGTCTTCAAGAGAGTAGAAGAAATGACATTTGAATTCTCTGGGCATTCACTAAGATTATGAAAGACAAACTCTTTGACGTCAAGATCTTTATAACTAGGCATGTTTGCCGAACAAAGTTTCCCAGGTTTTCTTGAGAAACGGTTTGGTGTGGGATCTCGGTTCTCTTTCTTTGATGACGCATACATAAGTAGATGGATCCAGAAATGTTAAGTGGGGACTAGTAGAGTAATGCTCGATAATTGTTTACAACCGAACTTGAGACACATATACCGTACCTGTCTGTTGTTTCAACAGTCATACCAGTCAAAGAATCGGGACTATACTTCAAAAAATTTTCTTGGAAAACCTCAAAAACGGAAGACAATGATTACACAGCTCGTTCCCGACTTAGCAGCTTCAAAACTCTTTCAATGATTTTATCTGAAAGGAAAAAGCTTACAAAAATAATTTTCAATCTTTTGCAGAAAGAGAAACAAACTTTAATTCCCATTTTTCAGCACAAACTTTAGAAAAAGTGATAGAAGATTTTGTTAAAAGATTAAAACTTTCGAATACCAAAATGGCGGATAACATACTCCATTTCATTTATATCAAAGAAAAACAAATTTAAGCTTCAATATTCTGCTGGAAATTTTTGAAATTCATTTAAGAAACAAGTAGTTATTCACATTTATAATCTACGTCATATTTTTAGGACACCCTGTCGTACCAAAGTTAATATACCGCCACAATTAAACATTAGTTTAAAACTGCCCTATCCTACTAATATTTCGTTTATACCTGGCTACGGTTGCAATTTAACATTAGGCGTTATACATTTTGTAGTAGCGCCATATAATTTCCATGAAATTACCGTGGAATATTCTCTCAAAAATTGATTGATTATATTTGATAGTTTTTCCAAGCGTTTTTTTTTTTCAATTTTTTTGTTAATTATCACACTTGCCTTTAGGATTCTAGGCTTAGGCGCTCCCTATTTTCAAACATATGCTATAGAGTAGTATTAAGTCTTTTTTTTACGATTAAACATTTGAAAAAACTTTTGTAAAATTAGGCTGTTATGTTCATAATTATGGTTTTGTTGCCGTAAAAGTGTTGCATTTATGTTGAAAAATGTTTTAACTATTGCCGGTTAGGCCCCTGAAGGTAAAATGCTCTCAAATCGTTCAAATTTGATAAATTATATTAATAATAAAAATTATATTATAAATGTATTTATTTAGATTGTATTTCTGTACAAGGGTTTGAGTTCGTTACAAATTTTATTTTTGAGAGTTTATTGTATAGTTTTTTTATAGTGCAGCATGCAAATGTTGAATTTTATGGAACTAAGCGTGCAACATTTCGTCTAACAAATTATGACAATTTTTTGCTCTGCACATTCGGGTTTTTTTCCATGATCTTTCACAAAATTTCAGCAATTATGGGAGTCTTTTTTCAACAACATCCAGCATTGAACACAATTGTCGATAACTGCTGCACCAGCTTAATTTTTGAAAAAATTTATAATATCAAAGAGTTCACTGAGGTAGGTGGCTGATTAAATAGTTTTCGATTTTCCTTCAGTATTGTTTGTTAACAATGCCATTTAAGCGGAATAAGTGATCAATGCTCAGAATCAAATTGCGATTTCCCAAGTCTTGGTTGCAAAATTCTGAAAAAAAATATAAGAAAATATTGATATAAAAAAGTTAAAACGAATTCACACCATAGTGATCATTATGCACTGTCCTGTTTATAAAACACATTCAAAAGGAGTCTTAACAAGCAATTAGAGAATATTTTAAGCAAATAATACCGAAGAAACTCCATAATAGTTATGTGAGGCAACATAAATTGAAATCGTATATACCTACTATTAGATTTGAGTTCATAATGAAAAATCATTCCAAAATAGTGACGTTTTTGGCAAACCTTACCTGAACTGGACCAAACGTTCATTATGAACAATCACCCAAAATAAGAAATTATTTATTGATTTTTGGTAAAAAACTTATCCAAAAATATTCTGTGCATTGGAAATTACTGTTACTTTTCATTACTCAAAGTAGTTTCCTTGTAGAAAATGTGTCCGAAAACATTTTTTTGGTTTGCAAGCTATAATTATTATATTTGTTGCTCAAGATATTTACTCTGCAAGGAATGTGCCCAAAAACGTTACGTACAAGGGACGTTTTTATTATTTTCCACTAAGCAAAATATTCCTCTTGTACGAGATGTCTGTTCAAAGACTAAATGATATAAAAAAGGGATTTCATCGTTACGCTGGCAGTTATTCCATTCTGCATTCGATCGCTTTGCGTGAAAATATTTTGAGCATTTTTCTATACAGCACCCTATTAATTTCTGTCTGAACACCCTCATTTTCAAAGAAATATTGACCTATAACACTTTCACACATAATGCCGCTTTAAACCATTTTTGGAATCAGAAAGAATCTCTTCCTGGAAAATATCGGCTATTTCACTTCTTTGAAAACGAGGGAATAGGTCTCGGAATCATGTTATCGCTTGGAGATGAAATAGGTGCCGTAGCTAAAAGAAGGCAGTGATTGGATAGTTGGCGCTTTGTGACATAGTGTGATAAAGGGAGGAAGAGGATCATAAAAGCTCGAAAAAGGCATTATGTTACATATATTACAATTAATAGCATAGCGGTTGAGTAGAATCCTTCAGATCATGGACGCACAGCTCGAAGCTCGTTCTGCTCTTCCAGCTCGTATGTACAATAATAACAAAAAATATCTAGCTCTTCTAGAGCTGTCTTCCTTATTCGAGTTAAGCAATTGCGGTTTGCTACCGTTGTATGCTTTTTGTTGGTGTAATTTTGTTTTCAGCGTTCTTACTGAAGTTAAAAAATTCCGGTTCGCTATCACCAAATGTTTTTTGTTTGTGTAATTTTTGTCTTCAGGGCGAAGACTCGTTCAACTCTTTCCATTACTCGAGTAAAGCAATTGCAGTTCGAGATCGATGCATGCTTTTTGCTTGTGTGATTTTGTTTTCAATTCACTTGATCCTTCTGCTTTTTATTTCGTTTGTATCCCATTAATAGGATTCATTGGACTTACATTCACTAACCAAGTCACTTTTTGCTTTCAAAGTGAGCTGATATGTTTCACAAACTCTTTTTATTCTTAGCATTAATGATTCTAAAAACAACATTTTTTAGTTGTCAATACTCTTTTATATACCGAATTTAAAAATGGTCCCAAACACTCCAAACTTAAAGTGACCAAAACCTATTTGATTTCGGCATTTCACACATTTGTAAATGAAGGCGAACAATCATAGATACATATATACATATTAAATGTAAAGATATTTACATACACATTTTCCACTTGAGCAAACCTCATGTATGTACATACAGAAGTCAATTCATCCACAACCAACGCCAGAAGACTAATTGCCGACAATCTGTTTAACATCTGATTTGTTTAGGCAGACGGACGTACATACATCGGAGAAGAACTAAAACATCTATAAAATATTACAATAAGTCAAACAAAAGTCGGATAGAACTCGCACCATTGACATACAAGCACACATAAATTAAAGGATTGTTTGTAGGATGTCATGTCCTCCAAGCAGGAAGCCACATAGCGAGCGCAGCACTTAAAGCGACAAGAAAATCGGAGAAGAAAATTGACACACATGTGTGCGGCGACGACGGAACTTGGGCAAACACTTGAACAGAGTTACATTTAAATGGAATGAATGGAGGACGAGGACGAATAGACCGAGCGTTGGAATGATGATGACGACCCAGTTGGCAACACATGTGTACTAAACTATGCGTTTTGTGCTAATCTCTCGACTTTCACACTCAATTAAAAAAAGGCGGCTCTGTATGGGAATGGGAGATAAACACAATACAGCGAAGCACGCTGGGAAGAACCTTGGATGGCGGCAGCAAGACTCTTGCGATTTTCATGGAAATATCGGGGTTAAGCATCACATATGGCAGCCAGAAGTCAAAAACGCTGAGTGTGGCGGGCATAGAACGTATGGCCTTTGTGCTTATGAGTGCGGAATTTTTCCTATATTTTCATTGTTTGTGATTTTCTTTTTATGGAAAATGCGGCGGAAGCAAACAAACAACACAAAGTTAAAAGCGACGACACTGTCTTCTAGTTTTATTGAAAATGCCTTTCTTCTGTATGTACGACGGTATGTTCTGTTCTGTTCATTCATGGGAACATAAGAAATTTTTCGAATTTTTTAAATTTTCGCAAACATTTTTTCTCATCATGCTTAGTGAAAAACTGTGACGATTTAACAGATGTTGCGTTTATCGAACATATGGAATTTTAAACGGTTACTTTTATTTTCATCAGTAAAGTCAACAACATATGGAAAATTATTTTTCTTATTTGGTAGATTCAGTGTCAAATATCTATACATTAAAATATCATTCATTTGAATGTTGAAAAATATTATTTTCTTTAGTTTGATTTAAGGGGGGATACTGTTTTATAAGGTGCGAAAGAAACAATTTTCGCGAAGCGCTTTTGGAAGGGAAAAAACAACTGTGCCGAAAAACATTTTTGGAATATCTTTATGTAAATTTGAACTTAAAAAAAAGGTTCTACAAAATGAAAAAAATTTTAAGCAGAGAGATATAAGTCTCCAATTGGCGGAAGAGACGCAGCACAATATTCGTGTCTGAAATAAACAACTAAAAAAGATTTTTAATTTCGTCTGGATGAACAAATGAAATCAAGAGAAAAATTAAAACCGACTTTTTGAAGTTTTGTAGAAAAAAAAATTGAATGGATCAATAAGTCCTAAAGTTTTCTTACAATCATAGCCGCCAATTCCGTAATATCTTAAAAACTTAAGACAACTTCTTAGTTTTTGATAGGAAATCTTCTCAATTCAAAGTAAAAGATCTGTAGGCAGCACACACGCTTGACTCTGGGCGAAATACTTTGAATTGGCCACTATAACTATGTGTAGATATTCTTAATTATCTTGCTCACCGCAAAAAATTTTGAGGTCGTTCACGGCATTGCACTTTTCTAACTTATTGACGAATATTTTTCGACCAAAATTTCAGGTATAAGTCTTGAATAGTTATACTTAAATAATATAAAAAAATGTTGGTCTGAGGCTTCAGAAAAAAGTTTTAAAAAAGGATCTTATTATTTTTCGAAAAACTTCCGGAGGCCCTTAAAAGCCTTAGGTATTTATATAAGCAATAAAAAAAACCGATTTTTTCGACCTCATATAGCAGGATCCCCCCTTAGGTTAGAGTCTTATACAATGTGCGGTTGTTAAGATAAATGTATAGACCATTCATACATTATGTAGCTTAACTATGGCGGGGCGAAAGGGTCAGCTCTCTCAGGCGCCAACACGGAAAATACCACAAAATGCAGAGTTATAAGCGCAGGAGCAAGGAAACTTTTCAACTCTTTCGGTTTTTTTCAACCTTTTAAAACTTTTTTCGACTAATTCAACTTATTTCAAACTTTTTCACATTATTCAACATTTTCAAATTTTTCCGAATTTGATAATGGCACAAACTGTCACTGATGACGTGGTGAGATTCAAAGTCATTCAATTTACTTCAATTCTTTCAACTTTTCGATTTACTCAACCGCTATAAAAAATGCTGAATATGAAATAAGAGTCCAAATTTACACACGACAAATTTTCTTTCTGCAAAGTCGCCTTCGTAGGCAAGAGAGAAATAATGGTAGCGGCCGGTATAGGCATTTTCGTACTCTGATCTTTTTTTCCCCCTTTTGTTCCACAAATATTTTGACTTTTCACTTTTTTTTTTTGATGCGAAATTTCCTTGGCATGGTGTGATTTGAAATGATATGGTGTGTATTAGTGTTTCACCGAGGCCGAGGCGAGGCGAGGTTCTAGTTGATCTCGGTCTCGCCTCGTTTTATAAATTTAAGTCTCGCCTCGCCTCGGCCTCGGACGAGATCTTGCCATCACATGCCTCGCCTCGCCTCGCTTCGCCTCGTTCTCGGCCGAGGCACCTCGGTAAAAAAGCGAGGTTTTTATTAAAATAAATAAAAAATTATATATGTATCAGGGCTGATAGGCTGACCAAGCCTCAAGAAATAAAATAAAATATCTGTTTTTATTTTTGGTGAATTGGATGAGATATGATGAATTTAATTCTTTTCTTATATGGGAAGGAGACGCATTGCCAATTTTTTCAAGCCAAACTAATCTATGAACCTTTTACAAACTATAAGCAAAATATGTACCAAATCTTATTTATCTACGTCAAATAGATATTGAGATATGATAAAGTTAATTTTTTTCTTATATTGAAGGCATGGTACCGCCCATTTTATTAATTGAATCTTAGTTATGCCTCTACCTTTTATAAATATACCAAGTTTTATTAATCTGCATCAAGTTGTTGATAATATATGATGATTTCTGTTTTTCTCTTATGTGGGGGTGGCATCACCCATTTATCGTAAACTATATTACGGAGCATCTCAAATCATAAGAAACATATATGTATGACAAATCTCTCGTCGGTCGGTTGAACGGCTTAGGAGTCCATTAGAAACGAACATACATATATTGATCTTTATTTATATACTAGCATTACCCTGTGCGTTTCGCTTCACCTTACCGGTTCTTAGAAAGACTATTAGAATAAATAAATTTCAATGCAGTGTTGTCAATCATGCAGTTTTGCTTATAGCCTTACATGCTTCCCTAACTGATCAATCGAGGCGAAGTCGCATAGAAGCTGATGCGATCCAAGCACTTCTGTGCATTAGCGCTTGGACCAAATCTGAACTCGTAAGAAGCACATGCAGATTAAAAATAAAACAAAGTAGTTTACTCAAAATAAAATACTAAAATATTAGTTAAATATAGATTTTATTATAAAAATTACATTCATATTTTGAATCTGCATATGATTCTTACGAGTTCAGATTTCGTCAAAACGCGCCTCGCTCTTGGTTTCGAAAACGAGGCTAGGACGAGGCGAGTACGAGGCGAGGTGCCGTGTGATCTCGCCTCGCCTCGGTCAAGCGAGGAAAATTTATTTTTCCATCTCGCCTCGTTCTCGCCTCGGTCTCGCCTCGTTCTCGTAGTCAAAAACGAGGCTGCCTCGTAGCCTCGGTGAAACACTAGTGTGTATACTGAAACACAAAAAGCGACAGTCCTTTTTTTAGCCGTACTTTCACTTAGCATAGGTTTTTTGCTCGAAGGTAAGGCTTGGTTGATGGAATCTAGAATAGCTATAGCAATAAATGATTTATCAAGTTAAAGTACTCATCAAGCAGAGTGTCCGAAAAGAATCAGCTTCGATATCGATTAAGCAAAAGTTGAGATATAAACGTGGAAAGATTTCATATTTTTTCAAGCATTGTTGTACTGATTAGCTACCAAAGCCTTGTCATAGCGAGGATAATAAAATCTGCTATTTGCTTTCATTAAAATTTGCTATTGCTTTTGATATTTTAATAACAACAACGTGTAATTGGGAAACAATGACAATTACAATGAGAGAGAGGGTGGTAGATTTTTTTCCTCGCTGTGGCAAGGCTTTAAGAAATATGAAATTTTTCCACTCTTATATCTCAGTATTTGGTTAACCGATTTCGAAACTGATCTTCGGGCAATTTACTCAATGAATAATTTTATTTGATACATCGTTTATTGCTGTAGCTATTCTAGAACCCATCGACTTTATCTTCCCTGACAAAATTTTGCAGTAGAACTAATGAACCAGTATCGAGCCATCGGCACTGTCATTTCATTAAAGTAATTTACCGTACTTTTGAAAATAAAAAATAAAAAAAAAAAAAAACCAAAATTTCATTTAAGTCAGAAATTAAATTTTGCATCACATAAATGAGCAGCCGAAGTGCAGCAACTTCACTTTTTTGCTTTTGCTATATCCGCACTGCTGCATCGCATTATGAAGTGGGTGCTTGAACACCTGGGTTCCAGTTGTCACATAATATCTGATATTTTCACCCCTCCAAATTGAATTTTATTTTTATTGTAAATTTTTTAAATTGACAATTTTCATGTCTTATAAACCGTAAAATTACAATGAAAATGTTTTGCAAACAAGTATCTTAAGCTCTTCAATTGATCTGCAAAAACAAAAAACAACCCTAATATTTACCCAAACACAAACAACACAAATTTGTTGAAACTAATAAAATCTTATAGACAAAGTAATCCCCACCTCCAAAATGGCTTATCCGAAGGAATAGCAAACGCAACCCCTGCGCACCATACTATGCGAATTCGATAGAATTGATTATGAAATTTGCACTCGTAGTCGGATTATGCTGCAACAGCAACAGCAACGACAACAATTCAACAGCAGTAGCAATGGCAACATCAATTGTATCCTCCGTAGCAGTAACAACATTAGCATCAGACACGTGACATGTCATGTGTGTGCGCTCATATATACAAAATTTATTTATGTATGCACTCGGTAGTTCGGTGGGTGTGCGTGGCGAGTGTTGGTTGTTGCTGTATTGTCGACGCTTTTTTAGCCATAGGCAATTATAATCCTCCATCCACCACCCGGTGGTGACGTAACATGCGGCAACATGTGCAGCAGCAGCAGCAGCATAGCATTATAAAAGTGAGTATGACTGACCAAATGACGATGGCAACAACGGCTGTCGTAGAAGTTGCTGATGCTGCTACTGCTGCTGATGCTTCTGCAATTGATGCTACACAACAATCTGTCGTACATAAATATTTGGGGGAACTTTTGAGGGCGTGGTATGTTTTAGTTTTTCTTTTCATCTTACATGAGTGCACCCAAGTGGGAAATCAGCTTTTAGAGAATAAGCAGACTTATGCACATGGAGAATAACTTTTTTTTAAGATTTGTGGAATAGTCGAAAAAATAAGATTTCTAAGGCCTTACCACTTATGAGTAACAATATCGTGGTTTCTTTTCTTTTCGCCAAAAATGGGTTAAGAAACTAAATATCCGTGACAAGCGATATATCAATTAAAAGCATATACATTAAGTTTTCCTATAGGTATGTTAATAATACATTTTTAAGAAAAATAACAGTTTTGTAGAAACAAAAAGTTAGTCAGAAACTTAAAAATATTGTCATATCTCGAAAACTATAGCACGGATTTCAAATTATGATGTACCACTATTACAACTTTTCTAAGTTACCTTTCATATTACATCCATATTTTGAAAATTGATCCTTTGATTCTCAACTTATAACGATTTTTTTGAAAAGCTGTATCCCCGAATCACGATTGCTACACCTCAGAAACTTCTCTTGAAGTAATACCCAACGCTAGTTCCTGGAGGAGCAACCCGTCCAGACGAGAGGAGTTTTTAGCGGGTTTAGAGTCCCGCACGCAGGCTTTATATGCTTTTACTCCTCACTAAAAAAAAAAAAAAAACATCTCAGAAACTAAGTGCGTTCCCCAACTTTTGATTTGACTTTTATTATTATCTCCAGGGCCCGTATTTACTAGATTGCTGACGTGGGAGACGGATAGGATTGAATTAAACAAAGCTACCCACTGCCTGTAACAAATATCATGTAAGAAATGGTAAAAAAAATTATTTCTTAAAAGTAATATAATATTTTGGGCGTTTATTTGTAAGGAGACTCAGGCCCAAAATCTGACGTACCTTCCGCAAAAGTTTTTTTTTTGGTAACTGAGAAAAAATATATATCTGCTCCGGCCCTCGATTGAAGAATATATGATTTGATATATTTTTAAATAGATTGACTGACATCTTTTTTAATACCTAAACTTTTCTAAAACTTAAAAGAAGAAATTTCTCTCCATATACATTTGTAGTACAACAACAGCAGTGGCCTTGCAGCAACATAATCCCAACTGCTGGTCCATGCAATCAATGCGTGAATGCACAAAGCTTCGATTGATGTTAATTTGTTTTATATTCTATTCCCTTTTGCATTATGTTTACACCATCCCAATGGGTATAGTAAATGAAAAAAAAAAAATACCTAAATAGATGTGCGATTTTCTCATAGTTGGCCAAAGATACCACGTACATCCTTAAAATACACGCGTTTGCCACATGCGGGACTCCATGTGTTTTAATTTTACACTGGTGTTGCTACAATTGTTGTTGGGACCACAGCCAGCTGACAGATTACTAAGTAATTGAGAAAAAGTTTTTCAAATTTTTAGTGGCAAGAAAAACATAGACTTTTTTATGGATTTATCTTCATATGTGGTAAGTTGTGCATGAGACTGAAACGAAAATGTATTTTTTCTAATATTTTTGAATAGTATAAAGGAAAAGGTTGCTATTTAATTAAAATTGAAAACAAAAATTCTTTTCCCAATCGATTTTCAGTCACCGCTTCCAAATCCGAAGTTGGTTTTACATACAGATTTGATGTGATAGTCCTTATTTAACTCACAATCAGTAAGAAAATTCAAACTGCGAAAAATTGCAAGATAACATGATTTAAAAAATCTATATACATAATATATTAAAAAACAAAATATTTCATTTATATATAAATATATATAATGGCCGCATAGCATGTTAAATGCTTTCACTTGCAAATCTTAGAGACCAAATTAAATAGCAACTTTTTCACACAATTCATAAGACTTTTTTAAAAATTAATTTTCAATCCACTCTATTGCATATACTTAGTATTATGTTTTGACAGTTCTATTATTTTAAAAATTTATTTATATCGAATTTGTTTATTTTTCTTTTATGAAAAGAACTTAGCAACATTTTAAGTGGGGGCTTTTTCTGGGCGCCAAATGGTCTGCTTTTGGTGTGGCATGAATTTTAAGAAACTATAAAATTTTGTTTTTCTGCTGCTGTTAAAAGGGAGCATTTATGTTATTTTCGTATATGAATTGCATTTTATTTTTTTTATTTTTTGAAGAATATGCTCGTTCCATATAGTGCGAAATAAAAATTTAAGTAATTTGTTTTATGACTTTTTAAGCTCTTCCTATTATAAGATAACAATAGGTACGTTGCTTATATTAAATCTGGGTGAATATTCACATAACGACCTGACATACACATAAAATGCTAAATGATAGCTAAAAACCAGCTGATCAACTATCATTCACAAAAGTAAATTAAAGTCTTACGAAGAGAACTTTTTTCTGGCTAATAATTGTAAAGTTTCAAAATCAGAGATAATGAGAATAAAATATCCCGGTCTCTATAATTCATACACAATACTTTACATTTGCTTAAGGGGTTATATCTCCCATATGCTATTAAAAACAGGGCCGTTTTAAATATTTTTTTTTTAAAGGACATTTGAGATTAAAGGTATACAAACAACATAACATTGGATTAAGCAACTCTTGAAGAAGAAAAAAAAATTGTTATTGTTATTTTTGTTATAAAATGGCGGCTGTGCAGTGATTACCGTGAACCACTTTTCCAAAAAGGTCTTCTGCGGCGGGCAGTAGAAGTCTCGTCCAACTCCACCTATAACAAAAAAAAAATTGTTTCATTATCTACATGAGTTTTGCTGTTGAAGTACACATGATTATATATTTAGAAATGACAAAAAATTAGGGAGATATAATCCCTTAAAGTAAAGCATGTATACAAAAATCTTAGTGAAGGAAAGCAGGTTTCACATATTCCAATTTTTCTTATGTAACCCTTTTCTTATAAAACATCTTTTAACAGCTCTAATACTTTTAAATTCTGCTACTGGTTGCGTTCAGAAGGCACCACATATGAAAAATTATGATATAAAAACTTAAGCATATTTTTAATTAAATTTACTGTAGTAAAGCCTAATAATCCTTTTGTTGCTTACAGAAATCGTCGATCACATCTGGTTTCAAAGATAAATCCATCGGAAGTTGTTGTGTACACTTTTTAAAAGTCGTTTTAAGTTGGCAGTCGGCACAAACTTCAACGAATGTGGATGTCATAAAAACTATGTTGAAATTCGAAATCGGTGAGTTATTTTTGAGTTGTATTTAAGTTTTCAATACAGGGCCAATTTTTTTTTTCAAAAAACCAATTTTGTATGAAAAAAATAGTCATTAACTTGAATTTTTAATAATCAATTTAAAAGTTTTAAAAAAATAAGCAATTGTGGAAAAATTACCTCAATGTTTTGATACACTACCCTTCAAAAGATACCCATTTTGTTAAAATCAGCTTTAGTGTTCACAGCTGGTCGCAATTTTTAACTCAGCCATATTCTCAATTTCTATTGACTATCTCAGAAACCATATCCGATGGACAATTTTTGATTGCATATCCAATTTTTTCATTAAAAATGATACCATTTAGTAGGAGAAATATACTGAATTTTTGAACCCTATTTTTACCGTCTGTCAAAATTCGACTAAGTTCTAAATTGTTATTTGTAAAGTTTTCGAAACTTTTATTTCATTTCGTGCTTATCAGCTGTTAATCGATCTCCTAAAAAAACGTTTCAAAAGTGTTTTGCATTTCTTGAACTTTTATGGTGATTCGTCTAAATTCGAAAATGATTTGTCATGCTTCGATCTGCATATAATGAGCCAAGAATATTGCAACATAAGTTGCTACGTTAACATACACAACAAATCTATGTATCATAATTAAATTCAGTCAAACTTAAATACTTTTCATGTACAATTTAATGCTTCATTGCATAAGAAGAATCATCATTTATAGCTGGGGTGCCAATGACAGCGGTAATGCAACAAAGTCGCATGTATAGAAACCCCAAATATGAGCACAAAATTGAACGTCACCCGGCAACATTCAACCGAATAACGTGACATGCATGAAGGCGTAAACAACTCATTAACAGCTAAAAATGGTGCAAAGGTTGAAGGTGCTACTGACTAAGGAAATACTCAAATACTTTATTGGAAATGTACAAAAATAGGCCCCAACTTCGATTGAATATTGTAAACAGTGGTAAAAATGGAATTTTTAAATAAAATTGATAAAGTTGTGTGTGAAGAAAACAAATGTTTTTTTATATTTACACATGTAAAAATCAGAAATAGAACCCTTTTTTTTGTGCCACATGCAATGGGACTCCCACGATAAAAAAAAAAAGATTTCAGTAAAGTTTTCTTCAACAATCAATTGGCCAGCAATTGGTTTTTATTGAAATATTCGTAAGATTAACAAACTAGACACCTTATGATGTCACCTTAATGGGTAAGGCAAGCACTTGCGAAGTGAAGTCTGTATAGGGCTGCCAACTGGAGAGCCTTAATACTCCGTAAATCGCATAATATTTTCGGAATCCAAAGATGAGCGAAAAGCTTCCGGGCATTGTCAAGTATTTGTTAATAATACTCTCCCAAACTTTAGGGAGCATCGGTGTCACTCGGGCCATATTTTATGTAGGAAGTATAGGGTAAGATACCACCCTGTGTGCATGCGACATAACAAATATAACTTACTCTCCCAAAATTATGAGAGCATTGGTGTCACTCGGGCCATATTTACTGTTGGAAGGATATGGTAAAATACCGCCCTGTGTTAATGGAACATAACAAATATAACTTACTCTCCCAAACTTATGGGAATTTTGGTGTCACTCGGGTCATATTTGCTGTAGGAAGAATAAGGTAAAATACCGCCCTGTGCTGAAACAACATAACAAATATAACTTACTTTTCCAAACATTAGGGAGCATTGGTGTCACTCGGGTCATATTTGCTATAGAAAGGATAGGGTAAAATACCGCCCTGTGCTGAAACAACATAACAAATATAACTTACTTTTCCAAACATTAGGGAGCATTGGTGTCACTCGGGTCATATTTTCTATAGAAAGGATAGGGTAAAATACCGCCCTGAGTTAATGCAACATAACAAGTATAACTTACTCTCACAAACTTTAGGGAGCATTGGTGTCACTGATGCCATATTTGCTGTAGGAAGTATAGGGTAAAATACCAAATATAACTTATCAGATCTAAAATATCTCTTCAATTACTTAGTTTTTTATCGTAATTTTGTATATAAAATATTTATTTTTGGTCTCATTGAAATTGCAAGCACTTTCTTAAAGTTCTCATAATCAAAAATCGAACAAATCGTTTAAGTTGTAAGTGAAAAAGACCAAAAATGAAACTACTGAAATTCAGTAGTTACAGTAGCCATCATTACTGCCAACAAGTTAAGCAGTCAAATGACTTTGCCATCGATGGATGATGCTCTGGGCGATCTCGATTTTCGCATTAGCAAATCTACAATTTGATTGCGACCGCAAAAAAAAACGACGACTGCATCGGAACCTTAGGGGACGTACAAATGAAAAGATAAAACTTGCAAAATACAGAAGGTTCTTACTTAAATTGAAAATTAATAGGGGGAGCGCAACTGAAAGTACCAGACACAAAACAACAGCAACAACTGCAAAAAAAAAAAGGGTGAAAAGCTTGCGGGTGTTTCAATGGTGTTTTTTGTGAGAAATATCTTACGGTGTAAAAATAAGCGTGGGAAATGGCTGACGGTTTGTGCACACACTTGAACGAAAGTCAAAAATGCCATACTATCGTAAGAATTCTTTTAGCAAAAAAAGGTAGCAAATTACTACTAAATGCAGTCAAAGTAAAAAGCAATCAGTGGATTGCGTGTCAAATTGAACTCAAAATAATAAAAAGAAAAAACATTTTTGATGGAATGCAACACCAACGCCACATTAAAGAGAGTTGAAATCAAATTTGAGTCAATAATTAGCATCGATCTCAAACATTCAATGCCGGCTGCTTTTTCGTTTTTGCAGAGCTCTACTGCAGCAAAATCAAAATTAGGCAACCAAATTTGATGATTCAGATTCTAATTGTGATTTGATACTTCAAATTTAATCGTTGGGTTCGTTACAAATCAGCGTCGATCGATTGCATGCGATTGCGTTTGCTGATCTGTTGCTCGATTGCTGTCGTTCCTTGAGGCTGTCACGTTGCTGACTTGGATAATTTTCGAATGCGGGCGTCTTAAGGCTCAACTTAAGTTCTGCTGTGCAACGTATGCGTTTGTGCGAAAACATCTTTTGTTTTCTTTGATTTTTGTTGCTGTTCCGAAAATGATTTAATTGAAGTTTCATCCACTTGACCATGAAATCTGGCTGCGACTCTGAGAAACAGTGGCGCGCATCTTTGCATTGGCAACAAAATTTATTTATGTCCTTGGGGTATTTTTTTCGTTGCATGAAACGAAACTGTAGCCACTTTCTGATCAAACTGTTGTATTCTATAAGTGAGGTAGCTAATTTTGGTTTATGCTAATCAGCGTCTGTGGTTATGGGATCAAAATTGATAGTGCATCAAAATGAAACGTCAACCGTGCAAATATCACGAGGAAGCCATTTGTCTGACATAATTGCCAGAGGTATTACATACATCCGGCAACTAAGGAAAATGTTATTGTTAAATCAACATAGTACTTGGAATGCTTGAAGGGGTAGTGTCCGTGAATAATTTTACTGACATCCCATCGACGTTAAGTTTACCACTTTTTGAAGACATAAAGGAAAGTTTGTGTAAAAAATTGAGAATAAGTGCACACTCAAAATAATATTATTAGTATAAAAAACTTTCTCAGAAGAAACCGTTGGAAAGACCATTTCTCAAAGACAATCAAACGTCCAACTCCACTTATCAACGAGTACAAAGCCAAAACATGCCTTAACAATCAAAATAAGTATCTCCTGAGCTCACTGCTGGGCTTATGTAGCATGTTCTTATTCAAATTTGAGAAAAAGAACCCATACCACATACTAACTCGCAGGAAAAGTAAAAAAAAACAATGTGGAGTATCGTTATGCCAAAACTACATGAAATAACATTTTTCTATTTATTTTAAACATGAACAATTTCAAATTAACATTTATTAACTTTACTTCAATCATAAAAAACTTAAAAATAAAGTTGCAAAGTATTTGAAATTACACTTTTTTATTTTACATTAAGTACTTTGTCACTCATATTATACATGAAATCACTTTTGGAATGACCCTTATAGTCTTACTATGCTATCTTCCTTTTTCCTTTTGCCTCTCGTCCTTTAAGGCCTAATTCTGCAGTGAAATTGCATTTTCTGTATTGTTTTCTGCGTACAATTGTCCAAATGCATTTAGCGCCAGCTTGGCAAAAGGACACAACAAAAGCAACTAATTTTCGTATAGGTCCTTTTTACCAAAAATAAAGTGCTAGCGCCAGCTGATATTTGAAAAATTACTTTGGCAAACGCATCTTTCCTAGATGATTTTCAAATTGCTGTTTTCCCAAATGTTTGTGTGTTTCAGGATGCGTAAGCAACATTAGATTGTAACAGGATTAGGCGTCAAACCGTTATTGCACTTGTGCTACATAGTACCTGTCGTAGCGTCTAAAATCTTTTCAAAACTACCTAAGTGCGCCGTACACTTGCCATTTGCATGGTAATGGCAATGAATTGTTGTTGTTCTTCTTCTCATTGTTATTGATCGTTTTAAGTTTTTTTTTTGTCATAAAATTGAAATTGTTTTCCTTTTGAGTTGTTGTTGTTGTTATGTAGTATGTGATTTTGCTGTTGTTGTTGTTTTTATTGAACTTCTCCGTCTGAGAAAGTTCATTTTCCTGGCGCCAGTCGCTCAGTTGGTGTTTCCTTGGCTTCGTTTGTTAAGTGATTTGTTGTTGTTGCTTTTAGTGTTGCCGATATTAAATTTCGTTGTTTTGCATGAAAGGTTATTTATGTTGTTTGCATGTGTATTCCCTTTTTTTTTTGGTGTATTTTTGCATTGTTGAAATCGGTAAAGATTTACTCATTTACAGGACATTGTAGGAGCAGCATAATTAGGGACTAGAGTGGTCCATATGTTCGAAGATTTGATTTTCAATGAGTGCACCCCTATTTAGTGTATGTTGGTTATTGAAGAAAATCTTAAAAATATCAGGTAAAAATATAATATCTATATAAAAAAATGATAGCTATTTTCCATGTTCGCATATCACACAAAAACTGCTGGATCAATTTCAATCAAATTTATTTAGGATTATTTCTTAGACGCTTGGTCTCAATCTGCAATTTAAATTGTCACGATATTCTTATTAAATATCAAAATATTTAAGTTTTAAAATTGCTAAAAAATTAATTTCACACTTATAATCAAGCATGTAAACATACCCAGCCAGCATTTTATGAAATTTCCGATCACATTCGAGTCTTTTTCGAGTCCTCTGTCTGATTAAAATGTCTGATTATCATTTCTGATCATTAATGATACTTTTGTCGGGAGAAAATGGTACGCTATCCGCGACTCTTCTTGAAGAGTTGTTTATGACCCGTTCGCTATAACCGCTGTAACCGCGGCTTCGAACCCGCTCGTCCCGTTGTTTTTTTGTAATGAAATTACTCTCTTAACATCTCATACTATCTTTTTTCTTCAAAAGTAATAAAAAAAACTTTTTAAAGAGAGTTTCTTCTTTGAACTTCAAAGCCAAATACAAACAGTACAGATGAGAATAAAAACAACAGAAAATTCAAGAAACAGCACAAGTATAAGCAACGAAAAATCAATCGATAATTTTTATGTGAGGTTTTGCAAAAACTTAATCTTTAAAAAATGGATATATAAATTTAAAAAGTAAGCATGTAATATCCTTCTTTAGCATAAATATGTTGTTTTAAAAAAGAAATTGTTGAAATCGGTTCAGTATATTTTACGCCAAAGCGTTACAAACCATTTCCATGAAAGCAATTTTATGTAAATAGTATAGATACCACAGTAAGATTATGTTTAATTTAATTTGGTAATGTTTAAGAACAACCTTGAACGTTTTCCGCGCACTTCTGCTTCTAATGCTGTGTAGTTCAAAGTTTACTTACTACCAAAGTTTTTAGACATGTGAGTTGGATTATGTGAATTTCTTTAAGCCCGCTTACTTTTTTTTGGTGCTTGCTTAAATCATTCATAGTATCGCTGGCGGGTACGCTTGCATACATGTACTTAGGTACCATTTTTAGTATTACGTGAGGTGCTGTGCCTCTTTACTATATTAAGACTCAATAAGGCTGTTTTTTGTTGCACTTAGTAATAAAGGCTTCCCTATTATATCAAATTTGGTTATAAAGAATATTGAAATAATCCCTCACATAAATTAATAATCTTGCGGTACGTTCAGATTTGTATGAGCTGTAGGCGTGTCAGTGGCCAAATTTCAAATAATTACTGACACACAATAGAATAATATAGGTTTGTAAAGTTTAGTGTAATACAAAATATCTTCAAGTCCGCAATGATTTACTTATCTCCGTACTTGAAAATTGTCCCAATTTAATTTCACAATTTTCACATATGTCATGCGAAAGTGAGAAATTTTATTAATATATTTAAAAAAATAATAAAAATAATAAAATTAAAATATATTTGATATTAAAAACATAAAGGTAACGCTTTAAAAAAAACACCTGCAGATAAATATTTATTTTTAAAACATAATAACGTGCAACAAACATAATTTTTAAAGATTCAAAATAAAAAGGGAAGCATTTCAACAAAAAAAAAACATAAAAGATCCAGCTAAGTAAATGGAAACCTTAAAAGGATTTCAAAAAAATACGAAGCGACAAAAGATCACTTAAAATGACGGCAACAGCACATATCTGTTGCTATTGCTGTTGTTGTTGTCGCCTTTTACCATCTTTTTTTGTTGGCATTCCACATGATAACAAGACAAGTTTTAACAAATCAGTCGAAACGTCATTAACGCAACGTTTGGCGGCGCAGGCATTGAATTCCAATTATGGCTACCAGAGAACACTTAATCCAACACCTGAGTTTTCAAGTCTCCTGTACTCGAAGTGACACAATGAACAAGAGACAGCCAGCCAGCCGCAGCATCAGCAGCAGTTGCATTTTTACGAATGTCAAAAAAAAAAAGAGCAACACAGTTTTAAAAAAAAAAATGCTAACAACCAGAACTTGTTAATCCTCAAAAGGTAAAAAGGTAGCACAGAAAATTTTTGTAAAAATTCAAAGAGTATAATAAATCACGTTTAAAAAGGATTATTTTTTTGTAGAAAAAAAAACATTGTTGAATTAATGCAACAATTTATATACCACAAGTATACACATTGGTCAGTAATTGGAACAGCATTGAAGAGAAGTAAAACTGAATTATAATTTACAATTTTTATTAAGTGTCCGAAATGGTGATATTCTGCTGGCTTGAGAAGTTTGAAATTTTCTGGTACGAGTATTGTGAGATTATATTTTTTATATAACATTAGAAACTATGCCAAAGTTATAATAAACTTATCGGTAGCTAAGTTCAAAACCATAGGTGGGCAGAAAATAAAAAATGAGCCAATTTTAGCTCTTTACAAAAAACAACTCGTTTTTCTTAAGAAAAAAAAGCAAAGCAACAAACATTAGCATTCTACCAAGCAACGAACATTTTTATTTTTGTGAGTTTTTCAATACGCGTTATATTCACATTGGAATCGGGACATAAGAATCGGGTTAGAATCAGGCCTACTTTATTGGCATTGGCTTCGAAACTGAATCTGTGCGACTTTCCACTTTAAAAATGTTTTCTCTGTAGAACTTCTCCCAAAGAAAGCAATGCCAGCAAATTCGCTTTTTGTTCGTACTTGTCCTCATATACATTACTCATACGACATGTTATACCCTCGGCCTTGATTTTTCTTCGGTGGCCCTGATGACATCAAATAGCAACATGACTAGGGGAGAGCACAAATGATTTCTATAATTTGCCGGTAGCATTTTTCAGAAATCTTGATAGCTCAACAAAATAAATTAAAGAAAATATTAAGCACGAGAACCTCAGAAAACTGCATAATTTCTGTTGAAAATAATGCAATTTATATTTATTCATCATTAATATAATGCTGGTAATAACTACATTTACGACAAAAAAATGTTCAGCATGTTAAGCGATGTCTACCCTGTGGCGAGTTTAAGGACTTAACTTCAAAAATTGACGCGCTACGTATTTGTCACATAATATTAAATGGCCCTGTAATAAGAATGACCCACCTTGCGACATCCAACAGAGGATCATCAGCTGCTGTAATGTGAAATTGAAAAATTAAAAAATAAATGAAATTATAATAAATTGTAAAATTCATGATCCATTAAAAACCAATTGATTCATGCGCACAAAAGCTTTACTTTTCAGCATAATACAAAGAGCGAGCCTGTTTTGGCTAAACACAAAAAAAAGGCTGCTTTTAAGGTTGCTCGAAATTTCTTATTTTTTTTTTCTTTTTTTCTGTTCGTAAAACCATTAACAAAATTTCAAAAATGTGTCCTCAGTTCAGCACATGAGTGCTCATGCAAAATACAATGAAAAAGAAAAAAAATTAAAGTGAAAAAATTTAACAAAATCATCAGGACCTTAAAGCGAACGAACGCCAAATGAAGCACCTGACAAACGTGACCGCACGCAGCAATTATTAATTTAGGTAGAGTTCTTCGTTGCAAACTGAGACAAATAAAACCGACATTTATACAGGTGTTTAGAGTTGCCAGCACGCTGGGATTTGAAATTTATATTTCAAGTCATATTACTCAGAAATTGTTGGCAGCCCTTAGCACGACACATGCATGTAAATATCGAGCGGGCAGCTTTCTGTAGAACGAAAATCCAACCAGTTGAAAGCTGTCAAATTCAAGGTAAATTAAATGAAACCGAAAAAAAAACAAAAACAAAAGGAATGAATTTTTGTCAACACGCAAATTCTGTGCCGATGACGCTGGCCAGATAAAAGGCGCTGCTTATGAGGCATGTGTTGCATACGACAAATGCGTTGTCAAAACGCATCTGGTGGCAAAAAAAAAAAAACCGCCACCGTCATTGTAGCAGTCGTTGTTTGGAGACTCAGTCAGTAAGTCGGTCGGTCTCGAGATGACACTGCTCAGTCACGCAGCGGCAGTTGTGCCAATTTATGGAACTCGTTTGGCGCGACTATTTTTTTTCTTTTTTTTTTAAAACCTTTATGGTCAGGCCATCATCTTGCGCATGCGCAACTTGTCATTTGCAGCGATAAGGTGTCGATAATGTTGACTGACGCTGGTTGTGGTCGGCGGCTGCTGTTGGAGCTAAATTTGTGGTGTTAGCCAACAATCGTTCGCATCGTTATAATTTGCATTTACATGGCCTTTTTTTTAATTGTTTTCACAAAATGTCAGTACGCGTAACGTTACCCCCTCCAACGAAATTGTGTAATTCTTCTTTGACGTGTACGGTAGTTTACTGGTGGTAATAATGATGGTAGCCTGGGTCAAATTTATGCGTGTACTTTACAATTAATTATTTGCTTTAACGCTCCAAACACAGTATGGTGAAAATAGTTATTACAAGTAATGCTGTGCTGAGCTGCCACTTTTTGCTGGAAGCTCATGCAGAAGATAAAAAACACTGGTAGGAAGTTTAAAAACTTGATCTTCACAGCTAGGAGTCTATTTTTGATATATAAAATATGCTACGGTCCTTGATATGAATATTAAGTTATGTTATTGATTGAACTTTAATGTAGGTAATTTTAATGTTCCAAAACGTGCAATAAGATAAAATTTGTCGTTAATCTCCCAACATTTTACAGATAACACGCTGAAGATAATAGCATAATTTCATGTCTATGCTTTTTATACAAAATAACTTGCATGCAAATGGTTTGTAACGCTTTGGCGTAAAATATGCAGTGCTGATTTTAATAATTTCATATTTTGAGTAACATACTTATGCCAAAGAAGGATATGGCATACTTATTTTTTTCTTTTTTTGAAGTTAATTATTCTTTTCTTCATGATAAAGTTTTTGAAAGTTCTCGTACAAGAAATTGCAGTTTTACTTTTCACTGCTTATGCTGCTTCTTGAATTCTGTGTTGCTATTTTTTTTATTCCAATTGTTTTTGCTTTTTATTACCTCTTGAAGAGAGAAGACTTCCACTACCATTAAATGTTTAGTGATAGTAAGTTTTAATTAACACTAACAGCTTCATAACTAGAATGCAGCAAAAACTCAATGCACTAGTCCATACTCTATTGTAGAGATACTCAAAAAAAGTTTCATAGTTAACCATTTGACATAAATCGTCTACAAATCGATAACAAAAACTGCTCACCTTAACAACTCAAATCACTTCAGGCTTAATCCTTTTTACAGCCTTTTCAAACGCCGCTTGATGTCCACGAGAGTAACAAGAAAACGCACTCACAACAGCCACACCTGATCATTTAAACTGGGTATTGTTGCAGCGCGCTCACAGACTCTCTGCCAGACATACACACATAGGCTGTATAGTGTGAGATGCCGCCGCTTATGCTACCAGTGCCGCTAGGCCTACTATGAGTAATCAATGTAAATCGATGCTAATACAAAGTGGCAAATGAAGGTGTTTTTCGACTGGCGCCACTGACACAGCAGGGGGGCGTAAAAAAACGGCAAAGCACTAACGTCATACTATGACTGCGATGTCTGGAAGTTTTACGCTGCTGCTAACTAAAATCAGGTAGAGTGTTAAAAAAGAGTTAGTTAGTCGGTCGTATGATTGGACAGCGCGTAAATTGTAAGTTGTCCAACGACGATATAGTCCGGGAGGTAGCGTTGTAATTTTCGAAGTCACTTCCTCCAATTGATAATTAAAGTGTGGTTTATAATCGAAATAAGTAACAGTCGGCAGAATCGTCGTGGGCCTGGTTGTGAGAGGTCGTCCAAAACTATTTCGCTCAATATCTCGGAAAGTAAGCCACAACTAGAAAAATATGCCAAGACCAATGTTGTAGAGCAGATGAAAACACATCGATTTCATGCCCGAAAAATTTTCGTATGAGAAGGTTTGACCCACTTTTCATAGTCTTAAAATTACTAATGAGCATCTTCATTTTCGAAAAAATACGGTTTCCATTGAAAGTTTTAAATGAACATTATTCGTACACATCCGAAAACCATATTTTTCGCCCAAGATAATTATTTTTGCTCAAAATTACAGTATGTATTGCAAACTTTAAGTCGGTGAAAGATGGGTCAAATATTGTTGTATGTGGATTTTTCGAGCATGAAATCGATGTGCTTTTATCTGCTCTACAACATTGGTCAGAAGATATTTTTCTACTTGTGGCTTATTTTCTGAGTTATTGAGCAACTTTTTTTTTTCGGCCTCTCACAACCTGTGTCACCACGATTCTGGTGACTGACGGTTACTTCAAAACTTTGCAAAAAAAAAAACTTAGCGGGAGGAAATATTTTTCAAAAATGCGACGCTACCTCCCGGACCAATAGTCCAGCTACCAAAGGTGTTTTATTTAACACCACTGCCGGTCGTCGTATGAGTAAATCTATGGATTTGCCACAACTGTCGTTATAATGAAAATAACATGGCAGCTGAGTTGCCAATTAGTGGCAGCAGCGTTGGGCGCATGTGGTCAACGAATTACGAGTGGATGTTTTGGCTTTTTTTTTTTGGGTTTGATTGACGATTGCAATGAATAGAAATTGATTAGTCTTCTTGGAATAAAACTTCAGTTTCATGGAAAGATTTCTTTTGTTCTTAAATGAAGTTTTATGTAAATTCTGTTTTGTTACGAAAAGTTATTAATTAGATGAGACAAATTTTGGTAACATAAGTTTATTTTAACAAATTCATAAATGAAATGACAATCAGCTGATTCAGTCGCGTAGATTGGAGGACGCAAGGTCTTGGAGGCGGAAAAATGGTCTTCTTACTATTAAATAAAAATTAGCTTTCATCAATAACTTCCAAATTTGATGAAAAAATAAATGTTGACCTTTTTTTTATTGCATTTATTTTGACATAAAGTTATCCATATGCGTCTTTTTTCGTTCCTGAGTATAACGCCTCCACAAAACTCTTTCAGCGTGCAGAACAACAGTTCCTTGAAGTAGAAATATATTTAGTGTTTCAGCGATCATTTGTATTTCCAATTGGGGATCCTTGTGTTTCTTATTACCATGAGTTTACCTTTCCAACACTTGGGGTGTTTCAGGAAACTTTCAAGATAAGGTAAAGACCACTCAGGCCCGTACCAACCCAGGGACAATGGGGTCTTTGCCCTCCTACGCCTGTCATCTTACTTGGGATTCTAAGGCCGTTGGGTTTTACTCTTCGAAAAATATTTGTCCGTCCCCCCACCCCTTCCCCCACGCAAGGTCGGGTTGGTACGGGCCTGAGACTACTGTTGGTGAACACTTTGTGAAACTCATATTATTGACTTTTTCTGTGTTCGATTCATATATCAGGAAAAGCAATTTTTCGGGAGGAAGATTAGCCGAAAATTTATGAGAAAATGCCCGAAAACCCTGAGTGCCCCATAGAACATTTTTCAGGCATATTTTTTGGATACGAATTTTAACCAATTCCGAATATGAGTTTTGGAAACATTATGGTGTACAACTTTAGAAAAAACATAATTTCAGATCCCGGTTTTCATGATTTTTTTGACCAATGAAGGAGAAGGCTGAAGTTAGATTCTGAACATCATCAAAAGTTGAACTAAACTCCGGATAGGTGATTATCCAACAACTTAAAAAATGTTCAAAGTTTTGCGCAATATTTCCTGTGGAAAGCGATTGTGATCAGTGTGATCTTATAGTCACCAGTTCTCCCCTAAAAAAAGTATTGCAAAGTTTATTGCAGCTACAAGAAGTGTTTTTCTGAAATTTTCTCATATTTCTTTGAGAAAAATTTGAGTGTTGTAAAAGTTTACTTAACATATCCTTACCTAGGTGCAAATCGATACCTATTCTTACATTTTACTGGCTGCGAAAATCCGTACAAAGTGACTTTGTTGATAGTGATATAAAATCAAAAACTGATTATGCCAATAAAATATCATCAGCGTGTACCATCCAAGTGACAAAATTCAAAATAGCAATTTTTCAACAGAAACTCACGCTCTTGATTGTTTGATTATATAAAAATCATAAGTTCATACTCATACTCATGCGTTACATTGGCACCAAATATAAATTTTGAACTTTCCGCCGATATGCAAGCAAAGCAGATTATACTCACAATTTTAGTAATGCAAAATTATTATATAAAAATACCGCTAGCAGGATGTGTTTGTTTGTTGGATTAATTTATTTATTTCCAACCATTGCCATTGCTATGCAATCAATTTCTCAATTTATCACATGTCCTTGCAACGTGAGGATAACCCAAAAACAACGTGAGCGAATAACAATTTTTCACATGCCAGTGTACCGCATAAGCGATATTCGGTAGCAACATGTGACGATGTGCAAGGATTTTCCATTTGTTCATGAGAAAATGTGAATGTTATGCAAAAGTTGTAACAACACACAGCAGTGGCAAATAGCAATGGCAATATGGTTTTACACATTTTTATTATGTTGGCAATAATCCTGCTGTTGCTCAGCTGCAACTCGAAAAATGTCAGACTGTGTGTTCGTTCGTATGTGCATAAAATATCCTGGCAAACATTTTGTCAGCTGCACTGTAAACGGTAATAGCAAGGAGTTGATAAAACATTAAATAACATCTGAGATAAACACATAGTAAAATGAATATGCAAGAAAACAGCAAATATTTTGTTGAAACTGATTGATGTCACCACCCTCTGTTATTTATATTAGTTGATACTATCGTTATATAGGTTTTTATTAAGAAAATAACAGTAATTAGTAAGAGGCTTAATTTGAGAATATAAGGTGGTGGCAAAAATATTTTAATTTATTTGCCCCACATTTCACAAATAATTCGCTTCTGGTGCGAATCACTTAAAAATAATTTGAATGAAAAATGTAAAATATAATATTTTCTGTGTTTTTTCTTAAGAAGTTTCCGCTGGTGGTTAAAGTTATGCATAGAGAGCACAACAATATTAATAACATTTTTATGAATTACAATAATCTTATTACAAATTAATCCCCGCGACTTTGTGCGCGTAGCCTGTTTTTAATTAAGTTATAATCGATGTTATTTCAGTCACTTATGAACATTAAAGTACTGGGCAATAAAATTTAATGTGCAATTACCTTACTTTATCGATTTGTTATGCTTACATGCTTGTTTCTTTGTGTGAAATTAAATTGTTTATCAATTTTGAAACTTAAATATTTTGATATTCAACAGGAATATCGTGACAGTCTTAATTGAAGATTGAGACCAAGCGCCTAAGAAATAACCCTAAATAAATTTGATTGAAATTGATCAAGCAATTCTTGCATGATATGCGAACATCGAGAACAGTTATCATTTTATTTATATAGGTTTCATCTACAATTCTCTAATTCATACTCGTATGTCTCAGAAGCTATTCATCTGAGTGGAAAAAATGTTGGAATAATAATACAGATAAAGGACCCCGCACGATTTGGATGAGAAAGAGATCTTCGTCAAATGATCCTATTTTTGCAGGGAGCTAGTTTTTGGCATCCTGACCAAAAGTCTCTATGGGCATGACAAAATTGTGTGACAGGATTTTGAGTTATTGACCAATAATGGCTTCATTTCACGGACAAAATAACGACTTTCCAGCTTGTAATGAATTTATTCCTTTTTTTTGAAAAAATTTTACTCATTAACAGTTTTCTTTTCATGGGATCAAATTGTGTATTGTTTCGAAAAATTCCAAATATTTATTCATTGAGTGCTAAAAAGTCGTTAATTTGCCCCTAAAATGAGACTTTTACTGGCTAATAACTCAAAATCCCCTCAGTAAAACATTTGGCATAAAAAAAAATAAGCAGAGTTGGACTCGTCACTTTTACAAAAGCAAAGTTATAAATTTATATGTGGGGAGTTCTACGCCAACTCGTATACCATTTTGCTTTTGACGCTCAACTTTTTTGAAAATAATTTTTTTTTTTAAATATTATTGACTGAAACTAGCCTTCATATTTTTTTCAATTTTTTTATCTATCACGCCATTGAAAAGACATAAATTTTTAAAAAAATGCGTTACTTTTTGTTTGAAATACTCATAACTTCGCGAATAATGGACCTAATTGATTTTATTTTTTCATCATTTTTAGTCTTAAATTATCATTTATATTTAAGACTGTGATAATAATTAACAAAAATTGTACTTATCTCTCTAAGAATAAGTAATAAATTGGTGAAATTGTGCAAACACCGATAATTCCATGTTATTTCCTATAATGACATGCACTTCCACAGATACATCAAAGTCAAAACAAATCCCAATATCACTAAATAGTGAAATAATTACAGGTTTATCGCGTTGTAGTTCAAAAAGTTAATAACAATATCATGACAATTTAATCAACTATTCCATGACTAAAATTAGCAGCAATTATCGATTGAGATCTTAATAAAATGATTTGAATTATGCAATCCACCGACAACCACAAAAAACAGCGACAATAATGAACGATGAATAACTCAATCGCGCATATAACAAATGTCAATTAATTTATCATCGATTGCAGCCACAACAACAGCAACGACGACAACATCAGATCAGCAACACACAACTGCAACACGCAGCTGTTTGCTTAGGATATCAATTGTTGATTCAACACAAACAGTTGGCCACAAAGTGTTCGTGACATTCGCGTAGGTGACACGTACGCTATTGAAAGCAACACACAAACAAGAAAAAAAAGGTAAGTAGTGTTGCCAACCTAAGTAAATAAACGGTAATCCGAAAACAACTGTTGTTGACAGTAATAACTTGCATGCTGCTGCACACAAGCGAGTGTATGAAATGTTAACAAAAAATAGTTTCACATGTAGTACAACGTTTACTGTCATTGCAGTCGGAAGTATATGATATAACATTTTTTTTGTTTTCTACAGCAACAATTCGAAATATTTGCATTTTCTTGGTGTAAACTTATCAGTTTTATTGACTCTTCCGAAACAAATAAATAACAAAGACAAACATTTGTAGATAGATAAAGTTTTAGATTTTTCTTCTAACCAGGTGTTCTGTGGTTTTTGAAAACTGATAAGAACTAAACAGATGTAAGCGCTAGATTGTAAGAGCCAATTTTCAGCACACTGTGGTCTCAGAATACATATTGTGATGTATTATAAAAATACTGTGGTTTCAACAAAGTAATGCGAAAAAAGGCCCTCATTCATGCTCCAAAATATACGAATCACTTAGAAATAAAACTTGCTATCTGACCAAAAATGCAAATATGACTTTGGATAGTTTCAGAATTTGTTCCAACTCTGCTTATAGAAATGAATAAATATCCTATCCAAAAACTTACCTCGAAATATTTACTAAAATTATCATATTTCCTGAATTTTCAATACAATTTGAGTACCTCTTGTCTCAGACTTCAGCATGAATATAGCTTTGATCCAAAAATATGTTATGAGCCAATTAAAATTAAGTTTAAGACTCAAAGGTCACTGATGATTCCATTTAGCAATGAATGAAACTAGTACGACTACCTTTAGCCCCTATTTTTGCTTTTTTGCTTGGATTTTGTTCCTATTATTTTGTTGGGGTTTTCACACACGGTACTGAACAGTAAGCTTTTAGTAAAATAATTAAAAATAATTTTCGGTTCCGATACACTACAAAAAAATCATAGTGACATCTTGCTTAGGAGCTGCAGAAACGGTTTCTTGCCATTCTTTTCCAATAATATGATTTCAAGCAAAATTTTTCAATAAAATCACATGCTGATAAAATTTCTAAAAACGTACTAAAAAAACAGGTCATTCGATTTTTCTTTTGCGCATATTTCAACAGCGTGTACTATAAAACACAAAAGTAACTAAGATTTACAAAAATTTGCAAAAATTTACTAAAATTTCCAAAAAAAAAAACTTTAGAAAAAAAATGTACTAAAAATTGTACCGAATGTATTAAAAAGTTGGTTGAATGTACAACGGCCTGAAGACACTTTATTTGATTTTAATTTTTTAATTCATGTTGTAGAAGTTGAGATTTGATGGGTAGAAACTTGAGGTCAATGATCTTTGGAGCAATAAAAAATGGTGTCTTCGGTACATTACATAAAGGTACATTAAGATGGTAGAAACTCAGATCTGGTGGGTAAGTACTAGAACGGGGTCCTTAATGGCAGTGACCCATAAAGTAAAAAATTGGTCTATTCGAGACAAAAACATTGATATATCATACTTTAAGATCGGACTGTAAATGCCGATGATATGAAGAAAAATGTAAGTGGGCGACCTCTATTTTTGGTAAAAAAAAAAATTTTTTGAAATTCTCTTGCAAAAATGCTTCAGATTTTATGGTGTACGGTGAACATTTTTTTTTTTTTGCCTGTATGGTGGTACGGTTTAATGTACTTACGCACATTTTTCACAATGCAAATGTACTAAAAAAAGTACAACTGTACCGAAACGTACTTTAAAGTGCCTAATTTAATATAAAAATTTTATAAGAAAGTCAACCATACTTGATGGGTCTAAATTTAGAATAAAATGTTATTTGTATTTGCTTAGAATCACTTAAAAAAATTGACTGCGAATTTTTATAAAGCTTAGCTAACATAATAAAAATCAACAAAGAGTTGTGCCATGTGCCAGTTTTTTCAAAAACCTTTTTAACAAATTAGCATCACTTCATT
Source organism: Tricholauxania praeusta (assembly GCA_949775025.1). Classification (NCBI taxonomy): domain Eukaryota; kingdom Metazoa; phylum Arthropoda; class Insecta; order Diptera; family Lauxaniidae; genus Tricholauxania; species Tricholauxania praeusta. The sequence continues at coordinate 9,606,065 of OX459030.1, forward strand.
AACATCCCATAGAAAACCAATGATAGAATTTATTTTAAGAATCGAAATTTCTAAAAATATAATATCACATTGGTTAAAAAATATTTTTTGGACCATTTAGTACGTGGTGAGTAATTTGTAGCGTAAATTTAACAACATTTGTCAAAAAAGTACAGTACAGCTCTTTTTTGTCAAAAACATTTAAAATGAGATCATTATTCATAACAAATAGTCTCTCAGTCTAATTATTTTTATTATTACAGAAATCGAACTCAAAATGAAAAACCGAACTATGGTTGGTCTCCTGGTGCTAGTATTTAAATAAGAATTTTAAGGCGGTAAAACGCCCCATAAAACCGCTTTTATAAAAATATTTTTCAACTCATAAAATTAGTACTAACTTTTTAGTACACAGCTGTCTCGGTTTTCATAAGACTAAAGCAGCCGTGCCGAAAATCAAATCAACCGGCACTTATTCTTAGGAAACCCCCTTATTAAGGTGGTATATGTCAAGAATTACAGAGACTTCATATTACGAGAAATAACTTAATGTACGTAGTTGTCCTTGCCATTTTAGTCGACTTTAAACTTCCTTTCAGCCGGCCGTGCAGACAGAAATGTTCTATATCCCATAGAACTTGTTTTTCGTAGATTGTCACATAGAAACCATACAACAGTGAGTGATTTTCTTAACATTACGCACACATTTGAAAATAAGAATTAACTTTTTACAATTAAAATTTATCAACAAAATGCGATAAAACTATTTCCGCAAACAATATTTCCTGCGTACACTCGCACTTTGGGCTTAAATTGGACGTAGATATTTTTCGATGTGTAACCAATTCATTTGACTGATAACAGTGCGAGATTACCATTTTTAACAACAGGTGTTTTATACACAATTTACTATTGCTATTTATTTATAGAACAAGTGACTCTATGGTACAAGTAAACCTAGAAAATAAAAAATCGTTTATGCTAAAAAATGCGTAAATGGAATATTATTTTTAGCCCCAAAGGTGACGAAAACAATTATGTAGCAAAAACTGAAGTAGACAGAAAATTTCACGCAAATTAATTTAAAATACAATCAGAATGGAGATAGTGTTATTTCAATTAACAAAAATAAGAATTCTTTCTTTTCTTTTGTTGTCAGTGAAATTTTATGTTTTTCTGGGCCAGCTGTAACGAAAGATAAAGATATTTGCATTTTTTATTTAAATAAAAATGTCAATTAACATTAATATCAATTTCTGATATCAAAATATCTGCATTATAAGCGATATATTAAAATATCACTTAACTCAAATATCATTGATGTTTACTTTAAAAATCTAAAACGCAAATAATCGTGCGTCGCATGTCACCACCCATTAAACTGTGACATATTTTCTTGATTTAAATTGAAGCGCTTTGATTTTTCTCCGTTTTTTTTTTGTGAGTGGTGTGCTATTTTAAAATAAAATCAACAAAAAAAAAACTTCAAATTTTTCAAAAAAAACATTTCTCGCAAATTAGCAATAGATTACTAAAATCTAGAGAAAAAAAAACAATAATTTTTTGATTTAAATTTAGATCTTTGCTATCCGAAAATAAACTTCATAATTTGCTCTAACTCACAGTATCTTTAGATTTTAATGTGTATAGCATGTGCCCTCTGTCCGTCCGTTTGTCCGTCTACGTCGTATGTTCATATGGAGCGTGCCAGGTGTTAATTGCCTTGTGATGGCGAATAATTTGTGATTTTCCGAAAAACGCAGTAAAAAGTTTTGCTCGCGCCTGCGAGCGTTGTTGACTTGCGGTTTATTTGTCTGTCTGACAGAGTTTGGAAGATGATACACAGATTTTGAGTCGTGATTAAATACTAATTTGCATGTCATTATAATATTTTATTAATTTATAAGTGTAGCTATAAGTAAAGCGAAGTTTACATTTCATAATAAAGTCTGATCATACTAAAATATTGATCATGTGATGATCAGATACGATATTTGAGATCGCAACAGGTGTGATATTTATCGTTGCTGTTTTATTTAAAGAAAATAGAATACTTGTGGTATACGTAAACTTTTTAATGTATAGAAACTTAAGTTTATTTGTTTTTTATAAAACGATTACAATTGAAATTATTTTCAATTGGCAATAATTTGTGTACATTAACAAATTCATCATCTGTGAACATCGTTTCTGGTGGGTATGATAGAAAATTTGTATTGAAGTTAATTGGCTTATGATACATTTCTGACTTTTATTATCTTTTCCAACACTATTCGACCTTTTTCACATTTATGAAGTTTTTAACATATTTCGACTTCTTCAATATACTTATGTATCCAATTCGACCTATTCAACATTTTTTTGACTTGCTCAATATTTTTCGAACCTGTCAGCAGTTTGAAATCTTTCAAAATTTCTAAGCTTTTTAACATTTTTTGACATTTTCTACATTTTTCGACTTTTTCAACCTTTCTTGACATTTTCAACATTTCTCGAGTTTTTCAAAATTTTTCGACATTGATATTCGTTCATTTATTAAGGAATGTCTAAAGAGAGCAGATCTGCAAATTCCTGATTCGCAGCCACTTCCATTTTTGCATAGTGTGGTTAAATTAACTTTTGTCATGTACTCGTAAATCATATAACATTGCTCTAAGGAGCTGTACATTAATTGCGTATGATGTTCTTTGATCATTTTGACCAACTTTTCCCCGCCCCCTCCACGTATGATATCGTAGTAAGCACTATATGAAAAGAAAAAGAATATGATTGGCCTTTGAGCCCTAACGAAGAGGGTTCAAACGACTTAAATAATTAATATATAGACCCCGGGAGTAAATACATACTGTTTCTCTCTGATATGATTTGTGAGTCTTACTTATTATTTGTTGAGTTTCGCGAAATTCTACTAAATTAAGAAGAGTACCTACTTCTCCACAAACTGACAGAGATTAAAAATTTCATATTATCGATATAAGAACAAAAATTAAACATCATTTCTCTCACTGACTGCACAGAATTAATACTCCTGGCCAAACTGACTATATCGACATTTTCCAATAAAAAATCACTTACCCGTTTTTTTAATAAGCATGAGTTCAACAAGTCAACAGTGAGATCAATTTAACCTGCACCTAATCATTGGTGGCAGTCAGAGGTCAAGCATCCAGTTGTTGGGGATAAAAGTGGAAAAAACTTAAGAGGCTCGGTGTATAAAATATTCTGTTCATTATTTTTCAAAATATATAATGTAAAGTTACTGGCCTTGTGGGGAGCTTTAACCCCTGTAACCCTACTTTTTTTCCGTGATAGATTGATGACATATGCTTCATTGATTTATTCAAAAGAGAATAGATCGATGTATAAATTTACAAGAATATCGGTCTTTGCTAAATGCTTTAATTTGCAATAGATAATGTGTTTGCTTGTAAGTAAAACATTTTTTTTAAGAAACTGGTTCTATTGCAATGAAAAAAAATAAACTTACTTGTAAAAATTTGATATAAGTACTGCCCTCAAAAATGAAAAGGGCGTATCTCAAAAAAAAAGCGTTTTGAGATAATTGATTGATTTTTGTTTATGTTAATTTGTTGAAATACCTGTAAAATTGAGATATTGAAAATTTTCTATGTTTGAACTAATATACTGGAATTCGGAATAGTTCATTAGACGCGCAATTCCTTAAGCAATCCGATGCCATAAAAATGACGAACATGTATTTTTTTTTTAGATACGTCCTTTTCACTTCTGAGGGCAGTATAGGCTTTTAAATTAACAAAATTTTCTTTTTTTCATCTCGGGATTAATTGCTTATGAAGCCTTCAACATCAATACATTTATTAAGTATGCCATAAATCAAAATACTAAAACTCAAAGTTCAATGGAAAATAGTACGCAGATTACCTAAAAAAAGTTCCAAAAATTTCTCTAGTTTCGATTTTGAGATATTGTAAGCAAATAACAAATTTTTCAAGTAACAATTGTAAATTATTTTTAATTTGAAACAATCGTTCTGCTGTCTAGATGCACGCAACCACCTTGGCAACATGCTCATATTTACTTGAACCACATATTGTTCTGTTACTTTAATTTCGTAATTTTTATTGTTCTTAAAATTATCATTTATTACTGCATTTAATTACAACCTGTTGCAAACACAGCTGTGTTAAGAACAAACAAAAATTCAAAACATACATTGTATAGCCTTTTTTCATAAGATTATTTCGTTAAATTAAAACCTTAAACGTCCGCCGGAAATTAATGAGGCATTACTTTTTGCATACTTCTAGCGTGTATATTCATAAGTTTTGTTCCAGAAATTTTTTTGCAAATGGAATTTGTCATTGCAAGCTGACCATATGCTATAAATCAAAAGCGCAAACGAGCGATACTGTGCCTCCTCTTTTTTTCAAGAAAATAAAAACTACGAAATTTAATCATTTATTATCAATCAAAAACGCCGATTTTTATTAAATTTGGTCTAGATATATGTAGATTTATTCCTGAAAAAGGAATGGGCGGTACCACTCCCTTAAAAGGAAAAAACATTTTTAGTGATATACTAATTCATCGATTTTGATAAAATCTGGTACAGAAATAAATTGAGCACTAAGGAAAATTATTTATTTTTTAATAGGTGGTGCCACGCCCCAAACCAAAAAAAAATGTTTTAACAGTTAAACTAATAGAACAAATTTGGAATGGAGATAGATTGAACCCTGAGGAACGGTATTTGATTTTAAGTGGGTGGAGACACGCCCCTTACAGAAATAGATATTTTCATAGATAAGCCAATGAACCAATTTTGATGAAATGTACTATGAATGTAGATGGAACCCTAAAGAAGGGATAGAATTACAATATACCATGATTACTATTTCCGGGAACGATAACAAAAAATAGCACTAGGTAACGAACTTTAGTTGACATAAATGCTAGTTTTGCATACGAATAAGTGCCTACTATACTATATATATATATTTTAAAGATTTTTTTTCATATGGATATCATCAAAGCCAGCTGGTTGCCTTAATTACTAGAAAGTTTGCTATAGCTACAAATTAGCAAATATTTTTCTCTTTAATTCAATTCGACTGCTGTACTTTGAATTTACTCCCATAAAAATGTTAGCATTATACAATGTCAATGCCAATTTTAAGGCTAAAAAGGTTAAAATCGTATTGTTTGACGCTACTTAAAGACATTCCAATGAATGTGCACAAGTTAGCTCAAACAATTTCTTAATTACGCGGTAAGTTTTGTCTGCCAAGTGCGACTTGAGAATTTCCAAAAAAATAACTTGACAATAATAATTTGCTTATCTTATATTAGAATAAATCACGCAACGACGTCATGTTATAAATAGCAAAAATTTTCCAAAGTTCATAGACTCAACAATTCGTATGAAATGCAAATTTACAATTAATATGCATTTGCGCCATATGTCGGTATAAATTGTTACGAAAAGAAAATGTTTAAGTTCAGTTGCAACAACTGTATTTATGATAGATAATTTTATAGTAGATTTCCATTGTAACACGTGTATGTATTATATTTCTAACAGTCTTGTCCAAAGGGCGTATTCGCTACAAGTGAATTAATAAGGCTGCCAAGCATTTAATGGCGTGAAAATGCAAATTGCTGTGTGTGAATTGCTCAGTACTTTTAGTTTCACTTGAACTAAAATTCTCTTTGTTTTTGTTTTATTAACGTGAAATACACTAATAGCGTGTAATTTTATTTATAGTTTTCGTTACATTTTTAATAATTAATTATATTTTAATCATTTATGAGTGCAGTTAAGTCTGATGCAATTTTTTCCAATATTTCTAAAGATTTCCAGAAGCACAACATCTGTTTGCCGCACTCATACACAGTTGGCTTAAAACTCAATTCCCAGCGGCAAATCGATGAAGTACTCTGATTTTTCATGTATAAAAAGCTATACCCTTTGTTTTGTAAGTTTCATAAATGAAATTGTTACTATGATGTTTTGTTTATTTGCTTGCTGGCTGCCTACTTTGTATATGGAGCTGTAGGAAGTGTGCTTGCTTTGTATATGGAGATGTAAGGGGCCTTGCCTGTTGGTTGCATGCTTTGTATGTGGAGATGTAGGCAACTCGCTAAGCTATACAGTCACTTAGTAAGCGATGTTTCGAGGCAATCTGTCTTTCGTTTGTTACACATTGTATATAGAGATGTAGGCAAGCTGCCTACAAAGCGGTCATACCTTTGTAAAAAGAATTTCCAGTTGTAAGCATGAGTATAACTAATCATCGATGTTGTTTATAACATATTCGCTGCTGGGGTATTTATCATTTAAAAAAAAAAATTTTTATGAGAGAAATTCGAACATCTTTTAGTCAGTTTAATTCACCTTTTATAGTAAATTAAAATTAAGTGTTAAAAATTTACAAAACGGGAATAAAATATTGGTAGGCAGGGGGCGGCAAATTTCCTACTCACCCTGGGCGCCAAATATTCACAATACGCCACTGATTGTGCTTATGTGAAAAAGTAGTTTCATCGTTCTCAGGGGAGAGCAAGAAGAATAGCTTAAAAGAATGATATATCATTAAAATTCGATAAGAGGCAATGTCTCGATAGAAAATGTCTCGATCTCTGGATTGGCCTTGGACAGCCTTATCGGCAACTTTTGTAAGTTTTTGGAACGGTCTGTATACAATAATTCTTTGTATCACAGAAGTGCCTATCTACTTGCCCATAATGTTGCCCGAATATATTCTTGAAAACTACTTATGCGCGCTCAGGTTGCTCAAGAAGTCGCAATTTCATATTAAAAATAAAGATTACAGTTGATGCAAGAAATTTTGTTTAAATAAAATTCATTAACTTCTATAAACTAATTGAATGTTAGAATAAAATAAAACATTTGTAAACACATTTAATTAAAAGAATGATGTCACTAAAGGAATGTTCTACTAAAACAGCTGAAATTGAATGAACATTGCGATTTTAATTATAGCGATGACTAACCTACTTTAGAAATGCTTATCATTTTGCTATCATTGCCAAAATCAAGATAAAAAGACAGCAACAAAAGCTAAAACAAAATTATTAAGGGCATACAACGAGCAAGAACTTAAGAGTTGAGATATAAAAGATATTGTTCTATTGGATAACCAAGCAGTAGCCTAAAAGTATGCAAAATAAGAAACTGTAGCGAACGACATTCAATTGTGAAGAAAATCAAGTGTTTTTTGATGGCAGCGTTATAGGCGCGGTGATTTTCTGCTGTCATATGGAGTGCATTTCATTGATTTCATAATAATGATCTTAGTCACAGAGGAAGCACAATTAAAATCATAATAAATTTACTTTATAAGAATAATGAATTTGAGAATATTTTCCAAAGTGCTATCAAAACAATAAAAACTTGCAGTTGATTTCTGTCATCGCCCATTATGGTTGATGTTGCTGCTGCCTCGATGCTACTACGTACTAATGTTATTGCTGCATTTTAATTGCTACTGCCCACAATTGCCAGCATTGTTGTCGGTCGGTATGAATAAAATGAAAAATGCGAAAAATGCATTTGTTTCGAGTATAAACAAATACAAAAAAAAGAATAAATCAACACAACAACTAGTGAAATATTTCATGATAAACACTTGCAAGAAGCAGCTGTAAAAATCACACAGAAAAAACCACAAAATTGCTGAAATTCATTCACAAAAACAATTGCAATTGCAAATGCAAATAAAAACTGAGTAGAAAAAACGCCGAATATTTGCAATTAGAAACAGAACAGCAAAAATACATGACGGTGGCGGCGGCGCCAGACAAAAACAACGACAAACAATAAAATTTCGATTTTTTGTTCTTTTGTTTCCTTTCTAATGAACAGCAAACGAACGCCCCTGCGCTTACAGCACAGTAACAGCAACCCACACGCGGGAATAGCTGCCGCCATCGCCGCCGCCACCCAATCACCCCTTTGCTGACTCCTACACTGTGTAATAATTTCAACATTTTGGCAACATCACTGTTCGGATTGCAACCACTTGCAGATTGGAAACCGCGCTAACCAACGGATGCGCCACCACGCTTTCATTTCGAACGCCACCAGCCACCATCCTCATCATGCATCCCTAAGCAGCATGTGTGTAGGCCACAATTGTGTGCGGTCCAAAAGTTCAATTTGTAAAAGTGGACTTTGTCACGTTGCGTTTTGTGCCAGAGTAGCAGGAACGCTTGTTGTTGCTGTAACTGCTGCTCGTCAAATAATCATCGCACAGTAGGACTGAATGCAGAAATTGAGGAGCCAAGGATATGCAATTTTATATATTGAGCTGAACTCAGCGTTGAAAAAATTTGCGTGAAGTTTTCTAGAGTATAAGAAAAGTGCCCAAAAAAATAATTTAAATTCCGCCAAAATTAACTTGCAAGAAAAATTCCCCCAAAAACGCCAAACAGGAAAAAAATAAAAATCCCCAAGAAAAATTTAAAATCTCCAAAAAAATTTAAAAGTCCCCAAAATAAACAGCAGTCGTCACGGAAACTACAAATCGCCATACAAAAAAAATATTAAAAATCCCCAAAAAAATTCAAAATCCCCAAAAAAATTTAAAAGAGCCCAAGAAAAATGTAGTCACGGAGTTAAATTTGCTAAGCAAATTCTGGACCGGTAGAAAAATATAGAAAGATCGATACTAAATAGCCAACAAATTGAATTTTTGGTGCAAATTTAGTTTGTGACATTAAAATATAGGGAAAGCACAATTTTCTTAACAAATGCAAAAATATGGCAACTTTGTCAGTAAAACAGAATGTGAAAACCAACTAAAAACATATGGTAGTCCCACAAAATGTGTGTCACATGCATACTTTAGGCTTATCATAGTTAATGCCACCCAAATTTTTAATCATTTAAGCCCACTGTGGCTCATTATTATCACGGTTACTGCGCTAGTGTTGCTGTTGGCGACAAATTGCCGCCATCACCACCATCATCATCAGCATGTTCGCCTTTCATAGTGGTATTTAGCGCGCTCAGCAACGCAATGCACTTACAACCAACAAAATAAACTTTTGCGTGCAGAATGTTGCGAAAATTTGGCAGCTTAGCCAACAAAAACAAAAAAATCCTCATATCATCTCGAAAAAAAAAACTTAAAATCCACTGCAATTCAATTCGCGGGAATGCGTTCTTTTGGCAGCAGCAACAACAGCAGCTGGTACACTCGGTAGCAGCAGCAGCAGCAGTAAAAAATTTCAAACAAAAACTTTCGAAATTAGCTGCTGCCACTTGGTACCAAAAGTGGGTGGGTTTCGGGTGCTAGTTGTGCCACTAATTTATTTTCTTCTTTTTTTTTTAAGCACAAATGTGAGACTTATGCTAAACTTTGTTGCTGTTGCTGTTGTCACTCACAACTGTTCAAATAATGTTGGCGCCAAATTTATGTGCGTTGCACAGTTTAAATTCGCACTTTGGCGGCAAAAATCAATTTTGTGCCAAAGATTTGTTACAAAAAAAAAAAAATAAATAACAAATTTTCGTGAATATCCTTTTTATCGTGGAAGGAGAAAGAAAAAGTTTCAAACATGAACAAAACACAAACATGAACTATTGAACACATTGCTAGCAAAGTATGGCAATTGTCAGAATGTAGTGTTGAAACTTCATAGTTTTCGACAAAAACAAAAAAGCTTATTTACCATGCCACTATAGTTAAAGTCCTTGAAACTTATATGAGTCATGGTGATATTTTTGGAGTATTTTACTTATGCTGGTAGGTGGTAGGTAGTAGAAGCTGGCATTTTTTTGTTACACCTTTTTATACGAAATTGGAAAAGAAAATGACTAGGTATTTGTTTTTCTTGAAATTCAATATCAGGAAAGAGTTGGTTATTAAAAATTCCAACTTCTGAATTTTCTAAACATTTCTCTTGTTAGCAAGAGCAGAACTCAATTATGCTCATATTACATACATACTTATGTAATTTTCTATTCATAATTTTCAGCATGAAAATAAGTACATCAAGGAAGCTACTACAACCGTTCGTAATGACTACATTTAAATGTAGAACTATAAGGGAGCGAATGAGTGAACATTCATAAAGATGCCCATTGGATGCTCTACCGGGTATTCATTAAGTTTCTTTGACTTTTTACAGAGTGAGAAAAATATGCTTCGGGCATATCTGATCTGATGAATTTCTTCCGAGAAACAAAGCTTTCGACTACTTTTTCAAGAATTTGTTGCCGTATGTCCTCAATAACATGAATAATGCTGGCTTCCAATGCTTCGATTGTGGTTGGTTTATCAGCGTAGACTAGCGGCTTTACGTATCCTCAAAAAATAAACAAGATGCGGTTAAATCGAAAGATCTTGGAGGCCAATTTACAGATCCATTTGGTGAAATTACGCGTTCATTGAATGTTTCCTTCAATAAGTTTATAGTTTTGTTTGCTGTATGGCACGTAGCCCCATCCTGCTGAAGTGACATCTCTTCCACATTCATGCTATTCAATCGGGGAACGAAGAAGTCATTAATCATGGCTCTAAAGCAGTGGTGGGCACGTAGTGTCCCTATCAGCCCTCATTGCTCGCACCGTTATTCGACGCACAAGCAAGCGAAAAAAAATTCGCAAAATTGCAATGCTATCGAGGCACAGCGTTGACTTGAATTCAAATGAAAACAAAAAGAAAACATAAAGGCATAAGCGACGTCGCCGTATTGTGTCTTGACGAATGTAGCAATTGTTTATGTTTGCAGTGCAGTTTGAGTTTTTTTTTTGTACTGTTGGCAAATTTGAAAATGACAGCAATAAAACTTTAAAATTTTAATTGTTGTTGCTTGATGTTGTTGTTTAGCCCTTTTGTTAGATTTCCATGCCCACCACTGCTCTGAAGCGAATACCATTGACTGTAACACGCTGATTAGTCTCATTTTTTAAAAAATATGATCTGAGGACTCCACCAGCCCATAGGCCGCACCAAACTATACATTTTTCGGAGTGTATCGGCTTTTCGATAACCTCATGTCGATTATCTTCGCTCCAAATCAGAGGCGTCGATTGGGTAGGGCTAGGGGGGCATTGGTCCCCCCAAGGATATGATCATTACATCGATTCAATTCAAAATATCATCGATTCGATATGTTATTTAAACTCTTGCCCCCAAGCTTTTGGTGAAATGGCACGACTGCTCCAAATGTGACAATGTTTATTGACAAGCCCATTGAGCTAAAAATAAGGTTCATCGCTGAACAACTTTTTTCGATAAAACAGTGGATCCAATACCAGTTGATTTTGGGCCTATTATTTAAAATTTCGACTCAAACGATTGTCATTCGGCTTCAATTCTTACACGACCATGATCTTGTAAGCCTTCAAAAATAGATCTTTGAATAAAATTTTCCAAAAAATGGGTGGACTAAGAGCAAGCTGTTATGAACGACGTCAAATTGATTTGAATCTTCTTCAACGCTCTCCTGTTAGTGGCGTACTGTGCGCATCGAGACAAGAGGTTATTTGCCGTCTCCTACGGAAAGAAAATACAGAACCATAAATTCGGAAACAATTTTCTAAAACATCTAAAATTGTTGTAGAATATATGTACATAAATAAAATTGGTCAAATTATAACAACAACAAAAAACACTGAAGTCATAGAGTAAAGCTTTCTCAAGTGGGCACAGCTAAAACCAACTTATTAAATTTAAACTTTTTTTTGCATAACTTTGAAGATTTATTGATCAATATTAAAGCCTTAAATTTTTTTTTTTTGTAAAATTTGGATTTTTTAAAAAGCTATGAACAAGTAAATTTCTATGTGTGGGTTTTTTTAAATAGCGATTTCTAAGTAAATATTAAATGAAATTTTCGCGACAGAACAAAAAACATTTTACAATTTATATGAAATGAAGATTTTATAAAAATTTTATTTGTTACTTACAAAAAATTAACTTTTTAATAAACAAACAGAATTTTAACCATTTTCTCATATGTGCAGAAACAAAACTTTTCCACAGAATTGTTCTGTAAAGTCTATGCAACTTTTTCCTGAAAAAAAATTTTAGTACTTTTCATAAAAAAAAAGTTACGAATGTTAAGTGTCGCCACCCAGGCAATTTTACTCCTACAAACCATCCGATAAGGATAATTTCAGTTTCACAATTCAAAAAAAAAAAACAAAACAATTCAAATTTTTCTTAAACTTTCACATGTTCACAACTCTTTAAAAAATTCAAATTTTACAAAAAAAAAAAAAATTAAGCCTTAATATTGATCAATAAATCTTCAAAGTTGTGCGGTAAAAAGTTTAATAAGTTGGTTTTTACTACGCCCACTTGAGAAAACTTTACTCACAATAAATCAAAAACTAACAAATACGTCTAAGAAGTACAATTTCTAAAAATATTACAAAGTATTCACAATAATCTATATGGTTGAAAAGCAAATATTGTAATGATTGTAACAACAACATCTAATTCACAACAGATAACGATAAGCTTCAACAATTTTGAGTACAAAAATAAATAAATCAATTCGACAACAATGTTGACGAAACACCTGTCGAGTAAAATTTTTAACATTCAGAGCAACTGCAGCAGTTACCTCAATTAATAAAATCAAATTGTTATAATTGAAAATTTTATGGTAACACTTCAAGCGCAACGTGTTATTTCCCGAGATTTTTATTCTATTTTTTTTTTTTTTCGCTCTTGTCACATGTCGGCAAAATTTATTTATTAAAACACTTCAAACAATTGAGAAAATAAAAGGTCGTCAACACAAAATTACAAATCACAACAACAACACACAAGAAAAAATCATTGCAAGCAAGTTGTGTTGCGTATCGAACATGCTGCGGCAAACATGTTTGTTAGCAACAGCAACATCATGCTGCAACATACAACCGAAGAAAATACAAAACAAAAAGAGACAACAAAATGAAATTGCGCGCTATAACACAATTAAGAAATTATGAATGAAATGAGCGCAATTTGCAAATTATTGTTATTGTTGGGATTGCGTTGATGCAGCACCAGCACCAGCACCAGCACAGCAGTGAAGTATAAATTATCGCATGTTGAAAATATCGCATGATATAAATTTCCTTACAGCATAAATCTACAACTTTAGTTTTCTACATGGAGGATTTTTTTTTTCCACTTTATGCAATTGCTGTTATGCTTTAAGGCGCCAATGTTGACAGTTGTAAATTCTTTTACGAAATTTATTAGAAAATCTGGGCTGCCTATGAAATTCTGTACAGTTACTTAGAAAAGATTACCCCAAATATTCATACACACACAAGCATATTTATGTATATGCAGACAGTGAGCTAAATGTCAAATGCAGATGTTGACGTTATTCTTAATATTGTTGATGGACCTTAGTTTGGGTACAAGCTATGAACTGAAAAGTATCGATTTACTAATGGTATTACCTATAGAAAGTATCGCAAATTCCCACAAGGCATATCTTTTTTAACATAGTATGTCATTGCGGCAACGCACTTCTTTTGAAGCATATAAAGTGCGCTTCCTTGAATGCTAAGTAGAAGTACAGTGAAAGCTCCCGTGGCGGACAGCTCCCGCAGGCGGACATCTCTCGTAGCAGGACGAATTTCTTGGTCCCAAGCTTTTCGTTATGTTTTTAGAACAAAATACATTCCGGTGGGCGGACGCTCCCTTGGCCGGACGCGGACACTACATTTATACACATTTCATACAATTCATCTCTGCTGGCGGACAAAAAAGACATTCTAACGACAAAACTCTTTCTCAACTCTTCCTTTGCTTTGCTGTCATTATGGGTTAAAAACGGGAAGAATGGCCTGGGGACACATTTTCGGGTTAAAAACGTTTGTTTCTAAGGTCCCGAACTTTCTTTAGTGATGTCCAAAAATATTTTTGAGCTATCTTTCGTTTAAAAAAAAAAATGTTTCCCCGAAAATGAGTCGGTGAAAAAATTGTTGGCTTGAATTCATTCGTTGTTGAAAAAAACGGATACTCACATACGAATGCGGTGCAATAAAGAGCGATTTTCAATCTTGCAAACAAATTTAAGAAAATTCATTCATGAATAAAATGCGACATTTTGAGTGCACATACAGGAATATTTTCGAACTCTGTCATACTTGTGTTAAAAGTTAATTCCCTTCACTACAAACATTTTGCTTCGACATGTGACAAATGAATTTATCATTTGAATACTCCTCACTTTTCACATCATCTCAAAATGAGTTTATCATTTGATAAACTCGAAAGTGATGAAAACGAAACGATACGCATCAATACAATGTTCGCTCGTTTATTATTTATCAGTGAGGAAAAAAAACGAGTGATGAAAACAAATGAGGAGTTATAATAGAGTGAATGCTGATTAGCTTGCGCTCTTGAGTTTTAAGTATAGAAAGATAAATAAAAAAGAGCAATTGTGTATTTTGAGTGCTCTACGCACTCTACCTACAAACCATCCGATAAGAAAAATTTTGATTTTTTTGAATTGTAAAAATGTACTTTTTTCGACAGCTCCCGCAAGCGGACATCTCCCGTAGGCGGACGATTTTGTTCGAACCGTCGGTGTCCGCCTACGGGAGCTTTCACTGTATATCTCTGTAAGCATATAATGTAAGCATGCACATGTACATCCTAGGAAGTTGATCAGAGGCACAATTTTGGAAGCATATACAAAACGCTTCTGTAGATATTCCGACATTGTCGTTTGAGCTTGATAAAAAACCAAACGAATTTCATAATTACATATGTTACGGGCCAAACTAGTTTTTCCTAGGTCAAGGTCAAACTAGTTAATTGATCGCCTAAAAGTATGCAATTTAATTGTTATATAAAAGCACTGTGGATACCGAAGCCGGTGTTGCACATGTTATAGACTGAACCGCACCAAAGGCCGCCGCGAAGCCGATGTTGGACTTATTGTAGGATGTAAGTAAATCCTGAGTCACGGCCGAAATCCGCCCATTAACCCTCACTGACCACTTGTCAAGTATACATATAATTAAATTGATAAGTTTTATTGTCTTACTTCGCTACTGCCTTAGTTTTCACTAGCCATAGTGCTTTTTATTAAGATTTCATTGCATATATTTAGGCTTAACGGTAACTAATTTGGCTGGTAACATATACGAAGGTGATTAAGTAAGCTATGATACTGGTTCATAAAAGTTTAACCCATTAGTGCTCACGGCGATCCAGGCGTGATATCAAAAATCTGCTTCGACAGAATTGTTTCTTTTGGCTTTAATAAGCTAAAAAAAACTTTTTCCGATTCGGAAAGCTCATTTTCCTACTTTTCCGGAACGTCCTTTTAGAAGAATACTACTAGACACAAACTAGATATAATAAAAGTAAAAAAAGCCTACCACCATTCAAAATATCATGCGTTAAAATTAAAGTATTTAAATATTTACCTCTTCTACATTTTTAATTTTTTCTTTTTTTTCGAAAAATTCACTTTGAACGCCCGCACAACTTGTAATTGTCAACGTTTTTCATTCATTCATACAATATATCTAAATGCTCAAAAGGGCAAAAATGTTTCTGGCAAATTTTTAAAAAATCAAAAATTGCGCGTCCTTTTTAAAGGTCGTTGAGCATTAATGGGTTAAGTCTGTGCAATAGTTTTCAAAATATGACAGTTAATCTAAGTTTCTGACCAACTTCTTTTGAAAAAATCGATATTTTTTAAGAAATCACTTTTTGTATCCTTTCAAATAATGTGCTATTCAATGTTGATTTTTCTTTGCCAACTGAATTTTTCAAGAAAAACAAATGAAAGAGCTCGAGAAATTTTCTTGAAATTTAGGATCGCACGATTTTTTGCTTTTTTTTGTGAAAAATACCATTACAAACAAATATGTTTTTGTTGTTGTTGTTTATGATGATATTGTTATTTTTGTTGTTGTCCACAAATTCTAAATTTAATTGTCTTTCATATGACATCCTTATTTTGAAAATCAATCCAGGGGTTTATTAAAAGCCTTATCCCCGAGTTCCGATGTCCATATCTCCGGAACTAGATGCATCACCAAACTTCTGATTCTATATTCGTCGTCAGTATTAAAAACATCATAAGAAAACAATGGTTTGATAAAAAAAGAAGAGGGGTTCCTAAAATTAACTTATGCCGAAACTTTATATTATGGAGTGTCCAAATACTTATGTCACTCCCAAAATTAACTTTTATCTCGTAAATTTACTACAGCACTAAAACAAACATACGCAGCTTTTTGGTTCTTTTTGACGCATAGAAAATGTTATCAATGTGGGCTCGTTTCTTACGAAATTTAGTATAACATCAGTAACGAAATTTGAATTTTTTCTGAAAATACGCTATGGCGGTTGCTTTTAAATTCCGAAAAATGCAAAAATAAAGTTTACTTTCTTCAATCCTAATAAAAAAATGCAATTATGTACATTATATCGTTTATACCTTATGAACATAGGTGGGCACAAGTTCTTCTGTAAGTTCTAACGAGAGCGTAATTGAGAGTAACGGGAGTGCATTTGTGTATACGTATACAAATGTGAGCGCACAACAACGATTCAATTCTACTTCAGCGGAGTAGAACTTCATATGGTTGTTGTACCACTACATGGAAACAAAATGTGCATGCATGTTAGTGCCCACCATTGCTTATGAACCTTAGTCCATGGAAAAAAAATTTATTAGATATATGTATACTAAAAACTTAACGATAATACTAGAATTCAATCTATTGTACTTTCCGTAGTATTAAAAAAATACGATTGTACTGAAAATGCCATCACTACACCATACCCTCCAGTTACAAAAAATCAAATAAGTATCGAGTATTTAAAGTTCCTTAGCGAATGGTATCACATCACTATTGTTGCTGCTGCCATATGCAAAATTTCGTACGCCTCATCATCTCAACTGGTACGTTTGGTTTTGGTTGGTTACTGCTCGCTTGCTCTTGGCTTAACATTTTTGCTGACGTTTGTTTACGCGTAGGCGCAAATATGCGCGTAATATTTTACGCTAAATGAGACATCATCGTAAGCAGAATAATATTAGGTAGCTAAAAAGATACGTATGCGAATGACTGACTGAGTGACTGGTATCTGACGTTGGCGTGTTGTGTGCACAACTCAGAGTGACATCTTCGGTATTTCAAAATTTTACTTGCTTGTGCTGTAAAAGTCACAGTCCGTACATACTATGTCAATAACATAATTTCGAAATATTCGTATGATTTAAGAATAGATGAGATTTCTTTTGGTTTATGCATGTGACAGCATCTGGCGCAATTTACGTATTTTCACTTATACATTTGCAGAAATTTGCTGAAATTTCAAGAAAATGTCCACGAACTTTAGTTAAAAATAAGAAAACACTAAGAACTTTGTAAAATGTAAGGCATAAGAAAAAGTTTCTGCTAACAACAAATTCTTCTTATTGAGTTTTGTGCTTAAATATATATGTATGTATATGTCACCGGTCAAACTAGTTTTTAGCACAAGCTAGTTTATCCTAGGCCAAACTAGTTAATTTGAAGGCCTGAAAGTATGCAATTAGCATATATTATAGTGGCCGAAGACCGCCGCGAAGCCGAAATTGGGCATATTAGAGGAAGTGACCTCACTTACAACTTTCCAAGTAAATAATGAAATTGACAAATTTTGTTTTCTTACTTTGCTACTATCGAAGTCTTCACTAACCACAGTGCTTTTGCATTAAAATTTCATTGCACATCTTTAGGCTTAACCTAACTAGTTTGGCCTAAAAACTAGTTTGGCCGGTAACATATACATATAATTGCATAGTCGATGTCTCTCAATTTGGCAAAATTTCCTTATCGTTTTTGGATGGTTTTTCATTTTGGCTTATAAGCGATTCACACTGTTTTGAAATTGGTCCGATTTTCATTTATTTCGAATTGGAACCAAAATCAGGACGAAATAATTCTAAACGAATTTAATGTCAAACCGAATTCTCTTGAATGTCAATTTTAAGTATTTAAATCTGCTTGTTTTTGCTTGAAATCGGCTACTATTGTGAATGAATTGTCAAGGCTATTGTTCAAAGCGTGTCTCCGAAGACTGCCAGTGGTTAAAATCCTTGGTATTTACAGAGCCGCAGACCTGTATAGCATTCGGTCTTCAACACTTCCTATAATAATGGAATATTACTATCATGTTGGGAGGTTCCATTTGTCAAAATCATCAATTGTAAGGCTTAATTCGCATATATCGTCACTGACATTTGGAGTTTTTGCTGACAATAGCTGCAAAGCAACTGACTCTTAAATTTTTATATTTCCTGATAAATTACTACCACATTTTTTCAGCGTAAATTAAGAACAATCAAAACGAGCAATTCCCCCAGACATGTATTTATAAATCACAAGCTCTTACAAACATCAAACATATGCAAATACTCTTAAAAATTTCAATTTGAACAATAAAACTGCCTGTTTTCTTAAAACAGTTGGAAATTATATTGCTTACAAATTTAATATGGTCGTTTGGAGCTGACGATGACGAAGACGTAAAATGAAAAAGGCATCATCATAAAATGCAATCCATAAACTGCCAAATTCCTACTTATTGCATATTGAAACATCTGTTCGAAATCACAACAGATCGCATAAAGTACAAATGAAACGCGGGTATTATTGCATGGAAAATCTGCCACAAGTGCCAAGTGCTAAAGTGATCAAGACCATTCGCTGCTGCTGCAGAAAAGTAGCTGGTTGCACTTGTAAACACTTGTGGTTTTAATGATGACGACGACGTCAACCACAGTGATGCAGATGATGATGATGTTGATGGGGAGCAACTACTAAACGCTTGGGGCACAATCAAATTGATTCAACCACACAAGGAAGCAGTGTTTGCAAGGCTGCAAAAAAAAAACAGACGGAAACGGAACGGTTGATCATGTTTGTGATGATCTCAATTGTGATGATGACGATTGTGTGGAAAAATTTTAAAGAAAATTAAAAGAAATTAAAACACTTGATATGAAATCTACCGAAGGGGGGCAACTAGCTAACATTTGCTAAAACAGCTCTGGCATTCTTTAGAGGTTTTATTTTTTGATGCGTTTTTTGATCTTCATGTACAACTCGCAGAAGATCTTGTTAACCCTACTTGCGTGGCGGTGGCGGCACTCATTAGCAACTTTACTTTTGCTCTGTATGCGCCTGTATTCTTGCAGCCGATACAAAAAATGTTTTAAAAATATTTTGATTTCTTTCGGCGGATTCGGTACTTGACGTTTGACTCTTGTTGATTTGGTTTTTTTTTTTTTTTTTGTTTTTGGTTTTGGTTTTCCTCTTGACAGCTAGGAAGGAAGTTGTTGTAAATGTTGATGCAAACATCTGTTTTCTTATAATACGCTCTGCTGGCGAGAGTGAATCATCAGGGTGAACGTCATTAAGATTGTAATTACTTTTCAAGGAATTTTGTTTATTTTTGCAATGTGAATGATATGCTATTTAATTTTATCTGGTCTAAAGGTTTTTTTCATATCAATAGGTACTGGAGTTTAACAAAATGTATGCTCTTTCATTTCTATAAAAATGGTTATCTTCTAAAGTTGTTTTCAAAAAACAATTTCCCACCAAAGTTTTCTTCCTTTTTGATAGAATAGAGACTTTTTTTCCAAACACACGAGTATTTATCATCTCGAAAAGATTCACATTCAATAAGTAGCTGACAAATAAGGAAGGATCTTAAATATTTGCAGAAATTTAAAGTTCGGAATACAAATGTAAATTACAAATAAATGGTTCTACTGAAAAAACAAGTTGACCGTAGTCGTTGATCGCTCATTGATGAATACGGTTTTGTGTTAGTTGTGAGAAATACTGAAAATGATGTGATGATCATAGATGTGATCGACGATGTGTCACGACTGGCTCAAAGAAACAATAAATTGTGGAAAAAATGGTTATTCGGAAAGAATGAGCTATAAGGAGTTGTCCATAAAAGACGTCCGCAGCAATGAGGGATCGTAAAAATTGACAAAAGCGTTCAAGCAGGGAGGTATGCGTCGAGGACTTTCTGGACACCCATTCTTTCTCCCGAAACCGAAGACCGAATAAAAATTCCGAGGAGGAGGACGCAACCATTTGGGGGTTTCGAAATAAAAATTTTTTTCTTAGCATAAATACTATTATATAATTTGAGAGGATGTTAAGGTGATTTTGTTTTAATTTTAAATATTATCTCATTTCGTTAGGGTTTTTGGAGAAGCAAAAGTGAGAACCTTTTATTTCTGGTCGTAAAAATATTTTGAATTCCAAAATTTGAAAATATTTTTGAGTGTTAGGGGGCGGCAAATTACTTCTTTACCCCGGACGCCGAATGTGCGTGGTACACCACTGCAGGTAACGTAATCCTTTGACGTCACTTAGTGGGGGAGGTAGCGAAATCGGACAAAAGTAGACAGTCAAAATTCCAGAATTTTTAAACACAAAAAAAACAACATGGAAAATCATCAAATAATTACTATCATAAAATAGATGGGCATTGGACCCAAAAAAAAAAAACTTGAAAAGAAAATTGAGCCAAATAAAAAAAAGTTTTTTGCATTGGATTATTAACTACATCAAGAATAATAAAAGAAATAATTGCCCAATAAGAAAATAGATCAAATATATTCACCCAAAACGTTATTTCGTGTGCATTCACACTCGCATCAAAAACAGCACGTTTTTTTAGCCGAAAACCATTCAAAAAAGGCTAGTAATACACAATACGTTAAACAGTAACATTTCGGTGCACGTTTTCCACAAAAAGCAGTCTTTTCCCATAAAGAATTGTTGCTTTTGTGAATTATTTGCCAGGGCTGCTTAATTTTTCGTGCTTATTTCAAAGTCAGCTGCTAAAACGAGAAATAAATAATCGGGCTAAGTAAGCGAATAGAAAAGGGAATCTTTGATGGCGAAGGTTTTGGCGAATTATCTTTTTGAATTTAAAACACTTTTTAATTTTATTTAGACTCAACTTTTTTTGATGTTTTCACTTTCTTTCTCTTGCTAATCTGTGCTGATTTTGACTCATTGGAAGAGATTTTGAAAGCTTTAAGTTTTTAACTAAACCACAAATTTGGCGATAGTATATATAGATAGTATTTTCAACCTCCTTTTATAATAATTGCCCTAGCGTCTCGGCATTAACTTTCACATCACATAATTTCTTGTTTAAGAACTATCACGCCTTGAACCTTGAGTGTGAAACTTGTTTCGTGGCATTACCCCCAGGTTATCGCTGCAAGCGCGTGTAACACGGAGCAACTTAATTTCGCTGCCTCCCAATCATGCATAGCTATAATTTTGCGATGACCTCAACAACATGCAACTCATCAGCAATACCCATCAATATTAAGCGCTATTTTGTCCCCTTTTAACGTAATTATCATATTTCTGCGCATTTAATTTTATTCAATTACCAATATTTAACGTGTCAACGCTCACTTTAGCATGTCGGCTAGCTAAAAATTAATTTTAAAAGGAACTATTAAAACGAATTGTTTTTAAGGAATTCACTTAAATTTTATATCAAAATGGGCAAAAAATTATTATATTAAAAACTTAATGATTTGACCCAAATTTAAATTGACGCAACGAAAAAAAAAAAACCTGCTTAACATTAGCGATAACAAGAATATTAAGCGCGACAGCAGCAGCAGCAGTATCAGCAAGAGCATCATCAATGCTGAAACATAAAAATATTGCTGATTACGTTACTGTGCGAACATGTTGGCGGCAAATTTAGCAGAGAACCCTTTTAAAAAAAATTATCAAAAAAAAAATACCAAATTATTGGCGGCAAATATCTAAATTTTGTTTCGACATAAGCACACATACACGTGCAGCATAAATGCTGATCATAAACGTCGCCAACATACCGTGCTAATGACTTGCATTAATTAAATTTTGTGCGTTCACCTGCACGCGCTCCAAATTAAATGAGTTTCGTAAATATTTTGGCAAGGGCTATTTAATATCCTATTCATTTCGAGGACTTTTTGGTGTATGTATATACAAACTTAATGAGCATTCGAATTAAGTACTTAATATATTGCATTAGAGTGATTCGATTTTTTGAAAAAAAATTGCAGCGCACAATAAATAAGCTTGTATTTTAAGTCGAATAATATGGCCAATTTTAACTTTTGATTTTGAATAGAAAAAATGCAAATCGAACTTAATTTTTGCTACATAAAATATCTGGAGTTTTTCACAAAAATGGCATTTTGGCAGTGCTTGAAAATGAGTTTTTAACAATTGTTGTTCCGTTGGCTTGAATTAAAAGAACATATTTCAGCAGCAAAAATATTTTTCAAGTCATAAAACATAAGAACTCTTGTAATAAACACATATTTCAAAATATTGTTTTTTTTTAAGAAATTTTAATAGTCCATAAAACTAGCCAAAAAGTCTTCCTTTAATGTAAAAATAAAAAGTTAAAATAGCCGCTTAGAGTTTTATTGACATTTAATGGATGATATGTACGTCTGAGAAAATTTCAAGACTTTTTTCAAAATTGAATCAGTCTAGTAATTTTGTATGTTGTTGATTTTCAGCTACTTTCAATGCTTTTGTTGATTTGGTTATGAAAATTGATAGCAGCTGAATATTACAATTCATATAAAGGTTGAGTGATACTTCTTTTATTTTTATTTTTTTAATTTGTTTTAAGCTTAAGCAGCGTTTTCATGTTATCTTTCCTGATCTTCTACTATCAAATTTTTGTAAGAACGAAAAAGAATGCGAGCAGAACCTAATGCGCTTGGAGAATGCGAGAGTGAATAGGCATACATTTGCTATTTTTATAGCATGAGATATCCTCGGCGATATGGGATAGTAGAAGATCAAGAAGGATATCATGAAAACGCAGCTTAAATGACGTAAACCAGATTCTGATTGTATTTATGTATTTCAGGGCGTACTCCTGGTGATATCTTAAGCTTGGATTTGACCCATTTCCAATTTATGTTATCTCAAATTGTTACATGTAATAACCAGATATCATTTTCGACTTTCCCAGATTAATTGACTTAAGCAAAATTTTCGAAACTTGGCCCCTAAGTTGCTTCTTAGTAATATCCGATAGTATCGGAAATCAATTTGTAAGTCTTTTCATCAAAAAAATATTGGAAAATTAAGCTTTATATCAGAAAGTTTGGTTATACTTTTCTCATTTGAAACAAAAATGATGATGTTACCCAAGGTTTCCAAGTTACCAGAATTAACCCGGCCAAGCCCTGAATTTCATGTCAAAGCTGGGGGCCTGGTAGAAATTCGAAAATCTCTTCAAAGCTTGCGAATAAAAAAAATAAGGTCATTAAATTTTTGCCCACAGCAAAATTTAAGTTTTTACCATTTCATAAATTCATTTTTTAATATTGCTAAAAAAAAAAAAATAACTATGAACCAAAAAAAAAAAACTGTGAACCAAAAAATAAAATTGACAATTTACCATTTGTGGTAAAATTTGCTTTTTGAGTAGGGGGGCGTCCATAAATTACGTAAGGGTTTTTTTTTTGAAAATTCGGACCCACCCCTCCCCTTGGTGAGATTTGGTGAGTTGTGGCGGGACTGCGCCCCCCCCCCCTCCCTTCCGTAAGACTTTCCTTATAATTTTTAGATGTAATCTGCTATAATAATGTATACTCTCTGCATTAAAAAATGTCGACGTGAGATTTTCGCTGACCCCTCCTCCCCCTTGGTGAGATTTTTCCGGATCCCCTCCCCACTATTTTGACTCACGTAATGTATGGACGGTCCCTAGGTTGGAAATTGCTTCTTTTTCAACTTGGCAACCCTGAAGCTACCATACATTTTAATAAGAACAAGTTGTATCGTCCTCTAAACATTCGGGTAGAGGGTTTTCAACCCCCAAAACTTGTTATGGATACAACCAACAATGATAATTGAAAAAAAAGGAACAAATTCTTTCTATGAAAATATTATATACCAAAAAAAAAATTTATTAAGTGTGTAATCAAATTTTTGAAGCTTCAACATATCGTATTAATCTTTTTAGTAATGCAAAAATATGGCTCATTTTGTGCAACTTTTTTTACTTACTTATTTTTGAAGATTTGAATTAAGAAAAATTTTGTAAAAAAATTTATTAATGTATGAGTCAAGAAAGTAAGAATTATTCCCATTTTTGCTGCAATAAAGTCACTAACAGATAGTTTTCCTCATTATCAAACTAAAAAAAGAAACAGTAAAAAAATGCTATGTGAGCTTAATATAGGTACGACTCAGCAGTTTATATTTTAAGCAACTTTAAAACCCGATGCTTGCGTTATTTTTTTCATTTCGGGGATAATACCATTAATTTTGCCACAAATTAAGCAGCAGCTTGCTGAGTGGTTAAACACGAAAAGTATGCGCTCATCTTCAAGTCGCGCTGTAAATTTCTGTTGCAGTTGACATTTGTTGCTTGTTGCACACATAAATTTTACAATGAAATTAAAACCATTAATAAAACACTTTAACGCGTTGCTTACAAAATTATGCGCGCACAACGGCAAGCAACCAAAATAACGGCAACAAAAGCGTTGCTAATTTAATTGTCGCTTGCAACATTTAATGTTGCCACACCCCATGAAACAGCGCCCTCTTTGCAGTGTGCTATGTGCACCTGTAGAGCTGCCGCTGCAATTTAATCAACCCCAGTGTTGCGTTTGGCGCGCACGCTTCGTGCACTTTACACTTTTACCATATGTTGCCAAGACTTTGGTAAATTTCGTTGCACTTGTGTCTGCAATAATTACTGTAATCGCGCGCAATCTTTAGTTGCTCCTTAGCAGGCAAAAACACGCGCCTTTACACGCCACTAGTGGAATTTTAATTCTGACCTACAGGCATCCGTTATTTTATATGCAAATTTCAGTTGACATTTTGTTGCAAGCGTAAGCCTGTTTCATACGCAATGCTACTGATGTAAATGAAGTTATCAATTGCAGTATATGAAAACTTCCAAAATGCATCTGGCACTCTTCAACAAAATAATTATCTGCTGCATCAACCTTAAGCTCGCAAAGTGTATATTTGAGCAAAAAGCCCACTTAATCTCAACTGACAGCTTACGTGTGCTGCCATACGTTGCATGTCCCCCCTCGTATTCCCCATACACAACAAATTTAGAATTCAATAAAATTTCTTTAGTACACTACCTGTCAAAAGTCGGCACGAAAAAACAATCAATTGACAGTTGTACGACAGTTGGCTTTATGGGCCATTAGCCGACTAAACTCAAACTGTTGGCAGACGATTTATGCCGAAAGCGGTTGCCGCCATGCATGCAACAAATAAAACTGTAAAATTCTTAGCGCCCAACGAACACCCACATACCGAGTAGCAGCAGCAGCAGGCACTTCCTTTCCACATAATCTAATAAAAATAAAATGACACTAAAATTTTCTCCCCCAAGAATATGCCCTCAAAAACATGTTAATCGCTTGTAGCCAAAAATAAAACTTTGAAATTTGTTTGACAAATTTTTAACCGCTGCATTTGAGGTGAAACAGAAAAAAAAAATAGCAAACCAAAAAGAAAAACAAATCGTAAAACATTTGACACGATCATGTGTGATCGTTGTGCATCACAACTTCATTTGGTATATTGGATGCTGCTGCTGGCCAAATTTGAACATCCGGTTATATCGGTAAACTCGCATTTGCTGTGCCCCCCATTTGATGCTCTCGTTTGACTTTGATTTTTGTGTGGGGGCCAACAAATATTAAGTGGCCTTTTAACAACCCATAATGGCGTATGGTTGGCTACGCAACTCATATCCTGCAGCTCGTTAGAGATGTAACGATACTCTGAGCTTATATCGACAATCGCTAGACTAAAATTAAGTCATAGGTGTTATAATGACATCAGATGATATTGTGTGATCATCTATCAATCTATCTATTTGGGAGAAAAATTCAATAATATGATCTATACCAGCGATGGGCAAAATAGTAAAAATGAGCCAATTTTAGCTCTTTAAAACATAATATTACTCGTATAAGAAAAAATAGCCAAAAATCAAATACAGGGTGGACCTTGCGATGTATCGAGCTCTTAAGAAAAGAAAAGTCAGACTTTTTCAGCGCCACTAATTTTTTTTAATGGCCTTAAAATGAAAATCTCAAAAATCAACTTTTTATTATAACTTTGTTGTTTGATATCCGTTCGTCAAATATGAAACTTTTTGTAGAAAAGTCTCAGCCAACGCATCATTCTGTACTCATGACAATTTTAAATGTATCGATACTTTTCTAACATCTGCAAATCAAACTCCTATAATACCTTAAGTGTTGCTCCCAAAACCAAAGCAGCTTTATTTTTAATTAAAGAAACTACTAAAAAATTAACACCGCCGGAAGCCTATGCAAATTGATACGCTGCATTTGTGTCGTTTTGGTTTGTTAGGCTTTTGATGTACGAAATATCAATATGGCAAAAGTGCTGGTTGATGCTGGCGGATGGTACTAACCACTTTGACAGCAGTGGATGCCATATGCTCTTGTTTGCCACCAGACTCGTTGTGTCGCCAAAAAATAGTTTAAGAAAAATGTCGCTATTTCATCAACTTAATACTTACAACTCTTTTATTTTTTTTTTTCTTTTCATAAGATTTTTCTTACCGGATGTTTGCGCTGACATTAAAATTAATTTTGTTATATGTTTCTACAACTTTTTTTGGCATTTTCTGATTAACTCAATTTTACCGCATACCGGAAGGTGGGCTGTTTGTCGCACTTTCGTTTTTAAATGGTAAGAAATAAAAAATCTGATTAGATGCTTTCCTATGATTTAAATTAAAAAACTTGCATATATGGTAACTTAATTTTAATAGTTCGGAATTGGGTTTTGTTAGCTCAAGGCAATGTTTATATATATGGAAGAATTGTAAATGAGTGTATAAGCGATGTCATGTTATTCGATTTTCAAGAGATCAAAAGGAACAGCTTTTAACTTGATTACCATTAAAGTTTTAGAAATCTTGTTATATCTTCTAATAAACTATATATTGAACTATACTTTATCTATAAACCCAAGCATTGGGAAAAAGAGGAAAAGATTTTAACAAACTTTAATATTTTAATTGTGAATGTAACATAACATGTGAATGTAACATGACGTTGAGCAACACAGCCAGCTGCGTCAGAGTAGGAAGGGACCTCTCCGAACCATTTGATACCGAACGAGGTTTCAGACAGGGCGATCCACTATCCTGCAACCTCTTCAACTTTGTGATGGAAGGGGTGTTGCTAAGAGCCAGTGTACATCGTAATGGCACTATTTTCTACAAAAGTGTCCAGCTCCTTGCATATGCCGATGATATTGATATCATTGGACGTTGTAAGCGAGATGTTACTGCTGCGTTCTCTGCTATCGAAAAAGAGTCAGCGAAAGTGGGTTTGACGGTGAACGAGGGAAAACAAAAACAAAGTATATGCTGTCCACAAACAGGGAGACGCGGCGTATTGGATCCTTTGTTACTGCGAACAACTATACTTTCGAAGTTGTCAAGGAATTCACCTATCTTGGCACCGCCGTGAACACTCAAAACGATGTCAGCCTGGAGATAAAGCGAAGACTAACTCTTGCTAATAGGTGTTACTATGGTCTCAGTAAGCAATTGAGTAGTAGAGACCTCTCTCGCCCGACAAAACTGACACTCTACAAGACGCTCATCTTACCCGTGCTACTTTACGGCGCAGAAGCATGGGTTGTGTCGCAGACTGATGCAGCCACGCTTGGGGTGTTTGAGAGAAAAATTCTTCGCAAAATCTTCGGTCCTGTTCACGTCGGCGACGACTACCGTATTCGAATGAACCACGAACTGTACGAGCTCTACGCTGACATTGACATAGTCAAGCGCATCACTATCCAACGTCTGCGCTGGCTGGGACATGTTGTGCGTATGGACGAAGAAGCTCCGGCGAAAAAGGTGTTTGATGCGGAAGCCGCTGGGCGACGACGAAGAGGAAGACCATGCCTCCGATGGAAAGACCAAGCCGAGGAAACCCTATCCACGCTTGGTGTGAATGATTGGAGAAGGCGCGCGCGAAGCAGAGGCGCCTGGAGAGAGCTTTTGAGGTCGGCCGTAACCCGGTAACGGGTTGTTATGGCCACCCAAGTAAGTAAGTAAGTAACATGACATTTGCCATGTGGAATCTTTTGGCAATCTTTTGGAAATCTTTCATACACGATCGTATATGATTTCCCTATATTTACACTAAAAGCCCTTAAAATGCTCTATATCTAAAAATTCTCTATGCGACTCACGACTTGCGATTTCAGTTTCCACATGACATGACTAAAAATTTCAATAAAGTATTTAAAAAGCTTTTAGGCCTAGTCTCCTGATTTATACCTTTTGGTACAGTCAGTTATTTTTTACTGGGCTTGTCCAGTTTTATATACTGAGCTAAAATTCCATGCATTTTTGCTGCTTTTATATTGCGAAAAATAGAAAATGGAGAATTTTATAATTAGAAAATGTAAATAGAGGGTGATTTTTTAAGACTGAAGAATTTGTACGCACAAAAGAAAGTATCGGCGAAAGTGTCGATTATTGGACTATTTTCTATGACGATATCACTGGCTTTGTGTGGATTTCTTCCGCAAAATCTTTGACGAACGTTTGGCCGATATATTTTTCATACATAATTGTCATGTGTAAAATAACATGGCTTAATAAAGAACATTTCGCACGAAAACGGTATTTTATTTACTATTAAAATCTTAAAGTCTTATTAATACACCCTTTATAAATAACATCTTATACTACCCCCTTCTTCCTACATTTCACATGCGAAATTCTGCTTCGAAGGAATTTCTGCAGGCACCAAATGAAAGTGAAAATTCTCTTTGTTTACATTTCTGTCTTCAATTGACAAATTATGGTAATCGACAATTCCAAATGGCACTTCATGTCATATTTATGACTGCACTGTCAGAGTCATTTAAAATGCGCATTGGACGCGGCCAACCGTTGCCGCACCGCACCACCAACACAGCACCGATTTATGACGACAGCTGCTCAGTAATTTCTGTCAACACCAAGACCACAAAACACAAAAAATGTGTGCCACAAAATGAGACCGTAGCTAAAAGAGTAGACAATTTAATTCTTTAATAGGGATTTATTTTTTATTTAAAATGGAATTAAAAGACTTACGACAATTAAAAAATCAAAAAATAAAGAACATAACACGAACCGCATTCAGACAACATGCAGCTTATACCGGAGACAGTAAATTTCTTCAACGTATTAAAACAATAATTGTATTTTTATAATTTATATTAAATGCTTTTTGGCAACATTTCATGCAAAACAAAAAAGCAACCTGGACCAATTTGCTACACGTCGGTACGCTGGCTCATGTTTGTGCTTAATAGCCACAATCATTTCAGTTGTCAAAAATTATTTCATCAAGTTTGTCTCGGCCATTAAGTGGATGACAAGTGTAACAGTTTTTCAAAAACGTCTTGTTTTTCAATATTGCTCTGTCGGCGACGAGTTGGAGCGGGGATTATTGTCCAGCAGACGTGACAAATTATGATGTGCAATTGAAATTTACTCATCCACATTGTGTTGTGTCTTCTGCGGAACTCAATTGAAATGTCCCTCGCTTGAGCTTCTTCATGTTATCTGTTGAAAGGGGGGCGTTACTTGAAGTAACAGCAGCTGCAATGGTTTATGCGCTTTTTGAACTGCGGGTGATGTTATTGGTCGTTTACTTGTGACAGTGCGTGACTTCGAGGTCGAGAAGAAATAAATTTATCTCATTCGCTTGGCAAATGAACAGTGATATATGCTGAAGATTATGCAAAGAAAATCAAGAAATTTAAATTTAAAAGCATTTTCAAAGTTCTGAATGGGAAAAATGGTCAAGCTAATATGAACGGGTCCAAAGTGACAGTAAAACCACTGCGAGTCTTTGGAGTATAAAAAACTTATAGCCGCGAAATCAAAGCTGATCAGTTTTTTTTGTCCATCAGCCCTACAGATCAAACTAGGGCCGATGCTTAACTTCTTAAAGTTTCCTTCTAATATTTATATAATTTGAAAGCTTATTAAAGCATGTATTAAAATTTTTAAAATTTTTAGTCATTACTTAATGCTCTAAATTGAGAAGAAAGAGCGCTATGATTCGGAGAGCCATGAAAATTTAAAATTTTTGCATATTCCAATATTATTTCTGTCGAAACCAGTTCTGACATGTAACATCTCCGAAAATTGTTATTGATCAAAAAAAAGAAATAAAAAAGTTGTATGTATGTATATAGCTCAAAAAATCTACCATAAAATGGTTATACGATTTTAGTTATTTTGAGTGAAAAAAAAATAATAAGGATACCCATTTCGGGTGGAGACGAAATTGCCTAAATAAATAAATTTTTCCACAAAAAATTCGAGCTTAAAAATTAATAAAGATCACTTAATAAAGAGGAGATAATCATCCAAAAAATTTCTTCTAAAAAGATCATAGAATTGAACCCATATGAAAATTTTCTAGGTAAAATAAAAAAAAAGTCTGGGTGATAATACTTTTCGCGATTTTACCCATTTCTATTCATTTAAAAAAAAAATGTTTTTCCCTTTAAGTCTTAGAGCATTTTTTCTGAACGGTCTATTTTGTGAGAGTACACCTGACAAGTCTTTTCCTTGAAAACTCGCACTCATGATCAGAACTATAATAATAAATAATATTTTTTCGAAAATCTCTGTGGTCTTCAGAACAAAATTAATGAAAAAATGTTAAAATATTGCAGAATTTTCAAATATAATAAAAGAGCTTGTCAAATAAAAATTAAATAAACATAATTCTTTTCCAATAATTTGATAATAACATATGGTAATATCATGTGGTTATATTGCATATTTTGGTCTTTGCTACTGCATCTGCATAACCACCTGCCGTATAAAAGTTCCAAAAACACAAGCAAAGGAAGAGTCAAACATTTTTACCAAAAAACTTTCCCATAAAATTTGCATAAAAATTTATCACTGCAATAATTTTTTATTTAACCCAAAAATATGCAGGAAGTGTATGCGCCTTTTCGGGTTTAATTAAAACTATAAACCATTTTTATTTAAGTGGTTAGCAAGCAACCGCTCAACTTTGTGAATGGATACCCTTTCCTCGGTGCTTTCAATGCTTCAACTTCAATTTGTACAAACAACGATCGAGTCAAAATTAATTGCATTCATTACGCGGCTGCCGAAGAGTCCAAGTTGTTTACTTTGGATCAAGTCAGCAGCGCGTCATCCGTCTGAACGGATCAAAAAAGCGCAAAAAATTAATAATTTTTTTGGCGTTGCTGTCAAGGTGTCCTGTAAGGAAGTAAGTAAGTGAAGGCATTAACAAAGAAAAAACATTCGGCAGCCGTAAGTTTTTTTTTGGGATATTTCGTTAGGAATGTTAAAAAATTGTATCGATATTTCTACTTAAAACAATAGTTATGTTATTGTAATCTTTCGTTGTTGTTATATTTTTTATTTGAGAAACTAAAACTCAGCAAAGCAAATTGGGGTAATTTGAGGGGTTTTTATGCCCCCATTTTTTTTAAATTTCAGAGTTTCGCACTGATGACCTTTCAAGTCGACTACGATGGGGTGCGATGAGCCTCGCGCGCCAGGCGAAGCGAAACAAACAGGGGTGCTTTCAGGGGTTCTATACCTCCAATTTTGTTTTTTAATTGTAGAGTCTCGCACTGATGACCTTTCGAGTTGACTACGATGAGGTGCGATGAGCTTCGCACGCCAGGTGGAGCAAAACAAACAGGGGTGATTTCAGGGGTTGTTATACACCCAACTTCTTTAATTTTAGAGTCTCGCACTGATGACCTTTCCAGTCGACTACGATGGGGTGCGATGAGCCTCGCACGCCAGGCGAAGCGAAACAAACAGGGGTGATTTTAGGGGTTCTTATACCCCCAATTTTGTTTTTTAATTGTAGAGTCTCGCACTGAGGACCTTTCCAGTCGACTACGACGAGGTGCGATGAGACTCGCACGCCAGGCGAAGCTTTGCAAGGTACGCTGATGTTCTCTGATAAAATAAAATTTAGTAATCTTAGTGCCTACACTGGCAAAAAACTTTTTCTCTTTTTATGACATTCTATTGAAAGTATCATGCTATTTAATTTATTCAGTAACAAGCTGTGATTCGAGTATCCATGAATATTTCACTGCCATCAAAATATCGGCCAAGCCATAATAACACTTACTTACTATCGATATATCGAAATACTCAATGTACCATATGTATCAAATATTTCCATTGTTGAACGCCAAATAAGTGCTCCTCATTTTTCGGTTTGTAAATTTTTTCGACATTACTCTGACCATATGCTTTTTTACATTCTCCCGCATACTTTGCTCCCTTTTTGCACTTACAGCGTAAGCTCATTTTCACGTGGTGCGCAATTTGTGCACAGTGGCTGCGCATGCGCACAATCTCGCATGCCTTTAATTATCATGCGGCGCAAGGTGCACCGTCAGTTCGACGGTTGACCGACACACGTCCTGCTGCACTGCACTCTACACCACTTGTCGACAGTAAGGGTTTTCGCGGAATTCTCTCGACCATTTCTACGTTCCCCGTATATTGGTGGATGATTTCTTGTGGCGGTAATTGAAATGTATTAAAATGAAACGAATGAAAAAAAAAACGATTCCCTCTTTCCAAATTTTCTCCACCATAAAAATTCATATTTATGTGCATTTTGCGCACACAAAGCCTTTGAATATTTATAAGGTGCCGAGAAGGAGTTTTCATTACGCATGTGCAACTGGCTGCTGATCGATTATGCTGCCAGCGACGAGTCCAACAGTTTCCAGTTCTTCTTACATGCGCTTAATTTGCTGCAATAAATTCAGTACGTGATATTGGGCAAAATGTTAAATGAAAAATTATTTTGGAAGAGAATCGTTACTTTTAATTAAAAATTTCTACACGTTACTTGTTGATAAACCTTTACGGCTAGTAGCTGCTACTGATAGTTTATTTTTGGGGTTAAATTCAATTATGCTTTGTTTAAATTTCAGATGTTTATGCTATGGAAAAACTATAGGGACACGTGCCACGTTATTAGTATCTATTTATCTAAATTATACCTTATACCTTTAACCCTTGAATAACATTTTAGATGATATCATTTTAGAGCAAAAAATTTGACTTGTCGGCGGCAAAGCTCTATTGACGCTTCATTTTTGTTTGCTCTATTGTTTCGTATTTTTTCTCGTGTATTGTCCTTGTGAAATATTAGCAAATCAGCTGACGCACGTAATACTAGACTGTAAATTGATCTTTCAACTGCAGCAGCTTATGCGAATTAGCAGATCTAATCTAAAAATAGAGCCTAAAAATATGCGTTGCGTTTTTTCGAATACTGTGAGCAATCAAATAAACAAAATAAATGCAAACTCTTGTTAATATCATTGCATATTTTTTGGTTGCGAATAATTACTTAATCAAAAACAATGAGCTCCTATTGCAGCTTTAACGCATCAGACAAATTCACATCGACATTTTAAGAACGTTTCTGGTGTTAAAATATCTTCCAAGTTCATTAACACATGTTCACGTAAAAATATTCAAATCCTTTTTCTTTGGTTTTTCTTAAACATTTGTATGCAGCATTAAGGTAGATATGATATTTTATTTTCTTCAAGTGGCACATGTGTTGGCTACAAATTGTTTCACAACACAATTAAAACTCCTTTGAAGTTGACATCTTGTTATGTGATTTGTTTTGCTGTATTTAAAATTCTTAAGAAAAAAAACACACACAAAGTACTTCCGGTACTGAGTAGCAAGCACACTTGTGATCTTGAATAAGAACTATCATGTGCATCGAATGGACTTCTTCTAGGATAAGTTAACCTTAGTTTGATATTGCTGGTTTAATATCTTGTTGGTATCAGAGAAGATTTTTTTTTTCAGTTAAATTGTATAGCCCAAGTTGCTTGGTAGGTAGTGTCTTTCTACAAAAAATGATATAAATTTGGCAGAGCTTTATACAAAACCAAGTTTTCTTCCACAAACTGATTACCTTTGCAACATTTTGGCACTAACCCAGTAATCCCAAAAGTTCGGAATAATTACTGTGGCATGAAGCTTTTACAAATCCGAAACAATCTTGCAGCGTATTTCAAATGATTCCCACAAAATTTTCTGTGAAAACTTATTTTGTATAAAATAAGAATAACTTCAAGTGAGTTATACGTAAAACCGCAGCTAAGGAACCTTTTCAGTGGCCTTGTGATGATTCAGAGAAGAGCTCCAGGAATCTAGGAAGCACTGGGGTGCCATAAACATTTTTCGTCCCCTGCCTTAAAAAAAACAAAATTATAATTATATATAATAAAAAATTTATAGAGAAAACAAAAACAGGTCATCACTTTTTGCATCACAAATCCTAAGAAATTAAATATTTTTGGGTTCAGAATAAACTCGAAACCTCTTTTTTGTGAATTTGCTAAAAACAAAGATCTGTCACCAAATTCAATTAAATTTTGCAATTATTTTTAATGACAATTTTCAATATTTTTAATTACGATTTTCAAATAAATTTCGGCTATTTTTTAATTTTTTTTGTTTTTTGAACGATTTTTCCTAAAGAAAAAAGCCCACAATTTTTCAATATATTTTTGAAACATTTTTTCTTAAGCATTTTCTTAATTTTTATCAATATTATATCTCTGGCATTAACGAGAGTAAAAAAAAATATTGGATTCAAAAGGTCTCACCAGTGGAAAATAAAATATTTCTTATCCATCAGCATTAGTTAAAAAAATTTTCCATAACATAAATAACAAAATACGCGACCTCAAAACGAGCCACAACTAAATCAAGCCAAATTTATCGACAACAAATGGACCACGGTGCCAGGAAACGATATATCCAAACGTGTATACGAGATACATCTACTCATATCTCACAACTTAATTTGTTCATCAAAAACGAAATCATTTCAAATCATGAGCGAACAAAATAGTAATAAATTTAATTAATTTATCAAAATATTTGTAGAATAAATATAACTAGATATTTGGAAAATAAAATATAAATTAAGAAAAAATGTATAATTAATAGAAAATAAAAAAATATTATACATCTGTGAGCAAAAGAATTCGAACAGAAAAAGAAACAAAAACGTAATCCTCATAATGATAATTACTGGCGTGCCAAACAAACGAACGCTCATATTTTACACGTTTTTACGGAACAAATTGTAGAATTTAGAAATTTTCAGCTATATTTTTTTTTTTTATGAAAAAGTTTGTTTTCTTTTATATAGAGACAAAATACCAATTTATATCAAAACCTTAATTGTCGTAGCTATTGGGCAAAATAATAAATAAAAAATTCCACAAATTCCTCTACAAATAACCTGAGGAAATTTCGAGTTGAAGCACAAAACGTTGCAGTTGGGGAGATTTACCAAAATTAAAACAAAAAAGAAAGAAATATTTAAAATTCGAAAATAGCGCCGCAACAATTTGTTCCATTTAATACATCGTTGGTTCATATTGTTGACAACATCTAATCGCTGTTGTTTTTCTTGTCATGTGTTCCATATGAGTTGATTTTCGGATCTCTGTGTTTTTCCTCTGATGTACCCATATAATAATTTTCATCTAATAGCTCCAATGTGTCTAATAAATATTTCAAAATCTCACATTTAACATGAGCGTAAAGAAATCATAAAATCATAAAACATTAAAAATAAAAGTTATCGATGCTATTGACTTCTTGGCTTGGGGTGAATATTAAAAATATTTATTATTTTATTAATTTTTTTCGAAAGCGTTCTGTGTGTGTGTTTTTTGTTTTTTTTTATGTAATTTTAAAAATACAACCATCTGGCTTATATCTGGTAGATGTGTGTTGTTCTTGAAAATTTCACTTTTGAAATTTTGTTGATTTTATTGGCTTAGCTTTGATTTGATTTGGTTATGATGTTGAGACTCTTTAATCTTAGTGCAATCTTGCAAAAAAAAAGTATGTTATTGTTTTACTTGTTGTCGGCATGTTAACATTATTCATATTTGTTTGAAGATCGAAAAATGACTTTCAGTGCCAAAATAAGTGACTCTATTGCTGAATTTTGAATTTGTATCATAAGAATGCTTTCTGACAATTTCAACTTGGTATAACGCTAAAACCCAAATAGCCTCAGTAAGGTGCATGAAAAATATTTTAAAATTCTGATAACGTCTTTGGTCCGCAAATCGACCAAAAATTGTCGAATGTTTTCCTGACGTGGTTTTTAATGCCTATAACAATTGTGGAATTAGTAGTCAAAATAGATACCTTATATCTCCAGTTGCACGGTTTTCAAGATATGACAATGATAAATGATTATTTTTAAATACGACCGATATCTCTATTTCGATAATATAGTGCCAGTAAAAAAAATATAAGAAACCAACCAATTGCATTTTAAATGATAGGAAACAAATTGGGATCACAGATCAATAATATAATTTTTGGGAAAAATCGGTCAAGATTTCAGAAAAAAACTCTGTGTCGAAAATCATGGGTCAGGCTATAAATTTGCTTGCACCATTTTTATATACATAGTACCAGGTCCACATTACGGTTCTTACCGCCTCTTCGGCAACCACATTATTGCCACCCCATACTCCGCAAAAAGTCATAATTTTTTAAATAATTTTTTTTTTTAATAAGAATCTTTTCCCTACTGAAATTGCCACCCCTACGCTTGATGACCTGCATATTTTTTCCACTGTCGTCCCTACGGTACGCCGCACAGTGTTATATTTTGAGAAAAAATGGACAAAATCAAATTCCCGTCGATAACAATGCCCAAAAAAAACGAGGTCGGTCTCATTCGAAAGGTGATTTCATGCTTTTTTTAGAAAAATTGTCCCGAATCGAGATCCCAGCTTTGGGCATTTCTCAGAAATGCCCAAAATATGGTCTTTTTCACTTTTAGACAGTTTTTCCCAATTTTAGTACAATTCTGACTCGTATACATATCCGATGATAATTTATTTTGAAAGTCGAGAGTATATATATGACAATTTTTGTCATTTTTTTAGTTATAATACGAAAAAAAATTTTTTTTTTATAACGAATTAGTTTTAAAAGATATGTATATATATATATATATACTCTCGACTTTCAAAATAAATTATCATCGGATATGTATACGAGTCAGAATTGTACTAAAATTGGGGAAAAACTGTCTAAAAGTGAAAAAGACCATATTTTGGGCATTTCTGAGAAATGCCCAAAGCTGGGATCTCGATTCGGGACAATTTTTCTAAAAAAAGCATGAAATCACCTTTCGAATGAGACCGACCTCGTTTTTTTTTGGGCATTGTTATCGACGAGAATTTGATTTTGTCCATTTTTTCTCAAAATATAACACTGTGCGCCGTTTGCGAAATGTTGCACTGCGGACGTCAAATCGATTTATGGGCCGTGTCAAAAGCGGCCACTTGGCAATCCTGCATGTAACATTTCTTGGAAATAAAATATCCGGATTTCCGATGGCTAGATCTCTGATATTAGTTGCCTCTCTGAACTTTTTATTCTATGCTCGCCATGAGTATTACAATCCATGTCAGAAAAATTGGCTTTCATAAAAAAGGAAAGTAGTACACGGTCAGAAATTTTGGGATAAATTTTAATACTTTTGGGATTACATATATGACTACACCAGAATTGTATTAAAATTCAATACTGTCTAGATATTAAAATTCATTTTTAATACAAATTTGTATTAAAATTTAATACTCGTTTTTATTAAAATTTAAAAAAAAAATATGTCGTATCCACTGGGATTCGAACCAGGTTCCCTTTCAATACAAGGATTGCATGAACATTTTAACGACATCAGCCAACGTAGTATCATATTTACGTTGGCTAAATGTAATACTTGCGATAGCATCAAATGTTATAAAATATCGTTTTAATGTTGGAACTGTATTAGAATTTAATACAAAATGTATTACAAAATTTTTTAATGTATTCAGAAGTATTAAATTTAATCAAAATTGTATTAAAAATCTTTGTAATACTTCGCTTGTATTAAAATTTATTCCAAGATTTCTAACCGTGTACCTAAAGCAAACTTGGGGCAAATTACTTCTTTAAGGTCGATGCACGGGTCAAATACGTAATCAGAATTAGAATTTATTTCATATGGATAATATTAAGCCTATGTACATTGATACTTACATACATACATATATAAAAATTTGAAATTCGAAAAACCTTCTTTATGACCCACCCTATTGAATATCATGTAACACTGTGTCTATTCGGTTTTAGTTCAAAAACATGTAGCACTCAAGAGCAGCACTAGCGTCTGCAAAGTAAAAATGTTTGGAAAATAAAATCATATAACTTTTCAATTACAAATTTTAAAAGCTCATAGCTTTTCAAATTTTGGGGATTTTGCTAAATAACTTATATGAAATAATAAAATAAAATCTCCATTTTTTTTTTTTTTTTTTTTTTTTTTTTTTTAAGGGGCCATAAATTAATTACGTTAGTCAAAATAAGGCGGAGGTGGTCCGACAAAATCTTACAAAGGGGGAGGGGGAGGAGGGTTACTGAAAATCTCACTTCAACTTTTTAATGCAGAGTGTATACATTATTATAGCCTCATGGAATGGAGGAGTGTCCCGCCAGAACTCACCAAATCTCACCAAGGGGGGAAACCTTTTTTTTCGCAGCAACCCAAATATTATTCAATCATGCTTTATTACGTGGATCGAAATTCTTAAGTCTTTATTTTTGTACACTAACCTTTTGATCTAAAAATTTACAAAGCGAATTTCGTAAAAAGTTTTTGAATTTGTAGCTAATTTTTGAAAAACATCGACCATTTGGCAACCCGTTAATATCTTATTTTCAAAAACAGACTTGAATTTTGTTGAAAAAGTTGAAATAAAACCATTAGAATTCAAATTCAACAAAATTAAAAATCATTGCATACTTTAAGGCATAGAATTTATTTACATATTTCATCTGGCAATGCTACATTGCATATGATTTGACTTTTGTGGTTATTGACAGAGCTGGCTTCACACCGCCCATTTCTGAAACCAACATAAGCATCTCTTTCTGACAAACGTTAAACTGTTTGCTATCCACAATGCCACACTTACTGTTGCCAAACTCTTCAGACACATGCATCAGCATCACTGTGCTAACATTTCACATGGCATATTATTAACGACTAGCAACAAGACAGTTGAGTGTGGAATTTGTAAAATCCATTTTTGCTGCCTAAAAACGATGTGCGCCTGTTAAATGACGCGCGCCTTGATACAACACCTCAACTTTGCGGCATTTTGCATGTGGTTGGCTCTTGCTTACATGGACACACTTCCTACAATTGTTGTTGTTAAGTGCTGCTGCTGATGTTGTCGTCGGTCTTGTTGTGCCGCCTGTTGTCTGTCGTACGTATATGTTGTGTCGTCATTGCCATCGTCGTTTGCACTTCAAGCGAAAGTGGCCGTAACATGTGTTGCGTGCGTTATTTGTATAATTTACCCATCAACATTGTTGAGATACTAAAATTCTGTTGTATCTTTTCATTTATGCTGTTTGTTGTTTACAATAACATGGGGCAGGTTGCATGTTGTGTTTGATGCAGATAAATGGTAAATATATCTACATACATACATATCTAAAATTTTACGACAAATAGAGTTTCTTATATGTATGTATGTAGCAAAAATGTTGTGTTTGAGAAAGTAAAAATCGAAGCTGGAAACAGCTAAACATTTCCCGGCACAAAAGAAATTTGTTGTTGAAAGTTCAATTGTTTTTCGCTATCAAACACCACATTTTTGTTCCATTTACATAAGTATACCTTGGGAGGCGGAGTGGCCGAATGCAAAGGGTTGGGGGCGGCAAAGTGGTTTTTAGCATAACTATGAAAATTAATTTAATTTTGACCGTTTTTTTAATAATAACTATTAATTTTCTTTAAGTTACTTAGCCATAGAAAGTGACGAAATTTGGGAGGTCTAACACTCCTACACCCAGATCCGGATTAAGAAATTTGCAGTTGCAAAAATTGCCGGCCCCCTCCTCAAAACTTCTTCATTTATTACAAAAAAAAATTTTTTTTTCATTTTTAATAACCAAAAAAAAAATAAAAAGGATCTCGTTCCTGAACGAAAAACACTAGCAAAATGGAAACAAAATTTGAAATACACTTCAACATTCTCCATTCTCTAAATATTTTACAATGTTTACAAAGTTTCTGCCAATATTTGCCACCCTTTAAATCCCGCCGCCCTAGGCACGTGCCTACTCTGCCTGTAAGGTTAATCCAGGCCTGCCTACACCCCAAGAGCGGGAATATACAAGTAATAGACTTATATAAATTTTGTTTATCTCGCAATTTCAAAAATTTATTTGACGCAAAGATCAGACTTCATTCCCCTCCGTCATTTCGCAAATATTTTTAAATGGGTCTGAAGAATAAACACTTTTTTTTTAAAAAAAAAAAACTTGAAAGTACCGCGAGAGTCTCGGAAAGAGTTTTGGGATACACATAATTGAAAGTCCGTTTCACACATTTGGGATAAGAACTTTTTGAACTCTAATCTCTAATTCACTGGGAGTTTCTAAAGTTTGAACAGCTAGGATTTTTCATTTAAAAGTTTTCCTTTCCTTCGACTGATGTACACCCATGATCAAAATAATATATACACCAAAAAGATTTTCATTCAATCCCCAATATATTTCATTTTTGGAAAAGTTGGCAAGAGCCTTTTTTATAAAACTAGAGAATACAATCTGACAATACCAATAAATGTAAAAAGAATAAAGGTGCTTCCCCTTTTTTTTCGCCAGTGAATATAAATCGAAACCGGACGTGAATTCGACGATCAAAATAATAGATACACTTGTTTTGTTTTTCAATTTTAAATCTAAAATTGACATTTTTTTGTGTTTTTTTTTTTAAGAACGGTAAAAGTATATTGATATATAAGATAATTGCAAGTAAAAATTTAAAAATTTACTATAGATATGGGCCGAAAAAGTCATTGCACAACAGAAGAGAGACAATTAGTTCTGAGCCTACGAAAAAAAGGAAAACTTTGCGGGACAACGCTAGTTTAATGGATTAGTCTTTGCGTTTTGTGCAAAATGATTTTATAAAAAATAGGAAAAGAAACTGGAGGTAGACCAACGAAAACCTCTCCAGAAGTTGGTTACCAAATAGTTATTCTTTCAAAAAAAAAGCCCCTTTAAAGTCCTCCCAGGCAATTTCTGCGGAAATCGGAAATGTTGTAAGCGCTCCTACAGTTCGTCGCCGTTTGCAGAAGGCAAACCTTCCGGGAAGAATCATTAAAAAGGCTCCGTTGATGCGTACGAAAAATTTGATCATGAGGATAAATTTTGCACAGTCTCACACCAGCTGATCGGGCCTTGATAGTAAGAAAAAATGGCAAACCTGACAAATCAATCCACACAAAGGGTCTCCTTCATGCGGCGTTAGCAATGAGCAATGTAAGCCATAATTGGTTCACATATTTTTTTAGTGGATGTAACAACTTTTCTATGTACTCCACATATGTATGTATATTGATTTATATGGGCCTAATGCAACTTAACTCGCCAACGCCTTATTCAAATTTCACTACACGATTATGCTCGATACCCCAAATAATTGAGCGTTCACTTGATTTTCTTAAATTCCTAAGGGCTCCACAGTGTTTAGTTATCTTTTACATAAACCGACCACTTATTGGTCAGATGCGTTGTGTGCACTCAAAGCAATCTACCTGTTAAAACAAACCTTACCTCAAACACCAAAGACCTTGATGTGCATTCATTCGGCAGACATGTTTATATACACGTAGCCACTTATACATATGTATGTATGTATGTAGGTCCAAATACGCTGTATTTATAAATCAACCACAATTTTAAAGGAAAGATACAAGTAAAACATGGAGCCGCAGATACTCACCGCATACTCACTTTGGTAATTCACGCGCAATACCAGTAAAATCTAATAATTCGCTTAAATTAATCAATTTTATTTATTAATTTTTTAATTATTTTATTAACTAGCCTCTTCTGAATATATTAAATTCTACTTACCATCAGGTTTGAAGTGAAATAATGCAGATTGAGTCAATTTGATTCGCACGTAAAAAAATTTCAGATGTTTCTGCGTCGTCAAATTTTCCGTGAATGAAGAATGTTGTATAGGTTGAACAGTGTTGTTCATTTCTTGAAATTGGTGTTACAAGTTTTTGAATTTTAAATGTGTCCCCTACCAACAAAAAAAAAAAAAACAGCAAAAAAAGAAAGCTTGCAAGCCTTGGCCTGGTCAATACCTAAATACCACACACACTAAGCTAAGTTTAAGTGTTGATATTATGCGTATAATAAATTTCAGACCAATCCTTCTGGAGGTTGCGGCCAGTCTGGATCCAATGCCTACTCACAGGGCCGAAAAATAAAGGCTTTTTTACTTTTCCTCATCAATTTGAGCAGGAAGGGAAAGCATGCAGAATTAAAGGCCTCTGGCTTAACAAATTATCTTTTAATCTAATCAGCTAGACGTATATGGCCCTTTTTGGGCATCAATTTGAAAACGCTGGGTAAGAAACCATTTTCTAACAAAAAATTGTTGTCACAAGGTGGAAACATCTATCTTGTTGTCCAGACCCTGCACGGCTTTGCCTAAAAGCAAAACGTGCTCGCGCTTGGTACATATATCATTTGCTGGTCTATCAATTAGATAATTAAAATTGAGGTTATTTTTTACATTACACGTTACTCATACGACATGTTGATAATGTGATAATGGCATTATTAATCGCCTTGCTGTTAGTCTAGAAAAAACTTACATTTTTATTACTGTAACTAATATTTTGAATTGATATTTCATTAGAAAAACTTTAATTTCCAACTCGTTAAGCCAATTTTAATTTATGCTGCTTTTCGGCCAAAATATTGATTTTAACAAAATTATATTGCGAACAATGTTTTTTTTTTCAAGTGTCTGAAATCAAAAATACTCCTTTTTCATTAGAACTTTTTTCATATCATACTGTGGGCCGATTTATAGGTACTACCGGTTATAAAAATAAAAGTATTGTATATAATATAATCGATGCATAAATGTTAAATTTCTGAATACGTATTAAAAAATTTTTAATGAGGATCAACTACGCATGGGATATGGGTGACACATATTTACTTCTCAAAACAGATTGTTTTATCCCTTTTAAAAGTGAAATAACAAGCAATAGCAGCATTTTTTTCCTACCACACAAGAGCCCCCGTTAAACACATGCACACTCGTTTACACAGTATCACACACTCCATCCCCCACCGACACTGAATCCATAAATCGAAATGTTATTTTCATTTATTTTGACATATCAAAACAATAACAACAAATGCTGTCAGCCAATAAGAAACTTCATCCAACTGTAGCAATGCGATCGCTTGCTGCTAAACATCAGCGCCTGTTACACGAATTGTGCGATTCGACCAACACAAAATTTTCGAAATTAATTTGTAGACACGATTTGGTAGAACCAATAAAGTGATGTTGTTGTAGTGAAAAAGAACCTCAATCAAAAAAACAACAATGCTGCTGCTGACAGGGGTTCTTTGTTTTGTTTTTGTACGTCGCATGTTTGTAACTTTTACCAACGGCAAAGGCAACCAACCAACATGACGAGAAGTAGATGCAGTAAAAAATACAAATACCGCCATATTAAAAAAAAAAGTGCTGCTAGCTT
The DNA here is from genome assembly GCA_949775025.1 of Tricholauxania praeusta. Taxonomy (NCBI): domain Eukaryota; kingdom Metazoa; phylum Arthropoda; class Insecta; order Diptera; family Lauxaniidae; genus Tricholauxania; species Tricholauxania praeusta. Next base: position 9,649,803 of record OX459030.1, read on the forward strand.
AGAAGAATTTCCTAAATTTTGGGTCTTTACCTAAAAGAGTTTTTTTAATTTTATACATTTTTGATTATTTTTATTTTGTTTTTTTTTTAAGCAATTTTTAAAAATAATGTTTTTTAAGTTGTAAAAACCTTTGTTTCTAACTTGTGATAATTAATTTATATGTACATAGTATGTCTATGAAAACTTTTTCCAAATGTGATGTCACTAAGTCAATATGTATATGAAAAAAACTCACATTTTAATTTAAATCAAAATTATAACGAAAAAGTGTGCAGGTGGTTCTTACTAGCGAACCGTGAAATGAAGAATCATAATCGAGGTCATATTTTTTGGCTGAAAATTGTATCCACCTCGAAATATATCAAGATTATCAAATAAACCGTTTTGAAGAAAATAAATAATTTGAATAACATTCTTATTTTCATTATTGTTTATGACTGTCCAGAAAAAAATTGTTGAAATGTGTAAAAATTTTAGTACTAAAATTTTATCTCGTTCATTCTGCATGAAATCAGAAGTGACAACCTTATATACATATACTTTTTTATAGTCTTTAGCCTGTTAAACAAATTAATTAAGTAATGTCCAATGCTTGACTTGCAAAAATAAATATCGTTATAAGAGGACAAAGACACATAATTTGGGGACCACTAAAGATCGAAGCTGGCTACGTAGAGCGTTTAGTTAAAAAAAACAGGTATAGGCAGAATCTTTTACGGTATTATCGCCAAAAAGAGTATATAATTCAGGCAAACAGCAAAATTTTTTCTGGAGAAATTATCGGTGTAGCTCTTGGGCATAAATTTAAAATGGGAATTGTACGTTTTTTTTAAGTACTATGATTTTGGAATGCAAAAATTTATGACCTTTTTTTTAGTAAATAAAATTTTTTACGGTGAATTTTGTAGGTAGGGGCCGCAAATTGCAATTTTTCACCAGACGCCGAATGTGCACGGTACGCCACTGCATCCACTATGCATTATTGGCTGTATTTCATAAGGAATAACGCTTCAAGTCTAAAATTTCTTTCACAGTATATTTTTTGTTAAATGCTTGGGCGATTTCTCCATTAATTTTGAAGAACATTTTGACTATATTTCTTTTGCCGATGAGATTTTTTGTATTAAAGCGAAATAATAGATTATTGTAGATAACTGAGAATGGAGCAAATTATTTGTAATTTCTTTACAGTTAATAATAAAAAATTAATACATACTACTGTATGTAGTACATATTTAATTTTCGTATTTTGTAGCTTTTTGAACTTAATGCGATCTTGGGGGTTAGACACCATGGCCCCTAAATCCACTGGCGTTTTAATTGTAGGTAGAAAACCATATGGCATCACTATGCAGATATACGTGTGTGTATGTATAGCTTTAAATTAAGGTAAGGTTTATGTGATAGCGGAAATATTGTTATTATTCAGCGCCAATGCGCTCAAATTTCAAGTGGAAGCAGAAATTGAATTTGGCAATTACGTGACACATGCTATTGATGCTGTAAGCCTGGTACAAATATCGGTAACGCTGTGCAACAAACGTCAGTCTATTAGTACGTAACGTGATCTTAGGCTGTCACAACGGGATACGACAACGTTCTCGATGAAGGCAGCAACCGCAAATTGAGAGAACGTATTTGGCAGGAACACCATCTGAAACGGGTTATATTGCTAAGTGTAAGGCGTAACGTGAACACAGAATTACGCGAAGCACAATATAACATATCTGAAAGATACTAGCTACTCGTATGCAACACGATTCCCGCGTTATGAAAATTCCATAATTTCCACTTTGTTTGACTGAGTTTTGACTTTGAGCACGTATTTTTCATACTTAAAACTTATCCACTTTATCATTGAAATGCCCTTTAAAAGTGGAGCAACAATACCTCGAAACCTTGAAGTGACAAGGTTTTAACCTCGACATTCAATGTCAGTGCCAAATTACTTGGCGGACTCAGTCAATGACATGACCCTGATGGCGCATTGAGTGTTTGAAGGTTCGAACTTCGTTTGTTTACTTTTCACAAAATAACATAAAGAGGCAGTGATTTTGTTTTTCTGGAAAAAAATATATCTTAACAGATGGGTGAGAACTTTTTAGATCAAAAAAATCTTCATCCAAGACAAAATTGCATGCATTCTAACAAGACTTTGCTTTGAAATGGTTATTGTATTCAGGTTGTCTGCATATCCATTGATATCTCACTGCCTGTGTGTCCGTATGCCTGTATGAGAATAAATTCTTTTTTGCCGCCAGTTACTTTAACATGGAATAAACTATAGCTTTCTCTTTCCTTCCTTTGGATTACTCACATGGTGTGCATCTTGTTTCTTTGTCTTTGCACCTCATTTGCCACATGCGCTGTATCTTACAGTTTTTTCTGTTCGCCTGGTATTGCGGTCAGAAATTTGTTTCACTTTTGTTTTGCGACAACTCGTTCGTCGCACTCGTTCGTCATATGTGGGACAAGCGCAACAACAACAACGTGTTCACATTGTCCCATGGTTGGCTGTTACCGGAACGTGTGCGTTGGTTTCTCGTATGATTTTTTGAGTTCAATGTACGCAACGACAAACTTTTGAGTTTTTTAACGGTTATTGCCCTTGCAAAATTGTAAGTTAAGATTTTCACTTTTTCTGTTTGGTTGTTTACATACCTTCTTTTATTTTGGAGATTTTTTATACGCTGACATTTTTTGGGTGTAAAGAAAAAATGAAAATCAAAATTTACAGTGCAGATGTACAGATTTTTGAAATACGGGAACGCTTTTTGGACTAAATCCTGTAAATTGGACTAATGCATTATTGTAGGGGAACGAACGCAGCTGATATTAGTTTAAAATTTTTTTGAAAAAAATTATACTTTTGATTTCATGGGAAAGGCATCAAAAAAATATACATATTAGCCAATTTTATTTATGTATGGGGCAACGTAAACTTTTGCCTTACTGGACTTCGAAAACCTGTTGCTTTCGTTAAAATATGATTGTGCTTGAAACGTGAATATAAGATTAAAAATTAAGTTAATCACCTTTACTTTGAAATCAAATTTTTACACAGTAGTCAAATAATCTCTCATTGACTTTTAGAGAAGAGTTTTATTTCTGTGCATTCAGAAATGCTCCGAAAGAATTGATATCCTTGATACAAGTGTACGAAATTGGTCAAAATTGTTGTTTTCAACATAAGAGTGATAGAAAAATTTGGATTCAACGATAAGAACTACATATGTCATAGCCTGATAAGTTCAAATTTCAATAGATTTAACTTTTAAATTCATGTTTCAAAGAAATCCGTACTTTTACTAAAAACATGTTCTTTTTTAAGTACTAAACATAATTTTATATTTTACTGATTCCCATTTTGCATATAATTTCTAACGTTTTCTAAAAACAAAAAAGTTGCCAAGTTTTAAATTTAACTACTCTACTTTACAATACAGCTATACAGGCACATTTTGTATGAATTAAAAAAAGCTTAAGCTTAATGTGCGGTGTCTCCTATATGAAGCATCCTATTGAAAAGGTTAAAGGGTAAAATTATGAAGTAAAAAATTACTAATATTTAATTTTAACAGAAATTAATAAAACAATATCTGGAACCTTATTCTATATTTCGATGCAAAAGCGATGCGATACGCAATAGAATAAATTGTATTGAAGAATGAATGCATTGAATCGTATTGGTTTTCGTATCGCACTGCTTTCGCAACGCATTACAGAATAGGGCAAGACTGCGCCAACTTTAAATATGCCACAAAATAACGTTTTTTTTAGCTTAATATCTCATAATTTCATTGGCGAAACTAGAAATTTATCCTGTAAGCTAAGCTCATACATACATAAGTGTATGCATGTACTTATTTATATTTATTTGACTCATATAATGTTTTGCCGACCATTTCATCTGGGTTTGTACCGAAGGCTTAGCACGCAGCCTCCTAGTTTTGTACGTTAGAGCAGAATTCTGACAGTTTACTTCAATCATTGAGAAAAACACCATTTTATTTAAAATTCTTGTTGACTATTAATTATTGTACTAATTTTTCTTGTTTTCTTTCGAGAACAAGCTAAGCAAATAATGTACTATTGTATATCAAAGAAGTTCTAGAGCTCAAGTTCGAAGCTCAGAAAAAAAATTCCATAGAAAGTTTCTACCATTAGACTTGGCTATTCCACTTCCACTTCTGAATTAAATCGGTATCAGAACAGACCTGAATATTTCATTTTTGTTTTTAAAAGATGTTTCCTTATCTTAAAATGAAAAAAATAAAAAGCGGTTCAAATAATTTAAAGATTTAAGATTTTAAGTCTTAAAATTGTTCCTTCTTTCATAAGATACATATCTATTTGTTTGTATTTGGTTATTTTGGTGATTTTTCCTTTTAATTTTTACTAACTTACTCTGATTTTGGCCAAAAGTTAATATTTGGTTTCACTGCGAAAATTCCTTTTTCTTTTATTTTTGAGCCTCTTTGTTTAACCTTAATGACTTGAACGATTTTGCCTACACCCGAAGAAAAATGCAGCATATGCATATGCATTATCAAAAAAACGCCCTATTCAAAAGTATTACTCCACGTCACATAATTACACACTCTCACTCATAGACCGAGTAATCTACATTAGCGCCGCCACACCGTCGTCTTATCAACATGTTGACGAATGTTTATATTTTAACAGCTGCAATGAAAACTCAAACAATCGCAAAATAAATGCTGTTGAATTTTACTGTACGCCTGCTACATTTAAACTCGGCAACATTGCACTAGGTAAGTGCTACAGAACTGATCCGAGTTCGTTCGCTTTACCACAAGATGAACAGAAAGTAAACAACAGACGGCAAAAGCACTCTAGCGCGTGCACACTTACAATATGGAAACAACAACAATCGCGTCATTCTTGTGAAAGAAGTATATATCGGCAACAACATCAGTTGTCTTCTCGAACTCAAAGTTTGCGCGCGCCAATCACACAAGCGCGGCCACAAGAAGAAGCAGCAACAATTCTTGGCAAAGCAAAACAAATGTACTCAACAACATTTCACACTAGCAGCCGAAGTGGAGAAATATGTTGTCGTTGGCAATGAGTGGTGTGTAAGTTCGCTGGCTCGTAATATTTTTACAATTGTGTTGCGCTATTCGCTGTTATTCGTTGAGTTTACGTCACACGATTGGTATAATGCTGTTTTATTTGCTGCGTGCCTGGTTGAAATAAAAGTTCCTTTTTCTCAAATACAGTTTGAAATTGTTTTAGCAACAAAAATGTTTTTTTACCATTTTGCTGCACTGTATGATTTTGTATTTCGGTTGATTTTATTGGTAGTGAGTGTGTCTTTAAACACTTCTTTTCCCCAGTTATCATCACTACCAAACTGTTTAGCATTTGAATGAGTTGGGTCGGAAATTTCAGCCAGCACTGCAGTGTTGGTGGATGGGTAGACAGCGCGGCGGATATGTTGAAGAACATTTCTTGATTCTGTTAGGTTGTTGCACATGCTAAGCGTAGAGTGTTCCATAAAAGTTTAGATAAAATTTATTCCAGTCATAAAATTTATTCCGTATATCTTTAAGAAAAATTTGAAATTTTGTCTTGCAAGTTAATTGAATAATACAATGTTTTGGTTTGGCTATTCCTACGTCTTGGGCGATTCTTCAAAATGTCTCTTCCTCAGAAAGACGAGTTAAAAAATTAATATAAAACTTTCGCTAATTGTACATAAGGAAATTACCCTCACAAAGCTGCATTTTCATGTTCTCTTTCTTGATCTTCTACTATCCCCTATCACAGAGGATATCACATGCTATAAAAATAGCAAATGTATGCCAATTCACTATCGCATTCTCCAAACGCATTAGTTTCTGCTCGCATGCTTTTTCTTTCTTACAAAAATTTGATAGCAGATGATCAAGAAAGATAACATGAAAATGCAGCTTAAACTATGAGAAATTGTACACAGCAAATCGCCAAAATAATCGAATTGAAGTACGAACTGCTCCCTCATCCACTTAATTCTCCAGATTTGGCACCTTGTGGCTTCTTTCTCTTTTCAAATATGAAGAAATGGCTTGGTGAAAAAAGATTCGCAATGATCAAACAAGCGCCTCTTTATCAAAATTTGCTCTTTTTAATTTGTTAAAAAAGTTAGAAATGTATCGAGACGAAAGGAAATTTTAGCAAAAAATAAATAAATAAATTTTCATAACAAATATGAAGAAAATTTCCCATTATTTGATTAAACACAAAAACATTTTCTATATAAAGATTAGTTGCCTTCGGATCAAAGATATTTGATTTGTTTGTTTTCTCTGCTTATTTTTCGAGTAAAATTTATTTTGAGTGATTGCATTCTTTAACTAAAGCTATGAATTCATAAAGGAAATATTTTTTTTTAAATTTTAACCTTTTTAAATTATATTAGGTTGCATGTCTTATTGCTGCTTTGGCTTTATATTTTAATAAACAAAGAACTCATGTAAATTAAAAATGAAATACAACAAGTGTATAATAAAGTAATAAAATTTTTAAAAATAGATTCGTATGTATAAAATCATTTCTGAAAATAAAAAATATTTTTGAAAATAAAATATAATTTTCTTTCATTTCAAAAAATTACAAAGAGAACAAATTGTCTCCATAATATGTGTCAATGGAAAATTAAAAATAAAATTTAATGAACTGAGCTCTTCGAAATTTATATAGATACATCCTATACATATACTTAGTATGTATGTATGTATGACTTCAATTCGAAACATTTTTTTACATTTTTCAGAAAAAAGGTACAACGTACATAGTCTTGCGGCCAAGAATACTAAGTTACACTATATTTTCTTACAGGTGTTACCGTTTTTACGTAATATGACTCTTAATTTTGTAGTACTTGCAAGCAGTGCTGCCACTTTGGATAAAATTTTTGTAGCAAAATTGCGTAGCAAAACGGCGAGCAGCGTAGCAAAAGTCAATAATTGACTGAACTATCGTTTATTGAACAGTAAACTAAACATAAACTTTTTTATAAAACGAAAATATCACATTGAAATTCAGAATGGTGCAACAGTGCATAACATAAATGTGATTAACAAATTACAATTCACATAAATAAGAATAAATATAAAGACCAATTTCCATGTGATCTTATCTTATCTTATCAAATATCAGGGAGGACATCTCATGCTATGAAGATAGCAAATGTATGCTATTCACTCTCGCATTCTCCAAGCGCATTAGGTTCTGTTCGCATGCTTTTTCTTTCTTACAAAAATTTGATTTGATATCAATGATATGGGATAAGATAAGATAAGATCACATGTAAATCGGGCTTAATAGTTCATAAACATATTATATAATTCATCTGATTATAATCTATATAAGGCATCCATAAAGTGTCCTTATTTGAGATCAAACATTTTGCAGCCATTATAAAATCTATGGTATCTATTTTGTAGGAGTTACTTTTTTTATTTTTTATTAAATTGAGGTCTGAAAAAATTCGCTCTGCAGATGCACTGCTGTGTGGCAAAGCAAGCAATTTTTTTGAAAAGTAACTGGCATTAGAAATCATGAAAACTTTGTTTAGTTCACAATTCAGCTAGTGCTGATACAGAGTTGCCAATAAATTGGAAAATGTGTTTAATTAAAAAATTGCAGGAGAAAAAGTAAGAAAAATTATATGAATAATACAAAATTATATGGAAATGGGAAAAATGTAGCAAAATTGAAACATTTGATGAGAGTGGGTAGCAAAGTCGCAAATGTGTTATTTTTTGCTTAAGTGTAGCAAATTTGCTACGATAGTAGCAAAGTGGCAGCGCTGCTTGCAAGTAAACATGTGTATATAGGGCATTCTACGCCAAATCGTACACTGGTTTACTTTTGCATCTCAGACTTTTTTTTCAATTCTTTTTCTTTTAGTACTGGTTGAGAGTATTCTACATAATTTTAACCAATTTTTTTATGAAGTTATTCAAGAGACATACATTTTTGGAATCTAACGTTTTTTTTTTTTTGTTGAAATGCTCTTAACTTCTCGAATAAACAGTCGAATTCCATTTTTTTTTTTTCAAAATTGTCGTTTTTAAATGTACTTTTTTAGTTATCCGTGTTGCAAAATATCGAGACTTTAAAAAACAAAGGCATTATTTAATCGATATTTATTATCAGACCAAGAATTTATGTCTCCTTAAAAGCTTGATAAAAACAATTTAAAAAAATTATGGAAAATTTTTTCAATTGAAAGAAAAAAAAAACTAAATTATCGTTGAACAAAAACATCTACCGATTCATGTATTGGTATATATGTATATATTTTTTATTTTTTGCAAACATAAAATTTTAATATCACCGATCTCAGGAAAAATCGATTAGCAAAAAATCGATGTTTCGAAAAATCGATACATTAATGCATCGATATCAGAAAGACCTACGTTCTTGCGTCGTTACCTGAATTTATTAAGCTAAACTAATTTTTTATTTAATTTGTAAAATTGCCTTTTAAGTAGTGTTAACGAGTCCATTCTTCGTGATTCGCTAGGGATATTGATAACATAAAAAACATTTCCTGACCCTCCACAGCATTTGTCAGGGTAGTAAAATTCGTGTATTATGCATTTTATTAACAAAAGTCAACGGTAGCACCATAAAAATTGTCTGAACAACCAATAGCTTAAGAGAAATTGCTTGTAGTTATTTCACCAAAAGCTTGGGGAGGCGAGAGCTTAAATAACGTATCGAATCGATGATATTCTGAATTGAATCGATGTTATTAATAATATCAGATCCTTGGGGGGAAGGGGCGATGTCCCCCCCACCCCTACCCAATTGACACTTCTGATTGGAGTCCACCACTTTCTTCGACGACCAATTTTGTGGTGGTTTCGACCACCCTGGATAGGGAGAATTTAAGTGATAAGCGACTTACAAATAAATCATTTCCCAAAAAAGAAAATGTTTGCCTCAATTTATTCCCTTTTTTATCAAATTTTCCAACATGTCAACTGTAAATAAAATTCCTAAAATAAAACAAAATTTGTTGGAGTGACACTTTCACTTTTATAGAAACTTAAACTGCTTAAAAAAAAAAAAGAATTCTATTTTGACAGTGCGCAGAGTGAAAAACCATTAAGCTAGTTTTTTTTTTGTTTTTCCTCTTTTTATTTCTATTATGTGAACATGTTTTTTATTTTATCATACACTTGTTTTAAAAACATAAAAATGAGATGAAAAATTTAATTTTATGTTTTTTTTTTAGAAAATAGTTTTAGACAACCTCAAAACATTCGGCGGCCTATAAGACTCATGAATGGAAATGAATACAGCAGTAAAAAGCTTTCAATAAAATGTTTTAATTGTTTTGTTTATTTGCAGAAAAATTAAGCTAAGTATATGCAAATTTGGCTAACAAAATTATAATAGTAGTAAATATTTTATTTTAATTTGAAATCAGTAAACGGAATTTTATCATGAAATACCAAAAAGTTTGACTTTTACTTAGTAGACATTAATTTAGCATCAAAAGTTAGGACCTTGTGATTAGCAATTGATCATAAGATTTAGTACCAAAGACACATTAATATACATACTTTAGGTTAAGGTAAATTTTTCTCACTCTCAAGATGCTGTTAAATCGTACGACATCACAAATTAAAGTAAAATAAGTTTATGACGTCCGATCGTCGTCACAGAGAACATGTGAGCATATGAGAACATTCGATTAATTCGTTGTTTTCTTGTACGCTACAACTGGTCATCTGCACATTGATAAAACACTTTAATCCAACACCCAAAGATTTTGATTTTATGTTTCAGAATAAATTAAAATTTACACAGCATACTCGTACAAATGTAGAATTTTATTGAACTAAGCCTGCTTTGGACATTCCTGCAAAATATCTTCCATTAGCTTTGACAAAATTTCAAGTTTTATGACAGTATGTTTTTAATTGCTAATAATGGGCTTCAGTTGAGGATAGTCGCTTGATCCGAAAAAAATGTGCTCGTCGAAGATGTCCCTAATGAGCAAAGGTTATTTCAAAGATGAAGCTTGATGGAAATGCTTGAATTTGTACCAAAAAGTAAGTTCGATTAGGTTGTTTCTATAACTGGTAGCTGTTCCTGATTGTTTAAAAATATTTCAAGTATGCTTGATTAATTTACACAATTTTAGACCTCCGTGCGATAGAATCCGACAGAGTAATGTCGTTTTTAAATGTCTTTTAAGGTTCGAAATTTCTGCAAAATTTATTTGGATATCATATTTTTTTTATGTTCAATGTTATAGAAAAGACTATATGATTTTTTGGCAAAAAAAAAAGACTCCGTACGGTAAGATTTTTTTATAACTTGCACACTGGGTATATTCATTTCGTCGTTACGTTTGCAATTTGATTGAAAATGGATAAGATCAGTTTACCAACACCACTACCACTATAGCAATAAAGCATTTAAATTACTGCAACCAGATTCGCTATGATAATTGCTATGATAAGCACTAAGCAAAATATGAGCGGATTTTGACAAAAGACCGTGACATTTTCCATACAAGCAAATATCCGAAAACGCTATACTGAAAAACAATTTTGAGGGAAAGCGATCAAATCTCACAGAAATCCTAAGATTGATTTGTACTAGCACCAGATCAAAAGTGGGCACATTTTAACCACAGGGCAAGGTAACTCATATACAAGCAAGAGCTTAATATCACTATGGTGCGACCTGTTGAAGTAAATGTTAAAAAATTCGGTGCAACGATATTTTTTTTTTTTTTTTTTTTTTTATTATAAAAACAATATTTTGTGATGCAAACTAGCATTAAGGCAAGTTTGGACTTGTGGGCGTGGGAAAGTTCGGGAGCAATTAAAATACAGCTCATTATTAAATAAATTACGGTAATTACTGAAACATTGGAATCGTAAATGCTTTGACATACATATACTGTAGAGCACCTCTACCGCGTCCCTGTCACAAGATCGCGAGAAAATACCATTTATTTATACATTTAATTTTTGATAAATCCAGAAATAACCATTACTAGTTTTTTTTATGTTTGTTTGCTCGAAACTGTCAATTAATTTTGCGCTTGTTCTGAAATTTTTGTATATGGAAAACCTTTGCATCATCGGAACTGACCGTAGTGCACTGTTAAGAAAATATAACCAAGTGAGAAATTTCGGCGCATCCGCATCCATTGAAAATAATTTTTCGTCTTTTTAATGGCACTGAGCAATAAACGCAACTATAGAATTTTCTCAAAAGAATGAAAAAATCTTTTTAAATGTTTTTGAGCAACGCAAGAAAACCACAACGAAACAGTCTATTAGTGAAATTCAAACGAAACGCATAAATTTTTTCAAAAAGATATAGGTATTACAAAATCCTTAAGGTGTGTTATTGAAAAAACAAAAAAAAAAAACAATTTTATTAAATAATACGTTACAAAATAATGTATTTTAATATAAAATTCAAAATAAAATTTTTAAACTTTTTTTTTAAGCCAAAAATAAGTTCTATCTTCTACTCAGTATAGTTTACATTAATAACGAGTTTATGTACATCCAATCACAAAAAGTCATAAGTACATTAAAAAGCTTAAAAAAAATGTGAACATAACGAGATGTCACACTCAAAAAATTATATAAATAATGAAAATCCTTAAGAAGATCCTTGAAGATCGCGTAAAATCTGTGTTGTTGCATAACATGCCAAAAGAAGAAAACATGAAAACATGACAATCGATGTTTTCTTTCGTTATCTCAATATAAACGAGCATATGAGATATAGTTCACTCGTGTATTTAAAAAGTTGATTCGTTAACAAACCAAAAACTTATTTTAGAAAACACGACAAATTCCAACATCTATTTTTAGCGCAAAATAATGAAAATAAAAAAAGAAAAATTATGGCTTCATAACAGCACAAAAACAACAAATAACAACAAAATAAGAAAATGTCTGAGAAAATGTTGAAAATCTCCAAGCAAAATATAAAAAAGAAACAGAAAATAGCTGAAACAAAAGAAAAACACCAAGATCAACCATTTGATTGACCACATTCTAATTGAGCAAACCGAACCGAGGAGTAGAGTATATCTCTTTTGTATCTATCTCATTTCTTGAGGCTTTTTTTGTGAACTCTCGTAAATTCCGTGGAGAACTTATTGAGGATTCGAGCAGCAAAAGGTGGTTTTCCGTTAACGATCACTCGATATCAATGAAAGCGAGAGTGAGAAACGAGAAACATAAACACATGTTCATGTTATTTGTTTCATCTTAATGTTTGCTGATGAGTTAGTTGGCCAATTAAATCTCAAAATAGTTGAAACACTTGAGAAAAGTGTTGACAGTTTATACTCACGTTTGTTTAAGAGGAGTATTAAATGCTTAAGTGCATGGGCGCGTCCGTCCACATGTGCAAAGTGATGTGTCGTCGCATCATGGCGCTAAGGTTCAAGGGGCGCCAAATTGCAAAAAGTGACAAATTTTTTATTTTTTCCAAACACAATCATGTTGAATTCCCAACATTGTGCATTTGTTTTGTGCTTCTAGTCTCAAACATGGCGGAAAAAGAGGTGCTACACTTCATCTTGCGACGCAGCGCCAGATGAGGTTGGCGCTCCCGTCATGCTTAAATATTTGAGTTTTATATTCAAAATTTAAGGGCTTTTGTATTCAAATCAAATTAATTTTTATTATCTTTAATTTTCTAGGCATTCAAAAATAGTTTTAATGGAGAACCGTCCTTGTCGTCCTCAACGCAATCGTCGGCACAGTAGGTTGGTTCAGTTATTTTATGTTTGTAAGCTTGAACTTGAAAATTTTTGTAACAAATACAACTTTGCAAAATAATTATTAGTCAAATTTTGAAGTGTCAACAAAGCTTTTGTGATACCATATATCGATATGATCCTTGACCAAATGCCAATTTTTTTCCAGCATTCAATCCATTGCTCTCCACCTAAGATCTAGTGGCTATAATTAGGTTGTCCTAACTAGGTCGAACGACTTAACTATTTCAAGTTATGTACATCTATATCAATATGCAGATCAGAAATTTTTTGGATGAATTTTTATCTCTAAATGCAGACTATCAGAGTTGGAACACAGGCTCGTACCAACCCGACTTTCCGTGGCGGGGCAAACAAATTTTATTTTGCGAACAGTAAAACCAACGGTCTTAGAATCCCATCTTTGATGAGACGTACGGCAAAGCCACGTGTTCAACGGTGTAGTATGGGAAAAATATTAAGGCTGTTTACCACGTGTAAACACCAAATGAGATGAAACCTAGACTCCATTTTTTTAGAATAGTTGAAGATTAACGTTTAAATTAAGTTCAGATCAGAACACCGTCAGAGTCTGTTGGCCCAGTATTGCTTGAAACAGGAAGATACCGAACCCAGTGTGAGAAGCAGCAAATGAAGCCACATAAGCAAACTTGCCTAAAGAGCAGAAGAATAATGAAGGATATAAATAATCGATGGTAATCAACTGACAGAGTTTTTTTGTATCGGTTTCGAGCCACATTCTGACAGGGTACGCCCAACATTTTGCAAAGGTCTGATCGTACTGATCCAACAACAACTGAATTATGACGGATGCACACATCATCAAGCCAGAGCGAAATTTTTCAAAACTCATTCCGATGAAGCCACCGATTTGCTGCATCCGCTCATTAGCATTGCATGGGGCTTCGAAAAATTCTCACAAGAATGATCATGCGACGTTATTCTCAAAGTTCCGAAAAATTATGATGATGAGGATAGCTCCCTTTTTCGTAGAGTTTTGATGATAGTGCATTATGTCGTACCTTGATAAGTGCCAGAAGTTTCTCATTTACGGGAGGTGGAGTTGTTGTTTTTTAAAGCTTATCCAATTTTTTCCAGTGGTGCTAAAAATATATTTAAAACATTAACGATTCTCTTTGGATGAGTGACGAAATTTTCTGCAGACGTCTCTCTTTCGCAGACGTGCCGAAATAACTAGCACTTTGAATATAAATCCCTAAATGCTCCTTTGGAGCAGCTTTCTTAAACATTTTATTTTTACGATGTTATTACTCACACTCTAACAATGAGCATGGATTTTTTTTTTACTAAAAGCATGTTGTTAAAATTTTAATTCATTTCGGGATAACTAATAAGAGCCTTTATATTTTTAGACGCGCATGGCCACCAGAGGATGATATTCATCATTCGCGTCCCGAAAAGCGTCTTTTTACACCCGAAATTAAACGCATGCTCAAAGATTGGCTTATACGTCGCCGCGAAAATCCTTATCCAAGTCGTGATGAAAAGAAACGCCTGGCTATTGAGACTGGACTAACATATACACAAATTTGCAATTGGTTTGCTAACTGGCGACGAAAGCTTAAAAATTCAGAACGTGAAAAGGCCAAAAAATCATGGGGTCATTTGATCAAACATTATAATACAAATGCTCGAGGAAATGTTGAACAATTTAGCATTTCCTCAGAGGATAGTATCTGGGAAGAAAATGAGAATGGTGCATTAGATGAATTCCGTACTGATGATGATGATTTCGATGAGGATGAAGACTTTTCGGACAGTGAGATGGATTTAGACGAAAGAGATAACGCAGAACGCAGAGAAATACAGCAAAAACCACCTGTACGTTATTTGCATACAATGCATGAGCCAAAATTTTATATGGAGACTATTAAAATGGAGCATAGCAATTACTATCCTGATGAAAATGGTGGTATAAATACGACAGCACAATGTTATCAAATAAGTTCAACAACATCAGAATATGGACCGTTAACGATGGAAAAGCGGCTCGTTGCATCCAAAAGTAATAACACCATGATGTTTAGGGGCGGTCAGGAAGCTTATGTAAATCAACAGCAGCAATTGCAATCACAGCAGCAGCAAGTTCCGCAACAACTACAAACATTCATACCAAATAAAGCAAAGTACAAACAACAAATGATGGAGAAATATTTAAGAGATACCAATGAATGCAATGGCAGCAATCATAACAAGAGTGCGGTAGCACTGTCAACAGTAGAAAATGTCTCTGCTGGTGATGCTACTGCTAGCGGTACAGAACTGTCTAAATGGCTGGAAAGTGCTGCCAAATTTACCCCAAATAAAAACAACTATTTTATAGAGTGGAATAGAAAACGGTTTGTAAAAAATTCAAAAATTCTGATTTATGGAAACATTTCGAAAAAAAATAAGGTCCCAAAAAATTGAAGTTGCATTAAGAGAGATTTTTTACAATTTACGCTCTTAAGCCACCTGTTAGTATTGAGTAAATGGGCTGAGTTTTAGGGAGTATAATTTGGATAAATAGCTTTTGAGGAGGTACAGACGCCTTAATATACGAGTGGGATATTACAAACCAAAATGAAAGGATGATGCAAAACGTGGCTAACTATTTTAGATCAAAGTGAAGTTCAAAGCGATCTTAAGAGAAGTACAGATAATATGGGAAACTTTACGAACAAAACCTATTGATGGCCAAAAAAAAAAAGGTCATGAAAATAATATTGTTGATCAAAAAAATTTAGATATTGTCCAATTTTCGATATACATACAGATTTTTATTTTCAAAAGCCCAACTAATTCCTAATAATTTCCAACACAGAATTCATATTTACAGAGATAAAATATATATTTAGTTAATTGTTGTATTTTGAAATATATATAAGTATGTGAAATATCTTTCCTTTTTTTTCAGAAATAAACTCGATAAAAAACATCGTCCAAAGCTATCACGAAAAGTGACTACGATTTTGCCTAAAAATGATCCAAATCAACCGCAACTACAGCTACAAAAACAAAACTCGGCAAAGCAACAACATATCTATGATACTATTCATCACAAGGATGAATTGGATGCTGCAGAGGCTTTGGCAAATTTAGCATTCAACTGTCGACAACGCATGTTGGACTCAAATTTATATCCGCCACACCCAACAACCAATGCGATTCCTAGTTCCTGAAATCAGCACAACTGATCAAATACAAATTATAGACTAGTCTGAACAAAAAAAAAAGCAACAAAAATACAAAACCAAAATAACAAAATTATATGATGACATAGAAGTGGAAATGAAAGCATTCCAGCACAGCAATTGGGTGCTTTTTATATTTTACTTTTTTTATGTGGAGAGGAAAGTGCTATTTTTATTTTTAAAAGAAAAACACAAACAGTTACTAAGTTTAAAAAGCTGCACCGAAAAACATTTAGAAATCTTACAAAAGACAAATTTTCAATAAATGACAAAAAGTTAAAAAATTTGTTTGCTTCCTGATAAAGGTTATAGCTGTGTGGTCAAATAAGTACTAGAAAAAGTTTTTATCTTTAGTTATACAATAAATACAAACATGTTTTAGTGATCGTATTAAAATGGAATCTAACAAAAAGTTTCGCGACTCCAACAAAGGAGAAAGCCGACCATAAAATTATCATGTTAACCATAAGTGTTTTCAGCTACATTATTTAAGCGAGACCTTTTTGTTAGAATTTATACTCTTTGAATTCAGAACAGCTTACGTATACGACGCCTCAATCTGGTTTTTATTGTCGCATGTGTTCAGTTTAGTTTTAGTCTTCAACATATTTCCTTTGGCATAGATAAGGATATCGTTCGTTAGACCGATGAACATTTTTTTTTTGTATATTTATTTAACAAAACATGAATTGATTGCTATGTCTGTTAGCAGTAAAATTTGTAGACATGATCGCGCACGTTGGGTGAGTTTTAGTCTTATGCCATTTGAGGACATAAAGTACACAATAAAGATAGGATTATAACAGGCTGACTATCAACTTTGTTTTTATCAAAGAAATATATCAACGTATACCAAGCGAACTTTCGTCAAAGTTCATGTTTTTACAAAAGTATTTCAATCATAATAAATACAGTGCATCTATTAAACTTTGTATCAAATATTATTCCGATTGCATTCCAATAATTTAATATTTAAATGTTTTATTTACTAACTAAAATATAAATTTACTCTTGGTTTGGCGCTGCCGCTGTCGAATCTGTTACTTTCTCACCAGTTGCGTCCTTCTCATTATCTGTTGCAGATTTGGCGTAAACATCCAAAACATTGGCAAAATTATTTTGATGTGTCTCCAATTGTTTAACCAAATTAACACCGGCAGCCAGTTGCAGGGTATTCACTAGCTCTGCCTGTGCAATGGGTAAACTAGGCATTCGTGCATAATTCACAAGCTCATTTCGACTGAGCAGTGTATTGTCCAAGATGCCACCAAGTAGTATCAATTGTGGCACCTTGCGTGTTAGACGAATCAATGTTGCCACACGATTCTCCGTTGAAAAAACCATACAGTGACTAGAATCGAAAAGAGGCAAAATTGCTTCGTATTTGCTACCAGCGATTGCTTGGCTAATGATTTTTTTGCCATATGACTTCAAATGCATATTTTGTTTATGAAGTTGTACGCGCACCGGAAATAGATCATCGGCAGTTATGGAATTTAAATGAAAAATCGCAACCATCTGCGAATGATCCAACCAATTGCGCACCTCTCGAGCTATTATGGCATTGTATGGACTTTCAGTTTGTTGTGCTAGCCGCTCTTTGGTGGGCTGAAAGCAGGTGCGGGTTTTTACGGGCTCCGGAAAAATGGGTTGTGTTACGGCCATCACCTTAGCACGTTCGTAGTGTGGTGCTCGTGGTCGTTGAATGTTGATTTTACCACGATATCGTTGGCATTGTGTTAGCGGGATGCGGGTTTGAAGCAACGCTATAGTGCAGATGGATTGTTGTATAATCAAAATGTTGAATTATATTCACTTTGCACTTACCTTGTTTTATTAAATTTGACATTATTTTTGTTCAGATTTCGTATTTATCATTCGCCTTGCAATCTCTGTAATGAAAATTGAAATATAGCTCATAATAAATAAAAAAAAATATTTTTAATCAAAATACTAACACATAAATTTAATTTTTGGTCGCGTTCACGGACTCGTGTTTATCAAATAATTAACAGCTGTTTTTGACATTTGTGTAGTTTGTGTTAACTTCGAGTCTCGTTCTTAAGCTACAAACAGAATGTCCGATACTGCGAGCCTTGGCAAAGATGAGGCCGGTTCTTACCAGGGCTTCTGTTGCCCAATGAAACATTGTAAGTTTGAATTTTTCGAATACAATTACATTAAGAAAAGCAGAGATAATTTATACCGTGGCGCCGCAATAGTGAAATGGTTTGATATGCATTTATTTGCGTTAAGCCGTTATTTCTTCGCAAACTGGTCGAAAAGTAACTTGAAGGTGTTGCACAGAAACTTGCTGATAAAAACTTTAAGACTAGAAGAATATAGAATTTTCGCTATCTCTTACATCTACTACTCGCACTGCCATATAAGACCAATAGTGCTCTTAAGCTTATATAAAATCCATCAACATTGCATTTAATAGTCTTAATAATTATAGTGCTATCCCCTAGATTACATGCAATCAAAAAATTTGATCGATACTTTACAAATAACACCACGTGTCATTATATACAAGAAGCGATTAAAAACTACTGATAGTTATCTACAGTCTTTAAAAATAAAAAACACTGGAATGGTAAGTTAATAGTTAATAATTAAAATTGTGGAAATTGGAAATGTCATGACACACTTTTGTTTTAGTTTCCTCGCCGTTTGCGTTACTTTACGGATAGTCCTTCAGATACAACATTTTATGTAGATAAAAATGTGATGGGAAGAGATGTTGCACCTGATGATACACTAATTTTAAGTGTTAAAATTGAACCCAATGACAGGAAATCAATCGATCGGCTTCGTCACATATATATAGAAGTTGAGCACCCTAATTGTATAATTGAAATACCAATAATAGGTAATAATCTCGAATTTTGATCTGTAATCAATAATGCTTTTTTTTTTAATTTGATACATCTATAGTTGTGCAAAAACAGAAAGTTAGTTGCCCAAGCACTATTAAATTTCCTCGAAGTGTGCGACGTTCGAAAACATTTTATGAATTCGTAATATATAATCCGACAAATGAAATAGTGGCCGTAAAAATGTATGTACTGTAAAAGTTAGAAAAAAGTAACAACAAAACAATAACTTACGAAACAAAGCACATATGCATTATTTCAAATCTATTTACAACCCATAGAAAAGGCCCAAAGCAACTCAAAATAAAGCAACCAGAGTCAAATATACATGCAAAGGATTACATGAGAGTGCTTTTAATGTACGATATTAAAGATTTGAAACCTATTCTCGATCAAATGAGCGTTAAAATTGGAAAAAGTATGTATCATCATAAACATTGGCACATAATCATATTTATCGAACTTTTCGCTGACTAAACTTCAATAAACAAATAGTTACAAAAAATCAAAAAAAAAAAAATAAATTACAACGTGCATACATCTGTAGTGATATCTTTAGCTTTAAGGGCTTTTAAAAATTAAATATTAGAATGCTGTAGAGAAAGTTTTCCTTTACCGGATCGTCCGAGGATTTCAAAAATAGCCATAGCTACTCTTCCTCTTCAATACACACTTGGAATAATATCGATATCTTTTTTTCAAATTTACATACAAAAGTTTGTATGGAGACCTACATATATAATAAATTTCAATTTACGATACTTCGAAAAGCAAGACAGCTAAATGATAATGCGCTTATTTACTTTCATATTGAGGATTCTAATAAATTTTTTATTATTTAGACCCATTAAATATGATACAATACACAATTGAACCTATGCCTGACTCGTTATTTCTTGGTGTGAGCCATATTGATTTCAATACAACGAAATATAAAAAAAAGTCTGAAAAAGACTTCATCGTTTGCAATGAATCCCCGGAAACTGTTAACTTTACAATGAAGTTTTTAACTGATGAATTTGAATTGATCGAAGGTTTCGGTACTAAAACTAAGGAATCATTTGAAACTGATAAGGAGTCGTTTAAGAGTGATGTGCCAAGTGTGGTAAGTTCTCAACTTGTCGCTCATGAACGTCAGCAAAGTGATCAGTTTGATTTAAAGGCCTTTCAGCAGTTTACATTCAAGCCTATGGTAAGTTATTACATATAAGAATTGGCAGATTTCAACAAAAACAATGAAATAAAGAGTAGCACCTCAACGATCTATGTTGAATGTTTAGTTCATACAATCACTTCGGAGTATTCTTCTATTTACACACAACAAATTTAAGCGCCAGTGCAGCACTTTGGATTAGAGCGTCAGCGTCGTTTACCTTTCAAAATTCTATTATGCACATACATTTTATTTGAAACCATTGTACAATTATCCTAGTGGCAGCAATCCTAAGTGACAGTTCTTATGCCTGCATTTTCTGTCAAAATCAGCTTAGATAAGGCATCGACATTTCCAAATTACGCACTCATAGTTAAAAGCGCGCGTTGTCAGAGTTCTTGTCTTCTTTTGTTTTGTTTATTATTGACATATATGATAGGTAATTTCACGGTTGCATTTTTTGAGTTTGAGAAGATGGTTCTACCATGTATAATCGTATCATGATTTGAAGCAACCCGAAATAGCAACGCACTAACACCAGCCTTCTTCTTCTTCTTACAATATACCAGTCATTCCGAAGGATATACAAATTCTTAAAAAAAAGGACTACCAGAAACATTAATTTTAGTCCTTTGATCGTTTTAATAACACTAATCGTCGATAAATTTAATTACACTGTGATTAGTCTGGCTCTGGTGGTGGTTTTTTACAATAAAACTGTCCATATAATTATCTCAATCTAAATATAAAATTATATAGTCTTTTATAGCTTTGACCTACGTTTTGCAATAGGATTTCATTTATGAATAAAAATGTAACTTTGAATTGTAATTATTTGAACACTTACTTCAGCAAGATTAGCCTTGCACATTTGACCTTATCCATTAAATTGTCTAAAAAATATATCTTCCTCTATACACATTTTGCTCCTAACAGATGAATTCTTTAAAATCGAATGTATCTACAAAATTCACCATAGTGTTTCAACCCGAAACAGAGTACACAGAATGTGGGCTTGAAGCTGACGCACCATATTTTTTAAAGACGAAAGTATTATTCACAATTGTGGATGAACTTTCTAGTGAAATTAAATCATTGATTGTCACTGGACTCATTGATGGGCTCGAGGCAGCCCTATCACCTGGCCATTTTGATTTAAGAAAGATATATCTTGGTGAAGAGCATTGTCAACATATCAATGTAATTAACAAAGAAGGTAAGTTGTTATATTTAATTTCGCTTTATTTTAAATAAAACTTAAAAAATTTTTTACTAAATTTTTTTAAAGATATTGTGGAGGAAGATATTTATTTTATGGACCATAGCTCTCCTCATGTTGCGACTTGTATTGTTACTCCACAAAATGGTGTGCACTTAAAACCGGGCGAAAATGGAACTTTTACATTAACAATTTATGCACTACTATCTGGCAAGTTTAATGTAAGGTTGAGGTTTAAAGTTAAAAGTGGGATTACATATTTTGTCATTGTAAGGTAAATGTTTTCTGTATATCTTTCGATCACAATTTTCATACAAATATCTATATATTTTTAAGAAATTCACTTTTTAACTTAACCATTTTTAAATATAACAATTCGACTATGCCACCGAAATGTGTTACATTTAAAAATATATTGCTTAATAATTTAAAAATAACTGCTCAAAATTATTCACATAACTTTGCAGAGGCCTTGATGTTTATAACGCGGTTTCCCGCTTAAGAACAAAAATTCACAATAGAGCTTGTCAATATGTTATTTGGCAGCGCAGTCTCATGAAGTTCCTAATTTTCAATCGAAAAAATTCCGTCTGTAGACGACAAATAGGCAAGAAATAAAAAATAAAGAGAGTCCTCAGATTGATTGCATTTGGAATTTGAATTTTTTGTATTTGAAGTTCATGTCACGAAAATCTTCAAATTCCCGGCTATTTCAGACATTTTTCAATTCCTACCAGGCCTCCGATTTTGATATGTCGGTGACTTGTTAACCCTGTCGCCGTTACTATTTTTATTTTATTTATTTTATTTCCATTCAAATCAAAATATTGTTCCGGCGTCTTCAAACTGTCAGAGCAGAATATAACATACAAAATGCAGCAATGAAGTTGTTAAGCACAGCTTTTAAACTTGAACCATATCAAAGCAGAATATAACGTACAAAATATAATTTACTGCTTTGCAATGGTAAGAAATTAAACTTTTTTTCCTGATTATTTTTATGACGACACATTTTTTTGGAACAACCGATGCAAAGATTCTGCAATATAAACAAACTTTTAGGTTTCACGTAACTACCACTAGCAAACGACTCGTTAACAATAACTAGAACAGATGGAAGCGGTCATGAAATTTCAGGAGTACTTGATGGGGGTAAATGGCACGCAATAATTATTTACGTTGTCTTCTACACGCTTTTGGCTTACACCAATATCGTTCATCTAAAATTGTGCACAGGGCCGTTGAGAGGAAATACGGTTGCGGTGGTAACCATGTACCCCACAGTTCCCCTCTCCCAACAATTAAAAAATTGTAAAAAATCGTAATCGAAACAATTTCCATATATCCGTGCAATATATACTTTTCTTGCTTTGGCCGATGAAAAACCATTGATCCAATTTTCTCGCCAATTTCCATTCCAGACAAAGGCTTACTAATGCTGACATTCTTGTTTGAGCCGAACAGTAACGATGAAAGCTTTTTATCCTTGCGAGAACGCTAAAAGAACGTTTATTACTGGCAACTGAGATTGGCGATTTGTAGAATATACGCAAGGCTATATACAAACGTTTGGGAATTTCTGGGATACATGAGTTACATGTAGGTCAGAATACAATCTTCATATCAGGATTCCACGAAAATTACAAAATATCTCTTAAAGTTAGTTTCTTAAGATCCAGTGAAACTCTAAATGACACTTAGTTGGAAATAGCTTCTATTCAATTTTACCTCAAATATTAGTTTCTAATATATTAAAATTTATGAACCACATTGAACGACAAATTAAACCACACATAAGAGACATGTTTATTTTTTTATCCTTTTTTATTTTTAGAGGTACTGCAGCTAACCCACAAGTAAGACATTTTCCTGATATTATAGAATTTGGCACCATTCCAGTTGCTATACCTCAAAAACGTTATCTACTTATCATGAATCCATTGTCAGTTCCAATGACATTGCAATGTTGCGCAGCTGAAGATGGAACCGAAGCACCTTTGACTTTTAATATATTTAATTCTGATGGATTACTGCCTTTGACTGTGAAAAACCCCATCAAACAAATACAGGAAATGGACGATGAATATGATCCAAATGATGCTCCACCAATTATTACTACTGATAAAGAAGTAAAAAAAGTACCATCTTTTCACTCCATTAGTGAAGTAGATACTTCATCGTTTAGTACTAAATTTGAAGAAGAGGTTTTGGGTAAGTTGCAAACAATTCTTTGATTGGTTATCATTTGCATTATACGAGTACATAAAGAGTAAGCTTTCAAGCGATGTTAGGGATGTTATAAAATGAATCTTGCGCATCTCACGGCCAGTTTTTCAGTGTAAGTTTAACTCAGTTTCTGGCAGTTACAACAAGTAAGTTGTATAACTAATTTGAACGGACGATATCTTGGCTGCAGATAGTAACAATGTTATAAGAAATGATATCCATTCTTTTTCAACAGTTGATTCTTATCATCCACCTCTGAGTATCGATTATCAATCTTGCAATGAAAATTTGACTAATACCTGACTTTTTAAAATTGAAAGAGTATTCAAGGAATAAGCGAGGCAACTTATTTACTTTAATAATAATATATTCGGTGCCATATATACTTAGATATGTTAATAATTCCACGTACCGTTGGTCCACAAAAGATTTGAAGAAAACTCACAATAGCCATAATGAGGCATGGAACAAATACATGTGCAGCCAGGACCGAAATGACCTAAGTAGTTGATTACCAACGACTGTTTGTTCTGAATATTTCAATAAAATTCGGCTGGATATTCTTCATGACCCCAAGCATTTTTAGGGATTTATTAATTCTAAAAAAAGGTTTGATGAGTTTTCATCTTAATTCAGAACAAAATAGTTGGCTCGTTAGCGATTCCCAAATTATGGTGGGGTAGCTATTTGAAAAATAATTTTTTACTGACGATCTCTTACTTTTAGTCAATCCAATACATAAGTATATAGCCACTCATAATGAAATATACCTCATCTATTGATGATGACTTCAGCTTCGAACCTGATTGTATTTTAGCGACAGTATTAATTAACTTTGGCTGAATCAGCCGCTCACTTTTTTATTTAATAAATTTATTAGAGAAAGCTATTTTTCTAAATACATAAGCCACATTTCCAAGAAAGGGTATAAAAATTATGCTTCAAATTATAGACCCGTGGCTAAGCTATAATCTTTTCACTTTCAGTTCATATTGAAGATTTTGCTTATCAAACTCTTTGGGACATAAGGAGACGAAGATTTTTGGAAAAAGCAGAAGCTGAGAAAAAAGTTATGCAAATAACTATGGAGTATCTTAAGTCATGTCCATACTTTGATGATATGAATATGAATAACTATAAACTAATGGATTGGAATGCTTTGCCAAATGATCCACAAGAAATATATGTTGATACAGAAATTGTACATCTAAATCCAAATACTGGAAAAAAGTTAACCGTTGTTATAGTACCAAATAATGTTGGTTACTTTAGTCGTGCTATTCAAGTACGATGTTGTCCTATTAATCTATTTAAGTCGGATGAAAACACTGAAAAAAAATATATTGACACAGATTTGATGACCACAAAAATATGGTTTGAATATAACTGTCGTGTTCCAGAGCTACAGTGGGAAGAATTAATTGATTTTCATAAACGAACTATCTACGCTGGTACCGAATATGAGTTTACAATGACTTTTATAAACTTAAGCAGTATTGGTGGATTTGTCTATTTTGATGTTGTGGTAAGAACTACCATTGGATCATTATTTTCAATGTATTGTGTACTAATTTGTATTATGAAAGCCTGATTGTGATGCGGGCGAAATGTTTTTCACAGAGAACCAATGGAAATTCTATTGTGAACCAGAGTTCGACACGTTTGCAGAATGTGCTGTAGTTTATAAAAAATGGGGCGAGGTTACACTTAGCGGAATGTATGTTTTATTAAATGATGGTATAGTATTAAGCACGGTTTGGCCCTAATACATTTTTATATGAGGGTAGTTCGACAAGTTTTTAGGATGAGGTATTCCAAGTTTTTCCACATTTAAATTTCGACGTTAAATTTGATTTGACTTTTTTAACAATGTTTAGTTAATCAGACTTAAAAAAATAGCATTAGCATTTGTTTCAGGCGGACACCGAATATTCTCTATCTCTTGCCGAAATTTAGTTTAAGAACCGACTCACTTAGACCATATGATGCATAGACATATATACGGGATATGTACATATGTGTGTATTGCTCGATAAATGAAAAGCTGAAATAGTATATTTCTTAACACACAAAAACTTTTTCTCCTTCAAAAGTATTCGCGTTGTTGGATTGCAGAAAAGGTTTCCATTTCACGTTTCGGCTTTTGTTTTACCACAAAAAATTAGTGTCACCCCGAAAAATGTTTATTACCGCATACAAGTCCTAGAAAAGATGCGATTTTATTTGTGGATTGAGAATGTTACAACGACTGCTACATGGATTTCATTGTCGTTTGTAAGTACACCTTGGTATTAAATCACCATGGCTATATTAATATTAGATTAAATATTTTTATAGAAAAATGTACCGCTTGATATTATATTGGATACAGAAGGTGCCATACTGTCACCAGATGGTCAAGGTGTCTGCATTACGGCGTTAGTAAAGTTTTATGATCCAGATAATTATAAAAATTCTATTTATATTAATTTGCATTATGGAAAAAGAATTGTGAGTATATACTAAATGATATATGAATTGCTCAAACCCAATGTAACATCAATACGGATCAATAAGTATATTTTTCATGCGACTTTTACTTCAGTCGAGTTGGAAAGAGTTCATTTGGTACAAAGTTTTCTCCCTGGGTATTTTTATCTTACTGTAAATAACATGTGTTGATTGGTTTCAATCAAAAACAATAAATATCCCTTCTTAATGTACTGTCATTGTGGATGCCATTATAAAGGCGATTTTTTTAAATATTAAATTGGGGGTACTCATTGCCAAAGTCTTAAGGAGGAATAGGTGGTACTATTGACTTAGATCGCAATGAAAGTTATACAAAATTATTTTTATTTGTAATCCGAAACGTCTTCTTCTTCATCGCATGTTAGATCAGCGCCGATGTTCGAATTATGCAATGTGACTGTAAATAAGTCAACCATCATCTTTCTTCTCTAATGGAGAAAATAATTGCCCGTTTATTTCTACGGTTCTACTCAAATTACTTCATGATCATACAGAAATTAAATAAAATGAGTATTGTTCACAAAGAAAACTATGCAGTGCAGAACTCCTACCAAGCTTATACCAATAAGCTCAACTTTAAGCGAGTCAATTTCAGTTAATTGCCGAGTCAAGTCGTTTTCATTGACAACCGTATAGGTTTCATTGTTTCCAGTACCGATGGTATATCTTTTAAGTTTTGGATGGTATTTTACTCAGCGTTTTCAATACCGTAGTAATAAACATTATTGTTACATACGATATTTTTGAATAGTTGACATGAATTTCAAGGGCCTTCCACAACTTTACTGCCACTGCTGATGACAATATTTACCTATTAATTGATTGTCGCTTAGTAGCCAGTCAGAACGTCATATCAAACGATGTTTTCATAGTGACAATAACTTTGCAATTACAAAAATTTTCTTCGAATAGTGAAAATAGGAAAATTTTTTAATGAATACAAATTTTTACAGGAAGTTCCAATCTATTTTCTTGTTGAGGGTATGCCATTAATTTTTACACCCAATATTAAAGAAGGTGTGGATGCTGGTGTTATTTTGAGTAATACGGAGCAAAATTTCCATGATGATATACCAAAATACTTTAAAGAAATTAAAGTTAAAAACTACGGCAGACGAACTTATCGTTTGACTCTAAATAAACTTAAAAGTGGCGAATCGACTTGTGCAGCACCCAGAACAAAAGTGAAAGTAACTGTTACACCTAAGTTTCTAGTGCTAGAATCCGGCCAAACTGATGCTTTTCAAATAACAATAAATGCATTTGAAGAAACAGAAATTTATAATGAATTTCGAATACATATAGTAGAAGTTACAAACATTCAAAGATTTTTAAATTTCTGTTGTGTGATAAGGGCTAAGTTCGTATTACCACAACTAAACTGGACAAGAAGAGAAATGACAATGGTTTACCGAAGAACACATAAATTTAATGACCATCTTCAAATGGGTAATAAACAAATTACGAATGTCAAATTTTCAATATTCAATCATGTCTTGAATTGGATTTTATCTAATATGAACAAACGAAAAGGTTTTTCAGAAAGGCATTTTTGCACTGAACTCAAATCAGAGCTCACACCAAATTTTTTTTTGAGACAAATGGGGTACAAACCCCTAGACAAAGCGTTTTGTTGCCATTGTGAAAAAAATGCTTCAAAAGCACATGTGATCAAATTGCCTTATTTAAAAGAAGAATGCACTTTCCAATTTACTATGCTTTTGAAGGTTTTTCTCAAAAACAGCTATAAACAAAAAAATATTTTTAGGTGTATAAACCCGATTTCTTTCAAAAATTTCACGCGATGAGTAGTTTCTGAGCCTAGATTCATATTGAGCGCGAAAAGAACCATTCTTAATCACTATTTAGCTTTCAGTTATCAAAGCGAAGATTAGATTGGCAGCGCTGTCTAACTCAATTCTTTAGTTATAATTGACTATTGAAAGTTAGTTAACATTTAGAAAGCTACAATTATCGCTAAGCCAAATAATCAATTCATTTTCTAGTCACTGCCGAATTAAACAACGCCGTTGATTGTGATATTGAAAATGTTCAACTTAAGGCGATAGGACCAATTCGTATTAAATTATTTCATGAGCATAAATTTGAAAAGGAAATATGTACAGCTTTTAATGCTTTGGAAAAAAAGGAAATCATAGTAGTTCTTAATAAAAGTGCAGTTAAAGATAAATGTTGTGCAAAAGTCGAGGGAAGAATTCACTGTACAGCAAATGGAAAAATACAGGTGAGAAAGCAACAAGAAACCAATGTTCATATATCTCACTTTAAACTTAAGTTGCTTTTTCCAGAGATCCTTCATATTACATATTAAGGTACTAATGCCTAAAATAAAGATTTCACAACCCGAAATGATAATTTTCAATAAGCAAACAGAAAGTTTTGCAATTGTGGAAATTGAAAATATTGGTTGTCTAGATGCACAATTCAAATGGAAGAAGCAAGGAGAAAAACGTAACTTTGTCGGAGAGGTAAGTGTCAAATAAAAGTTATCATTATTTTATTGATATCTTGAACTTATAGTACGATGATGTGTTTGCATTTACACACGAAGTACTTTCGGACTTACTGCGTATGATGGAGCTTGACGATGACGAAGAATCTGAAGAAGAGGAAAATTTGACCTTACGCTATCAAAAGTATCGCTGTAGGCTTCTTAAAGCTGAACAGCATGATCCCGTTGGTATTAGGAATATAATAATGGAATTGATTGAGAGCTTAGACCTAGAACATAAACGTTACAAGATGAGTTTGGGCGATAGTAATTCAATGATATGCTGGGAACTCGTTGAACAAAACAAGATTGAGCAAGAAAAGCAAGATGTAGTAAATAATGAACCTGTGTCATATAAGGAATGTGCCGAAAAGACAGTTCAACATATTATAGCTAATTTGAATATTGAAGATAGTTATGAGATATCGGAAGCAAGTTCTGACGATTGCGAAAAAGAACGCACCTTTTACTTTTTGGAAAAACAGGGTGTTTTGAAGAAGAATGAGAAATGTCAATGTCTTTTGCATTTACCAAAAGTAAAAAAAGGTTTGTTTTTGGTTCCCTAGGAAGTTTGAGAGTCTTCCGGTAATTCTTTTGAATTTATTTTTATTATGATTATGATTATGGTTATGATTAGTTTGACACACACTTCTTCACGAATTGGTTTGCTTAGTTATGTTTCAGTTACTGTTACTCTTTCGTTGGTACGTTGGCAATAATTGATCAACACTTAATAAT
This sequence comes from Tricholauxania praeusta, assembly GCA_949775025.1. Lineage (NCBI taxonomy): Eukaryota > Metazoa > Arthropoda > Insecta > Diptera > Lauxaniidae > Tricholauxania > Tricholauxania praeusta. The sequence goes on from OX459030.1 coordinate 9,679,016, forward strand.
TCGAAATTTTTTTTATTTTCTCTCAAAAATTTCGAACCATTTGATATTTCAAACACTCGATAATTCGTAATATTTTAAGAGCCCCTCGAGTTTCGAATTAACGAGAGCCGACTGTATATGGTTTTGTCCTCATTGAGCGCTTGTCCTTATTATCTTTATTGATTTTTATTATAAATTCTTATTACCGTGTCCCTATTAATGATATTAATGAGATTAGATTGAACGTTCATGTTTCTCCAAAACTTTATTAATTTTACCACAAATTGAGAATAAAAGCATACTCAACTGAAAACAGTATAAATTGCGTTAAATTCAAACCTTGGCACGAATTCGCGATTTCAACATTTATAATAAATTCTATATTAAGATTGCATTTAGGAGAACTTAAAACATTTCGCAACTCTAATTTTTAAAATATTTTCTCTAACTTTTAGGCTATGCCTTACAAGCTATTTTCGAATTGGTTGTAGTCGGAGGCTGTCAAGAATTTTTTACAGTCATATTGGTTAATTTGGAAAAAACTGTAGACATATTACGTAATAATATATACTTGGGAATGAAGGTAAGAATGCATTTCACAAAGTTGTGTCACCATCACTCATATGTATAACAACCTTATACGCAGCCATGGTATGAACAATATTCGACCGATTTTAAAATTCTAAATGTCACGCAGTACCCAATCAATATACGACTGGATGTTAAACCTAGAGCAGATAAGAAAAAACGTCATCGTTTATCTGACGGTTATGTTGAAATTGGTAATGACAAATTATTCAGAATGACGTCAATTACTAAAAAAACAATAAAACTCAATGGCATTATGGGATTTACTGAAGAATTCATACGCGAAATAAGAGTCGTTATTAACAATGACGAAGAATTATCAGTACGGTTGCGTGGTCAAGGTATCATGCCAATTTTTTCATTAATAACCAAAGATCTAAAACGTATCGAACAGGATCCAATTGATATAGTTCTGGAATATGGTCTTCTACAGCGTATATACCAATTTGATGTTTTTAAAAGTATAACCGAATATGATGATGATTTAGTAGGTGGAGGAGAAGAAGATCACACAGAATCTGTAGCCGAAAGTTCTACGATAACTATGATATCAGTCAGTTCAGATAGTACTGGGAGAACGGAACGAAAATTCTTTAAATTGCTTAAAACGTATGTGTTGGTTAATAATAACGCTGAGCTGCCAAATGCCATAGTTTTAGATCAGCTTCTTGAGACCGAAAAATTCTTAGAACGTTTAAGTTACAATGAAGATTCACGTACTGTTTTGCAAATGGTCTATAATGCACATGTTAAGGAAAAAACGAATTCCGAGTCAAAACTACCATTAAATTTAAAGCATTTTACAATACAGCCATTACCATTTGAATTGCATGGCTATCTTTTGCACATGGGCGAATTAAAAATGAATCGATTTTATACATTTCAAATTGAGTTAACCTTTTTTGGGCCAGGTAAATTAACAGCAGCAGCAAGAACTGAAGTCAAAGTACCGGGATTGTCGGTAGATTTTGATATAAAAGATGCACTAGATAGGTAAATTACATTTTTAGTTACTTGGTAAGGCTTCCTCAATTGAGTTGTGAATTTTTGACGATTGAATGAAAATGGATCTTTTGCTTAAAATCAAAGTGGAAATTTTCTTATTTACCTAAATCTTTAGGTAAATTTGCTCATTAAAAATAGTATGGTTTTTCTATTCTTACACCCAAAGAAAAATGGCATAGAAGCCAAATCGAATCAAAAATATTCTCCAAAAATTTTAATTCAGAAAATATTTCATATAAAAATGAGAAGATTCCAGGGTCCAACTTCAAAATCTAGTTCCATAATTTTCTTTAAATTGTTCCATTATTAAAATAACCTTTACATCTTCTTGTATCAACCTTACAGAAGATCAGAGGAATATATATTTTACAATAGTTTTAGCGAGACCAACCTATGTGTGAAACCCTATCGCAATATGTATGAACGCATACTTGATCAAGAAAATGATCCATTCCTTAAACACGCGCATTCCTATGACGTCGATAAGCGTTACCGACATCAACGTGAGCGAACCCTGGCGGAACGTGCATGCATAAAACGTTACTATAACAGCCTAAACAAATCGGTCTATGAAGAGCACAAACACCATTTTGTACACTGTAAGGTATATTCGAAGAGTAAGAAAAATTACAGCGGTACAATTTTACGTGTAATCATTCTGATTAAGCCAGAGGCAAATTTCTACGAAGATGGTCAATTAATTGAGGAACATTTGTATATCGATGTAAGATAAATTAAAATATCAATATTTATGGTATGATGAACTTTGATTTTTATTTACAGCTACATATGGGTCCAACACTGCCAATTTTACTACGTGCAATTGTCAATAAAAAATGATTTTAAAAAAAAAAATAAATAACTGCATGATTTTTAGTTTTTCTTAATAAAAATTATTTAATTTTTTTACAATTTTCTTTAGAATTTATTTATCAGCAATACATATTAAGTTGTCGAAAGAAGTAATGAAATAGCAATAAGACAAGAAATGAGCTTGTTACCGGTAAACCAGCAGCTTTAATCCATCCCATAATACTGAAAATAGAGTAAAATTGTAATTTATTTTTTTAATGAAAATTAGAATCTCTTAAGCCTCAGGGCTGATAGGGCTTACACACTGAGTGATACATTCTTTGCCAAATCAAAAATCTATTTATTCTCTACTTCTTAGCAAAAAAGTTTTTAAATTTGGACATTTTTAGTTTTTTTGAAATTTTTTTTGACAATTTTAAGACTTCTTAAGAACACACTTTGACTTCTTAATCTTTTTGTGAAACGAAATATATATCTCAACAATTATGGTGAATTGGAAAAAAAAATATAACATCACTTATATTTAAAAAAACTTAAAATTTTGTATAAAAAAATAAAGAACTTTTAGTAAATTTGTTATATTATCATTAAAAAAAAAGAAAAGGGATGTTATGTCGAAGATATTTTGAGAACATTTTTATAAATAAGAAAATTATTGTTGAAACAAATTAATTTAAAGTTTTTTTTTATTTTGTAAAACTAAAGTATCTTAAACAAAAAATATATAATTGTTTTCTTTTATTCTATTCCTCATAGTTTTTGAGATAATTCGTTTTAGAAAATGTTCAAAAAAGTCATCCAAAAATGTGTACATTAATTGAAAGAATAATTGATCTACATATGTATGTATATGTACATATGTGTGGATATCTTGATAGCGATGAGTCCAATTTCAATGATAATTTTTTTGCTTAGTATGTCTATACTC